>JANCRA010000027.1:1245000-2690833 GCA_024362935.1 Setophaga petechia | reverse complement strand
TTCCTTTGTCCTTTAATTCTGTTGTTGTAGCAAAGCAAAAAATACTGCAGACAGTGCCATAAAATTTAAATAATGAATGTAAAAATCTTTTCCCAGCTGTGACAGGGCAATATCAGAATGTTCTGAATTGCTTATCTGTTTCCTAATGAGAAATAAGGAGTATTCTAGATATTAAAAGATTCCCTAAGGCTAATATGTTTGAGAACTGTGTACTGAAAGTACCTAAGGTTTAATAAATACAAACTGGCAACGTAGAATGATTTCAAAGAGGGCTTAGAATATTTTTATTGATGAATTTTGGTGGGGTTTTGTCCCAGATTTTATTTCAGTAATGAACACAAATGCATTACACCTTTGCAATTCCTGTCTGCCCCCATATGAAATTCATGTTCACATTGAGAATCCAGCTCCTCTTTGGGAAAGGCTCTTGCACACAGGCAGTGGAGTTGATTTTTCCCTTGTGCCTGCAGAAAGCAACCAGGGAAACATCTTTGCTGAGCTGGGGCTGATTTTAATGGCTTGGGCTCAGATGTTGGCAGAAGGCACAAGCTCCAAGAGCCACCAAAGATGGTTAATTGGCTGTGAGCTTTGGAGCCTGACCATTAGCTGGGAGGCACAAAACTTCTTCAGAGTCACAATAGTTATTTCCAAGGCAAGCAGAAAGCTGTGTGTCTGTGTGGCTGGGAGGATTGGCAAGGGAAAGACACAGGGTAAGGGCTGTCTTTGCCACAAGGGGTAAACACAATAGTGCTGTTAGCTACAGCCCTTATTACTTCTCCAGTCAAAAAGTAACAAAAAAACAAACAAACAAAAAAATTAAAAGAAAAATATAAAAGAGCAAAACCCTATAATAATTTTTGTGAGGGAGTTTTAATTTGAAGTTTTTAGCAGAAGTTGTTGTGTTTCAGGAGTAGGGGTAGCCAGGTTTACTGAAATTGTACTACTACTGGCTAAATTATCAATTGATTACAGGTGTGTGTCTGCCTTAAAGGGAGTTCAACTGCACTTTAAAGGAAGCTAATAAACAATATTGGAAGCAGCTGGCTTTGCTGCTTCTTTAGAGCTCTGTCTCCTCCCTGCCTGGGAGAGAAGTTAATGCTCCCTTTATTTTTCTCTTGTCCTTGGCACAAAACTGACTGAGCGTGGAATCAAATGCTTGATGGGGTGAGTTATGAGTACAAGTTTGTCTTCTCAGTGTGCTGGGACTTGATTATTTGGCAGTTCATCCTTTTTTAGATGGGGTATTCTTGAAATGCTTGTTGTAATAAAAAAGAGGTTGGGAAAGGGAGGGACTTCCAGCCCTGCATTTCAGGAGAATAAGTGTGCCCAGGCTGCTGTAGATTTTAAAGTGATGCATGAAAATGGAGAAGTATATTTTGTAATTGGAAAAACACAGGTGGATTTTAACATTTTGGAGGAGTTTTCCTTTGTTTGGCAAAGAACAGGGATGGCTGGTCTGGGAATTGCTTATTGGATGGAAATCTGTGCTGTGTCTTTGAGTGGAGGTCAGCCCATAACAGCCACTGCTGTGGCCTCTCCCAGCCCCCAGTGCCTGCTGCTGGCACAGCTGTGGCTTTGAGCCCCTTCCCCAGGGCTGTGCTCAGCTCCTTCAGGGAAGGAGGATCCAGGACTCTTGCCCTGCCTGCCCAGGGACCCCTTGTCTCACTGCAGGTTCAGTTCTAGAATGGGGGAGGAAAAAACCCTATGGCTGCCTCTAAAGGAATTCAGCTGTTAGTTCATTGCCTATTTCATTTAATAAAATCCACTTAGGTTCTCATCCTCAAGAGCCAGTCTGATGCTTTACATAAATCTTAATTTGTTTACCACAGTTGCTTTAAAAACAAACAAAACCCCCACCCCATCAGAACAGACACAGCCCCTGCTAATTAGACCTTAAAGTACATTTAGATAACTTTGGACAGATGTGCCAATATTTTATTGTGCCAATTTTTGGCCAACATATTTTTAAATGTGTGTAGGCCTGATAAACTGCAGTTTTTAGGCTTTTGGTTTACTAAACAATGGTAAAAGGAGTTGGAAAGGCTGGCATGCTTTTTTCACAAGCAAGAAGCAATAAACTCCTGAGACCTGAAAAAACCAGTTCTTCCTTCAGTTTGACAGAATGATATCTATTCTAAACTGATATGTTAATTGAGTCTGGCAGCCTCCATTTAATTGTGACTCATTGCAAGTGATCGAGTTAGTCAGCTCCTCAGCTGCAGTTCTGGGTTTGTCATGAGAATAAAAGAAAATAGGTAGCATGCATAGTTTTACTTTCTTTTTGTTCCTAAAAAGCTCTGCAATTTTAAATATTTCTGAGGTTCTTGGGGTTTGTGTGGTTTGGTTGTTGTTGTTGTTTTTGTTTGTTTGTTTTGGGGTTTTTTGTTTGTTTTGGTTTTTTTTGGTCAGTCTATTTTACACATTTTTGACCATGATAATTTTAGGCTCTACCTGTGAAGTTCCATCTCACAATTTGTTAGCTGTTATCACAACCATTCCAGATTTAAATGTACATGGGAAACAATTAAGCAGAACTAAACTTATTTGACACAGTTATGCTGTAACAATAATGCCAGTAAATTTCAGCACTGGTTACTAAAAAGAGCAATGCTTGTAATAATGAGTAGCCCCAACATCTGAAATCAGCTTCACCCCACTGTGGCTCACATGTGGCTTTGGTTGGATTAGAACAAGAAACAAGTGCTACAACTTCCTTCAACAAAGACACCCCTGTAGATCAACCTTGTGAGATATATCCATCCTCAAAACCTTTTTAGTCTGAGGAATGGTGCTGGAAAATAAGGAAATGATGGAGATTCCTTCCCTTACCTGCCTGTAGAAAGTAATTACTTGTTTTTATCTCCTGATTGGTATTAAGCCTGCTGTTAAGAAAAATTAAGCTAGTCTGAAGTCTTATTTTGCTAGGAGTCAACACTTTGTTTAATTGTGCCTGTTTCAGAAAGGCTTTTAGTCCAAAGTAACCAAGCTGAGAAAAGAGAGGGTGGAAGGGAAAAGAGGGACAAATGAATAATGATGGCTGCAAGGTCTAAGCAGAGACAGAATAGTTCTAAATCCATTTGGTTACTACCAATTACCTGCAGACCTAAAGAACTGTTCTCTCTCACACCAATTTGCCACTGTAGTGTGGTTTATAAATGTTCAGCTATACAATGGCTTGGGTAAATACTCCAAAGTATTTAACATTTAGAAGATTCTTCTTGACTTTTGTAAACTGGAGTCCTAAGGCACCTGTGAAATTCTGACCATGGAGTAGGAACTTATCTAATAACTACAGAATAATATTCAATGCTTTTAAAATGCTTTCCAGGAAGAGGGTAGAATTTTTTTTTTTAAATTTCAAAAAGGAGTGGGGGAGAAATTGGTGTCAGATATGAGTTCACAGAGATCTGCATTGGTGTGCTAAAGGAAGGGCCTGTTACAGCCTCCACTGTCAGGGTCAGGGATTGAGTCCCAGAGCTTCTGATGATGAACAGAATGTTTGGAATTGCTGTTTTGTGTGTGTGTTCATATATTAACATACTATAAAGATGCATAAATAAATAATAATTCAGATAAAAATAACTTGATATCAGAGCAGTTTAAAAAATACAGTATAAATTGGTATTGATGTGCCATGCTGATTACTTAAAAGTCTGCTACTCCCACATAAATACATGGGGAGCAAAGTGGATTATATTCATCTACATAATAGCTCATCTCAGAAATATAGGCTAGTAGGACCTGATTCTTTATTTGAGATTAAAAGTTTAATGCTTACATTCTTACATCATATGGAGAGGCTAAAGCTTCCCTTTTCTCTGGGGTAGGACATTGCAATCACGAGGCTTTTATATGCAAAGGAGCTGTGTGTAACTTATGTACTTCCAATGATTAATGTTGTAGTTATTTCTATTGTGCTAATTCATAATGCTTCTTGCATTTGCTTTTGTGGGACGAACCTCCATCCATCAGTGGTGTGTTATCTTGCCAGTTTCTCCACTATTTTTATTTAGCTAATTCAACCATTGCATTACTTAAAAGGATCTAATTAATCATTATGTTAGTAATCTTGGCTTTTATTGAGACCACAGTTAATTAAGTTTACAAATTGACATGGCAAAATTTGATCCAGACAAATTACGTTGGAAGAGGATTTGTATCAATAAAAATCTCTGGACTGATAAATTGCTGCCTTTTCCAGCTGGTGACAAAGATCTGTCCTGGCCTGGGGAGGGCTCCTGAGTGCAGCCACGCAGTGCTGAACATTCCTCTGCAAATGAGAACTTGGAGGTGTCAGGAGCTCTTCAAAAGCATTCTCTAGTGAGAAGAGGCTGATCTTGCAAGGCCTTCAACACCCACCTGCTGCCTGAGTCAAGGGCTTCTCTGAGTCTAGCAGGCACTGCTGAGATAATGGGAATGAGCAGGAGCTTTCCCTGCATTTCTCTGGGAATTGAGCAGTGCTGCCATGGACAGGCACCTCCATCTACCAGAGCTGTGGGTGCTGAGGGCTGAGGATGGGGAGCACAGTGGAGTTGGGGCTGTGATGGTGAGGGGCCGGGAGCTGAGGGAATCAGCTGGCAGGACGGATATTTAGGATTGATAGGAGGATATTAATCCATGGAAACTCAGGGAGGCAGTGCCTGGCTCCTGTGGGAGGCAGCTCCTTCCCCAGCAGCTGCAGAAGGGGCTCAGTGCCCAGGAGCTGCTGCTCCCCTGGCACAGCTCAAGACTGTGACCTCTTGTCCTGTCGCTGGGTACCTGGGATAAGAGGCAGATCCCCAGAGTGAGACAGGACTGAAAGGATATGGTGACAGGGACAGGAGAAACCTCAGAAATAACAAAGCAGGGACATGCCCATTGTATGTGCCTGCACAAACATGAGAAGTATCTTGGAGTCACAGAGACCAGGCTGGGCAGCTCAGGAAATGCAGGCAGGGAAGGGGAGGAGGGGTAGCAGGAGCCATGAAGGAGCAGGTTGAATGTACATGGAGATGAGGAGTTCTCTTTGAGAGACTTTTTTGGGGCAGGGCTGGGGGAGAGGCCTTTGGTGTTGGGGTTTGTTCCTCTGGTCCCCAAACAGTTCAGTCCTGGTGTTTCCAGAGTCATAGGTCAAAGGAATCATTTGGTGATTTTGTGTGTGAGGTGATTGGGAGTACATTATTGCAGTTAGAAACACATAAAGAATGCTGGACATTATTGATGGGAAAAAACTCCATGTGTAAAAGTCATAGTTTACTGGATCTTTTACTTTTTCCCCCCAATACAATCAATGCAGAATATATTTAGAAGTGTTTTCCCTGTACTATCTGCAGGCTGTGCCAATTAGATACAAGAACTCATATAAAGTCTGTTGTCCTTTGCAGAGGCTGCATGAAGCACTGTAGGTGTTTTGTGTCTTTACTGTGGTACTGTTGGTTCCATTCCCATTGTTATCCTGAAGCATTTATTCATATTCATTCTCCACCTTGCTGCCTGCTCTTGTGGAGCTCAGCAGATGGCTCTGACCACTCCTTGAAGAGCTCTCAGGGTCCTCAGGTTGCTGTAAACCCCAGCAATGCTCTGGGGCTGCAGAGCACATGGATGTGGCACAGGCAGATGTTCTGCTCCTGTCCAGCCCACTGCTGAATGGTCCTGGATGCCATTGGACCTGTAAAGAGCAGGATATTTGATGTGTTCTGAGGCAGAAATGTATTTTTGGGCATGTTTGAACATTTTAGTGCAGAATGGCTGAAGGAAGGCCTGAGTAGTTTGCTGAATGACAGCACAATGGTTCTGAAGAAATCGATGAGGTTGTTCCTTTGAAAGGCAGACAAGTGGGTGAATGCAGGAATTCAGGCAATGCTCACTGAAATGGGCTGTTTTGCTGATCTTTAGCACAATTTTAAAAAGGGTGGGGGAATAATAACTCCAGTGTTTTATGCTTTAAAGAATCTTAAAAGATTACTATATTGATTTTCCTTTTACTGATAGAAGTCTCCTAAGTATTTTGATTCTTAGTTTTTTAGTATTTTGGTCTCCATCCTTAATTAAATGTTGAAAGAACTGACTGGGAAATAACTTACTGTTTTATTCTGTGTCAAGTGCTGTTTGAATCAGGGTGATCTAAAATAAATTGGCTTTGTGTTTTATTGTTTTCTAGCTGTCCAGCAAACTAGAATATTGCTGATTCACTCAGCTTTTCTTTTTAACTGTGTGCCAGGAATATTTATACATCTAAGTACTTTAAAAAAATCCTTAAACATTAGATAGTTTAGTACTTACTATGAAAATGGTTTTGAGAAAGAATTCTGAATTTAGATATGTTGTTATCTTTTGCTAATTTTGAAAACAGGAATAGATAAAAATAAGTTTGCTTTTAAAACATTGGTTATTATGGTGTTTCAGTACAGAAGAGACATCTGTGGTTATATTTTTCAGAGTAACGTGCCATTACTGGAAGTAAATTTTTCATATGAAAAGGATGATTGATCAAACACAAGCTACTATAATGTGAGGGTTGGAACAAGGTCAAACTTATTTTACAGGTGTACAGAAACTCATAAAATCAGTAAATTGGACATGCAGACAAATATTTGAATCCATGAATATAATTGTTTTCATTGTTGTATTTTATAGACTGTTTTTCTCCTCTGACTTTCTCACAGACTGTGATGTGCATTTATTCATCCTGGCCTGTAAGCACTTTACAAAATCCTTTTTAATGGCAATTTTAAACCCCTGTCCTCAGTTAGAAATATACTCCTATAGCCCAGAAAAATTGATGTGGACTCCTTGCAGTTTCTGGACATGTCAAGTAAAGATTACACTGGTTCAGTGATCTCTCTCCCAAGCACAAGCACTCTGCCCTCAGAGGTGGGTAATTCACAATAAAATGTAAAGCCAACAAAATAATAATCATGAGTAGTTTATCTAGTGAATTTCCCAATCAGTTGTGATACAAATAACTGGTGTTTGAATTCCAGCATTGCATGCATTACCATTCCTAAGCAGTGATTATATCTCATTGGAGACTCTGGACTCCAACTGTTTAATAAAGCCAGTACAATTTAGGACAGGTCAGTCAAAAGCTTTGTTAAATATGAGAGATCAGGGGGACAGCATCTCCCCCCTGGTGCCCTGTTCTCTGATTGCAGACCCAGCCATAAACTGGGATGGAGAAAGAGGTGGGGGAAACCCAAAAATTTTAAAGTCAGCACAGCCAGGGGTCCATCCCTGGGGAGGGTAGAATGCTGAAGTATCTCCTTAACTGCACTATTTAGGGAATCAAGCTAATGCAGTAAATAATCTGGACAATAACCCAGTAAATGTTACAGCAAATATTATGGACAGTAAATAATATGGGCAATATAGAGAGGTGGCTCTTGGTGGAGCCTAGACTGGTATTAGCTCAGCAAGGAGCTGGAAATAATCACAGACCATCAGCTTTTAGTGAAGGGAAACCTCTTTTAGTAAAGACAACTTCTTAGCCTGACCTCAGACATCAATATTAGCTGTTTTACCACCATCAATATTAGCTGTTTTACCACCATCAGTATTAGCTGTTTTCTCAATCACACATACAGTAGGGAAAAAAACCAACAAAACAATTAAATGCTGTAAAATGTGGATTGAAATGATATCATACAACTTCCCTGACCACTCACACAGGCAGCACTGCTTGAGTATTAGAAGAATTTAATTATCTACACTGACATCAACAGCAAAGGAGAGCAAATATGAGAAATATGTTTGTATCTGACTCCTCCTGTGAGTTCATTCTTGAAACCATGGCCAGTCCTGGCTATCATTAACTCCTTATCTCTGCTTATTGCTGTGACCTCTGCGACACATGGCTTATCAGCTGCTTGCAATTGCAAATCAATAAGATTTTTCAGGAATTTTTCAGGATTTTTCAGATGCTCTGGGATTTCTTCCTATTGTCTGAACTCAGAAAAATAAGAGAAGAGTATTTTGAGAGAGGAGGTCAGATCAGGTGTGGGCTGTGTTCAGAACCTGTCTAGAAGCAGCCAAGAAGTGATTTATTTAGTTTTATTGCAGTAAAGTTCTGTAAATTTTCCATGCTCCTTATATTAAACTGAGGGAATTGTGTCTTCTCTATTTAGATTTTTATTCATTAATTACAGCCTGTTATATTACTGCACTACAACATGGGCTTGAATTCTACCTGTTGATTAATTTACTTCAAATCTTAAAAAAATCCTAACAAAATTTTTACTTCAGGTTGCAAACCATTAACTTGTCTCTAGTCAGCTGCAGTTAGAGTTTAGATTTTACCATGACTTTAAAAAAATTGATTGCTGTAACAACTGTGTTGAAGTCTATGCACTGCCCATTATCTGGGACAGGGTTGAGAATATTTGTTGTTTTACTTTTTTTTGGTGAATATTTTTATTGATCTCCCGTTATTTTAGTCCCATAATAGGTCACTAAATGAATGTTTTAATCGTGCATTTAAGCTCTGTGCTTCTCATCTCCTTATTTTATTACTTTTTAGATCTTTTCATCAATGTAAAGAGGCCTGATACAGTTTCTTATGCTTACTGTCAAATAATATGATTAAAAATTAAGGGAATTTGCAAAACAAATGAATTCATAACATGATTATTGAGCTAAATGACGGGTAACAAATTATGGATATTTGCAAGACTGAATCATGTTTTCTATCATGCATTTCTAAAAAAAATTAGGAATGATTATGACTTAAAATTTCAGCTTATTCAGTGTTCACTATTCTAGTGAAGCCTCATGGATATGATTATTTTATGTCACTCTCCAGTACTGGATGTTGGAGAAAGAATTCACATCCAAAAAATGAAGTATAATCAGTGCAGTGCCAATTGTGCTATTACAAGATTTAAATTATCTGTAAAAATGACTATACCATGCTAAAATGGCTGCATTTGGGCAGCACCAAGCTCCACAATACCAAGTTTAAAACACTATTTTGCCCCTGTTTTACTTGGAATAGCAGTTGAATATTCTGCACACCTCTGTGAGAGAAGCAATGACATGAAAATCATTTTGTTTGCAACACAGGTACTTTTTCTGACTGCTACCTCCTCACAAACCCAGTGAGCAGCTGGGTCAGGATGGGTTCCTTGCAGTGAGTGAGTGAGGCTCCTGTAGCCGTGTTCAATATTTCATGATTTCAGACCCAGCTAAAATGTACTTCATCACATCATTTCACTGCTCACATTTTTGATGTATTGAAATAGAACTGAACAGGATGTTTTAGAAGAACATGCTTCATCCAGAAATGCCAATTTGTCAAAACCGGAATTGTGTGGGAAAGGGCTGAATCGATCCTTTTTTTTTTTTTTTTTTTTAATTTTTGTGTAGAAAAAGCTTTAAGAAACAGATTTCAACTGCTGAGAGCACCTCGTTTCAACATTCTCAACATGCAAGTGGCACTTTTCTTGGCATGGAGAAATATTTAAACTATAATTAAATGCTATAAGAACAAAAAAATGCAGAGAATTTTAAGAGAATGAAATAATCCTAGCAAAGTAAATCAGACTTAAAGCACTTAAGACTTTAATTAGACTTCATGGCTCTGCATCCACATTGTGTTCAGTACCCCTGTGCTTAGATGCAGCCAGCTCATATTTCTTAATTTTGCATGATGTAGCCTTAGCCTGATGCTGCTTCCATTTGTACTAAGGAAAAACTGCTCTGGGGTGAGGTGGGTTGGACTCTTGAGCAGCCACTCCTGGCTCCTCTGGCTCCTCCTCCTGTATATATAAATATAGAACTATAGAATATATAATAAATAATATAACAACCCCAAAATTAAAACTACTGCTTAAATGATAATCTCACTGGGAAGACTGGAATGCATTATAATATAATTTTGTGTGACCTTTTGGTGATGTTTGAGAATGTTTGAGTTAGCACATGATAAATGCAAGATTCTGTGCACCATTTATTATGAGAAGAGGTGGTGTTAAGATATCCCATTTGCCATCCCTTGGAATCACATCACAAGGGTTGAACCCAACAGGTTTCCATAGAAATAACCCTGAAATCAGTAAGTTATTAGAATTATGTTGATTTTCAATTGGCAGAGAGTCAGACTACTGTGCACATTAAAACCCCCCACAAACACTCACTTGGCCTTTGCATTTGGTGTCATTATATTATTATATATCCTCTTTTTTTTGGTGTTTTTTGAGCAAAAATTAGATCAACCTATTGAAAAGTCACTGCTTTTGTTAAATTATACAGTGTTTAAAGGCTTGAGAATATTAATTAAATATTACTGGCATAATTTGGTTAAAAGAGAGCTCAGGGAATATAGGATTTTATTTTTTCATGCTGTGATTGAGTGGAATGATTTTCTTTTTGGCCAGTTGAGTATTGTTAGAATTGATGTTATCATGTAAAACACTGCTTTGCTAGACTTTAAAGGTTCCTTTGTGGACCTGTAGAGAAAATGGTTGTGGAAGGTTATTTGTATGCTGTGATCAGCCCTCTCCTTATTCCACAGCAATTGTAAGAAGGAAAGGGTTGTTCAGGACAATCAGTGGCCTCGCTGTCATTAACTGAATTACAAGAGCTTATAATAATGTGAACCTCACAATAATGAGTCACTGGCTTTAGAACCTTGGGCTAAATGTAGATGTAATGCATGGTAGAAAAATAATAATGCATCAATGCCTGCATAATGAGCTGTACACACAGAGATTTTGAAATATTGGTAATTCTGTGAATATATCAATCCTGAGCTGCTTAGTAGTAAAAATGTAAATACAGTCTTAGAAATTATTATGTGAACTTGAACACAAGTTTCGTTCTGTTTCTTTTTGAATCATTCATACAGATGTAGATTCATGTGTGGAATGCAACACATTTTTCTGATTCTCATCTCCTCACAAAGCAGGAGTAGAGAAGAGGGGTGGTGTATCTGGAATGAAAGAGATGGAGTGGCTTTCATGTGTGTAAAATAAAGGGATTCTAAACAGAGTTCTGAATAGGTCTTTGAAGGGAGTGTGTATCTGTGTAAATTATAGCTGCCTCTAAAACCAGGAGTGGTGAATTGAACTGAGAACAACAGTACAAGGTTTAAAGCAAAAAAAGAGTATTTCTTCATTTAATGCAAAATAAAAGTCATGGAACCACTTAGTGTAAAGAGCTCTAAAGGCAAATACACATGGATTCACAGTGGATTAGAGAAATCCACGTTTAAGTGTATCAGGGCTGTTGAATAAGAGGTTTAGAAGAAACTTCAGGGTTGCAATACCTAAGTCAATCCAGACCAGAAAGCCTGTCCTGTGGCCTGGGAGAGGGCAGAAACCATTTGAATGATGGAGAAAGCCCTTAGGATCATATTCGGTGTATCCCTCATACCTCTGTGTGCACATGAATGCACAATGTCAGCAGCTTCTGGTGTTTGTGAGTGTGCACAGAAAGAGAGCTCTGTCCTCAGATGGGCACAGCTGGGGCCAGGCACGTGTACTGAGTTCCTCTGCTCATCACATATTTCTGGGTATTATTTTCCAGGTGTTAGAGGTTGTCCTGTACTTGTCAGTTATTGTCACCTTAAAACTGTGAGGTCCCTTTCTGCTCTGCATTAAGTGGAAGATTTTCTTTCCTCTCATTTGTGCTGTCATCTGTTAGAACTTGGCTTTGAAGCCTATTTGCTGTGGAGGACAGGATCATACAGCTTAACTACCCACTTGGATGGGAAGTGCAGTTTAGAAATAACATCTGTGCAGCTGCTGGGGCATGCACAGCACTGCCAGGCTGTGAATTCCCTGTGATTACAACTTACATGTCCTCTGCTGCTTTCCTGCTCTCGAATTTGAGAGTGGACATCCTGCATGCTCCCCGTAATAAAGATCTTATTTAAAGATCAAATTTCTTATTTGAGTTTGACTTGAGCCTTTCAGGGATTAGGTGTATTACAAGGGTTGAGCATGCCCATGGGGAAGGAGTGCTGTGTGTTGTTAATCTCTCTGAGATGCAAAGCACTGCTGGGCAGGGTGCAGAGAGCTGCAGGCTCTGTCTGGAGAGTGGTGGGGTCACAGTGCTGCCAGGCTTTGGATGGGGAGTTGATTATAAAATGTTATCCAGGGAGCAGGAGTGATTACACTGCCCCAGAGCAAGCTGAAAAACATCTATTTAGCTCGAAATACAGGCTGTGGTTTCAGAATTTGTAGTTTCGGGTGCTTTCCAGAGTGTCATGTGCTTGGTTTTATGTGGCCAGCTGAAATTAATGTCATAAAAGACTTGCAAGCTTAGAAAGGCTTTCATATATGTGTAATATAACAAAATGCTGAAAGATTCACTTGGAATTTTATAGATTTATGTCTTCATTAGAAAAGAAAAAAGCTGTTTCAAACAAGGGATGGTTTTTTAAGATGTTTAGGATGTTCTCTTTGACTGGTTTATGGAGAAGAGAACTGGGACAGAAACTTAAATGGAGACAAAAAATTGCCTTTTTTGAAACAAAATCCACCTTTGTAAACTAGAGATGGGGAGCCTTGAAATTAAATAACTTAAACCAATTTTTACTTGAAGGGCTTTTACCAAGAGAAGGATCTTTCTATGTCCAGGCCTAAAAAAGTCTTTAACACTTGCAGCCCCATTGGCCCAGGCTCTGTCTGTGAGCCCTGTGCCCAAATACATGCAAGGCATGGGGTCATTCTGTACCAGACCTGCAGGTTATTGACCAGAAGGGCTCTGCCCTCCTTCCTCCATCCTGAGAATGGAACATGGGGTGAGGAATTTGGGAGGGAGCACAGAATGAGCCCCAGTCACCAGCACACACTGCTCAGCCTCGCTGCTGGCTCTCTGCAATCCCAGCAGGACTCAAAACTCATACCTAGGCTTGAATAGAAAGAGTCAGACTCAGTCTGCAGTCTGATCACAAATAAAAAGAAAGTGCATGTTGGAAAAACAAGCTCTTAATCTGGTCTTGAATAGCAATTATGATGCATTTAGCATAAAATAATAGTTACGGGAAAATAGGTTTTGTTTTCCATTTGCAGCAATGTGGTTCCCTGTGAGATTTAATTAATGGCTCTCATTTATTCTCTTATTTCTCCCTATTCTGTGAGTGCTGAGTATAAAAGAGCACATTTAATTTGGCTTCTAGGCAGCAAACAAGTTCATTTAATGTTGATATAGAAGGATCTCTGGATTTTAGAGGGAAAAGAGAGGAAGGGCCATGGAGGGGAAATGTGATTAGTACCATTGATATCATAGACAGCTTGAATAGCTTTAGCAATCAGGGAGAATTTTACTAAAAACCGAATTTATATTACTGCACAACAATTCAGAGAATGGGGAATTATCTCCCATAGCACATTAGATAAATGAAGCCTGGAAGTTATAATCCACTTAACCTGGATGCAACATTTTGTCTTCTGGGGCACGTAGGATATGTTAGAGACACATACACCTATGCTCTCTTTTATCTTTTTCAATTAAGAAAATAAAGTTTCCTTTGGATAATGTTATCTTGGGGAATATATTTCAAGTTAAGCAAATCTTCCTATTGGATAAGATAGGCTGTAGTACACATTTAAATGTGATATGGAAAGGGTCAGAGTGGGCAATCTGCAAAGTTCCTCCCACAGACATAGAAACCAGGGAATGGGGAGGGTTTTGATTGATGGTTGGAGCAAGTCAGCTGGAGCAGGACTGTATTCCTTAAACTGAGGGAAGCTTTGCTACCAACTTGCATTTATTTCAAGATCAAAGCTTCAGGCTTTCATTTCTACACGCAGAGACACTGGCATCCAGAACAGAAACCCAGTGCTATAAACTCACACCTGATTCTTTTACAAGAAAAATGCTGCTCCTTAAAGGCAGATTAACTTCTTTTGAGGAGTGTGTGATTTGCACGAGAGGCTGGAACTGAAAGGAGCAGCCTATTGTTTCACTTGGCAATTATTTCATGCTTTTATTTGGTTCACAGGGTCTGGAAAGATGATCAAAGTGAAAATGTTTTGTTCCGATCTTGTGATAGCAAAAGAGAATTAAAAGAATAATAAAGCCATGGAAGCATATGTTAGGGGTAAAAATTTCTTCTGATCCTTTGCAAAGGGCATCAGTAGGCAAGAGAGAATGCTGAGCAGGACATGGTGTCTAAAAGCAGTAACATTTCAGTTTCCTGACTGTTCATAATGTGAAGTTTGAATCCTGCTCAGTTGTGTCCAATATCATCTGCCCTTGATGTAGATCAGCCAGGATGGAAGCACAGGTATCTCTGCTTCTGATGACATGACTAATTTGTTAAAAAGATTTGGAATGGGAAATAGGGATTTATATTTTGTCTGGTGTACTTGTGTCATTCATCAACTGCTTTTTTGCCTTTGGCAATGGACATATTGTCCTCTGGCACGAGTACTCATTTAGTTCATTTGGACTTCTAGTTTAATGGGGAGTTTTTTCATATTTATTACTACTTAAGGATGTGGGACTCAGGCAATTTATGCATGCCATAGGCTTGGGCTGTTTATCCCCTGCTCTCCCTGTTCCCTTTAAAAAAATCCTCTTTATTGTGTTTTCTGATGGAGTTCTAAAACCCAACAGTATTGGCAGGAGAGGCTGACAGGGCTGAGTAGCCAAGGGCCTTTTGGCCTTTGTGCAGATCTCTCTGCCCTGTAATGCTGTGCAATTTTCACCACTCATTCTTCTCTCCAAATGTCCTCCCTGGTCTCTCCTAGCCCTGGGAAATGCACAATAGCTGCACATTTGCTCACCAGATGTTCTCCTATCTGGTCTTGGGGATAGCTTATAATATTTGACTGGAATACCACCAATGATTTGTCATCTCCCACCACCTTGGGTGGGAAATGAGTTGGAGCAATCCAGAGTATGAAGACATTGGAGGGTTTTTCAGGCAATTTTTGAATGAGTTTGTGACATGAAATAGGCCATGATTTGACCTGCACCCTGTGGGGTGAAAAGCAATGACTGCTGCTATTGACTCCTGAGTGGATATGCAGCTTTGTAAATAAAATTGTTAAATACAGCAACATTCTGGGCTCAACATTGTGTGCTCAGTTCTGTTACAGGAAGAAAGGAAGAAAAAAGTTAGGGTGAGAACAAACAGCTCCCTGCATGCATTTGTGTGCTGGATTCATGAGGCACCCAGCCTTGGAAGCACTTTGGAGAGAACACTCCAGATGTGCTTTATTCATTGTGTTTTATAAACTGCATTTGGAGAGCATTATTTAGGATCAGAGGAGTTCTTTTTATTTTATTCTCTGACATAGTTCTCAGTTTCATTCCCAATTGGTTGAGTTATCTGACCTGGTACAATTTATTTTTTTTTCCAAGAGAAAAACCACGGAGTTGCTCTGATTTGCATTGGCTTTCAGATTCATTTGGCTTGGTACAAAGTGCCTAATAGAAAATCAAAGCAACAGATGCTCCTTGCTGGCTTTCTCTAGAGCTCACACACCTGCAAGTGCTCACCATAAACTTGCTATAGGGGCTGCTCTTGGCCATGCTCCTGTATTTTTAATGTCACTGTCCTTTGGCAATACATAGATCTTAGTGAAACAAGATGCTTTTTTCTCTCCAAGCTGTATGCATGTTTATTCTGCAGTCTGCTGTGCATTTTAGGCAGGCTGTGAGCTAAGGATAAGATTGCTAAGGTGAATTCCCAGATCACCATGTTTTCTGCCAGAGATGAAAAGCCATGTAAATATGCTTTTCTGGCTCCTTTCTCAGATATAATTTCCCTGTTCTCTCTTTTTCCTCTGCACTCTACTGGCAATAGGGAATTGTAATACCTGTGTTTGCCTGCATGACCTCCTGCACAATGCTATCAGGGTACAGTTATTAATTGAACATTACATATTTTCACCAAAATTCCAATTTATAGTTAAAACTTCCCTCCATTTTGACTTTTATATTTCAATTTCTGCTAAATACTTCAAAACGTTATAAAAAAATTAGTCTCCAAAATTGTTAGATAATGCCTCTTCCAGAAGAAAAATATCTGTTTTGAAGAGACTAAGTCAGATATTTCAGAATTTGCTTTATCCTCAACCAAGCAAGGGCAGCCAAACTAACCTTACAAATAGGGAAAAGTACTGAGAGCTCTGTTTTGAGCTGGAAATTCCAAGACTGCCAAGGCTCCTGATCTGCAACTGGAAACCTAGAAGCTCAGGACAGGAACAATTTGGTGCTGAATGTCTGCAGTCCCATGCTAGAGCTGCTCTGTGGGCCCTGGTGCCATTAGGGAATTCCTGCTCATCTGTCCCATAGACCCTGGATGTGTCTGGAATTTTACCATCTTACAGAATACAAGTGCCTAGCAAGTAAAATATATCTTAGCCCACTTTGATGGCAATAGAAGTTGTGAATTTAAACAATTTCCTCATTGAATAGGAGCAGGAATTTAAACAATTTCCTAATTTAATTAGGCACGTAGGGCATGTGGGCAGAAGGAAGAGGATGCTTGCTCATACATTAGTTTTAAGGAACAATACAATTCCTTGGCATTCAACTGTAAATGCAAGTTTATGCAAGATCTGCAGCACATGTCCAAAGGCAAAACTGAGGTCCATTTGAAAATTTGAATCTAGTTAAATTCTTTCTGCAAACTTTGGTTGCAGTCAAGTGGTAGAAAGAACAATTTAACCCTTCTTGGTCCATATGCAATCAGTCAGGTTATTGATGTTCCTATTATTATAAATATTCAGAATATGTGTGACATACATAGAACAGTGGCAATTCCCTCATGGTAGGTCCTCAGGCACTGAAAGGGTTGATGACATTTTATAAAATGCAGTTATGTAAAGCATTGCTGGAGGCAAGACTGTGAAGCTAAAGCTTTACTGTTTCCAATGCAGTAAAAAGTTTTAATGTGTTTATCTGGTCTCAATTGTCATCAAAACTAACCTAGGCTTATTAGTTACAGTTAACAGGACTCTTCAGTTCAGCTACTGAAGGTATTTCTTAATTAGTGGAACAGGAAGGCAAAATTATTCTTCATATTTCAAGTTGCTTATACTCATTCATAGCTTATTGAACTAATTAGAATCCTGAGACAACCTCTTATTTTTATCTAAAATAATAGTGTTCCACATCTCATCACTGATTTAGTATTTCTTTTAAACTGGAGTGCTATAGAATCTAAATTTAGACAGGAACTCTGAACAGGGACAGTTTTGGCATAGCTTACCAAGGAATTGCTCATGCATCATCCCACGACAGATTTGGATGAGTAATGTATTTTTGTAATGAGCAGTGCATCTTTGTCAATCTTCAGGTGTAATTGGGAATACATCAACTCTCTCTAGTGCCACATGTAATACAGTTTTGGGGTGCTGTGTGATTAAAATGGGAATTACACATGTCAGTGACATTACAGCAGTATTAACACTGTGGGCTGGAAAATAGCAGGTGTGGGCAAGGAAGGGAAGGATCTCCTTGCAATGATTCCTATCTAAAGGTGTGCTAAGTTTCTGCAACTTGAATCATTCCTGTTTAAATTTGGTAAAGTTATTGAACTTGATCAATGAATGACAGAAGAAGATCTTCTTTTCATTTGTCTTATTGATAAGTTTTAAAATGTTTTCTGGTCCTAATGCTTCTCTTGGTAACCCTGTTAGCTATGGCCAAGCAATTCCTGTGAGTGTGGTAAGGTTGAAGTGCATTCATCTGCTCAAGAATTGGGACTCTAATGGCTGGCCTACTCATTTTTTTTACTCATTTTTTGTTTAGAGGAAGATTCTCTAAAAGAGTCTCAGATGGCAGGCTTCAGGAAACCTGGGATAAGGTTTTATTCACTTTCACTGACATATGGTGAAGTTGATTTGTGATGACCATTTAGTTTGCAGTGTCTGTGTACTTCAAGGTGTGCAAATATTCTTTGAAAGCTACAGTAGATTCATGCTTGTAAATTGTTATAGCAGTTAATGAGTGACTAAGGGAGACTGGAGAAGAAAATTATAAGCCAAACAAATGGATTGTGACAAGCAGTCTTTGTGTAAATTACTGTACATAACTGCACAGTATTTCCTACAAATTGTGCTCTACAAGTTGAAGATGTAATTAATGAACTACTTTAACAGATTAGTATTTGAGTCATTTTTCTTATTAGTAATTGCTAATGCCAGCTAGGAGAATTTTATTACCTTGCCTGGGCTTGGAGATTTATTTATGGAAGCTGTGGTCACAGACTACTAGATGTTTTGTGGGTGGGGTTTTTTTTAGGTTTTTTTTGACACTTCAGTCCAAAGTAATTATTGGTTAGGCTTGGTGTGAAATACCAACTTTTTTTTTTTTCCTAAGTCATTCTAGTACTTGGAGGTTTCTAGGCTTGAAATAACATCTGCAGACACACACACAAACACATCAATCAGACATTTTATTTCCAGCAGAAGCCCCTTGGAAAACCAAACTGGGAAATGGCTCCTGGCATATAAAGACAACCATTTTCACTGGGTACCTTGTACTGATGTGGATGGAGAAGCCAGTGGCACAGATCAGTGGCACAGATCAGTGTCACAGTGCTTGGGAAGCTTTCACTTGTGTCTGCTTGCAGTCATGAACTGGTTCATGCAGCAGAACATGATACCCCAAGCCAAGGGGCTGGATAGAACATGATACCCCAAGCCAAGGGGCTGGATAGAACATGATACCCCAAGCCAAGAGGTTGGATTTAGAATCATACAAGTATGTGAATATATCCTTTGGCTTCTGCTGTTCCTTAAATCCTCCTCTAACACCCATGCACTCATGGAGCTGTGTGCTGCAGTTTGAGTTTGTGCTGGATTTCTTAGGCATGCTACAAAGCAGTGGGGCACAGGAGCAGTGCTGCAGCTGGGCATGGATTGGTTTGAGCAGGACTGAGTGATTTATTGCATCAGGTGGAACAGCAGGGTACAAGGCAGCACGCTATGATTAGATTTAAGCAACATAACTCAATGTGATGTCTGACATGTCGAGAGGGGAAGGCACTCATTTTTCTGGTCAGCCAGTATTAATTCCCCTACCTGATGTCCAGCATAATTTTTCAAAGAATCAGAAGAGTGGGGGAAAGTTTACAAGGAGAGATAAATGTAGTTTTTCTGACCAAAGAACGTCATGAACAGAATGATTTATAATAGATGGATAATCTAAGTTTATATCTGGCTGTTTTAGCTGTAACTAGCAGTTAGATGGAATCCTTCAAGACCAAATCATCCCTAATCCTAGTTCAGAGCTTCTGTTCTTACAGCCCATCTGTTCACATGACAAATTTGTCAAATTTCAGAAGACTGTTGCTCTGTAATTTTACATACCCCAAAAATGCTGCTGCATAAATAAATCAAAGTGAAAACTGAAGAACTTTGGCTTGGGATAAAATATTGTGCCCATTATATCTTCAGATTTTTTTTTAAAATTCTCAATTATTTCATGATAACTCTGATATATTTATTTTTGTGTCTGGTAAGGAAGACTCGTTAATTTACTAATTTTTTTTCTCACCAAATATTTCTGTTCCAAACCATTTACATGAGATTTTGCTAGTCTGTGCCTCCAACTCTAAAAGATGAGACACCTGAATCAATCCAGAAAAAAAATCAAGGAATTCCTCAGATAAAAAAATATGCCCACTAAGCTAGTTAATTAGGACAGCTTTGTATTTAATTTATTTGGTTTTATTGATCTTTTTTTTGCCACGACAGAGGTTCTGGTACCAGGAAAAATGCCAGCAGAATTGCAGGGATGTTCTGTGTAGTAGACCTGTGTGTGCTGGGGACTGGGCAAGGCTGGGCTGTGCACCCAGAGCTGGCTGTGCAGCTCCAGCTGAAGTGGGAGCATGGGGATGCATTTCCTGTGCTATTCCTGTGCCCTCTGAACAGACAGAGTGAGCTTTCAAAGGATTCTCCTGAGAGAAGCTGTCTGAGAAGAAGGGAAAACAATTCTTCTCTCTGCTTGCTGCTTCTGTTGTTTTGCACATGTGGAATGTGTTGGAAAATTGTTTATCTGAAGGAATTTGGTGATTGGATTCTGGTGGAGGTTGTTTATGTTAATTAGCCTATCAGGTCCAAGTTGTGGGGACTGTTGGTCTGCAGACAGAGTTTTTCAGTAGTTAGTAGAGAATGCTCCTTAATATTCTTTGTAATATAGATTAGTACAGTGTAATAGAATAGAGTTTTAATAAAGTGAGTGTTCAGCATTCCAAATCCTTGGAGTCAGATGCCAGTCCTTCCCAGATGTTGGGGTCTCCTGTTTTATATCATTTCCTGCCTCCTGCACCTCGTGTAGCTCTTCTCTCTGTGCTTCTGCTGGGGATAAGGTGGAGCTGTAGATGTTTCTGCATCTTAGCAGCATCTCTGATTTCTGCATTGCATCCTTCTGTAGCCCTGGGCACAGCCTCAGAGCCACCAAAGGGTACACACTGGAGTGAATCCATGCTGGAACCTCCTTGCTTTCAACCTGCCACTGAAACACTTGGAGAAGGACAGGCAGAGGCTCTGCCTTTCAGTGGCAGGGGTAGAATTTCCCTTCCTGCACTGCCATGTACATCTCTCATGTCCTTAAATTCAATCCAGGGTTAAAAAATGACCCAGGTTCAGCAGTTCCTCAGTCATAGAATGAGCTTTATCCCAGCTTTCTGGCTGTAACTTTCTCCCACATGGGAGTTCTGGGGAAGAGCCTCTTAGAGCTTCCCCTCTTCTTGAGGCACAGGAGAGCTTCCACCATGTGGAAATGTGTGAAAGCTAATGAAAAACTTCTCTTAATGAGAATCTGAGGGAAGAACTGCGCAGCACAGCAAAGATGAAGCTTATTAACTGACGAAACAAAATAGCTCTTTAATGATTCTTTTCTTAATATTCTCCCTTGGGCAATTTCTGAATTATTTTTGGGTTTTGTTTTTTGTTTTTTCTCTGGCCAAATAAGGGCTAAGAAGAATAAGAGTTTTTTAAGAAATACTGGTAACAAAGGAAGTAATTTGTTTTGTGACTGAATAAAATAACCCCACAAATTTCAGGATAATGCACTATCAATATCTTAGAAGGTATCAGGAATTATCAACTTAAGAACATTCAGTTTTTTTCCAGGAAAGGATGTTGGTGACAAAGAGAACAAGTGGCTGAGGGGAGTTGGTGTGATGTAGTTGCAAACCTCTAAAGGTTGATTTGATGGGTCTCATGAGATCCATCTCAGTTTTGCTCTTTGCCAGAGTGCTTGTTCTGCCATGCTGTGAGTGTGTGCAAAGAAGGTTTTAAAGAGGAAGGCAGCCTAATTGCTGGGATAAGTCATGTTTTGGTCTCCCATTTTAAGGCCACCAGAATTTAATATTCAAGTAAGATGTAATTAATAATGGGTGGTCATTTAGCATAGGATTTTCTCAGCTAGTCATTGCAGCTTATTTGTTTTACTGAGGAAAAAGTTCTCCATGGAAAGAGATTCAGGCTGCCCTGAAGGGAGGTAATGGGGTGGTCCATGGAAGTGTATTCCTGAGGTGTCCATCATGCCCTCTGACACCTGCATGCATTTGCTGGGTGCTGGTGAAAATTCCCTGCACCATTTCAAAGTAAATGACTGTATGTAGGTCATTTGTCCATGCCACTGAAATTGTATTCTCAGTAAGGCATTAGTGTGCCAGGGTGCATCATACAGGAATGATTCTTAGGGTGAGTAACCCTCATTTAGAGTGTATCAAGTACCAAGCTATGTGAGGAATATCAGAACTTCAGGTTCTTCTATGGTCATAGAAGATTCAATGTTTGAGTACAGAGTTCAGGGAAGAAATTTCATCAGTGTGTTTCTGCTGCTTTGCATGTAAGGGATGCAGAGAATTTTGAAAGCAGAACGTGCTCTCTGTTTTGAAGATCTTTCCTAGACACCCTCTGCCAGCCAGCTCTGGGCCTGTGGTCCCCATTTAGCCCTGGTCCCTTCAAATGCACAGCTCTGCTCGAGCAATTTTTGGCTTATTTTGTGCAGTGGTCTGTGCTCTGAAGTGTCTCCTTGTTTCTGTGCTAAAAACACCCACGGCCTCAGGGTGTGCAGGTGTTCCAGGCGCTGTCCCTGGGTCTCTCTCTGCTGGCTGGTGGGATGCTGAGGCAGCTGGTGGCTTGTGCTGCAATCCACCCCTGTGCTCCACCTGCCCAGAGGGCTCAGGTGTCTCTGGCATTGCCAGCAGCCAGCTGGGCTTTCTTCTGCACACCTTGATCTTTGCATGTTAGTGCAGCAGCATGACCCTAATTCCTGCACCATGGCTGAATCTTAGAATATCTTGAGTCTGTTCCTCTTTTGCCCCTCTCTCCCCTCCTGCTGCTATCTGTTTCTATTTCTATTTTCTTGCTCCCTCAGAAGAAGTTTTAATGCATGATCTTCACAAGAAGGAAACATCCAAGAGCTATTTCTCTGACAACCAGTGAAAAGTAGCAGCAGTGTGTGTTAATTTGTTAATGTTTGTTGGAAAAAAGCTCCAATTAACTTCTAAAAGTTTGGCTCCAGAAGAGATTTGACCTTTGTGTGTTAGGATGACCATATCACCTAAACCTTGTGACAAAATCTTAGAAGTGGCCTTATTTCTACTATTACCATGATGAGATACAATTTCTATGGAGCAGAATGGGGTCCAGTGTTTGCCACAGGCATTTTTCTGACTCTGCAACTGAACTGTCTGTTGATAAACTTTGGCTTATTAATTAATCACAGTGGTTTGATTGCAAGCAAATTTCAGTTTATGTGTTTTATGGATATTGTTCACTCAGCCATTCTTATTTGAGTATTTTCTCATTCAGATCTTGACAGGCTACCTGGATCAATGAAAATATTTAATGCTTGTTCATTTACTGTTCAAATAAAGCCACACCTGCTGCAGCTTTTAGCTGGCAAAGTGATATTTTCAGAGATATTATGTTATGCCATTCTGTCAAGAGAAGTTCTTAAAAAGGACACAATTTCTGTGGCAGAAATGTGTTCTTATAACTGAATTCTTCTGTTTGTGTGTAGTTCATTGGAACACCAGCATGAAACTGAACTCTGAAAACACAAATATGTCAATTACAGCAAATAGTTGGAGAAATAGTTGGGTGGTTTTTTGTTTTTTTTTTTTAGTTTTTTTCCCCCTCTAGAAACCATGGCTAAATCATTCTGAATGGATTTATGACTCATTTTTCTTCTGTGGGCATTCTTATGGCAGCAATATGGTCTCAGCATAGTGTTAAAATGCCCATATTGAAAGAAGGAGAAATAAAAACACCACTTGCAAAAGCAGATTCATGTGAAAGAAGTGAAGAATAATCCTGACTTCCAGGGGGGTTGAAGCTCAAAACTTCACAATTTTTTTTTAAATAACACAGACCTCCCACTGTTTTTCCTTCTTCTCATTTCCTTATTCTTGAGCTTCCTTTTCAGGGGCTAATCTAGGCCAAAGAAGAGAGTGGTATTGAGGGAATAGGCTTCTAAATTATCCATCTTGTTAATAATCTCTTTAATTACCATGACTGTTTATACATTTTAGCTGAAACTGCACCAAGTAATTTGGCTTTTGCATCTCTCTGGCTGATATTGACTGTTCATGCAGTAGCTTGAAGAAGTTTATGGCAAAGGACAGTCATTAACTTGTCAGTGAGAAATGGCCTCATGTATAAATGTAGATGTACAAACTCAACACACCTTCAATTCTGCTTTCAAACGCTTCACTGGAATAATATCTGAAAAACTAACAAAAGTGTTTGGCCATGAATAAATTCTGATGTATGGATCTTCTATCAGCCTGCTTGTGTCTTTCTGAAATGAAGCAATTATGTAAAAAAATGATACTAGGTGCACAGATTCTTTTATGTAGGAATTTCTTATTGATTTTGTGAAGACTTTCTGTCATCTGGAAGAAACTGAGGCTCTTCATTTGGCAAATATGAACACATTATTAAAGAAAAAGAAACCACTCCACTAATGTGGGTGCACTTCCAGTCATCTGCCAACACTGACAAATTGAGCCAATATTATCAAAAATAGCACTTCTCTCTTTTTTTTTTTTTTCCCAGATGCTCCAAAGCAATTACTGTGAAAGCTCTTCTTGGTAATGAGCATTATCTCTGTTTCAGAAATGGAGAAATCAAAGTTACAGTAAAATTTAACCAAGGGCAGAAATTAAATATCAAAAATTAGAGGAAAAACCCTGTGGTTATTGAAGATTTTTGGTTCCCTCACCAGAACAGTGCATGTTCTTTGACCACATGGTCTGGATGCCCTTGAATAAAATTAAATAAGTCTGTAATGAGTATTGTAGTTGTGTCAGCCTCTGCTCTTACTCTACTTGCTTAAAAATGATACTGGTTTCCCACTCCAAACAGTCTGGGGATGTGAGACATCTGTGTCCTCTTTGCCAGTGTTAAATTAGGCCTTGACTGGAAGATGCACACATCATTTCTTAGAGAAGAGTGCCAGTTTGTGAGTTCCACAGAGATTAGTGAAGTGTGCTTAAGTGTTAAACTGTTGGAGCCTTGATTCCACCTTCACCTTCTGCCCTGCACTCTTGGGTAGGGGTGTGGAAGTCAAAGGTTTCCATGTGAGCATCTTGGAGGATTTCTTCAGGGGTTTGGATTCATGTCTGGATTGTTCCTCACCATCGGGGCCATGTTAGTTTTCAGACAGAAGATTGTCCAGGTGTTACTTCTGCAAAGCAGGAACAAACCAATCCTTAAGAGACTCTAAATCAATTTGGGAAGTTTGATGACTTAATTCAATGCAGAAATGGGATTTCCCCATCTCTGGAAACTGTTAAACGTGGTGCTTCAGCTGAGCTACCTGCACTTGTTACGTACTGCATGTTTCAGGATTTCTGCTTATATGTAAGCATAGTCCACATCTCCACAGACAGAGAAACCTGGCATTACCTGGGTCCCTGAACTGGAAATGGGTCTGCTGGGGGCCATTTCTCATTGCTTTTATTTCACAAAGTTTTTTAGTTTAGTGCACCTGTGCTGTACCTCACAGAAGAGATGAGATACCCTGTCATGCTGTGTCTGTCCCAAAGGCAGACTATGCTCCCAGTGATGCCTTGAGGATTGGGAACAGAGGCTGGATGGAGTTCAGAGGAATAAAATGGATATTTATTGAAGAGCCTTCAAAGGCCACACCCTGGCAATACCAGAGCCATGGTCATGCCTCAGCCTGGATGGATCTAAGATGGAAACAAAAGAGTTTGGTCATGAGATCTCACATTTTTATGAGTTTTAGTTCATTTGCATATAGGAGTTAACTGCCAATTAACAGCTTCAAATGATGGAGTTTCATCCTCCTTGCTTGCTTGCTCACCCTCCTCTTTTCATGTTGTTTGTGCTTTGGGCCTGCAGTTTGAAGAGGTTGTCCTTGAGTCTCCAGCTAGAATAGATTGTTTTGTCTTCACCACCCTGTGGAAAGACCCCAGTAACACTGGGGTTAACTTAACATGAAGCTAAATCTGCACACCAAAACAGAAAAACTTAAAACTCAGGTATCACCAGGAGACTGGGTTCTGTGTGGAAATCAAGGGAAAACAAGTAGGGAAGGAAGCACAGGGGAGCCAAAGAGTTAATATTGGTCAGACTGAGAGGGAGTGGTATTGGCAGTGGCTGAACAGTTGTTGTCTTTATTTGTGTATTAAGCTTTAAATGAAAAAATGTTTTGTAAAAGAAAGAGGGATTATTAATACTGTCTGGCCTTTGTTTTTCCTTATCTCTGTGAAAATATTTTCAAAAATATTTTTAGTAAACAGAAAAACCCTTTGGAGCAGATTGCTGCAGATGGTTTTGCTTAACAAGCTGCATCTGTCTGAAGATTACTAGTACTATTAAGTTGCCCTTTATTCAGCTGATCTTGAGATGGAAGCCCATGTGTGATAATATTGACATATGTTGATATTAATAGGTTATCATCAATATAAATAGTCAGAATTGTTTTCAGCCCAAGGAAAGGAGCAGCACAGGAGGCAGGGGTGTTGCAGTGAGGCAGTGCACTGGGTCAGAGCATGGTGCCTTGCCCCAGGAGCTGTCTGCCTGCACATCCTCAGCAAATGTCACTCCAGCTCTGGGGAGGGGACACTTCCCAGCCTGGCTGCCAGCCAGGCCTTGTCCAGAGCAGGGCACGTCCCTGCCCTGCTGCCACAGGAGCAGCTGAGGGAATCCTGAGCTGCTTTGCTCTCTGCTGGATCCTCACTCTGCCCATGGGCTCTGCCCTGTGCTGGTGCTCAGTCCCTTTTTTGCTTTGTGCTCTTGTTCTCTGCAGCACTCTGAGTTTCACAGCACAGGTGATATACTTGCAATAGAGCTATTATTTCTGTCAATATAGCACAGTGTTTTTACAGCAGCTTTTAGTGGTTAAGTCACCAAAAACCTGACAGATTAAAAGAAAAAGGTTGTTTTTTTTTTTTCTCAGTAAGTTTCTTTATAGATTTTTGTATGTATCTAAGAAGGTCTCTGGAATTCAAACTTAAATTGCAGAGATTTTTTTATAGGTCAACATCATTATTTTGAATGTTGCTTGCCTACTTGAGATTGTTTCATATGTAGTAAAACACAGGGTAAGAGCTCAGTGATAGCTGCAAGAAGCTTATAGAAAATATTTCATCAGGGGAGAAATTCACCATTCAACCAATTCATTTAAAGATATGGTGGATTTATACCATGTTGCTTGTAAAGTACTATTCAAGTAAAAAAGAAAAGCTGTAAGGTTTATGCAGAAATTACTGGTTGAAGTTTTACTGTCTGCTCCTTGTAAGTGGTCAGAACAGATTTAGATATTAATCACTGCAGAGTGTAAAATTAATGATTTTAAGTGTGAATCAGAGTGTTAAACTTCTGCAAATTTAGTTTCAAAGATAGATTGTTGGGACTTGTTGAAGACCATTGAAAATCTGTATGCCTTCTGGCATTACCCTTGGGCAGAATTATTTCATAAAATCTCTTCAGCTTGTTGACTTATTTTAAAAGCAGAGACATAGAAGGGTCAAGAGAAATAAAAGGAACAGCCCCTTAACTAAGTTAGTTGGAGGGGACCTCTTAACTAAGTTAGTTTATATAATAAAAATGAAACTGAAAAGCCTTTGCAGGGAAGCTGAGGTGGTAGACTGATCCCTAAGGGGTCTGAAATAGTTGCAGGTTGCTGCTCTGCTGGCAGGGCCTGGTGTGGAGGCAGCTCCTGTCAGTGCAAGCACAAACTGCACAACCCCACTCCTGCTAAGGTTGAGCCTCGAGGCCCAATATTTCTGATGGTGCAGCAGCTTTTCACAGGGGATGACTCAGAGGATTCAAGCAATCCACGTTTTCATTCCACTTACAGACTGAGGAGCATTATCAGATGTACAAACCAGTTGTCTTTCAGTGAATTAAATTTCTCTTTTAGGAGAAATGATTGGACCCTGCTGACCCAGCAGGTTAAGGACAGGTTCTTTGAGGAACAGAATCACAGCATCTGGAGGGTCCTGCTGTGTGCAGGAATGGCTAAGAAAGACAAAAGACAGCTTGATATTTCCTTGAATCACTCTCCCCTGCAGGAATGTTCAGAACTCTCCTGGGCAGAGTTGGCTGCAGGTAATAGAAAGTGGTAGAAAGGTGCAGGCAGTAGAGCTGCAGTGTCAGAGCTCTGTCAGGGATCACTGTGGGACTTGGCCAGTGAGGTGCCTCCATCTCAGCCCACCCCTCTGCAAAGAACTACTCATTCTCCATTGCTAATTTCTGGGAGATCATCATACTAAACAAAGAAAAGCTAAATATTTATTTCTAACTTTCCTTCTCACTTTGAGCTCATGCAAGAGGGAGTATTTTGCTTGTTTCATGATGGAAATATCTGGAATTGTAGATTATTGGGTGCTATTAAAAAGGATTAATTTTTTCAACACTAGTCTCAGCTTTGCAGAATGATTAAGTGGAAATTTTTAAGCCAGTGGGGAAAAAATTATGTTTAATATATTTATTTTATTTAAGTATATACCCCCACAGAAGTGTGACTTTGCTGGTTGCAGTGAAGCACTCAGAGCTCATGAACTAAGCAAAACCATTCTCTCCCAGGAGAGTGGAGCAGTACCTTTAGACTCTGTGAGGAGAGGGTATGACAGTGAGCAGTAACAGAAATATGTGGTGCTCAGCATTGATAGTATAATGGAGATACTTCTAGGCTAAAGATCTATAATTTGTGAAGGCTTAAGGGGATATCCTGACCATATTGCAATCAGTGTTTTTCAAATTAGGATGGTTTTTAAATCTTGAAACAAGAAAGGGAACAAAACTCCACCAAACAGTTTAAATTAAATTATTCCCATTTTAAACTGCTACTGCTGTCTTCAGATCCTGGCTGATTCTTAATTCAAGGAATGTGTAGCATTTTGAAAAGGGTGAGTACCTTTGCAGATGATATCACTGTAGATGATTTTTGAGGTGCTGCTCAAAAACCTCTTTATATCCTCTGTAGTCCTTGGGTAGATTTCAGCAAAAAAACCCTCTTTTTATGGTTTATGAATGTTGGTATTCTTTATATTCAGGAAACAAGTAGCTGAGGGAGAATCTTTGTCCACTCTACAATAGCTTCTTATCATCTGTTTTCATCCTAAACCTTGCAACATCAATCAAATGAGAAATAAAAATGGCTTTTTCCCTGAGCTGTTAACAAGTGCCATGAAGATGGATGTACAGATACAGATTTGAACATGACTGGCATGGGAATCTTCAGGGGGAAGCATCATGGGTCAGAGGATTGGCAATGCCAGGAGCAGCCTCAGTTCAGAAACGAGGAAACCTATATTCTGCTTTTTAAAAGGAAAAAAATCCATAGTGAGAGCAAACAATGACTGAATTGTGGAAGCCTTTTCTGTGGGGCAGTGAAAATCTGTGTGAGAGCTGCTGAGACAGTGACTGCAACAGGGGTTGAGGTGTCGTGTCATGCTGAGCTGGCTTATTGATTAGCAATTAGATATTTCTATTGATGAGGAATCTGGAAAAAGACACCCTGAGGTTTGTTGCATCCTGCATGGTTGGGTACCTGGATCTTGCTGCTCTGCCAGCAGTAGAAATTAAAGTGCCACAGTATTGGTGAGACAGGTCAGTGCAGCAGAGACACAGTGATCATTGCAGCTCACGATTCCCAAAATATACTTTTGGGTTTTGTTGCTGCCCAGAAACATCTAAGATCAAATTATTTAGGTGAGTAAGTGGAGCAAAAAAATGCTGAAGTTGGTACAGAGCCAGGCTGTTCACAAGCAAGAGGGAATTAAGGCATTAGTATAACAAGGCACAATTATAATTGGCGTGGGACACCTGGTAAAGCTCCCAAATATTCTTTATTTTTCCCTTCAGCTGCACACTTCCTGTTCCTCTTTGTAATGGTCACTGCAAAACCTCAAAGCAGTGCTTAGAGCAGTTGATGATTTTTTACTCTTTCTGCCTGGTCAGTATTTTTTAGTTTGTGTAAGAGAAACATGTTTGGCATAAAACAGACATGGAAGAAGACGTTAGACTGGAGTTGTAACTGGTGCTGTATGGAAAATGTGGAGCTAAAGAAACCTCTCTGATCTCAGATGCTATTTGGCTACTGAAGCATGCTATCATTTGAAATGCATACTAAAATATTTTTCCCCACTTCTACTAAGCAAATATTTGTGGTGCATTGAGTACTGGATGTGGATACACCATGTGGAAATAGCATATTTTTAGGAGAACATTTTCTGATTTCTCTTGACTCTTACATTATTTTTAAGATTAAGGGAGCAGACAGATCCTATTGAAAATAGGTTTGTACCTAAACTGAGGAAGAATAAATCAGGTTCATGTAGCTCTAGACTGACTATTCAGTATTTGACCACTGGAAAGCTTTTCATCAACTTTGATGGAGCATATTCCATAAAGTGCATTTCTTGAATATTGTCAGCTTTTTCATGGCAACTTGATGTCATTCATTATCAACTGCATTGCCAAAAATTGACTTTAATTTTAATATCACTGTGATGAAGGTGGGAAAATATTAATGTATCATAATAATTAATGCTTGGCATCGTTTATCTGTAGATTTATTTATGGAAATAGTTTTGATCTGCACTTTTCTAGGGTCATCACTTAGCACTTGTCCTTTGCTGTCAGATTCCTGTGGTTTCATCTGGGGTTTGTCAATAGTGGGAGTTGATGTAAAGCAGGTGATGCAATTTGTACAGGTGGATTTAAAGCTCATGTTTGTTGGCAGAATTATCTTAAATAGGGATCATTTGGCTTATCCTCATAAGATTTTTCTTATTATGAAATCTATAAAAAAAAAAAAAAGAACCTGGTGCAGCAAAATAGTTTCCAGCATCCAATGTTATGTTTGTCATTTCAGAGCTAAAATCTTCTGAAAGGACTCTCTGAAACTTGGCTTGGCTCTCAGATTATCATTTGATGTTTCATATCTAAAAATTTAGGCTTTTTTGCTTTAGCAAATACAGGCTCCCTGCTGTCATCTTGGATGTAGTTGTCTGTACTTTGTCTGTAGGAACAAGATTTCTGTACCTAAAAGATTATTTCAGGAGTTACTTCACATTCACTTCAGAGTAACTGAGAAGGAATTTGATTTGTGAGCCTTAAAATGAAGGGAAGAAAAAGGACCAAAGGTCCAATCAGAAACTGCAGATTCTATTCAGAAGCATCTTCACAACTTTTGTTTATACAGTAATTATCATTGCAACATTTAAACTAATCACAACTTCAAGAAATTTGTTTGTTCAATGACCCTATAATTAAGGAAGGTTATTTTTTTCTTATAAACCTAAAATTAAATTGCATATTAGAGCAGACAGGTCACTGTTCTTTGGAGACACCAAAATCTCTAATTTGTATTGAATTCAAAAGGCTCTTGATCAAGATCCTGCCCTGGGGCTGTAGAAGGGTAAATAAATTCCATTTCTAACTCCTGCAGTGTCCATATTCATGTGCCTCTAGAGAATATTTCTGAACACTGTTTCAAATGCATATGCAAATTGAAATGAAATTGAATCAACTTTTAGAATCTGAAATTCTTAAACTGAATGGTTGAAAAACATGTGTGTTCTTCTGGATCTTAGAAATAGCTTGTAAAATTAAGATTATTGAATAATCTTATAATCTTTGACCTTTGGTAAAAAGAGGGTGTGGAAATTCATAATAATTTCAAGGATACATCTGAATTTGCATTTATTCTGAGACTTTTCAGCTCATGACCCCTTTCTGTGGAGTCACCTCACCTTAAAAGGCACCTTTTCAAGGTGACCAATGCAAACTTAGCAGCAGAGTACTTTGATCAGCTGATTTTTCTTGTTTCCTTCTGTATTTTCCCCCCTCTCTTTTCTTCACACTATTTCTATTGTGGTTTTTATGGCTAGTACTTATCTTGTCATTTTCAGCATAACCACTTTGGGTTTTCTGGACATTTTTGTTTAACTTTGTACTACTCTCCTGTGCCTGTAAATTGATACATCATAAATAAATCAGGCTGGGATGTGAGTATGGATATGATTTAAGATGAATTGAGAGTCAATGTCATTGCAAATGATAAAGGAAACAATCTGAAATCATATTCTGAGTATGGATTCATCAAGCATTGGTAAATGCTAATAAATAAACCAAAGACAGTTTCTATTGTATGCCTTTGTTATTGATATATACACCCATATCACTAAAATATTTATAGAATGAAATGGGAAAATTTATTTGCTGCTCCTCTTTCATCAAGAAGAAACAATCAATAAAAGAAAACACAAAGAAATTAAGAAAGTGCATAAAAATAAAATAGCTTGGAAAAATTTTGTCCCTGATAATTCACCAGGCAGGCTGAGCAGAGTTTTGTCCCAGGTTTGAATCACTCAAAATTTACCTGTTTAGTGGCAGGGAATTTCTCAGTGTGTGCTTGATCTCCTCACATTCACACAGAAGAGAACCAGGGTGGAATGGAGAGGGTTAAAAAGCTTTGTGCTGAGGTGTGTGTGCCCAGGGGGCTGTGCCAGCTCTGTGCCAGCCAGGCACTGCAGCAGCACTGCTCAGCCCTGCCCAAGCTGGGAATATCTTCCTAAATCAGCTTTTCTTCCTGCCCCACCAGCAGATTTGCTGATGGTTTCCCTTCTGTTGTAGACAAAGCTGCTCCTCCTGCCTGAGTGTGGGATCAGCACTGAGGCTCTGCCTGGGGGGCACCCTGCAGTTTAAAGGGCTGGGCTGGATCCAGCCCCTGTGCCCACCAAGGCTGCCTCACATCACTGCAAACCTCCTGTGGTGGCAGAGAGAAGGAAATGGGCTGGGGGCAGGAAGGTGGCTTGGCATTGTGTCAGGGCAGGTGGGCAAGGGAATTCTGCAGTGAGGGGATGGGAGAAGGATGATGTTTCTGTGTGAAATGCTGTGACTGCCCCATGATTAATACTGGGGAACTTCTGCAGCAGTTTGAAGACCTTATATTGCTCCTTAAGTCTTTGGAATTGGGTATGTGATGCAGCCAAGAGGCAGCTTGGTGTCTTTTCCATGCAAGGCCCATGAGAAGGGGATTGGTGTCTCACCAAACCTAAATCAAATTGTAGAACGAATTAGTCTGGAAGGTAACACACATAGTGTGGGACTTGGCTGTTTCTAATGGGCAGAAACAGATCTTTTATCATTCCATGATTCCTCTGGAATCTGTTGATATAAAGCAAGTGCAAATATAAAAAGTCGTTCTGGAATGTGGATACCTTGGGTTAAATGGAAGAGTTTTCTCCTGAAACAAGGGACAGCCAACTGACAAAACAAGTTGATGTCTAGAACAAAAATGTAGTTTCCAAATTTTCTTTGAGGCATTTCACTCATTGACTCTGTCAATTGAGAGTAAGATGAAGAAGGTGCACACAGTGTGTGCTACACATCCATATCCTGGAATCCAGTGTGTCCTAAAGGGGGCAAGTCAGTGTGCTAAAAGACACACCCAAACTCTTTGGCCAGAAGTTCAATGCTGAAATAAGGCATCTGTGAGTCTGGGGAGATAGAGCACCACCAGCTGAACCGAGTATGTATTATCTGAGCAGGTTGTCTGTGATAAGACACCACAGAGCTGACACAGCAAGTTCTGGTTTTGTGTCCTTCACTGAGAAAAAGAGCTAAACTTTTTCTGCTGGTCCCTGTAGGTTACTGTTTCTCAATACACCATGGTGGAGTTATTTGATTTCTAGTAATTTGTTCCTTCATGGGATGTAGATAGAAACTGAAATTCTAATAACGTGGACCATGTTATCACCATGGTAATGAAGTGTCTTGTCTCAACTTGTGAGTTTTTGTTTCTCATTAAGAATTTCATTGCTTTACAGGGAACAGCAGGTGAATTTGCTTGTATAGCTAAAGAGAAAATGAGGGCTGCTTTTTACATAATCCACTACAGATGTTATCTGGAATTTGTTTCAGAATACATTAATATGGCTTTTATAAGCAGTCTTATAATTGGCAATATGTTTCAAATGCCTTGGATATTTAACTTGGGCAGGAGAGGAAAAGTGATAGCACCATTTGCAGAAGTTGCTTTGTAAATTCAATCTGTGGTCAAACTTTCCATGGCCATAACTTTCAGGAAAAACAAATTAGAAAATGCAGTCCATCACTTTCCTGTGGAGGGTTATATGAGGCAGTTCAGGAAAATCACTGCACTGAATGCAGCAAGGCAAGGATAGAGAGAGTAAGAGGTGACTGTGGTGCTTCAGGGAAATCTTGTTTTCTGACCAGCCCTTTTGAAAAAAGGTGTGCAGGCAGGAGCTGATGGGTGGCTTTGGGTGTGATGAGCCAAGCTGTCTTCAAGATGGACACAGTTGGTTATGAATGGCAGAGGGAGATAAAGCCATGATGAGTCCTGGATGGATGAGATAAGGCACCCCTGTGGTTACCCCAGACACCCTGTGCTGCACACTGTGCAACCCCACCTGGTGACTCATACTAAAATTCGTGTCTCATCTAGAAAGATTCTCAGTATTGAGGGGAAAACTTCAATAACTGGGGAAGTGCTTTAACAGGTAGGGTAAGGGTAGCACAGCAGAGGAACTTAGAACTGACCTAAATTGAACTATTGAGTTTAGGAATGAAACCAATTCTGAACAGGAAAACTGTTCAGAAGGAAAAACAACCCCAAACAACAAAAGGAAAACCAGAGGATTTAGCCATGAATACTATTTTAAAAACCCTGATTTTTTAAAACTCCCGTGTTTACTATCTGTATCCTGTGTGTCTGAATTTGATGTATTAAGTCTTCCTGTTTGTAGTGGGGTATGGGGTATTAAGCTCTGCTCCTGGGAGAATCTGCAATTTAAAGAAGGAACTAAGATAAATGGTGATATAAGGAAGTAGTGATCATCTTTGTGAGGGATAATCTTTCAAAAAATAACCATGAAATTATAAAATTAATCATTAACTCTCCAATGACAGTTGATAACAGCATTACTTTATTGGACAGATTATGAAGATCTGCAAAAAGGAGATTTAATAGATATTATACAATTTCTAGCAGGTTAAAGGCTGTGTGAAAACCTTTTAATTATTAGAAATAATCTAGGCAAGCAACACCTCCTCCTCCCCATTTGTGGCACTGCTCAAGTGCCTACACAGTCCTATTCTTTTCTAGCCATTATGGACGTATTAGGTAAAGGTACACTTCAGAAATAGGAGGCTATATTTAAGGAATCGTGTCTCATTTCCCAGCTCTCTGTAGGTTTTCAAAGACAGCATTGCTTATATTTAGTAGCAGTTTTACTGAGAGAAAAGGAATACTTCTTGCAAGAGAGGTTGCCTTTTTAAAATGTTTTTCAAAATAATTTTCAGTCTTCAAGAAGATAAGCTAAGAATCCATAGCAGTGCCCTTGCAAAGGAGTAAATGATGGTTGGAGGGGGCCAAAGGCTAAGGCAGGTCAGGGAGTGAATTTGTTATGAAGTTTGCTTCTGTATTTAGAGAGGAGATGAGCTGATTGAAGAGATTGCACCAATTCCTTTGCTGGTAGGAATTTGTACTGTTGCACTGAGCATCAAGAGGCTACTGGTGTCTGTGTACAGGCTGCAGTTTCTCCCTAGGGACACCCTCTAGGGAGACAACCCAAATATTATATAAGCTGCCTGTGTCTCTCCCACAGCAAGAACTGCAGGCAGGAAGCAGAAGGTGGTGGTCTAATTATTTGGCTGTGAGTTGAATCATGTGTGACACCAGCATGAGCTAACAGGAGGGTCCATCTGGTTCCTGTCACTGGGGCCCTGGCTGATGGCAGCACAGACCTTTGAGTGCTGCCCCAAGAATGGGGCAGAGGGCTGGTGGAGATGCTCAGGGACTGCAGGATTGGATTTGCAATGAGCTGAGGGCCCAAACGTGAAGTGGAAAGAAAATCAAGTAAAAATGCTAAGGGCTCTGTGCAGCTGGTGGAGACACAGGCACAGGCTCATTGCTGTTTGCTTTTGGTTGGATACCAGCAGCACAGTGATTTGGAACTGTGGCAGATCTGCTCTTAAGGAAAACATAGAAATCCATTTTCTGGTTGTTATTTGGGGTTTTATTTAGTGTTGCTGAATTTATTTATTTCCTAACTTGGAGCAATCCACCAAGGGCCATATTACAAATACTATTTTAAGACGTTCTTTCCGAGAATTGCCTATTACAATATTTTGCCTTTCACTTACAAAAAATGAGGAAGGAGAGGACTTGGACCACTTAGAATTCCTTATATAATCAATAGTGAGCCTTTGGATATACAATAAATATATTTGTATAGTGAGCCTGCAATGGATACACACACACAGCACCATGGACAAAATATTCTATCTGTGAAACACTCATATTTGAAGTCTACATGTAAGCTGAACTTGGGATTTCATTAACACAAGGCAAGCAGTATTAATATAAAATAATATTATATTCCAGGGATGAAAGTAAAGAAATTAACTCACAACATTATAACTTGGGATTGTAGTTCCTTCCTGAGGCTGCCAAGGAAGCAATCCATCTTTTTATTATTGCTGCAAGATAGAAACATTATCAGCTTTACATAGGATAGTTAACACCTGGTGTGGAGGAATGCACAAGTTCTGAATTCTGATCATGTGAAAAAGTGATGATGTTGGTATTCAGGAATATTCTCTGGAGTGGGTTTTTGTTACAGGCTGAATTTCATGTTGCAGTATTTAATCATTTATAGTATATGATTTCCTACACCATTGTTCCTTTCTTTTTAAGCTATGAAAGATAATTGTATCTCAAAGAAGGGACTTATCTCTCTTTATCTAGTCCTCTTTACTCTTCAAGCAAAATTATAATGTGGATTTCTGATGGCTGGTTTCAGGCAACAGATTATTTTAAATCCTAAATAGAGAAGAGATTTTAATTTCATTGCAAGAGCAGTCAGGATAAATTAGTTGGGAGGGGAAAACCTCAATAAATGACATTTATTTTTCCAAGGGTAATTATTTTGAGAATATACAGGATAAGCAGAGACTTATTGACTGAGCAGAATGGTATTGCTCTGGGGTTTGAGGTTTTTTGTATAAAAATATTTCTAAATTGGATATCCGTGAACATATCCAAGAAAGACATCTATTCCTGTTAACAGAGCAATAATTTAAACTGTCTTTCACTGTGCCCTAAAATTGCCCCTGGAGCAGCTCCATCTTTGGCAGGATAAAATCCCAAGCAGCCCCCTCCCTCCCTGCTGCCTGGCTGGGGGAAGCTGTGCAAGCTGACAGCAAGCACCCACCCCTGCACCCTGCAGCTCCTCAGCTCTCCACAAACCCCCACGGAACAGAAGAGGCACAGAATCCTGAAATGACAGCATGGGCACTTGTCTGGGTGCCATAGAAACTGCCACTGCAAGGAAGAGCTTTCCCTTCCTTGGCTTTGCCATTCAAATACTGAGAGTGCAGAGACTTTATAGAGAAAAATAAAAGTGCCTCTGTGTTGTTTCCATGTCAGGTGATTGTCCACTTGCTGCAGTTTTCATTTATTTCTTGTGTAGGACCAGCTTTGTGCAATTGACTGTAATATCCAAAACTTGTGTCTCTATTCTTTTGTGTGATGAAATTTCCTCTCTGAACCTCTCACAGTGTGTTCCTTCCCAGTGCTGGCCTGCAGGCAGTAGGTGCCTTGACCTTCATGGCTTTTCTCATTGCTGCTGCAGGCCTGCAGTGCCCGTGGGCTCTGTGCCCTCCTCTGTGCTGGCCCGAGGGGGTTTTGGCATTGGCAGGGCTGGGGAGGTGTCAGTGACACCAACCCTGGCTCCTGGGTGCCCTCAGCAGTGGGGGGCAGTGGGACAGCCAGCAGAGCCCCTCAGCACCCTGGGAGCTGCTTCCCTCAGGGAAACCTCTCAGCTGGGTGCAGGGAAGGCTCCAGAATGGAGGCAGGAATGGCTCCAGGCTGCTCCAACAGTTGCTGTGTGCAGTGAGTGTGTTTGTTATGGGAAGGGTTCCCAGGCCAGCCAGCTGTCCACAGTGTGCTCCCACACCTACACTGAGAAGGACATGGCAGAATCCAGGACACATTTCAACGTGACAAATGGCTGCCCTAAAAGGAACCACAGGGGTTTGCTTCAGGTCAGCAAGCTCGTGCTCTGGTGGGGAAATCTTTAATTTGCTCTAGAGCTGCCATACAGATGACAGCCTTGTTGGACTTTGTCTTGCCTTTGCCTGATTTCCCTGGGCTGTTTGAATTAACCTACTCAGTGGTGGATGAGGGCTCACCAAGGCATGATTTTTGCTGCAGCTGGTGGCTTTCCAGCTAAAAGCCTCCAGCAGTGGAGTTAACATGCAGTTGCTATATCAGGATGGTGGGGGGAGATGGACTCATCAACTCATGAAACATCTCAGATCTTGTTCTTTCAATGACTTGTTGCAATTTCCACAATATGCAGATTTTTAAAAACTGAATATCCTAAGCTAATTTTGAAAGGAAAGTTCTGCCTATCTAGATTTCCTCCCACATTTCATTTAAATAAGTTATTCTTCACCTTTTGTTCCAGGCTGCTGTGCTCTGTTAAATGCTACTTCAGAAATGACTGCCTTTTACTGATGGGTGAAATAATCTCTGTGCAAAGTCTGGAAATTATTTTCAGTCAGGGAGGTATTTTAAGCTGCTTTGAAATGAGAAGTGCAGGATAAGGGGGATAGGCAGTGTGTGGGACTATGAAGTAAGTATTATGAGTTTATTGGCTTCTGATATTTTGTGCTTCATGGGGTATTGAGAATGTCACTTACTTTCTTATTATTGCCTGTTTTTTTCCAAAAAGATGTCACATTATTTTGCCACAAAACCTGAAAGAGGTTGAATGGAACAAATATGGTCATGGAATCAGAAAGCTATTTTTCATCAGCTCAGTGGGACAGGCATGGGCTGTTCCCTGTGTGATTTCCTTTGAACACTCATCTCCTCAGATAAATCCAGCAGGTTAAATTGCAGCAGTGAGCAGACTGAACCAACATCCCTCTCAGACACCAAGATGTTCGTGGGGGTGGGGCAGTGCCATGTCTGGTGCAAACATCTGATTCCCCAAATGCAAAGTGTTTGTGCTTCTGTTCCCATATTGATCACACTCTGGCCTTGCTCTGGTGTGTGATTGACTTTGGGTCCCTCCCCTGTGTGTCACTCCTGTGGCTCTGCAGGGATGTGGGTGGCTCTGCCCAGGTGGATGTTGGCTGCCCTGCAGGTCAGAGCTGCTCTGACCCCTGCCCTGCTGCCAGCTCTTCTCCTCTCTCTGCTGGTGGAGCTTCAGGACTTGCATTGGGAGTGACAGAAACAGGGATTTCCTAGCACTGCTGGGTCTGCTTGGTGGCAATCCTGCCCTGAGGGCTGCTCCTGGGGGAGGGGGACAGGGAGAGCCACAATCTGTGCAGTCCCCAGGGTCCCAGTGGGTGTCACAGTGATGGCACAGGTCTGTGTCCTGGGCTGGGAGCTGCTCACTCAGCTCCAGTGCTGCTCAGGCTGGTCCTGGCTCTCAGAGATTCAATCGACACCCAGGGATTTGTACATCTGTGCTGCTGGAAAGTGATTTTGCATTTCTTGTGTTATGAACTCTAATGCTGAGTGAAACACGGTGCAATTCACATGTTCCTGTGAAATCTACACTGTGCTTGCTCTGATCATGGTGTTTGTTTCCTTATCTGGTCCAGACACGTGCTGAAAGAAACACAGAAAATTGTCCTCTTGATAAAGCTGGTGTTCACAAAATGTTAATAAAATTAAAATGTAAACTCGGTTTCTTCTTAATGTTCCTGTGCCCTGTGTGCCTTTAATCATCTGTACTGTGTACTGCCAGTTCAATTTCAGGTATAATAAGTGAGCCTAATGCTTTAATGTTTGTTACTGGCCTACTTTCAAAATCCCTTACACATGCAATGTGTATACAATTTAAATAAGAAATGCTGCTTGGAGTCATCACCACTCTTACCTAGAGGAGGAGAATGCCATTGCCTTTATTTAACCCACCAGCCTGTAACCCCTGGGTACAATTCTTGGAGTTAAAGCCAATAGTGATCCAGTTTGTAGATTGCTGGTGCTCATTAGCTTTGCAAGTATTTAATAATGCTGGGTCTTCAGTCTTGCTATAAGTAGTCTTACTGCTAGTGTTAGTTTTAGGCAGAATGCATGTATTAAAAAAAAATAAAAATTGGAGATTCGAATGGTGTGTCAGTGTCATTTTTACAGTACAGTGGACCAGAAGAATAACAGCCAGGCTTTTATTTTTTTCTCCTTTTCTTCTATTTTTTTGCCTTTGAGTATTGCAGCTGATTTGTGCTAAAACAGAGGCAATTTCTGTTTGATTCTGCTACAAATATGTTGCATCTTTTCTTACTCTCCTATTATTTCTGTGTCTGTTTTGTTTTGGGGCCTTGAATTCTGTGTTTTAAGGTTTGACAACTTCTAACCACACAGCATGTTGTAATAGCCTGTAGAAAGAGCCTTTTTGATTCATGTGTATCAAAGTGCATGACTAAACCCTCGCTGTATATTTTGCTGGTGTCTGGTATTAAACTTCTTTATGCTTTAGTCACACATTAAGAAGTGATGCATTTATTTTCATAACTGAATTCAGCATTCTGGCTCTGCACTTTGTAGAAGGGAAGATAAGGGAGGAAAGCAAACATTTCTATTGACTGCCTGTGATGTGTGATCTCCCAGACAGAAGAATTTAGAGTTTTTTGTTTAGAATGGAAATGTTCAGAGGGAGGGAAAGAGAACTGCTGAAAGCAAAAATTGCAGCTATTTGCTACTCATTTCAAATCTTTGTCCTGCCTGGTATGAAGCTTAGAGAGATCTTTTGCTTTGCATGCATTAACTTGATTTAATGTGTGGATACATTATATTCTTGTCCTAGTTGTAAGCATCTTAATGTAATTTTGGGGGTTTTATTGAGGTAGAACTCTTGGATGGGTGTCTATTTCCCTGGGTTGCATTATTTATGCTTTTTATATTTTTCATTTGCTACTGTATCACCAAATTTTCAGTTCTATTTTGGGCAGTGAAAATACAGTAATAATGAAAATTATTCCCTTCATCCAGGGCTCTTGTAAATATCCATTTGAAGTGCAGACAGTATTTTTTTCTGTTTTGAAGTCAGTGAATCATCATTAGTAGCTGACATGTTGATTAATATCTGCTTGTAAATCTTCTAAATACAGGGTTTTTTCAGTGTAATTTGCTTGATAGGAGTTCCAGGAGGTTCTGAACCAATATGCAAAGCTGAAGGGATGGGACAGTGCCCTTACTCAATTTGCCACATTTTCTGGACATTCTCTAGGAATATCTCCCTGCATTTGAAAGCTTTTTAGCTAAACCTCCTCAGACTCTTCTAGAGAAGAACTCTGACTTTTGAAGAGCAATTGGTAGGTCAGGAGCATCCCAGCTTTGGGTCAGATGGAATAGTTTCTGTAGCAGTGGATTCTACTGTTGGATACACAAAAAAGTGCCAGCAGGGAAACCAGAAATGTGAATTACCATGGAGATGAACACAAACTGGGTAGAGGAGCTTTCAGCAGAACTGTCTCCTTGGCAAATTCATCAAAATGAAAACTTTTTGTGGAAACATATCAGTTGACAGGAGGAAGATCTTGGAACAGATGCTAGCTTAGAGCCCAGGATATTCAAACTGAGCCATGAGGCAACCAGATTCATGTCTTTACCCTGAATAACATCTCCAAATCCTGCTCTTTTTGTCTTTGGCTTCCTTTTCCTCTAAGTAAAAAAATGTTGAAAGCTTTTGAAATCTTTACATTTTGGGTGGAGTTCATGTTTCCTGATTCAGGTCATCACCTTGAATAGTGACAGAAAAATCTCATTTTGTCATTCTTTGGTTAAAGGAACCAAGCCATGTTTGCCACGTAACAGCAGGTAAATAATTTAATGCAGTTTCTTTGATTTGCATTATTGCTACCAATAACTGTTTTGGTCAGGTTTTTGTAGGGGTGGCTGAAAAATCAAATTCTATCTGCTTAGAGATTTTACCAATATTGCTTCCCTCTGAGACAGAGCACAGGAAAATGTATTAAACACAGAGCAGACTACCAAGGCTCATTCTGGAAGGGAATATGAAACTTGGGAGTGGAGGAAGCTGTAGATTTGTCGTTGCTGCATAGCTCAGATGAAAGAAAACAGATGAGGGGGAAAGGGAATTCTTTTGGAGAAAAAAGTCTTGAAGGCTGGGAAGGAAATCTAAACCCCGTGGTTTGGGATAATCCTCAAAAAGTTTCCAGTCTTTTGGGTGAGTAGTTGAAATGAACTGATTTTTCAGAGGCTTTTCAGATTCTACTCAAGCTATTGAAATGTCAGAGGAAGAGAAGAAAATTTGCTTTCACCCAGGAGGATAACTTTGAAAAGTAGCAGAAAGCTCTTGCATTCATCCATCCTCAGAGAGCAATGGGCTGAGCAGTCCTGGTAGGATGAACGTGGTGAGGAGCTGCTGTAGAAATCCAAGGGCAAAAATATTTAGAGTTTTGTGGAGCTGAAAAAGCCTGCAACCTTAGAGAGCTCTGAGTGTCCCATCATCAAGACATTTTACAGCTCTTAGGAGTGCAGGGCTGCAGGAGTTTTGTCTTCTTGCCACGCTCCAGAAAGGCACAGGCTGGGAAAAAAAGAAAAAAACCCTGTGGCAGCTGATAACTCACATTTAATTTGGAATATAACAGTGGAACAGCAGTGTTGGATACCAGATACAGACCCCTTTGGGATGGCAAATGGATTTTCTCTGTCCTTCTGAGAGATGATGTCTTCAAGTGGGCAGATGTCCTGCCAAGGGAGCCAGGGAAGTGCAGCTCAGGGCAAAGGCAGAGGGAACTAAACCCCACCATTGAATCCTTTGGCCTTGACTGCTTCCAGAGTATAGGCAGAGAGGAGATATTAACTGAAAATTGAATCTCCTAAGAAAATTTCTTCAATTTGTTCAGCTACATTACTGCACTGTTGGCTTGTTCCATAGAATGCTAAAGAGGAGATGGTTTTGTTCCAATTTTTTTTTTTTTTTTTTAGGAGGAGAGAATGTAACAATCTGCAGGGCTCTGGGCTGAGTGCTAGCCAGGGTGGGGTGAATGAAAGTGAGCCTCTCCTCTTCTGAACACATGTCAATTAAATATTTCATTTCAAGAAAGCTCAAATTTTTCCCTAGGAAGAAAATCTTTATTTTCATACATTTTAAACTTGAGTTTTGACTGTCACTTTGGAAATGGAATTTTTCAGTTAAATATGAATGAATAATGAAAAATAATTGGAAGCTTTTTGTCTCATCCATCTTCACAACACAAAGGCACAACAAGAAATTCTTCAGTTTGAGGCCAAACCAACAATTTTAATTTAGAGCAAAATAATGCTTTTCTTTTTTTTTTTTTCCAAATGAATATTATGAAAAATATTGCTGAATTTTCAATAATTTCAATGTTTCCTTTCCCCTTTCTCATCTTTCCTCTTTTTTAAGATGAACTGCCATATAAAATAAATCACAGCTCAATCAACTCTCAATCCAAGTTTTAAACTTAGCTGGGAGACATTTTAATGTCAAGCAAGTCTAGGCTCACTGAGTTCTTTGGAAATAGGCATTGACATTGTCATTGGGTTCTGTTACTTCAGACATGCAGCACCATTTGAAATAAATAATCCCAGATAAGTGAAAGGCAGAATTCATTATATACAAGGAAATAAAAAAGAAGCTGTGAGATAAAGGATCCAGATTTGATGCGAGGTTCATTTCTTGTCTTTGTGGAAGATGATTTGAGCTCTGTTGGTTGCAGTGGGTTTTGTGAGTTTGCTTTGGAGCTGGGGTTTGTGTGTGGCTCCCTCATGTCCTGGAAGGGCTGCTGCTCATGGGGGCTGTCTCCTCCATTGTGCTTGGGCAATATTTGTAGGAATTCAGTGCCTTGGAACTTCTGCTGGATTTGGTGATGTGAACAACTGGTTTCATATCAAGGGAAGCACAGGACTTGTTTAAGAAAACAGGCAGCTAGCTCCAAATGGAGGAATATTGATTTTGGGAAGTGGTAAACATAAGTGCATGCTGAATAACGTGGGAGGTGGAAACTGTGCAGTTAAAAGGAAAAAAGCTCTGGGGCTGACCACCTCCTGGTAGGAATATAAGTCACTGTATTACTTTTAATCATTTTATCAACAACCCTCTTTCTTCCTCTCTGCAAGATTCCCAGGAAGACTAGTTTCCAGCTTTGACACTTATTGTTAGATGCATTAAATTAAGCAGTGTAAATCCACCCCTGAGAATTTACCATTTGTCTAGCTTTGTGCAGCAGGTGGAATTTCACTGGGCAGAATTGATGGCAGTTTTCCTTCCAGGGCCTTTTTGAAATGTGTGCCTTTCCAGTCAGCAGTGCTCCTATTTTCCCCTTGGCGAGGCATATGTCTCACTAAAGAGCCTGTTTGGAGGCTGTTGGTTTAGGCAGTCCTCTGCTTTTAGGTTTGTTTTTTGACATTCTTACCTATCCTTTTTCAAAAAGCCACTGAAATTCTGGGCTAAACTCAAGGCTTTGCTTCTCTGGCTACCCCAGCTGGGGGAAGAAGAGCCTTTTGGGGAGGTGGGCATTGCAGATGTGATCTAAGCACTGTCAGCACTGCAGTGTGTTTCCCTGGCTGCTCTCTGCCTAGAGAAGCCTACAGCAGTATCTCTATATTTATGTCCATGTGTGCATATGTTTGAGTGAGTGGTAGGAGGAAAAAATTCCCTGAGAGTGCTCACATCCCTTCCCCTGGGGAGGGGTGGTGGCAGATGTTCCTTATTTGTCCTGCTGGAAGGGCTGAGCTGACTGTGGGCACAGAAACTTCTCATTGCCATGGTAATGAATGTCTTCTAGAAAATGTGATTTCTATCACATAGCTGGAGAGTGCCTTTTATTTAGATTTCCTGGAAAGGTTTTACTAAGCAGATTATTTTGACACTTGCTTTTGCAGCTGTCTGTGTTACCATGTCAGAGAGGCCCTAACCACTGTCCCCAAGCACCTTTCATGGCAAGGCACAGTTTGTATTAATTGTTTGCAATGGCTGGTGTTCTCACTTAATTTCAGGGCCACTTTCTTCAGGATAACATATTACAGAAGAAGTGTTGAATAATTTACAAGATTCACATCTAATTAATGTGAGGAAACACCAGGAATGCAAACCCATGGTACTTGCTATTCTTTTGTGTTTCATATTAGTCTGACAAGCACTTCCAGAGCTTTATCTGCCAGCCTCTCTACTCTTCAAAATTGAAAACATAATCTAAAAAATATTCTTCAACTTCATGTAGATTTTTCCATGAAAAAAAACCACTTCAGTTTGCATTATGAAATTTGTAAGCTATCATTAACTGCAGATGGTTTAGGGGTTTTTTAAAATTATTCTTTACATTTATGGTGTTTCTCACAGCTCAGATTATAAATGATATTACATTTTGCATTACTATCAGTTGGAAATATCTCCAGCTATTCACTTAATGATCACTTAATACAGAGCAATGCCAGGGCTAATGTTACCTCTTACAGCATATGAAATAAAGTAATTCCTTGTTTATCCCATTCTAAATCCTGCCTGTTTTGGTAAATTTTTCTGGATCCAAGGTGTAAAAATGACCTTTTGGCATCAGGTTAAGATCAAAAGTCACTTCTTGCTTTTGCTACAGTTTCCTTTATGTGACTTGAATGAATAATTTAATCTTGGTGGGTTAACTCTCAGTTCACAGATAACATTGTATTTTTTTATCTGTGGTTTTTTAGCTAAAAAAATTGTAAACTGTGAATGTCTCATAAATATTTTTAAAAAGCTGAACCCCATGGAAATGCCATCTTTGTCTCTTTTTATCTTTAGCATCAACTTCTAAGCTCCTCTTCTTTCACCTGTGTACACACACACCTCACTGGGATGTGCTATGTGCTGAAATGTACAATGTGCTGTAAAATGTCCATGAGATGTGGGTGCACTGGGTCAGGTTTGATGAAAGGTGTCAGTAAATTGGAAGAGCCCTTGCCCTGCTGACTTCTCACAGCACAGCCAGAGATGATGGGTTTTGCTCTGATTGCTGTTTTGTAGTTTAATAATGGAGGAAGATAACAAAGGAGTAAAAAATTGTAAAAAACCCACATGGCACTGTTATTGCAGTCGTTCACAGAGTACTAGAGGGAATTCAAAAACTATTGGTGCTATATAAATAATTGATATTGCAATCTTCAGTCCAGCCATCCTTCCATGAAGCAGCAGTTCAGGGAGCACTGCCACTTTGTGTCTTTGGGAACACAGGTTTGTACAAGAGGTGTCAAGAGACTCAGAATCACTGTGAGTTTGGATGTGCAGTTGTGAAATACCACTGCAGTCACTGCTGGCACAAAGGGGATTCATAGCAGGTGACAAAGAAATGCTCCAGTGCTGTTCAGTTTACAGGGGTTGTAGAGAATGACTCTGAAGTGTTGCCTAAGAGGAATAAGAGCAAAAGTCTCTGCAGCATTGCTGTGATCTTCATGCACATCACCTGGGGGAAATTCCACTGAAGATCACAGTGATCAATGGGACAGCACAAGATGTATTGCCTTTCCAGAGCTGCACTCCCAAGGGGCCTTTGCCAAGTTTTAAATTCTGCTTTAAAGGACTGGAAACACATTCTGCTTTAATGATGCATCATTGAGAGCAGAAAAAAATGTGGTAGTGGTTGTAGTTATGGCTCTAACTGTGCTCCGCTAAATTTGAGAATGATCCATTATCCTTGACTACAGAGAGCTCTTGAAATTCTCAGTTTTAAACAGTGTTGCATCCATGACACAAAGCAATCAAAACCAAAAAATGCAAATGAAATACTCCGGGAAAAAATGAGTGCTGGATTTTCTGAGATAAACAAGTAACAGAAAACTGAGTTGTAGGAATACAAACAAATAGCAGCTTTAGTATTGAAATTACCCAGATTTTGCCAATTTCAAGTGCAGCTGTGCTATTTGGGTTTGGTTAGTTTGAAATAAAAGAATTTCCTTGAGCACAAAGTTCTGCAGACACGACAGTGGTGCAATAAATAAATAAATAAACAAGCCCAGCCAGGAGCACAGATGCCACTTAATGTGGCAGTGTATTAAAGTTTACAGCTACTTCTTTTAGACTCTTCCCTGGGGTGCCATGTGTCAGCCTCCCAGAGAAGGAACTGCAAAGTCTGATTCACTGACGTATGAGATGACATCTGTGCTTGCTGGCTTGGATTAGGGATCCTGAATCAAAAGGAGCTTGATCTGCCTCAGCAGCACTAAGCTGACACGAGGTTATGCAGCTTTAGCTTGTTGGTTTTTTATCTGCTCCTGTTGGATGCCATGAGTCAGCACTGGGTGGCTTTTCCTGCTTTGCCAGGCTGGGTGAGAGGTGTGAAATGGGCTTGGCTGTGCCTGTGCCCTGCAGAGGAACAGCTCTGCGTCTGCGTCTCACCTGGCCAGCTGAGGGAGAAGGGCAGGGGAGCTCACAGGGGGGAGAAGGTGGCAGCTTGTCAGGGCAGCAGCTGCTTCATGTGAGGTTAGCTCGGGAATAATGGTGAGAAAGTTCCCTCTGAAGAGATCCTGCTGCCCTAAGTCCTCTGGGTTGTTTTGTTTCCAGCAGTCTTGTGTTAATCAGCAGCCCCTGTGCCTGCCCAGCCCTGCTGCCAGTCTGTCCTCACGGGGGGCAGCCCTGGCACAGGGGCTGCTGCTGGAACCAGCAGTCCAAAGGCTGCTGTCCTCTGCTGCAGGAAAAGGCATTTTCATAGTAATTAATGTCTCATGTATACATTTTTCATGGAATTAATGTGTAATTTTTCAGTAATTATTCTGCAAAAATACCGGGGACACGGGCTTGCTTTGGACTGGTACCATACTATTGCTTCATGTCCCACTCTCCTTTGTAGCTAAATTCCCCTTTATCTGTATGTTTATTTCAATAATTCTGTGAAACATTCACCGAGCTTCCTAAATATGTGGGTGCATATTCCTGGCCTCCTGATGGCTTTGACTTCTTGAAGTTTTGGACAGGAGTAGGAGTACTGAGGGAAAAATTAAGATTATATCAGCTCTTCTATTTCAATTTATTTTAGTGTAAATAATTTCTTAGGCTAGGAAAAATAAGAGGAAATTTTTTTTGCGTTTTAAAAAATTAGCTTCCACCTGACATTGCTTTTTTCTCCTAAATCACTTAAAATCTCAGCCAGATACGGAAAATAAAATTTCTAGCCATCATAAATAATGAAAGGGCATCCACTTTAGTAAGGCACTTTGGTTTTCATTATATAAATATAAATATATTTTTTGTATACCTCAACATAAAACTTTCTATAATTGAGATATTGGGAACTAACAGGGAGTAGCCTTAGTCAGGATACCAGGTGCACTGAGGCTGAATGAATGCTAAATGCAAATGTAAGCTAAAGGAGACTTTGTAGGGTTTTTTTTGTTTTGTTTTGTCTTGTTTTTCCTGGTTTTTTTGTTTGTTTGTTTGTTTTTTTGTTTGGTTGTTTTTGTTTTGGTGTGTGTTTTTTTCTTGATATATCACCTTCATAACGAATGACTCATGGTAAACCTTTGGCATATAGTTAAAACAAAGAACTAGAGGCTGCTATTATCTCATAGACATGGTGATAAATTACAGAAAGAGTCACCATTCTTCCATCACCAGGGTCTTTAACAGGGAAATTAGCATCACCTCAAGGCTTAAGTGTAACAGTTTAGGTTTTGCTCTAGATCATCTAACCAGCAACTTCCCGGCCTTTGTGATAGTTACTGCTCCATGAGAAACTTTACCAGCCGTTTATTATAAAAGAGTTGTGTTTCCTTTTGCCTAGTTTTGCTTTTGAGAGATTTTATAGCAATTGTAGCCCATTTGCATGTGTCTCTGAAATCGATTTATTAGATTAAGAAAATACTTTGAGTTAGCCTGCACCCAACTCAACACAAAGAAATAGCCAGCCTGAGAGACCCCCATCAGAAAGAATAGTCCCAGTCCTGTTCAGTAATTCTGGTTTAATGGCTCTCTGTGCAGGCTGCTCATGTGCAATCATTACAAAAACCTGCTATTTCTGCTTATGAAATACATTACTAAAGTTTGAGATTTGGGGCTAAATGAAAACTGATGTTTTTGTCAACCGGACACAGGAGAAGCAAGCTGCCAGACATTCATATTTTTGGCTGAGAGTATTCCACTGACGTGGTAGCTATCAAAATACAATCTGGTGCCCATCCTGACAGATACATAGCATTTGTGTGACATAGGGAAATGTCAGCTTGGGGTTCACAGCCAAAACACATTTAGCTCACAGGAGCAGAAAGCTCAGTACTCCAACGCTTTGTTCTGCTGCTAGAAATGCACTGGGCTGAGGGGAGAGGGAATTACAGGGAAAGGCAAATGCACACAGATATTGCTGTCACTGAAATTAGAAACGTGCACCCTGCTCTGTAGGACCCCTCACCTCAAGGAAACAGAGACCCTGATGCTGGTGATGTTGAAGACAGGACACAACATCATAGGCTTAACATTCAACTGTGATGGAAATGGGAATGGATCATGGGGAAGGGGAGTTTTGCTGTAGCCAGTGTTCTGGTGGGCACTAGAGGACTGACAGAACACAAACCAGAAAAAGCCTTACATTTATTTACATAAGGAAATAAACCAAGGGACTTAAGGGACTTTTGGGTCATTTGTGTGACTCCTCACTATTGCCTTCTTCCAGCCTTGTGGGCTTTCCTTCCTCTTTTAGGAGATAGGAAGCGTAAGGAAAAGCAGAAACCCCCAAATTAGAAATTTTGGGTTACTACCATATGTCCTTGAAACACAGAACTGCCCTTGAGGACTTCACTGGATGCTGAGTGTATGAAAAAAGGATTTGAATCATTGAAATTCTGTGTGAGTAAATGCAGGCATAGCTATTGGTTTTTTTTGAAGAAAGAGAGAAAGTCTAATTACACCACTGTGTCCTATTAAATTGACTATTATTTTAGAAGAACGATAGCTCTTCATTTTTTGACAAACAAATCAGATGAAAACAACAGCAAATGGGTATTTAACTCCATGACAGCATCAACAAATCAAGTGTGATACATCTCAGTGCAGTTCCCTCCTGCACAAAACCTTGTCTGGGTTTCTGCCTACAAAAGATGAGAAGCAGAGAAGTGAGAACTGCTTGAGCCTTCCCTAAAAGAAATGTTCCAGAGGAGGAGGGAAGTGCAGCAATGCATCAGTCCCCAATTTTTGTGAGGTTCCCATCTTCATAATTACCTGTGTGGAGAAATCTGGCATGTCTTGGCTGATTTCAGAGCTCTAGACTCACCTGACAGTGCAAATCCTAACAAACAGCAAGAGCAGCAGCTCCCCTGGCCAGGAGCCATCAGTAAGGTACATTAGCCAGGTATCAGGTACTTCCTGACACATTTTAAAGCTCCTAAATTCAAAACAATTGAAAATTTGAAGGGTAAATCTAGAACTAATACAAATATCCATTTAAACTGCTTAAATAGGAAATTCTAGGGCTTTGTATTTTCTCAAACTTTTTTTTTTATACTTGGCATCATGGACAGAAACATTTGTTCCTCTTAGCAACAGAGCCTGAGACTAAAAGCTCTGCATTTCCCCTCACAGGCAGGGCCTGTCTCATTTCCTCTGCTTCTCAGGAAGCTCTTGTTCAAAACATCTAGAGCAGCTGGCATCTCTTAGCACAGAGGACTGGCTTCTTGACTGTGGATGACAGAGGCATAATCAGATTTTTGTTTTCCTATTTTTTTTTTTCCGCAGAATACAAAAGCTTGATTTAAAGAACTTTCCATTGCACTGGGAAATGTAGACTCTCATAGTGTGCCATTTGTCTTAAAACCAACACCAATGCAGCTACTTTGTATTGTTTTGTTTTTCTCTGATAATCCCTTGTGGTGTCAGGGGCTAAGAGGTCTGTTTGATACTTCTGTTCCTGCATTTGATTCAGTCCTATAACTAACAATGCCAGCATTTGAGAGAGGTCTCAAGCTGACCTGAAAATGCAGAAATACTTTATCATAGCCCACACTGAGCTTTACAAGCCCTGCATGACCAAGGAAGACAGGAGAGCATTTTGAAAAGCTGTGTGTTGGTCCCTTAGATGTAATTTACATCCACACAAAATAATCTGAGAATATAAGTAGTATATCTTACAACTGTTAAAGCATGTCTCTCCTAGCATTCAGTTGCTGGTTTTGAATTTGAAGAGTTTTTGGTTAGATCCTGAATTTTAATCTTGAAAAATGAGTCCATCATATTGTAGTTATTGAAGTTACTAATGGAGAGTACTCAGAGTGAGCAATAACTGCAGAGTGCCACCTAGCCAGGGGATTTGCCTGGGAAGAATTATGGACCCAAATTCTCACTCACATCACTCTAAATCAGGAGTGAATTCCGTTAAGTAACGAGAATTAGATCTGTGAAAATTACCATGAGAAGAGAATGAGATCTGCTTTATTTACTTCTTGAAGTACTCAATGTTTGAAATGGGCATTTGTGGCTATATGTGCTCAAGTAGGATTCTGAATTGTCAGAATTAGTTAAAATCACTGCTTTTACTATACATAGGATGTTTTTAATGGTGCACTTATTTTCTTAGTGCCGTATGTTCCTCCTTATAGAAAAACAAACAGAAAAAATAGAGATCATCCAACCAGTTACTACAAAATGTGGCAGCTCCTTATATCTGTTTGTATATAAACATACATTGTGCAAACCACAGAACAATAACATGCCTTGGTAATCAGCCCAATCTGAAAGTGGTTGTTAATATACCATGAAAATTAGTGTTGCTGTCTCTCTCTCTCTCTCTCAGAATGGAAAGAGATATTGCAAAATTTCTGGGGAGCAAAGACTGAAACTATCAGACTGAATTTTACCAGATCCTCTGCTCTTGTTGAGAAAGGGTTTTTTTTCTTGCCCACCCTGTCATCTTCTGTTTCATCTCCATAAGGTGTCCTGCAGGAGGTGAAGAGAGAAATGCTTTTGTTGGAACCAAATTATCCTTTCTCTAAAGATGTCACTGACACAGGGATGCATTTTGGGCCCTGGGTGGAATGATGCTGTACCCAGAAGATTCCAGTCAGTGCTCCTGTGTTCTCCCAGGTGGAGAAATTGAGTTACCCAGAGCAAAGAGCAACAGGTGTTTGTGGTGAAGGTGTCAGAATTGGGCTGAATTATACCACAGTTCTACCATTCACATGAACCCACCTCCAACCCCAGTGTGAATGAATTGCTGCTCAGTCTGGGGCCAAGATGTTCCTGTGAATTCTTCCTGTACTTGTTTTAAATTTTCTGGATCTTGTGCCTGCAAACTCAGGGCTGGGAGGTGTCAGCAGTGGCTTTTTGAGATGCTGAGGCATCCCTGGGCCCCCAGGGGGTGTTGGCACTGCCATGGCCCCACTGCCCCTCCATGGGGCACACACACAGGAGCACCTGGGATCTGCTCTCCACGGAAGAGGTCATGGAGGCAGGAAGGGAAAAGTCAGCCTGTATCACTGAGAGTCTCTACTCTGTCAGGCAAATCCCAGGGAAGTCAGAAAAAGTTCTAAGGTGCCCTTTGAGGGTGTTATTTTATCTTTTTGCATTCCACAGCAATGGAACAGATTTTACTTTGATCCAGTCAGCTTTTCTATGGAGGTGAGCTCAGATAAAAGCAGGGTGTTAACTCTGGCTGCACTAGAGCAAGTGGTGCTTTGGATACTGGGACTGTAAGAAATATAGATCCCCCTGGGAATGAGGAATATATTCCCAACCTGTGAGGAATTTTTTACAGCATTCTTAGAAGGCCTGTTTCTTAACTCTGCCCATGTTTTTAGTGGGCAGAGTTCAGAAACAGACCCTGCTCTGTTGTGATCTGTCATGTTTCCAGAGGTGGATGTGCTCCCACAGGCTTGAGGAACTGAGGAAGTTGCTGTGGAAACATTCATTTTTGTCCCATTTTTCTGAACAATATGCTTCTCAGTCTTCCTGTGTCATGTCCTAAATCTTTAAGGCCTATGGTAGATGCCTAATAAAGATATAGTCTGGGTTGATATAGGATGTACTCTTTTCCTCTATTCTTCCATTAATAATGATAATAACCTGTCAGCACAAGGCATTTCTAAGGTTTTTATCTTATTTCCTTTAGATTTTCCAAGTCTGTAGTTTCTTCTTTGAAACCACATTTTTTTTAAATATGAGCTACCCAAATTGACGTGATTAGTAACACCTGTGCTAGAAAGTAAAAAGAAATACTGAATCTATAGGAGTGAATGTCCATTTGATCAGTGTTTCTAGCTCTGATCCTTTAAATTTATAGTGTGATACCTGGATGAGAATATAATGTATCTAGGATACTAATTAATAATTACATGTAAAAAACTGCATGCCAGATGGTGTTCACTGCAAATCCATGAGCAAAGATGGTTTTCACTCATCTCTAGCTGTGAAAAGCCCAAAGAACAAAACAAAGAATGCAGTGGGAAGGGCAGACTGGCTCTCTGCCCATCGCTGCCCAGTGGTTCCAGTGCTGTTTCTCAGAGCCCACCAGAGGCTGTCTCTTGTTTCACTCAGTGATAGCTGCTGTGGGATCTGCTGGTTCATCCAGCAGCTGTTTCACTACAGTGCTTTGAGCAGGGGCAAGCCCAGATACACAAATATATAGATATATGTACACACAGGCTTGAAATCTGTCTGTCAGCTCTTTGGCATCTTCAGTTACTCTCTGTATACAAGTTGTGATCTTTTTTGTTTTGCTAGGTTGGCACAATTTTCTTTCTTTTTGCTGTGTGGTGGATTCCTCTAACAACCACTTCATGCCAGCTCAGAAAAATACAGATTTCCTGGAAGGCAGAGTGTTCAGAGACCTGTGGAACACTGCTGAAACAGACCCTGCAAATTCTGCAGAGCAGGCTCATTTCAAAAGAAGTGTGTGACAGATGGGAGAAAAAAGTGACATTAGCACTAATTTTTATTTTTCATTATTAAGCACTTTCCTGGCCTTGTCAGTGCTGCAAACAGAAAGCAAAAAGAACAATGAAAAAGAGTGATCTCTATAGTTATGTCTAGTGAACCCAAGGGTGCTAGTTTAGTGTAGAAATAATATAATGTTTTATTTCCAACAGTTAAAAATCCAGAGCTGTACAGGTGGCATAGTGCCTTCCTTCATTTCACTTGGCTGTTTTCATTCAATATTGCTTTTAAAATTAACATTGACCTTTAGTGGCTATGGAAACATCAGTGTGCAGAAGATTAAATAAAGAAATAAAAAGGATGCATGGTAAATAAGTACATAAAGATGTAACTGATAGAATAACTGTGATGTCCCAGTGAATAAAACTCAGAGCAGCATTTTCCTGCTGGGGACTGGCTCCTCAGCACTCTGACCCTGCTGCTGGATACAGCAGGTGTAGCTTGGTCTGTATATTATCCATCATTCCTATGTGCACTTAGGAAAACTTGTCTCAAAAAAAGGATGCTTTTACATTAACTTTTTTTTTTTCTTCCCTGCTGAGACTTAAGTTAGTCAATGTATGAGAGTACACAGCAAATAAAACTGAGTGGTTGGACAATAAAATGGCAGATGAAATTCAGTGTGAGCCAATATAAAGATGGGAAAGAGCCACTCCCTTTGCTGTAAGTTGCTTCTCTTGATTTCAGGATGTGTCTGCTGGGGCTCTTCTGTCTGATCCAGACCTGCCCTGCCCTGGTACAGGTGTTTGCCATCCATGGAAAGGGACTTGCATGTTCACAGAACACTGGAGGCTTTTGGGCTGATTTTGATGAGTAATTTCAGTGGTCAGAAATCAAAATGTCTTCCTGGCTATCTGAGGAGACATGAGCAGTATTTGTAGATCTGCTGTGTCTTCCACCTGTGGGTATTGCACAGTATTTGAGCTGCAGCTCAATGGTTCCTCGAGCTGAACTTCAAAAAGGAAATTATCCCAGTTCTTAATAGTTGAATACAAGACTTTTCAGATGTATGTGTTTATGGATAAAAATCCTGGATTCTTGGGGAAATCCCATTGGCATTACATGGATAAAGTTATACTTCACTATGTCTTCATGGACTGTGCTACAATACTGTTTCCTTCTGTACCTTATGGCAGATTTCAGTTTCACCATTGGGTGAAATATCGTCAATAATATCAATATTGGCTCCTAAACGAAATATAGAGGGTTATATGTAGACCTTTGCCATCTGAAGTATCAATTGAAGGAGGACTGAACAAAGAAAATATAGAGAGCCTTTTTCCAGGAGAATGTATTTTCAGACTTGCAAAGAACAGAAATTTGAGCCTTAGAAATTCCTAAGTGCCTGTGCTCACTGCTGGATTTTAACTTACTTCTTGAACACATTCCATCAAAATTGCAGGTATAAAATGTGAGTTCTGAATTACTGTGTGGAAATAATGAGCATTTCACACCTTCCCATGAGTCCTCAGCCAAGCATTTGCCTGAAGAGGGTTCAGTGGGAATGCAGGGAGCCAGCCCAGCTTGGGCAGCTCTGAGGGGGAGCCTATGGAGATGCAGAGATGTGCCAGTGCTGCACTTGGAAAAGCACATGGAATCTGCCCAAAAATGCAGCATCTTTGGATTCAGCCTGACAGGTGCTCAGATAACAGGAGTGCAGGTGGGACAAATACAGAGCTGTGAAGAAAAATTGTGCAGGCTCATTGTAAAGTTAATTCATCTTCAAATCCAAGCGGATTTTACTTCATTTGTTTAAAATTTTTTGTTTGGGGGATAGAGATTAGATGCAGCTATTGTTTGGGAAGGATCTTTCTTCATGCTAACAGAAGAATGATTCCTAATCATTCAAGGCAGATTAGGAATAAGCATCAAGTAAAGTAATTCTCAGATGAGAAAACTCTGAATCCATGGAATGTGTGGTTGGTGGAGCTGCCTGTGACTTGAACCATGCCCTGATGTCTCTATTGCTTTTTGCTGCATGTCAGGCCCTGCTCCATTCTAAAGCAGCACATTCCCACTGCTGCTTTCCAAGCACTTCTGACAGTGACTGGAATAGTCCAGAGCTGCTCTGAGCAAGGGATGCTTTTCTGAAGGAATCTCTTTCTGTGGGAAGCTTCAGCAGGAGCTGAAGGCAGAATGTCCCTGTGTGGTTGCCCAGGATGAAGGCAGGGATGCTGCTCTGCCAAAACCACACTAATTCATGCACAAAAACCATCACATGGGTATTTTTGAAATGTATGAAAAATATATGTGCAATATGTCCCTTCTCCAGGCATGGTGCCAGCCTACTGTGCTCTGCTGGGCTTTTGTCTTCTGCAGAACACTACAAATTAGAACAGCAAAGGCAAAACAACAGGAAAAAAAAAAAAAAAGAAAAAAAATGAAAGGGGAAAACAAGGGAAGAACAATATATTTCCTGGCATCTTAATCCTATGCATATCTTCAGACTAAGGGCTTGGCTGCTCTGTTCTCAAGACTGCACAGTGCTCTTCCTTGGTGTGGGGATGTGATCAAGCACTTTGCTAGAGGATTCAACTATGTGCAGCTGAATTGAATTCTCCTTCATGTTGATTTTAATCTAATTACAGTCATGGTACATGTTAATTGCAACCTGCCTGCTGTGCCAGGTCTTGGCACGCTCAGCATGTGGGGACATCCAGCTGGAGATGGTTTTCATGGAGTTGATTTTCAGTCTGGACCTTTTTGTTGCTCTGCAAGAGTGTGGAACTGTTGGTGTGGAATGTGGAAACTTGCTCAGAAATTTTTGTAGTGAAGTTAATACGTGCAGAAAACATCCTGCTGACAGAGGTTGCCCAGCCCTTTTCTAGTAGAGAAGACTTTTTAAAATTTTTATAAACTATGTCAAATGTCTGACTTTCATAGAAGGTGTTTGACATTTAAGTGGGAGCCCCTGGGTTTACAGAAAAGCCACAGTTCTTTCTCCCATTATTTCAGTTAACTGGGTTATAAGCTCTTACAAGTTGCTGTTTCTCTTCCACATTCTTGTATTCCCCAAGAAAATTATGGTATCTAACCTAATTAAAATGTGAATATGAAACTCTCTGAAGGGCTAAAACTCAATTTAGCCTAAGTGGCAGCAGTAACAGCAATGCTGGGTAAAACACACAGTGCAGAGCAGCAATCCCAGTGAAGGGATTTTCATGGAACACATCCATGCCTTTCCTGTGCCCCCAACACCTGTGACATCCCCCAGTGGCACTGGGGACAGCTGAACTGAAGGAAATAGCTGGGGAAATAAAATTTTAATGATGTTACCTGATTGTTTATTAATTTCTCAGTATTCCAAATTGAGGGCCAGTGGATTTGCCATCCTGCCCTCCAAAATTAGGAACTGAGATGAAGGTTGCCCACTGAACCTTCATTCTCCCCCCAGCATTTCTGGTCCAGTTTCTAGCTCCTCACTGGTACCCTGGGTTTGTGGTGCTGCTTGCAGCAGAGAAGTTGCCCACAGAAATGACAGAGGGAATATTTCTGTGGCCTCTCTAATTCTGGCATGTGCTAACTTTCAATTGGGTGACTTTGCTGCGTCCTTTAACGTCGCTATTTTTGTGTGTGTGTGTGTATAAATTAAAAATAGCTCTATAGAAATAACTTTAAAACCCTGGAGTATTTAATAGCAAGCAATTCCTTTTTATAAAAAATTTATAACAACTTATAAAATGTAATCAACAGAGAATTGTGCCCCCGCTTTTGAATTCTTTAGATGGTTTTAAAAATAATACTTTAAGGATGTTGGAAATGGCAGCATGAAGTGTTTCTTTCCTGTTGAATAGATACTAAAATAAATTATTCCAACTGTATTAAAAATATGAAAAACCTACCACTGTTACATATACTTGAGCTGTGTGAAAGCACCTCTGTTTGATGGGATAATTGCTCTGGCATATATAAACATAATTTATTTTACTGAGATTTAAATATTAAACACCAAAGTTCTTCAAAACAAGGTCCTAATGATGCAGTTCTTCCCTATGCCTGCAGTCAGAGGTGTTCATCTCTCTTTAGTCAATTTATGAGAATTGTTAAATATTAGGGTTTTATTTTACCTTTATTTGATGTTCCTTCTTATTTTCATTAAGGAGTAAATACTACAGTAGAGGCTCAATGCAAAAAAGCTATGAAAAAAATTCTACAAAACAACATTTAAAAATCTATAAATTTGAAAAGGATGACAAATTGTGGAATGCCATTTAAAATGCTCTTTAGGGAGCAGACAAAACACTAAGTCTGTTGTGTCCAGATAAAACTTGGTTTAAAGAACTTTACATAATCACTGAGATGGTAAAAATGTCAGCTGGTTTTAATAGTGTTAGGGAAATTAGCTTATTTTTCCCCAGCCAATATTTTCTAGGAAAATTGTGGATGGGGATTTTTTTGAGATGTCAAAAGGTAAAAGATACTATTTAGTTTAATTTTTTCATAAGGAAGCATAAAAGCTGTGGCCAGAATGAAAATAATTGTTAAAATATTTGAGCTCCCAAGCAATATTTCAATCCAAGGCAAAATAAAAAATATAAATAAATAATCTTTTTGCTCAAATCTCTCTATTGAGCTCACGTCACACAAGTCTCATCCTTGTCAAACAGAGCAGCTGGGTAGAACAAATCCTGGCATTACACTCCTGAGTCTTTGTGGAGAGCCACAGGGTAAATCTGCAGCAATGGAACAGCTTCCCACAGCTGGGCTGTCTGATTATGTGCTGTGCTGCAGAAATTACAACACACTGTGCTTAAATGTGGTAACAGGATAAAGCTGTAATAGAAAGCCAGATGTGGATAACCAATACAAACACTCTGCCATAATAAAATATTGGATTTCCCTTCACGTGTAAAAATGTCTTGCTTTTAGAACATGCATATTTGTAAATAATGAATTTTAATGATGAATGCTAATGACTGTAGATCAAAACAAGACTTGGGAAGTTCTGAGCTATATTCTAAGCAGAGCAGGTTGGCTTTAACATAAGGCACATTTTATATAATATTTCTTGTTGCAACTAAACTTTGCTGTACTACTGCCCTTCTTCTCCTGCCATCTATTATCTCCTTAATTCTCTGTGCATTAAGGATGATTTACATGCTAGGTATATTTGACATGGCTTAGAAAAATGTGTTCTGCAGTTTTGACCAGTGTAGGAAATGCCTTCTTTGGGGCAATAAATGAGTAGTTGAAAACTGAGATTTAACAAACTGTTACCTTCTCCTCTTACACTTCTCTCTGGGAAGGGATGCTGTTTCAAGGCAGTCCTTCCAAAGCCTGCTCTTTATTTATTTTCTATGCATTAAAAAACCCTAAGCCCAAAACAAAATTCCAAAGTCCCACCAAAAGTTAAAGAATAATCATGTTTTATCTAGCATTGCTGTCGCTTCAGCATTGCAGAGCACAGTTTCCCCTTAAAAACAGTTTGGCATTCCTTTCACAGGCTGTTCCAACATGAATGTATTGTGAAGGGGGTCCTGCTAACCTTTGCTGGCTGCAGCCCTTCACAGGGATTCAGCATGAGCACCCGGCAGGCCAGTCCTGCTCTCAGGGGGTGAATGAGAGTCTGCCACAGCTCTTAGAAGCAAACTCTCATAAATTCTGTATTTGCCTTAAATTGTTATGTGGTAATACACATATCTGTTTACACTGGTCCTGGCAGCTCCCAGATCCCAAAGTATGATAGGATGGGCTTTTCTGTTCTTCATTTCTGCTGTTTGCCCCTGGGTGTCTCCTCCCAGCTCCCATTCCAGCAGGCTGGTGTCTGTGAGATCAGGAACTGTGCTGCAGCTGTCCTTGGCCTTTGTTATCAGGCCAAAAATAACATCAGCACCATGTGGTGGTGCCAAGATTGTAGCCAGCTATAATGACACATGTTTTGTTGAGAAATTGGTGCTGTGACTGTGAATAACAATAATAATAGCAATAATAATAGTAATAATAATAACAGTGGTTTGGCTGGTGCTGGTGGGGATTGCACAGGAGAGGAGGGCTGCTCTGCTCTGCATCCTTCACAACTCCCTGGGTGCACAGCGAGCTTGCCACTGTTGGGATCTTGGTTTGCATTTAGAAATCTCCTTGTGAAATGCAAAACTGGTATCAATGTTTGTAAATACAATCTGGGCCAGTTCCCAATGGGCATCATCACAGAGCCAAACCCTGCTGGGAGGGCTGGGACAGACCACAGCCTTTGGCCAGAGCAGGGCTTCCATGGACAGCGCTGGGGCCCGAGAAACCTGGGTTACTTAACAATAACATATTAATATAAAAAATTAATTTCAAGCACTCCATTGCCCTGAGAAGATGTAGGGAGAGACAATGCATCATCAGGCTGCACTGATTTAAGTCAGGGGAGACTGGCTGTTAGTTTGTTGAGTGTCAGAGGATGTTACATGCCAGGAATGCTCCTCCAGCACAGTCCAGGGCTCATTCTGTGCATCTGCCTGATGTGGCTGAGCAGGGTTTGTGTTCTGACCTGAAGTAAACCTTGAGCACTGCTTGCTGCTCCACAGTGCTTGGGAAGCCAGGAAAGTTCTCACTGGAGTGAGTTACTCACTGGACAGGGTCACTGCTTGCCTCCTCCCTGCACAGAGCAGACTTTTGGGGCTGCTCATCAAGCCCCTGCTATTTATACCAGCAAACACCTCTCCAGCAGTGTAGTTTGCTGATAAGCCACTTGCCATCCTGCCTGTTAAAAGCCAAGAGAAAAAAGGGGAAAAAGTGTGAGGTGTTGACATCAGAGGGTATTTGTAATAATGAGTAATGTGCTACAGAGCTGATATAGCTTGGCTACCATCTCTCTGCTGCATTATTTTAGTGGCTATGTCTAGCTGTCTACTAGCTGTGACACGTTTTTATGGTTTATCATAAAAATAAAAGTGTGTCTATTACCTCTAGCTGGAATCTGGATGATGCATAAAAACTGTGGCAAGGGAGTTCATGTAAGGAATAATACGAATGCAATTTTTAGTGTGCCATGACAAGGATTGCTCATGCAGCAGGCCCTCCTGCAGGCTGTGGCTTCCCATGCACAGCCCCAAAGCTGAGGCACCCCTGAGCTTCCCCAGACAAGATCTGGGCTGGGTAAGGCAGCAAATTATTTGCAGTTTGAGTGTAGCAAAAAGTGTTAGTCACTTCTGATGGGAACACTCAATCAGCTGGTATCTAAATAAGTGTGAATTTGTAGTCTTTCTTCACTTTGTTGCATTCTTCAGTTCTTCCTACTTTCAGAAGCTATTATAAAGTCACTGAGAAGAAGAAGGAAAATTGTTTCTTCTGGCCAAGTATTAAAAATACCAACACTTGTATTTGACAATGAAAAAACTTTCCAAGGAATTTTACATGCTAAATTAAAAGAAAATCTCCAGTTGCTTCTCTTCAAGTCTTCATTAGCTTAAATGGGCTCTTCATACACTGAAGGAGTCTTAGAAGAATATTAAAAGGAGGGGAAAGATGCTGGATAAAGCAGGTCAGCTCAATTAGAAAGAATCTTTTTGGGTTTCATTTGTTACCTCTGTGTAATTCTTGTGGGAAGTGCATTAATGGAAACCATTCTGGCCTAGCAGAGATGCAATATAAAGAAATAAATATCAAGAAGACCCTCTGGGACTCTATCCTCATCTGTGATAAATTGGAAGAGCTCTCTCAAAGTTGCTCTAAATTATAACAGCTGAGACTCTGCTCCTTATCCCTTGCTTACTTGGTGCAGCAAAGTTTTGTCTTTGTTAAGTAATGAGTAAAAAATTTATTAGTAAACTGAAGAAATTTTTATGTTCATTTCTCTTCTCTGTAGCCAATGGACTAATAAAATTTGTGTCCAAATTCACAAAATAGAACATGCAAGAAATTTTGAAGTTCAGAGAGAAGTAAAATGTCTTGTTAGCAGTTGTTTTCCTTTCCCTTTACTGTAGAAAAAGAAAGATTACAGATATGATGCTGATGGGGGCCATAAAACTCCCAAACCAGGATGCTGACCTGAGATGCATCAGGCTTAGTGCTGCATAAATCCTGAAAGAATGCTTGTTGTGGGAAATGGTTCATCTAGACATTATATTTTAATTTAAAACAAATTACTGATACAGGGAGAAGTGAAGTTCAGGATGTTGCACCAGGATTGCTCTGTCCATAGTTCTACTTCCAAAGCTGGAGACTTTTATAAGGAGCATATCTGAAACACAAGGTACAGATCTGCTTTGCACAAATTCGTGGCTTGCTTCCAAGGCAGATTACTTCTCCCAACATTTGTATCTTTCTTCTCATATAATGTAACAACAAAGCATTAATCATGCAAATATCAATATTTAATGATTATGTGGTTAATGCCTGCAAAGCACTTTAGAGATAAAAAGTGCTCTATAAATCCAAATGTAGGATATTTACTCCTTGCCTTATCTTAGTTGGATACAGAAGGGCTGAGAACCTGTGCATGTTATCTGGAAAGGCAGGTGCCTGATGCTTCTGATACCAAGAGGGAAATATTCATTCTAAACCTACTGAGCTCTATGACAATCTTTTCTTTCTCTTCCACTTGCTTTTGAAGTTTGCACTATTAGAAACATTTGTATGGTAATGAGGATACTGCTCAAACCTCAAAATATACTAATTAGGCAAAAAACCAGGACTGGGAACATTTGGCCAGCTAATTAAAATGTCATAATTGGTGCTGCAGAAACCATTGTTACTTCATACTATTATATAAATGAAGATCTACTGTCTAATGAGGGACTGAGAGAAAAGAAAGAAGTCAAGCTCAAGCTTTCCCTGCACGTCAGCATTGCTAAAAACCCCTCAATGAGGTCCTTTTAAAGTGGTGGGTGAGTCACAGTAACCTTTCCTAAAACACCTCCTTTTTATTGAAGAGTTTCTTTTGGACAGGACAGCAAAAGTTAAATGGCAACTCCTGAAAGCCCTGCTGGATGTTCCAGGAGGTTGTGTGTGTGACTGTTCTGCTGAGCTTGGCTGCAAGCACTCACTGGGTGAGGTGAGCTCCTCAAAACAAAGGTGTTTGTTTATTCCAAATCTCCCTTGCTCCCTTTACTTTCTGTGTCTGTGTTGTGGGAAGTGCTCAGGTTTAAGTGGGAGATGAAACACACCCAAAGTTGTTTCCTTAAGTGTCATTTTTGCCAGCACCATTCTTAGTTGTCTGCTGGCACGTAGCAACTTTCTCAGCCATTACAACATGTGAGGAGAAAATATCCTGTTTGTATATTCTTGGAGAAGGTTTATTTAGCAGGATCCTAGGTTTTGCAATGTAGAAGAGGTCATGTGCTCCCTAAAAGTCTCTGCTAAAAAACCTTTCCCCACCTGCAAACAATATTGAAACCTACTATACAAAATACTTAAATGTGTTGACTTTTGAGTTTATGCATAAATTTTCCCAAGTCATCTAAGAGTTTTGCAGAAAAGATATGGGTGTGTTTTAAATCAGGCCTGCAAAAATGATGAAATCTCTATTAAACTGTGTGTGCAACAGCCCTTCTCCACAGGAGGAGGCCTAATGAGAACTCTGTGGCCATTTGTGGGGTTTCAGACTCAAAGCTGAATGTCTGGTTGGGAGAATGTCTGGAACCCTGACAAAGCCCAGGCCAAAATGATAGAGGGGAAGATTACAGGTAGCAGTGGGATCTGGCAGCTCACAGTCAAGATTAGTAGGGGATATTGAAACACTGCAGAATACAGGGGTGGAATTAAATTGTGAGACAGTTCAGTGAGGGAAGAGCAGGGTTGCCTTGGAAGGTGGAGAGCAGTTTGTGTCCTCAGTGAGCTCAAAATGTGGCTTTGCAGAGGGGAGATCTGTCTTTGATGGATGTAAACCACTGCCAGCAGCAGAACAAGGCTGTGCACATTTGCTAACAGAAGGATGACAGCACAAAAGGAGACTATTCAGCCAAGGCTTCCAAGAGTAGAAGCACAGATTTATTTTTAATTTTTTTTTTTTTGTTTCCTAAATGTGATTGGAAAAAAAATTATCGCTTGATGAAACCATGTTGGGATTCATTTCAACCTGACAAATAAGGGAACACAGCAGAGAAGGCAGGTAAGGTTTAGTTTATTTAAATTGGAGTAAAAATAGTGTCTGAAATTTTTGAGTGAGTGACATAATTTCCTCATGGTTTGCAGACACCAGCTGGAGATAGCTAAGATAGTGAAGAAAACCTGTCAGGCACCTCAGCCCAAGCAGCTAAGAGTCCTGCTGAAAGCAGTGGGGAAGGTAACACCCCATTCAACACTCAGTGTTTTGAAGGCAGGATACTGATTATTGTCTGGAATGACCCAGGGCTGCTGTCAGTTGGTTATAATTAGCTTCAGACTCTTCTCCATGCTCAGAACTCCGTGCTCTGGGTGTGGGAAGCTATTTAAATCTATTTACATAATTTTGGTACGTTTTTCTTAAAATATTTCTCTGTGATTGAAGAGCTCTTTCCTGGGTTGGCCCTTGCTAGAGCTGTACTGACAATTTTAGTGGGCAGTTAGATTTCAGGGGAAAAGGAAAGGCCCCTGTGTGGCACTGGGCTGGTGGAGGCTCCTGGGGCAGGGCAGGTGGCACAGCCCTTGCCCAGGTGCCAGCCTGAGTGGGAGCAGCACCAGCCCACATTCCTCTGCATCACTCTCTGCCCATCCAACCCCAGTATTCCTTGTGCCACAAAATCATTTCCCCCTTGACCAGGGCAACTTTGAAAATGTCTGATTTTTACCCCTATGGGTAAGACGGTCATGGTTTAATTAGGTTGAAAAAAAGAGGAAAGGAATCCAGCATTGCTAAGGTGTGAGGCACAAAGAAACAACGAACAATTAAAAACTCCCACAATTACTTTTGCTTAGATTCTTCCTCAAAATTCTGAGTAATTCATCAGATCTTTTAAACAGTCAGGTGCATTAGCATACTGAAAAGTGTGTAACCCCACATCTTGGAGTAAACTGCAATGTACTGTGTTTAGAGGCTTTAAACTGGATGACTTTGGTTCATTCAGAGATATTACTTTAAAATTGGACTTTGCTATGGTTTTTAATATATTGTACTTCTCAACCAGTATTCAGAAAAATGTATGTTTTATAATGGAAATAGTTTTTTTACAAGCTGACATTGGCTAAAAAGTAAAATTAGGAAAGTTTGAGTGAGAGAGAGGAGTAAAAAGCTATATTTTGTTCATCAGGGGATGTGCAGTTATGGGACAAAGGAGGGCACATTTGGGATTCAATTCAGGCTCAGGGTTACAAACGCTCCCTTCTAATCAGAAGCACACAGGTGAGAGACATGCTTTGTGTCTTTTGTGCCTCCCATCAGAACAGATTCAGGTGCATGCATAATGCATGAGGCAAGTACCAGCACTGATGCAGAATAATCCATAAAATATGAAGCTGATGTTATGAATAATTAAAGCACAAACACACAGAAACACCTGCATGCAGCTAATAGGATGGGTTGGACTTGGCCTATGAGAAATGTAGAATTGGAGCTGTCCCTCCTCCCCCTTGGTGTCCCTTGGGCTCTGTGAGGTTCCTGCCACAGGGCACAGCTGGGGACCCCTCTGGAGCTTTACTCCCTCTGTGGGGAGGGACTGACACTGTGATTTTCCTTGGCTGCAGCTGCAGAGGGGCCTGGAACGTGTTTTCTTCAGAGAGAAATTGCCCAAGTGTTTCCATGTTATAATATTGAGAAGGCTGAACTTTCAGCCTCCTGGTAAGTAAATGCCAGTTTTGTTTAGAGACGGTGCAGAAAGATGAAATATTTAGCTTTTATCAATAATGTACCCTCTAAGTAACAGTGCCTACATCGACACATAATCTGTGACAAACTTTCACAGATCCCCTGATGCATTTGAGGCGAGTTCAAGGGTTTTTTTAACTTGTAGGAGATGAATAACTTCTGATGTTCCCTGCAGAGAAGGGAAAGAGCAGGGCAAGGACTGAGCTAAGAGTACCAGCAGCAGAGAAGGTCATATAAATTATTACTGCTTGTATGGCTTGGACAGATACCCACTCAGCTGCTGTTGGTGTCTTGCTTAATACTTTTATGATCTCAGTGGAGATCCTGGGTCTGTTGGAGAAGACATTGAGCACAGAGAAGGGCAAAACATCCAGGTCCTAAAGCATTTGTTTGAAATAGGGGCAAAAAAATGTGAGATCTTTTCTGCAGTTACATGGCCACATTTTTCTGAATAAGTAAAGCTAGGGAATATATAAAGATAGCTAGCAGAGATTGGTCACACTTTTACCTGAAACAGGAGAAAAAGCTTCTCTCATCTCAGGCAGCTTCCAAAATATGGTTTAATTTATATCTCTGTAAGAGTGATTTGAATGTAATGGAAAATAATGTCTGGATTGTGGTTTACATTTTATGTGCACAACTCACACTACAGCATATTTTAGTTTTTGTATTTATATTTCCAGGTTTTTATACTGCTGCTCTGATAAAGGAGCTCTAGCTGTGTGCACAGCAATCTTACATTGTTGTTATTTTAAATATCTTCTTTGGTCTGTTGTGTTGGATCTAAGGAAAGTCCTTCTGTACTTTTATTTCTTGAAGAGAGACTGTATATTACTGAAAACAGAGCTTTCAAAGTAACCAAATCACAGTGCTCTGGATGGATCACACAGAGTGTGGGCTGGAGGGACACAATGCTCAAGGGACAGAGTGGAGAGGGTGTAGATGAAACCAGAGAAGCTGGACCCATGGGTCTGAGCTTGGGTCAGCTAAAGAGACAAAGCTCCCAGAGTCCCCCAAAGCCAGTCCTTACAGGGGCAGTTTGGGTGGTGTTCCTGCCTACAATAGGAACAGTTTTCCTCTGGTTTCAAAACAATGAATTATTTTCTACTTTTGCCGTGAGACTCACTGTGTAATGCTGTTGAATGTTTTGCATTCCCTGTTCTCAATTGATAGACCTGGAATGTGTTCCTATTTAAATTAGGCTGTAGGCATTAGGCAAAAATAAGTCATTTTTCAGTTAATTCTAGAACTAGGACAACAGCCCCTTTGGAAAATGCTTCCTTTATGAAAATAGTACTCAAATGAGCCTGACAAAGCACAAAATGATTATGTGTGATTCTCTAGATTGTTTTACCAGCTTAGTTTGCAGAACCAAAAGTTCTGAAATACTTTGTGGCTGATGTCTTGCATCAAACATCAAGAATAACCATTTGTGTTCATCTTTTGAGGTTAGGCTAAGTGCTGAAATATTTTAGCATGATTTGCTGCCAATTTATATCCAATGAATCTTCCCTTGCCTCTATAAACCATTAGATCCTGGGATGCCTTGGGTTCTCCACCAGCCTCAGATTTAATAGGGCAGAACTGCAGAAACCCTTCAGATTCAGAAACCCTTCAGCCATCCACTCTCTGCTGCTCAAGGGAAAACCAAAACCCACCAAGCACCCTAAACCCAAACAACCCCACATATTCTTGAGGAGAAAGATGAACTATTTCTATGCTCCTCCCCTGATTTTTCAGTTCATTTTCACTGTGGTAACTAAATGTTAAAATCCATGGCACTCTTCCTTTCCTGCTCCAGAACTCAAGGAGCTGCAGTGGCACTGGCACATGGACAACACTAATTATGCATGCAGGATCTTTCCCACTGGCAGATTGAGGATTTTCATGCCCTTCACTGTTTTTCAAATTATTTTTTTAGGCAGTGAATTTTCTGTTAATTATGTCCTCCTAACAGGGAGGAACAAATTTTAAAGTGTAGGTTCATAGAATATAGAATATCTTTTGATTTTGGGCTTCTAAGAAATTGTTCCTTTGTCACAAACCACCACAGAGCTTCACATGTTTCCTGTGAGCTGAGCTGACAGGTAGGATGCTCTTCACACAAAGCCTGTATTTTACTTAATAATTGCTAAGTACTTAAGGAAATAAATGGCTATAAACAAAATGTAAAAATATATTTTTACTTTCACCTAGTCAAAGCAAATGACTCAATGCAAGTACACATCCTAGCAAGAATTAGGGTTTTTCCTAAAACTACTTTAGCCTTTTATTTTGTTTTTAATTATGTCTTTACATCAAATTCAGGAACTTTTATGCTTCAAACCTGCTTTAAAAAAAGACCAATTGTGGGGCTGCTGAATCCTGCCAAAAGCACTTAATACTGAAAAGAGATGCTGCATATGTACAGCAGCTGCTGGAGGTGCAGGTAAAATAGAGATGCTTGTGAATTGTTTTTTCTATTTAGTAAGGAATTGAAAAATGACATGTTTCAGTCCTGTGACCTCTGAGAAAGCAAAGTTGTGCATATTTTAACCTTTACAGCCACACTTGCAAGATCCACATGGTCAGACTAACCATGCAGTTGATGGATGCTCTGTGATCTTGGTCACATTATGCCAATTATCTGGAGTGGCCTCAAAGCCACTGATGATGGCCACAATGAACACTTGAGATGTAATGGATGGGACTCTTGGTGAATCATTTCCTCTGAAGGACTGACAGAGCTGCTGCAGCAGGAATCTTGTACAACCTATCCAGGCTGCTCTGCTGCTAATACTGTCCACATGGTTCTGAAATAGACCTTGCCAAATCATTAAATGGATCTTGCAGAGCACTGAATTTTAATTGCTCTGGGGATACTGAGAGAGAACAGTATTGATTGACTAACTTTATGTAAGTTTATTAAGAGTTGTTAATCTAATATCTAATTAAGGAATTTTGTTTTACTTTTTTTACACGGTATCTCTGTGATATTATTAATGATATTTTAAATGTTCAGTCTCTAATAATTTACATGCACCAAAAGGGAATTAAAAGAATTAACTTGAACTGAACTATTTTTCCTCTAGTGCCAACTTTTCAAATATGGTAGTTCAGACAGCTAAATTCAGAGTTAGCCACAAAGAGGTGCTGAGAGGCTGAAAGGTGGGAGGCTGGCTGTTCATGTCAAAGGTTACACTGTGAGAAAAGGTAGCATGAGGTGGCATTGGGCAGGATGAGGTTTTTTTCTCTGTGGTAAGCTCTTCCACATCAAAAGGACAACCTAAGGAAGGGACAAACAAGCATGGAGGTGAGGTGGTGGGATGGGAGTGAGAAAGATGCAAGGAGTATTTTGAAAAGAACAACTGTGTCCTGCCAAAGTGACTTTATGTCCTGCAGAACCTCTGCATTACAGATTGGGATCCTGTGAAAAAGTGAATTTTAACATTGCTGTCAGTGGATCAGAATTTGTCATCTCCCCCTGTGTGTATCCTGATAGAGATAGAGCAGGCTTGAGAAAATGGTGAAGGCTTCTTTTTTTCTTGTGTGCCCCAAATCAGAACAGGATTGGTTAGTTTTGAATTTGATTTGCAAGGAGGCTCTGCAGGCTAAGGGAATTTGTCTAGGAAGAGAAAGAGCTGATCAGGTAGTTTAACAGAGTATGTCCTCTAGCCCTGGAGTTTTTCTGCTGAAAAATGTGATATTACTGGATATTCTTGGAATACAAATTACTACTGTGGTGCATATGTCATGGGTGGATACCATGTTACACTGAGTCTACCAGGAGTTTTTAATGAAAAGGTATAAAATAAAATAAATTTCAGACCATGTTCCAGGGAGAATACTTTCCCTGTGAAAGCTGTAGTAAAGGACATGGAAATGTCAGGGAGAGTGAATTTAAAGAGGGGGTGCAAAGCTACAGAACCACTTCTGGCTCACATTAGTGGGAAAGGACATATTTTGCATAGCCTATGGCACAAATAAAGTACACATCCCATGGGCAAGGTGCTGGAAACCATTAATAAACGACCATTTCCATATAACACATGGCACAGCTGGCACAAGGCAAGGAACAAGTGATGAGAAGGTTGGCAGATCCCACTTATTTATTAATTGTTATAAGAGAGGAGCTAAGAGAAATTTTGTACAAGATATATAGCACTAACCTTTGGTTTGAAGGATTTAGTCTGCAAATAGCCATACAAAAAATTCAACAGCTTTAAGTGTACTGCATTTCAAGTAGAAAATGGTGATCAGCAAAGGCAAACTCAGAATTTGTGTCAGTCATCTCATTGCATCAGTTGAGACTTCTGTAAATGCACAGAAAACCCCTGACCTGACACCTTGGTAATCAGAACACTGATATGTGAAAGAAGTGATTGAAAAATAACTTATTATTTGTTTACCAATTATCTAAAAACAATTTGAACTTAGTAAAATGTGTCAGTGAAAATGCATCTACTTTTAAACCTGCTTGAAATAATAAGTCTGAGGGTTGATATCAAGGGTATCATCCTATGCAAGTCTGATCAATTAAATATCTATAGGGAAAAGCCCCAGCTCTGAGTGCTGTTAGTGCCTAGGCAGGCTTGTCTCCTAGGGAGCTTTATTGAAATTCATATGGACACTGGCTCCCATCCTCAGGCTGCCTCCAACGTGTGGCATTCAATTCCAAAACCTTTCTTGTTTGTCTCCACTAAGAAATGTCCCTGATGACCAGACATGCCAAGATTTAATAATCAGCCTTGGACAGAAATAAAGCAAATGCATAAATCCCAGAAAGAGCAAAGGGAGTCTTGTGGTTCCTGCCACGAGAGGCTTCCTACGGCAATTTTAAATTGTGTTTGTATGCAGAAGTGTTAGTTATTAGCTTTCCCTCTGATCTCTTAAGTCATCATGGTTTTTTGATCACAAAATTCCAGACATTTTACTAGGCAGAAAATTTGGTCCCTTGCTTAATTAATGAAAGTAGATTAAAGCTTGTGCTGCAAGGATAGTGATAATGTCACAAGAAAAAAAAGATTATGTTATTTACATCATGTTTGCATCCTGGATAAACAGGCAAAATGTGAAAAACACAAGGATAGTTCCCGCCATCTACAATTTTGTGGGAAAAAAGCTGATAATTAGCAGAGTGCAGTCTGAGCTGGGTACATCTGTATGCATTTCTATTAAATGTTCTAAAGGCTTTTTCAATAAAATGCTTCAAATGACTGTCTATTTGCATGGTACACAAGTCTCAACAAACACCCAGAAGAGTAAATGAGTTTTTCTAAAGAAAGGTGCCATGCTCACTTAGCATGGATTTAATTTTTGTAGAAAGAGATGAGTTTAGTAGTAGCAATTTTACCTACAGAATTGATAGCATTTAGGAAGTTTTAATTGTAGACTGTAAAATTCCTCTTAGCTCCTGGCTCTGTTACTCTTGGATACAGCATTGCAGGGTACAGGGTCTGCTCCAACCACTCCTGCAAACTGCAGTGAGGCAAAATGCATAAAAGTTATTCTGCTAGTTTAGCATATATCATGTTTTTCCTAAAGAAAAAAAGAAAAAAGAAAGAAAAAATCCCCAACACCCTGGGCACTAAAACAGTCATGGCATGAAATCAATTTTGTAAATGTCAAGACATCGGACTGGAATTTTCCAGGGAGTCTAAGCGCATTAGCAGCTCAAATCCCATTGAAAAGCTACCATATATACTCTGGACAAATTACAGAAACTGCAGATCTGTGAAAACAGCTGCCCTGGCAGTGTGGAATATTCCTTGGAGAGGAGCTGGGGTCAGCCACAGGGAGGGGTTGCAGGGAGGGCACATCACCAGAGTGACCAGAGATGTTTTGTGTGTCCTTCCCAGCAGTGCAGGATGTTGGGGGAATGTTGCCCTCCCTGCAGCCCCAATTTATCCTTCCAGCAGTTAGGGAGAAGTGGATGTAGAGACAGAGATGTCATGTACCCATTTAAATCTTCCTGGGCAAATAGGATAAATATGAAAATATTTCTCTAAAAACAACTGCACTAACCCTTCAGCTGACACTCTCCCCTGTTCCTCCAAAGCAGTTAAGTGAGGAGAGGATGGGTAATTCACATTGTCTGCCTTTCAGTATTCTGGAAAAGCAGAAAGCTTTTTCCCTGGGATAGTGTTTATCTTCCCTTCAACAGTATTTAAAATGTGGTCTGAGCAAAACCCAGGATCCTCTTTTCCTCAAAAATGTTTATTTGTATATATATAAATACACATATGCAGATATAAAACGAGCTCCTTTTTACCCCCATGAAATTAGCCATAAAATGATGATGCTGCTGCTTTGAATTTGTGTTTTACCATGTGTTGTAGCTCAAGTGCTTCTAACTCCAGTCCCTCCTTTAAACAAAGTTCTCCCCTCTGGCTGCCTCTGCTGTGTTTCATGGCACTGGCTGGTACCTGACACCAGGGAGAGCAGGGACACTTGAATAGTTGCTTGCATTTATTCACATCTTGAAGGTGAGGCTTCTCTTCCACCTCCTGGGCACTGGGGATTTCAGACTTGAGCTCATGCTCCTTGTAGGCAGCAATATAGCCTTGTTCAAATCCTTCCAGCCTTCAAGTTGCACTGAAACAAAAGCTGATCAGCACTTTACTTTTGCTTAAATCATACCAACATCTCGAGCAGTGTTTGGTAGTCTTTGACTATACTTCACTGATTGCTGCTGAGAAAGAGTAATTGTAAATGGCTAGGAAATAAAGTTTCAGGCTTGCATTGCAGCTGATTTTAAACATCAGCCTCAGAAATGCAATGTTAGCTCTTTGCATCGAGAATACTGCTGAAAGAAATGTTATTTTCTCTAGTTTTATTATTGCCTTAAAATTTTACTCATTTCTTAGAAAAAGAAGGCATAATTCTGATTTCAGTGAAATGCTTTTGCTGAGGTTGATTTTCTTTCAGAGCTATTGTTCACCCAGGTTCCTGTTTATTATTGCATGTGTCCCAAAGAAACATTTTGTGCAATTTGTTTAGTACCCTCATGAAGAAATTCTGTTTATGCATGTTCTTAGTTCATCTCCCTTTAGCATCTGAAGGCTGGATCTTTATTCCTGTTATGATTTGTACCACAAAGAAAAATATATTTGAGAACATTACAGATTCTGCCTCACATTCCTGCAGTGAAGTTATGTTTTACTGGAGTTGAAAGTTATTTAAAAGGATGGTAGGATTAATATTTGCCCTTTTGCTGTTGTAATGAGCATGTGGAAGAGCAGAGCGTGCCTGTGACACGTTGGCAAAGGGGATGTGCAGACCATATGTGCACATATGATTTAAATACAAGAACTTTGTCACATAATTTTTCATCTAAACCCATAACCAGTTTATCTGATCTCCATTAACTGCTTTTATATATTTAGAAAACCAAAGCCCCTGAAAGAGTTAACGTGGAGAATAAGTTTGCTCTTGGAGTTTGTATTGCCATGGCTTCCTCATCATCCCTCTGCTCTGAAGCAGCTGTTTTGGTTCTGCTGTAAGGTAAAATCCTGTGTGCTGGGTAATAAAGAGGTAAAGTTGCTGGTTTGGTGCACTGAATGATTTATAAAAGTTGTTAAATGTAACGAGCAAAGGCAGAATACAGTGGTAGCTGTAGTGTAAAAATATTATCAAATGATATAACTGTCAAATTAATTAAATTCAGTGTGATATAAATTAGGCATAGTTGTATGCAAATAGGTGTTCAGGCACTTAGCTGCTTGGTTGTAACTAGTATGTCCAACTGATGCCAAGTAATATTTCAGGATAAAGAGCACCATTTGCATTTGTTATAAACTCCATGAGCTTGACAGAACTGAAATTCTGTTTGTGGAAATTTGGCCTGAGTTGTCAACATAAATTAAAAATACTACCTGCTCTTCATAACGCTCCTGTTCTGGATCGTGGGCTTGTATAAATGAGTGTAAATCCACAGAAACCAAATATATCCTAAGGAGAGAGAGAGCTGGGTGTGAGGAGTGTGGACATGGAGTGTTTCTATTACCAGCTTTTGCAGACATTCTTGACACATCTAACTGGTAACTATCTCTCAAGCTCCATCCTAAGCTGTTTTTTTCCCACTGTCAGTATTTCTAACGCTGTGCCATCCTGCTGGAAACACATTTCAGGTGTCCAGTCTAAATTACTGCAGTCCTTTGCTCCTCTGACAGCATCTTCCTCTGGCTGCTCTCACTTCTTAGCCTTCACTTTGTCACATTTGCTCTTTGTGGGGGTGAGGATTTCCTTTCTCCTGGTTGCCACTGGTGCTCTCCTCTGTAACAATTGGATGTCCTCTTCTTAATGCCAAACATTGATATTGGCATGATGCTGGATCATCCACTCAGCTTGAATATTGGGTTTTTTAGCATTATCCCCCAGCTCTTTGAAGGATTGGGTTTGTTAGCACCAGACATTCCTGTGAAAGTCATCATCCTGCCTTGTGAAGAACATCACCCCTGTGAAAGATATAATGGCACAGGCAATTATAACACTTTTTTTTTCTTTTTGATAGCAAACCCATAGTGTTTTGATATTGCAAGAATTATATTAGCAGAGCTAGCTACAACCTGTTTTAGAACCTGACATCTATTTGATTAAAATGAAACAAAGTCTTTTGTTATTTTCTTGTTCTTCACGGCTAGAAAATTGTTAATATTCTAGAGGAGACCAAGAGGACTACTGTGTGAAAATATAGAAGATATGAATGGAGAGAATAAACAGTAATGACAAGTAGATTCATAATTGATAATGTTTTATTGGAAGTTCAGAGAATTAATCTCTGACTGGAGGAGAAGGCTGTCAGACTGCCCCTGCAAAGTTTTTCTTTTTGAGGACATGACTTTGGAGGACATGTCAGCTGTGTCTTCTAATATACAGCATAAAAATGGAAGTGGTTCTCAGTGGTACATAGCTCTGTAGTGACCCCAGATGCTTACAAAATATTTCATTTGAACAGGGGAATATTAACTACTTGAAAAGCACAGGATAGTCACTAAGAACTTGAATAAAATTCAACATTAGATATTCCCAAAACAATGGGTCTTCAAGCCTGTTTAATTTTCTATACTAACAAGACAGGAGATGTCTCATACCTAAAGTTTTTTGATAGTCTCTCCTGTGAGTTCTTATAAGCAAGATAGAGGAATACAGTTTGAGAACAATATAGTGAAATGAGGTCAAGACTTATTGTGAAATGAGCCTCAGAGAACAATTATAAATGATTGTCAGGATGGGAAGGCTGCACCAGGCAAGTGCCCCAGTGGGCTGCCCAGGTACTATCAGTGTTCTCTTTAGCAGCCTGCAGCAAAGGCAGAGTCAGTTCATTAAATCTGCAGGTGATATTAATGTGAGAGCCTGTATGAAGGAGATTTAACATTTAGGAAAACTTGAAGAGTGGAAGAAGTAGTTTGTAATGCTGTTTAGGGTAAATAAAAAGAGCTGGACTTGGGTACAGGTGATTATCAGTGCACCAGGCTGGGGAGCAGTAGGGTGGGGAGGTGCTCTGGGGAAGGGGATGTGAAGGGCCCTGAGTGAATCCCAGGTCAGAGGGGATCACAGGAGTCTTATTAAAGCTCATAGAGGGAATTTCAAGCAGCAAATTCCATCTATGAAATCATCCTTCCCTCTCCAGAACTTAGTAAGGGGCCTCATCTGCCAGACTCTCACCCAGCCATGAAAAGGAGGCATTGTTGAAAGAGTATCTGCATGCCTGTATCTATATTAATTTCCTATGAGTCAACTGCTTCATAAAATGTTTTTTGCTAATATCTAGCCTTCAAGAAAGAGAACCTAAGAATTTTAAGACATGCTGCATCAAGCATTTCAGATAATAAATCTGAGGGAAAGGTTTCACAAAGTTGTAAGGATTGTCACATCTCAGTATGACTGAATTTTCTACATCAAAAAGACTTGAGATTTCTGGTTTGCCTATCCCAAGGACTTGAGATTCTGCGTTGTCTATACCAGACAAACATTAAATATTAAACATTGTTTGGGAGAATCACAGGCAGCTGAAAATCATCCATGATCTTTACCTTAAAGTCACTGTTCAAAATTCTGAACCTTGCTTATTTTAAACTGATGAGCTGGTCATTGTTTTTACCTTATTACTTATCACTGATATTTTTCCTCCAAGTGTGGATTTTATTGTTCAGTTTCTTTGAAGTATCAACTATAGAAGTCTTTATCTAGGGCTTCAATTATTATTTTAACAGATTTTCTTGCACAGAACTATCTTGTTTTCCTAGACCAGTTGTTTAGATTCACTGATGATGAGGGAATCAAAAGTATGCTCCAGACATATGGTTGCCTTCAAACTTGGAGCCAAGTCCTTGCCATGCTTTGCCAAAGAGTGGGCACAGTGTGTTCCTGCAGGACAGCCCCAGAGCAGAGCTAGCCCAGGTCACAGATGTTGCTGTGGTCACAGGGGTTTGTAGATGGATGGAAGAGACAGGCTCTTGATTCCATGATCAGAAGGCTATATTTATTATATTATGATATATATATAACATTATAACTATACTACATAGAGATAGAAAGGCAGAGGCTTCTTCAGAAGCTGCTAAGCTAAGAGAGAGATAGAAAGGAAGTCAAAACAAGGCTCTGTGTCTCCGCAGAGACGACAGCAGGTCCACCGTGAGTGGTCAGTAGGTCCAAACATCTACAAGGGACCAATCACGGATGGACCTGTTGCATTCCACAGCAGCAGATAATAATTGTTTACATTTGCTGCTGAAACCTTTCAGCTCCAGCAAGGAAAAATCCTAAGAAAGGATTTTTCAAGAAGAATGTCGGTGACAACAGAGGCTGCAGGGCTGGCTGTGCTCCCTGGTGCTGCAGGCCCTGGGCTCACTCCCTGCACCCCTGGGGTGAATGGTCTGTCTGACACAGCAGCACCTGCAGCACCTGCACCAGTGGGAGTGCAGACGATTTTAGAGGGTCAGCCAGAATTTATGAAAGTGCCTACTCTGAATATAATTCTGCTCATTTAGTTAAGCACCTGTAACCTGCATCTGAAAAGCACAGCCAGCTTGGTGATCGCTGTGTGTGCTGACTAATAATAATGATAATTTCTGGGAGTTTCAGACAGAGGTAAACAGTCAGTCCAACATTTCCAGCTGTAGGGAGATGAGCACAAGAGATGCCATGGTTCAGCACACCATGCTGGTCCTGGGGGCATGAGGGACATGGGAGGAATTGTGGCCAGTGCTTACCTACAAAGGCTGTAGCATTTGCCAAACATGTATTTACTTGTATTTGAAGCAGTATTTGGACTGAGCTCTTTGGGCTAGAACTGCAAATAGGTTAGGGACAGTAATGCTGATTGCTGTAATTTCTCTTTTTTGGCCTTGTATAGATAGGCTAATTAGGTTATAGGATAAAATCAGGTTTCCAAGGAACTTCTGTGAGCATAGCACTTGGATCTAATTTAATGCTATGATTTTATTCAAACTCTGTGTGATATTTGTTACCTGCCATTGATGATTTTGGAAAGTGACAAAGTAGTTTAAGTTCTCTTCCAATATTTGCAGAAGTTGAGTTCTTTGCAGGAGGGAGCTGAGGGCCCTGCTGGAGGCCATGGTAGGAAGATTATGGATTGCAGAGTTTAATCTGTCTCTTTTCACACATCATGCACCAACTACAAACCCTGCCTACTGACTTTTTTTTTGTTTCTATGACAGAATTAAAAAAAAAAATCTGTGTAGCATAAGAAATGAGGCCATAGAAAAGATGGTCCTTTTTATATCTCTCCTACTGTCTTGCTGTGCAGCCCTAGGTAAATGAGATTTTCTCTCTGTGTTCACTGTTCCCTTCCCTTGGCTTTTTAAATGAGCAGGATCCTGGAAGCAGGGACTGTGTCTCTGCCCTTCTATAACATGGACCTTTTAAATCCACATTTGAATTTAGCACTGAATTAGCACACATGAGAATCATGCACATGATTGCAAACTGAAATGCAAGTCAGTAGAGAAACAGCAGTCATTAAACTGAGAACTTAAGACAGAAGTAAACATTTCTGTTTCTCAGAAATTAACCAGGTAAAATACATTGTTCCATTTGGAATTTATGGATTACAATGCAATTGACAGTTTAAAAACATGTAGATTTTAAATATAGTTAGATATTCCAATAAAACACTCTAAATTAGGGCTGTACAAATTTAAATCTTGCTTATCTTTTCCTTCATGGTCTGCTGGCTTCAGAGCCTGACTTTTCTTTCAAAATAGTGGAATTATGGTAGGAAAAAGCACAGTGCTGCTGTGAATAAAAGCTACTGATGTTTCCCAATGAGATTTTGTTATCAAGAAGCTCTGAAAGAGCTTGGGAAAGGACAGAGGAAGGAAATTATTACAGATCTAAAAAAACCCAAACCCAGTGAGGGTGGTTACCATAAATTATTTCATCCATTTGAAGTAGAAACAAAACCTTCACCACTTCTGCGAGAATCTTCCTGCTCAATAGTTCCTTGTTTTATTGTTGTTTTCCTCGCTGATTATTGCTGCAAGGTTTGTGGGTGTTAGGAAGCCCGTGGGGAGTGTGCTATTGAAGCAGCTCACCTGTGCTCCTGAGGCAGCTGCTGTCCACTGGAGCTGTTTGACTCCAAATCAAGCCCTATTGCCTGGCACTCTGAACAATTTCTTTTTGGCTAGTCTGCAAAACACCATTTACCCTGGGCCAACACACACATGCAGTGAGATGTGAGTCTGCAAGGGTCACTAGAAAGGAAAATAACCCTTCTGCCTTTTGAATTCAGGGCAAAACCAGTTTAAGAATGTTATTATTTAAAAGATTTAAATGCAGTTAGATGATCAGAATCCTGGCTTTGATGAATTCCCTTGCCTTGTGCTTCTTTCAGCCTCCTGAAATTTAAACTACAGCTAGAACCCCAGGGGCTCCCCAGGGCATGATTCAGCCTGGAGCCTTCTGTTGGAGCCCTCGGGAGCTCAGCCTGGGGCTCACCAGGGATCTGTGCTCAGCTGCTGACGCTGGAGGCTCAGGCTGTAATTCAGGTCTCCTCTCTGTGTATTTGGATTTCATTAAAGAAATGGCTAGACAGAAACTGATTGGAACATCTTGATGTGAACAAGCAGATTGTGTCACTGTAATGCCCAGCAGAAACTGTAAATTGTTTGTTGCGTGCATTAGGAGATGGATGCTGGCAAATGCCAGCTGTGAATTCATAAGGGAGATAGAAATATCTGCTTTTCTGGCCAGATGTCAAATCCCTTTCTTGGATCATGTATAAGCTTTAAAGAGAGGAAGCACTGGTTTTGAATTCAGACCTAATATCTGGTGAAGAGAGAAGAGACATGTAAGGATATTTTTAAAGCATTTGAGAATTGCCAGGTGGGTTCTCCTGTGAGCTGTACTCCACTACAATCAGAACTCTGGACTACTGATTTTATATATCTGCAGTGCCTGAGGGAGGAAATCTAAAAAGGTTTTGAATAAATTATCTCTTGCCTACAAGTAACAAATGCAGGAAAAGGACTCCAAAGAAAAATGTTTCCATGCTGATGCTGCTTTAAGAAGTATAAAGGTAAAAGAGATTTCAAAAACAAGAAACTGTAAAACCTAGCTATAGTCTTTCAAAATGTTGGTACCTGTGGGAACACCAAGAGGAATCAGAAGGGCACTAAAACCCCAGGAAGATGTTTTAGTGTTCCGAAAATTCAGTGTGATAGATTGCAAACCCCAGCAGTGCAGCAAGCAGCGTGTGTGAATGGGCAGGGACACGGCACTCATCCTTGCAGCAATGTCCCATGGTGGATGGATAACGTCTCCACAACACAATCAGTTCAGCAACAACAAATTTTCCAGCTGACAGAAGGAAATTTGCTGCTCTTCTACACAATCATGCATTCCATCTAAAGGTGCATGCCTCAAATGAAGGTACAATCACTCCCCAGAGCACAGATTTTTCTCCAAGAGCTGCAGTGACCAGACAGGGTGTCCACACTGCAGGTGGAAGTGTGGGACAGGGGTTGGGAATGGGGCCTGGGCCATCAGCTACAAATTCCCCCAGGCATCAGTGAGGCTGCTTGGGACGCACCTGGCTCTGCTTCCAGGAGCTGTGAGTTGTAGCAGGAGAGAAATCATGGCAGAAATACACTTGAGATGCCAGAATGTATGGACAGCACCTTACTGAAAACTGCATTTAGGGCCAGAGCTGCTTATGCTGTATTCATTTTTGTGGTATGTCACATTATTTTATTTTTTGAGTTAGGGAGCAGGTTTTAGAGCAAAGGAACTGATTGTCACAGTGAATGCAAGGCTAAACCACCACCTCTGAAAAGGGCTCTTTTCCCACACCTTTGCTTGAGGTAGCATGTGGGAGACAAGTTGGAATTTGATGGGATTTTTTTTATCTCTTCTTTTTTCTATTTTTATCATTGGCAATGAGAGTGATTCACAGATTTGGCAGGCAGAAGTCAATCGAGGCCGTTGCTATTTTAGGCCTTAAAAATTATCTCACAAAATCAAGAACATAAATTAAATACACATTTTCTCATTTGGAAAATGTCAAAGGTTGAAAGACATACAAATGTACATCACTTCTCCACGTAGATTTTGTAAGGCTTGAGCATATTTTGCTAGCAAAAGGGAAATTTAAAAAAGGAGCTGTATGTTTAACTGATGAATCTGTCTGGGAACTCCATGGGAAGTTGTTTGCATTTAACAGCTTCTATTCATAGGAGCTCTAAAAAAAAACCCTTGTAAACCTTTAGGTTTGTGTGAGTGACTGCATGGTACTTAGATGCCAGTTGGGGTTAAACCATGACGTGTTACATTTTTTTCTGGTGGATTTTGTTCCTTTTTTGTTTTTGTTTTTTTTTTTTTTTTCCAGGTTGAATCGGCACAAACATGTCACAGTTTTCAGAAAATTTGGTTTTTTAATCAAATCAATTCAGGTAGTACTCTTTCTGCATAATTTTTTGTGTGATAATAGTAAAAATTCAATTCTTATCTAATTTTAAAATAGTTGTCATTGGCTGGAAAAAGACTTATTCTGAAGACCAAGTTTCAAACTGAATGGCTGTTCCTGTATAAAAATTGTCTAGTTGTTTTAATTTCTTTAGAGGGTATAACAGCACTTTTAGGGGGAAATAGTACACATGGAAATGTGCAATCTAGTCCATGTAATTTTCCACTGATACAACAGCTGCATTTCTTTTCTGGAAAAACTGCTGTCAGCAATATTTTATACCTGAATATTGAAATGAGGAATGTAAACAGGCCAAACTTATGTAAAAACAGAGACTGTTAAATAATGAATAGTCATTCACTCCCTGATGTCTTGCCATCAAAACATTTGTGATTTTTCTTATTTTCACTACTTGTTTCAGTTCTTGTGAAGAGCAGTGGAAAGAAGGAAGTGTTTAAAAAAAGGCTGAATATGGCACTTGATGCCATGGTTTAGCTGAGGTGTTAGGGCTGGGTGGGACACAATGATCTCTAGGTCTCTTCCAACCCGGTCATTCTGTGGATTTTTGTGAATTCTGTGAATATTCACAATATTGTCCTCAAGCTGCATGCTGGCTTTGTGTAACACCTGTTAAAGTGGGCTTAGGAAGAGTTTCCTGAGGTGCTCAGTGCTGTGTAGGGCTTTGATTCCACAGACTCTTTGTTCTGTGGGATGGGAGCTTTTCCAAGATCTGTGGGTCTCCTGTGCTCGTCAGACACTCTGCTCCTTGCCCATTGGGAGCCCTGCCAGGCCACACGGTGCATGGGGCAGGGGAAGGGATCCAGGACAAAAATCAGCCTGATCTGGCCCATGGCTCATCCTTGTGTGGGCTGAGCGGGAAGGGGAGGCTGGGGGGAGATGAAGCAGCAGCAGCAGCTCATGAGGCGATGGCATGGAGGGGATGAACCTGGCGGGTGACAGTCACCAGCTGTGGGGACAGCCTGGCACTGCCCAGGAGCTGGGCCTCCATGCCTGTGGGACCCTTGCAGGGCATTCTCCACAGCACCAGGGAAGTTCCCCCTTCAGGAGCTGGGCCTCCATGCCTGTGGGACCCTTGCAGGGCATTCTCCACAGCGCAGGGAAGTTCTCTCCTCAGGAGCTGGGCCTCCATTCACGCGGGACCCTTGCAGGGCATTCTCCACAGCACAGGGAAGTTCTCTCCTCAGGAGCTGGGCCTCCATGCCTGTGGGACCCTTGCAGGGTGTTCTCCATAGCGCAGGGAAGTTCTCTCCTCAGGAGCTGGGCCTCCATGCCTGTGGGACCCTTGCAGGGCATTCTCCACAGCACAGGGAAGTTCTCTCCTCAGGAGCTGGGCCTCCATGCCTGTGGGACCCTTGCAGGACATTCTCCACAGCACAGGGAAGTTCTCTCCTCAGGAGCTGGGCCTCCATGCCTGTGGGACCCTTGCAGGGTGTTCTCCATAGCGCAGGGAAGTTCTCTGTTCAGCAGCACCAATTCATGATTCTTAACAAATCATGGTCCCTTTCACCATGCACTGAGAACGGCCTGCTGCAAATTTGCAATTTTTTCCTTCCAGAGGAGTGCAGGCAATTCGACTGGAATCACCTCAGAAGCTGAAGGGTGAAGGGCATTGGGAACTTCAGAAACTTTGTGATCCTTTGTTTGAGTTATATTGCAAAATCCTGTGCACAAGCACCTTGCTCCCTACAAGTCACTAAGTGTTGCTAGCGTGCATAACAGGTCTACCAGTAGTTGGAGAAAGTAGCAAAAAAAATTGAACCCCACAAGAATTTTCATTTCCTGATAGCTGAGGTTGCCGTGGCTGAATTAGCATTTCAGAACTTACACTGGGATAATCATGCAGAAGTTAATTTCAATGTTTTACTGCTATAGTAGTGTAAATCCTAGTAAATTAATTTCTATAATGCTTGAGAAGAATTTTTTTTAGACATTTCCTTTCTCATTCATATTTAATGAACTCTGAAAATATGCATTAGGACATCTGTGTAAATATCTTGGTTTTTTGCTTGTGATCTAAGGCAACTATTGATATTTAAACAGAAGGTTACAAAGAAATTAATGATACTTAGTCAACCATATTGTAACTGACAGACCTCTTTTCCTTGGATGGATACTCTCCAATTCTGTTTTTAAAATATCCTTGAGACTGGTGTTCATGGCCAAATAATCTAAGTCTTGAGGGGCATGTGCTCTAAATAATATTTTGATGTAGTGCCTCTGTTTTTTCCTTTTGATTTAACAAATCAGGAATTTTGCAGAAACACAGGTTAGAAGAAACTTTTCTGCTGAGCTCTGTTTATAACTTCTTGCTAAATGTGCTGTCTCAGAGAAGCTGTAGTCTCTACTGGGATGCAGCTGTGATTGCAAGAGGAAAAGAAAATATTCCAAGATATGCAACGGATCATCAATCACAGGGATGCCTGTGCAGAGCACCATAAGAGAACCATCCTACTTACACTCTATTTTTCCTATAAATTTGTCCATGAAGTGCCTGAAAAAGGGAACAATAATTTCAAATAACTACCTAGTGTAGTTATATCCAATATCTTTCCACACTGATTTTTGATCCTTACATTTCAATCTCCTAGCTCAGGCAAAGTGTACATCACACTCACCTTGTTCCTGCTCAGACAAAAGCAACATAATGTCAGTGAAATATTTTGGAGGCAGAATATAAAACTTGTAGATATAAATTACTTGAAAAGAAAATGAAGCAAAGTGGAGGGCCTTAGGATGAATATTTAAAAGTTAAAAAATATCTTCTGCAATGTCATGAACTCTGCATTTTGCTTTCATAACTCCATTTATCCAATTATTCTAGCTTGAAATTGCTAAAATCTGCAGAGAATCCTTACAACTTAATTTCAGATTCATTCCTATGCTGTGTTACTAAACACTGACATATTCTGAGCATGAGAACTGCAGAACATTTTTCTGCAGAGAATGACCAAACCTCTTGGGGTAAAAATATTTGCTACTGATAAATCAAGGTGCATGCACCATCTTCACAAGATTTTAGATTTTATTTTTGTGTTTCTAATGGTGAGAAGTACTGTAAACCACCATTCTCCTGGTGTCCTCTCTTAGTTAATCCCCTGGGAACGATGTCATGGGAGCTGATGCCTCTCCAGGGGTGAAGGGGAGAGAGGGGGAACAGAGAGGGGATGCAGGAAATATGAGGGGCAGGAAGGGGAGTGTTGTGATGAAGAAAGAGGGTACAGAGAGAGGCAAAATTGTGAAAAAGAAGTTTGCAACTGGTAGGAACAGGCTAAGGCATGAGGAGCATGGAGTTCATGAGCAGGACTGGGCTGAGTTAGTTTACAAAGAAAGAAAAATGGATAGTATTTCAAGGGGTCAAATAGGAAAACCAAGAAAATTCTTCTCCAGATATCAGTAGATAAACCTACAAGCAGAAAAAATGGATAGCATTTTTCAAGAGTAAGCCTTGAGAAACTTGGGCTTTTTTTGCCCCCCCCCCTTGTAGTGGATTCACAGGATTGGGGATTTATTATGAAAAGTTAATTGTAAAAATGTTGTAAAAAATTAAAAAATATTTACTAAATTTCCAAAAATGTTGATAGACTAGAGAGTTAATCAAATTTAATAGCTATTGTCCAGAGCTATAGAGAATAACACACTGACATCAATGAGGTAAGAAATGCTCTACTCAGCATTCTAGCAAGAGAGACTGGCATCTCTGGCTTTCCTCAACCAGTTGCCTCAATAAAAGTCTATGCAAGAAAAAGAAAAAGCAGGGACAGGCACTTGTGTGGGATGAATGCTCATGAAGATGGTCTATACACTTTAAAATTTACATACTCTCAGTCACAGGGCTCACCAGAGGGGACTAATATTCTCTTCAGAGTGTGCTGTGATAAAGGACTTTCTGTGCATTTTTGTAATGTGTTGTCAAAAAGAATAATTGTTTGGCAATCCTTTTGAAAAAGTAATACTCTCAAAAATTTCACTCCTTATGGAGAGTTTAATGAAAGTCTTTATTGACCCAATTTAATCAAATGTTGTACTTCCCCCTTTTATTGATTAAATTTTCAATAGAAAACATTCCAGCTGGTGATCAGTGGTTGTAATTTAGAAGAATTGAAGAAATGAGTTCTTCCCAGGCTGTATAGCTCAGAGGTGTCCCTGCCATCCATGCTGTCACTGCAGTAGATGTGGTCCTTGGGTATAATATTGCCAAAAACATTTCATGTAAACTTTGTTTGCTTTGTAAATGGGGAGGGGACTGTCAGGGCCCTGAGGTCCATGATGTGCTTTCTTTGCCCTGAGCAGCCTCACCTGTGGTCCCAGGGGGATGCCCCACTCCCTGCTCCAGGCCTAGGTGTGCTCCAGCTGGGTTTGGTCAGTGCTGCCCTGGGATTTCTGTCTCCATCTCCTGAGAGGCTCTTTGGGATTCCTGGGCTGATCCAAGATGGGTTCTTTCTCCTGCTGTGTCTGCTGAGGGCATCCTTGGGGTGGCCCTACTGGTGCTACTCCCAACAAAGGTGGCCTGCCAGAAAAGGGGTCAGCTGGGATGGTTCATAGGCTGGAAAGAAATGGAAATGAGAAGGGAAAGAGTCTTGTTCCCACCTGAATAGGTAGGATAGCCATAAGTGCTGAGAGAAATTTAAAAAACTAAAATGATCAGCTACTGGGGAAAAAGAAAATGGAAAGCAGCAACTGATGACCCAAGGGAGAATCCCTCCAGGGACTGACACAGGGCCCCCACTGCTTAGGGTTTGTGGAAATGGAGATAGGAAGAGGACTGGAAATTCTGAATCAACAGTGACTCTGTATTTCTGCACAGCAAAAGACTGTATGGGAACTGACCAGAGCATGATGTGTGGAACTAAAGGAATTCTCAGTAGGCTTAGGGGAGACAAAGTGCTAGTCCTGAGGGGAAGGAGAATGATGGAGTAGGTGCTGAGTCCAAACCAATCCTATCAATTTGACTTAGAGCACAGTGAGTGTGCTCTGCATGGCTGGACACTGATCTGTACTGATACTTTCATATTCAAGATGTAAGAAGAGGAAAAAGGAGATTAGAATAAAAATTGAGCATGGGGAAGCAGAGGAATGCAGTAAGAGAATAAAACCAATTTTATTTGAGAATAAAAAAAGAAACAGGTAGACATATAGTTAGTGCAAAGAGAAGGTAGCAACATAAATACCTCCACTTGTGTGACTCATTTGCTCTTTCTTTGCTGGCAGATTGTGCTTTAATTATGTCTCTGTGAATCAAATAGTGGTGAACTGTGTATATTTGAAATACATAGATGTAGGTAATTACTGAAGAGGTGCCAGTGTCCTACAGGCACCCCTTTACATCTGCTTCCCATTGTGGAATTTAGTTCAACTAGAAACACCATTGGGCTTAATTTTGGGTGTTGGTGACCAGGTGTTGAATTTTCCCTGCCAAAGCTCAGGTACTGCACTGGCAGCTCTGCCAAGACACATATCCATGGCTGATTTCCCAGTGTGTGTGTTTGATACCACTGGCTGTAAGGAGAAAACATTTTTGCTGAAACATCACATTGAATGATTTATAGCAGACAAATAAAGATGTATGTGTGAGGCTCTTTAAGTAGGACTGGTGTCAAAGGAAAATATTGAGGGGAAGAAAAAGATTGCAAATTTCTAATTAATTTTGTTTATTTATGCACACAAACCTTGAAATATTAATAGAGAATGCATAAGTAATTGATGGGCTACATATAATTTTTCATGATCTTTATGCTGAGATAGGTAGGAAAGTCATTTTACAAAAGGCACAGGCACATTACAACCACAAAACTGCTGTAGGTTAGGCCTGGGGCTGCCCAGCTGCTGGGAGTGACTGAGCTCCCCTTTCCCAGAGCAACTCCCAGGATTTTCCTTGAGCCTTATGGGTCTTTTCCTGGTCTGATCAACCTTGATATCAAATGGTGGATCCGTTTTTCATCTCCTATATAAAGCAATGAATTGAAGGTATGCTTTTAAAGTAGTTTAACAGCTGAAATAAAACTAATTCATGTCCCAAGGGCAAATAGAAATCTATTAATATAGGGTATTAAAACTCTGATAGATTTTAATGCCTGAGTCATGATTTTTGTGAGTGCTGGGATTGCCAGCAGACACTTGTCTGAGTTGTGGAACAGACTCTCTGGAGGGTGCAGGAGGTGGCATGCATTAGCAGAGTGGGAAGCACTCTGAACAAGGGCTTCTTTTTTCCTAAACTGAGAATTTTTCCTTTTAGAATAGGAAAAACAGGCAGAAGGAGAAGAGCTGAAAAGATTGAACTGCTAGGAATACCATCTTAATTCTATTTAATTTGGGTGAGTTCTGGCAGGGCAGCCAAGCCTGGGGCCTCTGTGCTGGATGTGCCCAGCTTGCTTTGCTGAGGTCTGAGCTCCCTGCACTGAAGCCATCAAGGCCCCTGAACCATCAGGCTCCCATATGTGCCAGTCTACAAAGGAGTACCTGTGTTTCCCTATTTCTGTGTAGGGAGAGAAACTGCTGACCCCCAGGAGTTTCCTGGTGTAGATCTCTGTGGACTGTGACAAACCCTTTGATGCTCCCCTGCCTCCTCTTCAGCTGTTTCCCACTGCTGGCAGTGCCCACTCTGGCACAGATCAAGCCATATGCCTGTTCTCTTTAGCCCAGATGCCCTTCCTGTTGGGCAGGGTCCCAGTGTCTGTACTTCCAGCTGAAGGAGAGCAAGAAATACCTTTAATTTTCCTGCAGGCAACTGTTCCTGTTGACCTTTTCAGCTTCTGAATCTTTAGCTCTCCCCTGTTCTCTGATGAATAATTAAAAGTCTGGGGAGAAAAGAACACAGGAAATTCCATAGTTTTTATTTTAAATGCCACTGCTGCATTGATGATAATTTTAAGATTTGAATATATCTGGATTTGGTTTGGTTTTAATTTTTGTTTCTTAAGCTATCCTATAAAAAGGACAACTAGGACAGTGCATCAGGAGGCTCATTTCTCTACCAGCACCCTATCAGCCTTCCCATAGTCAACACCTCGTTTCCCCTGTGGCTAAAACTGGCTGATAGTTCTGTACCAAATCTTGCCAGCAAAGGCTCTGGGGAGCTGTAATATCAGAAACTGTTTCCTCCTGATGCTTTTGATACTGACTGATCTGAGGCCACAGATCTGCTGATGCCTTTCCTGGTGGCAGTGATGATGTTGGCTGCTGGTTTCCTTTCCCAACAAGTTGTACTAGTATGACTTGGAGGACAATTTGTTTAAACTGTTTCATTACTTTAGAGATTATTATTAATAATTATTATTATCATTAGTAGTAATAGTATTGTTGTTGTTGTTATTGTTATTATTATTCTCAGTATCTACATTATTATAGAGTATAATATTATAATGTATCAGTGGAGTCAGACAAGCATTTTCTGAAAGCCATTCATCCCAATTAATCCTGATAGTGAGTAATTTGTCTCATTTGTTTAGGTTAAATGCAAAATATTGTGCTGATGTTTGAGCATTTAGAGTTGGTTGATATTTGTGTCTGTGTAGAGTGCTGCCTTGAAATGAAAACACTATGTTAGGATATTGACTCTATCCTTCTTTCCTCTATTCCAGCCTGAATGTCCATATTTTCAGGGGTTTCTGAGTGGACACTACAGCAAAGCAAGCAGTCAAAAAAGTCAGACTAATATTTTGAAGTTGTCTCTTTTGTAGAAGGTTTATTCAGGCACTTCTGAACAGGGTGTCTGTTCTGTGCTTCCTACCTGGATTTTGTCAGAAGTAATTGACTGCAGTGGCTTCACTCCTACTCCTTCACCCACAATCTCATCTCCCTTGCATAAGAGAAATTCTCAGCCAGCACAAACATCCCAGTCCACCCTTTGGGGTACATGTTCTTGTATCTCAGGTGCCTGCAGGAAAAAATCTCAGTGACGTGCACAGTAGCCTGTAATGTAACAGTGAGAGTTTTGCTTTCTTACTTAAGTAGTTGAGTTGCCCATCTAAAAGGTCGTGAAGATTTTTATATGTCTCTCTTGCCTATAAAATGTATCAAGAATCCTTCCAAATTCAAAGCTGCCATATGGGTTTTTACAGTCTAGGGATGTTGCCAAACTAGTCCTAAATCTGCATTATTTATTTTGACTGTTTAAGAGCCAGCCTTTGGTATCTTTCTTCACTTTTTCCTTGCTTAGAGCTTGGGCTGTCTCCACTGCATATTGCACTGTAGAGTGAGCCCTGCTCATCCTTGCTGCTTCTCTGGAGCACTTTGCATCCAACAGGATTATTTGCTTACAGAACATGAGACAAAAAAAGGGACAAAAATCCTTACCCAAAATTGTTATAGGTTTGCTATTCCCTCCTTTGGTCTCAGGATTGTTCCCTTTTATTTCAAAACAGATTAGGTGCAAAGCCTTTTTTGACAGCCTGCACTAGTTAGCAGTTTATAAACACCTCTTTCCCAGGCTGGGCTGACTTAACAGGCACCTTTGCAATGCTGGGTAAATACAGTGAACCATTCAAGTGGAAAATCATTTTAATAAATAGCATTTTAGTAAAAACTTTGGTTTGCCCTCTGAATTCTTACTAATAAAAATAAATCTCCGTTACCCTCTCACTTGGCCTTACCTTCCTATTTGGTAGAAATTTTTCTTTTTTTCAGTAGCAGCATTAAAGATTCATCCATTATTTGGAGTAATTCTTGTGCAACGCAAATCTAATAGACTTGATGCATAGCATTTTCTTTAGGGTAAAAGCTAAGTGCCTTTATTCAGCCCTTCTGAAAGAGCCCTTTATACAGCTCATGTCATGTCAGCAGTAATCATGGCCTGAGTGGTGGTGCATGCAAATCAGCAGCTGCTCTTTAGCTGGGCTGGAGGAGTCACATAATGAATTTGCCAGTAAGTGCAAGGGCAGGCCATATTTAATGCTGATGGTCCTTCAGGAGATCGCTCTGTTATCTCTGCTCTTTACCCTGCCCAGCCAGCGCCCAGGCTGCCACCTCTGCAGTGCCCATCAGCTGCCAAACCAGCCAGCAGCACCCACTGCTGGGAGAGCTAAAGAACAGTTTCCATTGTCCTGGTGTTGGTTTTCCCCAGTTACAGCATGGGATGGAAGCAAGCCCCCACCACTGCAGCTGTGTCTCTGGAGGATGTGGATACCTTGCCTTGGCATAATGATGCCGAATTTTGCCCCAAAAGGCGAAAATGACTGCCTAAGAGACTCAGTTTAAGTCAAATAGACAGGAGGTATTTTATTAACAACGCGCGTTGGAGAAATCTCTAAATGGATTTCTAAGTATCCCGTAACAAAAGCAAGCCTTTTATACAGTTTTGGATATAGGATTACATCAGATCACATACATAATCATTTCTCTGCATTCATATTCATATGGGGCGTGGTGTAGGCGGAGCGTGGGCGGGGACATCTCTTTTGAGGATCTTCTCCGTGGTCATTCCAGCGGCCTTCCTCATGGGCGGGGGTCTCTTGATGAGTCTTCCTCTCTAAGCTTTTGACCCTCTTCCCTAATTTGGTCATTTCCCGGTGTACTTGGCCAGGTACCCATGGCTTGGCAAGGTTCCCAGGGTTAGTTTCCACATCGTTATCTCTGAACATGTTTAGCTCATCGTTTTCTTATCACCCCCTATTCCCTATCTCCTTTTCCTGTCATAGTGTTCCATGCCTTTAGCTGATATATTGCTCTGTGGTTTCTAAATGCTATGCTTTCTTAAAATGCTCCACATTCTATGTTTTAACTCATTAGTTCTTAGAGGGCTATCTGTTTTGGGGCTTCAATAACCTCAGAGTTCTGTGTTCCATCATCAGGACAGCTGGGAGCTAATGCTGACCTGAGCAGTTCTGGTGCTTTGTTTGGTTTGTTTTCTTCCCCCTCCCCAGGCATGTAGGTATTGTATTTAGGTTGCCCCCAGACGAGGGAGGAAGGAATGAATCTGACTCCATGTTCTCAGAAGGCAAATTTATTATTTTATGATACTATATTATATTAAAGAATGCTATAGTAAACTATACTAAAGGATACAGAAAGGATACAGACAGAAGGCTAAAAAGATAGAAAACTTGTGACTTTCTCCAGAGTCCTGACACAGCTTGGCCCTGATTGGCCAAAGAAACAAAACACTCCCACCAGAAGCCAGTGAAACAATCACCTGTGGGTAAACCATCTCCAAACACATTCCACATGAGCAAACACAGAATAAGCACATGAGATAAGAATTGTTTTCCTTTTTCTCTGAGGCTTCTCATCTTCCCAGGAGAAAAATCCTGGGTGAAGGGATTTTTCAGGGAATGTGAATGCCACATGTAGGTATGATGGGAAACCAGTCAGAAATGCAAACTAAAGCAGTCAAGCTAACCCAGGAGCCTGAACTGTTCACTAAAGCAGATATTTCAGAAGGGTGGGGAGATGGATTAACATCTTTAGTATGACAAAATTCTCTTGTGATTGTAGATGTAAATCTGGTTTAATGAGTGGATAAAAATCACCATTCCTGATCCATACCATGCAGGCTGATGTCAGTGAGAACTTCATGGATTTCCTTTTGCTGAAAGAAGCAAAGGATGCTAAATACTGTTTTATACCTTTATTTTCTAGCAATAAATTCTAAGCTGTATGTGCTTCACATTTACTGGGAGTTTCTGTCATGTCCTCAGAGCTCAGGTTTTCAAAAGAGGTAGAAGTTATAGGATTCTCACAGAGAGTAAAAAAAGGGAAATATAAGTTCTGCATGGGAATGTTATACACTGCAAATAGGAAATGACCCCATTGCCTTCCATCTCTTCTACCAGGCTCTGCTCAAAGTCTTTGCCTATTACTTTTCATGATGATCAAAACTATTCTAATATTGTTTTGTTATAGGATTCCAGCCCTATTGTTTCTCTTGTTCTGCACTTACGAGGTTGTAATGGAATAACCCCCTTGACTGTCCCTTCTTGATGCCACAGTACAATAGCAGTGAATTACTGATGGATAAATAAGGATTTTAGGATCCCAGTGGGTTCTGGTTTGTTCCAGAAGAAAAGGCTGGTGAGGAGGAGAGAGCAGGTGCCTTTTGCAGTTCAACTGAAGCATCACTTTGACCTTACTTAGCTGAATTTTAGTTTGTGTGAGGTGATGTCATTTCTTTGGCCATGCTGGATTGCACAAGAGGCAAAGCAGTGCTCTGGGTTGGTACATCGAGTGTGAGATTTGAGGTATCTGGAGCTCAAGAAGGCATTAAGATTCCTACCAAACCCCTTCAGTAAAATGCAGGTTTCCTGCTGTCTTGCAATGGGCAGGAAGCAGGAATTGTTTCAAGGAGATAAGTTTGGGTTTGGTTTTGTTTTTAACATATACATTTTTTAAAAAAATAGTCTGGAAGTATATGTGAATCTCCTTGCTCTGCTTCTCCATTGGTTCCTGTTCTCTTTCTTTTCATGGAAGATTTCCTCGGTGAGTGTTACAGTGAAAATACTTTTCAAACATCAAAGGACAGTAATGCACCAAAAAGAGGAGATTTCACTATTGCAAAATAAACTAAGAGCAGTGCAAATGCCACCTGGATTTTTCAGGTGGTGCCTGCTGCTTTATGCTGCTGTCAGTGCTCATCTAGTCATTGCTTTTTCATCTCTATTCCAAGATTTTGTGAAGAAATGAAGCACAGTTCATCCCCACAAACTGCTTTGGGTTTACAGATTTCTCTCTCCTTACCCCTCACTTCACCCTTTCTGCCCCCTCCCTTCTCCCCCACAGCCTTCGCGCAGCCTGACAATCCTTTGCTTAATCCCAGAGAACATATTTTGGGTACTGGCACAATAAAGAAAAAAGAGACAAATTGATTTGCATTTCTTATCTGGGAGATTCGCTTGCAAAATCTAGAACAGTTTCAGTGACGCAGAGGCAGGGGAGATGATCTGTAAATCTGACATATCTTTATTGAGGCTGAGAGGAAAGGGAGTGGGAGGATGGTCTGAGCTCACTACAAGAAATCACACTGTAGGTAGCTTTGTTTGTTGTCTCAACACACATTTCACAGAGGCCTTCCTGGCTGGTTTGGGGATGCCCTCACAGTGCCATGAGCAGCCAGTCCCAGGTTATCCATGTGCATGCAGCTCCTGTTCCCCCCCAGCTTGGCTGGAACTGAATGGGGAACAGCCCCCTGCCAGCTGGGGTGTACACACGCCCTGTCAGTCCAGCCACATCATCTTTATTTTTACACAGATGCATGTGCTGAGCCCAGGGAATCAGTCAGCTCCAGTGAGAGTAGACATTTGCTTTTGCCCTGCTGCTTCCCTGAGTGTGAGGGCTGGGTAGGCAGAAGTAACCAGAGCAGAAAAATCACCTTATGGAAATTTCTGGGCCTCCTTCCTACAGCTGCCAGAGCAGCCCCACTATTGCCTGTCTCTGACTGTTGTGTCATTCAGGTTTCCTCTACATCAGGTTCAAGCTGTTAGCAGTGACTTCTTACCTGTCCTACGGCAGCCTGTGGAGTATCCTGCTACTGTCAGGGACCTGTGGAGCAGAGGGGTGAAGAGCCTGTCCTGACCATCAGCGGTCAGAATTCCCTCCCCTCTTTAACACAGGTTCTTGGTAAAAGCCCAGCAGCAGCAGCAGTGATGCACATCCCTTGTTGAACTACCAGGGTGTGCTTCCAAAGGGGACACAGAGGGTTCTTTAAGCATAATTTTGGGCAAAAAGAAATGGAAAACTGAGAGGTGGAAAAAGACAAGTATAATTGGCTGGATGAGACAGTAACCTCCTTGGGTGCCTCTGCACTCAGCACTTAATGCAGCCTCTCAGAGCTGAACTACTCATGCAGTAGGCAGGAGGTTGCCCACGCCTTGGATCACTGTGTTCCCTGTTCAGGTGACTCCACCGCCTCTCCAGGCATGTCTAGGAACACCGAGTCTAAGGAAATGTGGGGTTTTGGGTGCCTGATGCCTCAAACAAGCAGAAATTGCAGATCAGTCATAGAGGTATGAAAGTGCTGCTCTGGGAGCTGCTTAATCTTTCAGGGCTTGCAACTGGTCTGCTTGCTGCAGCTGCACAGCCACCCTGTGCTCACTGGGGTCACCCTGTTTTACAGCTGCATGAAGGAAGAAATGGACTCTTACATATTTAGTTTTCATTCCCTGATGCTCCTTTTGCTCCTGTCCTTCCATTCTGCCCTCCACAGCATCTTCAGATCTGCTTGCTCCAACTCTGAGATCACAGGATAACAAAAACCTCTGGCTACTCAGGGCAAGGTCCTGTCAGGTGTTGAGTATCTCCAAGGATGAAGATTCCACAACGCTGAGCAACATGTTCCAGTCCTTGATAACTTCAGAGTGAAAAGGTTTTTCCTTGTGTTTGACCAGAACCTCCTGTGTTTCAGTTTGTACCCATTTCTTCATGTCCTCTCACTGGACACCACCAAGCAGGGTCAGGTTCAGTCATCTTTGCACTCTGCCATCAGCTATTGCACACATTAATGAGACAGTCATGAGACTTCTCTCCCCAGGCTGAGGTCCCAGCTCTCAGGCTTTCCTCACAAGAGCAATGCTGCACTCCCTTCACGGCCTTGGTGACCCTTGGCTGGACTCACTGCAGCCACTCTTGTATGCAGAAGCCCACAGATGGGCCCAGCAGTCCAGATGTGCCTCACCAGGCCTGAGCAGAGAGGAAGGATCACCAAATGCCAGAGCTCTCACTCAAAATCATTGCCAGATGTGCAATTGGTTGTGGCTGTTCTGTAGCCAGGCCATGGAGCAGATTAACTTCAATGAATTTTCTAATTTTACCTTATGCTATATCAGCAGAGCAGTTTGCTATTTGGTCCTGAGTAATCTCTTCTGAATGACAAAGCAACCCTAAGTCCATCCCCACTGCTGAGTCTATGATGAAGTGATTTGTGGTACTGGCCTGGTTCTTGGGGAATTTTCTTGTTCTGATTTTTCATCTTGGGTTTGTTCAACCAACATGACGTCAAATGTAGACAAATGGCATTTCCAAAGTTGTGTTTTAAGGATTTCTAACTTGGTCTTTGTGATTTACCTGTCTTTGAATTCTTATGAAGGCCAGTGAATTGAAAACAAGTGTTTCAAATTTATTTTAAAATGTTCACATCATTCATGAAATACATGATGACAAATATTCTATAGTCTTTTTGTGAGTGGGCTGGTAGCCTGTGTTATTTAGAGACATTTTTGAATTGATACTCTCAATCAATTCTTCAGCAGTTCTGCAAGGTTCAGGTTTTTTCATTAGATTAATCATTCTGTGAAATCTGTCAAGTAGCCATCACCCTGATGATGCTATTTTTGTCACTTCTTTCCTTATGTAGAGCTAGATATTTATTATGATAGCACACTGTAATATTCCAGTAGAATTTCTGTGAGGTGTTAGTCATTGTGGAAAGGTGTTTTTGCTAAATACATCCTGGGTTGCATATAAGGAAGTGTGACCAGCAGCTTGAGAGGTGATTCTCTCCCTCTGCTCCACTCTGCTGAGACCCCACCTGCAGAGCTGCCTCCAGCTCTGGGCCCAACACAAGAAGGATGTGGAGCTGTGGAAGCAATTCCAGAGGAGGCCATGAAGATGCTCAGAGGGCTGGAGTGCCTCTGCTCTGGAGACAGGCTGGGAGAGCTGGGGGTGTCAGTCTGCAGTAAAGATTTTGAGGAGACCTCAGGCCTCTTCCAGTGCCTAAAGGGGCTCCAAGAGGCTGGAGAGAGACTTTGGTCAAGGGTCTGGAGGGACAGGACAAGGGAAAATGGCTTCCCACTGCCAGAGGGCAGGGTTAGATGGGATATTAAGAAGAAATCCTTCCCTGGGAGGGTAGTGAGGCCCTGGCACAGGGTGCCCAAAGCAGCCGTGGCTGCTCCTGGATCTCTGGAAGAGTCCAAGGCCAGGCTGGATGGGGCTTGGAGCAACCTGGGATAGTGGAAGCTGTCCCTGCCCATGGCAGTGGGTAGAAGTGGATGTTCTTAAGGCTCCTTTCAGCCCAAACCATGCTGTGGGATTCTGTATCTCCATTCATTTTCTATGAGTAGAAGAAGCTTTTTCTGCTTACAGACTGCAGGCAGAAAGATCATGTTCCTGCCCACTTCCTATTCTACACCTCAGACCAATTTAGGAATTCTCTATAGTAACTCTATGTTTTTGTTTCATCACACAGTGTTTTGTCTCCTTGCACCAAATGCAATAAATATACCCTTGTTTTAGATGCTTCTGAAAAGGAGATAAATGCAGTGTGCCAAATCTAACTGTGGCTCAGAAGACAGGCCCATGAGGTGTCAGAATCCAGCAACGTGGAGACAGCCACAGGATCTGACCTCACTTGCTCTGATCATAATTCATGTTTCAGTTTTGATCAATTGCTGGTACATAACTTGTTTCAGACTTTTGGAAAAAGGGTGGTGACCCAGGAGATGCTTCCTAAAGTATAAATTCCCTTTTAATTCTAGTCATTTTCTGGGCATACAGGTGTCAAATTCAGGCAATTTTTGCTTTTGTGTTTAGCATGCAGGCTGGTATTTGGAGTCCCATGTCCGTGTGCTTGAGCATTTCTGAAGTTTCCTTTGGCTTATATGGGTTGGGTGCTCCACCAGCTACACCTCCCACATGAGATGTACTGTGTCCTTCTGTCCCAGCCAGCCCCTTCTTTGAATGTGTAGGGATTCTAAAATTATCAACTAAGCCTTTTAAAAGAGCTTTGGTAGCTGCTCCATGAGTTTTCCAAACTCTCTGGGAAGTATAATCTGTAAGCACAGTACCTTGACATCCTCAAAAAAAATTACCTTGGAGCAACCAAGTGAAAGGTTAGAACTGTTGAGTGTTTTAATCAATAATATATGAGTTGGATGAGCAGTATACTGTACTTTGCAGGGTGCAATCAATAATACATTTTTTATGCTCACCTTTTTAATCCTCAGAAAAACTACATCAAAAATTTCACCCTAGACTGCCCACGAGAATCAATAATAGAGAAAGGTTGCCTCTTCCCCTTAGTACAGTTTAATGAAAAGCATAATGAATTTATTTCCTAAATGATGCTACAAATCAATTATACATCTTCTGGAAATACCAGGTGGAAAATAGTGTTTAATACAGTAATAGAGTTATGAATTTTCAAAACCTCAAAATGCAACATTTAAAGTTGTCATTGTAACTCTTCATTTTTTAAAGTATAAAATGAAGGAAAATGGAGTCTATGTAAACCAAGCTGAGTTTATTATTAATTACTATTTGTATTCTTATAGTGTACAAAATCTTAAAGAAAGAGACCATTCCAATATACAGGACAAATAATTCTCTCTGGTTTCCATTGACTTTAATGGTTTCACAGATATCTCAAGACTGCTTCTGTGAATGGAAGCCTGGCACTAGCTTGGAATCTATTTGTAATCTAATATGTATATTTTCAGTAAAATTACAAGAGTTTTAAACTTTACTTTTTCTACTGAATCACATAGAAAAGTTCTATACTTTTGAAGTTTATGTGCATTTATTGAGAATTTGCCATTATACTAAAAGAGGGATCAAACTTTTCTTAGTGCCAGCTGACCACATTTCTATTTCAGGCTTGAAGGCATTAAAATTCCTGCTTGCTGAATCACAAAATGTATTGCTTTGTTAGCAGTACTTCAGATCCCCATGGACTTCTGCTGCTCTTTTAGTGCATCACCAATTATTTGTGATGTATTATTAATTATATGTGATCTATACTTGCACCACTTTCATGGCTGTAGTGGTAGCTCATTTAAACAAGAAGGGGATTATGTAAAAAATGCCTTTTTCTTCTCTTTTTTATTTTTTTCTTTTTGTTTTCCCTGTGGCATGTTGCCAGCTGAGTGGCATAAAAAGATTTTTATCCCAGCTGTTACGAAAACTCTGTTGTGTGCATGCCCATGCCTGGCAGGAGCAGGCTATGGGACATGCTCACACTGTTCTGGACAATGGCAATGGCTGGGGAGAAGGTTGGAAATGTACAAGAGAGACTTCAATCTCAGTGTTATCTGATTTTTTTCTTCTAGAAAAGAAAATATAGTCTTTAGTGCTGAAAAAGATCGTTAAGAAAAGAACCAATTTTATTTTCCTACAGGGATTGTTGTTCTTTTGAGCTACAGTCTGTGTCAGTCCAAGAATTGGTCCTGGTAGAGCTGAGATGGGGGCACAGTAGGCAGTGTGCTCTTTCTTTGGCAGTCTCATTTTTTTCAGTGCTGTTTTGGAAGGTGCAGCATTCAGAGGGGACCTTTTGGCTCCATTAAAATCCATGTCATGTCACCAACACTACTTGTAGTCACTAAAATTTCCCTCTGTGTGAGGTGTCTGTGTGTGTTGGGAATGGCCCAGCTGTTGTAACATACAAAGATGTTTTCTGTATCCAACAGGATACAACAGCAACAGGAAAAAGGAAAATAGGACAAGTGAATCCTGCAACTCTCCCGTTATCAAAACCCACAGAAACCACGACACAAGGATCCCTCAGCAGTGTGTCTGACTGCAAATGTGAGGAGATGGGTTTGAGGTTTGGGCTGTGTCTTGGCCAGTTCTGGTGGAAACCTCCCTGTGGAGAGCTGAAAAGCAGAATTCAACTTCACAAACACATCACAACAGTTGTTCCAGTTTCTACTGCCTTGGAATTGGTACCTTAAGATAAAGCTGTATTTCCTTATCACTACTCACAGCTACCTTGTTTCTCATGTACAATAAGTTTTGTAAAATCCCACACAACAGGCAAGTAAAATTCTAAGAAAACAAATGTAAGTGTTGCTGGAGGTAGGAACTAAAATCAATTAAGATTTTCTCACAAAGTAATTTCCCTCATTTGCAGTCTGCTTAATCGTCTCTGAAACTCCTGCACAGGGATGTAATGAAAATGTCACTTTTTATTCCATTTGTCTCTTTGAGAAAGCATCCCCTGGTCGGAACAGACCCATCCAGGGCAAGCTTGTGCTGGCATCTCAGCCCCCAGGAGCAGTTAAATCCCAGGAGCAGCGTTCAGCCCCTCCCAGCTGGGGGGAGCTCCCCCAGCCCCAGCTCAGCCCCCGCCTGTCGTGCCTCGCTGGGGGATGGCTCAGGAGTCACTGCCCTGCCAGGCAGGTGTGAAACCCTCGGGCTCCTTTATGTCACTGGAGAGACAAACACCGCCGGAGTGTGACTCAGACTCCAATCTGCTAATTTTCTGGAGGTGTCTGCCTATCTGCATTTACTGTTGAGGGAGTACAAAATGACTAGTCTCCTAAATTAGGTATTCTGCTCAGATGTTTCAAGGTGGAAGAATGAAACTGTAAGTCCTGAACACCCTTCTAAAGGCTGAACTCCTTGCCATCATTACCCAGCTTGGATGAAGTCAGCCTGGAGTGCCTGCACATCAATCTGATTCTAGCATGGAAAATGCAGGCAGTGACAGCTGTGTGTCTGTTGGAAAAGCAGGGTGACCCCCATCACAGGGAGAAATGATGTGCATCTGACTCCATGGTATCAGAAGGCTAATTAATTATTATATTATATTATATTATATTATATTATATTATATTATATTATATTATATTATTCTATATTATTCTATATTATTCTATATCATTCTATATTATTCTATATTACATTACACTATCTCTAAACTGAAACTGCACAAGCACTCAACCAAATCTCCTGACTGACCATCAGGACACAGTGTGCAGAGATTGGTCAAGGAAACAAAACACACACACCAGAATCCAATCAAGCAAATTCCTTCAGGTCAATAATCTTCCAACACATTCCACATGTTCCAAAACACAGGAGCAGTAAATGAGATAAGAATTGTTTTGATCATTCTTTTCTCTGCTTTTCTCACTGCCTCTCTCAGAGAATGTGAATCCCACACATGTCCTCGTGGCCATGGCTGGTGACAGGCAGTGGTGACAGCCATGGAAAGGAGCAAAGTTGAGAATAGGTGTGTCTGCTGGTGCAGCTGGGGTGGGGAGGTGAAAATCTGATATCCTGACATAGGTAAACCTGGTAATTCCCAAGAATGAGATTCTATCACACGATTACTTAGAGCTGTCTGTTACCTATGTGTTATTTCTGGTTTGTGATTAAATGTTCTACTTGTGAGGTGTGAACATAATTCTGTACTCACCGAGGCAGTGGAAGGTGCAGTCAGCTGGTGCTTTGGAGACAAAGACCTTGACAAGGTGCAAGGAATTAGCAGTGATTATTTCAAAATAGGATAAACTTTATTATGTGGGTGCTTGCTCATGGTTCATGCAAGACTTTCTCCTCTTATTAAAAAGGAGGATGTTGGTAATTACTGATATCATTCCTCAACAAGAAAATCACAAAAGTCCTTGATGTATGCCATTCTCTAGCTAGAGGGAAGTAAAATATGTATTTTAATATTGCAGTACAAACACTCCTAATCCTGAGGTTAATCAAATGAGTTGGAAGTTTTGTCAGTCTTGGTTTTGCATCAGCTCTAAAGTTTATCAGTTTGGAAGAGAAACTTGAGAGATGCCTTGCTGCTTTGCAGAGATCATGGATGGCATGGCTGATATCCAAAGCATTACTTGTAAGTAATGGCAACTCTCTCACTTTAGTCCCTCTGTTTTCTCTTTTCCCCATCACAGTTGCTTTCCTGTCCACACTCATTATGGGTAATAATTTTTTATCCTAAAAATGCTGACCAGGGAACTCTCCCTTGACTGATATAGCTCTCAAGTGACTCTCCAAAGTGATTATCATGGAATTAATCATTTTAGTCTCCCAGGAGGAAGACCCCTGAGCTGTCTTTCAGCAGAATGCTGTTATCATTGCATGATAGCAGAAGACGTCATCTGAAAGTAGTTTGCAGTGCTGTTGCTTTTGTTTGATTGCTGTAGTGCTGGTTAAAATTCCTCTCAGCAGCACTATTGCTTGATTGCTGGGTGCTGCAAATTCTGGAGAATTAGAGCTGTTTGAGGGTTGTGGATAGACTGGTGATTCAGCAGATATTCTGCCTTTGTTCTTCTTGCAGCACCCCCACATGAAAACCTACTTTTCCTACTTTGCCCATGGAGAGCCAACCTATTTTATTTCTTTTAACTACCTTCAAATGATGTCTCCTGAGACTTTAGGGGGAAAAAAGACCTATTGTTAGTTATAACCTGCTCTCTCATGGAGATATTTTATGAAATCAAGGGCTGATAGATTACTTCACTTACTTCTGTCTTACTTTTCAGTCCTAGCTTTACATTCTCTAAACAAGGGAGGGGAGGAAAGGTTGAATAATGCTGCTTAAGTACTTGGGGAAGTAGAAAGATGGCAGTGCTAGATCCAGAAACTTCCTGCTGCATTTTAGATGTGCATGTGGAGCCTCAAACTCTGAGGAGAGTGAGTTCGTTGTTTACATCAACATTGTGTTCTCTTGGGAGGAATAGGGTGTAGTCCCATGTCATTTCTGATTTGGAGCAGGATTTGACAGTCAGCTGCAGCCAATCTCAACACTCTGCTGTGGGAGGGGATGGTCTGCTACAGCTCTGGGCTGGTCTGCTCTCCTGCCCTGGCATCTGCATTGCATTAATGGACAACCTGAGTCAGGTCAGCTCAGTGGTCTGCCTGAAACTAAACCTGTGCTTTGGGTTTGGCTTCAGTGGTTACTCACCCCCATGGCCCCGTGCTGGGGAAGAGGTGATGCTCTGCAGGTTCCTCCTGTGTGGTGGAGAAGGGCAGACTTGCCTGTTCACCAGGGTCTTATATCTGCTGAGGCTGCAGAAGAAATTGCAAACTGAAGTGTCTGAAGTGGGAATGCTGACTCTAAGTAGCCAGTAGGCACAAGGATTCCTTTCAAAGCTTTTCCAGTGTAACTGTCTTCAGCAGCAATCTATTAATAGTCCACTAATTTAGAGAAGTACCAGTGGCAATTAACATTGTGAAGTGACACCCATTCAAGGGTGGAAATGCTTTTCCCTGCAGTGATGATGTCATTGCACAGTGCAGCTTCTGCTCCTATTGGTGTGTTCGTGGAGCACTGGACTTAATTGGGAGCTGTGAAATCTGTATCAAGTGATAAGTTTTATTAAAGCTTTGCAATTCCTCTTATTTTTAGTTGTTGTCCCGTGTTCCACAGTAAAACTGCATGATGAAGAAGGCTGGGCTGCCACACATCATGGGAAAGCTGTCCCCCCACCCCTCCCTGTGGAATCAGGGGTGCAGGGCAGCCTCACCTCACAGCAGAGCTGTCCCCCCATCCCTCCCTGTGGAATCAGGGGTGCAGGGCAGCCTCACCTCACAGGAGAGCTGTCCCCCCACCCCTCCCTGTGGAATCAGGGGTGCAGGGCAGCCTCACCTCACAGCAGAGCTGTCCCCCCACTCCTCCCTGTGGAATCAGGGTGCTGGGCAGCCTCACCTCACAGGAGAGCTGTCCCCCCACTCCTCCCTGTGGAATCAGGGCAGCAGGGCAGCAGAGCTCCTTGGAAATCCCTCTGGGAGAAGCCTCTGTGGCCTGAGGGTCCCAAAGCTGCTCAGAGATGGTGTCATGGTGCACTGTGTGCTGCTCCCACAGGTTCTCACTCCTTCCTAATACACCCTGCTCCTCCCCCTGCTCCCACTTGCCTGTGTGACTCTCAGAGAAGTTGCACACACAGGGAGACCTCAGAGTTGACTGGCAGAGCAGATCCGGATTACAATGCTCTGTGGATTTTGCAGGCCAGATTAAAGTACTTGGAAGGATCAGTCTGGCTCATGGGCTGTATTTTTGACATACTTGTTGTAGGAAAGTATTAGGAGTTGTAAGAAGGACTAATGTGAGCTTATATTCTACAATTTGGTGTGGTAACTGCTTTGTTAGGGGAAGCAGAATTTGGAGAAGTTATACTATTTTTGTCTGTTGGGTTTTTTGTTGCAGCAAATGCCTGTAACATCTCATACATTGAAAAGCAAACCTCATTTTCTCCCTTATAACCATTCAATTAGTCTCATCTCTGCTCCCATTTTCCAAGCAACTTAACAAGATGAGAAAAATCCTTCAAATTGCACTTATAATATAAACACTGCCAGGGAGCCTTTAGCAGGCAGGAAAGCCAATAGGACAATCTCCATTTCCAGAAAGCTGGTTAAGAGCAAATGCATTTCAGCTGATAAATGGCAGGTAAAGGCGTGTGTCTGCATAATGCAGTTATCACCTGAGAAACGTTTTCCATGTGGAGATGTTAATGTACCTTGCAAGGAAATGTGAGAATCTTTCTATTTCTGAGGCACAAGGAAATTGAAGGACAAGTCTGGAGCAACATCCCAAGGACACATAAGTAGGAGAGTTTTGTGGCTGTGTTGGGGATCTTCCATCCTAACCACCATTGGTGAATCAGTCTGGAACGGGTTTTATGAAGTGTTGTGTCCCCTTTGCAGTAAGGAGCTGTTACTGGTCTCACTGGGTGCAGTGGGAGGCTGCAGCCCAGTGTGGGTTTCAGGAAAGCCCTGTGGAAGCTGATCCTCCAGCAGCATGTGGCACTGGACTTCTTTCTCAGGCTGAAAATGGGATGTGCTTAGGGACAGTGCCTGGCCTTGGGGAGAGAAAGGTTTCATTTTAAAGCACCTTTCTTTCCTTCCTCTCTATTCTCTAGCTGATAAGTACAGCTTCTTGGTGGAAAAGGCTTGCTTGGTTTTCTTAAATGTCTTGGAATATTCAAGTAGCTTGGATCACTCTCCAGCTGGTTAACAGGCAAACAAGTACACCCAGCTGGTCAGTGAATATCTGGAGCTTGGAATGCTCTGTAGGGGATGCAGGATTGCCTGGCTGGGGGTTGGGGGTGTGCTGAGCAGATGGCAGCACTGTTCCTAGGGCCAGGACACGAGAGAGGTAGAAACACCAGAGGACATTGTAATCAGGAGGGATGGGGAAAACTGTGGTACAAAAATGACAAAATAAATTGATAGAGGTCAAACCCTACAGGTAATGAAAATTCATTAGCTCTGCTATTCTTTCATAGAGCAGCAGAATAAGTGTATAATTGACCTAAATTTTTTGGATAGAATGAATGTAAAACCTCACCAAAAAAAAAAAAAAAAACAAAAAAAAAAAAAAAAAACCAAAAACCAAAAAACAAAACCCAACCAAAAAAACTCAGGCTGCAATATCAGAATTATCTGTACCACCTGTTCTTGTATTAGTTCTTCCTTAACTTTTATATGTAAATGTATATGGATATTTTGGGCAGAATTTGTAGGCAGGGTTAAGCAGGGTGAATATCATAGACAATGAGGATAAAATAGTATAAAAGGAAGGTTATCTTGATATTTACATCACCATCTTATGTGGAACTTGGCATTGTGCTGGATTTCATCTTTGTCTTCATTGCTTCAGTCATCAAATTTCTACTTTTTGAAAAAAGAAATTTAGAGGGAATGTGGACATTTAAATTTAGCATTAGAGGTCATATAACAGCATTTCTGATGACTTCAGCTACTTTTCTGCTGTTAAACTTTTGGCTTAACATCTCTGAGAGCACTTGTTGCCCTATCCTTTGTAGATGCCAAATTTTACATGAGTTTCAAAACAAAATGAATGGCTCCCTGCTGATTTTTCTTCCTTTAAACACATCATTTCTGGTCCCAGAAGGCTTATCTGCAGGCTGCTGGCCTGTGGATGTGCTTTGAAGGGTGGAATTATGACATGTTTCCTTTCCATCAGTGTTGGTTTCCAGCACTGGCACCAGTTTTATCTTAATCAGTTTCTGATGAAACACTTTCAGTTCATAGTTAAATTCATCCATCAAAAATAAAAGGCAAACCTCCAAACTGACCAAGAGTTTGCTGGTCTTCTTCCCCAAACCTTTCAGCCTCTCCCTGCTCTGTTTGGAGGAACCTCCTGTTCTTCAATCCAGGTCCCAAATTCAGGAGCTGTTTCTGGAAGCTGGGAAGAGGAACTGTCTGGTGTGATTGATTGTGTCTCCATTAAATCAGGGGGGTTTCAGTGTAGTTTGGATCACTCTGTAGTTCCCAGCCAATTTAAATCTGCAAAGTTTTTTACTTAAGTATTTTAAACCAAATACTCTGCTGAAAGGAGATTGATCTTTGAAAAATAAAATGGAGTAGTCCACTGGAAAATCCTTACTGAAGCATGGCACAGCTGTCAGCTCCAGAATTTGTTTTCCTGATGTTGCTTTAATAGAGCTGGGGTTGGAACTGCTCAAATTGCTGAAAACTTACAGAAGAATTGTAACCCTTCAGGAGGGATGTTCTAGTGTGACCATTTCCTCTCCAGCAACTCCCTGCTTTGATGGGTTTGCCATTGCAGAGTTAAGTCTCTGCATTTGCACTCATCCTCTCATGAATTAGTGGCCATGGTTGCTTTTTTTCTGTCTTGTAAATGAACACTAACAACTTGTCAAGCTCTTAATCTCTTTGCACCAAAAAATAGCTTTGATCATTGCAGGATACTATTCCTACTAAATGTGTGTGATATTAATATCCCTTTTTTTTTTTTTTAATATGTCAATCTTAGCTAGAATTTCCTTGAGCAAAATGACTGGGACACCAATGGGGAGAGAGTTAGAAAAGGAAAAATTTCTATAGATCAGATGAAATGCTTAAAATACCTCTTTAGAAACATTTAAAAATTTTTAACTGCTGATCTGCATTTTCAGTGTAGTGCAGGCATTACAGCAAGCCTTGTTGAAGGGCAGTATTAAACCTTTTATTTACAGAGAGCAATTGGGTCACTTCCCTCCTGTAAATATTCCAGACCAAATGTTTGTTGGCTTGATTTATAAAGAATTAGCAGGAATTACACACCAGTCAGTGTAGCTACACACAGTTCAGTCTGTACCAGAGGTCTATCTGCTGGAAAATCAAGGCCAACATCTTTTCAAGGCTGGTTTCAAAGGAGATTAAAGAAAATCTGCAAAATGGGATTTTCCTAAACTAAGACTCAGGTTGGGGTAAATGACATTTTGGTTACAGCCTCAGGACACACCTCAAGTGTGTGCAGCCACTCAGCAGCTTAAACCTTATTGAGGGTTATTCCTTCCAATAATGAAAGTGAGTTTCTGTTTTCAGAGTGATAAACAATACCCTCCTCAGTGAGCAAAGAGATTAACAATACATGACATAAAACACAAGATGTGCAAAAAGGAACAGCACACTCACTAACTCCTCTGAGCTTTATATCATCTCAAAACATAAATTTTGTTGCCAATGGAACTCTATATGAGAATTAATTAGGGAACTTCACAAGCAGTCAAAACTCTTGTATGCCATTATAAATTTATCATTGCTGAAAGGATCTATTTCTGCTGTCAGACATCATGCTTATGTGGCAGAATATGGAATAAATAGTCTTCTTCCTACATAAAGAGCCCTGGAAAAATGTTTGGAAAACTCATTTTTAAAAAGCCAAACGTGTTTATTTTCTGTAAGGCATTGCTGATGAAACAAGCAGCTAGTATGCTGACATCCAAATATTCAAACAGATGCAGCAGATCCGTTGGTCTCCACAATAAGAGTGTTGAATTCTGCAATGCTTGAGCCTGTCCATGGGTGTTTCCCCCACAAGAGAGGCAGGAGGTGTGCTGGGAGTAAACCCCTGACATCTGAGTGCTCAGGAAGAGTCCTCTTGCACTGCAGGACCAACCTACCTTTGCATTCATTTTTATTTGAATTGCATTAACCAGAAACAATTACTTTTAGCAGTTTTCTAAGCTTATCTCACTCATTTCAGTGTCAGTGTTAGATGTGTAATAACAGTTATATATCAAATACTATCAAGATACTTGGGCAAGCCAGTACTCTGTATTTCCAGTTATTAAATGTAGTTAAACATTCTGTGCTACTTCATATTTCAGTAACTCAACAACTCCACCCCTAACAGGTGTCAGAATAGGTGATATAGGGAGGGGAATTACATTTGCTTCTCCTGTAGACATTCAAGGCCCAGCCAATATGAAAATCTGAATGCCTCAGACATGTTTTTCCTGCAGTATGTTGTTACTAAAGTAACTTCACTTGCAACTGAGAAAAATTATTTTTCCCATCCTCTGTGCACTCTCAGGTGCCTTGTGCAGCTCAAGGACCATCACAGCTAACAAGAATTCAGATTACAGGAGTCTGCACAGCACGACTGACACAAGCTCCTGTGGGACCCTGCCCTGGCTGTCCCCACTGTCTCCTGCACAGTGCCAAGAAACACAGCATGAAAGAAGGGCTGCTGAGCAGTGGAGAAAGTGGGAGCAGGAAAAGGTGATGAAAGAACTGCTGAAGAGCCCAAATTTAACCCACTGAGGGCTGATCTGACAGGACTGGGTCTGCACATGGTACTGCAGAGCCTGTATGTGAGTGCTGGGCAGTGAAATGAGAGCAGGGGGAGGAAGGACAGGGGACCAGAGCAGGGAGGGTGTGAGGGGCTGCCCAGGGGAGCTGACTGAGGGCAGAGCCTGGGCAGTCTCAGCAGGCACTGTCCCCACCAGGAAAGGGCAGTGCCTGGGTATTCACACTCACAGCTGCTGTAAACTGAGGGCAGACACACTTCAGAGAAAATTATGTTCTAATTTTTTTCTTTGGCTCTTGGAATGAGCAGTGAGTTATTCTGTTGTTTTTAGCTTTGGGGAGCATCAGACAGGTAAGGATTTAATGCTATCAAAACCTCCAGTCTGAGTCCTTCCTATCTCTTGGTTTCTTTTGCATCAGATCCTCTCATGTCTCTGTTGCATCATTTTACTGACAGGCCAGATTTGCCAGAAATTCACACTTTTGCTGCACATCTTTCACACACACAGTGTACTGTGGGTGTGATCCTCATCCTGCTTTGTCTGCTGTTTTTATCCATGTCACCTTAAATGCACAATATTAGACAAAACTGCTCAGGAGCAATATTTTTTTAGGTAGCAAATCTGTGTGGTTTAATGTTATAATTTCTAACTGAATGTGATATGTTGAGCTGTGTGAAGCTATTGCCCCATAAATACCTGGGAGTGCCTGAGATGTGTTTATTTGTGGTTCAGCTTGCTGCCTGATGAGCAGGGGCTTTCTCACACATTCTTCTTGTCATTCTTTCATGTTTCATTTTCTTATGGGCCCATGCTTGGTTGTTTTTTAATGCCATGAAGATGAAGTTCCTTCTGTGACAAAGAGCCTTAGAGTCATTATCCAAGTGTGACTTTGCTGAAGTTAATCTATCATATCACTCTTACATGTTTGAAATATTCCCCTTCTCTTGTAGTGAGTCCTTAAAGTGGGTGTGATGTGCATGAAACAAATCCCTGAGAGGGACATCCTGCAGCTCTTCTGGGTGCTCCTGTTCCTCACAGCCTCCCTTGCAAGAAACCAAATGTCAGCACTTGTGGGTACACCTGTACTGCTCAAGGTTAGCCCTAAAAATTGGATTAGAAATTTGGGTTTGATAATAAGACTGTCTGTCTTTCAGTGATGGTATTGAAACAGTGAAGTATTTTCTGGAAGAAATTACAATTTCTTTTAAAGAAGAAAGGCAAGACAAATTTCTGTTGGGAATGGTTAGGTAGAGTTGATTTGGATTTGGGAAGGACCTAGGTATTTTGGGAGGTCCCTTCCATCCCATAATTCTGCATTCTGTGCTTCATCATTTCACAGACAGTCTAGCAAGATGCGAAAATCTTAATGGAGGTTGTTAAAATAGAAATCTGTCAGGTTTCTGTGAATTACAAGCCAAGCAGAAGATCTCCAGAGAGAGGGGGGAAACAACTCTGAAAACCTTGTACTCAAAGATGGGTCTACACCTGAGAACATTAACACAATGTGAAAGCCTGAAAACATCTGCCATCAAGTGAGATCCAGGAGATCTGTGTGAAACCAGATCTGTGTGAAACTCTGACTGCAGCCTGTTCTGAACACGCAGGAGCAGATGAGAATGTGGAGATATTCAAGAAACTTGAAGTTAAGGGGCAATGAGCAATGGAAAAAAGACTTCTGTACTTTGATTTATATATTATTTTCTAATGTCTGAGAATTGAAGTCTTGAGCAGTTTTCATTCTTAATAATATTTATGAAATGGGTTAATTGGTTTATTCAAGTTCCTGAATGTTAAAAATGTTTGATTTTAGATTTTGATCATGTTATAGGTAAAAGCTATCCTGGCATGAAGAGACATTTGGGGGAGGAGCAGTGTGAAGGTAATTACATTTTGGTGTTATATTTTAAACATGGTAGCATGTAGTGTTTTGACAATCCCCAGCTTTTATTAGTTTAGGTATTCAGTTCTAATGAAAAGCTTAATAATAGACCATGACCACCTCTGTAGAGAAAACACAGGGGCTGTAACTGTTACAGAAATAGTGTTAATGGACGAAATTAGAAAATTAATACTTTGTGGGGAGCAGGAATAGCATGCACACCCTGCTGGCTGCTCAGTGAGCAGAAATAACAATTCAGCCCCTATAAAACAGATAAACATGCTGTAGCTGGGCTGAGTTGGAGTGTGGAGGATGAAGGATCTTGCAGGATTTAGACAGCAAATTCATCTCTTTGGATGGTAGATGGAAATCTGGCAGGCAGATCCAAAGCAATGCAAACTGCAAGGAAGAGTTTTAAAATGTTTGCCCATGAGGATGTGTTCAAAATTGTTGCAAGAGTCATAAGGTGTCATATTGTTGAGGACCACTTAGGTGTGTTTGCTGAATAAGGAGATGTAAAAGAATGAAAAAAGCTGTGAAATGAGGGAGAAGGTTGTAATAAGGAGATAATAATGTAGCAAGTTGCTAAAATGAGGAAGTAAATGAATAATGCTATATGCTTCTTTCTCTAACTCATCTAAGATGGCAACAGAAATACTTGAATTAAAATGAATATATCCTTTTATCCAACAGACAGTTCTCCAATTTTCCTTGCATAAAGCTCACTTATGGCATGTATCAGGGGTGATTTCTTCATAGTATGCTATGCTGGCTTTGCCTGAGGCTCACTATTGAGCTTGAAGGAGTCTTTGGGATTGAACTTGATTTCTTTGGCAGTGGTAAATTAGATACTTCCATTGATGCATTTAGATGTGAAAGGAAAATGGGCTTGATGAGGATTTTATACTGCCTAGCAATTTAGGACTGAGGTATGCACAATTCCTGTTTTACCATCCAGCATCTCACTTGTACCATTAATAGGATCTCCAGAATTTCAAGTTTAATGAAGGTTTTGAATGAAAGATGTTTGGATATCTACAGGTGTTAAACTTTTACTTGATATCTTTGTCCCAGATTTCCTTTCTCTTAAATATACATCTACTCCTTACTCTCTTTTATTTTTTCCTCTGAAGTGGAAAATTTGTTCAAAAAATTCAACTGATGCTGGGAGCACAACCAGAATCAGTGTCCAGTGTATTGGCTCAGAGGGAGCTTTGGTTGACACTGAACTGGATGGTCCCTTGTGATGGCCAAAAGTGACTGCTAGGGGCTAAAAAGACCAGGCTTCTGTAGTGTGATTCTCTCTTCTGATTTTTAATACAGCTTTTTATTGATTGATTGAGCTTTCAGGGAAACCACACCAATACAGCTTTTGGGCTACAGACTTGCCCAGCCTTTAAATAGTTATAGACAAAAAAATATCTGTTTAATCACTCTTATCATGATTTGTACTTTGGCTCTACATAGAGCTGCTTTTAAATATTCCTGTGGTCAGAGAAGGATGAATAGTCCATAACATTTGTCTGATTCTAAACACAATGCCTTGTGAAAGCTGATCTAGGACAGAGACTAGACAGAACTAAAGAATAAAGCAGGGATTTATTAGAAGGCCTCCATGGATCCACCTTGGGCAGCACAAGAGCCCAGCCAGAGCTGCACCCAAGATGAACCAAAATGGGCACAAAATGGATGACCAGGCATGGGGTCTGTCCCTGGGATCAGTTCTGCTCCATTTGCATATTGGAGTTCATTGTCCAGGTACAGCTTTAGCCCATTCAGTCCCATCCTTCTTGTTTTTCTCTCTTCAGTCCATGTTGTTTATGCTCCTGGGCCTGAAATTTGGATTGGTTGTCCTTGGTCCCCAGCTAGAGAAGGAATTGTTTTGTCTTCAATGTGAAGAGAGCTCACCATCCCCTAATAGGAAGCTCAGAAGTGCACACTAAAGCAGCACAGCATCTGGAAAATACAGAAGCTAAAACCTGAGGCATCAAACAAGCATGCACATTATGTACATCAAACAAGCATGCACATTATGTACATCAAACAAGCATGCACATTATGTACATCAAACAAGCATGTACATTATGTACATCAAACAAACATGTACATTATGTACATCAAACAACCATGTACATTATGTACATCAAACAAACATGTATATTATGTACATCAAACAAGCATGTACATTATGTACATCAAACAAGCATGTACATTATGTACATCAAACAAACATGTACATTATGATGTGCCTCCAGCAGGAGCCCTGGCTGTGGGTTCTGCACGGGCTGGCCATGGAGGTGTCACACCCTGTGCATGCTGAGGGGACTGCTCCTCCCTGCAAAGCCAGGGACAGACCCAACCTTTGGTCCTGCTCACTTGTCCCAAACAATCAATTTATCTGTGCAGCCACACTGATGCTCCAGCTAAACTTGCTGCATTAATTATATCTGCCCTGAGCTTACAAGCTTTTAGAGCTATTTCGAACATAAATTTTGCAAGCTTGCAAGTCAGCAAGGGGTTTTCTTCTTCCAAGGTACCCAACTTGCAATTAAATGGAACTGCCAGGTGCTGGTCATTACCAAAACTCTCCCTCAATCTGCAGATTTAGGATAAAGGATTGATAATTCTAAATTATTGAATCAGTACCAGGGAATGGTTATACTTTTAGACACTTTGTGTTGGAGACTTTGTGTCACTCTCAAAATGGGACTTATTCAAGTATGTTCTTGCCAAGGAATGTGACAGAGACAATTTCTTCAATGTACTCCTTTACAAGTTAAAAGCATGGACTGAGATGCATTACACCCATTTAAACCCACAACTGGGTCTAATGTGCACTCTCTTGGTGTTGTGAGTAGCTAATGATGGAGTATTTGGGCTCTGACAAAGCTGTATAATTTTAAAAAATGCCCACTAATATACCACAAATTCTATTTTAGAATGTAACAGCCCGTGTAGTGGTGTCTGAGTGCACTTAAGGAGGTCTCTGTTTGCTCCCTCAGGATGAGGGGAAATGTGTAATTTGGAAAATCTGAACAGAGAATTTGTGAAGAGATGGCACAGAGACAGGAATATCTTTAAGCCCATGTTAGAAAGTATTTCCCAGGAAGCTGAGTACAATTTTGTGAGATTCTGGATGCTTCTTCCTGTGTTTCCTTAAACTCAGTCTGTTTGTGGATAGCTTCCATCACCTTGCCTGTATTTTTGTATTAATGACCACACTTATTCACAGTAGTCTTTAACTGGAAAGTGTTCTGAAACTGTTAGGTGTTCTGATGGAGTAGGAAGGAGAGCTTTTATCCACTAAGCATTGTTTCGGGTCAGTAATTAGTTTGTGGTCCACCAAATATAAAAAACCTACTGAGAGTCTATTTGATATCTATTTTTGATGAAATATTTCATTGCTAGTTTAAATTCTCTGGCTTCTGTTTAATCTCTTCCAGTGGTTCAGCTGCTATAGGAGAAGAAGGTAAGACCTGTTATATTGCTCATTACTTACACACATAAATATTTGAATATTTTGGTATTTCAGTCCTATCTGTTGTAGGGACTTTGTTTTTAAAAGTATCTTCTATCAAGCCACAGGAGACTTCCTGATTGTTCTAAACATGAGTTCTTAGCAAAATAAATGGCAACAGGGCTATAAACTGCACTGAAGATAGCTGCTTTTAATAGAAACCTTCAATCTCAAGTTTTCTGCAGAGTGCTCTTGGAAGACAAAATCAGGAAAATGAGCTAGGCTGGGACAGCCCCAGAAAACATCAGTTTAGGCAGCCATAGCTTGAATGCCATCAGTGTGTCCTGTAAAACACCTGACTGAGGAGGGAGCCCAGCCAAGCCTTTGTGTGCCCCAGTGCAGAGTGGCAGAGTTTCTTTCAGGTGGGCTAAACATTTATGTCTCTTTGTGAAGGGATGCTGTGAGCAGAGAACGCTGCTCTCACAGAGGGCAGCCTCTGAATGTGGGCCATGGAGAGTTGCAGGAGTTACTGCAAAGGCAAGCCCAGCAATGGCTCCTTTTATCTCTGCTGGTTTCTCTCCTCCTCTCACCCCTCACTCCCAATGTAGATCACATTCCTTAAAGCAGCTGCTTGACTTCCAAAAATGCTCAACCCTCCTGTCTCCCACTGAGAGGAGGAAATGGTTACTATGGCTTCACTGCACAAGAACAGATGCATTTCAATATGTTGGGTACTAAGCACACTGTTAGTGCTTCAGGCTGTTTAAGGCCAGAACAGGACTGGCCCGTGGATAGCCCAGATAATGCTGCCCTGGCTCTGAATTCCTTGACTTCATTTCTGACACTGTAGAGAGTACCAGTGCAAAATAACAGGGGAGGTCTGAGTCCTGCTTGTGCTCTTCCTTCCCTGGTGTTTCACCAGGTTTCTGACTGATTAAGGGCCCTCAGAGAGGGAAATGCATTCAGATGAGCCAAAGGCTGCATCTGGGACTGATCCTACCCTCAGTATATAAGGAAACAGCCAATGGACATATGTGGGTTAAGAAAGTGGGAGTGGAAAGCGATGGCAATTTCCAGCAAAGGGGAATTTCCAGGGAAGGGGATTTTGGTGTTTATGCTATTTACCTGACAATATATTGCAGGCTATTAAAGGGAAGAGAGTGCACACTGTATATTGGAGTTGAGAGAAACTAATTTTCAGACTTTGGGGAAATTTGAGTGGGGATCTGCGTGGTGTGGTTTGAACCCTCCTCTCTGTGCAAAGTTGGTGAGTGAATCATCAGAAACATTTTGACATTCTGCCCATGCAATCCTATTCACTTCAGCTCATTTCTAAAACCTGATTCTGTGCTCTGATGTATTCATTCTGAAGGGACTCGGGGTGGACTGGGAATAGTTTCTGGATCTTTTCCTCCATCACTAACTTCTATAGGGGCTCTAAATAGAAATGTAGCATACTTTGCTGAAGCACATCAAATGTCAGTTCTACAGTGCTGTCATTCATAAGAACTCAGTGATGTTATGGTAGTCAGTTCCCTAAAATCACACTCATTTTGGCATTTCTCTAGCTTTTCATCTTTGCAGAAAATGGTGACTCTGAGAATCAACCTGTCTAATTTGAGTGAGACCTTCCATTAAGTGAACAAATAAGCTCTCTCTTTCTGATTGTCTCAGATCTTGAAAGGTTTTCAAAAGTCCTTTTTTTGCTAACATCACAAAGCTTTACAGTTTAGAAAGCCTAGAATTCAAAGCTTCATCTACATTTTTAATCTACAAAAGTAAATCTGCACATCTTAGACTTCTGGTAAGTTAGTCTCTTATTTTAATCCTCCATTATTTCTTTTGATTGGAGTTTTACTGCTGTGTTTTCTAAAGTACTGCAATTCATATCTTTCATATATGGAAATGTGTTTAAAGACTTGTCCATCTGCAAGGTCATTTATTTTTTAGGCATCTTTATAAATCAACCCAAGTACTCTAAACACGATAGCAGGTTAATTTATAGGTGCCCTCAGTGGGGATGCAAAAAGATTTGAATAAATCATTGGAGATCAGGCAGAAAGTAGGTAATTGGAGTGATATCTCTGGGGGGGGAAATAACTGAGCTGTTTGCAAACAGCACAGAAATACCCCAGTCAGCACGTGGGCCAGGTGAGCCCCAAGCAGAGTCACCTGCTCAGGGAGCACAGTGAGGACAAGTGCCCAGCCCTCGGTGTCAGGGTTGGCACTGGGTCCCTGTGCTGGCCAGGATGGGCACAGCTGCCTTGCAAGGATGTGTGAGGCTTGGGGAAAGGGAATTATTGCTCTTGTCTGCTCCTGACAGCTGCTAAAGAGCCTGTCCTGAGATGCTCTGGGAAGCTGTGCTGCAAGGAACAGTGTCTAAATACAATTTATCACTGGGCTGTCCCCAGGACAAGGCTCATGAGCCCAGCAGGACCAGCCCTGAGGTCTGTGAGTGGCACAGCCAGGGCTGGGTGTGTGCAGCTCCCTGTGTGATTCTGGTCCTGTGCCACCTGTGATATATCCTCATCCTATGCTTCACAGGCACATGTTTGTCTTGGCTAAATTCCTCCTTCTACTAAATCTATATCATCTCTGAAAGGTTGGGGCAGAGCAAGAGTTGGTGCTTAAATTTCTTTCTTATCTGGATACCATTTAATCAACTTTTGACTTTTTATACAGCATCTCTTCCATGTGTGACTTTCTTTTCACTCTTGTTCTGAAGTGAACAGGATGTGATATGCTCAAAACAACATCTGAGGCTATCAAAACACAATGAATAGTGTGTGAAAAATATAAAAGAAAAGGAGAAAACATTAAAAAGATTTAGTTCCAGTGAAAGAGCATCTCATCTTCCTACATTATTCTTGGCCTCTGAGGCTTACCTTGAGGTGAACATAGGGATCATCAAAAGTTGCCCTTTCTTTGACAGTCAAGACTTATTTCTATGTCTGTTAAAGCCCTTTGCACATTAATGCCCTGGCCCTTTCTTGGCTTCCCTTTTTCTGTGGCTTGGGCAGGACAGCTGTAACAACTTCACTGAAATGTCCAAGAGCAGAATAAAATCAGTCTGGCAAAGAAATGTTCGTTTCTTTATCCTTGTGGGATTTTGTGTGTATACAATAAAAGGGAGTTCAGTGTTCCTTACTGGTTACTTAGAAGATTACCCTTCCAGCAGCCTCAGTTCACTGAGGCACTTAAGCATGGATTTAATTTTAAGCACAGAATGAAGTGAGAGCCAGTTGTCAGCTCTGTGCTTTTCATCTCCCCAGCTTGAATTATCTTCCTTGCTGCTCTGATCTTATCTTCCACTTACATATTCTCAGTCCTCTGTGGCTTCCTATCTTGTCACCTGTTTCACATACCTTAATCTCACCTTAAAAATGCCACCCAGTTCTTCCCATCTGCAGGGATTTGCCTCACACAGAGGCACTCTCTCAATCCCACTTGACACTAGCAAATTCTCTTTTTTTCTGAGCACAGGGCTGCTACTCTTCTTCCCCTGTCCCCCACCCCACCAGGGACCTTGCTGGTGGTCCCTTGCCACATTTGCCAGCACTTTCCCAAATAATTCTCTGCCTTTATTCCTCTCACTCATCTCATTGTTCTTTACCATAATTTAATTTGAAGGTATGGTTTGGATTAAAAAATTCAGAACAACAGGGTCAATATTCTTCGTAAGAGCTGTGTGTGTAAATTCAGGTGCAAAGGTCAGGCATGGATCTGAGCTCCAGCTGACCCAGGGGGTTCATTCCTGGTCACTGCATGGACAGACAAGTGGGTGATGTTTGTGGAAGGAGGTCCCAGGAGAGATACCAATGCACACAGTGCCTCTCATTTACATTTCCCTTGCATGTTAATGTCTGTGGATGCTTTATTTTAGAGCTGATTGGAAGGACTGATTACCACAGTCTGTTATTGAAGGAAGGTATTTGCAGAGGACAACAATAATAAAAGCTATTAAAGCTTCAATACATCCCAGCTTTCAAAATCACAAAAAATGTCACCCTTTCAAGAGTTTTTGGTCTTCACCTTTTCAGTTCTTCCAATTTTAACATAGTAAATGTAGTAAAACCTCTGGTGAATGGCCATTTAAACTTTTATTATAACTTTGATGCTAGAGGACAGAATTTGGTCCCTCATGAAGTTGTGCTACAATTCACTGCCAGTAATATAGTAGATCAGTTCTCTCTTTTATGATAAACTGCACTTTATTTCTTATAAAGTGCTGTGATTTCATTCTACCGAAATACTTTTTCTCCCCACCAAAGTTAATTTCAAGTCATGTTTATTTACCTGACTAACCTTGTCTTTGCTTGTTGCATCTCTTGTTTTTCAGTAAGTGCTGCTGGGATTTACTGTGACTTGTTAACTATTACTTCCACCAATTGCCTGTTTAAATTGTATTATTCAGATTGGAACATGGCTGAAATGACAGGAATTAAAAATAGATCCTTTTCTCTGGGGCTCAAGACATGGAACCATAAAATAAAATGCCTTGAAAACTTGTTAAAAGCGTGGATTAATTCTAAAATTCATAAATAAAGTGATTGCAGCAATTAACTTCGTCTTTCTTAAGAGACTCTAACTACACAAGTTAATCTCTGAAGGTTCTTTGAAAGTATTGCCCACAGTCATTTCCAGGCACGAGGTCTCAGCAGAGCCCTGTCCTACTTGAGAGGCTGAGGCTCGCTGAGGCAGGAGCATTTCTGACTGATGCTCCTTGGAGTCTGCCTTTGCTTTGCTGCAAATGGGCTGTGGGAGCCAGAGCCAAAAGCAGTGGTGGCATGTAATCATCAGCAAAGACTTCTCTAACCTATTTAGAAGTCAGCTCTGACCGCATTTCCAAATGTGTCCCTGCCACGAGCAAGTTACTTTGTTTGTGAGATTTAATTCAAAGCCAGTAACAAACTACCGGGACAGTTTTGTCTGAGGTTCTTCTGCTCATAAATTTGAGAGTGCCCCGTTTACCAAGTGACCAGTTTTACTTCAACATTTTTCAAACACTGCCTTAGAGAATTAGGAAGACCAGGAGAGGGAGAAGAGTTGCTGTTTCTGTTTAAAACACGAGCCAGAGGTTTTTAATGATCTTTAGTCTGCAGCTCCCACGGGGTAACTCAGGATTGCAGCAATGTGCTGTTAATTAGCTAGGTTGGATAATTGGAGCCATGGCTGCGTGCAATTCAATGTGAGTGACAGAAGCTGCTCAAAAAACAAAATAAAATGTATGTGATATGGAGTTGCTGAGCTCCCTGTGCCTCTTCAGCCTGCAATAAGTACTAGAGCTGGCTGTTTAAAAATTGGCCCACAGCTGTCCACAGACCATTGTGGTGGTATTGCAGTCCCTAGATGATACCTGAAAGCTGCTGGTCATATCCTTCACTCCAAAAAAAGAGTGAACAAATAAATCCCAAAAGAGCTGCAAAGCTCCATACTCTATGTGAAATAGCTTAATTGTTTTGTAGCAAAGGAAAAAACACCTTGTTTTCCTGGCAGGGGCTGGAAGCAGATGCACACCTTCACATTTGGACTAAGCTGGCCAGTCCCAAGGCAGCTCTCATCCAGGAGCCAGGGATCTGCAATGCAGAGATGAGTTTCTGATTTTACAGATCAGAAAACTCAAACACAAAAAGGTAAAATTAATTACCCCAGATCTGTTTTTCCCATGGTATTGTCATTTATAAAACTGGAGCTGGTCCACGCTAATTCTTCATCCAGTTGGCTCTGAAGCTTTTCTGTCCTGTTTAGTGCAGCACATCTTTAATCACAGGCAATATAGTCTGTGACAGAGCCTTGTAGGTCTTGCATAGTGGGTAGATAGAGCAATAAAGTGAGTGTGTAAGGACTGAAGTGCAGCTCCTCATCACAATTACTTGGCAGTCGTGCCTTGAGTTCAGAACACCCTGAACGATGGTCTAATTCTTACTACATTTATCACTGGTAAAGATGTGGTTGTTGATCTCACTGAAGGCTCCTTCTGGTTTTTAAGTGATTATTTTGCTTAAAGGCATGATGTGTCCCAGTACTTTCTATCAGTTATGAATGCTATTTTTCCCCCTAGGGCCCAGTGGAATTTTTCATGGATGTTTTTGCTGCTGTTGTGTTCTGGGAGGCCATTCTGGCTCACTGTTATCTACAGCACTCTCAAAAGCTTGGGTTTAGTTACATTTCAAGAACAGTTGCTCTGTTTCTTGTAAACTGCAAATGTCCTTGAAGAACATTTAATTCTCTGCAATTTTCCATCTTAGATTTTATCAAAATGTATAGCAACCACAGTTAAATTCCTTCACAGATAAAAACGAAGGACATATGGTTGAAAAGGACATATGGATACAAAACGTGCATTTTTATACAAACATGCCCTGATCAGCTGAGATTATCCTTTTCTTTCTCTTGTGATCAAAATGCAATAAGACACAGAGGATAGTGCAGTTCCTACACAGCCAGATATGAAGCTTGCAAAAGGCATTAGGAAGATTTCCAGTGATTTTCCTTAGCCTTGGATCAGGTCTTTTTTGCTGGGTGAACAGGAGTGAACAGTTTGGGCTAACTTTACCCATGTGCAAACCCCTTGTGAGCAGTTAAAGACACAAAATATTTTCAATGTAATTTCATTTCCATTTTGAGTGTGTACTAAATGCCTAAATAAATATTGAAAGTAAGCCTAACCAAAGAAAAGAACAACCTGCACAATGGATTCATAAGGAGGTGATGGTATGGACAGAGAGGCTTGCCTGTTGTTTCTGACTCAGTTCCCAGGGAAATCAACAGGAAATAACTCTGTTTGCATGTGAACAGTGCTGGTCACCTTCTCTACAGCTTCTGAGATCCTCAGCTCCTGTGTGGGCAAACAGCTCAGCTAGTAAATAAGTGTGTAGTGTCTGTAGAGCTACACCAGCTACATAAGATGATCTGTTCCTGAAGCATCTGCCTATAACATCAAATATTCAGACAGCCCAAGAGTTTAGCTGTTTGCATTTCAAAATCTCATAAAGATAAATCTCATAAAGTGCTCTGCTGTCAGCTTATAAACATGTTTTGTGTTTTTCTTGTGCTGCTTGTGTTTTCTGAGTGGATTGTTTTCATAGTTTAATAAGAACATTCATGTCCATGACACACCTTCCAGCAATCCTATTTCAATATACTGAAATACCTCATCAGTGGCAGCTTTGGACTGAAAATGGGCTTTTGTGAATCATGGGGAGCATTAAAAAGAAGATGTTTGCTTGTCTGTATGTTCAACAGCTTTCTAATTTCTCTTGTTCCTTTCAAGTAGCATTGCAATTGCCTGTGTTGGTAGAGCATTTTACAAATCACTAAGATTTAAATTTTTTTCCTAGTCTCTAATGAGATTAAATGTAGCCAAACAAATCTAGAAGATTTGCACTCTGTTATGGGCAATAGGGAATATTTCCAATAGTAATTCCTGTTCTGTTAGTATCAGGTAAGAGTGTCCACATGTATATTGCATGACTCTCATTTTATTTCCTTTCTACCTTTAAATGTTGCTTTATTTCATAAATAATATGATGTAAAAAGCCACTTCTCAGTAACAGAGAGGAGAAAAAGAAGAGGTATTAAAATATTGGGTATTTTCTGGTGAAGCAGCTTGTGTTGCCAGCTCCCATTCCCATTCCATGGAAGCTGAGGGCTTTCCAGCTTTCTCTTGTTCTCAGCAAATCCTGTGGGGCTCAGTGGCTCCTGCACTGCTCTGTGCTGGAGATGTGCTGTGGCTGCTGACAGTTATATGTGGAGTGCTGGGAGATCTCAGGGAAAATGGATTTATCAGGAATCTAAACTCCCAACTGCAGCACTCTGCATCAAGGTGGTCTAAGAGCTGAGGAGCTCAGAGCTCAGCTCAGTGCTTAAGTAAAGCAGCCAGAGCTGTGAATTGAAAAAAGGGTATGACTGAAAAGGAAAAAGCATGTGATAGATGCCATCTATCCTCTCTGTCTCTCAAACTGAAATCTGTATTTCCCTGTATGTCCCTCTCAGGGGACAATGGGAGGGTTGCATGGCCTGGGGGCTGGGAGGCTGCTCAAAGTGCCACAGGTCAAATCTCACTTCTGCACTGGATGAAGACAAACCTTCCTCATCTGCTCAGCCATGAGGCAGTAACAGCTGTCCCGTGCAGGGCCAGGAGTTGCACTTTGAGGATCCTTGTGCAGCCCTTCCAGCTCAAGGTCTTCCACGACTCTGTGATTCCAAGGGTCAGCAGGGGATTTGTGGTAAAGCAAACGGGAGCAAAGTTGTGGAGCTTCTTTGCAGGAAGATGTTTCCAGTGCAAGCTTCTCCCTCCAGACCAGCACAGGGTAGGAAAGATAAGAATTCCAGGCTTGAGAGGCCACCCAATCCTTCTCCAATGGGATAACTGCACCAGTCCTGACAACTGCCTGTCTAATCTGTCTTCAGAGATCCCCTCTGATAGCACCACTCTGCCTCCAGGTAAGCTATTCCTTTCAAATCTCTTTCCATGAAATAATTTTCTTGATCCATGTCTTGAATCTTCTGTTTACTGCTGCTCAACCTATTTGACATACAAAGGAAAAAAATGTTCTTTCCTTGCTTGCATAAAGTGCTCCCAGTTAAGCACACCCAATCTTTTCCTGTTTGATGTTTATTTTGCAGTGCATTGTGTACTAGTAAAACAATCTGAATCCACCAGCCAGTTCAGAAAGTGTCAGCCAAGGATGCTAAAAGGCCTGAAAGTTTGGAGAAGTTTGAACTTGAATTTAGATGACAAGCTTTGGCCCAGGTCCAGCTGTTGCTAAAAACCATTCTGCTGTGCAGAGAGCAGCTTTAACAAGCTGGAGAGATGGGCTGCCAGCCAAGCTTGGCTGGGCACAGGCAGAAACCTGGGCCACGTGCTGAATAGGAAGTGCAAGAAAGACAAAACATTGACGTCCAGGGACCCTGGACAGACAGACAGGTCATTCTGGGGCTGGACACACAGAAGGCCAAGTAACATTTGGTAGCTGATGTGGGCACATCTTGAGGCACAAAGATACTGTGTTAGGGCCAACCCCACTTATAAAAATGCCCCAAAAGGCCGGGAATCACTCCTGAGAAGTGATCTTGGCCCCTTGGGACTGCAGTGTGAAGCTGGAAAGTCAGCCCCAGTCCCACATCTTGCCACTCAAATATGAATATACAAAATATGGAAGCATATTGTCTGCTGTCACAACTCATCTGTAAAGCAGATGTTTCTTCTGGGGAATTATTCATACTAAAGATCACACTTCAAAGTTAACAATAATTGTCATTTGTTCCCTTTAAAAAAAATGAAAGCTGGAAATCAAATTAATGACTACATTTTCTCAAGGGAAGAGACAGAAGAGGGAATATGATCCTTTTGGTATATTTGTAGCAAACAGTTTTAGGCAAACATATTGGTTCCACACTATTTTCACATGGATTTAGATAAGAGGGATACAAATAACAGGGAAATAAGAGAAATTGCAGAGGAGGATGGGACAGGAAAAAGAGTACAGAGGGGCTGAAATGAGAAGACTGTACGGTCTAGAGGGTGAATACATTTGGGCAACAAAGAAAGCAGCATCCTGAAGGGAAAAGCAGTCCATAAATTTGTAGAAATTGCAAAATCCTGCCCTAGCAGACAAAGCCAGGCAGGTATTTTTAGGGCAGTATGGTAAACATGCTGCTGAGAGACTTGGCTCAATGTCCTGCATTGTTTCTGTGAACCTGGCTGTGCATGTGACCTGTCTTGGTGTGGGCAGGCTGCAAGGAGAGGCTGAAGCCCATTAGGGTTTCTCATGGGTCACTGCTCTGCAGCCTCCTGGTTAAGGCTTCATTTCAGTGAGCTCCTGTGACTTCACAGAAGCCAAAAGCAGTTGTGTTTCAAATTACTGCATGATTTATCACCCAGGCCAATTTTTACCCACCTTGGGTCAAATGCAGGATGAATGGCAGCCTCTAAGTGTTTATGAGTTACCTGGGAAGTCAGAGTTTGTGTGACACTGTTCTTGGACTCACAGGCTGCTTTCCCATGAATAAATTAAATGGTGCCAAGGCACATTCCCAGGCACCAGAGCTGAGCTGTGTCCCTGCATTGCCAGGACAGTCCTGACTGGTCTGCCTTAGAGGTGCAGAACCCCCTTTTGGCTGATTTGGGTCCCACAAGTCTGTCCATATAGAAGTCTTCCACATGAAACATTTTGGACTCACTCACTGACCAAGATTTTCAACAATAATATTTTGCTGGGTAAATTTCTGATCTCAACTGACTATATGCACAATGTCAGAACTGGAAAAATGCCTATTTTGCATTTATGTCAGCCACATAAACACTGATGTATGGACCTATATTACTGTTTATTGTTAGTGAAAGTTAAGAAAATATTTTGAAAAATGATACCAATATTTTGATTCTTCATATTTATCTCTTCTTGGAAATTCCTTGGATCATTAATCAATATTGTTACTTCCCTGTACCAAAGACTATTCAAAAAACTATAAATGCATTCTGGAATCAGGCTTCATCAAAACTTCTTATCATCAGTTCAGAAGCTTGTACCCAGGGCTAGTGCAATTGCTGTTATGAACTTTGAAAAGGGTAGTTGAATGCTATAGCCCTCATTAAGTTTTGATAAATGCATTCATTCGAGTTTGTATCCCAAAGATGTTACTTTGGCTTGACTAACTCAAGAAAAAATGCTGTGTGTTGGAATTTTCAGGATGAGTGTCTTACCTGGAAGGTGGGAAGGAAATACAGGTGTTATTTAGATATTTAAATGTATTTGTTTTAATGTTAAAGCTGACAATTCATGACATGTCTGCGCTCATTCTATTTCCTAGTTCCTACAATCAGCTCCCCTCTGGAGCCAGTTTGGGATTAAGGGTCTGGTGCATAAATTGTTACATGGCACAGTGCTGGATAATTAAACAGCTGCTTTGCACAGAGCTCCCTCCTTCTCTGACAAAGCAGATGTTTCATCAGTGTGCTGATTTCCAGTGCTCCTCAGTAACACACAGTGCACATCAGCATTGCTCACAGCTCTGGTCTGTCAGAGCTTCCTGAGCGTGGCTCAGAGCCTGGTCCGGCACTCAGTGCCCCAGGGGTGCCTGCATCTCATGGTACTGCAGAAAAGAGAGTTTGCAGCTTTTGTGGGTATTGTAAGTACAAGTACATATTCAGAAATGATCATCACTAGGAGAGTTTCAACTGTAATTTACTTTTGACCTTTGGTGTGAATCTACCTCAAGAATTTTTTCTAAGAGCTGCTCACCTGTCCCAGTGAGTGCCCGCCAGCCCATCCCAAAGAGTGCCCACCAGCACATCCCAAAGAGTGCCCACCAGCCCATCCCAAAGAGTGCCCACCAGCCCATCCCAAAGAGTGCCCACCAGCACATCCCAAAGAGTGCCCACCAGCACATCCCAAAGAGTGCCCATCAGCACATCCCAAAGAGTGCCCACCAGCACATCCCAAAGAGTGCCCGCCAGCCCATCCCAAAGAGTGTCCACCAGCACATCCTAGTGAGTGCCCACCAGCACATCCCAAAGAATGCCCACCAGCACATCCCAAAGAGTGCCCACCAGCACATCCCAAAGAGTGCCCACCAGCACATCCTAGTGAGTGCCCATCAATCAGCACATCCCCATGAGCGAGGGTCCATCAGCACATCCCCGTGAGTGGTCACCAGCACATTCCACCCAGCCCACCACTCCATCGCAAAGGTATCCATCACCCCATCCAAGTGAGTGCCCATCAATCACCCCATCCCAATGGGTGCCCATCACCCCATCCCAATGAGTGCCCACCAGCACATCCCCATCAGGCCAGAGCAGCTCCCCCCCATCTAACACCAGTCACAGTAGTCAGACCCGGTGCCATCATTTGCATTCCAATGGCTGTGAGTGGGAGCACAGCGTTACAGGAGGAGCAGGAGCAAGAGGGATGCACTAGTGGGAGTTGCCTTTTGCCTCCCTCCTGTAGCTGGCAGTGACAGCCTGAGCTGCTCAGCTCCATCCTGAGCCCTCAGCAGCCCCCACTCAGCACCATGGGTGAGAGCTCACAGGGTGTGTGTGTCAGCAGGAGAATGTGAATCTCTCCTGTGTTTACCTTCTGTACTGTCAGAAGCACCAAGCTAATCCCAAGTGGTAGATGACCTGAACAAAATGCATCAGGTCAAGTGGAATACATTCCTCATCAAGCTGGAAAGATATTCCTGCATCATTCTTTTCTGCCCTATGTTATCACTTGATTTTTAAAAAGACTGTGTGTGCCCAGAGCTGCAATGAGTAGCATCCTCCAGGTAAGGCCCTCCTGCCCTGCCCTGCTCCCAGGGTCCTATGGCTGATGCTAGAGCTGCTTCCCTGCTTCCTTCCCTTCCAGTGTGTCAGGCAGCTGCTAAAATCTGTGATGAAAAGAGGAATATTATAGTATTATATATTATAATATTATAAATAATGAGAAGTGATAGCCAGGGTGTCCCATGGAAGTGTGTGTGTGAGTCGAGCAAGACAGCCTGACCATCCTCTCTTCAATCAAACACTGATTTCCAAAGGCCTGTACTTCCTCAGCACATATTTCCATTTAGTTATGTGCTTTGCTAGGATAAATTTCATACAATGTGGAGATTTTTGGACTTGCAGATTTTTTAATTGGCCCTGCTAGGATGTACACGATGTTCTTATTCCTAATTTACGTTATACATATTTATACCCATTTCCAGTGTATTTATAATGGGAATAAAGTTTATACTTCAATCCATATTTACTCCCAGATGGGAAAATGCCCGTGAACTTCTTATTCAGGGGATAAATGGGTATTGTAGTACGTGGTCCATTTTCTGCATTGTTATATACTGATCTAACTCCCCAGATCCTTCAAATTACCTCTTTGGAAGTGAGTGAGGGAGATGTGCCAAATTCAGAGCCTGGCTGAGAGTCTGGCTTATTTTCTAGAGATGTTGAATATTCCAAGGTTTGCTCTGTATCTTTCAGTGATATAGAAGAAATAACTGCCTTAGAAAGCCTCTCTTCACAGAGACAACAATTTAAAATTATTGTATAACATGCCCTTTTCTCCATCACATGGTCCTCATTTTGTTCACCATTATTTTTAATGGACCAATTTTCTCTCTTCCTTTTCATCCACTGAGTCCTTATTATTATTATCATCATCAAATTCTTTGTGGGCTGCCAGCATTTGATATTTCATTTCACTGATTTAATTATCTCTGTGGCTTGTTATGGGCCTGATTATTTTTATAGATCTCCAAATCCTCCTCTTTACCAAAATGCTTACATGCAAATCTGTTTGCTCACTGTTTATATGGTGTTTGGTACTTGGACCTTTTTGTACCTTGCACTTGTTCCAGGGGTGTTTTAGACTGATCAGATTTTACAGCTTCACCCACTCGACATGGGCAGACAGGTAACACAACAGGGCCTTCCTATGTACAGGTAAAAGGATGCTACACTGGTTTAAAAATAATCTGATTTTGTCTTCTGAGCATCAGCACCATCTTTGGAAACTTGGGCAAGGGATAAAAGAAGCCACTCTGAGCTAAGGGGATTTTTGCTGTCATCTCTGCTGTGGATTAAACAGTTCCTTGCATGGGCTGCTAAGATTTTCTGCCTGACGTGATGCTCTAGGAATGACACAAAGGAGTCCTCACTGTGAGAGCTCCTGCTACAGCCTTCACTGTGTTTCACAGGCAGCTCCCCAAAACATTGCCCTTTATGCTCCATCTTTATGTGATCCAGAATGTTTGACTCATCCCTCAGCAGCACCCCAGTGGCTGGGCCCTCAATCCTCATTCCTCCTGCAAACCAGGCCAGCCATGTGCTGTCAAGAGAGATCTTGTAGCTGTTGGTCTTTCAGAGAACCTCAGCCCAGCTTCTGCATTGTGCTGACTGGCCTCCTGTAATTGCAATTACTTTAGGAATAATGACAGACACACACGTGGACATGTTGTAATTGTGTGAGTTGCTTGGATCTATTATAATCAAGAGTCCATAAATAACTGCTTCTAATAGATTTGAATAAAGAAGGTAATTGCTACTTAAATGGTTAATTCATTGTATGTTAATTAAGTCCTCAATAGGTGAGAACATTTTAATGGAAAGTAACTCAGAAAGCATATTTTTGATAATTATTGTTTGCCTGAAAGGGATCTGATGCAGAAGTCATGTAATGACAAGCTCTAATTGATGTTTTTAAAGTATATTTATTATGGGTAAATAGTTACTTTATTGCACATATCTCTTTCCCTCATATGCACAAGTTCCCAGCTGGAGGCCCTGTTCTATTTTATTTTAGTCTGTTCTTCCCTGCTTTGGAAAATTCTCTCGCTTGTGCTTGTAAAATAATCTCAGTCACTGCAGCACAAAGCAGGATGTGAGCAGAGGCAGGGAGCTGCTGGCTTCTCCAGAAAAAGTTCTAGTTTTAACTTCAATTGACTGCTCAGCTTTAGGTTTTGTGATGGTACTGGGTGCAAGGCCAACAGAATTCTGTTTTCTACAGAGTTAGGCTTGGAGTGTGAGCCAGAGAAACCCTTGGAAGCTCCAGAGATGGAAATCAAAGTAACAGGGCAGGGCAACTTTTTTGTAGACATCCTCACAACTCCCAGATCACACAGGTGCACAGATGGTCCCTGCTGTGTCACATCTCAGAAGAGAAAGTTTGTAATTGGGGTCCTCCTGGATACCTGGACACTGCTCCCATGGTGATGGACATGAGCAGAGACCTTCTCACCTGGGCAGTGTGCAAGGTGCCAGGCCTGAGTAAAATGATTGTGCAGAAAGAAAGGATAAATTGCAATGTCCATTGTTGATGATTTCATTTGCCATGAAGGAATGAGGAATGAGAGCTGGACAGTTGGACTGGGTGTGCTTCAGGCAATACAGCAGTGTCCCAGCTGTGTTTAATCAAATATCCTGGGAGGAGTTTGAATTGGGAACAAGTAGTATCAGGTTTCAGGGCTGGGGGAATAGACAGCTGATGTTCTTTCCTGGCAAAATATGAGAAAGTCTGTCCTGACCTTTCCTTAGCACTCACTTGCTGTTCATCTTCACACATCACCTCTCTGTGATTCGCTGGCATCTTTGGCATCATTGGGCAGTGATTGTTCTTATTTATTTGTGAATTGAAAGAGAGGTCCTCTGAGACTAAAATGAGCAGTGGACAGGAAATGGATCTGTTGGTAGCACTGGTAGGGTGGGGATAGCCTTTAAAATGTTACTGCACTTGCCTGGATCTCTTTTTTTTCCCCATCCAAAAGATGGAGTTAACTATGCACATTTCCTTCATGAAAACCATTTAGTATTTTCTGTTGAAAAATCCTATATATGTTATAAGTGTTAATCATTTTTGTCACTCAGGCACTGATTTAGGAATTTCTGGAGTACTCCCACATGTTGAAAATCACACCTATCTTAAGGACGAGAATATTAGATCCCAGCACAGAATTGGGCTAATTTGACAATGACATATTTTTCTAGGATAATGCCTCAGATAGATCTTATATAAGAAAATGAATTGCACTTATATCTAGAAAGAACTATGGATCCTATGATTTTACCTGTTTAAATCCAGCACTCCTGCATTTATTGAAGGAATTTATGTATTTTTGTGGTGGGGTTTCCAGAGAGACATTGCATCCTTCTCTTCTGTTGGTACTTTGTACCAATGCTTAATCAACTGTTTACTTATGTAAAAATTCTTGTTTCCTGGATTTTTTCCTTTTTTTTTTTTTTTTTTTTTTTTGCAGGAAAAACAGCTAAATTACTGAGGAAGTTTTCTTTTTTCTTTTTTTGTTTCAGGGTGTAAGTTGGGGGTCAGGTTGGTGGTTGACCCAAAAATTAACAACCCTTGAGTCTTACAGCTCCTGGGTTCCTGTTGCTGAAAGGAGATGCCCATAATTATTTAATTAAGAAAGCTGTTGAGGTAGGTTCTTAGGAATTTAATCTGATGAAGATGGTGCATATTCAGTAAAGAACAAACACTTTAATACCAGGTACCAACCCAATGAGTTATCCAGCTTGACTTTTGAATAGTCACTATGAACTGGAAAGAAGAAATCATGGAGTGTCTACAGAGCAAGTTTGAATGCTACTGTCATAATCTGTTTGTATTCATACATCAAAATTAATTTTTAATCCATGTGTGGGCTTTGAAGGGTGTATTCAGAAGGTCCACCTTCAATCCAGGTTTTATTAACCAATAGAGAAACATCTGATGGTCTGAGAATAGCAGGCAGAGAGCAGGAATCCACCTCAGGGCAAGAGTGAGGAACCAGTGGGCAAAAATCTGACACTCAGACCACTGGATGTAGCCTAGATTGTCAGAGTGAAAAACCCAGCAAGGCCAGGTTTGAAGAGACAGCAAATAACTTTCATGCAGCCAGGTAACAGAGCTTGAAAAGAATGGATAAACTTCCACATGCAGAAGTACTTGTGCAGGGCTGGCAAAAAAATAAACTTCAAGTCTGGACCAATCTACCAGCGAACAAATTACCCCAGTGTTTAACTTCTAATAATTAGCTCAATAATTAGGTGGGAAAAACATTAACTCCTTAGCCATAAAGGAGCATCTGGGGATGCCAAAGTAGGTCATTAGCTAATAAGCCCCTGCAGGCTGGGGAGAGGGAAGGGGAGGCCTGAAGAGGCTGTTGGGAAAGGGCAGTGGGAAAACTGTACCACCAAACCCCTGCCTCTCCTGGTTTTACTGCCTGGGAGAGTGCTGACTTTCAGTTCCCAGGTATTTGATTCATCTTCTTTGGGGAGACTGCTAGATTAGGAGTCAGAGAATTAATTGGCAGACCTTCAGCTAATTGTAAGCAAGAAAGCACTCCCTGAAAACCACAGTGGAGATAGATTAATTCAGAAATGTCTCATCACAGAATATGAAGAACACTTTCCCCCTTCCTCTCAGCTGCAGCTTCCTACTTCAAGTGTTAGGGAAGAAACTATAAACTTGTTTGAATCACAAGCAAAACTGTAAGCTGCCCCCAAAAAGGGGAAAGAAAGTATATTTAATGCTTATACATTATATAACACATAAGCATATATCATTTAAAAGTACATTAGCAACCTGACTTATTTCCTCATTTTGGACATGATGCATTAAAAGGGAAAATGCCACAACTGCAGTTTTCTTCTTACATAAAGCAGATTTGTGTCCACAGTGCCTGTGCTCAGGTCTGGTGCACTGGAGCAGCAAATCCTGCTTGCCAAGGAACAGATTTCTTTGCTTTTCCTTGAAGGCCATTGCTGAAGGTTCTTGGGCAATGTGGCCCAGCAGGTAAAGGTGGCAAAAAAGGAGCCTGGTGGACTCTGCTCACAGCTTCTTTCAGGTGCCTGGCTTGAACAGTGGAGGCTTATGGTAAGCAAGCAAGGATTTTGCAGAGATTTGTTAATGCAGGCAGGCAATGCACAAATCCACTCTACTCTTGATTTACACATCTCTGAAATATCCTTAGTAAAAATGTGGTGTCATGGAAGGTCTGCTTTGGCAGCTGAAAGCCAACTTCTCCTCTTGTACAAAGATTAATCAAAAAAGGTCTGTTGAGGTTGATTTGCACATTCTCTTACAGCCTGGAGCAGTAGCTAATGAGAGGTGCTGTGAAGGAACTGCCTTGTAAGGAGATGGTCATGGAGATGAACCACATCCAAAGTGCAGGAAAGTTAAATTGTAGCTGCTAAACCTGGGAAACTTCCTTGTATACAAAGTTTTCTATTTAATGGGATTGACTATTTAGACACATTTTTTCAGGCCTCTTCCATGTATTAGAAAACCTTGCAAAATGTTTTCCAAACCACTCTCCAAAGAAAATTTTTCCCCCTTTTTTTATTTTTTCAGGTACCTCAGGGTTGTCTGCATCTCATGGTACTGCAGAAAAGAAAGAATCTGCAGCTTATGTGGGTGTTGTAAGTACAAGTACATATTCAGAAATGATCATCACTAGGAGAGTTTCAGCTGTAATTTACTTTTGACCTTTGGTGTGAATCTACCCCAAGAATCTTTTCTAAGAGCTGTGTACCTCCTGTGAGGGCCTGTTTGTATCCTGATCCAAAGGAAGGGCTATAACTCTTCACCAAAGGTCCTTTGGGTTTTTTGGGCATGACAAGGCTCAGTGCTATTCCTCCATGAGAAGAGCAGGCTCTGGGACAGAGGCTCATTAAATTTAAATAAATATTGATTTATCAATGGGTGATGGAGGGCTCAGGGACCTTCTGGGGGCTGAACACCCCTTCCATGGTGGCCATCCTCAGGACATGCTGCACCTGCTGGCAGCAGGGGATGGGGGATCCCACAGGGGCTGGCACCTCTCCATGTGGCTCCTTTGTTTGTTTCCCTGGCTCCAGACAAGCCCTGCTGCAGCCATCAGCACACCTGAGCTGGGAGCTGCTCCGGGGCTGCTGCCAGGCTCCTGAGCCCATGCCTTGGGATCCTTGCACAAATGTTGCTCAGGCGTTGCGAGAGATAATAATAGATGTGAGTCCCACAGAAATAAAGCTAATACTGAGGCTGCTTTCTTTCCAGTAGGCTTTTGCATTTCAATTTTATGCCACAGCAGCTCTGCAAGGAGGAAGACACTTTTCCTTGTGGTGTTTGTCTGTCCTGCCAGGTGTCTGCAGCAGGGGAAGGAGCCAGGGCTGTGGCCAGGAGCACCATGGTGGTGGTGAACTGAACAGGGAGAAGATCACAGCTCTTCTAACAGGTCACAGATTTAGCACAGAAGCTTTGTGGTAAGTCAGATCTCTTATTATTGTTTTATCATATATTTTGAGCTTCATATTTAATTCAGGTCAAATCTAAACTACTAAACAGAACTGTTATGCAGCACGCATATCAGATAAATGAAGTGTGGGTTTAGCACAGCTCTGACCTAGTTACTTCATGCAACGTTTTCTAAAAGCAAAAATTGAAATCTTTTATCTGAACACGAAATGAGTCTTTGTTCCCCTGCCTATTGCAGCACTTTGCATATATTTGGTTTCAAAGACTGATGAAATTTGCCATTCTGAATCTTTCACAGGTATCATAAAGGCTTGTGTTTGCTGGTAACCCAACCCAAGAGTGGTTTGGCAAAAAGAATATCTGCCATCAGAGGTACACAGAGTGATCTTGACACCTCAGATGGCAGAAAGACAAGACCAGAGTTGATAAACATTAATAAAACATTAAAAATAGCTAGATGTTTTTAAAAAGAGTAATTCTATTTTTGTTACTGTTCTCAAAAAGTAAAAAAGAAGATATTTGCAGGAAAGAAGAGGCAAACCAAAGTATGAAATGCCAAGATATTTGAGACTCACAAAATACAGATGTGTTTTTCTAATTTTCCTGAAATAAATACATACTTTCTACCATCTAAAAAGATTTTGAGTCTTACAGAGAAAGAGAACAGTGATAATAAAATTTTCTTTAATTTCTTCAAATTTCAATTTACGTTATTTTTTTAAACAATTATCTGTTCTGAATTATTAAGAAATCTATAAAATAGCTATGAAGGGTTAAGTTTGCAATCAAACACGGAGTTTAGTAATTAATTTTCATTATATTTGATTTTATAAATCCTCACAGGTTCTGATTATGATTAAAATGGGAAAAGTAGATGTGGAATGAAAACTATGAAAACCAAAATGCAATGTTCTGCATTCAATCCCCAACTGAGTTATTGTAAAAAATAATATTTATTTAAACCCCTGATTTTAGAGAAATATCTGGGTTTTTTTATAAAAAATGATGACAAATTGTCAACTAGGCTGTATTAGTGAGTGTTACACAGCAGTTCTGGGGCAGGTCCACCACAACAGCTCAGAGCTGCTCATCCCAGCTTGGCAGGGAAATGCTGCTACTCCAATGGGCTGGTTTGAGAGATGCTGGGGGACTTGTAACCCTTCAAGAGGAGACATAGATGGGAGCTGGGATGAGTGCTGATAAGTGAAGGGGATGAGGGTTCCATCATTCCCATTGGGATTCTGCATTCATGGCAGGAACACCTGTGCCTTTGCAGGACAGCAGTGGGTACCAATGCAATTTAATTTCTCCCACAGTTTCCATTCCAAGCCCTCTGCATGGCCAGGATCTCTCTCATCTTCTTGTTCAACTCTTCTTGCCACGTTTCTCCATTTCTGTTTTTTATTCCCTGCTTCTTCCTGACACCCTTGGAAATGTAACACTTGTTAATCCAGTGTGTGAAGCTCTCAAACCTGAAATTACACCATGGCTCCTCTCTTTCATCTATTATTTATCAGGAAGGCTTTTGAAAGCAATGATCAGTGTTTGACATAAAGACTGGATAGCTCACAAGACAGCACATTCAGACAGGTACCAGCTCAGGAAGCTGCAGTGGCAGAACAGCAGTGGCACAAGTGAAAGAGAGAAAAGCAGATTGTGGGAAGTGTAAAGTGCAGGAGCTCTGCCCTGGCCCAGCCTCATCTGCTGGATGTGGGAGGGGCTCATTGGTTTGACACTAAAAACTGAAGGGAGCAACAAACAAAATAGTCTATTAATTGGAATATATATTCATATTTAAGTCAGTAGTGCAGGGTTTTTTTTGTGCTAAAGTCAACTTTCTCCAGACTTACCTGCTCCCTGAAACTTTAGGTAAGGGGGATAGTCAATAAATAGCTCATGAAGAATTGCTGTCTGTGCTAATTTAGGCTGGGCCTGGCACTTTCAAAGGTGTGGGTTATGAGAAAGATCAGGAACCTGCCTTGGATGGTTGATTGCTGTTCCTGGGCCTCTCTTATTCCCAGCAAAAGAACCAAAATATAGCTGTGGCCACCACCCTTTATTCCTCCCCTCAGGCTCCATCATCTGCTTTCAAGAACAGTAACAGAGCTTGGAGGGGAATTCTCCAAACTATTGTCCTTTCCTGAACTTTCTTCCTTGTCTATGGAGCTATAAAACCTCAAGTCAACCAAGAGCAACCAGAGATGGGCAAAATATTGAATGAGTCAATATGAATTGAACTTGAAACAACTGTCTCCAGTTCCTTGCCTTACCAAGCTGCTCTTAGACTTTGCTGCCATTATTCCTTCTCCTCTTGAACAAGGCAGAACTCTGCAGAGATTACATAAATTCCCAAGAGATCTCTTCAAATCTAGTTTTATTTTGACACTAAAGCTCAGTAGAACCCAACTTGTCTGACCTACATTTTATTGGCTTCATCCTCACACTTCTTTCAGGAACTCAGAGGCATGTCCAGTTTGGATATGGAGAGGAAGTAATGAGTAAAACCAGACTGAGGGACTACTCCATTGAGATTCTATTTTGGCTTCGAGCATTTGGGGCTAATACTGAGAAATTAGTCAAGTTGGATTTTTGCACTTCATGTGTGATTATGCTGGGCATAATTCTGCTGTCACTCATGCAAAAATAAATACTGAAACTAATGGAGTTATATGAAAATAAAACTGATGTAAATGAGAAGAGAATCGACTCCCTGTGGATATGAGATCAGATTACTACCATACTCTTATTTATCCTAAAACTCCTTTATACCTCTGGCACTCAAAAGTGGCTTTAAATTGGTGGAACAGTGATAGCCACTCCTTTCAAGATGCCTGTGTGCTTTATGAGCAGTGGCAAAGGCTTTATTGTGAGTGTGGATGGAATTCCCTGTTACCAGAGGAATGTGGGAGCGTGGGTGCTCCTGGTGCTCCCCTCCTGCCTCACAGCCAGCTGGAGGTGAAGTGCAGAGCAGGAAAGAGGCTCTTGCTGGACCCCCAGGAGACTCAGGGACAAGCAGGTGTCTGTAATTGTTCCTTTGATATTTCTTGGCAAGAAAATATATAACCAGATTTCTTTTAAAGTCTTGCAAATCCTTCTTCGCTTTGATTCTGTGTGTAACACCATCAAACTTTGGATAACATGCTGATATGATGACCCTTGAAATTTAATACCGAGATGAACTCAGAGATAAGGAAATCAGAAACCCTGACACCTTGGAAGGGTCAGAATGCAGAGCTGAAAGAGTTCCCTGTGTCCCTGAGGAGCAGCCCCAAAAGGAGCAGCAGGCTGGGGGGCAGTCATGGTCTTTCCCTGGGGAGGATCACACAGATGTTTTGTGGTTGGTGTATTGGGACCCCATCCTTGACCCGAACACAAATTAGGAGGAGTGCAAGTGTGTTTTGTTGTTCTGTCACCTCAGGGCACCTTTGTAACCCTGTGGGACCACTGGAGTAGATAACTCAGGGGAACACGTGGGCAGCTCCAGGTGATTTATCTGCACAGGCAGAGAACAGCTCCCACTGCCTCAGGACTGCCTCCAATAAACACGGGCATCTTTAAGTGCTGTGCATCAAAGTTGCTGAAGTATGAGATGGGCATCAAAAAATGAAAATTGGATCAACCCATCAGCATGTGAGTCTGCAGAGCCTTGAAGCATAATTAGCTGTAGTGTTTTAATGATTTCTTTACAGAGTATATAGAAAAAGCAGCATGTTCACACACCAAGTTCAGCATTAGGAGCTCTGCTGTGGTTTGTTCTCTGGAAATGCAGTGCTGCAGCCTCTGATTTTATAATCTGTTAACTCATGGACTGTCAAGTATGTCTCAAGATTATCCGTGTTTGGATGTCAGATTATATTTTTTAGGGAACACAGCTTCTATTTATTCTTAACTCTGCTGATGATTTTCCCAGGTTTGTGCCATATGCTACGTGTCACAGATGAGTATTTTGCTGTCTGAAAATGTGACAACTCTGTATCCAGTTTAATAGTTCTGTCATGTCAGCATTGTCATTAGTGCTGAATTACAATACTGGGTACTTAAGCACCAGATTATGGCACGCAATATTTGTTAATATAACAAATAACAAGGGCAGGCATTTTAAGAAGAGTCAGTCGTATTTTAAAAACATAAATCAGTCAACAAAGTCATAAAGGCTGATTTAGTGACTAATTAAACAAAGTTTGCTGAATGGTTATGCCTACCTAGATAAGCTGCAGTTTTATGCATCTGTCTCACTCTGGGTTTTATGCATAATTCACACACACTGACAAAACTCAGTTGCAAAAAATGTGTAGACAATATATTTAATGAACATTTTTAAGAGCTTGAAGATTAAAACCAGCAGAAGATTTGTAAACTCATATTCAGAGAGGATGCAAATGTATTGTTGTGCACAAATTCTATATGAGCTGGGTCTCTAATATAGGTTATGCAAAATAGATATAATGTGTAGTACTGTGCAAGGTTAATATTGATCAATTCTTTTGAAACCACATTCTTGTCCTGCTGAAAGTAAACACCCTTCTTAGATTCAGAAGTACAGAGAAAATTAATGGGTAGTTAGATAAGTACTATGCAAACCACAGCCTTTTAAACTCTGGAGTCAAATAAATGTGAACTGCTGAATGATAGCAGTCATTTAGTGCTACCATCTCCCTGGTATAATATCACCAGCCCATCAAGCAGTGAAATTTAAATCCCTTTAAAATGGGGATTATTTATGTGCCTTAAATGACATACTTTATTGGATTAGAAATACAATTCCAAATAAGGACTTGATTTGTGCAATAATTGCAAGTTCCTTATTATTGGAACGGCACCCTTGTTTTTCTGCTGTTTTGCTTCCCACTTTTTTCCTCTCTCTATTTTTATAAGCATTTCTCTTTTAACATCTTTCCAGTGCTTGAACCAGGACCAACCCAAAAACTGTAAGGGGAAGAGTTTCAATCAGCTGGTGGGAATTATTGTTTTTTATCCTTTTATCCATTGTAAACCCAATCATGAGCAGCCAGAGCTCTTTCTGTTTATTTTCACAGTGTGATTTTTAACCAGACCTAAACATTTAACTCATGTGAGTGAATGTTTTCTTTTGGAAGCAGCTCTTGTGACATGTTCAAGTTGTTAACTTTGCTTTTACCTTTGTTTGGGATGATTTATCTGCCTGTTCTCACAGGCTGATGGGGGATCCCAGAATCCTTCACAGTCATGTTGTGTTGATTACAAAAGCTGCAACAAACAGAGAAATCTTCCACATGGCCTTTGTCTCACTGCCTTTGACATGGCTCTTCCCTAACATTGCAATGAAATCTAAATATTGGTTTAGTCTTCAGTTTCCAGGCCATGCTCAGCACTGTAACCTGTTTATCTGAGCAAACTGCCCTGATGGAGTGTGGGAATGGAGAAGGGAAGCAGAATCAGTGCTGGTGCTGCTGCTGTCTCCTCTCTCCTGGGCAGCTGAGGGATGAGGGCATTGATTCAATCTGGAGCCATCTGACATTTCACGTGAATCAGAGCAGGAGCTGCCAGCACAGTGGGACAAGAGATTTGCAATTAGCAAATATTTTAATGTGCACTGGCATGTCCTTTAATCAGCTGCTCTCCCAGCCTTTTCCTGTTTACTTTTCTGTGAATAAGGTTTGTTCTTGTGAGAAGGTTTCTCTGAGCAGATTTCTCTGCTGGCAGAAGGGGATGGAGCAGCAGTGTCTGTCTGTGTTCAGAGCTCAAGGACACAGGGACAGACAAACCTTGCACCTCCCAGGCAAACCCTCCTCTCCTTACAGAGTGACCAGACCCAGGCAAGTGCAGGGGACAGGACTCTGTGACTGAGACAGCCCCAGCTTTGTAGGGACTGAGTGGCCCTAAAGAGTCTCTTGTGAGGAGGATGTGAGCAGGAAAGAATCTCCTCAACCATTTCTCTGCTGCATTTGTTGGCATATCATTTTTCAAAGTATTTGGGGAAGTGAAAATATTTCTCTAAATAAAATCTACTTCTGCATAAAACACCTGTGTATTACAATAAAACAACTTGTACGTAGGTGAAAATGATAAATTTGCAATCTTGAATTAAACATATCCCATTTCTTATAAACTGTGTGGTTGAGGAAGAAATTATGCTGCTTTTTTCTGGCCTCTTCTAACCCCCACTGCAGGGATCAGTCCCAAGAAAGGATAATGGAGGCATAAGATAATAGTGGCCTGAGTTACCTTTCCTGGACATTTCTTCCACTGGAGCTTCAAGGTCCTGGCAAAAGCAAAATTTCTCCCCATTTCACTTTTCTGTGTGGCTTGTTAGGCTGCTGCTTTCCCTGTACCAGGACAGGCTGCACACTTTATTGATCAGGCTGCCTGCTTTTCCCTTTCAGTGACATCCTCCATTTGAATATGTATCTGTTTTGCTGAATCAGCTGTGTATTGAAATGCTGGAGGGTTCAGCTGCTCCTCTGTTTGAGCTGCATATTTGGTTTAATCCTCTTGTGATTTTTTGCTTGTTCATCTGGCTCCTACTTTAGCCAAGTAATTCTAGGGGGTGGAGGGGTTGCACTGCCAATTTAATTTCTGACTGGGAAACATATTCTGTAAAATTAGTTCAGTCATTCAGGGCTGCAACTGTATATTGTTGGAGTTCAATGCTTTTTAAAAGAAAAAATTCAAGATTTATTTAATTTCCAATGTAGCAACCCAGCATTGGGAATACTGGGGGAGTTCCCAACTGGAAGTTAAAATTAAATAATCACAAACACAGCCTGAAGCTGGGAGGGGTTGAGGTGGGGCTGGGAGGTTGTGTCAGTCTAAATTGAGATTTAAGAGGATCTTTGCCTCCCTTCAGCACCTGTGGAAGATGGGAAGGCAAGCAGATAGCCTGGCAAAGGAGCACAGATTCAATCCCATGTCAAGCAAGGAGTGTATTCCCATGGCAGTAACTTCCCTCTGAACTGAACCTGGGGTCACAGGCAGATCTTTGTATTTCTTTATTTTCTATGGAATAGATCCCAGACTTTAGGGGGTGCTTTGCAGTGCAGGCCCAGAAATGCCAGCTGCCCCAAGCCCCAATTGATTCCAGCTGCAGGAATCTCTGTTTGCTTCAGCATCATCTTTCTTTTGTCATGGAGCTCCTGTCTGAGACCTTCCAAATGCTGCAGGAGGTGCTTCCTGCCCAGAGAAATCAGCTCCTCTCTCAGGAGGGCCCAGACTGCAATCTGTGGCACACAGAGCTGTGAGTGAGAGCCAGACCTTGGGAGAAGAGTGAGCTCCATTGCCAGCAAAGGGTGATGCTGCAGCCCAACACTGGTGGTTGTGTCCTTCCACCTTCCTCATCTTCTTCTTCTTTTTGGACATCAGAAAAGGCCTGAAGGCACCTGAAGCCAGTGCTGGATTCCACAAATCTTTGATATATTTCTCCCTCCAGGGAGATCCAGGGCTTCTGTGTGGAGCACAGCTACAGGGCACATCTCCTGGGCACATCAGGCTGGCTGTGTAATATGGATACACTCAGTGTACTGCTCCTAAACCTGCTTTAGTGTTTGCCTTGTCCCCAGCTGCTCTTTTTGGTTTTTTCCAGTTGCTTTTTCTTTTTGCCTTGAACACAGTCTGGGGCTGTATGTATAACCAGAGCCCTGTAGAACTTTCCTTAATCTTTTACAGCTTCTAATTATCACTTGATATTATGGTATTGTTTCTGCCAAATCATTTACTTGCAGTATTTTGAAAATGGACGTGATAAGAGAGAAGTGTTATCAGCAAACCTTGTGTTTTTTCAGTAGAACTAAGCAAGATTGTTAGCTGGAAAAAATACTTCTGGGAGATTCCCAGAGAAAAGCTTTTTGGATACTCCTTGTGCTTAAAGGATTCTGGTGCAGACTGAGGACTGCACTGGTAATTCAGTGGAATTTATTTCAGTGTCTGCACCTGCCTCTTCTGTTCAAGCAGAGGCAAATCAGGGAAATTATTACTAGAAATTCTGTGATCCTCCTCATCTAGGCCCTGCATTTAACAGGGAAATGAAACAAAACTCAAAACAATGCAAAATATCAGCTATTGGAGAAAATGGCAAAGTTGCAGTAAAGTCTAGCAAGAGACAGATGTTCAGCGCTGGTGAGCAGAATGTGCACAAATGATGTTTACAGCCCCTGTCTCAGGACCCAGCTCTTATCACTACAGGGAGCATCCCCTGCAGTTCCTTACCATTATATCCCTTTCACAAATCTTTTGTGCCCACATTTCCATTTACTAAGTACATTTTTCTGATATTTCAATACTGCTGCGTTTTAAAGGCATCCTCCCCCAGGGCCCAGGGCAGTGCCAGTGCAGGAGGAGCTGGCTGTGCTGAGGAGATAAAGGATGGAGGGAGGCTGGGTAAAGGCAGGGTAAAGGCTGGATGGAGACTGGATGAAAAGGCTGGATGGAGGCTGAATAAAAGCTGGATAAAGACTGGATGGAGATTGGATGAAAAGGCTGGATGGAGGCTGAATAAAAGCTGGATAAAGGCTGGATGGATGCTGGGTAAAGGCAGGATGGAGGCTGAATAAAAGCTGGATGGAGGCTGGATGGAGATTGGATAAAGGTTGAATGAAAGTTGGATAAAGGCTGGATGGAGACAGGATGGAGGCTGGGTAAAGACTGGCTGAAAGCTGGGTAAAAGCTGGATAAAGACTACGGTGGGGAAGGTGCTGGGGCTGCCCCGGCTCTGTCCCTGTCCCTGTCCCTGTCCCTGTCCCTGTCCCTGTCCCTGTCCCCAGCCCAGCTTTGCCGTTGTTGAGCAGCCCCGGGGATCAGAGCAGCCCGGCTGCTGCAATCAGCCTGCGGAGACCTCTGCTCCAGCAGCGGCTGGGCTGGCCCCACCGTGACCTTGCTCTGCTGAAACAACATTGGGCTGAAGGACTTTTAATTTTCTCTCTCCTTTCCCCGCCTCCCCTTTTCTTTATTCCTTTCCCCTCCCTACCAACATCCCCCCCCCCACCCCGCGCCTATTTTTTTTTTTTTTTTGTGTGTGGATTTTGCTGTGGATTAGAGTCTCTGCTGTAAAGGAGAGGGGCTCAAATGTTATCAGTGTTATCAGTTCATGTGTAAGCGATGCCTGGGAGCCAGCAGCCTGGAGCTGAGCAACTGTGCCATCACCCGGCTGGGATGGGCAGAGCTCTGCGGGCAGCTCCCGCTGCAGGCTCCCAGCAGCCCCGGATCTGCAGCTATCACAGCACATTCCCCTCTGAGAAATTTCCTATCGAGTGCCGGAATTTTTTTTTTTTTTTTTTGGAATCAAAAGCCGGGGAAGAAAAATAAATCTGGAGGGAAAGGCTATTATTGCAGTTCATGAGCTGATATTTTATCTGGAAGCGAGAGAGATAAAGAAAAGCATTAGGAAAAAGTCACCCAGGGAAGCTGGAGCTGGCCTCGGCAAACACTGCTAAATATTTGCAGGAGAATTCTGCAGATCACCAACTGCTTAGATCTACAATCTCCCAGGGCAGGAATCAAAATCCATGTTGGATGATCACTCACATATAATTTGATTTCTTGGGCCCAGCCAGCTACCTAGGGAAAGAGGTAAAACTGGACAAAAACTGTACATAAAGCATGAACTGAACCCACAATGATCCTGTAAAGCTGTAAAAAGTCTCTCTTCTGAAGACAGAGGTACTTTTTGTTCTTATACAGGAATAAGTGCAGCAGTGTTGGGATGCTTTTGTACCCATATATTGGTATAGAACCATTGCCTTGGCCCAACATGAAATAAAAGGTCAAATTTCTCCCCTCTCATTGACCCTACATATTTCACTGTTTGTCTCATGATTGTTAGCCAAGATGTGTTGCTTGTTTTTGTCCAAAAACTGGCAACTTTCATCAGCCCAAACTCTGCTTTTTGCACTGTCCAGGGCTTCTTTCAAGGCATCTAATGAAGGGAAGAAAGCCTATCTTCAGGATATCAGAGCTTTTAAATAGGGGTTAGCACCTCTGTTTCAGGATTTTCTATCAGAAAGAGTCTGAGATCTGCTCCTTTGGAAAAATAATTTCTTACTGACCAGAGCAAGACAGTAAGTTCAAGTAACAAAATGAAAGCATGAGCCTGCAACCTGACTGGTATACACAATTTCTCTTCTTCTACAAGGTTAAGTGCACAAAATGCATAAAAACTGGAAACTGCTCCCTCTTTTGATCAAAACCTTTCCTTCAGGGATCTTCAGCCCACTGGATCCCATCTGGGAACCCAAAAGCCCAGAGATGTTTGGTGGCAGCCCCTTGCTGGGACTGCCCAGGAACCAGGGGACAGTTGTGGGTTTACAGAAAATTTACATCATGTAACTCATTACCAGAGTCCACAAGAGTAAACCGGGAAGTTCTCAATGGAAATGAGCTAATTTCCTATGAATATTAATCCTTCCTGAGGTATGGATGCTAATTACCATAATCCACAAAGATCTTCTTAGAAGATATTGCACCTCCAGGGTGGAAAGGTCTCAGCTGTGGCACTGAATTCTAACAGTATCATATTTGATTTACCAGTGACCATTAAGGTTTACATCAAAGGTCAGGAATAACTCTGCTATTTGTAAGCTGAGAAAAAGGTGTAAACACTTTAATTTATTGCCCTGTCACTGTCAATTCACTTGGTATTCACTGTGATAGCACTGCTGTTAATGAATGTATCTGGTAATAATGTGGGTGTCATAGATATTTATGCTCTCATCTCTTTCAGTGGCTCAGCAGGTGAGGCAAGTTAGGAGCTTTGCCATTTTACATTTTATAAATTAAAGAGGGAAAAGAAATAATATTTTATCTCAAAGAAGTACTTAACAAATATCTATTACATTTAGCTATACCAAGCAGGGATCTATCTTATCACAGAAAAATCAGTACTGCAAAGAAAGTGGTAAGTGTCTGGGATTGCTGGAAGCCCAGGAGGAAAGCTTTCCATGGCTTTGAGAGGAAACAGGTCAGACTCTGTTTAAAACATGAAGATTAGCTGATTTATAAATGTAGCTAATAAAGAAATTTTTTAAATTTTGTCTTTAAGCTCTGTGTATGAGCAAGACTTAAGTCATGAATGGGAAAAAATACCCTTAGATAGGTTTCAAATCTTGAATCAACAAGGAAAGAAACCAGCAAAAGAACCATAACCTTTGCACAGTGGAGAAATGTGTGCTTGAATGGAGCTTATAAAAAAAATCTCTTAAATGTAAGTTAACCTTGATTTTTGATCAGTCAGATGGCACATGTGCATTTAGCTGACTCTGCATTAATGTGATTTTCCACACATTTTAAAATGAAATACAAATACTTTGTAATCCCTTTGCACACATTTTTAGCCTGCTCTCTGCAGATCACCCAGTGGTGTCTCAAAACCTGGACATTTGTCAGTGAAGGTCAGCAGAAGCCTGACCATTGCTCCCAAAGGCTCTGGCACCCAGATTAAAACCAATTCATTCATTTTGCAGTCCAGTCATAAGCCATTTCATAATATTAATACAGATAAACAGCAAATGCCTTCCTCATTCTGAAATATTGCCTTGGAGCAGGGGGCCCTGCACTCCTGGGCTCATGAGATCATTGTGGAGCAGCTGCTGTCAGTTTGTGCATGGCATCCTAAAGGAATGCCTGGGAAATGTTTATACACCTTGGCCATTGCTATTGCTTTAGTATCATGCAATAAAATATTCTTACTCATATTTGAAGAGCAAATGCTGATCAGACAGTTCTACTGATGAGAATTTTCATATCTTTTGATGATGGAAGTCCTGCTCCATTAATGCTTTGAGTCCAGCTCAACAGAACGTGCAGGAGGAGGAAATAATTGACAGCAAGCACATTTTAAAAACCTCTGCTCTGACCCAAAGCACCTTATCCACAAACCAGGGTCCTGCAGTTTAAACCCTGGGGTGGCAACAGTGGGCTAATGAGTCCCTGCCCTTCCCAAGGCTTCCTGGAGCCCTGGTGTGCCCAGGGACAGAGTTTGGGCTCTCCTGCCCTCCACAGCCCTGCCAGGGCTCTCCTCCACAGCTGCCTGCTCCTGCTGCCATCCCCTCAGCACAGCCTCTGGGGGAGAAGGGAGCCTGGCAGGATGTGTGCCAGCCTGAGACCTGCTGTGCCCGGGGGTGTGCTGCCCTCCTGCACATCACTAGTGGGACTGGGCCCAAAACCTCAACATTTTTGTAGGGAGAGGTAGACAGAAAACCTAATTTATTTTTTTTTCAGAGCCTCTCAGTGTTTTTTTTTTTTAAAGATCATTAGTTTGCTATGCAGTAATTTGTTCCATAGATTAATTTTATGCTTTGATTACAAAAACTTAAATGTTTCCTTGAAGCCTTTTGCAATTTTTTGCCTTTTAATTAAGATGGAAACATACCTAAACGCCTGAGTGGTGGCTGTATTATGAAATAATTTGATAATTTTCCCATTGAAGTTGTAACTCAGTGTCATACTGAATCTAATACCTTCCTTTAGTGATGCTCTGAATGCCTGTGGAGCCCTTAGCAAGAGCTGGATGTACAAATAGAAGTGGGGAATTCACAGCAGACTCATTTGGAGGCTTATGAAACGTCAGCCTTGTCCTCAGTGCAGACGTGACTTGCTCTGAAGGAGTCTCTGCCTTCCTTTGTTACTCCATGAAGAATTCATTCTGGCATCTCCCTTTAGGGCTGGTTCCTTTTAGGCCATGATTGCATTAATAATATCAGCTCTTGGTGTAACTGATTGAATCCCCTTCATGCTGGGGAAGAATTAAAGCCCAATCTAATTTGTACTGACCCATAATCAGCAAAGCCATGAAGTAAAGGGCATTATTTTCCCTCAACTTTTCTGTATGGATGTATTAATTTTTATACTTCATACTCCTGAAGTAATTAAATGCCCCTAAATGAGGAAAGGCTTCATGTAAATGTGATTTCAACACCAAAGATTGAGCTTGTTCCCAGGGAGGAGTTATTTAACTAAAAAGCAGGTTTCATTTCCTAAAAGCAAATACATTTTGAGGCTGAAATTATTGTTTAATTACTATTAAATTGCTCAGTTGCAAAAACTGGATTTCTAGCTGAAGAATAAAAGGACACCTTGGTTTTTGCAAGTGTATACACTGTAAATTTTTTTGCATTGTTCATCTTGCTGCCTCCTTAGATCTCCTTGCTTTAGGATTAGCAAGATAACAAACATGTTCAGGTTCTAAAAGATTGGTTTTGGTGATGCTCTTTGAAGTGTTGCAAAAAGCAGGTTTAGCCCCAGCCTCACAAGGGAGGCTGCTTCCCACAGCTAAGCTAAACACAAACACACGTGGCAGGCTGTGCAGGAGCAGGATTGCTTCTCCCCAGTGGCATTCCCAGGAAATCCCAGAGGACCCAGACATGAGCATTTTCCTATCCACACCCTAAAATAATCAGCCTTACAGGTAGAATTTCTGCATTTTTTTTCATTTGTTCCTTGGTTTACCAAGAGCAGGAATTCCCTCCAAGCTGCCCCACAGAACAGGCAGAGGCAGCAGCAGAGTCTGGGTGTGAGCTCTGCCATCACCCATCCTGTTGATGGAGGTTAAATGTTCATTTAAACCTGAAACTTGAGAAGATTCTTTGCATTTCTTCTGTATGATAATTTATTTCCCCCTTTTTTTGGTAATATAACTGATATATCTGATCTTATATATATAAATGATATATATATAACTGATGAGCTTATATCTATAACTGATATTTACTGAAGCTTTTAACATTTCTGGATTCTGTGGCTCCCTACAATAATGAGTCTATCAGGCTAATTGAGTGTCACAGACATATTTTATGAAAATCCTTTTGCTAGGATTTTTCTCCTGAGAAGCTGAGAGGCCTCAGAAATGAAATGTAAAGAATAATTATCTGATGGCTGTGGGAAGTGTTCTGGAGATGGTTTTTACCAACAGGTGCATCTTGGATTGGTTGCATGTGAATTGTTTTTAATTAATGGCCAATGACAGTCAGCTGTGTTGGACTGTCTGCATCTGTCATGAGATTTTATTATTCATTCCTTTCTTTGCTAACCTTCTGATGTCTCCTTTCTCTTTCTTTTGTATAGTTCTAATATATAATTTTCTTTTAATATAATATATATAATAATAAATCAGCCTTCTGAAACATGGAGTCAAGATCTCATCTCTTCCCTCATCCTGGGCACCCTCAAACACCACCACAACTGAGCACCAAGGGAAATAATCTTTTGGTCACTTGCGGGGATTTTGGTAATTTTCATAATATTTAATTCTTTGTGATGAGTCCCCTAAAGGCTGTGCTCATACCCACTGAGATGGAAGGTACCTCTGCAGCTGGGATCTCCAGCAGATGCTTTGCTGAGCTGTCTTTGAGGTCCTGCCAGCTGAGAAGGCAGAGGAAGAGGAAGGGCTGGACCACATTCAGAAGCAAGAATCCTTTGGAGAAGGGTCTGGAATGGTCCTGGGACACTCCAGAGGCTCAGAGGGCCCCCCTGGCTCTGCTCCCTGAGCTCCTCTCCCAAGGCAGCCCCTGAAGTGAGCAGAGAGAGGGCTCTGCCAGCCTCCTATAGCTGAGCCACAGCAGCTTCCCACCCGGCTGTTACAAGAGGAAAAGTCACCTATGAATGTTAAGCTTAAAAAAGCAGCAGCACTGACGAGTATTTTTGGCATGAACTGAAGAATCCTTTTGTTCCAGCTACAGCCCACATGCTGATTCAGCTCAGCAGCTCTCCTCTTCTGTTCTCCTCCTTTCCCAGGGCTTTCTTAAACACCACTTCTAGGCTGCTGTTTTCTTCCAGCCTGCTTCAGTAATGTTTGGTAATGATGGCTGATAAAAATATTGGCACATAGTCTCAGCTGGTGGCAGTAGTCTGTAGGAGCATGCTATCAGTCAGGATATGACTCTGTTCTTTTTTCTTTTTTTTTTTTTTGCTATATTTATTTGATCTCATCTACAATAAAGCCTTTTGATACTGCTGAAGTGATAGGAAGGCATCATATGGTAAATGGTAATCAGGCTTTTCAATATGAAATGGTTTGAATAAATTTGCTTTGTGGAGTCTATCCAGAGCTAAATTCTGCTGTAATTTGCCACTGAGGCAGTGCCCAGACTGCTCAGCTCTGGCAGGTGAGATGTTCCTGGGACAGAGCAGGAGGTGTCACCCCCCACACTGCACCCAGGCTGACGTGCTGCCCTGCAGCCCAGAATAAAGGCAGTTTGAAATAGAAAGGTTCTTGTCTAATTTCTTCCCACTTAATACTCTTTATTTACAAGACTATACATATATGATAGCTGAAACTATAATTTTATTTATACTGAATATACCAGTATTACATAAAGAGCCAGAATCACAACTCACTGCATGCTGAGGTATCTAAAGCCTTTTTCCCACTTATTTGTGCCTAAATAAGTGGGGGAAAAATAAAAAAGAAAGCCAAAAGATTTTTGAAAAGAGTATAGGGGAAAGGATAAAGACAATAGTCAAAACATGCTGGAGAAAAAAGGAGGATACATATTTAGGAACCCAGTCTTGACCAAAATTTAAATATCCTCCCAAATACTCAAAAATTTCCTGCGACAGTCCTGTTCTCATCCTCAGGAGTAATTAATTTGAACAGCACACACAAAGAAGCTGCATCTCTACTGGCTGGGCTCTGTATAAGAACTGAAGGGGGAAAGCACTTAATTAACAAGCACTGGATCACTGAAGTGATGAGGTGAGGTCTCTGTGAAGGTTGCTCAGTGCCAGCAGAGCTGATGTTTGCCATAGAGGTGTCCTCAGCCACTGTGTCCAAGAGCATTCACAGCAAATCAGCCTGGGTTATGTATTTATATATTCACACCATCACACCAGAAAGGAATTTTTAGTGCTAGTTTACCTCACCTGGCCTGGAGCCTGGAGCCTCAAGGGAGATGTTTCCTCCATGGCAGGTGGCATCTAAGGAGCTCCAGGGACATTCACTGCATTTCAAGCCCCAAGTGATAATGTTGTGATGTGTTTATTTGATTACATAATGCAAAACAAAAATCATCTTCTACAAAACTTCAGGCTAAGCAGTCTGAACTTTTTTATTTTTCCCATTTTTCTGACTCTAAACCAGCAAAATTACTTCCAATTATTACCCAGAATGGAACTTTTATTTTTGTTCTTCAGGTTTGTTTAGCTCCTTTTGGAGTATCCAAAAAGTGTTAAATACCACCATAGATATAGCTGTGATGGGTTTCCTTTTTGTGTTCTTATTTCTCATATGGAATATTTTATATGTTGAATAATGAGCTCTGTTCTGTGGCTGGCAAGACTTGTGTCCATACTCTCTCAGCCCAAACCACAATGACAGAGCATTTCCACCCCATCCTCCTCTCACTCTGCCACTCAAACCCTCTGCTGCTGCTAATTCAGAGTGACTCCTCATGGCCAGTGGCCCTGGAACCACATTGTGCCTCTTCTGCAAGGAGGCAAGTGCTGGGTAATTTCACCAACATCTGAGCCAAAAGCTTAGGGGAGGCTGGCAGAAAGTCTAAAAAACAAAATATCAGCTAAGATCTCAAACAGAAAGTAAGTTATTTTGAAAGCTTGACTAGGAAAGTTTCAACGAAGGGGAACAAGAAGTGGCTGTGGAGGTGCTGGAGATTTCCCCTGGCCAATTCCTGAGCTCAGCTGCCCTGCCTGGAAACCTTGGGTGCTTTAAAGATAAAGTTGCTGATGACTCTTCCCTGTGAATTCCCAGCAGAACCATGGAAGCCCTTGGGTCACACAAACTCTCTGGCTGGGCTGAAGGGCTGTTCTCCATGGGCTCCCAGAGAGCCTGAGGGGAAAAAATGAAAATACTGATCCAACCTTGGGAATTCAGCTTCTGAGGACTTGTCTATTCCAATTTCCACACCCTGAAGGACATTTCCCCACAACCTCCTGGATGAATCCATAAAGTCAAAACTGAGCATTTGCTTTGGGTTGATGTGCTGTTGTTGGGGTTTTTATTTTATTTATTTTCTGAAGAAGGATTTCTTTTTCTCCTGAAAAATGTTGTGAGGAATTTGAAATGCAGATTTCAACCAGCTGTATTCCTTATCTGATGTCCTTTCACGGCACTGCTGTGCTGTTGTCAGAAATGTATGATCACATCTTGAGGGAAAAACTTACTGCCAGAGTCTGTTGATTCTGTGGAACTATGTTGAAATACTGGAAATTACCTTGGCACTGATGACTGGTTTGTTTGTTTGTTTTCCTTTTACAAGCTGGAGAAAGGGTAAAGGGGACCCAGTATTTTCTCCTTCCATTGTTTGGAATAGCGACTGACCTTTCTTTGGAATGGGAGATCTAAAAATGGCATTCCCTGCTGGTGACAGGAGGTGTTTGAGATGCAGGCTCCAGCCCAATCCTCTGCTCAGACGTGGGAGTAAGCTATTTCTATTGAGCAGGAAGACAGATTAGATGCAGAATGGCATTAAAGGGAGAGAGTAATGCAGAAGCATCACTGTTGTTTCTTGAATGTAATTTTAAGTAAATGACCTTAAACTGCTCACATGCTTGAAAATAAATCTCTGTTCTGCTTGGGTAGTGTTTCCACAGTGCTTTTTATTTGCAAGTGGATATGAATAAGACAGATCCTGGATTTTAATTTCTTTTTTTTTTCCTACTTTCTGTCAACCTAGCAATTCTTTAACAAACAAGGCAGAAGTGGCAATGAAGACATTTTCAGGAGGGGAATGACCTGCCAAGGAGCAGTGAGGCTGTGCTGGAGCCCTGGGGCTGGGGAGGGCAGTGGCAGGGGGATCCCAGAGCAGCAGGTCCCTCCCAGCTGTGCCACATGCTGACACATGGGGTGGGCATGGCCACAGCTCTGTGTTCCCCTCCTTTGGGCTGCAGGAAGAGGCCCTTCTCCTCTCCAGAATCACAAGGAGTCCATTTATTTTCTGACACCTGGGGCTGCTCTCAGCTGGGAGTGCGAGGGGGTGAGGAGAAAGGCCAGGCCATGGGGAGGGAGCTCACGGTGCCCTCGTCCCTCTCAGATGGTGCAGGAGCACCAGCCACTGCCCAGGGGGAAGGGTGCCAGACCAACCCTGTCCCACAGGGTCCCCTCAGGGTCCCCTGGGCTGGCTGGCACCCATCCCAGCAGGGCTGGAAGCAGGAGATGGGACACAGAGCTCCCAGAGCAGGGGGAGCTGTGGATCCATGCCAGGCTGGCAGCAGGAGCTGCAGCCCCAGAGCCCCCAGAGCCCCCAGAGCCCCCCAGAGCCCCCAGGGCCCCCTGACCCACTGAGCACTGAGCACTGAGCTGTTCCCTGCCCTCAACTCAGACCTGCAGGGACAGCAGCACAGCAGGGGCTGGGGAGTGTCACTGTCACATTTTCTGAAAAATCCCTTTGCCAGCATTTCTTCTCCTGGGAATCTGAGAAGCCTCAGAGAAAAAGGAAAACAATATTATCTCATTTGCTTCTCCTGTGTTTTGCTGCTTTGAAATGTAGTTGGAGATTGTTTATCCAACAGGTGAATTGTTTTTACTTAATGACCAGTCATGGCCAGGCTGTGTTGGGACTCTGGAAGGAGTCATGAGTTTTTCATTATCATTCTTGTTAAACATTCTGTCTGTATCCTTTATATATTCTTTAGTATAGTTTTCATACAGTATTCTATAATAATATAATGTAATATAATGTAATGTAATGTAATGTTATGTAATATAATATAATATAATATAATATAATATATAATATAATATAATATAATATAATATAATATAATATAATATAATATAATATAATATAATATAATATAATATAATATATTAGCCTTCTAAGAACATGAAGTCTGATTCTCATTTCCTCTTTTCCTGGGGACCCAGCAAATCCCACAGGAGAGGCACCCAGCACATTCTCCATGATGAGCACACCCACAATGTGTTCCAGGAGAGCACAGCCCAGAGCAGCTCAGGGCTCCAGCAGAGAGCAGCACTCCCAGGCAGCAGTACCAGAATATCCTCTAAATGCTTTCTCCCCAGTATTTGAGGTTTTAGGTAAAACTACGAAAAAAAAAATAAAATAATCTGTGGAAATGGAAAAAAAATTAAAATAATCTGTGAAAATGAATTAGATGTACAGAAGCAGGGCAATGAATATATTATGACGCATTTGAGGACTCCAATTTCTTTTTTTAAAGGAAAAAAAGAGAACAGGTGGGGGAAAGGGAACAGAACTAGATTTCCAGGTGAGGAAGAATTCAGTGATCAGGTTCAGTAGAAATAATAGTCAGCCATACTTTTGGAACTGTCTTAAGAGTTCCATTTATGTATTTTCAAAGTGGATAATTTCAATTCTTCAAATTATTGAGCATAAAATACCTTGACATTTACCTAAATGTTAAGAAGATGGTTAAAAAGAATTTAACAGGATTTCTTTTTTAGTTTGGCGATGAGAAGGCTCAGGAGGGACCTCATTGCTCCATAGAACTACCTGAAAAAAGGTTGTAGCCAGGTGGGGGTCAGTCCCTTCCACCTTGTTCCAAGTGAAAGGATGAGAGGAAATGCCTTAAGTTGCACCAGGAGAGGTTCTGATTAGATATTAGATATTAGATATTAGATATTAGATATTAGAAAAAAGCCTTTCACTGGATGAGTGGTCAGGCATTGCAATAAGTTGCTCAGGGAGGGGGTGAGGTCACTGTCTCTGGAAGTGCTCAGGAGCCTCTGGATGTGGCTCCTGGGATTAGGGGTGATGATGGTGGAGCTGGGTTGGTGCTTGGACTGCCTGATCTTGACTCTGTGAATCTGCAGGTACTGTGAAACTAAAATATTCTGTTCAGGTTGAAGGCAAATATTAGGCAAATCTCAAACCGTTTAGAAACATGTATGGCCAGCTGAAACAAAATACAAATTTTAGGTCAATATTCTCTCTTAAAGAGAACAGAAGATTACACTCACATCCCTTTCCTGCTGCTAGCTCTAGCATCCCTACTGATAGCTTTAGCATCCCTATCTCAATAGGATTTTAGCCCTCCCCAGGGAGCTCAGCTCTGTTCCCAGTAAGCCCTGGCAGGCTGCAGGAGCTGGGCTGAGCTCTGTGTTTGGGGTTTGGTGTGCAGCAGGAGCCACAGCTCAGAGAGCACAGGTGGAGCTCACTGCATCCATCTACCATCCCCTTTGGTGTGAGGAATGCAGAGATGCTGCTGCTTTTAGAAGCCCAGGGATGTTGTCAAACTCCCTGGGGGAATATGTTGTGCAATGAGAGCTGTCTGTGTGCAGGGTGCTTGCAGCAGAGGCAGATGGAAACAGCAGGGAAGGCAGAGAGCAGCTGAGTCAGAGCGGGATCCTGGCTTGCCCTGCTCCCTGCTCCTGTCTGTGAGGGTTTGCACACACCAGAGATGGATCCTGGCTTCCCCTGCTCCCTGCTCCTGTCTGTGAGGGTTTGCACACACCAGAGATGGATCCTGGCTTGCCCTGCTCCCTGCTCCTGTCTGTGACAGGATTTGCACACACCAGAGATGGATCCTGGCTTCCCCTGCTCCCCGCTCCTGTCTGTGACAGGATTTGCACACACCAGAGATGGATCCTGGCTTCCCCTGCTCCTGTCTGTGACAGGGTTTGCACACACCAGAGATGGATCCTGGCTTCCCCTGCTCCTGTCTGTGACAGGATTTGCACACACCAGAGGTGGATCCTGGCTTCCCCTGCTCCCTGCTCCTGTCTGTGAGGATTTGCACACACCAGAGATGGGTCCCGGCTTCCCCTGCTCCCTGCTCCTGTCTGTGACAGGATTTGCACACACCAGAGATGGATCCTGGCTTCCCCTGCTCCCTGCTCCTGTCTGTGACAGGATTTGCACACACCAGAGGTGGATCCTGGCTTCCCCTGCTCCCTGCTCCTGTCTGTGAGGGTTTGCACACACCAGAGGTGGATCCTGGCTTCCCCTGCTCCCTGCTCCTGTCTGTGAGGGTTTGCACACACCAGAGATGGATCCTGGCTTCCCCTGCTCCCTGCTCCTGTCTGTGACAGGATTTGCACACACCAGAGATGGATCCTGGCTTCCCCTGCTCCCTGCTCCTGTCTGTGAGGGTTTGCACACACCAGAGATGGATCCTGGCTTCCCCTGCTCCCTGCTCCTGTCTGTGAGGGTTTGCACACACCAGAGATGGAGACTGGCAGGGTTAAAGCACCATTTCTGCCTCTGGTTTTGAGAGAGGTGGAGGCTGTGCATGCCCAGAGCTGAGCCTCTGAGGGGACATTTGGCAATGACCTGAGTGCTATTCTTGCTGCTCAGCACAGACTTGAAGTGCTTGCAGCCCGTGCAGGGCTCCCACCACCCCTCCTGTCTCCTCATGTGTGTCTGAACTTTTCTGTGTTGTGTTTGTGTCAATTAAACTCAGAGAACTGGGTTCCAATGGCACTCAGGTTCTGACACACCACGTCAAAAGCAGTTACCAAGCCAGACACAGCCACAAGCTGATGTTTCAGCACTTTGCACCTGCCATGGCTACAGGAGCTGGTGATAACAGACACAAAAAGCTTGTTTTCCTCACCATTTTTCAGTTCTTCAGTCAGGATATGTAAATATTCTTAACAAACAGGACTGATTAGGAGTGAATTTTTTAGCAAAATAGAGCACCCATAGTGCTGCAGGCAATCATGAAGCATTAGACGCAAAAGGTGAGAGTGATCAGTACCTCAGAATCATTTTTTCCTTTGAAAAATAATTTTAAAAAATCTGCAGATTAAAACTACCCTGATCAGCCAAATAATCCCTAAATCTGACCCCAGAGAAATGGGTTGAGCTGACCCCAGAAAAAAATGACCCCAGCTCCCAGCTCCCCTCCCAGTTTTGCACAAATTCCCAATTTATACGATTTTTTTCCCATATTTTTCCAGAGTTTACACTTTTTTTTTTCACCTCCAAGAAACAAAGCAGAAAATATGGTGTTATTGTGGCATTTACAATTTTGTCACAGGAGGAATTTTTACTTTCTGGTTGGCAGATAGCAATGTAACAGCATCATGATACATTGCAATAGATGGCTTTTACTGCTTCTCTTCATCTTCTATATGGTATTTTTTTACTACCTTTACAGGAGTCAGTCACAGACCCTCAATGTTTATTTCAAGATGAATTAAAATGTTATTCTTTGGAGAATTTTCTGCTTCCCTCTCATGTCAGCTGTGGTGCCTGTTCTCCCTGCTGAAAGGAAGAAAGCTGTGCTGTGAAAATGTTGGATGGAGTTAGTCATTCAAACTGACTTTGCATTTCAAACTTAGACACTCTCGTTTCAAAATTTATTTCCAAAATATGCTTTAAACCAGATTTTTTTCTTACTTGCAAACATCAGTGGGGGTTTTTTTGATGTTTTTCTTTACCAAAATCCAGTATGAGTTTGTAGTATTTCATTACTGACAGGTAAATAAATAATACCAATTTGTCAGACATAAGAAATTAAATTAATTTGAAAATAAAATTACAGTGCTTTCAAAAGGCAAATTCTGCATTAAAACCCAAATATTCTGAGTATGTTACATGCAGAAACTTGCATTTCAATGCTTTTCCCTTTGTAGGGCTTTTTTTCCACCACAAATTCCAGAGAACAAATAAGGAAAATAAAATAGCAACTGCTAGTAGAAAATTCTTTCAACAAAAATATTCAGCTGATCTGAACTTCCAGTTTATAATAGCAGAAGGTTTCTTTGTTTGTTTGCCTTTTAAACCTTTTTTTTTCTCAGTGAAGTTCCTCACACATTCAGTCAAGGAAATTATCTCCATAAAAACCCTTAACCAACTCCTTACATCCATACACAGATTTGACCTGAGCTGGCACCAATGAAAGCCTGTGAGAGCAGTCATTAGTCTTGTACAGTTAATAAATATTCTCATTCTCTCCAGGCTGTTGCAAAGGCACTAATGATTCATGTCTTTTGAATAAAACATGTCACTACTGTCCATCTTGGATCACAGGTAATTACAGCTCTCATTGTCACCACACAAATGCTCTTGTAGGGCAGCTCATGTATTGTGAAGGATGGCTCAGCATCCATGTCAATACTTTCTCTGCAATTTTAAAGCATATCAAATATTAAAATGCAATTAGAGTCATTACAAAGTTTTTAAAGAATGGTTTCCCATTCCTAGTCAATCAGACAGGCTTTGGAAAGTGAAGAATTCCATGAGGTTTGGGCAACTTGAGGTCACAAATTTGGATTTCAGCAAATATTTTCTCAGTGATAAAAATCATGGCTTTATCTATAGTTTAAAAAAAAACCAAAACCCCTTGAAGCTTCAGAAGACTTTGCAAACATTCTGCCCTTGCCATTCCATCAAAGAGGAATTATTTAGAGAAGAAGAAGTTCAATGTGTGGCAACAACAGAGTTATGGTTTTCTGGCTCCCTCCCTGAAAACAAGGGCAAGGCCAGTGCTGGAAATTGCAAGAATCAAATCTGGAACCAAAAATTTCACAACAAACCTGCTAAAGAGCAGCAACCTTTGTACACTGCCTTCCCTTGAGCACTGATACTACTCTGGTAATTGTTAGTGAGAATGAAAGGCTTGCCATGGCTGGGCTCAGCCTGGCCAAGCTCCAAATTAAATAATTGTGCTGCAGCATCCTTGGCTTCCCTGATGGCCAGAGAAAGGCGAAGGGGACAGCAGCCCCATCCCATGGCTCTGAGGATGAGGCTGAAGCCAGAGGGATTCCAGGTTCCAGGGCAGGAGCCCCAGGAGCGCTCAGGCTCTGCCTGGCTGTGCCATCCTGTGCTGTGCCATCCACAGCAGCAGAACAAACCCTCTGAGCTGCTCCTGCACACAACTCTCCGTGCTGAGGGGCCCAGGCTGACCCTGGCCCCCCAGGCACAGGCAGGGGGTGTCTGAAGGCAGCAGAATGAACCCACCCCTGAAGGCAGCAGGATGAACCCAGCCCTGAAGGCAGCAGGATGAACCCAGCCCAGAAGGCAGCAGGATGAACCCAGCCCTGAAGGCAGCAGAATGAACCCACCCCTGAAGGCAGCAGGATGAACCCACCCCTGAAGGCAGCAGGATGAACCCAGCCCAGAAGGCAGCAGGATGAACCCAGCCCTGAAGGCAGCAGAATGAACCCACCCCTGAAGGCAGCAGGATGAACTCTCTCCTGAAGGTAGCAGGATGAACCCACTCCTGAAGACAACAGGATGAACCCAGCCCTGAAGGCAGCAGGATGAACCCACCCCTGAAGGCAGCAGGATGAACTCTCTCCTGAAGGCAGCAGGATGAACTCACCCCTGAAGGTAGCAGGATGAACCCTCTCCTGAAGACAACAGGATGAACCCACTCCTGAAGGCAGCAGGATGAACTCACCCCTGAAGGTAGCAGGATGAACCCTCTCCTGAAGACAACAGGATGAACCCAGCCCTGAAGGCAGCAGGATGAACTCTCTCCTGAAGACAACAGGATGAACCCAGCCCTGAAGGCAGCAGGATGAGCCCAGCCCTGAAGGCGGCAGGATGAACCCAGCCCTGAAGGCAGCAGGATGAACCCACTCCTGAAGACAACAGGATGAATTCACCCCTGAAGGCAGCAGGATGAACTCTCTCCTGAAGGCAGCAGGATGAATTCACCCCGGCCCAGTGCGCGGATCCGCGCTGGCATCGCACGCGAGGCTGGGCCAGCCCGGGGTGGGCGCTGCCCTCTGCCCCTGCCCTGCCAGGGTGGCCCTGGGCTCGCAGGGCTCTCTTCAGCCTGGAATGGCAGGGCCATGCCCGAGGCTCTGTCTGGAGCCGCTTCTTGCTGACCTCCAGGGAAGGGGGATCAGCCACTCTGTGAAAACTCAGCCCCGGGACTCGCTGCAATTTCTTGCATTTTCATGCTTTATGAAACCTAAACTCCATCCTGAGGCAATTCCCACACAGGAGCCAGTGAAGATCGAGCTGAAGGAGATGTCAAATGCTGTGTGAGCCAGGAACCAAGTTAGTGCAGTCAGAGGAAGATGACCTTCATTGTCTGTGCCATTAGGCCGCTATTGAATTTCTATTCCTGTACTGTATTTTTTCACCCAGTCAATTAACAGAAACAGGCAGACCCTGATTTCTTATGCTTTTAAAATATTCACAGGCCTGTGACACTTGGTTTTCAATAGCTACATGGAGAGGGTGGCCTGTAGGTGTGATATGTATCATCTGAAGTTCATTCCAAGCCCATCCAGTATGAGGGCAGCTTTAGGTTTTGCCATGGAGAAGCCTCACTGGAGACAGGAAAAGAAAGTGGGAAAATGATGAAGTTTGACAGTGACTAAAAGTTTTAGCTAACCCCTTCCTTTGCAACTAAAGAGCCATTAATCACAGGTGGATATGGATTTATGTAGTGCTCAGCAGTGACCATGAAGGAAATAATGCTGACCCTCCTGAAAAGGATAAAAATAAAAAATTACAAGGTTAAGGATCCTCTCTGAAGTGCTCAGGGGATCTTGCAGCTCCTTGGCCCTATCAGTCACTGGGAGATGCTGTTGCCCTGGGTTCTGCTGCTCCCACCAGCTCTTTCCCTGGGAATGGGGGTGGGCTGGGGACTGGGTGCTGTCGGCCCTGTCCTGACAGCTCCAGTGCAGCTCCTGTGCAGCTCCACTGCCAACTCCAGTGCCAGCTTTAGTTCCAGCTCCACTGCAGCTCCACTACCAGCTGTAATTCCAGCTCCAGTGCAGCTCCAGTGCAGCTCCAAGCCATCCCTCCTCTGGTGCTCCACTCCCCTGGGGCTCACCTAACACAGAAAACTGCCTTCATTCTCAGAGGTTTTTTTTCCATGATTTCTCTTACCTTGTGTTCTACAGATATTTTTTACATTTAGGAGAAGTTCTAGCAAGGACAAAGCTGCCAAGGTCTGCCTTTAGCCAGGCTCCAGTGCTGTCCCTGCACTCCAGGCTGGTGTTTGACAGGTACAGCGTGTGCAGGGCCCTGCTGCTGGTGCTTCAAAGGACCCAGCCTGGGAGATAAATGAAACCTCTCATCAGTGATAATCATCCTCATCCTTAAGAAACCCAGTGAAAGCTGAGGGCATGTGGAACCTGAGTGTGATGAATTGGGGGAAAAGTTTGTGTCAGCTAATTAAAATCACTTACCCTGGAACAGGACTGCTGGTATGAGTTAACAGTTGATTTAAAACCATATCACAATTCTCTGGGTTTGGTGCAGAAACAGCTTGGAAAACTAGTTAATTAGATTTTCTTTCTACCTCCTGAGTACTTCCACCCTCTTTTGCCATCAAAGGCTTCATGTATATTAGACAATTAAACTAAAAATTAACTGTTGTTACATAATCTCTGTACCATTTTTATAGAAGTCAAAGTATATTCCAGCTTATTCTGTCAAACTCAAACCCAGCTAATTCCAGTAAACTAATTTCCAGAAAGCATCCAAATAGGGAGCAGTGATAACATCTCATTGGTAATGCTGTTGTTTGGGGTTTTGAATTTTAAAGTGAACATTAATTTAAGGTGATTACATGTTCATACATTTTTCATTTTTAAAATAGATTATTACTATTGGTAACATCAAAAAATAATAACATTTCTGCTGCTTACAGACTCATCCAGCAACACTTTATTTTGCAGCCTTACAATGGGGGAAAAAAAGCCTCAGCTTTACACAAATACTCAGATAGAATTGCATTTTGCACTGAATGAAACACTTTCCCTGAGAGGAATCTGTGGTTCTGCAACAGTGATTATTTCACCTTGGTGTTTTCAAAAGGTGCTGTGGAAAATGTTAAGAACATAAAGTACCACTTAAACCTTGAATTACCTCATTTGGCTAACTCGAATTCTGAAATCATATTTTGATGCTATGGTCCTCTTTTCAGTCTCTAATTCAGCTGAGACTGCTCAGACATTATGAATTCACACCAATATATTTCACAGACCAACTCTGCTACAGGCTTTTAGAGCAGCTGCCTTTTTACAACCTGTTTATGCCTCCTGTGTTTGGATTGAACACAAAACATTTGGATGAGGAGATTCCATTGCCCTTTTGGCAAGGACAAAAGACTCATTTCTGCTCTTGGTTCAGCCTGGTGCTCTGCCTGCAGAGAAAAACTTCCAGGCTCTCACACAGCTACACAGACTGAAAACATGGGTGCCTTGAGGGCAATTAATATTGTTATTAATAATGCCCTGCTGTTTTCATAGAAGAAAACTTAAATTCTTCAATAGTGAGTGTAGACATCTGCTTGAAGTGAAGTGTGTAGGGCCTTTCTGCACTGAGGTGTTGATAGGCAGAAGTATCTGAGAGGTTTGGTCTGAAAATGAAAGAGAAATCTGCATTTCCTCCTCAGACACACACTGGCACTGCCTTTCAGTAATGTTTTTGACAGAAATAAACTCTGGCACATGACCTGTATTTCAAACTTAGGTATAAGGTAGTTTTATGAGAATCCAGGCCTTTCCTGAATCCAGGGAAAAATGATCCCAGCTGTTGTCTCCAGAGCTCCAGTGGCTGATTTTGAATGTGAAATTAAAAAGTCTTCAGAAGAGGGAGAGAAATGTTTATGAGAGCAAATATCCAAAACAAAAATGAAACTGTGTCACGGGACATAAAGCCAAGAGGCTGGGAAGGGCAGGTGCTCAGCACTGTAATGTTCATTAACGCCTGGTAAATAGAAATTAAAATTATTAACCCAATCTAAAATGCTGTGAGTAGAAATGTCAGGCATGGCAGATCCTGTGCCACCCCTCCAGGCAGTGTGCATCCAGAGGGGATGTATCTGCATGGGCACCCTGGAGCTGTCCCCAGTGCTGACCAGAACCCTCTCCATACCCCCAGACCAGGAGCTGCCCAGGCCCCCTGCCCCTCTCCCTGCCAGTGTTTGCTGTGTGCCCTGCAAGGACTCATTAACACAGAGCTAATGATGTCAGGCTCATAGTAGAAAATCTGAGTGGTCAAGTAATGTCAAAATTAATTTGTTCCTTTATATGATTCACCAGATGAATCACCAGACCTTTCAATTTACAATTCACCTCTATGATTTATTTTGGTTTTGTCACAGTGCTGTTAAAGACACTCCTGCTCCCTGCACACACCAAGCTGAAAAAAACCACATTACAAAAGCCTCAGCTGTTAAGTAGTAGCGTGTTGATAAAAAGACTGGGGAGAGCAGATGGGTTCCCACCACTGTGCATGTTGGCCCAGGGCTCCTGGTAAATATAGAAGAGAGATTTCTGTCATCCTGTCAGGGTATTTATATGCTGCCAGTCACCATCCTATCAAGGGCAGAGTAGTATTAACATTCTCCCCCAGCGTGGTTTTTCTTGATCACTGAAAATCTTTGCTCTGGCATGCCAAAAAAGTCATGTCAAATGTTAGATGGTAAATAGCTTAAATAAATGGAGAGTGGTGACCCATCCAGACACAAAACACTTGTCCTCTCTACCTTCCTCCTGCCAAGAGAGAAATCTGAACTTCTGAGGGCTTACCTTCAGATATGGTGTTTATTGGAGAATAATGGGGAATGGCAGAAGGAACTACTGCTGTAGAGAAAATAAACCGGAAGTTTTTCTTCATTAAACAATCACAGAAATACCGTTTTAAAGCCAGGTGTTCAGCAATGTTTCCTTTCACTGTAACCTTTTAGCCCTCATAATATCTATGACCATGTAACAGAGAATGTAAGAGGTCAGCAGAGTGCAAGGAGAGCTGGAACTGCTGCAGCAACAAGGGCAGGCCACAGAGCACCCACAGGCTCATGAGAGATTTTTCTTTTAATTTAAAAAAAAGGAAAAACCATCACTGTACATGTACTCATCTCAACACTTAATCATATTACTTTCAAGTTTGCAAACACCCAAAATCCCCAGAGACAAAAATAAGGAGTCAAAGACTTTTCAGAAGAAAAATCTTAAACAAGAAAAGACACAAGTGCCTTCCTGTGCTCTATTCTATGGAATGCACAGAGACCTGAATTCACACAAGGCTAAAATAATAAAGATTGAGCTCTAGAGCTGCACCCAGAGCCTTCTGCAAGAGCTTTGCTCCCAGCTGGGCAATAGAGCAGTGCTGGAGCACAGGGACACCAGGGCAGGCCCTGCCAGCCCAGCCCTGCCAGGGGCAATCCCTGGAGTCCCTGTGCCTCAGACACACTCAGGATTCAGATCCTGCCCTGTGTCCTGCTGGCAGCAGCACTGCTGCCTCAGGGAGCACATCCCCAAACCGAGGTGGCACTGCCACCACCACACCTGGGGGTGCCCTTTGGGACTGGCAATGGCCCCTTCCGAGCCCTGGGGCACAGAGATGGTTTGTAACTGTGCTTGGCACAGGGATGTGCCCAGTGCTCCTCCCAGGGGGGCCGTGGTGCCCGGCAAGGACAGCGTGCCCAGGGCTGTGGGGAGGGACAGGGCAGCCCCTGGGTCGGCGGTGACAGGGGGGTGGCCCTGGGGAGTTGAGCAGGGTGCTGAGTGCCAGGGGCTGGGCTGAGGGGCAGGAGGGGCAGGACACTGAGCCAAGCTCTGCAGGGCTGGCCCTGCTGTGCCCCAGGGGCTGCAGGCAGGGCAGGGACCCTGGGCTGGCTCAGCACACCCTGCCCGTGGTGGAACATGGACTGAGCCCATGCTGGAGCCACCCCAAGGGCAGGAGCGGGGTCACAGTGCTGCCAGCTCCTCTTTGGGGTCATGGCTGGGGTCGTTGTAAATCAGATTAGAGAGATTGGAGGTTTAACAAGTCATATGTGGGTTTTACTTTGTCCTGCCTGCCTTCTGCTCCCTCTAAGGAAGCTGTTCTCCTGGCCCTGGGCTTCCCTTCCCACTCCTCTTCTGTGCAGCAACTTTGTCCTGCTCACAGCAAACTCCAGAAGGGCCTTTTTATTTACTGACTCCTGAAAGTAATTTCTCAGGACTTTTACTCTCTTGGTATCTTTTGTGTTGGTGTTATAATGAACAGGAAAATAAATCCTCTTGGGTACAGGAAGATTTTTCAATAAGCCCTGATAACCCTTGTATATGTAAGCATTGGATTCTTTTTTGAACAGCAAGACCTATAAACTATTTTCAATTTTGATGACAGGCATGTATAAAATCAGTGGCCCCTTATCATTTCAGGACTTCACTCTGCTGCACCTTCTTCCTAGGGCAAATGTTTATGAAATAAGCTTATCCTTATCTTCTGGAACAGGCTTGCTTGTTGCAGGAATCTACTTCCTTTGCTTTTGATGACATCTTTCCATTGGCCCTAATGGGGAAACACAACTTCTGAAAGTTTGTAACCTACTCAGGCATGGCATCTCTGAGAATCCACTTAATTCCTTCCCTCTTTTTATTTTTTTCTTTTTTAAACTTATAATAACTTTGCTGTAGTCTGGTCTGATATTATATAAACCTGCCTAAAAGGACAATGGGATTAGAAAACTTTCTTTAGCTGCAAGCCTGAATACCACTCAATTTTTCCTAGCTGTTGCTCAGTAAGAATGTTTTCCAGCTTGAATTTGCCATGCTGCCTTCCTCTGGGATTCAAAAGCATCTGCTGGTTTCTACAAGTGAAGCACAGGTGCATCAGCACACCCACATCTCCCCTCCTCTGAGAAAAACACTTTTCAACAAAACAAAATACCAACGAGACAAAACCAGCCCCAATCAGGCAGGAAAACAGAGGAGTCTTGTCCAGGCAATAGAACATGAGTCTGTTCCTCTCCCCCACCACCCCTGTACCCTGAAAATAAACCCAGAGTGTTTCTAAAGAGGATACTTGCTCTGCAGTGGAAGAATTTGTGCTGTTTTGAGCCTATGCAATGAAAAATCCTTCTCATAAATTTGTTTGCTGGGGGAAGAGCAGAAAAATGCTGGATTGATGTAAAGCACATGATACAACAGTGTATCTCAGTGACACTGAGATGCTGCAGTGCCAGCCCCTCAAAGGTGATTTCACCTGGCTCTGCAGCAGGGGCTGCCTGAGCAGCAGTGGGGCTGTGGGAGAGATTTGGGAGCAGCTGTTCACTGACAGCCAGGGGATGCCTGAAGCTGCTGTCCCCAGAGAATTGTTATCCATCTTCACAGCTGCTGCAACACATTCTAACTTCCCAAAGGGAAATGCTCATGGTCCCAAGAGGCAAAGAACTGTTGAATATCATTTATCTGTCTGTGTTTTTATCTACCTGTCAAGGACAGGTGAGGGAGCAGACATGCCCATTGTTTATGGAAACACGAGAATCCCTTTCTCCTTTGTAAAAATGACAGTTCCATTCAAAGGAGGGTGTGCTGTCCCCCAGCACAGCTCCCAGCTCATCAGAACAGTAAAACACATGAGGCTGAGGGATCTGGTGTGGAAGGAGACCCCAGGGTGGGCACGGCAGCAGTAACAGGAGCAGTGAGGGAGCCCATGCCAACCTGTGCCTGCCAGAGAGCTGAGCTGGCTGCAGGTGCTGCCTGCAAGGGCTCCTGAGCCTGGAACCCCTGGGACCTCCCAGACCTGCTGCTCTAACACATGGGATCACTTGTGCTAGCAAAGGAATGGGTCAAACCCACTGGTGCAGCAGTGCCAGCAGCCCCAGGGGGAGGCAGAAATCCCTGCAGCCTCACCAGTGCCCTCGTGCTCAGAGATGGCACCAAACCCTCACAGCATTTCAGAGCAATCATGCTCATGAACAATGTGCTATCTAGAGCTAGTCCAGCACTTGGAAAGCAAATCCTCCCTGTTAGTGCCCAGAGGAGGGCACAGGCTGATAGCAGGAAGGGTGGGGTGCTCAGCCCTGCTCCCTGTGCCAGGCTGGCACAGCCTCACACACTGGAAGGCATTGCCTGGCATGGGCAGGAGCAGAGCTGAAGCTGTGAGCAAGCAGAGCTCAGCAAAGTGTGTCAGCCCCTCATGAGACTGACTGGCTCTCAAAAGACACAGCATTTTGCCTTAAACATGCTTAAACTGAAAGCTGAATTCAGTATTTCTTGATCCATTGTAAGTGAATCTGCTCAGACAGAAGTTTTATGAAACTAATTACCTACTGTCTCTACTGGAAGTAAATATTGAAGGCAAGAACAATAAACACGGGCTGAAGTGTGCTATGCAAATAATATGTATAATTACCAGTTAAACCCATGCAGTCTGTTAATCACTATGTGGGTTTAGATGGTATTCACAGCAAAGCAAAGGCAATATGACAGGGGAAGACTCTCTGTGTTTTTTTTCTCTCATTGCAAATAACAATTCACGAAGAAATATATTAATGTGTCTGTATCCTGTGTCTCAATATTGCAACATAAATAATGAGAATATTTCTTCTTTACCAAATCCCAACTGCTTTAATCTTCCCAGGGACTGCTTTTCTAAGAGTACAGAGTAAGGCTCGGGTCACTTGTACAATGCATAAAGCAGAGAGAGGCTTTTCAGAAGCAGTGGGCTTTAAAGAAACTCTAATCCTACCAATGATAACAAAGTGGAGGCAGTTCTGAGTGCTTCTTAAAACCCTAATGGGTTTACTATTTGTTTTCCTGAAAAAAAAAAAAAGATGAAGAATAGAGCTGAAGGAAAAAATATAAAAAGTGAAGATAATCTGAGAAGTACCTTCATAAAAGTATTGCTCTGTAGAAGAGACAAATGCAAGGTATCCCTGGTCTATTAGGGTTAAATCTGGAAAGGGATCTGAGGTGAGCAGGGAGATTCTGTACTGGGAAAGCCAGAGGGGCAAGGCCTGTGTGTGCTGAGTTGGGGCAGCTGTGAGCTGGAAGTGCTGACTGTCCAAAGTTGGTGGGGATTCTTTCTTGGAGGAAATATTTAGAAAAGGGATTCAAATAATCTTTTTCTTTTTTTCCGTTTCCTCTTTCTTTTTCTTCTTTTTCTTTCTCCATCCCTTTTCCTATTGGGAAATATTTACAGAGCTGCTCAAGATCCTGGCGTATATTTCCAACCTCCTCTTGTTCCAGGAGGTTTGGCTCAGTTCTTGACCTCTTCTCAGAAGGGCTGTGATTTCAGTTTCTCTCTTGACAACAGCAGTCTCCAATAAGCAAAGCTTCCTCCCCAGCCTGTGCCCCACATTTTGGGCTGCAGCTGTGTTTCATGGCTGACCCTGTGCAGCAGCTCCTGGGCAGGCAGCACAGCTGGGCTGGTTTGGGCAGCCCAGGGTTCCTGCCTGGGGGGCTGGAGCCCCTTCCCCAGTGCAGAGGGGATGCTGGGGCTGTGTCCTGCCTTCAGCCCCTCTGCAGCTCCTAAAAATATCCTAAAAGAGACAAGGGGCTAATGGTGCTGGCTTGTGAGCTGGAAAGATGCATTATTCATTGTGTGCAGAGACAGCAGAGGGAGAGAAGATGCCTGGCAGAGCCCCCAGAATGGCTTATTTACCCCTGAGTAAAAACTTAGGTTTGTTGAGTAGACTCCATAAATTTAGGAGGACTTCTGAAATGTCCAGATGTTCCTGAGCAGATGAATAATGTTCTCTTTCTGAAAGCTTACTGAATCTTTTATCATTTTATGCACTATTTGCATGGGCAGGTCTTCTGAAGGAACAGCAGTAAATAGCAACCTCTGGTACTGCCAAAGGTACCCAGCCAGGGAGGACAGCCAGGGACTTCCACAAAGCCCAAGGATGTCCTAAGGGTGTTAAACAGCCAGAAATAAACATTAAATAATGAGTTAAACCTGTCTTAGGAGCCTGGATGTGGCTGTGCTGTGAGAGGGTGGTTGGGCATCAATCTGTGCCCTCAGACACAGCAGCAGAGTGAGGTGTTGCCCTCCTGGGCAGCCAGGCCTCCAAGCAGGATCCTGGAGTTAAGGCAGAAATTGAGTCAGCTCTCTCTTTTGAACAGATTCCACTTTCTTGTCAGTTTGGGAATAGCTTCTTCTCCATGGTAATCCTCCAGCAATGCAGCTCCACTTAGAGTGATTTAGACTAGAGGCAGAAGATTTCCCAATGAGAGCTCTGCCAGCAGAGTGGGACAGCAGGACCAGATCTGCATCTTTACCTGGTTTATTATCTGCAGGGTTTGCACTCTCATCTGGTTAGGCTCTCTCTTGTGAGAGTCTCTGAATGCTTGAACCAGAAAATGTCACCAACCCTGCACTGCTGGCAGGACTGGGCAGCCTCTTGGGCAGTGCCTCTCTGTGTTTATTGTGTTAGATGTGTTTCTGTGTTTATTGTGTTAGCTGTGTTTATTGTCCCTGCATAAAGCAGCCATGTCTCTCCTCTGTGGCTGCACTGCTGGGTTAGTGCCAGCCATATGTTTTTAATGAATTGACCTGGCTTCCATGGCTTTATAATGGATGTTAAATTATTTTGTGGGTTCCCATCCACATTCTGGTTTCCTCTCTTCTTGCCTAAAGACTCAGTTTACTTGAGTTCTCAGTCTCTGTGTGTGCTTTCTTTGGTGATGAAAAAAGCCTGTGATGGTTCTGGGTGTATATACATTTATATATTGCTTGTTCTCTCTGTATGTTCATGCTTTCCTACAGCTACTCCCACATGCACACATATATATGTATATACACACAGAGGGCTCTGTGCACTCAAAATGAGATTTATCTCACTTGTTAAGCCACCAGCAGGTATTATAGTGCTGCAACCTTGACACACTGGTCACACTGACAGTGACAGTGAGTGTGGCTGACTCCAGCCAGGGCTAAGCTGTGCCCAGGACTGATCCCCAGGAGCTGGACATGGCAGAGCCTCTCCCCTCAGCCCCAGCTCTGCCTTTGCTCTCATCTGGCCATCCTTGCACATCCACAAGCTGGCTGCAACCTAACCCCAGCTCAAACCATGCCCAGGATGCAGCAACAGCATTTTATTTGGCACGGCTTTATTTTAAAGCATGGCTGCAGGAGGGGGAGATGGCACCAGCACCCATCCTTTGTGACTCAGCTGGTGCAGCAGCATGGGAGGCAGCACAGCTCTGACACAGCTCCAGCCCAACCCTCCCAGCTTCTGATGGAAGCTGGGAATTGTCCATCACACCAGAGCTTTGCTGCCATGGACCAAAGCAAGTGAACACTCACAGGGCACGAGGAGGAGCTCATGGACCCCAAGGGCAGGGGAGATTCCCAGGGCAGATTTTTGAGGAGGCCCAGGTGGGGGGCTCAGCTGGCAGTGCCTCCTGCAGGGAGCAGCACCCTTGGGCTGGGCACACTGTGAATCCACATCACAAATGTGGATGTTCATGATGTTCATCCACATCACAAATGAGGAGCCAGATGAAGCCAGGAGCCAGCCTGGGATGAGAGGCAGCACCTGCAGCCCCTCCTGCCAGCTCAGCTTCATCTTTCACTGCATCACCACTGACACCTCTCCCCACTTCATGCAATAACAACCAGGATATCTGTCATTTTTATCAGTTCCTGCAGCTCAGCTGCTCAAAACTTCCTGCTAGTGTCATTTAGCCTCTCTCATCTCATAGATAGCTCCTAGCTGCTAATATATACTAACAATTTTCACAGTCGCCTGCTTTCCATCTGTTACAGCTTCACTGCTGCTTTTTTTCTAACTTCCTCTATGATCTCAGCTTGCCTTTGTTGAAGTTACACACTTTTTCATCCTTACTGTGAATTTTTGGTTTTTTGGACATCAAATAAAATGTCTCTTAACAGTTTTCAGCTCTCGATCATGTTTCCTTCGATTTAAATGCTCTCTTGCAGATGATTTGATTCAGAGCAGCTTTAGGCTGGTTAAACTGGTGTTTCAGAGGTGCAGAGATGCTGGCTGAGATTTCTTTTCATGGTACAAAATGGATGTAATGCAACCATGCTGTCTTGAACCCAAGTGTTTTTAACTTTCAACCCACGTGGTCAATCCTTTAGCTGCCAGTGCAGCACTCCCAGAACACTGGGAGCAGCATCTTTAGAGATATAAAATGTCATTTATCATTTCAAACTGTTCTGACATTTCAGTATTATGATGCGAGTCCTCCAGCAGCTGCTTCCCACTTGCTAACCTGCCTGAGAGCTCCATGGTACAGACAGGTGAGAGGATTCTGGTGTGATTTTCCTGTCCTTAGGAGGACCAGGTAATACCTGCCCTTGTCTGTTTTCCTTAGGCCATGAGCTGTGTGCCTCAGTGCTGACTCACATCTGGGTAATACAGCCCTGGCTCAATTATCTGCTGCTCTTTTGTTTTTATCCTGCTGGGTTTCCCCAGGTTATCAGAACCACTTTGTGCAGTTGAGTCACATGAAATGTTTGGGTTTCAGCAGCAGAAAGGTCAGATATATATTCATAAATTACCAACTCCAGCTCTTTGTGTTTAATCACCAGACCTGTAGCACCTGTGACTCACAATAAAAACAAAACTCTTTCACTCCCTCTTTTCACTTTCTTGACCTCAAGCAGAGTCAATTCAAACTTTAAATTCATCCCAGGTGTCTCAGGGCTGCCTGTCCTCAGGGGCAGAAGGTGTTCCAGACTTGCCTGAGGACATTTGCATTCCTGGCTCTCAGGAACATCTCCGGAGGAGCATCCCCAGGTGTCCCAGTCCTCAAGGCCCATGTTCCTGATGTTCTTCCACCTCAGTGAGGCTCTGCACACCCTGGGGGTTTCTTTCTCTGCTAAATAAGAAGGAAGTGATGCTGAACAGCACCAGAAAAGACAATTACAGTGCTGTGATCAATGCCAGCTCACCCAATGCCAGACTGGACCACAGATACAGATCTAGCAATGGGCAGAAGAGAAGCAATGAGGACTTTGCAGCACTCAGTAGAAATCCTGCATCATTTTATTAAGATGATAAAAGAAATGAGGTGTTAAGTGAGAAGGATGTGTGCTGAAGGCATCAGAAAACCCATCAGCTACTTCACCAGCAGTAATGGCTCTGAGTGAGGGGTTTGGGTGCTCAGACAAAAAGGGTCACTAAGAGATCAGGCCTGTAATGGCACTGAGGAGCCTTGAAGATAAATGGCAGATTTCCTACAGACTGCTGATTTCCTAAGACAGATTTCATTCTTAGGCACTGAAAATTTTCATAGTCAGAGAATTTTTTACAGAAGTGCAAATTGAAACAGCTAAACGGTGTTTATGCATGTGTACGCATATAAATATGTATCAACTTCCCTTCCTCACTTGACATGATTGCAGAAGAAATTCCCATTCTGACTTTTCACACCCACATGAGTACAGGAAGAAGGAATTTAAAGGTTGCTTAAATTTGTGTAACCACTGTGAAATTCCCGAGTCCTGAAAAGTACATTTTGTTGAAGATATATTTCTGTGTAATTTACTGTTTGAGGGCTTCCAACTGAAATGTTACTGTACATGGTACAACACTTCTCATTGAGTGGGAGTTCACCTTGCTTATCTCTGGCCAGAAGTTTGCAGTGTTATTCTCTGTGCATTAGCTGCCCACCACAATGGAATCAGGAGCATTTAACTGGTGTTACATAAAAGTCAATTAATGCTCAGCAATCCCTAAAAGAGCATGAAGGAACTTTCTGGCTTCAACAGACAAGAATGTGATTGTTTGCTATTAAATATTAATAGTATTGCTGTGGGAAATAGATCTTTGGGGAGGTGAGAAGTGAGATATGCAAAATATGGAGGTATAAACCCAATTCATAAAAGAAAGGAACAGAAAATCCCCAGCTGTGATAAACCTTTGTCATCAGCACCAACAGCCTCTTTCCAGAGAGCTGATGGCTCAGGAGATGCAGCCACATCCCACTGCCTGCCAAACCAAATCCCTGCCTGGTTTTGGTCTCTCTCTGGTGCAAATGCTGCACTGACCCTGTTCCATGGCCAGCCCTGCTCTGTGCTGAGCTCCCAGAGCTGCTCCTGCTCCCTCCTGAGCCTCTGCCTGGCTGCTCTTGGGCCCAGCACAGATGGATGGAGCAGGCAGAGCAGCCTTGTGCCTTCCACACAAACAGGCTGGGAAAACTCAATTTGCCATGTCCTGGTTTCTCTGGGCTCCTGCCTGGGCCAGCTTTGACTGTGGGAATTAGGGGCTAATGGAAAAAATATGGAATGAGGATGAGCTGAATTCAAGGCCAGGGATACTCACAAAGGATTTCCACGCCATGCAGATTGCACATATCAAATTGAATTTGACTTCCTTGCTGGTTGGCACAACTGGCTTTTCATTGTGAATGTGTAACTATAAATAAATACATTTTCCTTATGCTTTGTGGATAAGTGCTAGAAATTTGACTTTTCTCTCTTGGAGAGCAAACCCCATAGATGATTATACAGAAAAATGTCAAAGAAACTGTTTCATAGCTCCAGCCCTCCCTGAATTAACAGGTGGCTCAAAAGTCTACAGTCACTATTTGGATTGTTTTCATACCACCAGCTTTTTTAAGGAAACTTTATGACAAGAAAATTGTTGTCATCTTATTGCAGAGGCTCCATAATGATCACAACAGTTCCATACCTGCTTGGTTTTTCTCATGGGCATCTCCTCAGAGTTCTGACTCTTTCCTCTTCCCAAAGCAGCCACTGACTCCAGTTATCTTCTCACCCACCCACCCCACTCTGTTATAGCATCTTCTCCTCATTGCTCACAGCTGTGCCCTGGTAAAGTCAGGCCTGTTCCTGATCTTTGATAATTGGCCCAGCTGCAGCTCCTTAGGGGTGAGATTACCTTCTACACTACCTTTATTTCTTATATTCTATCCCCCTACACAAAACAACAGACATAATTTTCCACAAGTCTGGTAAACAGAATGGAAGGATTAAGAAGAAAGAGAAATTATCAAGGATGACACTGCAGCAGCTCTGGCTCTCCTGAATTCACTGGCGCCAGTTATGTCAGGCCAGCTCTTCCTCCTTTAAATTAAAACTATGTTATGTTTTAATTTCCCAGAATTCATGCACTGGAAAATCCAAGCTGGACTTTTTCAAAAGGATAAGGGCCAGAGGCTCAAAGCAACTAAAGAGCAGTAAAGGAGTGATATTTACACAGCCTAGAACCCACCAGGCCTGCATGCCCACTCTGAGTCTGTAGAGCACAGGCAGTGCCCAGCTCTGGGACCTCATGGAATTTATTTCAGCCCTAAGCCCCAATATTGTCATTAGTGGAACTGCCAATATTTAGGTAAATTGATAACTATTTCCCAATGCTCACACAAAACTTGTGTGTAAACAGGGTCAGCCAGAGCTTCCTGCCTTTTCTGGCACTGTGGAAATTGTGTGGCCAGGGCAGCCAGGAGCAGATGTCCTGGGGACTCAGTGGGGTCAGCCCCACCTGTGCTGTTCCCTTCCCACCCTGATCCTGAAAAAAGACTGACCTTCATGAGCAGGAGGGAGTGCTTTCATTTAGAAAATTCACAGTGCTGTAATAAACTTAATCTTTATTAGCTGGTGCACATAGAGCAAAGTTTGCAGTAATTGTACCTTGACTCAATAGATTAAAAAAGAATAAAATCACTTTACATTTGCCCTTGATATGGAGCATAAAGAAATAGAAAGAATTTACACATAAAGAATTTAGCACTGCTTATGAAACCTAAAAGGGAAGTTCAGAGAAAGTTGTGCCAAAATCAGGAGTCTTGTCCCAGCAGCAGCCTCTGCCAGCTCACCCCTGTGATCAGAGCAGGGCACTCTGCTCTCAGCTTGGGCACACGTGGGCAGATTTTGTTCAAAAATTGTTCCTCATTTCTGTGAGAAATGTGTTTTCTCCAGGCTTCATCTTGCAAAAACTGCCCCACAAATCATGTTCAAGAGAAAATGTTTAGAAAAGCAACCAGAAGCTGTACAGCTTAAGGCTTGTGCTAACCATTGACAAAGATCTATGAATGTCCAGCAATACACAAATGCTGTATCTTTAACTTAGTTAATTATCCAGGAGTGGGAACCAGTTTTGGTAAACCTTACAAAGTTTTGGTTTGGGCATCAGTTTTGGTGAACCTTACAAGCAAAGGTGAACTAGCCAGCTTTTTTGACTGTGTTTGCATCAGGTCACATCCTGCTGCAACTGTTTTTGTATCTGTCATTAAATACATTATTAATTCACAGCACTGAAAGACAGAGCAGTGGTCAAGAAGTTCATGTTGGGGAGAAACTGAATGGCTTGAGGGCCAGTGGCAACAAATGGGGATATTGATCAATGTGACTGCTCTCTGATTTTATTGATATGGAAACTGGAATAGCAATAGAATACATTGTCTTCCATTAATTACCAGGATTTTCCTTTTACTAACACTAGTTGTGTTTTTATTATTGGAAGTTATGTTTTTATTATTGCACTTCTGTTCATGTTTTCCTTGTGCTTCTTTGGAGGGGTGTCCTGGTTTTGGCTGGGAGAGAATTAATGTACTCAGTATATTACAATTACAATCAGAGCCCTAATTTCTTCAAGTCAAGGAAAATACCCGATTCTGCATTGTCAAAACTGTGCTCTTTTTAAAAGAAGTAATGGATCATATTAGAAAAGGACCCATTTTGCCTCCTCAAAAACCCACAAACCAACAAGTGAAAAAAACCCACCCACTAACAAAACATCTAAACCAAATGCTCTCAGTTCAGCTCCATTCTGTGGTTCAAATGATCAGGAACAACACCACACATCTTCTGGTCTATACCTCCCTGGCTGTCCTAATTAATGGTGGCCAAAGGCAGTATTTATTTCTTAGCTCACGAGATAATAGGTTATTGATTGATCTGGGAGCTAATAGCCAAGGTTATGTCTCACATAAGAAGTGATTGTGTGGATTGAAGTTCATCATTGATCCTGTTCCCACACACTCAGGGGGATCATACATTTAGCTGTCGCATAAATAAGAACAAAAGACCCTTAATGACATTTATTGACTTGCAGAGATGTGATTCCTCACTTGCACCCACCACAGTTACTGTGGTCAGCCCACAGCTGGCCACTGACTCAGCTCTGGTGTTTTCATTTCATTTCAGTGGCTCTTCCCTGTCATGAGCAGGGAAATTGGGACACGCTGGAGTCCTCTGCTCCTGCAAGGAGGGGCTGGATTCCACTGCCTGCTCATCCTGTGGCATTGCCACCTCACCATGGTGAAACTCAGAAACCACGAGACGAGTGAAATAGCCAAAGAAGTATTTTAAAGGACTGTAAAAGGTTTGGAAGAGATTAAAACCAGAAAGAAATGGAGTTGTAAATGCAGTGTGGAATTGAATGCAAATATTGAACAGCAAGCACGTGATTGGAACTGCAGAACTGGGCACAACTTGGAGCACCCATTCTCATGAAAGCTTCAGGATCATGAAATCTGGTCTCATTGCAGAATATTTTGTGGAGACCAATTGTTTCAGTTATACCACTTTGGGTGTTCCCATTCTTAAAATCCAGAACCAAAAACCTTATTAGAACATGTTTCTAATATGTGTTTCACAAACATGGAGGTCTCAATGATTTGATATAGCTCTGCAAGATGTCTTGAGTTCCTCTTAATTAGGATATTCAGAATGAGAAATGGTCTATCAAAAAATCCCACCAAAACCAAAACCAACCAAAAAAAAAAAAAGAAAAAAACCAAAAGAAAAAACAAAAATAAAAGGAAATTGAACAAATTGAACAAATTGAAATATCAGGTTTGTTTAGATGGAATCCAGAACTAAACTGACTATTTTATATCAAAATATTTTGAATGTTCTAATCACTGCCAGGACCAGTTCCTCTGCTATTCATTCCTCTAACCATTCATATCTCTATAATTAATTACTTTAGTTTGCTCTCTATTAGGAGTCATCTGAAGACTGCTGCTGAAAACCAAATGCAGAAAAGTACCTGACCTTCTCTGGTAGCCTTGTGTTAGTGTCACTGGGAAATGTAATTTTTTCCTTCCTGGCCACTGATTTTCCAGCCATGCAGGTCCCTTTCACACAATTCTGGCTGGCCCTGCCCATGCCCATGTTCTGTATGGATCCACAGCCTTTTTGAGACTGTCTGCTCACTTATTGTTTTTAATCTGCCACAGCAGCTTGGGAATTAAGTTCACCTCCCAGTTTTCCCAAGCCTTTTCTAAGCTGGAACTGAACCTCTGCTTTTCAGGTGCTTGCCCAGCTCTGCCAGGATTTGCCAATGTGCTTCCTCACCTCCATTTAATTTTCATGGGAGACGCAGCTTATGGAGGTACATGATGGCAACCTAAAAAGCTATTAATTTATTTGACATAAAAGCATTTTGGAACTGTGCTGCTCAGTGCCACATGAACCTTGTTTTTATTAAGCCGTGTAATGGGGAAAAAACTAGCATCAAATCCAAGGAAAAGCATTAAAAAGCTGTTTTGCCTTAAGGTGCAGAAGCTCCTGAAAAGCATGGTATTTTCTCCTCTTTCAACTATTACAGAGAAATAGCATTTTTATTCTCTCATTTATGTCAGTTAGGATAGCTAATTATATATATTATTACAAGACCCAGAGCCAGCCTCATCTCACGTTGGCATTACATTCTCTTCTTTGCATCTAGTACTGCTTTTCTGACTGTTATGTGCCATCCAAACAATTTCAGACACAGTTTCAATTACAGGGAATAACAGGATCCTTGAGGAGGTGTAAATGCTTCAAGTATTTTAGCAGCCTGTCCTGCTTGGCAGTAGCTGAAGGACCCGTTTGTATTTGCAAGGAAGGAGCTGGAGGTGCACATCTGCCTTCCACCAAGTAGCCTTCAAAGTTTCTGTGCAATGCCAAGAGGATAAATATCATCTACAAGCATGGGAGAGAGCATGCCTTGCTATTTAATTGTGCACTTTCACCAGAAGTGCCCATTAAAGGACAATCTCTGCTTTTATTCCCTCTGAATTCAATACAGTAGCTGCAACATCTAAGCCCAGCCATGGAAGTTTTTTTATATGATATTGTATTTTTTGGCTCAGGCTTGAGCAGGCCGTGCTAGCTAATGAAGAATTTCCAAATTGATGTCCATGATTTCAACAAAGCCAATGTTCTGGAGGAAAATAATCTGCAGTGTGGAAAGAAATTAGATAGATTTTTTCTGAGTAATTAATTGAAATGAAATGCTTAATTGAAATTAAATGCAGTGGGTATTTGTTGCTTGCTGTGCTGCAGCCTGATTATCAATTCTCTCTGCAGAACACCAAGACTACAATTTTTAACACTGAGGATCTTAAGAGCTTCCTTTTGAGTTTCTAATAATAAATGAAAAATTCCCTTTTTGCTTTGGGATCTGGATTTAAATGAAGTAACGTCATAAAAGAAAAGTGCCCTGAAACAGATGAGCTTAATTTAATTTAAGGCTAAAAAAAATCCTGCACTAAATTTCATGATTGGGTGAAAAGACATGTGTCAGCACCAAGGCACTGGGATCTATTCAGGGATACACTGAAAATGTAAAACTATTTCCACGAGTGCTTACATTGCTAATAGACCTCTTAAAAATAGATTAATGGAGATGGAGGTTTGTATCTGAACACATGGTGCTATTTATCACTGGCAGCTGCACCTGGATGTTACATTAATCTTCTTGGAGAACATGCACCACAGGAGTGAAGGCTCCACCTGAGGCTGGTGCTTCTTCCAGACCCTGTGGGTGCCTCGGAGAGCTCATCCCTGGATCCTCCTTGGAGAGCTCATCCCTGGATCCTCCTTGGAGAGCTGGAACCCTGGATCCTCCTTGGAGAGCTGGATCCTTGGATCCCCTTGGAGAGCTCATCCCTGGATCCTCCTTGGAGAGCTCCAACCCTGGATCCTCCTTGGAGAGCTCATCCCTGGATCCTCCTTGGAGAGCTGGATCCCTGGATCCTCCTTAGAGAGCTCATCCCTGGATCCTCCTTGGAGAGCTCATCCCTGGATCCTCCTTGGAGAGCTCCATCCCTGGATCCCCCTTGGAGAGCTGGATCCCTGGATCCTCCTTGGAGAGCTGGATCCTTGGATCCCCTTGGAGAGCTCATCCCTGGATCCTCCTTGGAGAGCTCATCCCTGGATCCTCCTTAGAGAGCTCATCCCTGGATCCTCCTTGGAGAGCTCATCCCTGGATCCTCCTTGGAGAGCTCCAACCCTGGATCCTCCTTGGAGAGCTGGATCCCCGGATCCTCCTTGGAGAGCTCATCCCTGGATCCTCCTTGGAGAGCTCCATCCCTGGATCCTCCTTGGAGAGCTCCATCCCTGGATCCCCCTTGGAGAGCTGCATCCCTGGATCCTCCTTGGAGAGCTCATCCCTGGATCCTCCTTGGAGAGCTCATCCCTGGATCCCCCTTGGAGAGCTGGATCCCTGGATGCTCCTCAGAGAGCTGGATCCCTGGGTTCCCCTTGGAGAGCTGGATCCTTGGGTTCCCCTTGGAGAGATGGATCCCTGGATCCTCTTTGGAGAGCTCATCCCTGGATCCTCCTTGGAGAGCTCCAACCCTGGATCCTCCTTGGAGAGCTCATCCCTGGATCCTCCTTGGAGAGCTCCAACCCTGGATCCTCCTTGGAGAGCTCCAACCCTGGATCCTCCTTGGAGAGCTGGATCCCTGGATCCTCCTTGGAGAGCTCATCCCTGGATCCTCCTTGGAGAGTTCCAACCCTGGATCCTCCTTGGAGAGCTGGATCCCTGGATCCTCCTTGGAGAGATGGATCCCTGGATCCCCCTTGGAGAGCTCATCCCTGGATCCCCCTTGGAGAGCTCATCCCTGGATCCTCCTTGGAGAGCTCCATCCCTGGATCCTCCTTAGACAGCTCATCCCTGGATCCTCCTTGGAGAGCTCCAACCCTGGATCCTCCTTGGAGAGCTGGAACCCTGGGTTCCCCTTGGAGAGCTGGATCCCTGGATGCTTCTCAGAGAGCTGGATCCTTGGATCCCCTTGGAGAGTTCATCCCTGGATCCTCCTTGGAGAGCTGGATCCCCCTGAGAGCTGGATCCCTTGATCTCCTTGGAGAACTGGACCCCTCTCAGAGAGCTGGATCCCTGGGTTCCCCTTGGAGAGCTGGAATCCTGGATCCCCTGCAAAGTGCTGGATCCCTGGGTCCCCTTTGGAGAATTGGATCCTCCTCAGAGAGCTGGAGTCCTGGATCCCCTTTGCAGAACTGGATCCCTGTGCATCTCAGGGACAGCCTGAGGCCCCCTGACTGACAGCTCAGGCCTGTGCTGCCTGTGGCCCTTGGAGGAAGGGGCTCATCCCTCTTGCTTTCCCAAGGATTGCATCCCATACTGATGCCTTTACTTTTAGCATTTATGTTTTTCCAATCCTGCACTGCATTAGTGTATAACTCTGAACTCCATATAAAGCATTAGCAAGTTCTCTCCACATTTTGGTCAGACAAAACAATCCTTCCAGGCCTGAGAGCTAAGGACAGCCTCAGCCTCAGGCCCCAAAAAGCATAAATAAAAGTGAATTGGGGGAGGAGAAGCACACTGGAAGAATGTGACTTAATTCCCTGAAAATATAATTGGACAATTAACCTTTGATATGCAAATAGACCAAACTTATATCTGTCTGAAAAACTCATGACCCTCATCCATCCTGGGTGTAGCCCCTCTCAGAGGCTTCTGACTGCCCAAGGTGCATCTGTTGAAAGCCTTTAATAAACACCCACTTTTATTCTCTTTTCCTTGGCTAGCCTCTGTTCTAGGTAGGCACCCCAAGGCATCAAGCAGACCAGTCACAGTCAAACTCCTGGGTAGTGCCATTTCCTACCCCCAGGTTTGTTTGGTGTGGCTATGAAAGAAGAAGTGCACTTACATATGTTAAAATAAATAAATAAAACCCAAAGAAAATAAATAAATAAAACCCAAATTACCTTAATTTGAACTTCCTACTTATTTTACATTATTGCAACTTCAGCAAGTTTCTGTGCAACCACTGGGACTTTTGACCACCTCCTCCTGCCTTCATCCCTGGGTTTATTTGGAGGGTTACAAACACCAGGAGTGAGGTTGGTGAGTGTTGGGCCAAAGCTCTCCTTAATCCCAGCCTTACCCTCCCAGCTGGAATGAGTGCAGTAGGGCACCTGCATGCTCCCAAAAGGGCCAGGCCTTGGCAGGGTAAGGCTTTTTTTTTTTTTTAAGAAAAGCAAAGAGAAATTGTCTAAATGCAAAAAGCATCAGAGTTTGCACAGAGCATAAGGACAGCCAGGCTGAGTGATGTGATTTGGTACCAGACAGCTACATCAGCAGGTATTATTCTTACCTCAATTTCACGTTCTTCTAAATGAAAGACCCATTTCTGAATGCTTTAAATTGCTGGGGGAAAAAAAAAATCTATGTTTATAGAGGTAAAGTGTGCCATGTAGAGGTAAAATATATCAGATAATAAAACAGCAAAAGACCAGACTCTGGTATAAAGAAAAACAAATCTTTTTTTTTTTTTTTTTAAGTAAGCAACTTGTTTTTTCTAAATAATGCATTAGCTGCTTTTCATTTTTTCAAATTAGAGTTTATTATTTTCAACTTGCTATCACTCAGTACAGCTTGGATATTTTAAAATACTTTTAATCACGAACCTAAAAGACGTTGGCATGGCAAGAAGCTTAGCAGCAATAAAAGGAATGTAAGTGGAAAGGTAGAACAGATGAGAAGCAGCAGCAAGGCTTTTTATGATAGTAATCTAATTTTAAAATAGCTTCTCATTTCTATGCAAAAAGGCATTTGTGGAGCTGCTTCCCACACACCTGCAGGGCTGTGGAGCAGGAGCAGCTCTGGCTGAAGGACAGGGGAGCAGCCTGGGGGCCCCTGGGCTTCTTATCTGCAGGGTGCTGAGGAGCCATCGCTGATAAGACAGGGCTCACAGGGAGAGGAGCGATGCTCATTCTGCCAAATTCAAGAGAAAAAGGTTGTTTAGACATAAATTAACAAACACAGAATGGAGGAGGCTGCAGGAGCCTGGGCTGCAGCACCATCCCCACCCTGCAGCCCCAGCATCTCTGGCTTTGCTGCCTCTTGTCAGGGTTTCCTTCCTGTGCCCATCCCAGCCCTCCTGCCCTGTGCTTGAACACCTGCACAGGGAGCCCTGGCCTCAGCTGGAGAGCCCTCACAAAGAGCCAAAACAAATCCAAGTGCACCCTTAGAGCCACTCTGCCTTGTTTCTGTGGCAGAGTCAGCCTCCATCTGCAATGGCACGAGAATTCTCATTGCATTACATTTTTTTATATTTAATGATAATACATTACTTATTTACCTCATGTGAACTTGCTATTATTTTCTATAAAAAATTATTCACTAGTCTGATTTAAGAATTCTCTTCTTGGATGAAAACCATAATATTTTATACCTTTATTTTAACATTGCTGCAGCAATTGCTGAATGAATGCATTGCAAAGTAGCAGAAAGTAAAAATCCTCAAGTGCATTGGCACACCCCAACAATAATTTTTTTTTTTTAAGAAATGGGGGGGAAAAAGTCTTCAATAATTTGGAATCAACTTTACAAAACTGGAAAAAATCCTTGAGATATAATTTTAGGAAGGAGGAATGATAATAAAACACATAGTTCATTTTGTTAAGGATCAGGGAATTTTGCCATCTGAGAAACAGTCAAGTAACTATGACAAGTAGAAAATGTTTGGTTTTTTTTCTAAGAAAATACCCACAGAGGTGACCTCTTTGTCAGATTGAGGGCCGTTTCCCACACTATAATGTGATTCTTCTCTCCAGAAGGACTGAAATCCTCCAGAGCAGTGCTTGTGTCCTGCTGTGCAGAATGGATCATTTTGACCACAGTAACCTTTTCATAAATGAAAGCACTCCACCATTCACAGGGGAATGTTTATGAGTGATGTGCTTCCTTCTACCATTTATTACTAAAGGCTACACTGTAGTAAATTCCTTTCCAACTGCATTTCAACCTAGCAGGTAAAATATTCTGCTATATTTTATTACATGATTTACCACTTGTATCAAAATTGAATGTATATGTACATTTTTAAATATCATTAATATTTCATGCTCACTTTGACATTGCATTGGCACATAGCTTATTAGGTTTTACACATCTGCCTTTTTTTTGCAATCATTCCCTGAAATATCACAAATCCTGAACTTTGATGCTGTCTCTGCTCACCAACTTGATGGGCAATGGTATTCAATTGCAATGCTCCTTCTGAGCTCCCAGATGTCCTCAATCCTCTGCTCCTGTACAGCAATGTCAGTGTGATCCATGGGCTTTTGTTGACTTAGTTTGATGAAATTTTTTTCACAAACCCCTAAAAAAATCTCCTGCACTGGGATCCCTTGTTCCAGGGTAAGGAGAGCTGCAGAAGTGCTTCCAGGAGTGACAAAGTCTGCCACCTGCAAACCCTCTCTTAAATCCCTCTGTCCATGCACTGGGGTCATTTATATTGGGCCCAGGACTCTTGTCTGCCCCATGTCACCTGGGCTCACCTGGGGAGCAGCATTTATCAGCAGCCCCTGCCAGGCCATCAGTCGGGTCAGAGAGCTGCTGTGGGGGGAAGAATGGCAGGAGATCTCATTCCCTGGGTTTCTTTGTCAGTACCTATCAAATTCCTTCTTTGGAGGATGTCCATGGCAAAAAAATACCACCCAAAAAGCACCTTATATTAGGTAAAGAAACAAAAATCTTACTTTGGTATTAACTGCAATAAAATCTAGGAATAACAACACAAAGGTTTCATGAGCTCCTGCCCCTGCCAGGTGGGGTTGTTGCAGCTGAGCTGGGCTGGCCAGATGCTCCTGGATAACCCAGGTGCTCCTGGATGTTCCAAGTGCTCCTGGATGCTCCAGATCCTCCTGGATGGTTTAAGTGTTTAAATGCTCCTGATGCTCCAGGCTCAGGAGGGCCCAGCAGCCTGGTGCCCCCCACTGCAGACTGAGCTCCCCAGCTGAATTCTGCCCTCCCCAGCCTGTGCTGAGAGCAAAGCTGGAGTCACCATCTCCATTCCAGCCCTGCACTTGCTCAAAGGCACAACACAATTAGTGCACTGTCACATGCAATTAGTTACCACTGTGTTGGCACATATTGTAAAGCTTTTTTTTCTGGAGCTTATGTGCAGCTAATTGGAGCCTGGTTCTGGAGAGCTGCACCACAGGCACTTCTGCTGCAGGACATGGTCCCTTCCACCCCCACTGCAGCAGGGGAGGGCATTTCCAGCAGAAACTTGGAGGACAGTTGTGACATCTCAAATTAAGGATGAATTATGTGACCAGGACTGAAAACAAAATTATCAGAGTCCAATTTCTTTGGACTTTCTTAATGACTTTGAAGTGCTTTTTCTCCCTTCTCTGCAGTGGGGGTCCACTCTCCCTGTGTCTTCACAGGACCAAAAAAAAAAGTGCACAGATTACTTACAGCTTTAGACTTTTCCTAGGAATCAGTTACTGCACATGCCAAGGATTCAGGTGTTCTTTCAGCTACTGCAAGTGTTCATCACATGTGAGCACTCACAAACTTCTCTCAGGACTGCTTGAGCTGCAAAATTCCCATGACATTGCCTCACAGTGAAATTCATAGGAATAAATCACCTATAAGATAAGGCAATACAGACTTTATTTGACCTCAGCATATTAAGATAATGTTGTGATGCTATTACCATAATAACACTGTGGTCAGGTTGTTATCACCATGTAACAGCAGACAATTACTACCTGTTGTAACCTGCCAGGCTAACCTTACAGTACTCATTAAAACAGCTGTGAAACTCTCATTTCTCTTCTGAGGTGGCTTCGCTGGAGCACAGAGCAGGTGCACACCAGCATTTCTCTGTATCAGCAGCAGAAATTGAGAATTCAGCTTTGTGTACAAGAGCAAAGAGCAGCAGCTGCAAGCTAATGGGGTGGTGCAGGGCTCCAGGGGGATCAGACACACAGGATAAAGCTCTGAATCCATTGCTAAAGCTGGGCTCAGTGATGGGCCAAAGCACAGGGAGTTTCAGAAATGAAGGACAGAGATGTGGGAGAGGTCCCTGCAGATGTGCTCACTGTGGAGGTGCAGCTGTGAATTCTAACCACAATGTGGGGTATGATTTAACAAATGCATGGTGCTGTGAGACATGAAGTGCAGTGCTGGAAGCCAAATGGGAAGAAAATAGTCAGCATCTGCCCACAGAGTGGCTTAGATTGTCTACAAAACTTTTAGAGCACTCTGGTTTGGATCACAGCAAATAGTTAGATTTCCAGTTCAGTATAAATTGTGAGGTTTTTTGGTTTTGTTTTGTTTTGGAGGTTGTTTTGGATGTTTTCTTATTGTGGGTTTTTTTGGTTTTGTTTTTTGGGGTTTTTTGGGTTTTTTTGTTTTGTTTTTTTTTAGGGGTATTTGTTTGGGGTTTTTTACTTTGGTTTTTGGTTTTTTAAGATTTTCTAAACCTTCTGATGTTTACATTCTTGTAACAAACTTTCTCACACACTTTCTCTAGATAACTTATTGTTTCGCATTCTTTTATAGGAGAGAAGAAATTTGATAGACTGTTAACACTTAGGTGATACTTTCACCCTCCAACCCACTGTCACTTTTAGAAATCCATAAATGTTAGAGTCAAAAAATAAACTTCCTTCTTTGCCTTAAAACCAGCAGTGTGTGTGCATTGTGTTATTTCGTGTCCCATAGTAACAGTTGTGGGGTTTATGATGAAACACTGATTTATTTAATCACCCAAAGGTATTTGGGTTGCTTTTCAGGTGCACTCTCACCCCAGCAGACCTGGGTCACCTCCCTGTCCCTGAGCAGCTCAGCACAGCAGGGAATCCCCCAGCAATCAGCTGCCTTGCCCTGGAAAACACAGGCTGGTTTGATTCTCTCCTCAAATGCACTGCGCCCATTCCTAGAGAGATGACTCCCACCTGTGTTCTTTGTCTTCTGCACCACGGGCAATAAAAGGCTTGCCAGGACTCTAATGGCAGAATGGGGGGCTGTGTTTCTCATTATTTTCAGCCCTGCTGTACAAATCCTGCTGTTGTGGCCACTCTGGAGCTGCTCACGGGCTGGCAGGGGTGCAGTGTGCAGGTGGGTGCCACAGCCAGGTGCTTCAGCTGCTGGCAAGGAGTCAATACAACACGACAGAGGGGACAGAAATCTGATTAGAAACCCTGTTACTGGATAAAATCCCTTTTTCCCAGCAGGAACAACCCCTTTTAGACTTGCAGAGGGCTCTGTCAGCCTTGTGAGGGTGCAGATGTCTCAGTGTCTCTCTCCTGAAACACTCCACAGTCTGTCTTTTGTCTTTCAACACCTCATTGTAAGTGAAGATTGACAGGGCCTTGCTGATGCCTCTCTGCAGCACCTCTCTGCCTGAATGCAGAAATGGTTTTTTTATGGTGGATAAAACCTGCTGAGTCTTCCTGAGGAATCCCAGGTTGGGGGATCTGACCCAAATAAATGTTCTCTGGAAAATGGATTCTGGCAGAAGACTCTGCACTTTGTGCAGATTACAAATTGCACCCAATTTTCTGGTTTAGCTGCCTGATTTTTAGTGCTGGAGCTGTTGATTGCCTCAACTGTTGCAATTCAGAGAAACATTTTTCATCAAAAAGAAAAGTAGCAGTTGCTAGGACTTAAAGAGTGCTGAAACACGATGGTTTTCATGGTTGATTTTTAATCCACACTCCATTGTTGAGTTTCCTGTTACTGACTAATATCAGTGACATGAGCCCAGATCTCACATAGGATTATGTGTGGAAGTTTTGGTGCAGCTTCAATTCTGAGCAGAGCAAATGAAATAAACTCAGAGGTGGTTATGACACAAACCTGCGAGAGCAGTTCCTGCTTGCCCAAGATACCCACAGGATCATGACCCACTTGGACCTCCTCTGGTTTTGGTACTGCCTGGAATTTCTGTAGGAATTCAGAATTGCCATTTTCTGCAGTGTTTCTTCCAGAACCTGCTGTTCCTGAAGGGCCAGAGGGCTGGTGACAGGAGGGTGAGAGCACAGGAATGCACTCACTGCGCTTTGGCCCTGATGTGCTCAGCCAGGGCTGCCCTGGACCCTTCCACAATGGTCATTTTAACAAAAATTAAACCCCCGGGAAACTAGGAAAGAAAGAATGGAATAATTTCAAAATCAACCTTCTAAATGTTGGAAACCATAACTCAGGGATCCCACAGTGCAATTTTCCTTCCCCTGCCAGTGATGCCTGGCCCATGGAGCAGCACAGCCCCAACACGGGCACCCACAAGCCCAGGGGACACCACCCAGCTCTGTTAAACACCACAGCAGACCTGTCCAAGTTCCCAGCACCTCTAGCAAGGGCTTGTTCTCTCCCCTGCCCTCAGTACTGCAGCCCCAAAGTGTGGACAGGTTTTTTCTGAGACACAGTCCATGGGAAAAGTAACGTGAGAAAGAGTATCTGAGAAAGCAACAGCTGTCTAATTCAAGGCCATGGTTTCTTTGAGCAAGAAGTTGTTTTGTAAATTATGTGATAACAGGAGGTAAAAAAGAAGCCACAAACATCTTGAGAATAGGTGTGACTGACTTTTATAGCTGACCAATAGTGAGCTTTAGTTTTGCAATATGCATGAGCCTTATTATTGTGATTATAAAAGTATTTCTGTTAATCAATAAAGTTGAGATTTGTCTGCATTAGAGGATGAGCAAGTCTCCCGTGTACCTTGACACCAAAGCTGAGAGATGGGAAGCTGCTGGCTCATATGAGGCCAGGAGACCTTGTGTGTGTTTAATTTATTTCCAGTTCCTCCAGCTCTCTCCATCCCTTTGCAAGTCCTGTTTCCAAGGAGGGGACTGAAGCCCAAACAGGCTCATTCACAGGACACAGCATCTTGTGATGCTGTGAATAAACAAATGTGGGAGAGTTTTCAGCACTTAATGGTGTCAGCCATGAAGCAGAAAGCTGTTCTCAGCCCGGCCCATATGGGAGCTGGCATGCTGCACTTATCTCTATGTGGGTAAAATGAAACCTGTGTTTAATGAAGGTCTGGAGAAAAATCCCAACAACTCAAGGCACCTGTGGAGGAGGGAGGACGATTTTCTTTTGGGTTAATGCAGTTTAACATTTTAATAATTGTTGCATAAGGAAGCCCACCCAATTAGGACAAATCCTTCTTTAATGAATATTTGGCTGTCAGGTTTCAGACCTAAATATGCCTATTCAGGTTCCTGTTAATTTAAAGAAACTCCTGGGAGCCTGATCCTGACCCTAGTGCAGCACACAAAGGAGGAGAAAGGCAGTCAATGGTGACGTTTACAGATACTCAGAGGGAAGGGAATCCAGCTCGATGGTCTGGTAATTTCTATCAACACAGTGGAAACCAGATGGATGCTCTCTGTCCTGTCTATCTCTTAGCTAAAACACTGGCTGGCTTTAAAAATCTGAACACATTTTGGCTCAAAAATTTGAAGATGGTTCCCTGAAATCCAGCAGGTCTGATCAAATAGATTGGGTAAAGATAAAATGGAAGCCCTGCTTTATCTGCTTTTCTTTTTACACCTAACATTAAACCACTGTCTTTTTTACAATGAAGTTTAAAATCTGCATATCTAGTCATAGTTAATCTTTTTCTAGCTCCCACCTGTCTGTCACTGGAGCACCTTACATTCCCACTCAGACATGGAGACAGATCATAGAGGACTCTGGGACAGCAGGAAATTAAGCCCAGGTACCCAGACAGCTCCATCCAAGACATCCCTGTGGTTCTTCCCCTCTTTCTAGTGAGCAGGGGCTTCTGGGGTCACTTTTCCCTTCCTCTCCAGCTTTAGGAACATCAAGTCCAAGCATGATGAATTTCAGCTTCTCAACAAGAGTGGAAAAACCTCTATAGAAATATATTTCAAATGTCTGACATCTAGCTTCAATTAAGTTTATCTGCATTAATAACATACATTTCTCACTCAGTGGGTAAGGATATTTTTAATCTTTTATGCTGTCATCCAATAAGCCTGAAAACTGATAAAAAATACATTCATGTGCAAATCAGTCCTTTTTAATTTCCTTTTACTTTTTTTTCATCCTACTTCAATATTTTAAAATCCAACCTCTTTGTGAGCCCTGAAAATATTTCCTATTGGCGTGGCTAACAACAAATGCTCAGAAGGGACCTGTCAGCCCCTGCAGAGAAGATGGGCATCAGTGAGCTGTGCTCAAATCAGAGGGCTGAGAGGGACACATGGAGCCCTCCAGGCCTTGATCACCAGTCTGAATCTGCAACACCCAAACCTGACCACAGTTATATTAGCTAGAATCAACACCCAAACCTGACCACAGTTATATTAGCTAGAATCAACACCCAAACCTGACCACAGTTATATTAGCTAGAATCAACACCCAAACCTGACCACAGTTATATTAGCTAGAATCAACACCCAAACCTGACCACAGTTATATTAGCTATAATCAACACCCAAACCTGATCACAGTTATATTAGCTTGAATCTGCATTACCCAAACCTGACCACAGTTGTATTAGCTTGAATCTGCAACACCCAAACCTGACCACAGTTGTATTAGCTTGAATCTGCAACACCCAAACCTGACCACAGTTGTATTAGCTTGAATCTGCAACACCCAAACCTGACCACAGTTATATTAGCTTGAATCTGCAACACCCAAACCTGACCACAGTTACATTAGTTTGAATCTGCATTACCCAAACCTGACCACAGTTATATTAGTTTGAATGTGTAACACCCAAACCTGACCACAGTTATATTAGTTTGAATCTGCAACACTCAAACCTGACCACAGTTATATTAGTTTGAATGTGTAACACCCAAACCTGACCACAGTTATATTAGTTTGAATCTGCAACACCCAAACCTGACCACAGTTATATTAGTTTGAATCAACACCCAAACCTGACCACAGTTACATTAGTTTGAATCAACACCCAAACCTGACCACAGTTATATTAGCTAGAATCAACACCCAAACCTGACCACAGTTACATTAGCTAGAATCAACACCCAAATCTGACCACAGTTATATTAGCTAGAATCAACACCCAAACCTGACCACAGTTACATTAGCTAGAATCAACACCCAAATCTGACCACAGTTATATTAGCTAGAATCAACACCCAAACCTGACCACAGTTATATTAGTTTGAATCAACACCCAAACCTGACCACAGTTATAACCACGTGGCAATGACCTGGCTGTCTGGACATGATTGCTGCTCTCTCCTCATCCCCTGCAGTGCACAGGAATTCTGCTTGCTGACAGGAGCTATCTTTCCTCTTGCTATCAACCTCAACCATTCAGTTAAAACTAAAGAAATCATTCTCCTCTTTTCCTAAAAGGGCTGTGACTCAGAAGGCAGAATTTTATAATGATAGCTCTCCATCTTCCCCCTGACTTTTACTGTTGTCCTTTTTCCTCCACTGTAACCCTGAAGGAGAAGGAATTTTTTTGGCAGGAACCAGGAGAAAAGTCTTTCTGGTTGGAGGCTACCTTTGTTCTCAGGCTCTTGCAAGAGACTCTGGTGACCAACAAATGGGAGAAAAATCTTGCCAAGTTCTTTATAAACATCTGCTCCTAATATCCCAAAGCCACTCTGTGAAGTCCTCATGGACCTTGTTTATAGGGACATGTAAAAAAACCCAATTGTGGTATGGCTTATGTGTGCCAAGACAGCTCAGATCAGGTTTGTGTCATGCCTCTCTGGAAACATCACCCCTTGAAGACAGCCCTGTCCCTCAGGGTCCCTCCTGTGTCCTCCCTCCCCCAGGGAAGGTCTCCAGCTGACCCCTGGTGCTTCTCTGCCCACATTCTCGGAAGATTTTCATCATGTAACTCAAGCCAGGGGTCAGTTCTGAATGATCTCCTCCACTTTGACAATTCAAATAAGAGAAGTTACAAAGGATATTCAGATCATCTCATTCCCATTACCTTTGCCCTTTTCCCTGGCAAACACAGCTCTTGAGGAACAAGCAAACTGTTCCTTCAGATTTTCTGCTAGTAGTAAATGTATTTCTCTTCATTATTTCATTTCCCTGATCTTTGTTCAAAGAAACCTACAAATGCAGTGAAGTGTTACCTGTCAATCAGGTCATCAGCTCAGCAAATATCTGGCAGCAAAGAAACATGAAAAAAAGCAGCTACAGTGTAATTTTCTGATCAGTCTATTAGACATTTGTTCATTTGAACAGTTTGTGCCTCTCTTCTGCTATGTCATCTGGCAAGAGCTGACATCTGAAAATTATGTTCTTTCACCAGATATAAAGTCTATAGCACTCATTAAAATATTCATGACAAGAAACACTCTAGTCAATTGGTGAGTTGCTGTTACAGTTAAAACATAAATCACCACCATGCCATTGCTGTGGTGTGGGAGAACTTAATGGAATTGCAGTAATTTGTGTGTAAATACAAAGAACAGGAACACTGTGATAAGCTCAAAGCAGCCAAGGGCTTCTCCTGTGTAAATGAGAATTTGTGTGCAGATAATTTGTAGAGAATTTTGTAAAGAAATTCCCAAAAAGTGAAAAAGTGAAAAAAATTGGAAAATTCCAACTGAACTAGCTTAGGTACGAGCTCAGGTGATGCAGGGAGCACAGCAGAGAGTGCAGAACCCATGCAGGGCTGTAACCCAGGCTGCCAGCCCTACCTGAGCTCTGCAGCTGGGTCTCAGACCAAGGAAATCTGGATTGTTTTCTACAGGAATGGCAATCACTGCCATGCACACCCTACAGACCCCACCCCACCCAAGGAAATGCTCACAGAGTGTTAATTGAAACAGCCACCAGGTATTTCAGGTAAGAGAACCATCAATCTAATTATTGCACTTAAAATAAAGATCTTTTAGACTGGAGACAGCATATTCTGGAGCAGGAAAATCCTTCAAATGTGTATTTGAAAGAGACAGAGATGACACAAAAGAAAGGTAATTCCAGGCATTTCAGCTGGAACCAGCCACGTCAGGAAGGCCAGGACTGATCCTTCTTCCCCAGGTGCATTTTGTATCTCAGTATTATCAGCTATGAGAGACTCAAAGCCATGAAAACATGAACGAACCCATGCCCTGGGTTTGACCAAAAGCCAAATGAATTCTGTAAAATTGCTTCATAGACTCCTGGTGTTCAACTCAGGCTTTTGGCAAGGCTGGTGCTAGGATAGATACACAAATTGATTCAACAAGCTCATTAAAAAGGACCCAGAAACACTCAAAATCTTCTCCCCAAACAACAAATCCCCAAACAGAGTAGCTTTCCATTCTAGTTTTCCTTCAGAGTACAAATGCCTTTATAAACAGTTGTTTTTACAATTTTATCTAGCATTCAGCTATCACTATCCTGAATAGTAGTTTAAAAATCCCACCATTTTTGTCTGATTTATCTACTCATCACATCATAATGATTTATAGATCATTTCTACACTCAAATTAACCTTGGGAAATATTTAGATACTCTTTGGGAAGTGCTCAGCTGACTATGGAAATCTCTAATTTCTAGATCAACAGAGGGCTCTGCATGCCTGGTTAGGTCTGGAACTATCTGTTCCTAATTTGTTTCTCCAGCTGAATATTTATTTGATTCCCAGCCTGTTTCAAAGATTCTTTTGTACATATTGTCATCAAGGAACTGGGATGCAAAATGAGAAACTCCTATTTGGTCTTGCTGTGTGTTGCCACTAAACCACTCAGTTATTTCACCTTTCAGTTCTGCTCTGAAGAGCAGAGAGGGCCTAACCTTGGAAAAATCCATTAATTCATTTTGAGGTGGGTGTTTAGTTGCTAAAGAGCAGCAGCCTGCTGCAGCACTACCATGGGTGGAGACTTTGTTGCTAAAACCATTTCTTGCATCTCCTTCCATGCTGAATGGTGAGTTCCTGACCTTGAACTCTGCCAGGTAATTGTAGCAGAAGCGTCACCAATTTTAGGAGGAAGGCTAAGTAATAAAAATAAAAAGATCACCAAGGATGGAAAGAGAAGTGGTAAGGCAGAAAATGCAAATAAAATGGAAGAGAGTCTTTAAAGAGAGCTGGTGCTGGATTAGGAGTGGCAGAGTCAGTGTGGTCACCCTGCCCTGCCTGTCCCTGATTCTGTATGCAAAGGCAGCCACAGGCAGCTGATTAATTCAGCTACTGCTATAAACTAGAAAATAAATTGTTCCATTAAAAAAAGATATTTTAGCATCAGCTATGATCAGTGAACCTCTGGCTCTAATTTTTCTCCTATTTCCATTTGCCATGAGTCCTTCCCCAGCTCTGCCCAGGACAATTTAATTACCCGCAGTGAGCGATTGCCACGGAGCTGCAGGCAATGTGAGGAATCACTTTAAAAGTACAGTGCCTCATGTGCAACTTCTGCTGCTGCAGATTACTGTGCTAAAGATTACAAGTCACCCAGAAAATCCCAGAAGAGAACATCATCAGGGTTTAAACAGAGTATGAAAATTGTAGGTTCACATTCGAACGTGTTTCTTATTGGATTTGATTTGCCACGAGAGACCCAGCATGACTCGTGTCTGCTGTTACCTCCCAGCCAGCTGTGGAGGACTCAGGCTCTGTTTGGAGGAGGGTTATAAATAAAGCTGTCAGAAGCCTGTCCCCACAGGGCCATTCCTTTGTCCATACAATGACAATGGTAATACCCTCCTTTCAACAGCTTTTTTCCATAAACGTGGACATGATTTTGAGCTCACATCAAGTCCAGCCAGTCAGAAATCGTAGCCAGGTCCTGTGGTGCTATTTATCCTTGTCACTGCATCCTCAGCAGTTCAGAAGTGAAGATCCAGCTGCCAATTAAAGTGAGAGTTACCCTTCAAATTACCATGTAACCCAAATTATCTCCACTTGATGGTCTAATCCTGTTCCCAGGGAACTCTGTGAAAGCTGCTTGACTCCACTGAAATCCTCTCCTGCCCAAACCTGGCAGCTGCATTAGCACATTTGAGGCCACAGTGGGGGCAGGAGAAAAATCCAGGTTATTGTCATCAAGGTTTTGAAGGAAGTGTTCAGGTTCTGTAAGCTACAAACTGGGATGTAGCCAGGAATGGCAAATAAGGAATTGGCCCTATTTGAGTAGGTATAGGTGTAGTTTTGAATTTATATTTATAATCAAATATCATGAAAGTTGATGAAAAGAAAGACAATGGTTTTTTTCAAGTTGTCATAGCTGTTATTCATTCTGAATGTTTGGATTTGCTATCAGCTTATCAATTTAATTTCATTTATAGCATGGTTTGTGGAAGCACCTTTCTCAAGTTCAGAGACAGCTGAACTCAATTAAAGCCTTGGATGTTCCTCGTGCTTTATTAATGCAAGTATCACTATATTAGAAGGAATTCAGAAAAAGCAGGAAATTGAGATTTTTGGGAATGCAGATATAGCTGTTAGACCATGTAGAGAGGAGTACTGACAAGGCTAGGAGAAAAGCCAGACCAAACAGAGCTGAACTTGCCAAGAGAGATCAATGAGGAATAAACACAGTTTGCCTGATCCCTTGGAAGAAGAAGTCAGACAGCACAGCAGGCTCTCTCCAGCAGTGCATGTGCTTCCCAAAAGCTTGACAAAGGGCTGGCAGTGCTTCAGGATTCCCAGAATATGCATCAATAAATGAGAAGGTCATGAACATATTTAAATCTGTCTATCTGTGGAGGTTCCCTGTTTGGGGGCAGCAGGACCCTGCTGCCTGGCTCAGGTGTGTTTCTGAAGGAAGAGGAGCTCCTCTGCTTCAGGAGCTTCACTGCTGCTCTCTGGTGCCACCGTGCTCATCCCTCCCTCTCTAGCCACTGCTGCTCTCTCACCTTGGATTGTTTGGGCTAAAGGACTTGAAGAAGTCAAGTTTCACTGGTTGCAGACCCAGTCATCTCCTCCCCACCTGTTTCAAAATTAAGAACCATGCCCTAGTGCCAGGGAATGCTGCAGGATGGTTCCTGGCACACAGTCAGTGTGGGGGGCACCCACCTGCAGGAGAGGAGCCAACACAGCTCTGATCCATCCCCCCATTCCCTTCTGAAATCACCACATCACCCACTGAGAGTTGCCCAAGTGCCTCTGAGCTGATTTTAAGGGAATCCTAAAACATCACACATCCCTCCAACCCCCTGGTTTCCCAGTGGAAGACAATCTGGGATTGCCTCTCACTGGTCACAGGACATGGCAGAAGTGACAGCAAGGACAAAATGAGCAGATATCTCACATTTCCTGGGATGGCAGAGTGAGCTGGGGAGTGCTGGACCAGGATTCTTGGCACAGCACATGGCCCATGTGCCACACTGAGCTCTGAGAGCTTGGCAGCTCTGGTTCCTTGTTCTGTGCCTAATGACTCTAATCTGCTCTATTTCACTGCATCCTTCACAGCAGGAAATCTCACAGCCCTAAGTGACCTTTACCTTCAGCCACGTGGATATTGACAGATATATTTTTAAAGTGCTGCTATTGTAAAACAAGGTCAGGGATTATGTTACCAGATGAAAAGGAAACCACCTCTGAAATGCAAAGCCAAAGAATTCCCACAATTAAGCCAAAAATTCTCATTTATATTTATGGATTCAAAACTAATCACACGCCCTCAAAGCCAAAAATCCTCATCAATATTTGTAAGTCCAAAACAAACCCTATTTCTATGATACATTTATTAAAAGGAGAAATCTAATCTCAAAGGGATGGGAATGCCATGATTGTTAGGACATTGAACTTTCCTTCTTCTCCAAGTTCACCCATTCGACCTTCCCTTGCAGCACTCTTAATCAATGCATGCAAATCCTTTTTCACAGCTCTGTTCCCACTTAAATCAATGGCAAAACTCCCACCAAATTGAATGAGGATATAATTAAGCCCTTCACATTTTTCTAAACTCCACTCAAGTAGCTCCCAAACCTACAGACTGAGTAACAATTTCGTATGTAGATGGCACAAAGCAGACAGAAGAATGTGGAAAATTAAGGAAAAGCCACTTTCACATGCATTTTGGCTGAGTATCAATCCTGTTCATCCAAGGGAGTTGTGGAGAGTCCTGTTCAAGCAAGTCATCACAATTCAGTCCTGTCTCTGAACATCTTCCAAATTCAGCATGACTGGTCTGCACAAGATCAGGTTCTGTCCCCCTTCTCCATGCTGATGCTCTCTACCTCCAATTGCAGACTTGGGGATACAAATACCTGCTGAATGTGAGCTGCACAAGGTCCAGAGATGACAGATAACCCCAGATTGTGTCAGCAGAGTCATTGTGCAAAGTGGATGCCCCTGGCAGTAGAAGTTAAATCTCTAGGATGCTCGCCCTGCAGATTCAGAAGACATATTTAAAGGTATTTGTAACATATTGGAGGGGAAAATAACTGGTCCTGGTTTAACATGTCTGTGTGAACAGCACAGCTGGAGGTTTTCCATCTGGATCAAGCCCAGCAGTGTGTATGAAGTACAGGCAGGCAGAACCCAGCAGTGATGAGGTCTGTCAGAGTCACTAGAGTAATCCTTTTCCCCCAACTCCATAGTTAAAAGTGGCATTTCAGGGGAAAAAACTGGCTTGCTGTGCCTTGGAAACCACTACAAAACCATTGCTTGCCAGAAGCACAGGCAGCCTTGTAATCCTTTTCTAAGTATTAGTTTTGGAAAATGACTTTAGAGCATCTTCCAAATCTTTGCAAGCCAAGCCTGAGCCCTACAGCAGAGTGCCCTGGGTGCCCTGCCAGCACCCTGCACGTTTCACCTCTCTCTGCAGTGCCCAGCCTTGCTCTGCAAAGGCTCCCCCATGAGAGGTGCCCCATCTGAGAGGCAGTGCCATGGCTGGAGGTGGAAAGCTGCTTTCCCCAGGGTGCTGCCCAGCCTGGACTGCAGAGATGGGATGCAACTCTCCTCAAAGCAATAAACAGCAATAGGAGTTAATAATGCTGCACCAATGAGGAACTAAAAATAAGATGAAAAGGAGAAGGGAGATGCTCTGCTGGCAGGTTTGCCTCCAGACGTGTCCCCTGCAGCACCAGCCTGCCCTGGGGGCTGTGCCATGCCCTGGGGGTGGCAGGAGCTGCACAGAGCTGTCTCTGCTTCCCAGCCACGTGCTGCCAGTGCTGGGGCTTCCAGCAGTGACATCCAATGAACAGCATCTTCACACTGGAATCTGCAAATCAGAGCAAATCTTTGGGCAAATCCTGCACTCAGATTACCACTGTTTTCATTCTAAATCTGTTTGTCTTGTCTTTCAGACAGGAAACGATTTGCTGGAGAGACAATTTTGCCATGAATATGTAAAATTCTCCATAGACCCCTGGGGGATGTCCTATATCATAACAAGCAAAAAAACTTCAATTACAATGTGAAAGTCTCACCTCTCTAGTGATGTTACAGGGGTAAGTACATTTGTAATGCATGTGTTCATGTTTATGAGTTCATATCAGGACACACAAACATATCACAGAATAATGAGGTTGGAAGAGACCTCTAAGATCATCAAGTCCAACCTATGCCCTGACACCTCAACTAGACTACAGCACCCAGTGCCATGTGTAGGGTAGGGCAGGTTTAGGCTGGATATTGAGAGGAAATTCTTTAATGTGAGGGTGGTGAGGCTCTGGCACAGGGTGCCCAGAGAAGCTGTGGCTGCCCTATCCCTGAAAGTGTCCATGGCCAGGCTGGATGGGGCTTGGAGCAACCTGGGACAGTGGAAGGGGATGGAATGAGATGGGCTTTAGGGTCCCCTCCAATCCAACCCACTCCAAGGCTCTGGGATTCTGATTTCAGGTCTAGAGGAGCGTGTAGGTGCCCTGGCAGGAACCTCCTGGCCTGTGCTCAGCAGTGTGGAGGGGCAGGGTCAGCCAGGGCCTGTCCTTGCTCAGTGAGTGGCCCCTGGGAGCTCCAGTGCCACAGCAGGGCAATGTCCCCCTCAGCAGGGACACAGCACTGGGCCAGAGATGAGCACTGGGAGAGCAGCAGCAGCACAATCCCTGCCCTCATTATACACAGATCTAGTAACCTACTTTGTCAAAAAGAGCCCTGAATGAGATGGGGTGGCTGGGGACCAGAGCAGCAGCTCTCTGTCTCATACATCTTTGCACTGTCACTTCACCCCACTGAGCTGCAGCATAAGAAGCAAGGCAGGGAGGAATTTTTCATCTGCCTGGCACAGAGAGACCTTGCTGCTGCTGGAGCCCTTGATTTATCCCCTGCATGAACACCAGCTTCTTTTCCTGTGGCAGAACAGCCCATGAGCAAAGTTCTGCTGTCCTGGGGCTGTCACCATGCCTGCTGTGAACCCCCCTCACAGGGCAGGACACGGCTCTGCATGGCTCTGTCAATGCCACTCCAGCATTCCACAGGCACACCCTGCCCTCAGCTTTCTGTGACTTACATCAGCTACAGTTTAGGGACACTGTGGAGAGCTGGGCAAGGTGCTGGGAACCAAGGGAGGAACTCCCAAAGGCCAGAACTGGGATTGCCAGGGAGGTGACCCTGGGAGAGCCTGACATGCTGGCCATGCAAGCTGGTGACCCCAAGTCTCTGTTTCCAAATGAGCAGGCAAGTGTCACCTCCCTTTCATTTAAATGGCAGACAGACATAGACTGCTTCAACCTCTGCTTCCTGAAGCCAAGCAAAAAAAACCAGAACTCACATTTAAGCCTCTTCTCTGGGATGAAATGACTTGCAACCTGTAAATGACTTTTAAGATAACTTCAATGTAGCCTGAAAATGAAAGATTCAAACTTAATTATAAGCACTGAGGAGCAAACAAAACTGTCTAAACACAAGTTCTCTCACACAGTTTCATTTCCCAGGGACTCACATTGGAAGGATATTGTTTTCTTTCAGGCATTAAGTGTTGAGATATAAAATTTCTGGACCAGAGCATCCACGCCAGAGTGGATATTGTTTGTGAACAAGCAACATATTGCTTGCTTCATTTGTCAGATCTTTCCTATTACAAAAGGACATCATGATAGCTGCTCCAGTGGCAGGCATAGAGCTCTCATCCCTTTCAGTGTGTGAGCACTGGGTCAGCTCCCTCTGGAGGTGCTCTGTGCCTCCCAAACACCATAAGGGCATTGCTGCTGTGCCCAACACACAACCACACGCACAAAAACACATTTAGCAGTCTTAAGGCCACAGAGAAAGCTGCATTTCCACCACAGCTACACCAGTGCTTCAGCAGAGAAAAAGGCTTTCAGAGGGCCCCACCAGGTCAGAGCAAATCCCTTGGCAGCTCTGGGTCATCCCTCTGCTGACTTGGCAAAGTTGGAGAGCAGAGGGTTCCTCCTCCTGGTGCCTGGATCAGCAATGTGAATGGTGTGTTCTCTGGGATTTCCAGGGAGACTCTGCAGGGAGGAGGAAATTTCTGGTTTCTGGTGCCCTGCCATGTGCTGCTGGGAGTTATTCCCTGCAAGCTCTTGGCCTATGGTGCACTTTCATTCTCCTTCTGTCAGAAGATGACTTTCCTGAGTTTGCAAACATCTCCTGCACAAGGCAAAATTTTGAACAAACATTACTTGAAAACTTCTTCACCCAATTTTACTGCCCACATCTCCTGTGATCAGAGCAGTCAGATGCCTATTTTACAGTAAACTGCTGTTTTACAGTAAACAAGTATTTTGGTGTAAAAAGAACTCCACAAAATTAATCCTATTAGATGCACTCCACTGTACATAGTAATCCCTTTTTTTTTGTATTCAAGCACAATTATGAACTTTCCTAACACCAGAGATCAGATTCAGAAGCTGCTTGACCTCGTGTTTGTGGCCTAGAAAACAGCCCCCAAAACTATTTGGTTTTATGCATACATTCTTTAATTTATGCTGGTGATGCAGGAAGCCAGAAGGATCCCCCTCCATGCCTCAAAGTCATGCACTAAGTTTGGTTTTTTCCACATCCCTGCCTGTTCCAAATACAAGGTAATGTATCAGAAATGTTTGCTAATCAGTTTTTCCTGCAGTGCCTTTTCAGGACAAGTGATCCAGGACAGTTTTTGCCCATCTGGCTCTTCATGAAAATGTCCTTCCTGGATGATGGCTAATTAGGCAATATAATAATTTATCCTTCTAATGAACTGATTTACTCAGCAAAGCAAACAGTATGCTGGTGTATATTCGTGGGATTTATGTAACTGTTTGCACATAGGTATTTCAGTGACTGTGAAATAATTATGATATTGAATTAGCATAAGCATTGCATTTCTCAGCTCACAAAATGTCTCCTTTTGATTTTGGGGCAAAAAGAAGTGGGAGGATGCTTAAACATTTGAGAATGAAACACACTCATTAACTGTAGCTCAGTTTATGAACTTCAGAGGTTAAGCATTAGCTACAAAAAATCTTTTAATCAAGATGGATCAAGCTTCTCCACTTAAACGCATTATCCAAATTTGCAGTCTTCTCTAGTTAATGAGTCAGTCTGAATTAGCCTTTCAAAAGAATTAAGGGAAAAGAATCAACACTTTGATGGTGTTTGAAGCACAAGTTGAAGTAATTGAATCAATGTGTTAAATCTTAGATGAGATCTCCTAATCCGTAAAGCAGTGATGGAGAGCTGTGTGACTGAAACCAGATGCAGTGGCTAATTTGGATGAATTATTCTGTGCATGGAGGTCCCCCTCAATAGCAGCCTGCCTGAAAGCAGAATTTGCTTATATTCACCCTCCTTGGAAAAGGAACAATTAGGGTTGAAATGTTCCTGTTGTTGCTGGTGCATTCCCCTGTGACTTTGAGACAGATTTTCAGTTTTTAGGTCAAGGCTCATACCTGAATGCTCTTGTGAAAACAAGACTCAGAGTGAGTCTCCTGGGAGTCCACCAGGGAGGGATAATAAAACTTTTATCTTTCCAGTGAGGTCAGTGAACAGACAGGTTCTCTGCATTCACACTGCAAACCCACTCTGAAGTTTGCCCAGATCATTAATTTGGGAAATTCCTACAGCAGGCACATGAGCAGAAATCCTGTCTCCTCAAAGAGTAGTTTAAAGGGACCTATTTTAACTTATAATGGACCAGGTATCAAGATTCTGAATGTGTAGGTATAAAAGGAGATGTTTGAGCATTTTCCTCCCAGAATAAGTTGAAAAAAGGAGAAGTCCTCAGTCTCCTGAGTCCTTGTATTAGTCTTTGTCCCCTGGCTGCCCACTCTGTGTGTGAAACTCCCTTTGAAGCAAAGACCACATTACTTTTGTTTGAAATTTCATTAGTGGTCAGAGTCAGTTTCTGTAATTAAGATGTGATGAAACAACAACCAACCAAGCATTTTCTTCCAACAAAGTATAAACTTCAAAGCTATTTTTATACTTAAATGTGACCTGCAAAACCACCCAGAACATCCTTTGATGTTCTCCAACTGCGAGTGACTCTACTCAGTGACAAAGCTCAAAGGACAAATAAAAGTGGGCATCAAAACCCAGCTCTGAAAAAAGTACAGCTGTGTTCAAGGAGGGAGAACAGTTCTCTTTATGGCTGCTGAAAGCTGCAGAAATTCACAAAACCCTTCTGAACTAGGAGCTCCTTAAAAGCAGCACGCTAAACCTGCCAACAGGGGCTCTCACCCAAAATGAAATACAGAAAAGAGCTGAGTCCAAAGCTGTTCCAGCCACAGGAGGGATGGGGCACAGCCCCACCATGCCCAGGGCCCTGCACACCTGGGAGCTGAGGAATGACCCAGGGATGTGTGAGAGAACACACTGAGCTGGTTTGAGATCCCCTCATTCAACAGGTGCGTTAATTTCCTCACTTGTTTCTTCTATCCTTTATTCCCTCCCCATTCTCTGGATGGTACCTGGGCACCCAGGGGTGCCTGCCCTGGGCTGTGAGCCCCTGCTCCTCCTGTCCCTGCTCCTGCTGAGAGCTCCCAGGGCAGCACAGGGGCTCAGGGGGATCTGCCCTGCAGAGGGGATTGGCTGTCCCATGGACACGAGTGAAGGACAAAGACAAAGCTTCAGGCACTGTTAAAAACAGTTTTTCCTTCCAGCAGAGAGAAGGAAAAAATAAAAAAAGGGGGTGGGAAATGCCATGCAGAATAGAGAAGATCTGAAGAAAACATCACATAATGTAAGCAGATTTTTGTGTGGGAGAAATGAGCATTGACAAAATTCACGTCTGAAGGGAATTTAATTGAAAAACTAAGTGTAAGTCAAGACTCAGAGACCCAAAAGCAAAAGATATCATGCTTTAAAAGTAGGAAGTCATGCCCTTGCTTAGAAGAGACTGTGTTTAACCACGTGCCTTCAACTGGCACAGCCTGATTAAACTGCTTATAAGAATCTGAGGCCTCATTAACTATGAATTTTTAAAGTTTGTTTTTTATAAGAAGACAAAGCACATGTCAAAGCAAGTACAAGATGGTTATAGCCAATCTCTTTTCCAGCACACACAGATATGCTCCACTGATCACTGACCAAAAAAAAAAAAATATATATATATATATATATAGACTGCACTGGGTTTTAGAGGTGAGAAATGGAAAAGATCTATTAGGTCAGCTTGCCCAGCTCCCAGCTAAAGTACACAGCTTTTGCCAGGAATTGTTTACCCAAGTCTCTAGAAAAATTTCCCTTGGACTACAGGAAGTGTTGTATAATGTTCTTAGTAATATCAATATTTCCCCTGTGCTGAAATAGCTGGATGCATTTCTGTGTGTTTAAAATATTATTTCCCTGGTAGATAGGGGTACAAGGTTCCCACAGCCCAAAGCTCACATGGTCCCTCTGAGAACTCAGCTGGCACTGATGGCCTCCCATCCTGGTCTCCTGGAGGATTTGAGGGACATTTGGGGCTTGGCAGCTCAGAGGAGCCTGAGCAAAGCAGAGGGAGCAGACCCTGGCTGGGGATGGGACCTGCAGCAGAGCTGCTCTCACCCCAGGACAGCCCCTGTCCCCTCTGGGCACAGGCAGGGACCTGTTCCAGGCTCCCAGGTGCTCCAGTGGGCTGGAAACAACCCCAGAGCCAAAGGAGGGGGAAATCAGATGATGAAACCCCCACAAGCACATCCATGGGCATTAGCAGGAGCTTTGTGAGCACAGAAAGGCACTGCTCAGAGAGGAAAAAACCCCAATTATTATTATATTAATATTATATCTTATGGAGTTTTCTTTAAAGAAGCAATGTGTTTCAGAGTCAGTTAAAGTATTGTAAATAATTGCTGAGAAATGCAGGGCACGGTCTGAACCAGGGTTTGATGCCTGAGGGAGTTTCCAGCAGCCCTGGGTGCAGCTCCACCCAGCCCCAGCAGGTTCCAGGAATAGCAAAACTGAAATTCTGTTGGTTTCAGATTTCTTTTTGAATAAGGACAAGGAATGAGATAGAAGTTGTGAGAGTAAGGAGCTGAACTGTCAGCATATGACTTCTGTGATCAGATTAATGAAATGCCAGAGGATCCAGGTCTGGACATAACAAGAATATAGAAATTACAATCATGTTCCATGCTGTGAGGCAATTAGAAAAGCAATGACATATTTTTACAAGTATTTTTTTTACCTATAATGAGATGAAAAGAATGGTAACAAAACAATGTTGTCTCCCTTAAAAAAGACTGAATTGCAATGAAAATGCATTTCAGGATATTTTTTCAGCTTTGATGAAGTAAAACTAGTGGTAAATTGATATGAGTACAAGTCTTACCTTTTTTTTGATCACAGGAGACTTGTTTTTTAACAGTGAAAATCTAATATATTTGAGTGAACTAACTTAGCAGGGAATTATTGCACTGCTGACTGCATATTTTTATAAACAGCAGTTATTAGTTGTTTTCTGTCTACAACTGTAACACTGCCAAATTAATTTAACAGTAGATAAATACTGATAGTAGATAAATAATGATTGTAGATAAATAATGATACATAGTTACAATACAAATGTTACTGTGCAATGACACAAATACCTGTAATCCTAGAAAGGATATTTATGTTGCTGAAATAAGTCATTTTAAGGGTGACTAACTCTCCTCCCGGCCATAGATTTCCCCACCAGTCACAATATCCTTACTAATTGTTACAATTTTAAAAACTAAGCAAAACATCCACAAAACCCCACAGAATTTTACAGTCATTTCTCTTTAATTTTTGATTCTGAAAATCAAATAAGTTTTGTTCATACCAAAGCTCAGAACTGAGAATTTCTGCCTACCTGAAAGAAAACAATTGTGTGATACAGTGAATCCTTTTGGCCTATCATACCAAACATATATCCATAGCCCATAAGAATAAGCACATAAAAATGGGTTTGTGTCACTATTTTTCCTTACAAAGAAGCTGCTCCCAGGTCCACGTGGCAGCAGCTGATCCCAAGGGATGCAGGCAGCAGGCAGAGCCAGGCTGGAACATTCTGGCAGGGGAGCAGCTGCTGGCTCACTCCCCCTGCAGGGTCAGCAGGCTCCAGCCCGAGAGTCTCAGGCTGCTCTGGACATGGCTGATGCCATCTCTGTGTTCCTACACTGCCAGGTGTCTCCCTGCCCTGCCTGGGGCTCTACTGAACAGAAATCTGCATCTCCACAGCATCACAGAATGAACTGGGTTGCAAAAAACCTTTTGAGATCATCAAGTCCAACGTATGACCTAACACCTCCTCATCATCATCACCTAAACCCTGGCACCAGTGCCCTGTCCAGGCTTTAAATAAAAACATCCAGGGACAGTGACTTCACCCCTCCCTGGGCACACAATTCCATTCCCCAATCACTCTTTAATTAAACACATCCAGGGACAGTGACTCCACCCCTCCCTGGGCACACAATTCCATTCCCCAATCACTCTTTAATTAAACACATCCAGGGACAGTGACTCCACCCCTCCCTGGGCACACAATTCCATTCCCCAATCACTCTTTAATTAAACACATCTAGGGACAGTGACTCCACCCCTCCCTGGGCAGACAATTCCATTCCCCAATCTCTCTTTCAGTGAGGAATTTTTTACTAATGTCTAACTTAACCTGTTGTGCTGCTCCAGACACGCTGCACCCTCCTGCTGGTCCCTGGGGTCAGGGGAGGGGACAAACACTCGGGGCTGTCCCCAGGGCTGCAGGGAAATGAAATTTGTCACATACCAGGTGCTGCTCACCTCTTCTTGGTGAGGTTTTGTGTCCCTGGTGCTCTGCAAAGGTGCACAAGAGGGGCTCAGACCTCACCAGGGCATGGAGTGTGCCTCCCACACCACAGCACAAATGCTGGCAGCTCCTGGGCAACTCCAGAGCTGCTGCTTACACTAAAGAGCTTCTTCATTCAGGATGCACCTGATTGCTGTCCCCTGGCACTGCTGCACACAGTGAGGCTCACCCTGCCATTCCCTGGGGGTGAGAGGGGTACAGCAGAGAGGCTGCCAAGGTCGTTCAGTATCTCAGTCTTCACTCGTTCAGCTTGGCCAGGGGGAAGAGACGAAATAAGGGATGGGAATGATGGTCTTGCCCAAAAAATAAAGACTTTTAATAGCAAAATAACAAACATAAAACTGCAAAGTTAAGGGACAAGATCTGAAGACCCAGGGGCATGGCAAACACCACAAGGTATTGGGGTCTTCTGAGGGCAAGGGTCCAACCATAAACACTAACTCAGACTATGACCTTACATGTGACACGTGCTGAACCAACTGAGAGCAAGAGCCAGGAACCTGACCACATATAGGATGGTTATATGAACTTCTTGACTCCCATGACCTGGCCAGGTGTCCCTTTTCCAGTGTCCCATTTGCCATGGTCTCAGGTTGATTCTCTCTGTGTATCCCACTGAGCCAAACTATCATTTATCCTAGCTGGATAGGACTACACACTTCAGATGCCACTCTCCCTCCCCTGGGACACTGCATTTAAGGGTCATTAAGGGCCCTTAAATTCAGTGTTTCAGGATTCACAAAAGCCATGGCCAGTGTTAGGGAAGGGTTATTGTTGTCATCTTATTGCAGGGGTTCCATGCTGCTGTCTCCTATCACAACAGTTCCACACCTTCTCGATGTTTCTCATGGGCAGCTCCTCAGAGCTCTGACTCTTTCCTCTTCCCAAAGCAGCCACTGACTCCAGCTCCCTTCTCACCCACCCACCCCACTCTGTTATAGCATCTTCTCCTCATTGCTCACAGCTGTGGCCTGGTAAAGTCAGGCCTGTTCCTGATCTTTGGTAATTGGCCCAGCTGCAGCTCCTTAGGGGTGAGATTCCTTTCTACACTGTCTTTATTTTCTCATATTCTATCCCCTTAAAGGTTATCTCTGCACTGGCTCTCCTGGCCCTGCAGGGAAGGCAGTTTGGTGTTGGTTTGGCAGAGGCTGAAGGTTCAGCACAGCTGCAGCCATAAATTGGTGCTGGAGCCAATGCTGGTCATGGCAGGGCCATCAGTGCTCTACAAATACTGTCATCATGGCTCTGGGAAAGTTTTCTTCTTAATCATCTCAGTATCTACTAAAATGAGAATTGTCATGGCAATTAAGACTAATTAAAATAAATAATGAATGATAATAAGAGGCCAACATGATGTATTTCAATGCAATGAAGTAGAAGGTTTTACTTATTACTCACTATGGCCTAGTTAAATATATTCATTTATCTGGAAATGTAAAAGCTCATATTCCAGGAGGATTGCTACCTCACAATTTTTATCTCCTTTCTTCCTCTCTTGAAAAGATAAATGCTGTTGTACTCAATCTCTTTGAAAAACTGCTGAAGAAAAAGCCAGGAATAATTAGATCTGATGGGGCTGGCTGTAAACATTTTCAGAGAAAAATAGAATCCCCTTCAGAAATCATCAAAGTAATTATTACACTACAGGAGCTCTAAGCTTGAGAATGAAGTAAGAGAAGAGTATTTGTTTTGGAGGTTATTCTATTTTGGTCAGAACTTGCTGCATAGCCTGTTTCTTATTTTCCTTTATTAATGTTCTTTGCAGCATGGTATTAACCTCCACTAAACTGTTCCTTCTCAGTTTGCTCTTGGCTGTTCAAAATAAACTGTACCTGTTTCTTCTCACAGATCACTGTCAGATATTGTGTTGTCTCGATTAGAGATGGATTTTTGGGTGCAGGGCCTCTACCAGAGCCCCAGTGACACCCAGGGCTGCTGCTGGGGCTGAGGATGCTGCAGGGCTTGGGGTGAATCTGGGGCTGGAGGATGCCATCAGCAACATCTGCAGGCAGCTGTGGAACCACAGAACCCCAACAGTGCCTCAGTTCCTGGCTGTGGCTGCAGCCCAACACACAGGGACAGCCAGAGGGGCCATGGAATGAGCTTTTCTCCCAAGATAAGAGATTTCAAGGTAGCTCAATTCACAAGAATATATTTTTGTAAATGTTATGAACTCATTTACAAAATGTGTGTACGAGCTACTACCAAATATTCAGCATATTTCTGATATCAAGGACTCCAGGGCAGAATTTTCAAACAAATGACAAGTTCAGCTACCATATACAGGAGGAGCCACCTTCAAAACAAGTTTCTCAAAACCTTAGAATACAGCCATTGAAAAGTATCTTTAAAGATCAAATGCACTTTCTCTCTCCCCTAATGGTCACATTTAGATAATATTTTGGGTGTTTTATGATTTCATTCCCACTTGAGCTGAACAAACATGCCCAGACAGACCTGTCTGTCTGGGTCCTTGCTCTGGTATCAAAGGGTCTGTCTGCCTGAGCTTATTGCAACAAATAAAAATCAATGCATTTTAAATGGAAAATCGTTTCCACCTGAATTGCTGTAGATACAGATGTGGAAACAACATTAGTCACAGCTTGCTGGATGACAGGCATTTTTGCCTTGCTGCTGCTTTGTGACTAACACTTCATGAGCAAATATCTGCTTTCATGCAAATAGAAAGCCTCAATCTCCCCAAGTACATGGAAACCATCATTGCAGAATGGAAATGACTCACATTAATGTACTGCACTTCATAACAGCCCTGTGAGATACAAAATTGTCAGATGATAAGGATGTGAGGCGCAGAGATTAAATGATTTAACTAACTCCTCTAGACTGCTTTTTGACAGAGCCAGAAAATGAACTCCAAATTTTTCAGTCCCCATCCAATATTTTAATCTCAACATTAGCAGCAGCAATATTAGAATAACCTCTCTCCCCAGCACAGTGATAGAGGATGCAATGGCCCATGAGGGATTGCTGCAGACACCAAATCCCCTCTCCAGGAAGGGCTTTGCTTCTTTTCTTTCAATCTGTGCACACCAAGACCAGGCACATAAATACAGAGCAGGAGGGTCAGGCCTCCAGCTCTTGGGCCAAGTGTTAAACAATTTTTAATATGCAGATGAGGCTTTGGCTTTCCTTTGAATCTGGCAGATGAGACTTTCAAGAGCATAATGTCCAGCAGGATTAGATGGGGCTGGCTCTGCCCTTCACCACAGAGGAGCTTTCCAGCTGCTCTCCCCTCCCTGCTCCCAGGAGCTCCCTGTGCCTGTCCCAGCCTCACCTTTCCCAGCTGTGCCGCAAATTTTGCGTGACACTGCTGTGTGCCTCAGACCATTTGCCCGCGATTCCCGGGGTCTGTGCCACATTTCTGGCTGCTGCACTGATTTTTCTGAGCTTTTCCTCCCTCTCTGTTATTTGTGGGGAGGCAGAAAAGCCCCATTACCCTGGTGTTCCCTGTGGTGAGGGGCCTGGCAGCCCCTGCACAGCACAGGGCGTGTACAAGTTATCACAGAGAACCCCTGACGTGTTTGTTTTCAAGCCAGTCATTTGGAAAAATAGATTAAGGCTTTTTTCAGCTGAAATAGTTCTAATTTATTTCTAGATTGGAGTAACAAGTAAACAGAAATGAACCTGCCAGGTACAATCTCTTCAAAAGAGGTTCAGAAGCTGGGTTTTAATTGTTTTAGTTCTTAAGCAGCAACATTGGCTACATAAAACTATAAATCACTGGATTTTAATGACTTGTGTAATATTTTTCCAAAATGCATAGAGAAAAAGGCAACAGCTAAAATAACTTTAACTGTGTAGCAGCTATTTCTTTATCCCATTTATTTCCACTCTTAGGCAAAATGAATAACATTTTCCAGACTAGCTTGCTGATATCACATTCAAGTTTACTGAGCTTTTCTACCTTGAACTTTGTATCAGACCAAGAAATATTTGTAGAAACCTTTGGAAAAGAATGTCCTTGTTTCAGTGCATCTACTGAAACTAGCAATATTTGACTCCAAGAGCCACGGCTCAATCTCACACAGATTTGAACAATGTTCAAGTAGTACCAGTATTTATCAGCCAGTACAAAGCCTGTTTTCATCTAAATTATTTTAATCAGTGTCAAGATTTTGGTATTTTGCAGCATTGTTGGCTGCAACATCTTCAGAGCTGCACTGGTTGGAAGGGTTTTTTCCTTTTTTCCTCTAGTAAATAAGCTGGTTTGCTAAACCAGCCTGTTTAACAAGAGGGTATTGATTCAAAGTTTTTGATGTAAAGTTTTCTGGGGACAAACTAAGGGAGAAAAAAAAAAAAAGAGACTGAATAAAATGTCTGACTCTCTTGAGTTGCAAAATGGGTGCTTTGACTGAATCCTGCTCCAAAAATATGTTTGAAAGTGTGAGTGGAAAGTGGTATGGAAGTAGAAAAAGTAAAATCTACAAAAGATGTCACAAGTTGAAATTGCCATTCTTCAGCCATCTCTGCTTCTGGAGGCTGCTATATGTGAACTAAAGAATGACATTATGAATCATAAAGTGCTTAGAATAAAAATATCAAAGAATTCAGATCAAATAAGTGGTAAGTGCCCTCCAGTAAGATTAAATGAAATTCTCTTTTGACAATTACAGTTCAATAGTACAGCAGACATTTTATGGAATTCTATAATAATCTGTAATTTTGCAGTAGATAGTTATCAAATAATTTTTTCTTCTCTAGATAAATTGACTTCAAAGAGATTGTTGCCAAAACACCTTTTTATTTCCTTTTATGCTTGCTTATAAAGAACCCCAAAAGCTCCATTCGTTTGACTTAATCAAATTGTTCAATGTTGAAAAGGAATCAGGAAACAATTCTATAAAATGTAGGATTAGTTATGACTAATAACCAGAACAGAAATTCAGAGTGATGAGCCCCTGGTATGTCTCCCAACACGTATGAAACCTCCTGTCTGAAGTGTCACAGCACTTTCAGGGTGATGCTGGTTTGGGAGAAACCTTGCTTTTTAAAAGGCACATATAAAGACACTTATAAAGAGAATATTTAAAATAAGAAACATTCATTAATTACTTATCATACAATTTTCTCTGCCATAGTCTGTTTGTATGGAGCAGGATTTTAAATCTAAACAGTTGAGGAACATTGTGGTATCCCAGCTTTGTGCCTTTATTCTCAGCTAAATCTGTTTACATAAGTGGGGTTTGGCTTATTTGATCAAAACAATTGCAATTTATAGAGGCATCTTTTGTACAATTTCTGGAGAAAAGAAATCAACTTGCAGTAGATAAGAGGGTTTAGGTGTTCAGAACTGTCCATAGTCCCAATGGAGAAGCAGTCTGCATACCAAGGTAGGAAAATATTAATAATTTAGGGAACCAACTCCAAAGACCAAGGTGCCTGCTATTTTTACTGTCACAGGTGAGCAGACTTTGAATAAGTTTAATTCATGCTTAGAAATCTGCTTCAATACTTCAAGATCAGATGGCTGAAATAAAAATATTGTAATCAGCAGTAGGTTACAATGAGCTGTCTTTCATTAGAATAGATGAAGAGGTACAAGTCAGATCTTGCACTGAAATGTCAAATGATAGCTGACATCATTCACCACAGAATTGAAAGCTGCTCATAACACAAGAACAGAAATTTAATTTCAATCTATTTCAATGTAAATTGATCTTTAAGGGTCATTACATAAAATAATCTTTAGAAATGGGGTTCTAAACATGCCCAGCAACGGCTATTGGACTCTTTGCAAATGACATCTTTACTTGTTGGAGGGAAGTTTACATAACCTGGCACAAGAGCTGTTCACAGCCCTAAAATTAATGCACAGGGGTATCATTTTCAACCCAAAAGGTTTTTTCATTTTTTGTATTATGCAGAGACAACAGTGGAGGATCTGATTAAATTACTACTTTACCATCTGTAAATAAGGATTCCAACTACATCCCATGCACACACATCCTGCATAATCTATAGCAAAGGCATGTGGAAGCCTGATTGAAAGACAGGAACTCTTTTATCAGGAACCTCTGAAGGGAAATTTTTTCCCTTCTCTAGCATATTCTCACAGTTTTCAAACCTTCTGATTTTTTAAATGAACTGCTAGAAGTTATGCATGCCAACAATGTTTACACCACTGAGTATCTTCCCTTGTTGTGACTTTAACTCAGGTTTGGCTGCATCCCAGAAACAGACCAGGCCTTCCTCCCTGCCCAGGCAATTAGCAGCAGCTTAATTTCTCAGGAGAGAAATCTGTTCTTGGTCAGCACTGGGACCCATCAGGGTATTTCTCACTCCAGACACAGACAAGCATGTAAGCCTGGAAGACATCAGAGGGATGGCTGTCGTATATTGTTCTGAAAACTTAGCAGGAAGCCCTTGTTTACCTCCCAAAATTAACAGAGAAGAGCCCCTGGTGGCTCTATCACACTGCTGGCAAATAGAAAGAGAGAGGAGAAAATAAATCTGCCCTGCATGTGCCTGGCATTGTGCAATTCAGAGCTGAAAGCAGAGGCAGAGGCAGCAATGAACCATCAGGTCACAAACGAGATCTAAACGAGACCCACTGCTGGCATTTTTAACGTGCAGGAGACAGAAAAAGAGAACAGAAACGACACCAGGCTCCAAGACAGCTCCCAGTCTGCTGGACCTGGCCAGCGAGCTGATCCCTGGATGGAGGCCACAGCTCCCTGCCAGGACTCTGAGTGCCTGGCACTGCCCTGGCTGGGCACCCTCGGGATGGGGCTCGCTGCACAGAGGGGCAGGGCAGGGCAGGGAGGGCTGTCTGTCAGTCCTGCTGTAGCCCAGGGCAGCAGAGAGATTTGTCTGTCTGTCAGTCCTGCTGTAACCCAGGATAGCAGAGAGATTTGTCTGTCTGTCAGTCCTGCTGTAACCCACGACAGCAGAGAGATTTGTCTGTCAGTCAGTCCTGCTGTAACCCAGCAGGGCAGGGAGGGCTGTCTGTGAGTCCTGCTGTAGCCCAGGACAGCAGAGAGATTTGTCTGTCAGTCAGTCCTGCTCTAATCCAGGACTGCAGAGAGGTCTGTCTGTGAGTCCTGCTGTAAACCTGCAGAGCAGAGAGGTCTGTCTGTAGGTCATGCTATAATCCAGCAGGGCAGGGCAGAGAGGTTTGTCTGTGAGTCCTGCTGTAACCCAGGACTGCAGAGAGGTTTGTCAGTCAGTCCTGCTGTAACCCAGGACTGCAGAGAGGTTTGTCTGTCAGTCCTACTGTAACCCTGCAGGGCAGAGAGATTTGTCTGTCAGTCCTGCTGTAACCCAGGACTGCAGAGAGGTTTGTCTGTCAGTCCTGCTGTAACCCAGGACTGCAGAGAGGTCTGTCTGTGGGTCCTGCTGCAGCCCAGCCCTGCTCACACAGCCCAGCCTGGTCCATCCCCAGCTCTGCCCAGGTGCTCTGGGAGCCCTTTGGCAGTGCCCTGGGCAGGGCTGTGGGATTGCAGCAGCCACAGCTCCTTCCCCTGGCTGCCCAGGAGGGGATGGAGCTTCTGCCATGGCCACATGAGCAAACACACTCAGGATTCCTCTGGGGGCACTAAGGGATGGCCAGGTTTTGCCAACCTATCTCTGACAATCCCAAACACTGTTTACTGAAGGGCTTCTCTCCTCTGAGCACTCTGATTTCTCAGCCTGAACTGGAGTCCAGTTAAGAGTAATTTTACCATCCATGACTTACCATCAATGACATCCATTTCTTCAACCATTAATATCTTGTGTGGCAGTTATTCAGATACTTTCAAATTAGTAATTTTTAAGTCCCAATCATCTGCTTGGTTCCACTTCTCTGGCATATTTGCAATTCAGGGATCAAATAACAGGAAATCAGGAAAGGCAAGGCTTGTGGTGCTTGGAAATGAAAATTGTTTTAGGGATGTTGTGCATATCCACAGTCACACAGATAATAAATGAAAGTCAGCTGCTGGGATGTTTGGAGCAGAAATCAGTCATGAATAACTGAAATACTGAAATAAAGATTTCACCAGTGCTATTTTCATTCATTTGCTTCTTGAAAAAAAAATAAATGGAATAAGAACAAAGCAAGAAAGGGAGTATTAACTTAGAAGATTTCAGACTGTACTGAAGAAATAACAGAATGGTGTGAAAGACTGATAAAGGCTGAGCTTGTACAGCTCCAGCACACCAAGCTGTGCAATAAAAGACACTGAAACACAGAGAGTAAACCAAATAACCATGTAGGAACAACATATCCAGCAGCAAAGTGATCTGCAGTACAGCCAGAGAGATTATGCTTAATGAAAACAGGGGAGGATGGAAGGAAGGAGAAGGATGAGAGGCAGAATAACACATTCGCCTCTTAGACTGTTTTAGTCAAATCTGAATTGCTAACACAGAGAGGGGAGTCATTCTCTGCCTCATTCATCACCATTCCTGCCATGCTCATTGCGTGTTTTAGCTGCTGTTACAGTAATTGAATGAATGAGGCTGTTTCCAAAACACATTTGATGTGTTGGTGCGGGAAGTTGAACAGCAACAACCCAAACAAGCACACTCAAAAATGGAGCTCAGAGAGGGAGGGCAAGGGCCCAGCCCAGCCTGGTCCAGCCCAGCCCGGTCTGGCCCAACACAACCTGGTCCAGCTCAGCCCAGCCCAGCCTGGCCCAACACAACCTGGTCCAGCTCAGCCCGGCCCGGTCCAGCCCAGGCCCAGCCCAACACAACCTGGTACAGGCCAGCACAACAGAACCTGGTACAGCCCATCCCATCCCATCCCATCCCATCCCATCCCATCCCATCCCATCCCATCCCATCCCATCCCATCCCATCATCCCATCCCATTATCCCATCCCATCCCCGTGCTGACTCCTGTTGGCTGCCGCCACCTTCAGCTCCTTGTGCTCCATCTCTTTTTCCCAGTTCTAAACCCCAGAATACATCAGGTGGGCAGATAGGATCCCTAGGGGGTTTCTTTGGCTTATTTATTGTTTTTCCTTTTTTCCCCCCTTCCTTCCTTTGCCCCCTGCCTGCCCTGCTCTCACAGACAGGTCCATGTCACACAGGGGGCAGCTGCAGCCCCCCAGGCTGGTACAGAGGGTGGGGGCAGCAGCCCTGTGAGCCTCTGCCTCTGTCACCTCCTGTGCTGCCACAACCCAGCACAGTCTAGAACAGAGAAGAAGCTGAAGTTTCTGGTTTTGTGTGGGAGCTTTCTTGTTTGCTTTTTTTGTTGTTTTTTTCCTTAATTGAAAACGCTGCGTGTGAAGCCACCAGAAATAATGGAAACCTTTGAAATCTCTGCAATATTATAGACATGAACTGAAGTCCAGGGAACTCTCACAAGTTGTGCTGACATTACTTTGTGCACTGGTTTTCATCTGTTTACTGATGCTCCCTGTTTTGTTGATGCCCTTTCCACTGTGTGATTCTGAACAGAGGAAATCTCCAACCACCCCAGGGAGAAACTCTGAAGACCGTAGATTTCAAAAAGCTTTTTTAAAATCCCTCTCCCTCCCTCCCTCTCCCACCTTACCAAATGCTTTTTACGAGTCTATTAGCTTCATTAAAGAGTCAAAAGAAAATCCATCAGCACACTGTTTTCTCTCTAGTGATTCTGAGATATTTATGGACTTGAAAGATGCACATTTAGGACACCCCAGATAGTGATAAGAATGTATAGACTTAAAACTCTCTATATTTTTTCCTTCATGAGTTAGAAAGAATTATCTAGTTGATATCTATTAACTAGTTGATATCAATTAACTAGTTGATATCTATGAATTGGTCCTACAAAATACAGTAGTTTATGCTCTTTTCCGAATCATCTTTAGTTTTAGCAAATTTTGTAGCAGCTACTATGGCACCTTCTGGGAGAGAAAGGTTTTTGTTGTGTCTCAGCAATTCTGCCTCAAGCTACAAGCACAGAACCAGGGAGGGCTCTCCAAGCAGCCTGTTAACTTTGGCATTAAATCCTCCCAACCTCCAAAGATTAACTCTTCTCCAAAGGTGACTGTGCCACCAGTGAAGGGCATCTGTGATTAAACCACCAAACACTGCTTGTCTGTGTGAGCTATGGGTGGGGGACCAGAGCACATGGGAGATTTATGGATTTTTCTCATTTCCCACGTGCCAGTTGCCAGGAGCAAGAAGGGTTCAAGAGAAAACACCTTGGCCTTTGCCAGGCAAATGTGGGATGGGTTCTGCCAGTGCTGAGCAGCTGTTTCCAGACAAGACAAGAAAGAGCTGTGCTCAGCTCTTTCACTTTTTGGATCAATGGGATGTACAGAGGAGTGATCTGCTTCACAATGTGGCTCTAGAGCAAAGTGAAAATAAGTATAAATAAATAAAATAATGACCCAGTGCTCACCAGGGAAATTGCTAGCCCATGTCTCAGAGAAGGCACTGAGGACACCTCCTGCTTTTCAGCTCCTCCATGTTTGATCATTTGGATATTTATTTGTTGGTACACCTGTTTCCAGTTTCCACATGAAGTGTGTGGCACAGGGCTGGGAACAGGGGGTTTTGCTAAGCTGACAGCACTAGTGCAGTTTTGCTTCTCTGAGCTCACATAATTGCAGCCTGTGACATTTGCAGTCCCTTGGCAAATAATCTGCCATGCTTCACAACTTCCTCCTTAAGAAGTGCTCAGCTATACTGAAACATAAATATATCATCTTCCATTCACATGAAGTCTGTCATTGAAGCAAATCCTGTAATGGCTGAGAGATTTTACTGGGAGCACAGATCTCTTGACATTTATGCCCTGTATGAGCAACTTCACTTACATGGATATGCAGACACCTTTTAGGCTGCATTAACAGCACAAAGAGGGACTTTGCAGGAGGCAGGAAACACGAGTTAAGTGACAGGAATCATCTTGGCAGCACAGCATCCTGCTATTGCCTAAAGTGGATTTCATGTGGTTAATCCATGGTAAGAATATTCATTTTAATGCTACTTCGAGGATTTGAATGACAGCAAAGGATCTTAATCACTTATTTGTCACTGAGAGACCAATTCCCTGCCTGCACCTTCCCTGCCCCGAGGGGACCCTGCAGCTGAGCCCAGCAGCCCCAGCAGGGCAGCCAGCACTGCTCCCTGCAGACCTGCACGGCCACACAACCTGGTGGTCAACCACTCACCCCTGCAAACCTGTTTATCTTGCCATTTCTGCCACAAACTGCTGCTTGAAGGGCTGCATCACAGCAAATCCTCAAATGACATTAGCCTTGTGTCTATTTAAAGATTGAAATAGGAACAAACTTGTAGTGTCATGCACCAGGGACAAGGGGCAAGGTCATTTCAGAGGGAGCTGCTCTGAGCATAGACATAATTCTAATCTCAATTAACTCTTATAGTGCATATCTTAATGATTAAAGTGCTGGAGTTTTATCATAATCACTAGTATTGCAAGGAAAAAATATCATTAAGCTCTTTGGCGTGATAAGTTGTTACAATCTTACCAGGAGAGATTTTTAATCTACCTGCAGCAGTAATCAGAGAGAAATTTCAATTTTTAAGATGAGCTTTCACCTCACTGGAAATGAATTTCAAAGCAGCTTTGCAAGTTCCACTGTTTTCCCTTGGTCCCTAAGTAGAGAGCAATTATTGATTGAACTAATTTCTGAGGAAGACAGGTCAAGTTTCAGGTTAAACTGCATCTTGTAAGAAATGTAGTCTCATGCAAAAGAAGAGACAGAGGGGGATTAGCAGCTTACAATTCACTTTCCTAGAGGTACGTGCTCTGTGTCAGCACTTGCTCACCATAAATCTCTGTGGCTGGTGTGCAGCAAACTCCATTTAATTCCTTGTTGATTTAGGAAATATGAATAACACTCTCACTTCTCATGGAGGCACAGCTTCCTCAGGAGGCCTTTCTGATCAAAGCTTCTCCTGTATCACAGAGGCTGCAGGGGAGAAAGTGCCCTGGGACAGGGGCTGCCCCAAAGGACCCTCAGGCACTGGAGTCCCTTGGCTTTGAGAAGCCCCTGAGCACAAACTGAGGTCCTGCTCCAGCCCCTGTGTCCCACAGCCCCACTGCCCATCATTCCATGGAAATCAGGAGCTTCACAGGCAAAAACTTCCACCTGAACCTGTGTGTTTTCACTAAGAGTATGAATGGGATCCTATGACTACAAAATGTTCAGGTCTTGATAGGTTTCAGTGCAGCATGTTCACTACGTGATTTCTAAAGGCAGTGTCAGGAATTAATAAGAATCTTCTGACCATTATTGATATCATTAGCAGGTGATCTAATAATCCATGTGACATTCAGAGTTATAGCAAAGAGTAAAGACATCAGTAGGGTTGTCCCTGGGCTGAAGTGGGGAGGCCAAATACAAAGGCAGGGCAAATGTTCCTTCTGTAGGTGTATGTGTGTGAGACCCACAGGTAAAACACTCTGTAAAAACAGCCTTTGATTTTTTTATTACTTTTTTTTTTTTCTCAAAGTACATTGTACCTGTTCTCTAGGGCTGAGAACACATCCAACCAAGCGTATCCATTTATACTGCTGAAGGGACAAATTCCAGTGAAAAGGGATCACTGTGGCTTTGGAGAAACCGGTTCTTTTAAAGCTTTCTCAGAACTCTGGAAAATTGCATCTCTTGGTTTTCATTGCTGACCCTCAAAACAGTCTGCTCTGAAAAACAGGGATGCTGGAAGACATCCTTCTTCCTGGATGTATTCTCTAAGTTTAACCATAATCCAGCAATATTAGAAGATCTTTGCTTATCTTTCTGCTGTGTGTCGCCTCTCAGAAGGATATATAAAATAAAAAAAATGTCTGAAGAAGACAAATTGCCTCACCCACTGCCATTATCCCTCCAGAAGCCAAGATAATACCAGCATCAAGGAAAAGCACTTGGAATTCAGGTGGCTGAATGGATGTAGGGAATCAGCAGCTGTGGACAGGCAGGGGCTCCCTGAGAGAGAAACAGAGGGGCTGCAGAGAGGGGGGTCCTGAGCACAGCCTCCCCTCCCTTTGGGCCAGGAGAAGGGAACACAACAGGGTTACCCCGACACCTGCCAAAAACAAAGTGGGAAAGCCTGTAAGATATTTATGTATCTGAAGTCGTGGTTCTTGTACTCACTAGTCCCCAGTGTAGGGAGTTATAGGCAAGTATTATCAAAATATCAAGCTGTCTACTGGAAGAGGATGTTGAGTCAGGCTCCAAGCCATATTTGGAACTATTAAATTATGGAGTAGCACTGGTGTTATCTGCTGACATTCCATTCAGCAGAAGAACTTACTCAAGGAAAGAAGTAATGCTGCAAAAGCCATTGAGGTCAGCGTGACCAGAGACCTGCAAGGGGAGGTGTGGGAGCAGTGTGGGGTGCCAGCTTCCCGTGGGTCACATGTGGAAGGACACATGCCACAGAGATAACTCTGAATTTAAGTTGGGTCCATCTGACAGGGACAATAGCACCTGGAAAACCCAGCAAGGTGGGAGCTGGGAGGCCCCATCAGGCACACAAAGCCCTGCAGCCACCTGCAGAGGGAAGCTGGCAGTGCATTGATCTGCTGCAGATCACAGCAGCCCACACTGAGCTGCTTTTTATAACCAGCTCCAATCCAGGTCGCCCACTTCCTCCTAACAATCTCAGCTTTCTCTTTTTCTCTCTTTTCTCTTTCCCCTTTCCTGCTCCAGACTGAAATGTGCTGTAGTGCCACAGATCCAGTTTGGGATCAAAGCAGAGGCCGTTTCTGCCACGTGCACATCAGAGCTCCACAAAGGCAGGGAGATGAGGGAGCCAAGCTGGTATGACAACAAAGCATAACATCAAATCCAACAAGCCAGCGGGGATGGGAAGTGATCAGAGGTAGAGGTTTTCAAATGCTCTCTGCAGGTGTGAGTTAGACATGCTGAATGTTTTGACTCCTGAGGGTTGGCACTACAAACATTTTGAATTATGGCCACTTTAAATGCCACAGGAACCTCTCAGCCTGACTCTGAAAATCCATGAATTTAGGATGCATGCAGAATGAACCTTCAGAAGCATCTCTGTTCCTTAACTTTTAGAAATTAAATCTCCTAGACAATGAAAGATTATTTTGGATCTATTGTTTTACAGAAGATGTGATAACAGCTGGGCAGAGTTTCCCTAAGCCCTCTGAAGTTTAAGGTACCTCAAAGCCCAGAGTTAATATTCCAGTCTAGTTTAATGCTGTGCCATGGAGGGTCACAGCCCCAGCTGTAATCTTTCATGCTCTACACTGTGTGTGCTGTACCACAGGCTGAGCTGAGTCCTTGCACTGACAGGACAGGGTTTTATCAGTGCTCTCACACCTTTGGTGTGCTCTGTGCTGGTACAGAACAGGTTCCCTGTGCCCCACACCTCACACAGAGCTGCCCTTCATGCAAAGTGCCAGTTTAAGGAGCTCCTGTGCTCTCAGGAGAAATGCTTTGCTGTCTACACTTGCACTACAAACCTGGTTATTGTAGCTGTTACAACCTGTACAAACAGCCAGGCTCAGCTACCCCCTAAGGAGAAAAATCATCACAAGGAAGGGTTGATTCATGCTGCCTTATAATCTAATTATAATTAATTTTTCTAAAAATAGGTATTTACTTCTAATACCATTATTTCCCTTAAATCAGCATTTCTTGTAGTATCACATACCACAGATCTCAAACGTGAAGTTGAATGTTATCTTCAGCTATAGAAACAGCAGCCTAAAAAAATCAAGCTCCTAAATAGACCAGGAATTGTGTACATGCTTATGGCAAAGACATCCAAGCACGTTAGACACAGCATGATTGCAGTGATACAAGAGCTCCATTTACAGAAGTATAATTTTCTTTGATAGCTTTTGCAGAGTTATTTCCTATCCTGCAAGTGATAAAAGCACATTTGAGACCTCCAAAATATTTATGTTGTTACTCAAAAGGGAACAGATGACCTGATTGGAAGCTTGCATGCTTTCAATTCCTAGCTGTAGCATTATTGTATTATTAAAGAGTTCTTTGAGGACCTCTTTGTGCTTTTAAAATAAAGAATATGAAGAACCTTACTTATGATATGAAAGTTTTTATTTCAAGCATTCTGTGGTTTTATTCAATGAAGTTGAAAGGTAAATTCTGAGTAGTGTTCCATGGTTTTCCCAATTTAATACAAGGTGAACAACCAGACTCATTGAGGAAATGGAAAGCTCCTTACAATTAATATCCCTGACCCCTCTGTGCTGACTGTCTTGTAATAAACCTGCCACTGACCCCAAAGTGAGCAGTTCTCAGTCTCTGTGCAGAATTCTACAAGCCAATTTTCCACTTACAATACTCTCCTGCTAATTTAATTCTTATCTAAGCTCACATAGTAGGATTATATGGATTATAACTGTGAGAAAAATGTAGTTTCAAACCTGTGGAAAGGATGAGGGATGGCAGGAGCAGAAGTACTCCAGAGAACTAATGTTTGGTAACTTCAAGAGAAGGGCTGGGGCAAGAATACTTTCTTTATTCAAATGGTTTCTCCTATCCTCTATCAAAAGACTGATTTGGTTCAAATTCAAGTATTTCTCATCACTAGAGGTGCTGAGAGGTTACAGCTCTCAGACAAACCCTGCTGCAGCTTCCACTGCACTGCCAGGCTGGGCAGGAGTGGATAAAGACACAGATTCCTCTGGTTTCTCAAGGCACACAGGGGCATGACCACCTCTGCACACTCTGCTCACAACAGCCCCCCTGTGCTGTACTTGTGGCAAGCTGCAAGAAGAGCTTTTGCTCCATATTTACACAGTTATTATTTTGAACTTCCCCTAAATCCCCAGGAAGGTTTGCATTGTCCCAGCTCCCTCATGCCCCAGCAGCCCAGCACCACATCACACATCTTGCAACACGCCATGCTATGTGCCCATGTTTTCCTAGGAAAGAGTATATTCAGGAGCAGCTTTGACAGCTTTGAAGTTTACCTGAACAAAATTTTCATTCACTTTTGTAGCTTGTCCCCATCAGCCTTTCCTTGTCCTCCCTGCCAGAGCTGCCTCTCCATGCCATGGATGAACTGCCACGGTATTTCTGCATTTTCAGACTCATCACCCCTGCCTTTCCCTGGTAATTATTACAGCAATGTCAAACTCAGAATCCACTTTTCTACATTTCCAGCTGGCTCCTACCCAGCTTCTTGCCACCTGTCTCTGACCTCCTACAAGCCCTGCTCCCTTTCTTCAGTGCTGTTCCTGCTGAGGCTGACAGTGATCCCTTGTAGATCTGCCCCACCACAGCACCAGTCTGACCCTGGGTATCTCCTCTTGTCACCTGATAACTCTGACTTCATGAAAAAACTGAATCTGTGTGTTACACATGTTTAATTGCTGACTAATGGACCATAAAATTTATTATACATATTTTAAATCAATTCTTTTTCATTATACATGTACACACACCATTGTACTCAGTTAATTCTTGAAAGGAGGATGTAGGAAGAGATGATCTGAATGAAGGAGAACACAACATAAAGTGGCAGAGGATTTATAATGGCAATGGGAGAGGCAATGGCATCTTACTGGATGGGCAGATGAAGCTGGAAAAGGAACAGCCATTGTGAGCACACAAAACCTCAATACACATTGAGCTTAACTTGATGAGGTTAATCTGCCAAATCCCCTGAAAGGAAAGGTCAGGAAGAGGGAGGATGGGAAATCTGAGTAAAGAGAGAACTGCAAATATGTTCCTGTGTTGTTTCTGCATGAGGACTATTTATGGAGCTACATGAAACGTTGCTGAATGTAAATGTATCCTCCAACAGGATCTATTAAAAGAATTTTATTTTGAATTCTGGCTCTTAGTAAAATGGTTGGAGCATTGTGTTTCCAAGCAGACATTCAGCCTTTGGAAAGACAAGTTCTCCAGAGGTGCTGGTCCTTCCCAAGGCTCCCTGAAGAGCTGTTGGGGCCACCAGCAGTGCCCTGCACCCCAAGGAGGAGCTGTGGGATTTCACAGAGCCCCCTGAAACCAGCCAGCCAGCTTCATGACACATCTAGTGCACTCACTGCAAGGTGAGCACTGACTGCTCTGATCCTGAAATCCCTTCAACACTTACAGACCTGTAAATCATGATATTTTGCAGCCAGGGGTGTATAATCAACCTGCTGAGTGGGCCTGGCCCAAAACCAGCTGGGGTCAGCAGGAGAGGCCTTCAGGCCACAGCTCAGTTGAATAACATCTCCTTCAATCAACTCAGGAGAGTAAAACACCACCTGCTCTGCTTTGTACACCTGGGGTTTCCTTTCCTCCTGAGAATCAGAAGGGTGAAAATCTTTCATCTCAAAGGCAGGGCTAGGATCAGGACAGATGTGTAGGTGCTGCTCTGCCTGGCCATGACCCAGCACATTGCAAATACCTTTTAGCTATACACATGTAATTAAATAAGCATTGCAGGCATTTTCCCCCTGCAAAGGCATACTAGTGAATTGGAAAGAAGCATTAAAATGGAAATCATAAATATGTTTCACCTTTGCCTTTCTATTGATGAGTATTTTAATCATTGCTTAGTTTCCTATAAAAAGCTGTGACTTTGATGAGACCAATGGATGCAGTTTCAGATTTTCTCTTCTTAAATTATACCACCTTGACTGTACTTCAGTGCTCATAATCCTACATTTCTCTCTGATATTAACACCATAATATACAAGCTGATACTATGATAAGTAGGAAAAGTTGGTTTGACAGGAGAAGACATGAAAAAATGCTTGGATTAACAAGCGCTGTTTACACCATCTGTTAATACTTACACTATCTGTAAATTATAATTGTGGAAGCAGGCCCAGGAAACACGAGAAGAAAAGCCATCTTTAAAGTCAGTGAGCCAAGTCTGAAGCCACTGTCAGTTACCAGAGCCCCACTGTCCCTGTGAGCCTCAGCCATGCCTGCTCTCAGCTCCCCCTCTGCTGTTTGCCTCCAGGGGCATTCACTGCTCTGAAGAAACAGCTCTATTTGGGTCTCATCTGGACTGCAGCTGTGCCTGGAGAGCACTGTGCCAGGGAAGAAGTCTCCTGGGCTGAGCTCTCAAGAGGATAAACATGATGGAGGTGGATGGCAACCAAAATGGAATCAGTAAGTGAAAGAAGCCTTTCCTGCTTTGTGCTTCCTAGCAGGCCCATTCAGCACTTTCCTATTTCAGTTGCTTCTCAAGCCCATAATAAATGAAGCTTTAGTGAACTGAAAGCCTTTTATTTTGAGATGTGCTTCTCTCTTTTACACTGTGTTGTCTGGGCTTTTGACTAAGTACAATTTAGGTATAGCAGATAAAATATTCATCTTTTACAGCAGTGTTTCTTCCCCTCCTGAACCTCCTCTTTTCCTACAGCTGCCTCTGCCTGCCATATAAATGCACTCATCTCTATTCTAGTGATCCAAGACCAATCCTTCTCATAACTGGGCAGAACATTCTTAGCTGGAATTAACTTTACTCAATATCATGCAAAAACATATCCACTGTTTCACCGTTCCTCCAGAATATATCTCACAGAGATGAGCATTCCTCCAGACTACATAAACCACCACAACTCCAATTCCACCTTTTCTGGGGCAGAGAAAGTGCTGCTGCAACAGCAGAGAACCAGAACTCCTGGAACTAGAAGGGGAGTCTACTGCCAAAGCCAAGAGAGAGCCCAACAAGGAGCACAAAGTTCTCTGAGTGTCCCAGAAGGTGGTGAAGGGCAAAGTCCTGACATGGTGGGAGGAGCAGGGCTTGTGGTGGATACAAGAAGTCCCACAGCACACTCCTGACCACCTACTGTAGTAAATGCCACAAGCCTTGCTAAGGCACCGTGGAGGCTGTAACAATAGAAATGCTGATACAGCAACAGATACATGTTCTAACCCTGGACACATAAGGTATATTTGTACCCCTATAAGGAAAAAAACCTATTGACCCTTCTATTGGTCACTTGTAAACCCTCTAACCTGTGCCCATTGGTCCACTTTGGAGCCTGGCCAAAGGTATATATGTAGCTCACTGTACCCCATTAAGTTGGAAGAAGAATTGCCCCGGGCCTTTCACACATTCCTGAATAAACCATCTCCAGTGGAACTGCGGCTTCTTCTCCTCTCTCCGTCTGCCTGAGCCATGCCCGGGGAAGCCAAGCCTGGCAGCAGCTAAACCCTAAAGAGCTGAGATCCCTGAGCTGTTATCACTATGCAGAGCTGTTATCACTCTGCAGGCTAGAGGCTCCCCGTGGTTTCGGGTCCCAGCGGGCTGGACTCGGGGCTCTGTCCTTTCCTGGGATAGAGGTCCCGGGCCAACGCCAACTACTGAGACCCCCAAAAGGCTCACAATAACCTACAGCACTGTGCAGGATGCACAGGTGTGACCATACCCCTGTGCTCCTGTTTCACATTGCTTTTCATGCTGTGCTCAGCCAGGGGTTTGTGTCAGACCCTCACCAGCAGCACAGGAGGGTGATCTCCAACCCCTGGGAAGAGCTTTTCCTTGTTAGCCCAGCACAAAAGGCTGGGAAGGAGATTTCTGTGGTTTCCATGAGCCACAGTTTGCAGTGCAAAGATCACCTCCACATTCTGGGACGTTTTGGAAGCTCTGGCAGACATGCCCCAGTGCTGGGACAGATAACCTTCACATCACTCTGCAGCATGTGATTTATAACTTATCAGTATCCCTAGACAGGAAGCACAGTGCAGCAAACTCTGAGATAAGCTTCTCCAGCCCATCTAGTCCTCACCTTCAATCATTGCCTGGATTTATCCCCATGAGTTAAAGGATGGATAGCTTGGTGACCTTTCCAATCTTGTCTCCTTGGCTAAGGTTGCCAATCATAAGGCATGCACCAATCAGAGCTCTAAGTCACACAAATCCAAAAAAATCAATTTTTAATTATAAATCCGAAATTTGATTGTGCCTCGATTCCAGCTGAAAGGGGCACAGAAATGGACTTCTGAAAATGTGACACAGAGTACAGATTCCTGGTGAGATTCTGTTCCGTGCAACAAAGGGACACCATCTCCTCTGTGCCACCCCATCTCACAGGGCACTGAAACACCTCTCCATTTCATGGCATCTATTCAGTGATTTGATCATTAATGTCCAGCATAAAGACATGATGACAGCATTCCATGAAAGCTTCTCCACAAAATCAACCTTTCTACTCATCTAGGCTCTCCTTTTATTGTCAGAGCTTTGAGAGTGACTTTGCAACTGTGTTTACAATAACACAAATGGGCCTATAATCTGAAAAGCCTGAGGTCAATTTCTCAAACCTGATAAATTGCACAATAAATGCCTATATGAAAGAGATATTTCCTTCTAATTTTAAAGCTTTCCTTAGTACTTAGTCTAAATGTATTATACACCACTTTTACTACTTTTTTATTTAAAAACAAACAAACCCCCAAAGCATAAAAGTCAGATGGTTTTGCTTCATTTGACTTGTGAGCTGTAAACAAGAAAGAGCCAATTTTGCTATGGTCTTGTTTAAATACTATTGCTTTGCTATTACACTCCACAATTTTCTCTTCAAATTACCATGAGCACCCCATTCTCAAAATAGTTATGCAGAATCTAATATTTACCACTACATTTACTACAGTTGTTAATGTCAAGTGGAAACTGAAAATGAGGAAGTCAAATGTGCCATTTTGCTATTGATTAATACGACGAAGCCTAGAAATCCATTACTTTAACATTCAGGATATCAAAGCAGATAAACACTAGCAATAAAGTATTTGAGACTTACATGGAAAAAGATAAAAAACCTCAGTAAACAGAGAGAAAATCACATTTGAGTGAGATGTAGACCAGTGGTTTATATTTAGTCAATACACTTAAATCAGTGCTGCATCTTCTGAGAACCACCAACGGGAAATGTGTCCAACCAAGGCACAGTGACTCATTGAAAGGGAGAATTGTTATAGATTATCCCATGTTTCTAAAGCTGCCTGCTAAGTTTTGTTGCTTCTACTCTTCATCCTTCTAACGATTCAACAAGTTGTGGAAGCAGCTTAGAAGGAAAGCACTTGGAACTCAGAATACAGCACATTGCTGGGCTACAAACAACAGCCTCTCCTGGTTTCTTCAACCCCATTAGTGAGAAAATGATCTTTTGGGAGCATTGGGCTCCCAATCTTGTTTGGGCTGTGGGCAGGGCAGGGCAAGGCTGTGGTAATCACATATCCTCTGAACAGGGAGAGACATAGCTCTCCCAGGATTTTCCTGGGAAGCTGTGAGAAAGCTCAGAGAAGAGAATGAGAAACAATTCTTACCTTCACTTGCTCCACCTGTTGTTGTGAACATGTGGAACGTGTTATGGAGATTTGTTTACCAAATCATAATTTCTTCATTGCCCACTGGTGATGATGTTTGGATTCAATTGACCAATTAGGTCAAAGCTGTATTGGACTGTCTGGAAAGGAAATAGTATAATTAATAATATAGTATAGTATAAAAATAATAAAATAAAATTTAAAATAAAATAAAATAAAATATAAAATAAAATAAAGTGATTGACCAGCCTTCTGGAATCATGAAGTCAATGGTAATTATTATCCAGTAGGGATCCATGCTACGATACTGGGGCAGGGCAGTTTAGGAATGTGCCCCCTGTTGAGAGAGTGACAAAACTATCCTTTGTCCCCTTAAAAGGGAAAGAGGCCCAGAAGTTTCTCTCCTCAATTAGGTAAAAAAGGCATTTTATAGGCCTGGGGGGCTTCACCTCAAACTTAAGGATAGCTATTGGAGAAGAACCAAAAAGTCCCACCTGGACAATTTACTTGAAAAAGAAGAGAATGAAGAAACTAATCGCTTTTGTGAGGTGTTTTACCAGAAGCAAGAACCTCTTGCACCTGGATCAGTTTTTTCTCTGTAAGGAGTTCGTTATTTTTGCCTTTTATTAAAACCTTTTTGTTTCTAACACTGCAACAGAGGTGTTAAAATAAAATCCTGCTGATTTTATGCCTGCAAAGGTAGCTGAGCTATCTTGGGTGAGATACAGACCTCCAAGAGCTTATGAGAGCTGGCTTGAGGAGGCTCCTGTTACTGGGCAGGGCAATGGTACTGGGGCAGGGCAGGGGGCTGGTGCTGGAGCAGGGTGGTGGTACCAGGCAGGGCAGGGGTACCACAGCAGGGCCAGGCGGCAATGCCAGAGCAGGGCAGTGGTCTGGAGCAGGGCTGTAGTACCAGGGTGGGGCAGGGGTACTGGTGCAGGGCAGGGCAGGGGTACCGGGGCAGGGCAACACTACCAGAGCAGGGCAGGGGTGCCAGAGCAGGGCTGTAGTGCCAGAGCAGGGCTGTAGTACCAGGGCAGGGCAGTGGTACCAGAGCAGGGCAGTGGTACTGAAGCAGGGCAAGGCTGTGGTACCAGGGCAGGGCAGTGGTACTGAAGCAGGGCAGGGCAGTGGTACCAGGGCAGGGCTGTGGTACCAGGGCAGGGCAGGGCAGTGGTACCAGAGCAGGGCAGTGGTACCGGAGCAGGGCAGGGCAGTGGTACCAGGGCAGGGCAGTGGTACTGAAGCAGAGCAGGGCAGTGGTACCAGGGGAGGGCAGTGGTAGCAGGGCAGGGCAGTGGTACCAGAGCAGAGCAGGGCAGGACAGGGTTGTGGTACCAGGGCAGGGCAGTGGTACCGGGGCAGGGCAGGGCAGTGGTACTAGGACAGGGTAGGGCAGTGGTACCACAGCAGGGCAGTTGTACCAGGGCAGGGCAGTGGTACCAGAGCAAGGCAGTGGTACCAGAGCAAGGCAGTGGTACCAGGGCAGGGCAGGGCAGTGGTACCAGGGCACGGCAATGGTACCAGGGCAGGGCAGGGCTGTATTCTGCTGTTCCAAGTACCCAGCCGGACGCTGCGCTCCGCTCTGTGCCCATTCTCATCCTGCCGGGAGCTCCAGGGAGAGGCAGTAATGGGGAAAGCTGTCAGCACGGATTACTGCCAGCACCCTCAGCCTGATGCCATCCCCCCTGACATTGCCACGGGCAACCTGCCTCCATTTATAGCCAGCTGCACCATTACGGTGCTGCTGATAATTTCCAAGTAAAAGTTTAAACGATTGAGCGCTCCGCCTGGGAAGAGAAGGCTTTTTGGTACGTCATTAATAATGCAGGGGTTTAGACACTTTATTGTCTTTAGAGATGTGCTGGTTTGAATAGCTCAGGGAGCTTTCCATGCATCCCTTTTAGACTGACATGTCTGTCTTGGAAAGATGGACAGCCAGTGCTCTTCCCAAACGAGGTATTGCTGTGATTCCTTGCAGAGAAAGGAAAAGATGGATGTCATCCTAAGAGGTTCACACTGCAGACTGCTGTGCCTTATTAACTGCAGATTGCTGTGCAATTGGACCTCAGAACATTAGGAGCTGTTTTCAGTGAAGTAATTCAAATTACTTGAAGACTATCATGTTAACAAATGCAAAGTGACTGTTTACAAAATTGGAAAAACACCCATTAACTTGCCTGAAATGGAAAAAAAAAAGGAAAGAAAGAAAGAAAGTTCTTGAAGTTTGGACAACTTTTGAGCAACAAAACCACATTCTGATTTCTGAAATATTAGGGAAATTACTTCATTTTTCATAAATTACTCAAAAGTAGTTTTCTGTCTGCCACTCTGGCACCACAGCACAATGTGTTTGATTGCAAACCCAACAGAATCTTCTTGACTGTAGTTCATAAAAATATTAGAGGGAAAATTCATTCTTTTTCCTGTACTGTAGTCATGGATAATATACCTAGAGGAAAATACACTTCTTTGTATAGCAAAAGCATAGAACATGGTATATATAATTGAGATGAATACAAATAGACAGGAAAATTACTTTCTCTGATAAATGCTACTTTTAGCTTAAGTAGAAAATGTGCAGCTCTGTATGAAGTCTCATTAATAACCTTCTAAATTTCTGCTGGTCACAATTGAAAAGTAACTTTCACAGCATTTAAAAAAATTCTTCTACATCCTCCTCTTATTAGCCTGCAGCAATCCATCAACATGCACATAAAAAAATCATACAATTACAGGAGAAAAGGGCAATTTGGCAAATTATGTGATATTCCTCTATGAGTAATACAGAAGATTTTTTCAGTTTCCCTTTGCTTCTGGTTTTTTTTTTGTTTTTTTTTTTTTTTAAGAGAAAGGTATTTAAAGATAAAAAGAGAATTCCTCAGGAAAAGGGGCAAGTACAAAAGCCAAGGACCTGAACGACAGCCTCCCTGTACAATAATTTAGCTGTAGCTGCACACAACCACCATGGCAAATGCACATTCCAAGTATTAAAACAATAATGAGCAGGTTTTAAAGAGGTGGTTTTATGTCTATTCAATCTAATTATATGCTTCTCTCCTATCATCATATTCAGTAAACCAGCTAATTTCTTTCTATTTTTCACCTCGGGCTATTAAAGCTTTCATATATAACTCAAATCACTAAATCTTAGAGCAAATATTCGCTGATCATTTAATTTAAAAGGAACAGGCTTCTTTTTCCCTCTCACCAGATGAATTGCTGACACTGAATGCTGTGAGCTCTTGATGTGATGAGTATTCTCCAAGTGGGGACAAGCAGGTACAGGTGATCTAAAGAAATGTAGAGTGCTTATTCTGATTTTAACCTGCTCAGTTTCAGGGGTAATTAGCATGTTTTTACTGCAGTCACAGACCCTGGCAGCTTAGCCAAGGCACAGGTCCCATGAATTTACTGAATTGTGAGGAAGATCTCATGGTCTGCATGGAAAGAGTTGGTGAGAGGAGGGTGGGAAGTGAGGGGCTGTGAGATGCTGGGGGAGCTGGAGCACACCTCTCCAAAGGCCAGGAAGGGAGGAAGGCACTGCAGTTCACCTCTGCTGCCTACAGCTTTGTGTCTTTCACATCTGCAGCATGGATTCTGGAAAGACATGAATTACAATAGTGTGGAGCCTGTAATTGCTCTCATTAACTCCATCAGTTTGCTTCCAGCACCAGATAGAGTTTCAAAGCACAGCTTGTTCCAGGAGGAGCACGTTCATTCACCAATGGCTGACAGAAAAGCTTTGTTTTCCGCCTCGCAGAAAGCTGCTACAGAATCTCTGCAAATGTAAATATCTATTTTTGTTATCTCTGCTGGCATATGACTTGACATATGCATTTGGTGAAATGCTGTCCTCTTCCCATGCTTCTGGAAGCCACGTCCATCCCATCTGCTTCATTCCCAAATACTTAAATTTGCTTTGTCTTCAACATCAACAACCCAAAATAAATAACACATATCCTTTGTCTGTTGATATGGCTGTCAGCCATTTACTATTTCTTACTCCATCTGTGTCCTCCCAGCTGTTCAATCCCAGCACTTCTTTCCAACCATGGCATTCATCAGCAGCACTTAGAGCATGACAGATTAACGTGGAGCCTTTGCCATCATGTGCTGGGGCAGAGAGCACTGCCCACGGCTGGCAAGGATCAAGGATTAGGGGTTTACAGGACATGGATGACCCATGGGATGGACAGGCTGCTGATATATTTGATTCATGACAGGTAACATTCACATTTGAAAAGCAGTGGCAAGCCATCTTCAATAAAAGGCAGAGGGAGGTACAGGTGGTTTAACCTCACTTCCCTGACAAAACTGTGCAGCACATCCTCACAGAGGCCACTGCCATGTGAAGGACAAGACAATGAGGAAGAACAGCCTGGATTGACCAAGAGGAACCTGCTCTTGCTCAGCTCAGTGTTGTGAAGCAGCCCTGAATCAGTGCCTGTGATTTCCTCTCTCCTTAGCAAGGCTACACACAAGATGTCATAAACCTCCCAGGGAGATGTCCCCAGCATGTCCCTTTCCAAACAGGGACAAACAGACTGGCTGCCCAGGCTGCAGGCAGGCTGAAATCCCCTTGGACACTGGTCTCAAGCAATAGTGGCTCTTGGTTAATGCTGAATGTTTTCCTCTCCAGGAGCCAAGCTCCTCAGGGATAACATTGCCTGATTATCATCTAAGCCTGAGAAGATGGGAGTGACCCACCCCACAGGAGCCTTCTCTCCCAGTGCTCTTAATTTTTACAACCATCAACCTTTTCATACCACAGTAACAGATTTGTCTTGAAGTTTTAAGACCTTTCAAGAAAAAAAGTACATTAAAAGGAGCAGATGGTTTGAGTGGAGTTGTAAATAAGTGTATTATCGAAATGCAATGAGTCCATTTGGGATAACAAAAAAAAGCTCAGAACAGTCACATAAAGAGGAAGTTTATTGTGCTAATAAGTTGTCATCTAGAGCAAAAAAAAAAAAAAGAAAAGAAATCAAAGCATCTGTTTGATTTTAAACTAAAGTCGTTTGGGAATTACACAATGGAATGTCACTAAAAATTATATGGATTTTTCAAGTTTCAGTGGGAAAATAGAATTCCAAGACCCCATAAAAAAGTGAAGGAGTTTTAAAATTTTACAGACAATTGCATGTAGGTGAGGGGTAGTGGGATAGTTACACAGTTTCTAGTCCAATGTTTCTCCATCTGTGATCCACAAAACACCAGAAAAGCCTACACAACACAGTTGTAAAAACAAATAAAACCAGGCATATTCCTCTCCATATGCAAAAATGCTATGAAATGAAAGGTGGTAAAAGAAATATAATGCTTAAGTATAGGAGGTTATATTTCATCTGGTTGTAAATGAAAAGTATTTTAGCAATGCTGTTTGAGTTCGTTTATTCTTTTTTTTTCCCTCACCAGATGTTTTTTTGTGCTTGTTAAGACAAGTGTAAACCATCAAAGGGAGCTGGGTCAATTAACATATTGCTTAAAAAGCAGTTTAAATGTTCTTATGGCTGTATCTTCTACTCAGAAAGATAAGAAATATATGTGTACCCTAAAGAACTTCCTGAAGGGCAATGGGAATGCAGGCATTGAGAATTTTTGATAGAATTTTGAGTTTTTAGGGAAGAGAAATTTCAGCTTGAAGAACTGAAATCTGACCATTAATGCAGGCTCTGTTGCAGTGCTTGAAAAGGCAGGAGAAATTACATTATGCTACTGAGAACCCCTGTGAAACAGCTTCAGGTGCAGGTTCTGGACACAAACAACAGCCAGGGAACCCAGGACATCAATTTTAAAAGGAACTGAGTGTTCAGAAATCTTAGCAATTCCAAATTCTTGGAAATTCAGTATTTCCATACAAATGGCACCAAAAAATAGTGTGCCCAGGAGTAGTGAAGCATGTGGAGAATTGAGGAATACCAGTGCCCTGCATGAGGGAGAGCAAACTGGAAGGATCAGGCCATCACCAATTTTGCAATGGAAAATAGATTTTCTTCACTTGTTACCAAGTCTTGTAGTTTTGACAGAAAGACTTGAAAGGAACTAAAACCCATCCAAGCCAGTGATTAAAGTGACCTATTTGATATCGTTTACTCAAGGCCAAATTTTGCATGCATTATGCTTCTTAGTTAAATGATACATTTGCATGCATCTATTTTTGATGGTTCTCCTTCTGAAAGACTTGGAGAAAATTAATAACTCCAGACAAACTCACTTCAAGCATTACAAGCTTCAGGGCTGGGAAATGATTGAGAGCAGGAAACTTCTGCTTTTGACAGGAGCCTCCTAGAAGGATGCTATCATCCTTGGCTTTGAAAGAGACAAGATTTTACAGCAAGAAATATTGGATTCAGGTTGTTTTGCTTTAGTGGCAATATTAAAATAACAAAATTCCAGTACTGAGAATTCTCAAGGGGTTTTTTTGGCAAAATGGGATAATTCAAGATTTTTTGTTGCATTACCTTTCTTTCCAAGTTTAAAATTTTAGGTTTGCATTGATAGCAGTAGTGTCTTTCCATTTACCCTTTTGAGAAACAGGGTTGGTACATATAGGGAAAATAACATTTTAAAACAAGATCACTTGCTTTGCCAATGAATTGCTTTTGAAATCTGCAGGTTTTGTTCAAATCCTGATTTTGTGGAAGCTCTTAGAGAAAGCCCAGCCAGATTAAAACCATTTTTATCCCATTGCCTACAGTTATTTACTTTGTGAATGACAGGATTCTGTTAGCACTGGCTGTTCAAAAGCCCATTAGTGAGGATGCCCAGCCTGTCCTGCACACCTTCCAGCTATCATCCCAGAAATCCATGTTTATCCCACACTCTGAGTGGATATTTCTAATGCTACAGGAGATGTGAGGACAAAGAAATCCAGAACTGAATATTTGGGATGGGAGAGAGGAGGTTTTCCCATTTCAAAAATCTAGGGCTGTAATTATTAATCCTTAGACTATTCTAGAAAACCAGATGAGTCGTTTTATGTTAGGCTATTATAAATAACTAATCTTCATCTTTTCAGGGAAAATCCCTCAGCTTTGGACATCACTGCTTATATAATCTCTTTAAATATTTTTCAGAATAAATAGGTTTTACATATCCCTACAGTGTCAATCTAAATATAATTTTGATTGACATAGATACTTCAGCAAATTATACTGAGTTGAGCAGAAAACTACAATTACCCAGTTTTATTTGCTAATCACCACCCCATATTTATTGAAGTGGTTAGAAAATTGGATCACTTGATCTCTTGCCTTCATAAAAATTACTTTGAAATGCTGCCTTTGACTTCTTCAGTTATTTTTATTGCATATCACCAGCCTGGCCACTTTGATCATGGAAGAATGACAAGTTGTAATTATTGGTGTTTTTCTCTAAGGGCAAAACAGTGACCCTGGTAGCAGCAAATGACCTGAGCCTGCCCCTCTGGAGGCTTTTGGGGCTGTGCCTGAGGCAGCTCTGAAAGACAGAGCTCCACAATTTGGCCATCCCTGGGATCTCAGAGAGGAAAGGCTGGGATCTTCCCTCACCAGGGAGCTCTACCAGGCTGCAAGGAGTCTTTTCAGAAATCCTTTAATTCTCCAAATCTAAAAAAAAGAAATATCCCCATCAGCTTCACCCATGGGTACATACTCTAGGAATGAAGGAAAACAGGAGTATAGCTAAAATCTGATAGTACAAGATACTTCACTCTCATTTATGATCCATAGATCCTGGGGTTCATTTAAATGTTTTAATGTTTCTCACCATTTAGAAAAAAATATATATTACAGCAGCATATCAATAAATAATGAACGTAGCTGACTTGTTTTCTCCAGAGTAAAATGACTTAACCTCTGAGTCAGGCTTGGCTTACTGATTTTAAGGCACTTTGAGCACCTGGGCTTTGTCATGATGTGTGTAAATAGTAAATGGAAGGGTCCTTTGCTCTGAAATTTTAAGAAGCAAATGGATAAATAAGAAACTTCACCAGGAATGGTAAAATTACCAAAACTTAATTACAGATATCTCCTTGCTCTGGATATTTCCAAAATTTCTGTGAAATATTTCGCTTTCCAAAGATGCAAAGCAACAAGAGCAGAAATGAGAGATTGTGTTCCAGGCACAGAGTGACCTTTTCAAAAGGGAGAGCATATGTCCTCAAATTCAAGTTGTCTAGTCTTGCTGAAATTCCACTTTTAAGTCAGCTCCCAGGATGAATTATATCTTCTGGTAAAATAGGAAACAGAAGTCTGACAGCTGACTGCAATCTTAAATTTCATGGAAAATAGCAGAGCACACTCATGGCCTAGGGTATCTTCAGCTTACAGCAAAACCCTTTTGGTGCAGGACTAAGACTTGCCCAGAAGAAAAAAAATACCCCAGGTCCATTTTCATCTGAAATAAATGGAGTGGTTTGGAAACATATGAAAAGTCCTAATGATAAATTCAAAGCATTTTTGGCCACAAACATTACTGAAATGTAAAGCTTGCTAGCGACTCTTTTCTTGAAGAAAAGCTTTTTTTTTCATCTTTTTATCCATCCATCCATCAAGCAGTTTGCATTCCTAAAATGTCATCATAATACCAATGTGCTGGAACATGGAGAATCACCAAACAGCCACCAACTTCCTCCCATTTGGGCTCATCATTGAAGAAAACTTCAGGAGTGGGGAAAAGAAAATAATCTCATTCTCATTAAGTTTTTCAGAAATCCAAATGTGACCTTTATTAAGAAGCTTTTATTTGGGCCAACATTTGTTTCTAAATCACATCCTGGGAGCTTCATCCCACCAGCCCTCACACTGGAAGCTGTCACCAGGGTACTGGAGTACTGAAGAGAGACACATTCTTGTAGAGCATCAGTCCTTTCCCTGTCCTGCCTTTCAAGCCTTTGTTTCAGCTTTTAGGAATGAAGTTCTCTAGTTGTTCTTATTGCTTTTCCATCACATCAATAATTTCTATTATTTTTGCAATTTTGCAATAAGTGTAGCGTGTCAGGAATTCCAGGATCAGCAGGGGAAATATGGAAAGATTGCAAAATTAGAGACCTGGAGCTTCAGAAGGTGCACTTTTAAATCTGGGAGTTGTTTCTTAGTTCTGAAAGGGAAATTAAAAGAAACAGGGGAGGGGTGTCTAAAAAAGGCTGTGGTCCTTTATTGTGCCTTGCAGGATGTACCTGAAGCCTTTTCTTGTCTCAGGAGAGTCAAAATGTCAGTACTGCTGAAGGAAAAGCAAAGACCAGCCTTTGGTGTGTGCTGCTGTGTGTGTTCAGTCAGTAGAGCCCTTTAATGCTAATATACAAGGTGAGAAGAACTGGGAATGGATGGCAATTTTCTCCTAAAATGTAGGCTTTAAATATAACTTAATTTAGCCAAAGTAGCATTTTCAGTTTTCTCCTTTTCTGTTTTCCTGGCAAATATTTACAACTTTGACACCATTTCCCAGGCACCAAATCCCTGCTCCCACTATGTCATTACTGGATGCCACTTCTTCCTTCTCTCAAAAATTGCCTTTTCACAGAGACACTGTTAGGAAAACTTAAAAGCTCCAGAAAGGGAGAGTGAAAGGCACTGCAAACCTGCTGCCTGCCCCAGCATTTTTCATTTCCTGCCGTGCCCTCAGGGATGAAGGCACAGCCCCAGCTTCCCTGAGCATCTCTGCCTCACCCACGGGATGTGCCCCAGCAGGGCAAACCTGAGGCCACACCCAAGGAGACTCAAGTGACAAATGCAAAAGAGGAGCAAACACCTTCTTATTTGAGAGAGAAGGATGAGAATGCCGAACACCTAACGAGATTAAGGGTGAGGACAGATAGAACATCGAGGGTGAACTTCACAGTCAAGCAAACAAATGAAACGCTGAAGGGCGCTTCCATTCCTGGCAGACAGAGGAAGGAAGAGATCTGATTTCAGGGCACAGAAATGCTGTCAGCCCTCAGGAAGAATTCATTCCTACTGGCACAATTAAGAGAAAATACCTGTGCCTGCCTCCTGTTCTAATCTTAAAAGATCTAATATACAACCAGTAGCATTTTCTTTCCTATAACTTTATTGAACTGTTACAAACAGTAACAGGCAAATAACAGAAGTGGGCTGCTTATCTTGTGGCTTATAATCACATGGAAGTTATTGACCACATATTTTTGTGTCCTAGAATGACATAAAAGTGGCTGTTTAAATACTCACAGGTCATCAAGCACAGGCACAAAGTCAAACTTGCATGTGGCAATTTAATTTTAGACAGCTCTCTCTGATCATTTTTCTTCAACACAGAATTAGCTAAAGTGACCTTAACTGGACTGGTGTTAATCCCTTTGTGCAGGAGAACCTATACATAAGGGAAACACAGTTTAATATTTACAGGTGCTCTGAAGAGGACAAAAATGACCTTTCTTAATTAAATGTCATGACATGAAGGGTAATATTGGGGTAGAATATGCAGCTAAATAAAGTTAGGGTCCCTGTGTCTCTGGTAGAGTTAAGTATTCTGGGCTCAATTCTCTGACTTAACACTGGTGAAAAAACAGGATTTGTTGTTTTGAGATAAATGGAATTACCTTGTTTTATATCAGCAAATCCTGCACAAACCCAAGCTCTCTGATCCTAGACTGGCTGGGATAAGTACATTTAAAGAATTTATAAAGTTCTGTGGGGGAAAAAAAGTGTTTTCACAGACTTGTACTCGGTAGGAGGTGCAGCCCTATATTAACTTTCTCTCAGGAATGCTTCATTATCCAAGATTATAAATTCATTTGACATAATGGAAGGACAAGATAAATTATTCAGAAAAGATGTTAATAGTTTATATGCCATCAGTAAATTCTCAAGGACAGGGAGATTTGAAATATTTTGTGGCATAAGGTTAATTACCTATCTGATGTGAATTCATACATAGATACTCTCATTTTGAAGTATGATTATGCTTTTAAAAAACACACAAAATGTCATAGTCTCCTTATTTCTCTGTCTTAACCAAAACTTTAGTACCAGTAAGAATATACATTTCTCTGGTTATTTCTCCTGCTGATAATTTTCAGAGCAAGCTGTGATTTCATTTGTTTCAGCCATGCTGGAGCATTTTTTGGTATTTACACTAGATTTTCTCCCTTTAAATTTGTGGGTTTGTTGCAAATGAGGGAAGATACAGCATGAAGGCACGAATCTCTAAATACAAAATATAAACTTAGAAAATTTAGAGGACCTTGAGAACATGCAAAAAAGAAAAAAATGTTCTACATGAAAACATTTTTTTAACCTTGCCAATGTAATATGGTGAACCAGCTCATTGTCTTGCTTTAGTTCTACAGTGAGGACATATGTAATAAATGCAGATGAAAGGACTGCTAATGAATCTCACTCATTAATTCACTTAAGAATTAATGAAAATATAAATAAATAAATTAATAATAATAATAATTAATAAATAATAAGAAATATTAAGAAATATTTAAGGAAAGGGATAAGGCCTGTTCCAGTCCTGGTGTTAGACCAACGATGGGTTTGAGCCAGAGCTGTCCTTCCTGGCACCACCTCCTGGAGCTTCTCCCCCAAACCCTGTGCACAGAGAGGAGCACACACAACTCCTGATGCACAGAGCAGTGGGGAAGGGCCAAAGGCAATCAATTCTGCCAGCTGAAGGACTGCTCTCATCTCCACATCCCTGAGCCAGGGAAGAACATTCCTGTGGCTTTTCTGGTGATTTAACCTGCCAGGAGGGCACCAGAGGCCTTTGGATGTTATCCAGCAGGAAAGCAGGCAGAGTTTGAGCATTAGGGAGGCCAAGAAGGGCTAAAGATGAGACTCTCCTCTCTACAATTTAGAGATCTGACCCAGCAGATATAGTTCCCCTAGTCCTCTCCAGCATAAAACAACCCAAAAAACCAACCAACCAACCAAAAACATAAAAACCCCATCAAAAATCAAACCAAAACAAAAAAAAACTAAAACCAGAAAACCTATGAGACAAAATATAAAAGGAGAACACATATCTCTAGTACTTAGAAAAGACACCATCACTGCTATTTTATAAGTGGAAGCACTTGAATTTTATGTACTGCATTTATGGACTTAACTGACTAGCTGTCCTCTCAGCCTCAGTGCATGCACAGAACAGCTCGAAGAAGCAGGGTCACAGAACTTGGAAATATGCCTTAACACATGGCATGTATTTCTGACACTGCTAAAAACCTGACACAAAATAAATTTAGAAAAACTATTATTGTTATATTACATGATCTCAACTAGCAAAGCTCTCTTAGCCATGACATAAATCCTGAGCCAAAAATCACTTTACCCTTTAATAATTACTTTATCTGCTATGACTAATGCTGATTATTTTTCCAGTGCTTATATTTTGTTTCATTTTTTACAGGATTTCTGCTCAATGCTATTGAAGACTGTCCCAAATTCGTTCAATACTCTTAATTAATATTTGTGTTTCCAAGATATTCTGGTGTAATTACAGGAACATTAATCTGTCAGCAGTAATTTCAGAAAGGTTCACAGACTCCCTGCTCTCAGTGCACTTAATGAGGCCACTGTCAGAAGAAGCCAACGGGAGAGATGGGTTCAAATTCAGGCTCTTCTCTGATAAAATGTTCCTGCCAAGCCAGTAGAATAACAAAGGAGAATAAACAGCTTATTGAGTCAATTTTCAGTGACAGGATGTAGACCTAGTCCAAATTCCTGCAAATCAATAAAAAAATCAACTTTCCCCAGGCCCAGAGGCTCCCAGAGCTGCTGGGCTTGCTTGCAATGCCAAGGCAAGGAGCAGGCAGCCCAGCAGAGCCAGGCTGCTCCTGGGACAGGGAAGGGCTCTTGCACTCTCAAGGCTCCATTTATTGTTGTTTCACAGGCAAATATCTGCGGGGGAGGGAATTTTCCTCTGTTGTATAAACTCCTGAAAAGATGGGTTCCATATTTAAATGCCTAATTAATATCCACCCAAACGTGGCTCAGAAGCTGGGTGCTGGGATCAAGGTCTGTCCTTCTGTGGGTAGAGTTGCATCCACACCCACCTGCATTCTGATACTGCAGGCAAGGGATGCCTGGCCCATGGGGTTAGCAGGTGTCAGCTTGGTTAGGCTGATGTGGGGGTCCCAGCTGTGGGTTTCTCTGGCTCACATTGAAGGCATTGAGATGGTATTTCATGTTCAGACTCAGGTGTTTAATTATTTCTTATCAGTAAAACAGTCTCACTGCTGTGAGTTTGGCAGCTTTTCATTAGAAGGCACAAAATGGCCAACAATCTCTTGGTACAAGGTCTTTTAAGACTAAACTATCCAATTAAGAACTGGCACCTAAATTATTTTCTCTTTTAACCCAATAACTGGTCCCAAATGCCCACAATGCAAACTTTTCTACCCAATTACAAAATGCCACCCAAACCCATGAAGAAGAAGGAGGAAGAAGCATGAAGAAGAAACTCAGGTTGACACCCTGTGCCCTCCATATTGCTGCCATCCACAACACTCTAAAAATCCCAAAACCTAAATTTCTCACCAAGTGATACAGCTACACTGCTCTCTACAATCTATTTCACACTTTAGTGGATTCTAGTTTATCTTGACGTCTGGGAAACTTTCTCCATGAATGAGGGTCAAAGGCAGTGCTGCCCTGGGGGTCAGGGTACCCCAGAGCAGACAGGGAAATATTCCCAGTGCCCTGGGTTTCCACAGGCTGACCCTTAATTGCTTGTTTGAAGCCCTGAGTATTGTTAGTGTGTTTAATCCAGTGTTTGTGGGACCAGCTGCCATCCCAGCAGGGTGACAGTGACAGGGTCTGGCCCACTGAGGCACACAGCTTGCTTCTCTGGTAATTTGAAGTGGGATAAGGACTAAAATCACCTCTGTCCAGGAAAACACCCTGAACACCTGAAGTGGGGGGCAGGCAGTGGCTCTTTGCCACCTGTTATCAAACCAGTATGGTATTGACAGGCTCACATTCGCTATGTTGTGACCTGGATCCTCCCACCTATCCCCTCAGGATGCCTGCTGTCATTCCAGCCTGTCCCTGGCAGGAATCCCTGACACCAAGTGAGCCTGGCTCCCCAGACAGGGGGGAATCCCCATGCCATGGCCTTGTCTGGCACACCAGCACCGCTCTGTTGACTTCAGCTACGTGGTTTTCTAAAGAACTACACTAATTTGTACCAGTTGAGGCTCTGACCTTTTAAATCTGAAATCAGTTCAGTCTGCATCAGTGAATAGGTTATCTCCTTAATTTAAATCATTGCTGCATATGAAATTACTCAGTATAATTTGATGGTTGGCTAAAATTAATGAAAAATTTGTCTCGCTAAGGCCTTGCACAAAGTTGAACCTTGCAATATTAATCTTAGCAAATTAAGGCATAGGAAAATGTGCTTTGTTAGCAAATGACAATTTGTGTCACAAAGCCTGTGCTGAAAGAATCAAGGCTCACTGCTTAAACTGGATGCTGAATTAATGAATTGGTGTTAGGGACCCTGACCTTGGGGCTGAGCATGTAAACTTGTGGGGCGCTGTCTCACTGTGATCAAATGGAGGGAGCAGCACAGAGCCACAGCCTCTGCAGCTCCCACAGGACACTGGACCCCACTGATGCCTTGGGGTGCCTACCTAGAACAGAGGCTAGCCAAGGAAAAGAGAATAAAGGTGGGTGTTTAATAAAGGCCTTCAACAGATGCACCTTGGGCAGTCAGAAGCCTCCAAGAGGGGCTACACCCAGGATGGACAAGGGTCATGAGTTTTTCAGACAGATATAAGTTTGGTCTATTTGCATATCAGGGGTTAATCCTCCAATTATAGCTTCAGGTAATGAAGTAATTTACCTCCAGTTTGCTTTCCTCCCCAATTCACTTTTGTTTAGACCTTTTGGGGCCTGAGGCAGTGAGATGTCCTTGAGTTTCAGGCCTAGAGAGGAATGGTTTAGAGGTTTTATCTGACCAAAATGTGAAGACAGTAACTAAGACTCTGTAAGGAATTTAGAGTTATACCCTAAAGCAACCCAGGATTTGAAAGGTATGAAAGCTAAAATCGTAAGGCATCACCATGTCTGCAGGAGAGGGGCTGCTCGTGAGCCCCATGTCTGCTGTGCAAGCACCGTGCAAGGGGAGCTGGAGCTCTGCAGGCTTAGTTACAGGAAGGTGTTGATGAATTCACATTTATTAAACCACAGACAAAATGTTACCTCTTATATTACTAATACTGAATAATTTGTTCTCTTATTGCCTGTTAATTATGTGCCACTAATAAGTCACTAAACCACTTTGATCCTAATTTGCTGCAAGCTGTGTGAGCTGAGCAGGTTTCCTCACAATGCAGAATTGCAGTCAGACCTGGCAGCAGGCAGCTGGCCCCACAGCCCCCTCTCCCCGTGGCATCTCCGTGCTGGGTGGCAGCAAAAAGAGACACTGACACATGGGGATGAGGGAAGATCACCTCCAGCAAAGTTATTTCTGTAGGAGACAATAATTTATAATATTGGTAGAAATTATGGCACATGTACTCTGAGCTAGCAGACAGGGTGGAGGCCAGGCTGGTACCCACTGCCCCTTTGTCACCCTTCACCTCATTAAATACCATCTGGAACACTGCCATGACTGGAATTTTTGGCACTGCATGGGGTAGCCATGCTCACTGATGGAGGCAGGGAAATCTCCTTCCCTCCCATTGCTCCCTGGCACAGTTAAACCAGACTGCAAACCCCTTGTCTGTCCACCTCCCCAGTTCCAATATTTCTGATTCACAAATACAGCAGGTGCAGATAAAAGTTTCCCCTGGGAGGATGCCTGTCCTGCAGCCATTTTGCTCTCAGTGTGTTTGCTGTAAATGATAAAGTGAGATCTACATGACCTCAAGGCCAGGACCATATTGCTTGTGCTGCTGTAATTCATCAATACCAGATTCTTTCAAGGGTTCTTCACATATTCATTCATATTCTATCAGACAGTCTTGCAGTCACATCTGCTGCCAGATGCCCAGATGTGAAACAATCTCTGAGCCAAAAGAAGGGTTCATAGAACACATTGGGAGATTTCAGTAAAGTGCCCAGCTAGACATACATGATGACAATTTTGAAAGAAAATGATACCCATAATTTTATTGCAACTGCAGTGCCCTAAAGGTTTGTAAAATCTACTTCTAAGGGAAGAGATACTTCTTTAATAAACCTGAAAAGTTTAGCAGCACATGGTCCCTTGAATTTTTACCAGGGTTTGCTGGTTATAATTTAATGCTTGGCTGATACCACTATTACTAACATGAAAATAAAAACAAAAGTAATTTAAGAGAGAAAACAACCAGCTCTTTTTTCTATCTGTCAGGGTCCAGCAGCATAGCAGAGGCTTTTTCAGGAGCTACTTTTAAACAAAAGTGAGTGTCCTGCCTAAGGCTTTACCTCAGCAGTGACTCACCAGGCAGGGCACCAAAATTTCTAGATGTGAATTAACCCCTTGAGATCAGGACCCTTGAATCCTCTAGTCTGGCTACTCTACACCCTGTGCCTGAAGCAAGAGAGAAGTTCAATTGTGGGTTCAGTTGTGGGTTTCTATGTGCAAATCCCAGGGAAGCTGCTGTTCTTCCTGACCTGCAGTGCTGCTGTTCGTTTCTAAACCCTGCATTACAATTCTTTAGCCTGGAAAGCTCAGTCCCTGCCTTCACGGGGGCTTGCCCTTCCCTTTGGGCAAAGAGTAGAATCACAGAATCACAAAACACAATCTCAATTTAAAATTTGACTGCACTGACTTTCAACAAATTTGTGAAATTTCATGGATTATCTGAGAAGGTCCCAGGAATGGGAATTTAAGCAGGAATTGGCCATCTCATATTTCTGTAGGAAAACTTCTCAGGTCAATGTGAATAATACTTTAACTGTGAGACACAGAGGGCATGAGAACTAGAAACAAACCTTATTTGCTATTTATCTAATTGGGTGTTCAGTTTTCACCCAGCAGAACCACAAAAAGCAATCACCTTTGTGTGCACCTGCTGTGTCCAGGCACCTCTGGCTCTGCCCTGAGCAAACACTTCTCATTTCTCTCTGTCCAGGTGCATGAAGCTGGCAATTGCATCCTGACCAGAAACCCATTCCTCACCCCTTGGTAACCATGTCCTGTTTAAACACAAAGGCAGGGAAGTTTTTGGTCTCCTCCTTCTCTCCCTTTGCCACCACCCCAAGTATTTACAAGCTCTCCTGGCACTGCAGGCAGCAAACTGCTCCTGCCTGAGTCTCTCCCCTCCCTGACTGCCTTGGTGCTCCGTCCCAGGGGGCTGGAGGGATGGCAGGAATTTGATGATGCAGTTCTCCAATAAAAGATTCAGATCCAGCCAAAAGGCCTGTAAACAAATGTCTGCAGAAGCTTTTATCTTCTGAACAAACTTTAGCTTACCCTTTCTTTCTTGGTAAGAAGAAGAGACTGTGAATTTAGAGAGTTTGTTATGTAAGGCTGATTATTTTTTTCACCACAGAAACATTTCACAGCTGGATCCCACATCTACCTGAGATTGAACATGCAGTGGAGGAGCGAGGAGACCCTCTGCATAACCTCAGGATCTATTTTAAAAAGATGGTTTTCTGCTGCAGGAATCTTAAAATGTATTTATTCTAGTCCAGATAGAGCTTTAAATCTGTGTGAAACGAGTTTAAATCAGGACTCATCAGGAACTGTAATGCTTTATGAATGTGCAAAAGCCAATGAATTAAGGCACAAAATGTTCTTTATTTGTGTCCTAGCAGTGGTTCATTCAAATAATCCCGTTACAAGTTTCAAGGAATGTCAACATGCAAAGCACAGACAGGCTATAAATTATTCCTTTCTAAATGTAAATCTTATAGTGCACCAATTAAAATTATCTAAATATTTAATAGCAGGTTGCTACCAATTAAAGACCTGGATCTTCCCTGTATGCTTCCACCACTACCTCAGGTTTATTAATCCTTTCTCCTTGAGAGAAAACCAGTAATTTATAGTGTCATTCTATTGGTCTTTTGGAAAATAACAATGAGCATGTGTTGCTTTTTTTATGCATGAATGATCTTTTAGATGTATAAATTAATAAAAAAATGATAGCAGTGTAATGCTTGCATATTGATAGGATTAATTTTTTATTATTTTCCTAATGCAGGTTTTTGTTTTCTTCTTGCTTTTGTATTAGGGGTAATTTCTGGAAAATGTCATAATTTTCTTTGCTGAATTGGTTAATGAATGTGCCAGAGCAGCTTGTATTACTTGCATTCAGAGAAAAACTTGCATACTGCAGAACAGATGGGTATTGTGAACTGTTATGATGGCAGTGATTTTAAATAATACATGAAGAATTTTTCTATCTCATTAAGTTTCCAGTTTCTTTAAGAAACATCTTTAAAACAAAAGCAAAATATTCTTAGTGGAAGCTGTTCTTGTTTTGTGTAACTAGATGTCTTTTGCTGTTATGAGGAGAAATGTCAGTACAGAACAAAGGCATCACAGCTTTAACTCTGATTTACAGTTTTAGTGCACACAGTTGTACTGCAAATGGACTCAGTCCCTGGTGCTTCTTCAAAACCACCAGGGCCAAACACAAATCTAAGGAACAAATACAAAGGAAGGTGCTAAAAATACCTTCCCTTCTTCCACCCAACTTTCTAGAATATTTAAAAAACTCCCACCTCCTCAAAAGCAGCTCCCTTCATCTCTTTTTCTAGTCCTACATTACCAATCTTTCCCCCCCATTGTTTCATTTTCAAATTCATAGCCCATTTATTAACAGAAACCCTGTCTGTTTGCATGTTTTCTGAATTCTATTAACAGGGAAATTGGTAAGCCCAGAAATTTCTTATAAGTTTCCCTCGCAGGCTGCACAAACATTATTTAGCACCATTTTGAACAGAGGAAAAGACTAGTGCTAAAGAGGAAATAAAGACAATTATTAAAATTTTCACTTAGAATGCTTATTTGCTGTTGAAAGGATAATAAGGTAAGATAGTTTCCAAGTCAAATAGTTTTGCTAACATTCAGACCATAAATTTTCGATTTATGCCAATCAAAATAATGAAGAAGATATGCCAGTTGTCAGAATTCATTTTCCCTTTGAATAAGCTGAGCTGGAATGCAATTTAAATGAGATGAGCCAGAACAGCAGACCAGCACAGAAGGACTATGGCCCAGTATACAAAACAAACACGTTATGAATTTGAGCAATGAGAATAAATTAATTTATCAAGAAGTGAACTGGGGGAGGGGAGACTAAAAGCTGGCAGGACACAGAAGAGCCATCAGGATGGTCAGGCTGGTGCACCTCTGAAAATACACAATTGCCCTGAAAATACACAATCCTTATTAATGCAAGAGCAATCTCTGCCTTTCTTGCCACCTGAGCTTCCTTTGCTGTAAATGTGATCTGAAGATAAGGGCTCAAACAAAAGATTGCTGTGTCTTGTTTGTGCTGTGAAGAGACAAGATTTAACTTTTGGCATTTTAAGGCATCTTAAAATCTGTGATATCTGCCCACAATTTAAAGACTTCTTTTCTCTGGTAAATCAAAGCAATCCAGTGCCTTGGATGCCTGTGCCCACTTTGAGAACAGCCAGGACCCAGGCACTGACAAGAGGGTGATCAGGGGAGCTCCAGTCCCTGCAGAGCCACCACAGCTCATCTGTGTCAGCCACAGCCAGGGGTTTTACCTTTCCTCCAGCCCTTTGGCTTTAATTCTGCTGTTTGGCTTTTAATTCTGGTGTTGGGCTCTCTGACTGCCCCTACATCAACACCACCAAGGTGCTTCCTCCATCAGATTTCTGGCAATGCCTTCGAGGATCTTCAAATGCCATTCCAGAACTGAATGGAGACAGTAATATAAAACTGCATATATGGGAAATTATATCCAGTGATAATTTAAAACAACAAAAAAAGAAGATAAAACTTCCTAATTTTAACAGGAGCACAAGATTTAACAACTTAAAGTCCTGATCCTTTGGGAGTTTCTGGAAGCCTTAGCATCACACAACACTCTATTGGCTGCTAGGAATAAAAAGTAACTCTATCCCAAACAAAACCATGACAAGCTCTTTATATTAAAGGCACATTAAACTTTTTCATAGGCAGCCTAAATCTCCCCATGGCTTTGAACCACCAGCTGGACAATGTGAAACCAGATATTCTCCTTTCCTAAGGATTTGTGAGATAAAAAACCCATAATCACCTCTATGGTCGTTAATTGCTGCTCAAGACTGTCTAATTCCCACAGCAAACACGGATATTTTGTGGCTTAGAGCTGAGTAATCTGATTGGATTTGTTTGCTTGTTTTAAATATGCCTACCATTACATGCCCAGTTTAACTGCCTGAATTTCCTGCTTCTGAAATATTTATGAGCTGACTCGGGTGACTTTGGTTTACAAGTATCAGCAGTTTTGTCACAAAGTGGTTAGTTTTGCTTAGTCTTCACAGCTTCTTAGTAGATTTTAGTTGTTTCTGCTTATATGTTACCTGCTTCTGCAGAGGAATGCACTTTTCTCAGCACTGATAAGTGAGCTATGTTTTCTCTAGAATTCCTGGGCACTAATTCCCTCTCAAAATAATTATCCAGTACATCTTGCAAAAACTTCATGCCTCAGCTACACAGCTCCATTTGAAAGGCAAGATACAAGACAAGATGTAGAGGTAATTTGAAGCTCCCACCTTTTTTAGGCTTTTTTTTTTTAGGGTCAATTATGACAGTAAATAGGATTAGTCACAGCAGTTAGTGCAGCTGATAGAGTTTGGCTGCACATGAAGGTCTGTGGCATGAGGCCATTGCTTTTGGCAAGATGTGGATTATAGAATTGTGCAGTCAACTCTTTCCTTCTCATATTAGTGTTCTGCCAAGTCTCTCAGGGCTTATTTGTGCTCTTCAACAGCATCTGTACCTCCTACTTCCCATTACAATATCCTAAATCGAAATGCAATGAGATGTCCTCAGCATTTCCTGCTTCAGTTAAGAGCTTGGTTGAGTTAGATTAAAGGTGTTAAGCAATTTTAATTTGAGGGCTAAAAAACTCAGGGAATGCAGGAATAGTCATAATAAAATTATATGCCTCAATTAACAGTTAAAAACGATCAATGGGGCACCACCAAGACACAAAGGCTGCCAGCCACAGAGAAGGCAGCAAACAGAGCAAATTTAGGCACAGTCAGGTGGGAAGGGGCACCTGCAGAGAAGAAAGGAATACAGTGATGTGGCTGTGGAAGAGAACAAGAGGCACCTAATGAGGCAAAGAGCAGGCCCCCCCTCTCCTTTTCTGCCTCTGGTGCCACGTGCATGAACTTCCTTCTCCAGGCATTCTATCCCAACCTTGGGCAAGCCCTCTGACTTGAAAGTGAAGGGAGCTGAGACAGATGGAACAGCTCAGGGACAGACTAACTGCATCTGTGTGGGAAAAGAATGGAGAGGGAACAGTGGGATGAACCACAAGGTGTTTGGCTTTGCTGGGGACTAGAGGCCACTGGAGGCTTTCCCATGCCAAGGGACCTTTCAGCCAGTAGCACAAGAGAATTGAGAAATTCATTAGAATGCTCAAAGTGCTGATCAGACAGGAGACTTGTGTCACCACAGACTTGTGGAAATCATGGGTAAATTCTCTGTAGGGTATAGCTGATCAGGTAGGGATGCTCATGAAAGCTCCCCCAATCTCAGTAAGAGCAGCTGACTTCCATCACTCCTTCTAGTGTTAATTTCATAACAAAAGCCCTTGACACACCTTCCATCCCATTTTATGGTATAGTTCCAATATATTTTAATATCACCTGAATGTACGGCTCTTTCAGAACAGACTATCAAACAGTAATTTACAACTTTCTTCCTCTTTATAAGCACTAAAGTATTCTTTCTTCTTCTTTCATTTTTTCCTCTTATTTAAGTGTGGATAAGTCACCAAATAAGAATTAATTCTTTCTGCAGGCACTGCCTAACTAATAACTGGGCAGCTCTTGGCAACTCAGAATACTTTGTTCCAATTATTTTCCTAGTGAGTGATCTTGTTATCATTGTGCTGGGTTTGGCTGGGATAGAGTTAATTTTGCTCCCAATGGCTGTTCCAGGGCTGTGTTTTGGAATTGTGCCAAACACAGGGTGGGTCATACAGAGATGTTTTCCCTTGTTACTGAGCAGGGCTCACACAGAGACAAAGCCTCTTCTGCTGTTTGTATGGCCATGCTGGTGAGGAGATTGGGGGTGCCTGGGAGGGTGGGAGGGGACCCAGCTGGGACATGGAGCCCCAAGGGACACTCCAGACCACATGACATCATGCTCAGTATAGGAAGTGGAGGGGAGAAGGAGGAAGTGGGGAATGTCTGGAGTGATGGATTTTGTCTTCCTTCCCAAGTAACTGTTCCATGTGTGGGACCCTGCTCCCCTGAGGTGCTGAACACCAGCCTGCCCACGGGAAGTGGTAATTCCTTGCTTTACTTTGCTTTTGCACATGGCGTTTATGTTCCCTATTAAACTGCCTTTATCCCGAGCCAGGAGTTCTCCATCTTTTACCTTCCCATTCTCTCCCTGGTCCCACTGGTGGGAGAGTGAGAGAGGGGCTGCCTGGGGCTGGGCTGAAACCATGGCATCTCTGAGAAAGGAGCTGTGTGCAGTCTTTAAGACTTTTGTTGCAGTCTAGTCAAACCCTGCATATTTCCTGCTCTCCTACTCTTTTCCAATGAAAGCTGAACAGGTAAAGCCTCCAGAAGGAACTGCTCTTTCCTTCTTCCCAACAGTGCTCAGTGATTTTACTTCATGTAAAGGACTGGAAGCCAACTCAGAAGTATTGCACTTCCTCTCCCTCCCCACCACCTTCCCCAAGAGTAATTTTAGTGGAGCTTTGATTGATGTCAGATGAAATTAACTGGAAACATTTAATGTGTTTAACATGTAAAGGCTTAGGGCTCTATTCACTCAGAGTTAGAGACTTTCTGTGCTTCATAAACTCAGAGGACACTGAAGCCTGAATTTCAGCTCTGCAGCCAGATGACTTATTAAACAGCACCTTGACTCCTGCCATCATTGCTACTTTTCACTCCATTATTAATAGAAGGAGGACTTGAACTGATGGCAGCAAGAATGGAATCAAAAGTCCTGTGGCAGAGATGCTGTTAATTTTAGTATTGTGTCCATCATTAAGCATCAGATTAAATCAAGCTATATATCCCTCAGCAGCTGTTGAAAATCCTCATTTAACCAAGTGAGAGGAATATTGTGCTGCAAATAGAAGGATGAATGAGGTTCCTGCTAACAAATAGCTTTGAGAAGGGCTCTGAATAGACAGGGAGGTTTCATGAGGCTCAAGAGTACAGTCTCAAGCTTCTTAAAACTAGGAAAGTCTTTGGTCATTTAAAAAATTGAAAGTTGAATAATTTTTTGCTCCCTTCTCATACTTGCAACATACATGGAAAAGAGAGGCTCATTTCTAAGTCAACAAGTTATATCAAGTTAGAAAGAAAACAATTTTTAATAGGTACTTCCTCATGGACTGTCTATCAAAGGCAGATTAACCCTGCCAAGGGATAAATATGGGAGGCTCTGGGACTCTTGAGGGATGCCCCAGCACAGCTGAGCAAAGGGAAGGTCTCTGTGAGTGTGCAGGGCAGTCTTTGCTCCATTGAAAACTGGTGGGAGCCAGAGGGTGCACAGGCCCTTGAGGACATGGAGAATTCAAACTTTCCTCAGGAGGATTTACTTGCACCTTCTTTACTGCTTCAGTATTACTTTATTGACTTGTAAGCAAGTCTATCAGCAGCAAAATTCTTTCCTAAGTGATAAAGGGGCTTTGAAATGTCTGCCCATACAAATAGCAGACATTACCCTTTCTACTCTCTATTCTTTGCATTTCTAAACACATTTGCTTGTGCCATGTATTACTCTGTGATTATTTACCAACTTATCTTCAGCACACACTCAACATGCCAAGCTCAGAGTGCCTGGGCTGTTAAAGTCATGTTTCAGTGAGACAACTGGGCTCCAGCACTTAAAATACATCTTACAAAGCTTGTCAGTAATTCTTCAAATCCAGCTACAGTCATGATTCCAGCAGCTCATCTGCTGCAGCCATGGCACTAAAGGAGCAGTTACCACACAGCAATGGCTCCACTGTTACTCTAATGCAGATTATTGGCTTCCTGATCAATTCCCCCCTCACAGGATCTTGATAGGAGTTCCACAAGATAGGATTATTACATGCTTTAAGTAGCAAGCTCACATCCTCCATTCTACCAGAAGAATTTTCATTTTCATAGCTCCTTTTACATCTCATTTTCTCCCGGAATGCAACAAGAGTTGAGTTTTAGTTGCCTTGAACTGGAGTCAAGCAGCAAGGGGTGGCAAGGCTGAAATTAGCCAGACTTTTGCTGCTCATGAAGGATTAAACCACTTGGTGAAACTCTGCAGATATATTTATCTCAAAGTGTCAGAGTGGAGGTAAGAATTCAATTTGCTGAAGCAGAGATCCAGCTGAGATGAAGTCAAAGGCCCTACAAGCATTTTAGCCTGCTCCATGTGAAATGAAAGGAGTCCATAAACTACAAGAAGAGCATGTACATAAACAGAGATCACAAATCATATCAATTTCTCAAAAGTGAAGCCTTCCACTAACTTGCTTTAAATCTTCCAGAAAATTAAACTGGAAAATTAAGAGCAGCAGGAACCCATGTATTGTACTGACACTTTTAAACAATACCATTCATTTTAGTTTCATCCTTCTGCAGTAGTTTCAAGTATGTATATCATATATGCTTTCTGCTGAAAAAAAAAAATATATTGTATATATGGGGAGATAGATAGGGATATATACATATATATAGATTTACTTATGGGGAAAGCATATAGCTCTTTCTCAAACACCTGTAAGATACCTCAGATGCAGATGAATAACCTTGAGAGGTTAATCAATCAGCAACCATTTCCTAGGCTGTGTGCGAAGCCAGGGTAAATGGACACGGTTGTGTTGTCCGAGACAATTTATTTTTCTGCAACTTCACTGCCAACAGCCAGTTAGAAGGTATCAAGAAGGGCCCATGTGATGCAAATAAAAGGCCATATCCACTGAGCAATGGGCTGGCAATTCCAGAGGGTCACAGGGTCAGGTTGCTGCTATTTGTTTCATAAGAGGACAAAGAGCAAAAGTTTGTTTGCTATCTGTCATGTCTGCAGGATCAGCCATACTGTGCAGCCACTGATGCTGCTACAGTGCACCAGGAGGAAATCAAACAGCCTGCACAGATCATCATTGATGTCTGTTTGAAGGGACTTACAGACAAAACATCAGAGCTGCCACATTTCTCCAGTTCTGTGTAGGCAACTGGACAGTTTTTACATTTACAGTCATTGCTGGGTCTGTCTGCAGTGATAGGCCACAAAGCTGCCCATAAGCCAGTCCTCAGGGTCAGGTTCTTCTGTCACAGAGAGGCTTTCAAGGCATATCTGAATGTCTCCATGTGCCAAATACTCAGCTATACAGTGTGATCCCCAGGTCATACTCTAAAAAAACACTGCTCAACATCTTAGGATGAGTTAATTACAATATTTCTTAGATACTGAAGAAAACTAGAATGTGTCTGACTCAGGTCAGGCAAAAATAAAGCAGCTATGGGATGTATTAGTTTGATTCAAAAAGCATGATTACTAAAATTTTGCAGTCTTTTCCTGAAGCAGCCAGAGAGAAACAGGAAATCATTAGGTGTTTAAACATGAAAAGCACAAGTATTGATCTCATAGCTAAACTACCATAGGAAAGAGCAATCCACTTCCTTCAACACACAGTGTTGTCACCCTATTGCAAAAATTCCATACCTTCTTGGTGATTTCTCATGGGCAGTTCCTTACAGCACTAACTCCTTCCTCTTCACAGCACAGCCAACAAACTCCCTCCCCACCCAGCTAACCCACTGTTCTATAGCACTCATCCTCACTGGACACAGCTGTGGCCTGTTAAGGGCAGGCCTGCTCCTAATCATTGGTAATTAGTACAGCTGCAACTCCTCAGGGGTGAGATTCCTCCTGCACTGTCTTTATTTTCTTACATTCTATCCCCCCTACAATGCAGGGTTATAATATGAATTCCTAAGAAACAGGAAGACATGAAACAAAAGTGATAGCAAGACTGAATGTAATGTTAGCTGGAGAATTCCATTCTCCCAAAGCAGGCCCAGCCCTTTACAAGCTGTGTGCACACATGGCAGCTCTGAAGTATCACTGGGTCTGCACTCCACTTTTGCCACTTTTGCAAGCCTCCTATTCCCAAAAGAGCACTAGGAATTTTTCATCAATGCAGGAAATCAAATATTGAGGGGTTGAGCTCCTAATTCCACAGAAGTCAACATTCCCACTCCCTTGAGCTCACTTTTATATTTTTATTTTATTTTTTTTACTGGGGAGCAATAAAGCAGGAGTTCAAGCTGAGAAACTAATAGCGAGCACAATCCAGACCACACTGAAAAGACAAACTGCCTAAATGATAGGGTAAAAATGGTAAATCACTCTCCTTATAGACTTCAAACCTGAACCTAACAGCCCATTAAAAACAGAGAGATGGCTGAGGTCGCCAGCTTAATGGTTTGCTGAAGAAACCAGGATGAATGTCAGGAGCAGGATGAGCACCCATCTCAAAAAGGTTTTCATCAGGATGTACAGGGAGTGGCTGACTCCATCGGGTCATGGGGCAGGGAAACGTGGAGCAGTCTCCACCTCTCAGACTCGATCAGAGAGAAGCAGCACTCTCAATTCAGAGTGCCTCTCCTTCCCAAACCCCAATTAGTTTGACAAGGCAGCATTGGAGTCTCCATGGAGCTGAGACCAAGCACAAACCAAGGCAGGGTTTGGAGCATTATAAATTGTGATATATCAAAGGTGAAAACACACTCAGAGCTGGGGCTTGCTGTCTTTTAAGTGTGATTGAAGCTGATTTCAGGCAGCAAAGGTGGAGCAGGATGGGCAGAGCTGCTCCCCAAGGTGCCCACGCTGGGCACAGTGCCCCAGTGAGAGCAGGGAGCTGCTGCCTGAGCCCAGGACACAGCCAGGCTGTGACCCACAGGGCTGTCACCCCTACAGGACACAGGGACACAGCTCCCCTCAGCCAGGCTGTGACCCACAGGACACAGCTCCCCTCAGCCAGGCTGTGACACACAGGGCTGTCACCCCTACAGGACACCGGGACACAGCACCCCTCAGCCTGACTGTGACACACAGGACACAGCTCCCCTCAGCCAGGCTGTGACACACAGGGCTGTCACCCCTACAGGACACCGGGACACAGCTCCCCTCAGCCAGGCTGTGACACACAGGGCTGTCACCCCTACAGGACACAGGGACACAGCACCCCTCAGCCAGGCCGTGACACACAGCGCTGTCACCCCTACAGGACACAGCTCCCCTCAGCCTGACTGTGACCCACAGTGCTGTCACCCCTACAGGACACAGCTCCCCTCAGCCAGGCCGTGACCCACAGGGCTGTCACCCCCGCAGGACACCAGGACATTTCCACTGGCACTGCCAGCCCAGGGAAGCAATATTCTGTCACAGGCCTGGCTGCAGGGAAGGCAATGCCAGGCCAAGAGCTGCTGCCTCATCCTATTGCCTTGGGAGCTGCAGAGATTTATGGCACAGAGAGAAGCAGAGTTCTCCAAAGTGTCCTAGGGAGGCCTGAGGAGGGAAATTGGGAGTTCACAGCTCCTCCTGAGGCAGCAAGGAGCCTCCAGGACACAGACATCAGATGAGATGGCAGTGCTGGAGGAGAAGCTCAAAGTAGATGTGTTCAGAAAAAGAAATTTTTATTTGCTGTCTCCATTTGCTGGAAGTGGAAAAATATCTATAGTCCTGTCTTTGACCCCAGTAACTCTTCTTTTATCACAAGTCTCTGCTTTAAAACTGTAACAGAGACTACAAGGTGTGGAGTTAAATACTTTGGGATTAGAGATACAATCTGAGAAGCAACAGTAAAATAGTTCATCCCACAAGAGATTTCTCTCATCTCTTCCAGAGATAAGTACACAGGGAGCTGACAAAATAAACTTGCCCTTGATATCTTCCTGGGTAACCGAAGAGGAAAATTAAATCCAACTTTTTTCCTGAACATGACATTTATTTTGCTTAAGGAAAATCATGTTTATCAATTAGGTGTATCACTTCTGATTAACCATTAGGACTGAGGACTGAAGGCTTAAAGTGAGTATGGATATTGAGCTTGTCCTGGTCTTGAGAGGGACAGTCTTAGCTGCTCTTCCTGCTAACCAGTACAGTGCTTTGTGATGCCAAGACTTCTAGAAACTCTCACAGGATCAGGACTTTTTCTTGACATCTTAAAGGCTGTAATCTTGTTAAAATTGTGAATTAGAGCTTTGCAATTTTTAAACATTATGATTAGATAGCATTACATGTATATACAGTCTCCTATTGTCTCAATTTCTTTCCAAAATTATTTTCTTCCCTCAGTGAGAGAAGTTAAAGTCATCTGCCCTAATACAGGATTATCTGACAAAGCCTTATCAATAAAGATTAACAACACCTTACAGAATATCAGCAGTTCCCAACTAAGGACACAACCACAGTGACAGTTTTGGGGTCAGGTGGGGCTATTGCAAACCCCTCATGCTTCTTCTCTGCAAAAAAGTCTTTCCTTAATGATCTGCTGCTTTTACTTTGTTTGAGGCACATGAGACTGAAGTACCTGACAGAACTTTTTGGTTTTTGGTTTGCTTTTCTTTAAAGGTTTCTTAAATTAAGTGGAACTTTTGTTGCAAAAAAAAAAAAAAAAAAAAAAAAAAAAAGAAAGAAAGAAAGAAAGAAAGAAAGAAATAAACCCAACAAACCCAAACCTAAAGTGAATTTGCTGACTTTATGCTAAACTCCTTTTTCCTCCCAGTTTAAAGTGACCTTTGATGGAAACTAAAATGTGCAGGTGTCAAAGTGTATCAGTATTGTACACCAGAGATGTGCACAACTGAGGTTTTTTTGGCACTTTCTCCTTCCAGTTTATTAAAGGTTGTGTCAGAATAAATTTATGTAAGCAAGGATCAGATTTTATTAGTGGAACATCATTAGCTTTTAATGAATAAGAGTAGTTTAGGAAAAGAGCTGGTAACATTTAAGAGCTGAGCTGTTTCTCCTCTCTCCCTCCACCTCTCACTTTAACCCTGCCAGTAAGGTGGAATTCAGCAATGGAGAAATGCAGAAATGGTTGTGTTAAAGCTGTAGCTCAGCAAAGCAGCTGACACTGTTCCAGTGTCTGTCACTTTCCAGCACAGCAATATGTGCTAAGGCTCTCTTGCTTTAATGGAACTTCATCAGTTATGCAGATTTTTCTCTAAATAGAAGCCAACTAAGTAGGGTCCAAGCCTGCAACCACTGATGAGGTTATGGGAACAGCTGGAAAACAAGATGCTGCACAGTGGATGAGGACAGACAGAACAAAGATGGCCCCTGGCCCCAAAGTCTAAATTGTAAAGCCTTGGAATATCCTGGGGATTGTCCATCAGGAATGTAACTGATCCTGACCAGCAGAGAGAGATTTAAACTGACAAGGGATCTCTCCAAGCTGTCACAAAGGACAGAGATACTGTTGAGCTCTTCTCCCACAAAATAACTATTTCCCCCTTTTCTGCCGACTTGTGGGGTCTGCCTTCTCCACCACAGCAGGTAATTTTCATTCCTGCTCGTGTTTTATTATCAGAAAGACTGGAAAAAGAGAAAACGTGCCACACTTACATTATCCAGCTTCAAAACCCAGCGCTGGGTGACACCAGTGCACAGGTTTTGCCCACTCCTACTAGGATGCAAAGGTAATGAAAAACAAGACCCAATGCTAATTGTCATTAGCCCTGAAATGTCTAAAACCCACTGCAGGTACAATATTTGGAGCTCAGACCACTCTTAGAAGTGAGGATGTCTCTGTTCTCCTATTTGACTGTGAAACACAATTTTTTTTTATTCCCTCCAGTCAGCAAAGAGTCAAACACACCCAAATTTCCCAGCACTTCCCATTCAGTCCCACACAGCAGACTTTGGGGCAGCAGGGGCACTGACAGAGCCCTTTCTCTCCCACCAGCTTAGCTGGGCACATCTGGAAGCCAGAGGCTGGGGAAAGGGAGGTGCCACCCCTCAATTCAGCCCCAGAAAGAGCAGCCCCACCCCAGAGAGAGGCACAGAGCTGCTCCCCAGCTGCTTTGCTTTCTTTTTCTGGACACAGCACAGCAGAAGGACATTACAATTTGACATGGGCAAATCCAGATTTTGGGTCTTGTTATTGGATTAGCAGAAGTAGGGCAGCTGGTGCAGAGTGCCAAACCCACGCAATTGTATTTTGCTGCTGCACTTTGGAGCAGCTCTGTGTGCTTTACACTGCACCCTGTGCCCTTAGAGCCTCTGCAGACTGCCCAGACAAGGCTGAAGGGAGCTCCACCAGGCCCCTGCTTTGGTCATTCTTGGGCCTTAGCAGGTTTGTGACCCCAAACGATCTAGTGCACATAGTCCTCTTTTTACAGCCTCATCAAAATCCCTCTGGAACTCAGGACAGATCTGACAGTCAGACTGGGGAAAGTGCTAAAGGACCATTAGGTTTCCTGTCCCTAATCACTATGGACTACAGACATAATTGACTTTGTCTGGATCTCTCTGAGGCTTTGGGGAAACACTGAGATTTTCTTATCCTTAAAATAAAGATTTCTAGAGAGCTACGACACAGATATTGCAGATATTGCCAAAATCTACCAGAAGCACATTAAAGATTTGTATGACCTTAGCCAAGAAATGCACCCACCTGCCTGAGACCAGGTAATACCATCAAGCCTGCAATCTTTGCTAGGCAACAACCAGCACTCCTTAATGCTCTGAGCCCCTGCTTAAAGCCAAATCAGCAAAGTTCTTATAAGGATTGCAGTTGCTCAGTTTTCCCCAGAGTAGCCCTGCTCATATTAGAAACTAACAACAAGGATTTAGAAAAAAGCACATTTACATATTTTTTCCATTAAAGAGAGATGTTACACACACAAGGTTGGTATCTGCTTATAAAGCTGCAAATCCCTTGTGTGCACAAACAAACATCATTTGAGAGAATTTCAGTCATATGCAGTATGTGCCTATCAATTCTTGTTAATTTGAGGAGGCTGTTGATGAACTGAACTTTCCTTTTCTCTCATAAATGCCTGCAAAAACAGGAAAATAGACTCAACTTTTCCTCGTATGCCCACAAGATAAAAGATGAGAGGCTCAGTAACTCAAATCCCTGCTTTTTGAGCATGCAGAACACAAGCTAAAGCACACATAAGCACAAACTAAACTGCCTCTTCCCCACTTCACATTTTTACAGTTCATTGGCCTATAAAGTAACATCCAAACAGCCTGAAACAATTCCATCTCTGCTGTAATTACAGGATCCCACTAAAATCAGAGGATTCAACCACTAAAAATGTCTTAACTGCTTCCATAGTTTTCCACAGTATATTGCATATGTCACCCTGCTTTCTTGCCAAATATGCTCCTGAACACAGAGAGAAAACATCCCCCATCCCCAAATTGCCCATTGCTCCAATGGCCCAACACACAGATTTATTTTAGTGGGCAAACAGGATCCAAAGGGTGGTTGAGCCGTGGAGCAGCACTGCCCTGAGTTCAGCTGGCAGCAAACAGCTCCAAGATCTCTCCCAGAGAGCCATGGCAAGTTCACTACCTGACACTCACTTCATCCCTACAGATATTTATCTCCCCAGACTGAGTCCATTTGGTGTATTAGTCACAGATTCCCCAGCCATGCTTCAAGCACAGCATAATATAGCATGAATCACTGTGCTGAATAATCCAGAAGTGTATTTCAAATATAACTTTTACCATGCTCCTTTTTACTGATCTTTCTTTGATGGATCATAATATGATCACTTTAAAAGTACTTCAAATAATAGCTATGCTTCAAAGCATTTTTCTCCTTTATCTTATTTAAAACATTACATCAATTGTCATGTATCATGATTCCACACAGTTATTATCATGCTGACATTTAAATATTGCTTCCTTATGAATCTACCTGTTAAGTATCACTCATTGCATTCACCCCTTTAACCAGAAATATTTATTTCCCACAGCAACACTCTTCCACTCTAACACAAGTTTCTGCTTTTTATTCTCATAACTGTGTTCTTCACTTTTATTATTAAATCCTGTGGACACCAATGGCTGTTTTATATGTTCTACATTTGACAAAACAACTGCAGGACTCAACAGCATTGGCAGGAACACTGATTATCAGCCCTGCTAATCTGAGTGTCATTCTGCAGCCTCTGGTTCTGATGGTGCCAAGTTGTTACAAGGAATTCATAGCCAGTGTCCAGGTGATACAGGTTCCTTTTCCACTTCTGCCCTCAAGTGTTGATTGATTTCTGAGAAGCTGCTTGATTTTCCTCCATTAGGAGGCAGAAGTAATGGTGCCAGGTCAAACTCAAAGCAAAAGAACATTTAGTTCTTCACTTTGAACTCCTCTCATCCCCTACTGTTCTCACATCCTGTCATTATGTTAAGGCATGGGTTTTATTCTGCCTGATCTGAAGCACAAAAATTATGTCATGCCAGGCACACAAGTCTATCTCATAGGTAGTACCAAAGATTTAAATTTCAATAAAAGCATTTTAAAAATTTCACTTTTTGTTTCTAACTAGCAAGCACAGCTCATTCTTGTCCTTTCCTGACAGTGACAAGTATTCTTTTTATGAATGATTTTATGTTTCCATCAAGCCTTCACTCTTGATGGAAGGCTACTCATCTGGAGCTCAGCCAAAAAGCAGAGATGATGGAGAGTAGTTTTCTCAACTTGCCTTAAGTAGTTCTACTCAGAGAGGCTGACTTACTTCATAAAAAATGGGAGTTAAGCCTGGAGAACAGCCTTGAGTTGAAAAACCAGCAACGAGTTTCAAAAGCCAAAACTTACAATTAAAGCAGTTGCAAGGAAAAATCATAGTTCATATAATGCAAGTGAGAACTTTTTGGCAAACAGCTGAGTGCATCTGCACAATATACAGCAAACTAATGACCTATAAACACAAACATCAAAGTTGGCTTTAATTAAGGTTTTTTTACAATCCAACTTGCTCATGCATTGGTCATAAACACTGACACCCTTGTTTAAAGCTGCATTTGCTGTGTTGCTTTGGTGCATCATTTCAGCCATTTTGCAGCTTTGGGAGGTGAGCTAATCTGAGCTGTGTGGTCACATCAGTGACAATTGTTCTCTTAAGCAAAGCAGCTGCAGTCCATCCACAAAATTTACCTCAATGAAGGAAGATTACAACTTGAAGTGTGCATATACTGAACTCACAGTTTAGTTTTTTTATACACTCTCTTGCAGCACTCAGCTTTAAGTGATGCAAGTGCATTTCTGCTGTGACAGCTTTACTGGCTTTGCATGTTTGATTGGTTTTGGGAGTGGTCCTGCCCCATTCTTTTTCTCATAAAAGTATCTTGTCAATCCACAAAAATATCTACTTTTCTGCAAGTTCCACTACTCTTTATGTGTGAAATAAAGGATATAAAGACAAGACCTGAGGCTCTATTTCATAGTCAATGTGCTTAACAAAAGTATGCTGCCCTCTTTAGTACCCCAAATTGCACGTAGTTGTTTTATTTATTTTTCAAGTAATAGTGCTTCATAGAGCAATCAACCTAAACTTCCTATAAAGAACCCTAAATCAACAACAACAAAATATACAAACAAACCAAAATAATAATAATAATAAAAAAAAAACCAAATACAGCACAAATACAACAACCCTTCTCTGCTTGGAAATAAAGTTGTTTATTGCCATCAAGGCACTGCACACACATTTCATGCTGACCTGGCTACATGTCAACATCTCTTTGTGCATGGAGAAGGTGATCCCTTTAAGTCAAAACCATTTTATTGTTGAAATAGAAAAAAGAAGTTCCCAGTATATTATCTAGAACCTATAATTCCTGTAAGTCCACACAGTACATCACAGCTACTGATCATGAGTGATTTTGTTTTCCAGGCATCAAGTTTCTCTCACTCCCTTGTCTTCAATCATAGATTGTCTCAGTAAGGAAAGCTCTAAGTGAAAGAGAAAATAGAGGAGAAATTCAGAGAGAATAAAAAGATAATATATATAATAATAATAATAATAATAATAATAATAATAATAATAATAATAGTACAGAGTTTCTTTAAGAAATGAAAAGGAGTTTTGCTGTGACTGCTCCCAGAGCCCCTGCAGAAAGGCTGCTCTGACTCAGCTTCCTTGGGTGATGAGGCAGGATTAGGTTTGTCAGTGAGAATAAAGCCAGGGCACCAGGTGTGACCTGTCCTTTCTGGGAGCCCTCAAAGGCCACAGTGCTCCCCTGAGCAGAGACCTCTCTGCTCATCAGCCAAGGGGCAGAGCATGGCTATGAGCACAGGGTTCTAACTCTGTTTGCCTCCTCATTTTGGGGCCAGTTTAGGTTGAGCCTCCAAAAGCTCAGTGGTGTTGTTGAACATGCCCAATTTTAACAGTATTTTTCCCCTCAGATGAGCAGCTACCATCCAGCTTGGTCCTAACTACCAGGTAATGATTAGCTATGATGAATTAAGAAGCAGTGCCTCTAGAAAGTATTCTATATGCTCTGCAGTAATTAGGGTTATTTTTAGGATAATATTCTTACAAATTGTTGAGTTCCTGGATACCTGTGAGCAAAAACCCTGGCAAAGTTGCACTTGTTCTTTTAGCAAGAAAAGAAAGCATTATTATCTGACAAGCCTTTTTCTCTTTCCATTTACAAAGCCTTGGTTTTTTTCCCTTTTTATAACATATTAAATTAATTGGTTTCCACACTGTTTCCTGCTTGTTTAGCATAACCAGTAAGTGGATTAGTCCTTTATCTCAGCTATCCATAGGTTTCTTTAGGAAAAAAGGTGATTATTGCTGTGGTCACCCCAAGGTACCCCATTGTTAATCCCCTCACTGCATCTTTGATCCAGTACAGTTAAATGTGTGTCCAGGGCACAGTGCTGTGCCTATCTCTAATCTTTCCCAGAAAACCAGAGGGTTAACAGCTCTAGATGTCAATGTGCTTAGAATTTGGGAGCCAAATAACAGTCCTGAGTCAGACTAGGTGATACAGCAGGGACCAGTGGGGTCTGAGCTGCCCATTATGTTTTGTTTTCAAAGAGGTGACAACCTGTGAGTGCTCTAACAACACTGGCAGCAGCCTCATCAATGTATGATCACAGCATTTTCCCCTCCATTAAATAACTCTCATGTTATGTGAAAAGCAAAGTAACGCATCACAGATTTTAAATAAAAATAAATCAGTAACACATCCAGAACACCAATGTTTTGAGAAAAAAACTTGTTCCGGTTTTTATATAGAACAGGCTGCAACCCAGTGCTCTTTCACATCGTGATTTGCTTCAGTCCACTCCAAGATTTTTAACAAAAAGCTATAAAATCCTAAAGACAGAATGGCTTGAAACACCCTGATGAGAGCCTCAAGTGTACTTTAATCTATTGGAAGCAGTTTTCTCCAGAGTAATACATGCTTTCTCTGATGAATGGAAAGAACATCTCGGTATAATTACTGAAAATGTGAGCTTTATGTTCCAGTACAGAATCTTGGGTATTTTGCATTAAATGCCAACAAATGTTTTATTCAAGTCACAACAGCAACACAACTCAAAATAAAAGACACAGTGATAGTCTTGATTCCCTCTTGTCAGATCCATTTTGTGCTGGTGAGATGCCATCAGTTTCCAGATGGCATCACTGTATAGAAGTGATATGCAGAAGAATTGCTGTAGTAACAAGACAAACAATCAGGTTTAATGAACTTGACATGCTGGGTTGTTTCTAATTATCACAGGTAACAAGCTAAGGCCAGAATGATCAGTTTCAGCTAAGCTTACTTATGCTTACAGCTCTTTGAATTCCAGCAGTAGATGAGATCTGCCAAAGTTCTGTTTATCTTCTAGACAAGGAGCTGCATGTCCCTAGGAGTCACATAAATGTGTGTCCTGAAGAGATAATCCTAAAATCATTCCTTTCCTTCTGCTAAAAGTTAGAGCTATGCATTACAGGAACATGTTTTTATTAATGAGCTGTATTTGAGGTCTGTCTTCTCAGAAATGCTTTCCAGAGCAGCTATGTTTATGGCTTCATCCTGTGCAGCATAACTCAATATCCCAGTTATGTAGATAACTCAGATTTATACCTCTATCCTATGAGACATTTCACAAACTCAGGCTTAGTGTTGTCAGGCAGCTTGATGGATGTCAAATCCTGAATTTACCCAAAGACATCCAGATAATGGCATGGCAATGGTTCCAAATCTAAATGCATCATCATTGCAGTAAATAATTCCCTGCTTTCCCACCCTCATTCCCCCTGTGAGAGCAGTCCTGTTGCTGGAGAGGCACAATGCATCAGACATCACCTGAACATCATCCACAGCACTGCAAAACCACTTCAGACAGGCACTTCATTGAGCCCTGCCTAAAGGAATTCTGCCTTTCTTCCCCAGGCCTCATGAATGCTGTGATTGTGTAGTAAAGGTAAAGCCAGGAAAGACATTTTAAAAAAAATGTTTTGCTTCATTCTGATTTTAAGAAGACTCAGCAATACTGGGAAGTGATGACTGTATGCAACCATTTAATACTGACTAACCTGATAACATTTTATTTGACAACAGCCAGTAACAGCACTATCAGATCCCCAAACGAGAAGTAATCCTGCTGGTGAATTTGCAGTGCTACAACTCCTGAAACATCTGCCAGGTCAAACTAAATAATTTCAAAGGAATTCTGGAAGCTCATGAAAGATAGTTTGCTCAATAACATCTCATCCTTATTGTGACTGCAAAAACCCTCTATGCAGCAGAGAAATAGAAGCTGATGATTTGAAGGCAGGCAAAGGGGCCTTGTGCAGTAATTTTGCAGGGGATAATGTCTGTAATGAATGGAAGCAGTGGGAAATACTGAGGAAGGAAAAGGACCCATTTAACTGGCCTTCTGCTTTTCCAAGAGACTTTGTTCAGACTTGGATCTGTTGAGCCCAGTCTTCAGGAGTAAAAGGGACAGACTCCTAGACTGGCCTTCTCCTATTCTGCTTAGACACAAGGTCTTTAAAAAAACTTTGGACACTATTACAAAACCAAAAATCTCACAATTGTAGGAGCAAGTGTCAGAGTTCCTAAATAGAAACTTTACTGACCAGCTGAGTATGAGGAAGCCACTGAGGAAAGCAGTGAATATTTCATCTTTCAATGGAATGTGCAGCTTCTGGACAGAGAGTTTCTATGAGCTGAGCTGACCAGATTTTTGTTATTTAATCCTTATTTTCCTGGAGCAGTCATTTCCCTATACAGAGCTTTCCAACCATTGCAGTGTGGCTCAGACCTGGAGGTTAGAACTCCAGGGAGAAGGAATCCTGCAGTGCTGTGAGACTCAGGACTGGCCAGTGTGAGTGGAGGTGTGTTCTGGGGATAAACCATGAAAAGAGCTGGGAAATTCCTTGTGAAAGCTGTTCTGGTGCAAACCTGATGCCTGAATCTAAGTAAAAGAGCAGAAACATTACCATAATACCATGATGGATGGTGTGACTCCTGCCTGCAGACCTCAGTCCCCAAGCCAGATATCCACAGGTTAAAATCAGTTCCCTTTGTAATAAAATATAAGACCTGCAAAGAATAACTCAACTAATGAGCAGTTCTCTTGAACTTTGAATGCAAACTATTATTTCCCATGATTTCCTACGCTCCTTTAGTTCTGATGAATTATGTATCCATTTAGCCATTCTTGGTTTAGCAGAGGCATCAATAGGAGGTGAAATATGAGGAGAGATGGTCAATATTAGACTGACATATCAAAAGGGTCACATCTCTGCAGGGCTCCTTCTGGAAAGCTGTTCAAAAAAAAGTTCTGAAAGAATAAGTGTGGCAGGAGGAAGATAAAAGTCCAAATTAGCACAAATAGCTCTAAGCAGCATTGAAAAAGTAGGGTACAAGGGGCAGTGTCCAACAGAAATTCAGACCACAGAGGAATCCATGATAAATGATTCATACACTGCAGAGTTGATAATACACAACAGAGCCAGTTTAGCAACTGAATGGAGACATTCATAGCTGAAAGGAACAGGCTGAGTTTGTGACTCTTTAACAGAACAAGATTTTACATAATTTTTCATGGTTCTTTCTGACTGGAGTTTTGTGAATACTGAGTATTTCCCTATTCCTTAGGCAAACCTGTTAAACAGCACCAAATTCACTCAAGAACCAACACGTTTTCCCAACCCCTGCCATTGGCTTCTCTAAATCTGAACTGGGGAGAAGTAAAAGCAGCATTACAGAAAGCCTCAAACCAAAACAAGATCCTGACTCAGGACCACCTGTCTCACTTCCACTTTGCATACTTGTATTTTGCCAAGTGCCACACATTTATTTTACAACCAGAAATTGATAGGAAACTCAGAGGAGGAGGAATCTCTGTGTTAGAATCAAGTTTCTTATGGGTCCTGGACTTCCCAGTTAGTCCAAACTCCACATTGCCCACACTGTTACAGCACCCAAGGGAGCTTTGCTTTGCCATGGTGCTTCCACAGGACAATTCCCACTACTGAGGTTATTTGTGCTGCTTTAGAGTGAATGGAATGCAGATAGGCTGTTACCACCAAGAAAGGACAAGCAGTAATTTTGGCAATGTATTAATCTTGTAACCATCTGGAATGAAATTAATCCAGAATCTCCCACAGAACTGATAATACCCTGTAGTTCATTTTGCTGCTAGGTTATACAATGCACTGTTTGCATGAAGAGGCATCTATAATTCATGGCCCAGCATCTTCCTGTGCATGCCCTATTTTGTACACAGTAGCAGTGTCTATTGTACAGTAAAACAGCCCTGCTTTAGCCACTGTGAAGTGCAAAGCAAAATATCTACTTTTATATGTATTTATACATTAATATATATAAATCTAATATATGTACTATATATAATATATAAAATATATATTAATAGAAATAGAAATAGAAATATGTATTTATTCCACTGCCAATATCCAAGAACAGTGGCTTACTGCTGCAGAGGATTCTGGCCATGGCTTTGCTGCATGTGACATGGCACTGAACTGAGTCTTGGGAAATAAGGGACTAATGGCATTAATGAGATCCTGCCAGGCATTTGCTGTTTGGAGCAAGGTGCTTCTTATTTTTTTGGGAGCTATAACTGGAGCTGGGAAAATCTGGGTTTAGTTTCAGTGTGTCTTATCTTTCCTGCATACTCAGCAGCACAGGAAGGCATTTCAGTCTTACAGGCTCCTTCCTGTGCATGGTTAGTAAGAGAACATTCCCAACATCACCACAGTGTTGGGAAGATGAATATTTTAAGGTGAGATTGTGCTCCAATGCTAGAGCTCATGTAACAGGACCAGAGCTGAGGAGACAGTGGGGTTATTTATGGAGTTAGCATGGTTAAAATCATGTTTGCAGGTCACTTTACCTCAGCCATTCCTGCTTCCCACTGCCCTGCCCTGCCAGCCTCCCTGGCCAGGAATGTGCCAGCTGGTCTAGCATGGAGCTGGTAACAGCATGTGTTGTTTGGAACAGCAGGTACTGCCTTGGAAACATGATGGATTTAGCAACAGAGGAATGTAGGATTTTTTACAGAAACAGGAGTTTATTGCCAGTCCATTTGCTTTAATGCAAAGTTTGCATGTGTGATATTATAATGCCAGTTTTAACAAGATTTTTTTCATCAGGAAGGACTCATCTTTAAGAAAAAAAAAAAAAAGAATAATCACTACTGGAGGAGGACTTGTAGGGAAACAGGAATTTAAAACTCTTATATTGACTTCTCATGACTTCATACAAGGAAGGATGCACTGCCCTTCTCTCTTGCTGCATATGATCTAGCACAAAGCCAGCCTACATCTTAATAAAGTAGCAGTTTATCCAGAAAGTCCCTTTTTTTTTGCAGAAAGCAGGGAGAGAAGGAATACAGAGAGACGAGTCATACTGACCAAAGCCCTGTTATTCCTGACAGGACTCAGCACTCCAAGACAAGGTAGGAGTTTGAACATTACAGAAAAGCACAGAGGTTCATGTGGTGCTTTGCTGGGGGAGATATTTTACCATTTGAGGTCTTCAAAGACTTTTAGGGATCAATTCTGCTCCTTCTAATGCCAATGAGGCAGCACTAACTGATGGGCTGCACACAGGTTCCTCCTAGGCAGCTTCCTACCCTGTAACTGGGCTTGCAAGGATTTCCCAGCCCTCACCTCAGGCCCTGCTCTGTATCTGCAGCTCCTCATGGCAGAGCAAAGCACAGCAGAACTTGGCACGAAAAGTAGAGACAACAAAGCAATTAATAAAGGTGATAAATCTGTATATACTTATTGTAAACAGTCATGCATTACTACACACCACATTCAAAACAAATGCTGTTTCTTGCCACTATCTAAGAAAACCCAGTATGACTGTGACAGCTCAAATAATTCTTTTTTATTTCATTAGGTCCTGAATGCAGAGGAATTGAAAAAAAAATGTTTTACTTGGGAGGAACAATGGAAAGATTTATAAACAAAAGAAAATTAAAAGGAGGTTTAACTAGATAGAATATCACAATTTTTACAGCTGTGACAATGAACATAGTGCTTTTCTACAGTAAAGCTGGTGGTATTTCTCATGAAAGGACAGCATATATTTTCAGCTCTATGCTCTTCCAAAATGTGTTTTTTTGTGGGAAGGAAAGTTTGTTCTTCCTTATTTCAAGTGCTGAAGTAGATATTTCTTTAAATCAGTGCTCAAAGATCCTTGGCACTTCCTTAGAAGTGTTACCTCATGACAGATTGTCAAAAAAAGGTATCAATCCTGCTTACATAAATGGATGGTGAAAGGCAAGCTCCGTTAAGAAAACACCTTCGGTATTTTATCAGTTCTTCAGCAGAGGAAGATACCTCCAAAATAGATCCCTCCCCTCCTACACAAAGAGAAGTCATTCCAGTACAGCTAAAAGGTGAATTTGACCTGGTTTACCCAGGGAGATAACTCCAAGAGTCCTTAGTCTTGATTAGTTTCTATATATTAAGATAATATTTCTCTGGAGTTTTTTGTTTGTACCTTCCTTTCCATTATTCCTTTTTTAACCTTAAACCCCAAATATGGTAATAAAATGTGCATCCCATTCAATAGAAAATGTGACCTTTTCCACAGCCTCCCTCAGCTGAAAACTCTGAGGCCAAGAATTCTCAGGTACTTTAGTGTTTTCCCTAAAATGATGTGTGCCTCTTGTTTCTACCCCACACTAACTACTCCTCCAACAATAACAGTTTTTGTAGGAGACATTCTAATACCTTTCAGGTATTGGAAGCGAAATTTCCAGAAAAACAAAGCTAGGGAGTTCATGGTCATTCACACAGCAAAGTAAATAACTGCACAAGGGACAACACAACATGAACAAAGACATCCAATTGTTGCTAGCAGGTTTTCCATTGGAGTGAGAGGATGAATTTCTCTTTCTAAATTATGCTAATCCTTTTGCTAGCACGTTGCAGGTTCTTTGTGTTTCAGTTGAATACTCAAAACTCAGAAAGAAGGTTAAATAAGGTTCCATCAAAAGAAAAAGCTAGTTAAAAAATTAGGAGACTTGAAGCACAAAAAATAAATAAAAAAAACCAAACAGTAAAAACAACCGCCAAACAGATGGAAGTCAAATATCTTGCTTTAGGGGTGAGTGTTATTCCTGCCAGTCCAAACCAAAGATTTTCTATGGTTTGTTTCAAGACAAGAAAAAAAAAGTGTATATTTAGGATGGCAATATCAGAATGCTCTCAGCATTATTTTGGGAGACATTTATAGACTGTGATAGGTTTCCAGAAAGACAAAGTATTTTAGTAACATGTCTTTATATCTGTCATAAAGAATCTTTCACAAGTGCTGTTAAAAACCCCTGGCTAAGAAACAGTGTTAAGACTCCCTTTTATAAACTTCATTTGTTTGAATGATAAGATTTAATATACACACTTTGGAAAGTAACATCCAGCAAGCAGTAACCACATCATACAATAATGAAGATGGGTAGAAAATCTCATTAAAATCACATCTCACCATATGAAAATTATGATAACTTATATACAGGCTAATTATTTAATAATGTACAGCTGTTAAATTAAGTACTACTAATTACTATTAGAAATTACTGCCACAAGTTCATGGGGTTTTAGAAATGCAAGATATAACTGTGGTGTAAGTGGAAAGTAGGAATACATCCCCAGTTTTGTCACTAATCTTAATTTGTGCCATTTTATCCATGAAGACATACATTCTCATTAAACACTCTGCTATAAATAATCTGGAGGTTTGGTTTCCTCAAAGATGTCCATCTTTAACTGAAGGAAAACAGTCAAAGACAGTCAGGGTTTTAATTTAGGAGAACATTCTAGTGCATGCTTAATTTTTCCCCAGTCACAAAAATTCTCAGTTTCTGATTAACTCTGATTTAAGTGAGACAGATTTGTGTATTTAAAGATACCTCCATGCCCAAGACTGTCCTAATGGGCTTCTCTTCCTTAATCACTCTGGGTTGCATCAGCCTTTGTTTCTCCCTCCTCTAACACCCAAGACCATGAACAAGGCACTGAATTTTGTCAGCTTTGAGCAGAGCAGAAGGCTCAGTCCTCTGAGCAAAACACCATCACCTATGGTGTACTAAACCCCCCTCCTGTGAGCATAACCTACACCCCAAATTGGGCACTGCAAACCAACATGGGAGCAATCAGGAGTTCATCAGGAATGGTCTCCTAAAGCAGTGAATACAGGGCTGTGTTTGCTGAAGCACTTGGACAAGTTGGAGGTGTTTCAGGGCTCTCATACCTTGAGGGAATTTAAACCTTCTTCTGTAGAGATGTAGAAACCAGGAAGCTAAGAGTCTGCAGAAAGGTGAAATTGCACCTTGACTTTCACCTGTAGGGAACAGGAGAGTCCTGAGCTTGACTTCTGCTGCTTTGGTTTCACATCTACCATGGCTTGGTATAAAAAGAGTAAATTATCTTGAGGGCTAAGACCTGTGAGACTCTTTCAGTACTGTTTAAAACATATTAAATAGTTTGCTAAGAGATGAAGAAATTCTGCAAGAACACTAATACTTTTTAAATGTTGATTAGTTAGAAAAATCCAGCCATGATTAATTTAGTGTTTGATGACTCCCTATCTGCTCTCTCCCCCAAAACCACTTTGCTGTTCTTTTAGCACACAGTGAGATTTCATAAAATGAACCTACTCAAGGCTATTTCATGAAAAGCATGACATTCATTTTGCATTTATGGTAATGTTTAAATAAATACTCTCTCCAAAGTGTTTTGCAAGGCCCTGGAGTGCTGCACTGAGTGGATAGATGGCTTCCAGTCATCTCCAGAACAGAAAACAGATTAACATGGCAGAGCAGCCAGGGAGGAACATGTGGAGAACTCACTGGAATGACACTCCTGATGTGATAAAGATGCTAACAATAGCATTAAAGAGGTCAAAATAAAGAGAGATTTAGAGAAAGAAGTTGCAAGAGCTGGAGACCTAGAACTGCTCTCTCACTGTCTCTGAGTCTGTGCTAGCACAGGTGTGCAAACCTACATTGAGGGACAGGTTTGTCCAAGGGAGGAGGAAAAAAAACACTCTCAGAAGTAATTGTGAATGCACAAATTCATCTGAGGTTGAAATAAATTCTCAAAGGATTTGTTTAATCAAAAACAATGAAAGTGCATCAGTGGCTCTCCTTTAGTTCATGGGGAGATTGAAGGGAATAGGGAATAGGGCTGGGGTGGTAATTAATGCAGTATCTCTATGTCTCAAGGGATGATAGCCCTGCAAAACATTATTTATTTAATAAAAGAAATAAAATATTAATTTTCTCATCCTGGCAAAGCAAACATATTGAGCATTTTCTGTTGCATTTTGAGGTGAGCCAACAGGATTGGAGATTCAATACTATTAAAAATAGATAAATATGAGATTTTCTTGTATATTTTGAAGAGTTGCACAAGGATTAACAAGTACAGAGCAACACATTCCCTCCTGTTATTGTGTAAGAGAGGAAAGAGGGAGATGTGACATTTGCAGCAGACTGGGAAAGAGGTTCTCTGTGCATACAGGAGGAATGGCTTTAGGGATTGATCAAAAGCCACAAAATGTGGGCTCCACTTTGACACAAGCCTCAAAAAGAGGAAAAATAGGTGGGATGTGATGAAAGGTATAAGAAGAACATCACAATGAAATATTCAGTGCTAGTGAGAAGGATTGTAGTGAACCTCAGATTAGTTTTAAAGAAAGGGAAGTTATTCAAGAAAAATTAAATTTGGTATATAAGGCTTAGCAGAGGGTTTTCTGCTATTGTTTTAGTGTTAGAAAAATTAAAATTAAAAGACAAAAAAAGACTGCAGTTGTCAAAAAGACATGCCAAAATTCAGGTAAGGATTTCAGAAGCACGCAAGTGACAAAAGTGTGGATTTCAGGGGCCTGAAAGATAGAACAGAGATTCACCACTTGAAGGAGAATAAAAAGACACCTAACTATGAACACTAAGTCAGAAGCCAAGAGAAGACCAAAGACTGACATTGTAATCAAAAATAAGGAAGTGAAGAAAAGTGCTTGAGACACTGAGATTGATGAGGAGGCAGTACTTTAAAATGGCTGAAAAGCACCAGAGGTTACAGCAGACAAAAAAAGTGAGGAAAGAAATTCCAAGCCATGAAGTGAAGCAGAGAGACCAAACCCTCAGAAGAGAGATTTTCCAGGAGTTTTTGCTAACTTGGAGCTCTGCTTTGCCACTTTACAGGCAGTAGGTAGCACACAGAGCTGGTGAGCAGCTGCAGGGCTGCATTTACTGCATTGCTCATCTGTGTCACCCCCAGAGCCACCCTGCAGCCCCCAGGGACAGCAGGGCAGGGTTTTATGGGAGATTCCCTGCTCCAGAGCTGGAGCTGCAGGAGCCACAGGTCTGTGGGCTCAGCCTGCATTTCTCACCCATTTAAGGCAGAGATTCTGTTTCATTTTCAGTCATTCAAGCCCCAGCAATTTCCAGGGACACCGGGTACCTGCTGGCTGCAGCTCCCAATTAATCTGAGGAGCTGGAGAGCTTGGCTGTGCTGCTGGTGTAAACAAGGCACTTAGGAGCATGTCAGGCTTTGTTCAGCCAGGAATCACATCCTTGTTAGGAGCTGCAGCATCACACCTGCTCCTTTTAGGTTAACTGACAAATTGCTGCTATGTAAATCTGCAGTTTGAGTGTAAAACCAAGCCTCTCCTGAGGCTAGCTGACAGTGTGTGAGGAGGGGAAATTGAAACAAAAATCAAACACACCAAACTGGTGATAGATCACAAGATATCCTTGCACCAGGGAATGTAACTCTGTCTGTGAGGCAGGATCACTCACAAACACCAGGTATATTTTGTATATCTGTACCCCAACACAGTCAGAGAAGGTGTTTCTCTAAACAGTCTTATTAATTACAAGAGCTGAAATAGAAGAAATTGTCAGAGCCACGTCTGATTCCCCAGAGAAATGAGTTAAATAATGTCTGGCAATCATCAGAAATTCATTGCAATCCCAGTGCCACTGAGGAATGGCTCTTGTCACCAACCACACACCTCTTGTGCTCTGTGGATGTGCAGTGGCAGCAATTCCCACAGGAACTTGCTGTCCTTCTGAAAAGCCCAGCCATGCCACCAAGGGCTGATGTGGCATTCCTGAGCACACAAACTCCCAATATTGGCTGGGCTGTGACAGCAGTGTCCCTTCCATGCTGTGTGGCCCCACAGCCCCAGACAAATCACACAGTCCCAGCTGAGGAGGATGCAGACCTGCTGCCTCTGGGACCATCTCCCTGAGCCCCCTGACAGCTTTGGGGGTGCAGCAATGGAGAGGAAGTCCTGAGACTTTATCAAAACGCTTTAGACCTCTTCAGGCATCAAAATATTCAATACTCTGTGGGGGTGTGAATCAGCTGAGAGACTTTTCCCACCTGATTCTGAAGGGATTGGCTGCAAATCTCTGGGCAACTTCTATTTTACAACCTTCACTGTAAAAATCTCCTTCCTTATATCTAGTCTAAATGTAGCTTTGTCTGATTTTCTGTGACAGTCACCATATCCTCCAAGAGTGTTTGTGTCCTGCCTGGGTGATTACCTGAGCATGGGCACGAATCAGATCTAAATCTCCTTTGGTATTCAACGTCACTCTGTTTCTTTTTACAGATTCTATGCCCACTAGTAAACAATTTAAGTCACAATCAGCCAAACAATATTTTCTGGGGTTTAACCTTCTGTACTTTGTTAAAGAGCATTATGCTGAACAAGAGAAGGTGAAAAGCATCTATTTAAAGGCTTTCAAACTGACCATGCACAAAGGCAGTGGCACACAAGCTGCAGTGCCAAAATCCTTCCTGCTCCTTCTCATGCCAAAACCCCAGGAACCAGCATACTCTGTCCAGTCTCTGGGTTATGCAACAGTGTGCAAAAGCTGTTGCCTTCAGAGGTGTCCAGGATTTCTAGCTTGATCTGGGACACACTGACCATGACTTGTTGCCTCAGGAAGGGAAGGTTTTCCAATCATCTTCTGGTGCACCAGTATTTTAACTCACCTGCCCAGTTGTATTGCTCAACATGGATAATTGAGCCTGGCATTTCCTCTGATGAGAATTCAAGCTGCAAGGTCCTCAACAGCTATCAAACAATGACGTGGACACAGCTGAGTCTGAGGGGAGCAAAACCAGCATTTTGTAAAAATTTTGCAAATTGTAAAACCTAAATTCCAAAGTCCTGTATTTTTGCACTTACTTGAAAATCAATAGCTCTAAGAAGCCAGGCAGAGAGCAAGATGTTCATCTAACCTCTAATAAATCATCATTCTCAACTAAACATTATAGATCCTACCTTACCAGAGTGGATATTTAAGAATTAAATAAGCAGTCAAGACAAAACCAAAAGAGTTTTAAATATGACTATTTTATATATGCAGTTTTACTTTAAGATTAAAGTAGGATAAATCACTTAATCCATCAAAATCAGATAAGAAAGGAGCTTCAGGTTGCATAATTCAGTGAGTTTCAAAAATAGAATTTAATTGCCTGAAATTGTGCTCTGATCCATATGCTTCCATGGACAAATGCAATTACTGCCTCTTGTAAACAAGCTAATTGATGTGAGAGAATATAGTTCAGAATATTTTATATGTGAACAACATTTCACAAAAAGCACAGAGACTTGAGCAATGATCAATAGTAATCATCACAGCCCCACTGGAACAGATAAAACTACACTGCTCTGTTTGCATCAGCTGAGCATCTGCTTCAGTTTTCCTTCAGATTATAATAACCTTTCCTCTCACCTAGCAAAATAAATTAGCTGTTCGAGTTCCTGAAAAAAATCCTCACTAGCACAATGGTAAAAAGCCTTTTCTTAGATGAGGCAATCAAAAATCTCAGTGCAACTCCAAGATCTGAACTCTTACCAGTGGCTGCTCAGTCATTACACAGACACCTCTCAGGACAGAAACACCAAAATGGCAGCAGTTATATTGCCAATAAAATGAAAAATGCCAGTAATTCCTGATTTTTGCCTCAGACTCATAAATTAGGAGGGCACAAGACCTTGTGATCAACCAGTCAGACATTTTCATGAAGAAAAAGGTCATGGGTTTGCAGTTAATTCATTCGTCCTTGAACTGCAGGGCAACAGTAGCAAAATACACAATTTTGATGATGTTTTAATCTACTTACTGTTTACTTTACCTTGTGTCTGTCTACATCTTAAGCCCAAGAGACACATGCCCTCATATGCCCCCATCTGATGTCACCTTTCCTGTTGTATCAACCAAATTTGTAATCTTGCTGAAAAAAATCTTTCAACAAGATGTTTTATTGTTCTTAATTATAAAGCTCAATAAATCAGTCTCCTCCAAGACCAAAAAGAATTTCAAAGTTCCCGTTTCTTGTTAATAATTAATTTTTAATCACATTTCATATGATACATTTAATTTCTTGCACCTTAAAAATGTTGGCTTTCTCCAAAATGTGATTTGCCCAAAAGTGACACCCACACAACAAGTGGGTGGAAAGGTTAAAATTTTCTGTTTACAAACTGTCTTTGAATAGTCAATACACTTTACAAAATATGTTTGGCACTGGGTGAACACAATGTATACACATCACAAAATGAGAACAACTTGTCACAGTTTTATGGAACTGCTTTCACATAAATTATTTGTCAATTTTCTTTTTCCTTGTAATACTTGGTTCAAGTAAGTCGTTAGGAAGGTACTGACTCCCCTGAGTTTTGCATCAGGTTGTATACATTCAGTATATAGAGCTGGCTAAATAAATCACAAATATCTTCAGTAGACTGTTAATTTGTTAAATGCTTTGCTTTAATGCCTAAACTCTTTGAGAAATACTATTGTCCCTTCTTCATTCAGATCTAAATCCTGCTCATTTTTAAACAAAACAAAAAGTAAAGAAACGTTGGACCAAAATTACATTTCTGGATACATCATGGAATTATCAAGGTTGGAGGAGACCTTCAAGGTCATCCAGTCCAAGCACCAAGCCAATCCAAGCAGCACCACAATCACCCCTGCACCACCTGCCCAGGTGCCAGAGGCCTCCTGAACACTTCCAGAGACAGCCACCTCACCACCTCTCTGGTGGAGCTGCTTTCACTTATTCCAATGCCTCACTACTTACTCATTTAGTGAGAAAAAAAATGTCAAATATCTAATCTGAACCTCACCTGTGTCATCCTTTCACTTGAGATATGGCAGGAGATATCAACCCCTGCTGTATCCTCACTTCAGGGAGTTGTAGAGAGACAGGGTCCCCCCTGAGCCTCCTTTTCTCTGGGCTAAACACCCCAGCTTTGTCAGCCACTCCTCAAAAGCTGTGTTTGCCAGACCATTCCCCAGCTCCATTCCCTTCTCTGGACCTGCTCCAGCACCTCAAGGTCTCCCCTGCACTGCAGGGCCAGAGCTGGACACAGCAGTCAAGGTGTGGCCTCAGCAGCGCCCAGCACAGGGGACAGGCGCAGGGGACAGGCACAGCCCTGCTGCTCTGGCCACACCAGCCTTGACACAGAGCAGGTGTCCTTGGCCTCGTTGGCCACCTGGGCACACCTGGGCACACTCTGGCTCTCACCTTTCTGGACCTCCTGCAGCTCAGCCCACCCACCCAGCCTGTCAAGGTGTCTCTGCAGAGAGAGCTCAAAATGTCATCTCGTACTCGGTAAAATATGGGAGAACAACAACATTTCTTGGGTTTGCTGCCATGGAACACATCCCACTGATTACTTCCTTGCCATTTCCTAGTTGTGTTGAGCAGTTTGTGGGAACAGCTGCTCACACATCATTCCAGAGGCTCAGGCCCAACCTGTTCAGAGGGACATTTCTGGCACTCAGAGGCAGCTCCCTACACAGGTAGAAGGGCTCACCTTGCCTTCACAGGGATGGCTGAGAGAGCTGCAATATAAACAAATAAACACATTTAGTACCCTCTCTGAGCTCTCAGCAGCTTTCTTGCTCACACCTTGTGAAAGGATTTTCCTGATGTCCTCCTGCTAGCAGGGAGCTGTCTGAAAAGGGAGCTGCTGTGCGTTCACAAGATTTTGTAAAGGAACAGTTTCCCATGAACAGAACTGCTGGCTGGATTACTTATACTGGCAATGGCCCACTGCACAGGATCAAGGGCTTCTAACTGTTGCTGTGAAGAGCATCTATTCTATGTGAAACCTCACAGAAGGAACCTGACACTTGGTATAATTTCTTACAGATATTGCAATACTCCCCCTGTATACCCTGCCAAAATATTTGCGACCAAGTGCATTTGACTGAAAACTTGGCATAGGACTTCTATTCATTATTTTCAATTCGCTGAATAGGTAGACTAGTCAGAGAAAACACACAATATATATGGGCAAGTCAGTGAGCCAATCTCTTGCCTCAGAATTGAAGTATTTTGACCTTTCAGGGCAGGGAGTTTAAGGAAAATGGAAGTTTAGCAACAGTGCTGCAATGGTTAAGATGTTGCAATCAAGTCACCACAGGTGAAGGCTCTCTCACCCAATGGAGACATTCTCAGCACCCTGAAATGACGAGCTTTTAATACAGAAAACAGTATTTGGCTACTGCAAATAAAGGCAAAGAAGATGTGTACTTTCACATTAGATTGCACAGGTAAAGTGAACATCAGGGTGTTCCTCCAAATCCACAAAGAAAATCAGATGGAGAGGCTGCAAGGAAAGGCCTGGAAAAGACATTTCTTTATCTTTACTCACCCAGGATCTGCCTGGCCTCTGCCTGCCCCAAGGACAGACATTTGCTGAGGGAAACTGGCAGGGAAGGTCATTTCACCAGACCTTTGGATCTGACAATGTGACAAGAGGGCAAACACCACCTAACACCAGTGTAAGTCCAAAATATAATCCTTCCCAGTGCTTAAACACATGCTGCATTTTCTAACAAGTGAGGAAAATCTTTCTTCCATCCTGGATTTGCTCCATCCTCAGGCAGAGCAGTGCTGGTGCTGAGGAGGTGCCTGTGCCACGAGCACAGCTCTGCAGTGGCTCCTTGGCATCCCCACACCTGCAGAGGGATCTGTTTGCTCTGAGCACTGCTCAGCTCATGCCACAGCTGCATTTCACTCCCTGCTGTGGTGGTGGAACTGCTGTTACAGCCACAATATGAGCTCTTACTTATGAAAGCAAGATTGTAGAGCAGAGTCATATTTTATGGCACAGCAGTTAAAACAGCTGGGAAATTCAGAAAGCTGATAATGGGACTGTCAAATGCTTTTCCACATTTCCCAATTTCCCTTCCTCTAATGAAAAATATTCCTTCTGCATTCACATTACAAGTCTCTTATTCTTTTATCACTTCCTATAAATCACTCTTCCACTCGCTGGATGAATCAAACTTTTTTTGTCTGTGTAGCTGAAGCCTGTCATGACCATCTAGTGCAGAAATGACAAGCAGAAATGCAGCCCAGGACATTGCACAGCCTGTCACACACTCAGCTGGAAGCTCCTTCCAGCCCAGGCTGTTACATGATCTATGGTCCTCTCAGATTTGTTTTAGTTTTCATGGAACTTGATAGAAAATTTGTTTTAAAAAAAAATATTAAGCAGGTTATTAGGAAATATTAATCAACTAATTTTAATCATATCACTGGCAAAATATTCACACTGCCTTCTAAATGGTGGGAACTCACCTTTAAGTGGTCTACATTCAACAGCTAAAGCATAATATTATACTGAAGTGCTTTTAAAGCAGGAGCCAGAGTAACCAGAGGCTGTTCCAGTTTATGTCAAAATAGCTTGAGACAAACTAAACTGTAAGATATTGCTCAGCACACAAGCTTGCAAAACTATTTCACTCTATACTAGTGGATTCTTACAAACCTAGACATTCTTTTCAAGAAGAATAGTCCTAGAAATTTTTAGATCATTTTGGGTAGAAACATGTGCAGCTTATATAAATACTTTGGCAATCCTGACAGCCAAATAATCTTTCCTCAATTATTCTTTTTATTGTTATTTTTTCAAATAATTAATGACTGTATTTTAGCTGTTTTTCTACTCTTACAATGGGAAGGTTAGATGATCCAGCACACAAAGGACGTTATGTAATGCTTCTGTGATGTCAAGTAGACTCAATGGATGTAGAGAGGCCTCCCTGGATGGTTTAAATCTCTGTAAAGCAAAACACCAGCCCCATTCTAACTGCAGTACAAAGGGAAATTTGGATGTGATTGAGATCATCTGACCAGAGATGCAGAGCAGTTGTGTTATATAATGCATGTGAGCACAGCTGCTTGCTTATCACAAGACCCAAGAGGAATGCACCAACATCAAAGGGCAGAGCTGCCTTCCCTCCTGCCTGCCACAAATCCCCTGGGTGGGGGCACCTCCCCAGGGCCATTCACAGCACAGACACTGTCCAGAGCATGAGGCACAAGGAGCTGGTACCCAGCCAGCCCTCCCTGAACCTTATTTTCCACAGGGTAGGACGTTCACTCTGTTATGTGGAATAACACCATTAATTTCTCTAAAGAGCTAAAGGGGCACAGCCAGCCAGACCCTGGTTTGGGAGACCCTGGGGTGCCACTTGCCAGGCACTTTTGTGCAGGAAAGCTCTCACTCACACACAGGGAGAAAGCCATTTCTAACCTACTTTTCACCTGGAACACCATATTATTGAGTGAGCTCTGCAATTTACCCAAGACCATTAGGGTGATATCAAGACCTACCCATACACACCAAAATTTCAGTGTTACTGGGTACACATGACATACACAGTTTGATCAGCATTAACCTCCTAAGAGAGGGTGCAATGAAAATTATCTAAACAGAAGGAAGGACATTTTCAGCAAGATTTTACTAACTTCCAACATGTGATCACTCTAATCCAGTTGTGCTTCACAGGTTTCCATTTTGAAACCTACTTCAATACTTTGCTTCTCAGAATACATGTGAAAGGGAAGAAGTTCCACTAATCAAGATTTTATTATTTGATTTGAAAATTACAGTGTGAATAATACAATTTTAAACCAAGTTTTTCAGTAATTCTCACAGAGTTTTCTGCTTTCTGTGTGAATATTCTCCAGCTCACACAATGATCATCTTCCACACAATGGGTGCTTGTACATTTAGGGGTTGAATACAAGAGATCTCTATGTCCAAATCTGAGAGAGTGAATGGTAACACAACTCCTTCAGCCTCTGGGGTGCTCAGCAAACTGAAAAGAGTGAAGGAAATGGGCTGGTTCTAGCAGAAATCAGATGTTAGTACTGGACTAAAACTGCTTCTCTTGACTGAAGGCTGGACAACACAGAGTGACAGGGAGGAGAGAAGAGGAAAGGTAGATTTCAAAGACAACCTCTGCTGTCAGAAATCCAGAGGCTTTGTTCAGAGACAGGGGAATCTGAGGGAGCAAAGGTGGGTCAGTGATGTATGAAAGAAAAAGGGTTTGGCAGGGGCTTCATTTCTGTTCTCACGCAAGGCTGGGAACTCTCAGAATATTTTTTTCCCCTACAAGGTGACTTTCTGTAAATTATGCACAAGATTCTACCCTTGTGGCCCTATCATAAAAATACAAAGCCTCAATCAGATTTACATTAATGGGAAGATATCAGGCTGCTGTGCTCCTTCAGGTGCAATAATATCAATGTATCTAAACCATTCTCCCCAATCTGTTACCAACAAAAGGCTTATTTACAGTTCAAGTCTTTGACTTTAACTTGTCTAGAACAATTTCCTTCCATGACTCATAAAGGTGAGACTAGAAGGTGTATAGGGTGCAGGAAACTGTGATAAAAAACCTCCAGAATGGGTTTTGCCATAGGAGATGTTGCCCTCTGGTCTGGTTTCTGGCAAGCTGTAATAATGTAACCTGACTGTCAACTTCCCTGACCTGTGGCTATTGTCACATACTTTCCCAAATCATCCACAAGATGCTGAATGAACTCGTCATAATTTATTTCTGTTATGCAACCACATGAAGAATACAACTCTGTATCATGGTCTGGCAGCCCAGAATAACTGCAGAAATGACTCAGTATCCAGGAAAACTTTCAAGCCTGCAAAAAACATGACATTTTCCTGGAAAGCAACTTTCAAACTCTGACTAATGCATTCTCCTATTTTCTTTTCTTTTTTTTTAATCTGTCCATACAGGTCTGGAAGCTCTGAATGCTCCTGGGCACTGAGAACAATGTGAGGTGAAGACTGTCTGAGCAAGTGGGAACTCAGGCAGAACACCCTGTTATGTGATATTTTGGGAACATTTTGAGGTAATATAGCAGTCCAAGGGCCTAGAGCCAGACACCCCCTTTTTGCCCAGGCAGTCCATATTGCCAGGGCACCTGTTAGGTGCCTGGTTTAGGTTCCCAAAAGAGAGAAAATATATATCACCCCCAGCTAGAACTCACCTAGAGCTTTCACCTAGAAGGATAAACATCAATGAATGCAACAGAGAAAGCTTAAATTAGTTCCAAAAATTCTGATATATTGTCCTCATTTTGTTTCAGACTACTTCACACTATTCCAATGTCCTGTGTCAAACAGCCCCCACATTCCAGGTACACATCATAGGAATGACACAAGAATTGACATGAGAAACTTTGATGTAGAGCTTAACACAAGATAGCACCAGCTGAGCATGCTGCAGGAAGGTGTGCACAATCCCACTGTGTTGGAAACAGATTTTCACCTTGTACTAAAGAGGTCAGCAGGCCTGAGAACCAAGGTGCTCTACTCTGGTTTGTTTGCCATGGAGGGAGCCTTGGGCACACTCTTTTCCCTCTCTCTTTCTCAGTCTATGTGCTCCTGAGATAGGAGGATCTTAAACAAGATCAGCAGCACAAAGACACAGAGAGAATTTCTGAACCTCGTTGTCTGCCCTGAAACATTCAAAAAACCACCACTACTCCAGCCCTGACTTCCACTACCCACAGTGAGAAAATTACCATATATTATTATCAAAGCCACAGAGCTGCTAAAGACAAGATGCATTGCAATAGATGAGCAGGAATTTTAACTGCCTGAGCCAGCAAGGGAAACTCTTTTCCCACTGACACGGCCTCCAGCTATGGATGGATGCTGCACTTTGTTTTCTCCAAAGCAATGGTGACATTTGAGATCATCTGTTGTGCTATAAATGGAATACTGTGATCTGCTGAACATTTTCTACCTGGAAGGCCATTTCCTGGTGCCTGAGTCATTAACTTCCTTGGATGACATTGCCACATCTGTAATGAAAAGCTGTAACATGCTAATTTATGAGGCTGCTGTAGTGCAGGTATTTTAAACTGCTCAGGTGTGAGTAGCAAAGGCTGGCTGGGTTTGAATCCCTTCAGCACTATCAGCTCACTGTGGTGGTATTTGAAATACTTGTCTCTGAACTGGAGGAACATGGGTTTGACAGATGGAGCACTCAGCACTCAGGAGCTGTTTGGATGGTTTCACACCAAGAGTTGTGGTCAATGGCCTGATATCCACAGGAAAGGAGCAACAAGTGCAGTTTCCCAGGGGCCAGCTCTGGGACTGGCACTTTCAACATCTTTGTCAAGAAACATACAAGTTCTGCTGTACTGATTTTACAACTATAGCTATTAAATTATTCAAATCTAAACAAGACACATGCCAGACTGTCAAAACACTCAAGAAGAAGCTTTTTTTCAAGTTCAAGTCTGTAGCTACATGTCCTCCATGTAGGCTGACAATCAATAAACACAAGAACAAGAAATCAAGAAGTCTCTTGGGTAACACCTCCTACCCCAGTGCTCACCCTTTGGCTGGGAGGAAGAACAGTCCTCTCCTAACTAATCCCAATTCTCTTCTTCCAAAATATAGAATGTAAATGAGTTTAGCTGCAGATAATGATGTTTCTGTTATTAGTAACACCCTGAATAGCTTCAAACCCTGACAGGGAATTTAACTCCTGGGGACTTGGCTTAGCAGGATCTCCTTTTATACACCCTGCTCAGTGCAGAGTGTAAAATGGCTTCAGAGTCCTCCCCAGGGACACTGATAGGCCTGCACACTTCATCACAGGCTATTACACACTCAAATTCACTGGGCTGAACATCTGTGGACAATATTTATAACTTCTAAACATCCATGAAGCTCTTCAATCTGTCTGCAATTATTCAACTGTAATTCCGAAGGCACTTGCTGACAGAAAATAGGAATTTGGTATGAAATCCTTTTCTTTGTGTTGTTTCTCTGTCTGTCCAGAGGGGCTGAAACAGAGGCTTTCAGTTTAGGTTTTAAGACACAATTTTATGGTGTAAATAAGCTGACCAGCTTGAGTTGCAGTGGAAGTCAGTTACCAAGGTAGGAGATCTTTTTTATCCTCACAAAATTGGCCTCATTCCTAATGGCCAGGACTGGCTGGGGTTAGCAGTGGGAGTAAAACCCCCAGTCTGTGCTGGGGTTCCAGCAGGAATAAACCACAGCAGCTCTTCCCCCTGGTCACCCTGGGGTTTGTGCCCCCCATGCCAGCCATCCTCACCCTGCCAGGGATGCAGCCCCTGGGGCTGCTTCTCTTTCTGCCACCACCACAGAGGCTCCTTCCCCTCCAGGAAAGCTGTGAAACTTGGAATAAATCTGGGCCTAGCTATTCCAATTTGCTGAGTCCCAGAGCAAGGTAATATTAAAGGGGACAACTAGGCTTGACAGGACTTGCAGCATGTTTTCACTTGATTTTTTTTTTCTGTAACAATGGGGTATTCACAGGAATTGAAATTTCATTTAAATATGGATTGTGGTGAAAGCGATTTTTTTTAAATTATAAGCACTTGAATAAGTTTTAAATATTTTCAGAATGGTTCCTTTTATTTAATGAAATTAATGTTATACTTCCTTGCATTCAATTTCCACTGAATAACTTAGACATTTCTAAATAGAAGGTGGACCATTATATTTAAAACACTCATAATTTCTTTCCTCTCAGAAAATCTGCTTGGTAAAATTAAAAAAAAAAAAAAATTAGCTGAGCTCTGTGCTCATGCTGGCTTTGGAACACAAAGTTCTCCAACTGTGGAATTTCCTGAAAGCCAAAGGAAGTGCTGCCAAAATCTTCACTGCCTCTTTTGAAAACATATAGTTCATGCAGTTCAATAGATTTCCATCAATTTGATCAGATAACATTGTCATCTAATTAATTCTAGACAAATTCGTGCACCTTCAACAGAGAATTGGCTGAAGATTGAGGCTTTCTTTAGTTAATATAAAGACAAACCAGTTTATTATAATGTTCCTTGGGGTGATAAATCCACAATGACCTTAACCATGCTTTTTTCTGTCAGTTCAAAAACACAGTCTTCATTCTTGGTTAGCCAGGTGATTTAGTGTGTTCTTCAACTGCCCAGCAACAGATTATTTCATTTATGCCTTCCATTTGTTCTTCCAACATTGCTGATCCAGGTAATAAAGAACCAGGTTCACAGCTATTATCCCTGCTTAATCCTTCATAATTGTCTACATGTTAAATCAGGGATATTATGCTGAATAGCATTTAATACAGATCCTTCCCTGTGTGTATCAGGCAAACTCAAAAAAAAAAAAAAAATGACCTTGACTGACACAGAGGCCATTTCAGATCCAATTCTCTAAAAATACCTCATTTGGAAACATTAGGTAGATGCAGACAATGACCCTTATCCTTCCATGTAGCTGTTGGTTTCCACAACACATTGATGACACTTTTTTAAAAAATGCACTCCCTCACAATAGGAAAAAACCCCTAAAAGTCAGAAGTTGCCCCCAGAGGTTGTTTGCACACAGGCAAACCTTGTTTGCATACAGGTACCTTGTGTTGTCCTTCATCACTCACCTGAATTATGTTCTGCTCTACTTGACCAATATTCAATGCCAAAATTGGCTTTCTCCCAAGTGACATTTCTTTTTTAGACCTTGTTTTTACAGATAGTCTGAGGCAATGGGACCCTAACAACAGAAGAAGGTAAGAGGGGTTGTAGGCTTAGTTCAGAGCTAAGGAGATCCAAGGCTTTTATTCCTCATCATTGTCACAGATGGCATCAGAAACACTGAGCAGCAATGGCACAGACTCACAGAATCCCAGAGTGGATGAGGCTGGAAGGGACCTCTGGGGACAATCTTGGCCAAGCCCCAGCTCAGGCAGGGTCACCTGGGCCAGGCTGCCCAGGGCTGTGTCCAAACAGCTCCAGGCTGTCCCTGAGCATGGAGGCTCCACAGCCCCCTGGGTGTGCTGTGCTGCTGCTGGGGCACCCTCAGGGTGAAAGGGGATCCCTGGTGTGCAGGGGGAGCTCCCCATGGCTCACTTTGTGCCCAGGGCCTCCTGGCCTGTCACTCACAGCAGTAAAAGAGTCTGGCTGCTTTCTCTGGACATCCCCTGGGATATTTGCCATGAGGGGCTCCCCCTGAGCCTTCCCCTCCCCAGGCTGGGCAGCCCCAGCTCCCCCAGCCCTTGAGAGCTGCTCCAGGCCCTGCAATCCTCTGAGTCCTTCATCATCCTCAGTCACCTGGGATCCTCTGCTGGACTCTGCAGGAGCTCTGTGGCTTGACTAAATAATTTCAGTTATTAAACTTTTTTTTTTCTGGCAATCAGAGAACACAACTGACTGTGATATCAAGAGCACAAAGCATAAGTGAATAAGTGACTGTGATATCAAGAGCACAAAGCAAAAATATATTTAAAAAAAAGACAAAGAAGAGATGCACACAAAGGTGAAGACAAATTTGTCAGGTGAGACCATCATCTTTTGTTCCACCTCAACAAGAAACTTAACAGCACACAAAAAATTTTACTTTAAGAGTGTCCTCCAATGCCTGCTAGGGAGTGACTATTGGAAGGTGACATTTTCTTTTTCTTGTGACTGGTTATGTGCCCTGGGAAATGTAAAAATATCACCAAGGTATGCATAAGAGAGGAGTTAATTAGTTTAACTTCCTGATGGGAATATATTAACAGTGTAATAAGATGCTCAAATACTCTTTTTATGATTGTCCCTGCCAAAATAGTTGTTGGAAAGATTTTTGTAATAGAAAAACTTTCATCCTCCATATGGAGATCCAGATGCTGACTCTGATCTTTGCATGGCAGAGGTCACTGCAAACATTCAGCCTCCTGATCTCAGAAGTGGCACCTCTGAGCCTGGGACTGGAAGGATCCTGTGTCAGGATCAATATTTATAGACAGCTTTCTCCTAAATTCCTCTACAAACCCAAAGGGAATCATTTCCCTGGATCAATACCCAATCCTTTGACAGTAAGAATTTTTTTTTAATGCCATCCAGTGCTTTCATTTTTAAAACTCTTTTGTAGCTAAGTTCAAATGCAATTTGTCCTGCACAGTCATTGCCCCAAGTGGACAACATAATTAATCATCTCTATTCTTATGTATTTGTGACTTAAAATGACTTTTAGCTAAACACTATTACCCTAAGTCTCCCCTTGATTAAGCCTGAACATACAAGCATGAATTTTATTACTGTGTCTCTCCTTCTGTCAGCCAGAATGTCACTTTGGAATTCAATGTAGTGAAAAGAAAAATATGTTGATTTCCCTACTGATCTAAAATATGTGACCTATTTTCTATTTGAAATAATTTAAAAAATATATTTTCAGATAGATGGAATGCCCAGAATAATTCTTACACATTGCTTTCTAAAATCACACATAAAATACCTTCCTGCTTACATACTGAATATGAGGGATGTAGAATTATATTCCCTACAATAAAAACCTAAATCAACTTCCACCTTCTTTGTAGCTGTCTAGACAAGAAAAACCTTCTCAAAAAGTCCCACTAACCTTAGGATCATCCCTTAAGAGGACACTGTCTCCTAGGCTATTTATATTTTTATCTGCATCTGATAAAAATCTGGGTAGGACACACAGTTTAGTTTCTATTTCCCCACTTTAAAATGCCAGACAATAACATTTAGCTGATTTTTTCTGTCCAAAAAAAACCATTTTTCAAACAATGAAAAAAACTAATATTTGAGCAGCATAGGCAGCACTGTGCTAAGGTACATTATTTCAGATTTGCAAATAGGAAGGATTGTAAAACCTTCTTTTCTTCAGGTGACAAAGGAATGATGGCAAATTTCCAATTATTTCAGAAGATCAAGCTTCCCTTTTCAATACCAGGGGTTTTTCACATTTCTGTAACATTGTCTTGGCTGATACAGCCACCTTGTAAGTAATTGCTTGCATTAAACAATTATAAAAACTTTGGGAGATACCAAGAAAAATGTCTGGGGAAATAAAAAAAAAATCCAAATAAAGTAAAATTTAATAAAAAAAACCTTCTGTCACCGCACATCCCCAAGTTCCCATATTATTTTGCTGATTCATTTATAAGATTATATATTAAACAGCCATCTTTTTGAAAGGCCTTTCTGGTGCAAAATAAATTAACTTGTCACATAAATTACTCTCATTTTGCAGCTTTTCTAAAGGATTAAATCTTGTTGCCAAAAAAAAAAAAGACCAAAAATTGAAAAATACAGAAGAAAACAAAAGGCATAACAAAATTACCCTGTGTGGGGAAGAGAGCTTCCCTGCTTTCCATCCCCCACCAGTCATAGGAGATGTGCCCAGGAACCAAGATCTTCAAGGAGAACCACATCTCATTTTGGGAAAATATCTTTTCAGGGTGAGCAGGTCAGTTTTAGAGAGCACCAGGCTGAGGTAGAGTTTGTACAGACCTGGCACTGTTGGTTTTTCTTTTGTTTTTACCACAAACAGTAAAAATGCTGTCATGGGCTCCATGGAAAATGTCTCCCTTAACTGTCCCACAAGGAAAGAAGCTGCAAGATGAATTTCTGGTCATCTTGTCACTGTTGGGCTGTTCTAGAAAATCAGACCTGGTGCCATAACTGCAGGGAAAATCCTCAGCAGCAGCAGCAGCAGCCTGGGTGCTCTGTTCTGCAGCATCCCTACAGCTGCTCCTGCTGAGGGTAACTGTGCTGCTGTGCCAGGGCTGCTCCTCTGCTGAGGTCCTGCTCATCTGCTGAGATCCTGCTCCTCTGCTGAGGTCCTGCTCATCTGCTGAGGTCCTGCTCATCTGCTCAGGTCCTGCTCATCTGCTGAGGGCCTGCTCATCTGCTGAGGGCCTGCTCATCTGCTCATCCTCTGCTCCTCTGCTGAGGTCCTGCTCATCTGCTGAGGTCCTGCTCATCTGCTCAGGTCCTGCTCATCTGCTCAGGTCCTGCTCATCTGCTCATCCTCTGCTCCTCTGCTGAGGTCCTGCTCATCTGCTCATCCTCTGCTCATCTGCTCAGGTCCTGCTCATCTGCTCAGGTCCTGCTCATCTGCTCATCCTCTGCTCCTCTGCTGAGGTCCTGCTCATCTGCTCATGCTCTGCTCATCTGCTGATGTTCTCATCTTCTCATGTCCTGCTCCTCTGCTGAGGTCCTGCTCCTCTGCTGAGGTCCTGCTCATCTGCTCATCCTCTGCTCATCTGCTGAGGTCCTGCTCATCTGCTCATGCTCTTCTCATCTCCTGATGTTCTCATCTTCTCATGCTCTGCTCATCTCCTGAGGTTCTGCTCCTCTCTTGATGCTCTCCTCACCTGCTCATGTTCTGCTCATCTCCTGACTCAGGGATGGGTTACAGCCCAGGTACAACAGCCATACCCTGGATATTCATATTCCAGCAGAAAACCAGTTTGATTTGAAATAATTAAAGCACTTCTACATATTGTTTATTGTGAATGAAGAAGTTTCTTAACTTCTTCAGGAATGTTCAGTCTTTGCTATTTTTCTGACAGGTTTTGATCACTTCATCTTGCCTCAATTACAGTCCCATGGCTCCCAGGCTGTCTGGTTCTAGCAACCAGCTAAGCTGACAATTAACACCTTGTGTATCTCCTACCCATTGTGGTTCCAACGACTTTTATACAAGCTCTATTTCTTCCCAAGCACTATTCTATTCTGAAACATTGACACAATTAATATCTTTTCCAATCAAATCGTGTCTTGCTTAGGCTAATGAACAAATTAATCTATAAAATTGATGCATTTAATATGAAGTCTTTGTCTTTTCTTATTGGTTATTAACAAATTACATGTTACTGATGCTTTTTTCATTTTGAAAAAAATTAAAAGATAAACAATAGCTGTTGTGACAGCCAACTTAACCATCTAGCACCATCTTGAGGTTAAACTGCTCTTGACATTCTAAAATAAATGGACATTCCTTGATTAGCTCACAAGAAGCTCTAGAGTGATGCAGATATTTATTTTTTACAGACAAAAATTTTAAAAACCCAACAATTGTAAGACAAATATTCTGTAGATTTTTTTCTTTGCTTCCTTGCATAGACTTTAATCCAATTCTGTTAATTCTGCTGGTGATTCAGCCTAAATTTATATCCCCAAGGAAGAGTGGGCTACTTCACATTTTTGTAACTTCTCTGAACACTGCACTAAGAAAGTTCTAAGGTTCAGACCTTAATCCACTGTTCTTCCACAAGTAATTTCCCTTTTCACTGGGATTAATTCTAAAATTCACTTCTAGACAAAACCACACCTTTACAAAGTATCCTTATTCTAAAGGATACTGGTCCACCCAGGCACAATCATCTTTAATGCATTTCCATCTGAAAATATCTAGGAAGGACTGGATGGGATGTTTTATATGAACCTGCCAGATAAAGCTGTTCATTGCATGTTTGAAGTTAATCATAACACCAGAACATTGCTACAATTATGAGAAGGGGATGAAGGCTGGGGCTTTTTCAAGAATCCAGGCAACAGAGAGGAAATTGTGCTTTCTCCAGACAGACTTGCCAACTTTGAGACTTTCTAAAAAATACAACCATTCCCTCATATGGCAATGAGAGGCTGAAATATACATTGGCTGTATGCATATTTCAAACAAATCTGATGGTGAATCCCTCACTGCTGGGCTGAACTCCTGAGGAAATTCACGAGGCTGTCATGAGAATTCAAGTGAACACAGCCCCAGCTTTATGAGCACCTCACATCAATAGCCACTCAAATAATCTTTGCTGTGTCGAATGTTGTGTTAGCATGTTTAGAGACTCAGTGGTAGGAAATTGCAACACTTCCAAGAGCTCATATTTTCATTCAATTTAGGATTTGGGAAAGCTAGAGAATCCAAACCAGTTTACCTTTAATAAGGAATTAGGAATTTTTAGAACTCAGAGAACTGTAAAAATATGTGATTTCCATAACATGAGATATCAGCACTTTGTGCACTCTGCTATTTCAGCCTCAAAACCTGCCTGCAAATGCAGACTGAAGGAAAAGCTAATGGATTTAAAATATCCCTGCCCTTCTTGATGTGTCCATATGAAGATGTTCAGTTCTGGAAGGGGTGACATTCCACTGTACATGGAAGGATCCCATCATATGTCAATGTGTGCATTCCCAACACAACACATCAAACCATAATGTTCCTTGCTGTACTTTCATTTTCCACCTCATGGCCCTGGGAAATGCCCTTCCTCTTGCAGTGATGGACACTTAGAACTGGAGGGTTGATCTTGCTAAAACACTTCCAATGGTTTGGCTTACAGGTTCCAGTACAGTTTAACATGAATTATATCTGGACATTTTCCACAACAAAGATAATTGCCTTGTAAAAATCCATTACAGCCATTGCCAATGTCAGGGGATTGATTTAAAGTCAACCTTGATGGTAACCACTGCATTCCAGAAAGACAAATGCAAAGCAAATGCAAATGCAAAACAAAATACACCACAATCAATAACAGCAAGAGACAGTCCCTTGTGGGGAATGCAGCCCCTGGAGACAGGTACCCATTTTCCTGAGGCTGCAGATCAGTAACACAAGGGAAGCAGAAGAAAGGATGTCTAAGTACTCTCCTGCCTGGGCTTTTGGAAGTTCTGTCAGGATTTGTGTTGGTGCTTCAAGGAAACTGAGCAGGGTGTCTCTCAGATCCCAGCAAGAGATGAAATCCACAGGGAGAGCAAGGAAAACTTCCAAAGAAAATGCAACTCTTGCTACATACCCAGAAACTTACAGGGAAAGTGACCCAGACACTTCTCTTGTGAATGTGAAAATACACTTCTGCTTAGCCCTAATCCCAGGACCCAGCCCTCTAAATGCACTTAAACAGCTCTATTTGTAGCTCTCCTAGACCTAGGTTAGACAGCAAGGGAAACTGAATGGAATTGAAAGCCCTTTTTGATAGGTTTTATCAAAATACCTGCAGCAGCACTTCAAAATTTCAAGTGACAGTATTAGGGAAAATTCCATGAAAGCCTCTTCCCAAAGGAGCTCTTCAAAACTTGGAAATGACAAGCAAAAGGATAAACAGCCCAGCATTTTCAGGGACAGAAATTGCCTCTCCTGCTAATTCACACTACAATCAAGGGGGAAAACCAGGAATGTGGGGCAATGCTTGAGCCAGTGTCAGGTCTAAAAGTCCAGAAATGTGCATCTGAATCCTCACTTAGCCCATCCTGCAACATAAGCCTTGAAAGCCAGCACTGCACAGGAACTTCAGCTATTTCTGGCTCTGCCCTGATCTCCTTTTAACCCCCCCACACCTCCTGGCTCCCTCCCTCCCTCCCTTTTCTGTCACATCCATGTTGGCTGTGTGTTTTTCAGAGCTGCAGCTGTTTGTGTGCTCTGCTGGGGAATGGCCCTGGCCTCCAGGATCACTCAGACACTTTGACTGCTTCATCTTGAAATCCCCAGTTGTGAGACTGGAGGAGTCCTCATGTAATGTCTGTCTGTGTGTCTGCATTGCATCAATGATTTATAAATTATGGATGAGGGAGTTAGGGAGAGAGCAAGCACATAGATTTAGAGGCTAGGCCAAATTACAGTGCTGACACTTGTTACCTATTGATATTTCTTGGTTATGTCCATGCCAATCTAATTCTTTCCTAATTGATCAATTTAGACATTGAAAATTAAAATTACTTTTCCTGTGCCAATTGTTCTTGTTCCATCGTTGTATTTGACAACAAAAATGCTCAATATTTTAATTCCAAACAGTCACTAATCAGTGTTGTTTTCTTTTATGAAGAAAACCATTTTCAAAGCAACAAAATGTTGTCTGAGACAAGAGAAATTTGAAGCTCCCTGGTCAGCACAGTAAAGTGTTATTTAGCCTTCATTGAGATAATTTATTTGATGCATACTATGCTTGGTGAAAGGCAAATGCACTTTAACATTGCAGCTTGTCTCTGAGCAGATCACTTCATTCTGCTGAAAGCTTTAGACCACCTATTTTTAGCAAAACAAAAGAAAATGTGTAGGTCAGACCAAGTGCAGGAAGCAGAAGAGCAGAGACTCAAAGGCACTACCAGGGTTAGGTACCACTGGCCCTTGCAGGCTGCTTTAAGGAGCAGTAGCAGCTCCTGTGGGGACAGCTCCTCATTGAAGGGATGGGGATGGGTGGCACTGGGTCAGGCAGCAAAGGGCACCTCCTGGCACAGAGGCAGTACATGAGGGAGCTGGCACTCCAGGACTTTTTCTCTCCACTTTTTTTGGTGAAAATCAGAGCTTGACCACAGCTGCAGCTGAGCCCCCAGGTCAGGTGAATAACTGCTTTAAGTAAAATCACTGACTTGGCACCCTGCTTATTGACCAGTCAGGATTGCATTGATCTCCAGGATGTTCATTGGTTGGTTGGTGGTTTTTAACAATATCTGCCTCCAAAACCAATGAACAAGGGAATGTTTCATGGCTAGCCCAGCAAATTTCACCTGATCACCAGGAAGAGCAGCAAGGTTAGTGCATCTCCTCCCTGTATGTGCATCACTGGGAGGTCAATACCTGCCTTCAGTACCTGGGCCTTACACAGTGACAGATATCTGTGTGAAATGCAGCACACATGTGGCACACAGGTGGTCACATCAGGGGTCTGACTGCTTTCCCTGGGACTTGAACTCTGATTCCTGATCTAAGAGGCTCCACTGGCTGCAACTGCCTTGTCATTATACCCCATTACACTGAGATCCACACCAGTAGGAGGGATACCACCCTCCTGGAAGCTCTCCTGTGTTGAGAGGTCTGAGGTAGCCCATTTATTTGGGGAGTACCCCAGGAATACATTTAGGAAACCTCAGGATCCCTGTGTACCCCTCTCACAGAATAATGAGGTTGGAAGAGACCTTTAAGATCATCGAGTCCAGCCTATGCCCTAACACCTCACCTAGACTATAGCACCAAGTGCCATGGCCAGGCTTCTTTTAAACACATCCAGAGATGGTGATTCTGCCACCTCCCTGGTGATTCTGCCCCTCTCCAAGGCCCAGCCACAGCTGGGGCAGCTCCTCTCCTGGGGAGCAGCAAGCACACAGGAATTAGGCACACCCTGGTGCAAGGCAGCCTCTCAGAGAGAGCAGGCAGGAATTTGTGTGCTTGTTCAGGATCATGTCCTAAAAATTGCTGCAGAAATGAATATCTTGGGTCTGATCTGAAGCCCATTAAATGTTACTGGGTCATTTCCATGGCTTTCAGCAGGCAGCAGCTCGTATCTCATTGCCATTTGGAGAAGCAGATGAAAGTTAGCTGTTTTACACAATCTGTATAAATTAACATTATTTGTGGGATAACAGTCAGAGAGCCCAGACTGTGTTTTTTAGCATCAATATGAAAGTCTCCTGTCCTGGCACCATTCTGGGGCTGTGGCACAGCATGAGTGGGAGACACAACACACTTTTGGAGGAGTCTTTGTGAAAGGCCTCCTCTGCACTCACCCACACGCCTGACTGTGCTGTGCCCCACCTGGCCAATCCCTAATTGGATTTCTGCAGATAATGGGTGCTATTTTTACTGGCAATGCACCTTTCCTCGGGTCTGACTCTCACCTCCACGAGCCTCAGCTGCTGCCTCCCAGGAGAGGAGCAGGCAAGGTGAGGCTCAGATCAGTGTTCCCCCAAGGAAACTCTCATTAGCACAGAGGCACGAGCAGCAAGCTGATCACACAGCCATGAACAGCCCCAAAAACCCCCTGCCAATTACCTGCACGGGCAGAGATGGATCTCCTGTGCTAACAAAACACATCAGGCAACAATATCAGGCTCAGCAGAGAGAAGGCATGAAAAGATGCTTTTCTCCTGCCAACTGTTTTCAAAGCTCATCTTGAACCAAGTGACAAAGCAGTAGTTATTGTACAACAGATTGTGTGGTTGCCATGAAAACAGAAAGTTTCAGCACTCTCAGCTATCATTAGGATGCTCACTGGCACTCTGAATCTTGATAGTTCCAGGGTACAAAACAGGAACCCCAGTGGGACCATCTACCCAGTAATTTACATGGAGCTGTGTAGGAGGCCAATATTTCAAGCAGACTTCGTGTATGTGTTCAGGGTAAATCTAGGAGCTTAATAAGCTGTAAAAATGTATATCATCTGTCCTTCATGGCTAAGACTAATATCCTCTGATGATAATTTCTGAAATGGGTTCTAAATACTGAAATTTTAAATTGTTGGGAAAAGCAATAAAACCACTCAGAGTGAGCATATCAAATTAATGTGTGATAATCCCTCCCTTGCTGCAGCAAGATTTTATTTTTAAGTGGCATTTTAAAAATGTCTTCTGTGAAGAATAAAAACAGTAGGGATGTGATAATACCCCACCAACTGAGGAAAAAAAAATCCCTGTCCAAATTTGCAAAACCAAATTTTGTTATTTTGGGACCAGGATGCATTTTTAAATCACAGCGTGCAGAGGAAAAAGAGAAAAGCCTGTACTGGGAGCAGTGCTGTTCAGAAAAGGTCTCAGATATCCTCCTGGCAACCCTGAAACCCATCCCCATTCTTTACTGGCCTATGGAGAACAGCACCAACTGTGTTCCCATATGTAAACCATGCTGCTCCTCTATGGAGAGAGATCAATAAGAGAAATACATATTCCTGACCTTCAAATCTTTCTACTGCCTTGAAAGATGGCACCACTTCATGGCTGCAAAGAAAAGTGATTTTTGAGGAGGACATGAATTCTTGATTTCTCCATAAATGACTGGCTATTATTTATTTTCTATATTGGTTTTGTTTCAACAAGGTACAATAAGAGAGCTTAAATTTCCTAATTCCAAGGGTGTTGTAAATAAAACAAAAATCTGAGGAAGTTGTGGGTGAGTGAGCAACATGTACCTGGTTTAACTTAAAGAGTTTAATTTCCACCAAAAGTCCTAGCAGGAAAGCATCAGAACATATCTAACAGTCCTCACTGGCCTGTGGCTCTAAACAATATATTTCATATATCTCAGATTTTAGGCTGGGTGCTTCACTGCAGTTTGCCACTGAAAATTTGGCACATCTTCTGTTTGACATTTATTAGACATAAGCTACTCTTTCTCATCCTCAAGTACAGAAGACATTATAGAAAAATATCTACTATAAGAAGGATTTTGCATTATAGAACAACTGATTCTGTATCCTTTTCAGAAGCAGAAACCAGAGATTTCCCAAATATGTTCCTTGCATTGAGAAAACTGCAAAAAAAGGTGGAATTACCTTTCTCTGATTCACTGAAAAATAACATGAAAGGGATCTTGAATGCTCAGAATGATAACAGATAAAGCATGAGATGGGATATAAATGACATTTTTTAGAGACCATAAAACCAGAAAAAGTAAAAGATGTTTGGGTTCCTAATACCAATTTATAGTTTCTACCTGGAGAAAAATGTTGCATTAACACACAGGCTGCAATATGAAATGTGTATCTTAAAAGACTGGTGATAGTCCACAAGATAATTTCCTAAATCAAAAGGCTTCCATCCAGTGTGTCAGGAAATCCGTGCTACACTTTACCTTGAGAGACAGAGACTAATTCCTCCTAGAGCTAAAAAAGTGATAAGGGGAGGAAAAACAACTCATCCCACTGCTTTCCTTACGTGCAAGCAAAATAAGATCTAAACCCCAGTGCTTTCAGAGAACCAGTTCCAAGGAGCCAGAAACAATTACAGAGCAGATTGATTGTTGATGTGAATTTAACAGAATAGCGTGAGTTACAATGCCATTATTTTCCCAAGTGCTACAAAATAATAATCAAGGAAACCTACTCATTTTTAAAGCTTCATTGTAGAGACAAAAGAATCCGTGAAGAAATAAGAAAAGAATACTTAATAAATTACAGAAATAGGGCAGCTGATGATAACACGTTATAAATCAAGAGGCAGAACTTGCAGAAAACTGAGACCAGAAGAATACAATTGCCAGCAAGCACAGTTAAGGCTAATAGCTTTTTAAAAATATGTAAAGCAACAAAAGTAACACTGCTTTCCCACATGTCATTAAAAAGTGCTCCATACAAACTAAATTCAGTTGCTTGCTTCTTAATATCTTGATTTATGTTTCCAAGACTTAAAGGAAAAAAGTCAATACATGAATTTTGCTGCCATTTAAATTTTTTTTAAATGACAGCTGATTACCATTATTGATTGTTGGTTTATCTCCATTCTGTGATATTCCCCATTGCTAATACAGCCACTTTTATCAGCCTAGCTGATGTAACCTGCTTTGGAGCAAGAGGGAATTTATTCTTGGGAATTAGAGGCTGTCAAGGGCTGTGAAAGAGAAATTGTGAAAGTAAAAGCAATCAGTAAAAAGCACATATTTACCAAGAAATGTAACTGTACAGTTGCCTCAGTGGTGTTATTGTTTTCTCTCAGGTAAATTGTTTTATGACAGGCAGCGAATTTTTTTTTATTTCCAATCCTGTAAGCAAACATCAACTACAAATAAAATTGCCCCCAAGGAAAATAAATCCAAGAATAACAAATTCAAAAGAGATGGGACATGTGACAGAAAGCAATTCTCAGTGCAGGCTAGGCAATTATGAGATGGAAAACATAAAAAAGTTATGGGAAAGGTATTTCCCTTTTTTTCTCCATATTTCCTGTTTTAGCTCATTTGAGCCTTTGGACTACTAAACTCAATTAGCAGTAATTTAATTACCACCATATATTTTGAGGTGCAGAGCTCTCCACAGCAGCCACTTGCTCCCTCAGAAGGCTCTCTGGGGATTTAGAGATGTATTCTGCTATCACCAGAGGCTCCTTCTCCTCACCCCGTGCAGGAATGGAACAATAAAGAACAGATGTGGCCTCAGCTCCTTCTCCATTTAAAACTGCCCATAGTAAATCAACTTTCAGCTTTGACAGTCAAATGACAAGCCACAAAATTCTTTCTCACTAAGCTCCTAAGGCAGAAAAAGTATTCAGGCCTGGCAAAATATTTATGAGTGCAAGTGTGTCTGAGTATCCTTAGGAGACAGATACGTGTCCCAGAGCCCTGGTGTTCCAGCTCTGGATTGAATGCTTTGCTTTTGAAAGATTCTTCCCTGTGGCAGAGGAGGGATCATATCTAAATCACCAGATTCTGAGCTTCCAGTAGCTTTTAGGCTAACTCAGGCCTAATCTGAGCTCTGCACTGCATACACGTTTTTTTTTTTTTGTTTTTTTTCTCCTGTGTAAAGGGCTTTGACCAATTCTAATAAAATGTGCAGTTAATTGTCCTGTACCCTACCAGCATAAGGGAAAGGAGTTTTTCTGGGTTCTCCTTATACTACCTTGGAAATGCTTCTATTTTAGTCATTTAAGAGACAACATGAATTCTTTGCAGATGAACCAAGACAGGTGTGAGAAAGGCACAAAAAGCAGCAACCACAGTATCATTCACTAATTCACGGCATTGTCAGCAAGGCAGAAATGTGAAACTTGCCAGGCCAGGAAATCCTGCACAGTTGCAATTTTGGCAGCCCTCACTCTCCAGCTAAGCCTTCAAAAGCAAAGGAACAGAAGGCAAATCTGCAGCAAAGCACGTGCAATTTATTGACATGACAGAACTGGCAAACTCTCCTTCAGAACAATAAGACAAAATATCCAAAAGTGGATGCAAATGGACCAGGTATAAATGGACCATTTCAGGCAGAATGAGGAGAATCTGAAGAGACAGAGCAAAGCAAACACCAGACACAAACAGCCTTTAGCTCCTGAAGGACCTGAAACACTCTTACAGGACACATCTTCCCACTCCTTCACCAAATGAACCTCTCAAGTATAAAGTAGAGCAACTTCAGCCTGACTTTTGGCATTCAAATGAGGCAGCTTAGGCAGAAGTTTAGTCCTCCCTCTGTTCCCTAAGCATTAAAGTAGAAATACTGTCTCAAGAGGTGATTTACAGCAGCCAGGCACTCACTGCCTCATGCAGAGGCATCTCATGGATTTTTCTGCAAGGTCTCAGCACAGACCCACATTTTGCATACAAGAATTGCCCAGTGGGCAAGTAAAACCCTGGGGTGGCCTTGAGTCCATCCTTGAGGCTTTGATGAGAATGAGGGGGAGTTTCTCTGAGCCCCCTCCCCAGGAGAGCCCTGCCCTGGCACTGCAGGAGTTGAGTGACACAAGTGCCACCTCGGGCTGAGCACAGGGGACAGGCACAGCACAGGGCTCTGCTTGGATTGATAAACTGTCCCTGGGCACAGCCTTGCTGGAAAACATCAAACAACTTTCTCATGGAACCCACGGGGCTTGGGCTGCCTTTATCATAGCAGGGAAGAGCTGCAGTTTCTGTCTCTGTAGGATAATAATTGGGGCTTGGTTTTGCTGCTCTGCTACTGGGAGGCTCCTCTGATCTCCCTTTCAGACAGAAATTTAGTTCTTGGAAGATGGAGCACTTCTTAAAGGAGCACTTATTGTTACTGACACTGCACACCATCCCTGGGATGTTTTCTCATGCTTTAGAGCTTTTTCTATCAGCACGATGTAGGGGACCGTTTTTAACCTCTCCTGGTTTAATAACTAGCAGGTTGATATTTTTCTCAGAGCAGCAATACAGTTAACAGGCTCCTTGATAGCATGAGAAAAGGCAAACAGGCTGTCAGACACAATGTGGAGGAAAAAGGAAAGGACTGGAAAAGTGTTTTGTTGTTCAGTGGTATTAGAGCCACTTCTCCCCACAAGCCTTGATCCTTTTCCAACCTTAAATCATCTCAAATGCAACAATACTTCACTGCATATTTATATTCAGGGTTTTAACTCCTAGAGAGGGTGGTTTATTTCCAATTTAATCAATTAAGTGTCTCTAAGGCGCTTTTGAAAATGTGGTTGGGTCTAAAACGTTTTATATCACCATCTCACAGGATTTTTTAGATAAGCTAAACATATTAGATGCTTAAACTTCATTAGTTCCAACTTGCTCAGGCACTTTTTAAAATCCCAGAAGATATTCTCATCTATCATTAGCTGAATAAATAATTTTTGACAAGCTATTCCTTAACTGCATTTGAAAATTACCACAGGAGTAATTTGAAGCACTGAAGATAAAAAAAAATTGAAAAAACCCCCAAAAAATTGGCAATGGGCTGTTCCTTATCATATCTTAGACTTCATCTATTATCAATTAGAATAATGCAAAAAAGTAACAAAAAAAGATGCATTGATAGAATTATAAATGAAATTTCTTTCTGGATAGAGAAAAGAAAGGCTATTCAGGAGGAGTGGTGTAAAAACATTATAACAGAGGGGGTTATTTATGTTTAAAACTTAGATGATGAAAACAAGAATAACTTCCAACCTAAAAGGTTATAAAAGTCATAAAATTTATAAAGTAAAACCTTTCCCCACATGCGTGTAACCTTCCATATCACTTATTTTTTTAGCTGCAAGGCAAAGACTGGGAACCAGACTATTCAATACCCTTAGTTCTGCTGCAAGTGAGTGCTAAATTACTAGGAGGGATATTTTATGCAAACCTATTTTACACATAATTGATGTTTTAAATAAATATAATAAAGGTTAACTTCACCAAAGGCAAAATAATATTGCTTTGGGTTTGCATTAGCGCTGCTTAAATAAAATTAATACTTTTTTAAGAGTTGTACTAGTAGCAAAAGACAAACCAGAACTATAATGGAGAGTCATGCACCCAAACAAAAAAAGTAAGGCTCCCCTGTAGTGTTTTACAAGACTGCACCAGAGTCTATTGAAAACACTCTATTTAAAAAATGATTGTCCTGTGTTTGTATGAAAAATCCATTCAACAGAGTCCCTGTAGGTGCTGGGCACAAATTGTGCATAGTCCTAGACTATTGTCAGGAGGAGGGAAAATCACACACAGGAGTGAGGGTGAACAGGACAGCAGAGAGTGAGCAGGGCAACCTGTGCCAGCTGAGACAGAATTCAACAGGGCCCAAACACCCTCTAGGCTCAGCATCACAGAATTTCTGATTTGGACACAACACATCTGCTGCAGAGGCACCAGGGGATGAAAATGTTCATTAGGCACTATCCTAAACTGGCCCCGTGGCCATTCTGTACCAATCAAAAGTGCTCACAGAAGTCCCAATATTGGGAAGTGCAGCTGTCCATAATGACTGGGAGGGAAATAAAAAGGTTTGATAAAGAATTAAGTGCATGGAAAAATAGCAAAACCCAGGAAGCCACTTCAGCAGCAGCAGAGTTTGGTGAATACAGTGATAAAACTCTCTGGACTCAAGAAACCAGAGAGAAATCTCAGTGCTGTGTGTCCATCCTCTGATCTATCTGGAGTTCTGGAAGTTCTCTAACCAGATTTGTTTGTAATCAGTGGTTTTACATTGGAAGGGTGTGACCATTTCAAGTTACACTGGAAAAGGTTTTGATAATAAAACTTTAGTACAACTGAGCTGAAGCAGTTGTGGCTGCACCAAGTGCCATTTGAGTTTGTAGTCTCACACATAAAAGTTACTTGGGCACCTAAAAATCCAGTCAGCTCTTCTTATCCTTTTATTATATTATCTCTCCATGACCTTGACATGAGCAATTTTTTGCAATATAACAATGGTTTCATTTATTTGGCTCATTTCATAGGCAGCATTTAAGAACATATTCTTTCTCAGCATGCATCCTGAAATATCATCTAAATACTACCAAACTGACTAGCACATTAGTAATATAAAATTAGCCCAATTTTACCCTGGTGAATTAGCACCACGTTGTTGAATTACACATATAGAAATGTTTTTTGACAATGTAGATGATTCTTTCTCAATTTTCACTGTCCTAAATGAAAACAAGATAAGTTTCCTCACAGCAAAAACATTCCCTTCTTATTCATTTCTGAATATCATAAAATGATACCAATTATTTCCACCTAAAGGCACAGAAAGTTAATTCTGATACTAAGCAAAGTGCCATTTTAAAATTCCAGGATTTGTTTCTTTGCTGTAAGGGAAATTAATAAACAAAACTGCTAAGAACCAGGTATGAATAAAGCAAATTGTTCATTCTATACTGACAGCCTATCTAGTGTAAGATATTACAGTTTCTCAAGGAGTGAAGATGAATCATTCCTGCTGTTGCATTTATTTATATTAACTCATAAAGCTGTAATACATACTTTAAGGATAAAGCTATGCTAGAGTATTCATTTTACTTGGTCTGCTGGCCAAGGATAAATGGGGTGTAAATCTTGTTGAATGCACAGAATCCCACAGCAGCTGAGGCTGGCCAGCTCCTCTGGGATCCCCTGTCCCTCCACTCAGGCAGGGGCAGCTAAAGCAGCTTGCCCAGAGCCACATCCAGCCTGGCACTCTTAATAAAAAGAAACAGAAATCAAATTATGTCATCTGTATTTCCAGATCATTTGGTCTTTGAAAGATGAATCCATCTCTTGCAATGTGAATTCAATGGAAAATCTCCCAGTGCTGTAACTTTTCAATCTGCCTCACTCTGACCAACTTCAGCACTTGAATGTCAGGGTTTACTGACAAACTTAGAATCTCTTTAATTTTGCTGCTGGAAAAAGGTTTGGTGTAGAGAACAGGGCTTTTATAATTGCAACTGTACAGTTAAAAGATGAAAGAAAAGTCTCTCCAAGCATTCCAAAGTTGCTGTGTGAACAATTTCAGAATGTCACTTTGAGTCTTTGTCGTGCAGCTCTTTCCACACTGGGCTTTGACAGGTGCAAAGGCAAATTCCCTGGCTGGGGCAGAGCCAGGGCATGGCACACGCTGACACAACAGACCAGCTCAGTAAGAACAGGTGTCTGGAGAAGAGAAAAAACCCCTATGCACGTTTTTAATTGGTACAGACTGACTGCCAAGTTCATAAATCAAAATTTAAACTTATACACTGCAGAATCCCTCCATTTCAGCCTTTTACTTTCACATTCGACTGTTTGAACAAATTTTGGAGGGCAGCTTGAGCTATTAAACATTTAATTGAACTGTTCTCTGTACTTTGGAAATGCACAACTCTTTTGTGAAAGAGACACAGCAAAGGAAACAAATCAAGACGACTAATTCCAGTAATGATTTTAACTCCTAATTGCATTAGCACTGTCAGCAGAGCCAGCACAAACATCAAGAGATCTGTGTGTGTAACTTTGTGCTGCCCCAGTGAAATACACCAGGCCAAATCCTGCTCTCAGTTTCCTCACATCTGGTGTGTCTCTGATCAAATATGATTTGATTTGCAGCAGTTTAGCTGATGCTGGGGTTTGGACCTGTGTCAGCTGGCTCCAGGATAGCTTTACCTGTCCTTTGTGTAGACTGACAAAATCAGCAGAACACAGCCCATAACAGCTCCAGCAGGAATTGATATGTCCCAGCCTGGCCAAGAAATCAAGCAGCTGCATTTGCCTAATTCTGATGCAATTCTGGTCCTGTCTTAGACTTACACCTTCAAAGTTAAAGTTTTAATTTGGTTTTCCTGCATTTGGGGGCGAGAGGTGGGGTTACTAATGAGGAAATTTTACAAATTCCTGTATTTAAAATACAAATATTCCACCCTCCCTTATTTCTTCCATCCTCAAAAACCACGGACATATCTCATCTATTATACAAACAGAGAGGGACAGAAAAGTCATTTGTCATTATAATCACATAAATGTGTCACTAGCTCTAAAGAATGCCTGACTGAAGGCCAAGAATGCCTCTATTTCCCAGGATGATGAGGCACTTTCTTTTTAACAACTACTTTAAACTCTTTTGAAATGACTGAAATGATTAGATTTCTGGCAAGCACCCTGAAATTGCTTGCCATCAGAGTTTGACACCAGCACAATGGCATTCATCCCTTCCCAGTGTTTGTGATCATTCCCATACTGATGAGATGTTGCTTGGTTAATCACAGAACAGTGAGCCAAGAGAGTGAAGAAGGGATCCCTGGCACAGACAAATACAGGAGATGTGGCACAGTGTCACACACGCTGGTGTTTGGGGTCCTCTCCTGTGTCAGGACTGGGTTATGGATCAGATATCAGGCTGAGAGCTCTCTGTGACAGCCCAAGTCCTTATTTGTGGGCACACTGCCCTCACAAGTGGGGATGGCACCCTGTGCCTCCACAGCACAGGTACAAATGGGACTCATTTGCATTAAGATCCCCAAGCAGTTGCAAGTTTTGCTAAAGTGGATCATTAAATAACAGCTCATCTGAATCTCACTCTAAAAACACACCCAGGCTTGGGGAAGCCAAATCTGTCCCTTACCCAGCACTGGGGCTCAGACATCATTCCTGGAGCATCCCAAAAGGGCTGCTGTTGGTCTGCCTGCACTGGAACTGCTTCCTGTGTTTCACCTGCCCACAGCAGTCCCTAATAAGAGTGGAGGATTCAGTGGAGGAGTCACTGAGGGTTGAGGGCTGCTTCGTTTGCCTGTGGCTCCTGTGGCACAAAGAATTCATTTCACCATTTCAAATGTCTATCGGCCTTTATATGCTCCAGCTGTAGGGGCAGAATTAAAAACTTGGACAAGAGTCCTTGAAGGCAAACACCAGCCTTCTGTTTCTGTTCTATTGAGGAGTCCAGTGAAGGAGCCAGCATGAGCCATGAGGACAGCATTTGCCATACACAGCTTTTTGTTTTTACCTCTGAACGTTGTGATTCCAAAGGAACAGGACAGCCTGAAAGAGTGGTGGGTGCTGGTGCCACTGCAAATGTCCATGACTGGGTGCAGACACCTGCAGGGGACCTGTGGGTGTCCCAGTGTGATCCTAAAGCTCTGCTTTCTGTCACAGTGATCCTGCTGAAGTCATCTGGACTTGCTACACACGTGAGCAAGAGCACAGTGATCTGCCTTTAACCAGAAAAGGCTCCAAGGATCATCTCCACTAATTCTGGTGCCTCAGGGTGTGAGTCAGCTGTGGCTTTGTTCTTACCAGGTAGCAAACATCACCCTCCTGATGTGATGACAGCCTAACCTCAATGGAAGTTACCTCAGACTGTCCTGCCAGTGACCTCCCTGTGCCCAAACTCATCCTCTGGAAATACAATGCAACCATAAAATACAGCTCTTGGGAGCACAAAGAGATTTATGCAGTTAATAGAAATGTACTTTGAAATAACCTATTGGAAAGAAAAAAAAAAAAAAACACACAAAAGAGCAGCAGCAACAGGAGAAATAGCACTGGGTTTGAGTCTGTGAGGAATCTGAAAAGGCATCTTTACACATTTATACTTTAAATAATTCAGAGTACTCTATCAGCAGCCCGTGTATGCAGCACTAGGACATTGGTTTGCTAACATAATTCTGCTACAAACATGTGCAATTTAATCTTGTGAAAGTCTCAAGAGTGCTTTGGAAATATTTATCAACTAAAATCTCATTGCAAAAAAGTCATTATTTTCATTTCCTTGATTAATCTTTTTGGGCACATGGCTTCATGACAAAAGGGATTTTACCAGATGAAGTTTAAAATTAAGAAGATAAACAGCTACATATTTCAACTCATATTTTATAAGTTTTTCTTTCCTAATTCTTTCCCTTTTAATGATATTGGTATTTATACACAGAAACTATAGTTTGAAGGGGGAAAATACATGGAAAAGAAGGAATAGGAAAGTTAAATTGTGACTGATTTATGTATCTCCTGATCAGGCAAGGAAAACCTAGTTTATCTGCAGGTCTAATGACTTTTCCCTGCATGGCCATATTGCACCAACTGGTATGAGATAATAACAAGAAACATAACTGGGTTTTATATATTCAGGTCAAGATGAAAACGTCAGCAAGGCAGAGGTGCTGGCAGAGTAAGGAAGCATTGCAGTCATGATCAGCCAGCCCACATAGTTCAGAGTGTTGGAGCAGATTTACCTCCTTCACAAGCACTCCATGTTTTAAATTGATTCCTCCTAACTCTATGGATTTCTTGAGTCAAGGTCAAAGCTTTCACTCAGTAGCCAGGAATAGGCTAGGCAATAAAAGCTGCAGAAATTAATTCATCTATAAAAGATGCGTGTCATTGAGATTTGAGAAGAATAGAAGTGTCTTCCAAAAGTTGCTGAGTGTAAATATTACCCTGTGTTTGCTCAGCTCTGCAGCCTGTGGGGACCTGGGGAAGCTGCTTGAAGGTCACATTCAGATGGGCCACGTTCAATTCCTGGTGCAGGGTCCAACTCCCACAGGAAATTCTGGGTGGACGTGGCTCAGCTGAGTCTAATTTACCCTCCCACACTCTGAGGTTGTGCTGGTAGGAAGGACCTGGTACTCAGGTGTCTGTGGCACTGATGCCAGCTTCCACAATAGCCAGGAATGTCCAGAAATAATTCTAGAAATGTAACAAGTGTCAGAAGTCAGACTTGTTTATAGGCTGGTTACAAGGGATCACAAATTGCCATGCAGTGAGAGGCATGAAAATTACATTTGTTAGCAAAGAATTCTGGAAGAAAAGGAACTCTGAGGATTAATCTCAGGATTCACACTTGAAAGGATGAATCTTTATCAATGCTTATCCCAGTGAAGGGCAGATGAGTCTGACAAATTGCACTGATTATATTTTCAGTCTCTGAGCAAACTGGCATTTTACCTTCATTACTTCTCCATTGTTCTATTTCAAGCTACCACAAGGTATCTACAGGACAGAACTGAGCTACAAAGCACAAAGACTAGTGTAAACTTACTCTTGTCAGTGAGAAAAAGAGAAAAGAAAAATCAGAAATAGAATTAACAAGATGAATAGGACTCCAGTTTATTTGACTTTTCACTCAATTTTCATCTCATCTGGCTAAAAAGAAAAGAAATTCTGGTGATACTTGTTGGAGGACTCAAAAATTTATATTTTCTGGATTTACTGCCTCAACACAAAATTTCACACTACATTTTTCTACAGTCAATCCTATCTTAATGCAATGTAGCACTTAGTCATGCCCTGTAACTTGCCCATATTCTTGATGAAGTAAGTTTACCCCAGTGAAACACTTGAGCTTTTTTTACATCTTTCTGTATCAAGGTATCTTTTACACTAAGAATTACAGAGCTTCAAAGGAACAATTTAACATCAACAGGACTGTTGCTTTGATTTTTTAAGATTTTCTACGTTTTCTGATGTTTACGTTCTTGTAACAAACTTTCTCACACACTTTCTGTAAGTAAGTTATTGTTTTGAATTCTTTATAGAAGAAGAAAAATTTGGTAGACTGGTGGTTTGTCCAGTGTCATTGGAGAGGTGGCACTTTCACCCTCCAATCCACTGCCACTTTTAAAAATCTATAAATGTTAAAGTCAGAAAATAAACTTCCTTTTTTTCACCTTAAAAGCAACGGTGTGTACGTGTCGTGTTCATGTCCTATAGTGACACAGGGCCTTGAATACACACCTAATTTCCTACTAATTGGAAGAACATATTTAAATTCTGCAGGACACCAAAACCCTCCCAGGTTCTCCAAGGTGCCATGCTCTGAAGCAGGGCAGCAGCTGAGTTTCCAGAGAGTGCTCAGAGGGTTTTAGCTCTGGTGTCATTGGGGACAGTGATGGGGTCTGGGGGCTGCAGGGCTGAGGGATCCCCCCCTTCCAGGGATCCCCCTCCAGCCTCATTTATTTGGGTGTTGAGCACAGGACTGTCACCCAAACCTCATCTTGTCACGACTTTTACTGAGCTTACATAAGTAACAAAAACCTGTGGGACTCAGATCCATTTGAGAGTGAAATGTTTCTCCAAGAGTAACGAGAAACAGACCCTTTGTCTTTTAGGGCTGTTCCACAGTTTCTGTTATGCCCTAGGCAGAATAAAGCAGATTTCTGCTCTGCTTTGCCCCCTAAAACACTGGACTGTGCTTGCCCTTGGTCCCTGTGGTTTTGGGAAGCACAGAGGTGGTCCAGAGCTCAAAGCAGGTGTGGAGAAGCCAGAAGAGAAGAGGAGGCATCAGTGCCCATGCCATCTGCTGCCAGCAGACACTTTCCCTACTTAAGCTGCTGAATGATGTCAGAGAGGGCTGTGCCTGGACACCTCACACACACGTTAACACCTCCAGACACTAATTGAAAATGTGCTGAGAGGCACCGAGCTCCCGGGGTGTGCTTTTAGTGTCAGCTCACAGCTTCCATCTGCCCAAGGATCTGAGAACTTCCACGGGAAGGACAATGGCAGCTACAGCACTCATAAAAATAACCACTAATGTGCCACTTCAGCTTCCATCCTTAAAGATCACGCAGAGGAGCAGCTTTTATCGCTGATTAATTAATTAAGAATTGTAAAGGAAAATAACAGAGAAGTTCTGTCAATTAACTGCTGGTAGAAGACTCCCCCAGTGATTTGCATGGCTTTCTGGTAACAGGGGAGGTAGAGCTACATATCTACAGTCAAGGGTTTCTGTTTGGTTCCAGATTATGGAGAAGGTTCATCTTTGTTTAAACTTGCAATAAATGAAATTTAATTGATCCTTCATATTATAACATAAAAGACAGCAAGACACTTGCAATCCTATGACAATGTAATGCTGGTTGTACCCCTTGGGTTTGAATTGTGTATTCAAATAATTCCATTTTATGGGAAGGGCACCATAAAACTTCACAGAGTTTTCCAGAGATTCTCGTATCTTTTAACTTTAACTGGGGATAAAAATCAATTTTAAATTCATAGGAATTTTTTTCAGCCTTAAGCACGGTTTGCATAACAAAACAATATATCATGTTCTTTGAAACTGAAAGTTTCATAATATTATTTTTTAAATAATGTTTCCAGTTTTCAATTTCAGCTTACCTCTATTGATTAAAAAAAATAAGTATGTAGGAGAGCTTGGATTTGCTATATAATTTTTAGTTTATAGTAGCTTAAAGACCAGTCTCATTGCACTAGATCATGCAGCTTTTACCCTTAAATTCACTGAAGAAGCCAGTTTTTGCAATAGCTGGATTTACATGTCATGGTCTGTATTAAGAAGTGCCTCAGCAAGCTAAAACTATTAAATTTTGCAGTGGTTTTTGTGCATCCTTACCCTGATCTGGGCTATTCAGCTACATTTCTGCTAAACAGGTCAAAAGGAGAAGAATGCCTGTGTTATACAATATTTCTGCTGAATGGAGCTTTAATAAATTGACTAGGCTTCTATTTTAATCAAGCATCATGCACACAGAGCAAAACAGTATGTGTGGAACAGCCTCTGAACAATCTTGCTCTCTTTTCCATAAAGAAAATGAGCAATTTATAAAAGTACAGCCTTTTTGAAGATAATACAGATCTTCTGATATTCTAGAATGCTGAATAATATCAATAAGCATCAGAAAAGGGATTGGAATAGGTCAACACATGATATTAATAGCAATTAATAATAATGACAATGATAATAAAAGCTGACACACTTTAACTCTGATCCCTTTCTCCTCACCACAAGCAAATTTGTGTTGTACCACTGGAGCTTTTGGCTGTGTGATTTATGCAAGATGAGGTTCATAATCAAGGATTGACAAGAGTTTCCAAAAGTTGAAAAAAAAAAATAAAACAGTCTCTAAGAAGTCAAATCTTGTGAAATCAGATATGTGGTGCTGCTATTCATTTGTTAATATCTGTAATTTTCAGATTAACACAAAGGAATGCAGGTCTGGAGCTCAAAAATTACTTAATTGATTTCACAACACAATCAGCAAATCATTTTCTGGGTTCCAATATTCATTTGAATGAAACTTGAAAAAATAATTTATTTCAATATTCTGCTAGGCCAGCTACAAAACATGTAACATGATGATCTCTAGCAGCAGAATATGGATATTTCTTTCCCTATCATTTATTTGTATTTGCTCATGAGTGCATCCTTAATGAATACATCTACCAAGAGCATTCAGAGGGAAGCCAAGGTGAAAGCAAAGAGGAAATGAAACCACTCCATCTCCTTCAGTTTAACATCCAGGGAAATAACAACACATGAGCGTTTACTCCTGCACCATGATGGACAAGACAAATGTGAGGCATCCCCAGGAGCACCAAGACCAGATGAGAAGAGCTGATGCTCACAAAATGTAAAAGAATTTGGTGTTAAAAGCCAGAACAGTAGGGAGAGATTTGACACAATGTCAGACAAGGAGTAACAACAACATTGGGGAAACACAGAAGATACCCCAGACAGAAATGGTTCTCCTCGTGTGGGCATGGAGGCAGCCACCGTGGGGGTTGTGCAAGGAGCATCCAGCACAGAATTCCCAAACTGCCAGGACACCTCCATTCCACCCTTTTCCCTTCTCCATACACTCTGCTTTCCACGATGTCAGTCTCATTCAAGCATCAACATCTCTGCTTCCTCCAGCTCATGACTTTATCTCTCCACCAGCCCTGGTGTCTCTGGTGTGACATGTAGCTCTTCTCTGAGCCATGGAACATATTTTTAGTTTGCCTTCCCATAATACCTGGCAAAATGGAGCTCAGCAGATTTGGGTAGATGATGTTACTGAAAATCTTTTGAGTCCTCTGCAAAACATGAATCATAATCAAATTAAATGCAGAGGGAAACTGGACAAGGAGCAGATGTTCTGCTGACATCAAGTGAGGAATCTGTCAGAGTCTGGAGGGAAAGCAGAAACTTGCAAGCTCCTTAATTTGTTCTTCCATACATCTTATAAAATCCAAATTTAATTTGGAAATCTTATTTTGAGTCCTTTGCCATTCTTATCTACCAAGCTAAAAATAATAATTAAAAAAAGACCAAAAAATTAACATAATTCAAGAATTTTATCAAGAAGTTGCCCTTACTAAATTCAGCTTTCCCTTCCAACACAGCTCCTTTATGTCATTCTGTCACCTCAGTATTTTCAAATCCCCACACTCCTGCTGAAGGTTTGAGGCACAGAAATGGGTGTCACTTAAATGTTTTCACTTGAGCTATTCTTAAATTCTAGCAATCTCTACCAGAGCCTCTCCTGGTCTCTTCTAGCTAAAGGTGCTCAGAAAGGAGTGGAAAAGGGATGGAAATTGTTGGGAGGAGCTGTCTCACTACAGGAAGCCACAAAGATGCCTCAGTGTCTCTGTAGAGTTTCCATTGCAGACACTGCCAAGAGCTCTTGAACTTGGGAATTTAAATAAATTCATTTCCAGTGTAAGACACGGGCTAATGCCATCATTCCAATGCAGAGCTCTGTGATACAGCCAGAGCTAGCTGACAAAATTACATCCAATAAAATAGAGGCCTACAACCAGAATGTTTATGGGTGAAATATCACTCAACTCAAGCCTTATGTGCTGGGGCAATGGCACTGAACAAGAGCTGAGATAAATGTCACACGTGTGACAATCCATGGCTTGTCAGAGAGGAGGTTGGTTGTGACAGAGCATGGCCTGGCAGGGGCAGTGGAAAGGGTGGAAGGAAAAGGCCTTTTCTTCACACAGTGGTCAAATTGACATCCATGTAAGAGTAACATCATGTGAGAGTGCCAGGTTCTGGAAGGGAGGTAAAAGGGAATGGTTATTGGTCCATGGGCCACATGCATCCTTGCTCTGAGCAAGCCATCCTGCTGCTTTGGTGGAGATTCAGCATTTATCAGTGGTTCATAAAATAAAATATCATCTGACATGGGAACATGGAGGAGAAATTCAGTGTTTCCTAACAGGATCCATGGGATGTAGAGCAAACTTGGCACCAAGGGGGGCTGCTCAGTGGGCTGAGGCTTTTCATCTTTGGGGAGCTCGCTTGGGAGCTCAGAGGGGAGGCAGGGGCTGCATCCCCTGGGGATGTTTACATGGCACAAACTCCCCCCTCGCTCAGCACCACCGACAGCTCCCTCCGAGTAGAAAGCCGAAACAAAACCAGCAGGAGCGTGCTAGGCACGAACTGCACCAGCACAGCTGGAGACAGAATTCTGCAGACACGTTTTGGGAAGAAAAAAAAAATCTGATTTCTGATTCATTAAGCTCTTACAGGCTTGGGAAAGGAAGCTCTCAGGTTCTGTGGGAAGGTTTTGAGAAGGATAATCTCAGTATACTGGTGAATGACAGACAACTTTGAATTTTTCAGGTAGGAGACTCTCATGTGGTATTATGTGTATCTCCAAAAATTTATTAAAAATAGACTGTGCTTAATATACAAAGCAAATAGATAAGAAAAGATTATTCTCTAACCTATTATCTTTTATTTTAAAAAACCCATAGAAAATTGGGAAATTCCTACAGCAGAGTGAGCTGCTTGTTTTAATGACACTGGAAAGATTATGAAGGGGTAATGTGAAAATTCACTTTGCTTTGGATTATTTAAGAAATGATAACTATCCTGTTATGTATTTGCTGAGTCCTCTGGAGCTGGGATTTAGAACTAGCATTGATTTTGCACTGGATAAGAGAAAAGGTTTCTATCATAGGAACACAGAGCTAACACATCAAAGTAAAGAACAGCAGTTAATCTAATTCAGCTCCTTCCCCAGTTCCCTGTTCCAGGTGCTGATATACCTCTGTAATTACAAGGAACTATAGAACTAAATGGAAAAAAGGCACAATGGAATCTGAGCAAGATTTGAACGGGTCAAAGGGGGATAAGGCTTGTGAACATTATATTCCACACGGCATTTTTTATTGTTTTGTTCTACACAAAATATCTTCCTTATACTCTCTCCTCATCTTCTTGGAAATCAATCTAGCATCATCTAAATTCATTACAGAAAGTAAATTTCATCCTTTTTAGACACCTATCTGAAGGAACTTACTTCTGGAGCACTTGACTCAAGCAGTCCCTTTCACTTTAAGTCTCTCTGTTTCAAGGACCAGGACAAAAAACGTTTACTGATCCAAGAAATTAAATAGGATGTGAATTATTGCACAGGTTTTTTGTACAGAGGTGAATTTGGCCCCTTGGCTTCACCTCATTCCATGCTGGCACAACCCTGCAGAGCTGCAGAAGATGGCAAAAGTTGATTTACCCCCATCACAGGTGACTCTCAAAGCAAATCCGTGCCCCCAGTGCCCCATGCACAGGCAAGGGGAGCCATGCCAGGTCTGGCAAACCCTGGGGGATTTGCAGAATGACTGGAATGCTTCCAAAGCACCACAGCAGAGGAGGCTGGGGTGCAGGGAGAGCTGGTATTAGACAGCAAAGCTGCCAAGGAGGAGATGCCTCCTGGCTGGGACAGAGTCACCCTCACTGTGTCCTGGTGAGCCTGATGCACCTGGAAACCACCACAGGAGAAAGGGGACACGGCAGAGAACCGTGGATCAGCAAGAGAGAGGCCAGAGTGCAGTGAAAGAGGACTGGGAGATGTTAAAGAGGAGTGGGAGATGTTAAAGAGGAGTGGGAGATGTTAAAGGGGAGTGGGAGATGTTAAAGAGGAGTGGCAGATGTTAAAGAGGACTGGGAGATGTTAAAGGGGAGTGGGAGATGTCAAAGGGGACTGGGAGATGTTTGTGTCACTGCCTTTTCCAGCCTGAAGCCTTGCCTGGGGTGCTGATGCACAGGCTGGGCTCACCTGCAGCCAGAGGAGCCCTGGATAACCCAGGAGGTGAAAATCCCCTCTGGGGCCCTGGACCAGGTCTCCCTGCCTCCCTCCAAGTGCACCAAGGGATTATCCAAGGCCTGCACACTCAGGGATTGCTTTAATCAATAAAAGCTGGGGAACAGAAAACCAATGGCCTCAGTGTGCTCCCTGCTCTTCCCCTGCAGGGTGGGCACTGCTGTGTTTGTGGCAGCTGCAAACCCCCCAAAACACAGCAATAGAGCAGCTGCAGCCCAGCCTGGGGGATGCAGTGTGAAACAGGCAGCTGCAGGCTGAGCTTGGCTGCCAGCTCCTCTGGAGGGCAAGCTGGGGAGCAGTGGGAAGGGCAGCTGGCAGAAATGCACACCAGGATCCTCCTGCTTCCCAAAGGCCCTGGTCACCAGTGCTGTTCCTCCAAGCCTGCAGCTTGCTGCACATCTCTTTCACTGCATGGAAAGCCAGATGTGGTTTTATCCTAGCAGGAGGCACCACAGGAGCAAGGGGAAGTGGTGCAGCAGAGCAGGTTTGTCAGCCTGGACAGGCACAGCTGCAGGATCACAGTAATTCTGAAATAAATACATGCGTCAACTACCAAAAAATTATAGAAGTGCTTTGTTGACTTGCTTCTTGGCACAGAAAATTGCCAGGGGGTATTGCAGAGAATGGAAGTCAAGCTGCTGAGGAGGAGAGCCCCTGGAAGCCTGGAGGGGAGGTGTTCACTGGTGGTTGTCAAAGGCAAAGGAGCAGAGGCAGCCCCTGGCTCAGGAAGTCCTGAAATTGCTGACTCTTAGAAGGGACAGTGTAACAAGCAAAGCACAAACAACCTTTGCTTTGTATTTCCATGCTCTTTCCCATAAGTATCCCTACTGCTGCCATTGCCAGAGCTTCAGCCATGCACAAAGGATATTAAAAATGTATTTTTTCATGTTTTATTAGATCCAATTTTTAGTCAATCTGATAGCAACACAGCAACTTGGTCTAACCTAGTTTCTCCTTGCATTAGGAGAGTTGGTGAACACTTCTATTTGTGAACATTGGGCCTTTTTTAGAGCTGAAAAGTTTTTAGCTGCGTTGGTTTTTTCCATACTCTTTCAGAAAAGACCATTTATTTTTTCTGGTTTTGTTCCTATATTTTTCCTCTGTTTCTTTCTGGCACAGAATAAAAGAGGAAAATTTTAATTACAGGGGTTTTTTTTCCTCTTTCTTTTTCTTCTGACTTAGTAAAATGTTGAAAAGCAAAACTTTCAAGTTACTGAAGAATAAAAAGAAAAACCTACTTCCTCCAGCTGGGGTAATGCCAAATTTTAATACTAAAATTTTAATATTAGAGGACAAAAAGTTTAAAAAATTCTGAAATCAGTTTTTCATTCTTAGCCATTGCTGGGCCAAAGATAGCACAAGCACTAATTCTGATGGAACTTTGCAGTTCCCTGAACCAGAATGTTTTCCTCTCAGCACTCCATATTCCACATGAGCCCTGTACCAAAGGCAGCCTCAGTCACACAGATTTCACAAGCAAGATCAGATACAACTGAACCCATTTATAAAATGCAGGGTAAAGGCTCAGCAGTTGCAGTTTCTGCCAGAAATTCCCAGTATTCCCTTTTTCCTGCTGGGAAAGGAGCAGTTCCCAGCTCACCAGGCAAACCCCAGGCTGCTAACAATGGCACAGGTCACAGCTGAGCTGGCTCTGAACCTTTTCAGTTCCCAGAACTTTTTGGTTCTCTCTGGTTACTCCAGAAGACAGGAGAAATGTTCTACCAACCCTCCTGCAAACAGAATGCATTCCTTCTTGTCCTCACAAGAATCATTGTGCTGAAATTTACCTTTTCACAGCATGTGCAATAAAAACTATTTCAGCTTATCAGCATTAGCAGTCTCCCAGCCATTGTGAGAGTTCTACTTTGTGGTTATGCAAGTTCCATCTCCTAATAATTTCATTTTGTTTAAATCAAAAAAATTTTATTTCTGTAATAAAGAGAAACTTATGTCAAATGTCATCCCTTCCAAATGAAACCCTGGCAATTCATCAGCCACAGAAAATCTGATTTTAGGACTAGAAGGTGTACAAAAGCAAGGAGAGCTTTTGTCCTAGATAAGTGTACAATTTCTGGTTGCGTGGGTGGATTTCTGTGATGTGTTTAACCAGAGGAGAACAAAGTCCAGTGCCTTGGCAAGGTTTGGATATAATAAATGCTGTTTATCACTTCCAGACTGAGACAACTTCAGTACAGCTGCAAACCTCTGGTTGCAGGAGGTTTCTTTGAGGATTAATTTTGCTCCAGTGGAATCCAAACCATGGCTTAGCAGCATTAAAAAATCACTGTTCTGGTCACTTTATTAATGGGAGAACCACTGCCTTTCAAATAATGCAAGAGAATTTGTTTCTGCTGATTTATAGCCCACTGGAGTACTTTTAATTGGACTATGCTGTTTTCTTGGACCATCACTAGTCCTTTCTTAACTGTTTGCTTTTTCCTAAGAATTGGAGCCCTGAGAGAAATTATTTTAATGATAATGTGGGCAGGAAAATGCTCCTTGGCAGATTTCAAATGCTGTTAATTATAGCCCCTTCTGGAAATACCTTGCCAGATGCCTGGAAAAGAGTGCCTATGAATACCTTAAATCTGAAATCTCTGTGATTTTTACACAAAAATATTACCTTGAGAGGGGGAAAAAAGAGAGAAAAAACTGTGAGCTTTTCAGGTAACTGTCCATTTCCCAACCTGTGGATTAATCCTTTGGGTGTCAGTGCTGGAATTGGGCTCATCCACATTCCCTGATGGGGTCATTTTCCCATTTCAGTGTGGACACACACAAGGGCCTTAAAAACCTCTGCTATTCCACTCTCCATTTGCTGTTTTTCCTGTCAGACCACGCTGTGTAGAAAATTCAGGGGCACACTTTCCCACATGCAACCCCAACTTCAAGGAACACAAATAATGATGCAGCTGGACCCTCTAACACTGAATCAGATAAGAGGTCTCTGCAAGACTTATTAAGGAAGAAAGATTAAAAGCCTTTTAAATAATTTAAGCCTTCAAAGGGCATAACTTATTTCTATAAATAATTTAGCATATATATTCTGTGATTAATTAGAGACAAAAGGCCTCAAAAATTCCCACAGGCAGTGCCTGGGATCCTGCCTCTCCCACAGAGACTCCAAGCAAACACATTTATTGACAATGTAAATGCAGATAATGTCAGAAGGCACCACTGAAAATTCAGATTGCTCTTTGCTCTCAGGACTGGGGGAATTCTGCCCACAAAGCAGGAGTTGCTGTGCTGGGAAGGTGAGCTGGGCCCCCAAAGGGCTGAGGGTTTTCATCCCACCCCAGGAGAGCAGGAGAGGAATGGGATGAGAGCAGAGGCCAAACTTTGCTCTCCATGGTGCAAGCATAAGCCTGAAGTCACTGACTGGAGCAATAGGGATAATCCTGCATTTCACATCAGGGCAGTAATTCTCCCTTCTGAGGGGAAAAGAGAAGAAAAAGGGGAAAAATAGGAGGATTTGTAAACTAGCAGCTGGTGGTTGAATGAGTCAATGTGATGTTTCTTGTTCACCTTTAACAAAATCAGTTGATAAGAGATGCAAGAGAAGGATATATATTTCATATTTTGACTTAAAAACAAGTGAGATTCTTAAAATACTCTATTTTAAATCATCATATATACCATTTGTTTCAGCTTATTGAATTTATTTCCTTCTTCTCTATCACAAAGCAAGATAAAAACCTCAGCTTTGAAGTTGGAGCTCAGTTGCTGTGGCAAAAAAAAGTTGGAGGGTTCAGTGATGAACTTGGCAAAAGTTTGGCCCTTGTGCCAAGGACCACAGAGCAGAGAGGAAACTGTCACTGACAATTTGTAAAGGAAAGCTTTCTGCAGGAGTGGATCCCACCTGGTGGCCCTGCAAAACCCTGCCTCCACACTGAAACTGCTTCAGAGAGGAAGAGCTGATTTAAATGTTGCCTCTGCCTCCCTGCTCCTGCCTGTCTTGTGGAGAGGGAGCAGCAGCTTGGGAGATCTCTGTATTTCCTCATTAAACTGCTGAAGTGCTGCTCTTGCCTTCTTCCATCCCCCAGATCAGGGCTAGTTCCTTACCTGGGTTCTGTCACAGCACCCAGGCATTGCCACGCTCTGCTTGGTGCCAGGAAAGCAGCCAGGGCTGGGCACTCCCGGCCCAAAGAGCAGCAGCCAGAGACTCCTGAAACTGGGCTGGAATTGGGCTCACCCACATTCCCTGGTGGGGTCATCTTCCCATTTCAGTGTGGACACACACACATGGGCCTGAAACACTGATCAGAATCTTGCACACTCACAGAATCCTGTGTGAAACACTGATCCCTGCTCCTGGCAGTGCTGAGTGTGAAACACTGATCCCTGCTCCTGGCAGTGCTGCACACTCACACTGGGTGTGAAACACTGATCCCTGCTCCTGGCAGTGCTGCACACTCACAGAGCTGTGTAAAACACTGATCCCTGCTCCTGGCAGTGCTGCACACTCACACTGAGCTCTGTGAAACACTGATCCCTGCTCCTGGCACTGCTGCACACTCACAGAATCCTGTGTGAAACACTGATCCCTGCTCCTGGCAGTGCTGCACACTCACAGAATCTTGTGTGAAACACTGATCCCTGCTCCTGGCACTGCTGCACACTCACAATGAATGTAAAACACTGATCCCTGCTCCTGTGTCCTCACTGCTGTCTCGTCACCCCTTGGGGTTGGCCTAAGTCCCCCCAAAAGGAAACTCAAAAGTGCTCAAAAATCTCCTTGTGCCACAGAAGGGGAAAGTTGTGACCATGATGAAATCATGTAGGAGGAGAAGTCCTGACAGTGTGAGAATTCCCTTCTCTAAATTTGTCATTCCTATTCACTTCATCTTAAAATTCAGCACAGTATATTAGAAAGGCAGATGATGATAACTTTCTACCACTAAGAAAAAAATCAAAACCAAATCTGGAAATAATCAGAGAACTAACCAATTCACATCAGTGTCTGTCAGCTGTGGCCTTTTTCTAGAAACACCAGCAAAAAAAAGTTATTTTGACAAAAAACTCCTATCCACCTTCAGCTGAAATTGTTTGGTGTCAATGGAAGTGACAACTCTGCTCAGCATCACTGCATTCCCTGTTAGTCACCACTCTCCAGGCTTTACTACATCTTCTGCTCTGCTGGCTCATGGCCATCTCTAATGTTCTGTCCTTGAGTAACAATTTTCTGCTTTCCCATTTTTCCCCTCAAGCACAATGAAGAGTTTCGTGGCACTCAGTGAGCAGAGATTCAGCTGAACAATCCCCATTGATACAATCTGAGGAGAAAAGTCAAAGACTCAAAACCAACCCACATTATATTCATCTATTTTTCTGACATTTATAATTAAAAGTACTCTTCAGGGAGCAAGGAGTGTTTTTATCCAGAACATTCCCCACCTATGATAAAGGGAAGCTTCATGTGTGCATAATGTACTTTTTTTCTAATATAAATGTTTGGGGTTTTTTTAAAAAAGTTACTTTGTCAGACTTTAGTATTATTTCTAAGGAAATTTGTTCTCATTTAAGAAAAATTAATTCTAAAATTAGTTCATTTCTAAATTATATATATATATATATATATATATTTACAAAAACTCTTTAAAATACTGATCTGGAAGAATTCTGAGGTTATACCAAAGATGCCACTGCACCCTAGGGTTAAAATCTGCCCATGATGTATAGGACTTACAGGAGTTCAGTCCTGCCAGGGCCCACTCAGGCATTTAAACAAGTGTAGAAATATTTTGGGCATCAAGAGTCAAATTTACCACCTGTGTTACTCCTCAGAGAACTCAGTGGGGCCAGCCTTGAAATTTTTAAGTGCCCCCTTTTTTGAACGTCAGAGAAACTGAGTCTCAATAATGACATTTCTGTAGGACTTCCCACATTGTACAGGGAGAAATCTGGGCTCTGCTGAGGCTTAGAAATATTAATGAAAATTTCCAGGAATGCCAAGCTAAATTTTTTGCTAAATTTGTGGAGTGCTGGAAATCAATAGGTACCTCCCACTTGACTCCAAACCTGCAAACACAAATAACACCCCTGCTAATCTTCTAAAATAGCTTCATAGAAGAAAACCTGCTTTTATTCATGATATATTGTAAAGATTTTTAATTATACCTGTACCTATCATAATTACAAAGCCTCATTATATGATTATACAGCTTCCATTATGAAAATGCAATTAAGAAAATCAAAGAAGAAAAACATCACATGCACCTTCCAAAACCCTGAAAAATAACTTCAGAGAAGCAATAACTGTGCTGGCTTCACTTGCCTGAGCAGCCCCAGAGCACAGAAACTCAAGGTTTAGGCAAAGCAGGCATGAGGTGTGACAGCATCTCTGTGGCTCTCTGTGCACCATGGACCAGGGAAATTAAACAGAAATCATTCCAACCTTTCCTTGCCCTCCTGCTTGCTACCATCCTGCTCAATTGCTCCCCTCAGCACATTTATCAGGTATTTCCTGGCTTAATAAATATTTGGTGGAGATGGGCAAACCAATTTCTCCTGACAATAACAGCTACACCCTGCCAGCAGGTCTGTAGAAACACACCATCATTTCCACAGTTACCCAAAAGACTTTCATTCCACTTCTGGAAAAAAAAACTTTTGTCTCCCAACGCTGAGCTTTCAATTTTGGCAACAGCCAGGTTTGTTTCTCCTGTAGTGCTTTGCTCTGCTCCTAATGGAATATTGATCTTTCTAAGGAAGTGTAAAGCAATCAATACACTACAAAGAGGAGAAGCAGCTAAGAAAAAACATCTCCTTATTCTCTTCATACCTAATTAGAACAAAGAGAAGTAGACTGAAACCAACAAACCAGAAATGTTTGCATACTAAAGATTATTTGTGAAGTCTCCACTCCAAGGCAAAGTTTTGGCACAGATTGGACTCACAAGCTCCTGAATGTGGGACTGAATAGGCCCAACGGTTTATGAGTTTCTGCTGTGCTTTTATGAGCTTCCTTTGGTTAATTTTGGTAATAAAACCACAGAAGTCCATGGTGTGCACCCACCAAGGACCCAGAGGTGTCTCTGTGTGTGTAGAAACAGCCTCCAGTAGGTACCAGGCAGAGTTAGGGGGGAGAATTTGGCCACAGCAGCTTTGTCTCTGTGTTCAAGTGAGAGAAAACCCGAGGAAGACAAAGAGTGGGAGAGCAGGATGGGGAAAAGGCTTCCCTGGAGCTGTCCTGCAGTCCCATGGATAAAAGCAAGCAAGTTGAAATGAATCCCCTCCCCTTTCTGTCCATGTGGGCAGAGCAGCACAGAAATGATCCCTTATTCTGAACTGAGGCAGGTTTTCTCTTTGTCCAGACCATTGCCAAAGCCATTGCTCTGCATTTACAAATGACCTGAGGGATTCACTTGGGATTGGATGCACTTGCTTGGAATCCTCAGCTCCCCTGGACTTCTAAATTAACCGAAGTTCCACAGGCTTTTATTTCACAAAATAATATTTTATAAAATATTATAATAAATAATATATTAAAATATAAAATAAATAATATTAAATATAATAACTAATAATAAATAATAATAAATAAAAATATATTAAAATATTTTATAATTTTTGTTTTTCAAATCCAGTGTGAGCACTAACATATCTCCCCCTCTTTGCATTGTTACTGTGCTCAAGGCAAGGATTCTTTGCCCAAACTGTTGTTCATGTAAGGCAGACACACAAAAACTGTGTACACTCAATAACTTAAAGAGAGATGAATTCCCAAACTGAGTTCAAGTGTTACTGGTGCCTCTTTTAGAGTTCTCCATGAATTAACCTTTCTTGTTATTAGCCCTAACCTAATGTTTGAGTAATGTCAATTTAGTTGAAGTGGATGATTTAAACACCAAGGGACATTTACAGCCATAAAGGAATGGATACAGAATGAATCATTAGTCAGGACTATTAAAATATATTCTTAACTTAAATGTTTTTAAAGTGCTACCTGTAAGTAGACACAAGAAATTACTGAAATTAACAAAAAATTAAATTTAATGTTTCTGTGAATTGACCCAAGGCATAAATATGCATTTGCCAAATTTAAAGTCCTCCATGAAAGAAATAAGAAAGGAGTATGAAAAGGTCTAAAAAATCATTTTTTAGCAACACATACAAGTGCTGGAGCAAGTTCTTAAATATCTCCTGGAATACAAAAATTTCCTCTTTGTGGAAAAGCATGAGGACTAGCCCTCTTTTTGGAGCATTTACAAGTAAGAATGAGGCACAGAAAATTCAAATGGAAAACAAATTTCACAATACCTGTACTATAAACCAAAATCCTGATATTTACAGGACATATTTTCCCCCTTTATGTGTGGAAAAGAAGCTGGCAGTGAGAATCCAATCATGTAAGGAAATGCAGAGTAAGAGAAGAAAAAAACTCTTCACTGAGTTCATATCCCATGGTCAAAGGGAGCAAGAAATGGAAAGCAGCAGCTGAAGAACATCATCTACCATAGAGGTGCCAATTTTGTTCTCACACCTTGTTTTGCCTTGCTCTGTCTGTGCCACAATCCATGTGCATTCATTCCCTCAGAGATCAGTGAGCCCAAAGCTTCAGGCTGATTGCAGAAGCTGGAAGCAGCCCTTTCTGCACAGAATAACATTTTAAAACTAAAAAATCCCAGGAACCAGACTCTTGTTCCCTCCACTTCTTTCTGTGCATTACCCTATTATTCTAATAGATATCCCAGAATTTGTGTCCTGCTAGTAAAAAGGATGAGAGATCATTTTGATACAGTCCAGCTGAATGATTTACAACATAAGATAGGAGAAACATTGCCTTATCTCCATCTTTCAAAAGATGCTGAGTGCAGAAGTGACTGAAATTAATTTCTGGTTTTTGCTCCTAATCAGATGACTGCAAATCATCACAAATCCTTCCAGTCTCTAGGGTTTTTTGATATGGCAAATATGATTTTAAAATTCTTTGATGAGAAGAGGCAGCAATAGCTGTTTCAAATTGATTTATAATTTTTACATATGTCTAAGAATGGGGAATAAGCTGCAGGAACCTCAAAAGTACAAAAGAGAAAAATTCCACTGGGCCCTTGCCTTGGGATTCTATCTTGCTATCAGTTTATGTATGCTGAATTGATATCCCAAGTTTTCACAGAAATTAGATCCATTTGATCAAGAGGCAAAGAAAGCTATTCAAGAACAGTGAATAAATAGAAGGTGAAAAGCAAAAAGAATGAGCATTTCTCAGTAATGGAAATGCTGGCAAGAAGTGGAAATACCTGACAGAGCCCCCATCCAGAAGAGACACATGGTTAATTTTAATTTTAACCTCATTTAGAGCATGTGATTCACTGCCCCATTTAGTTCAAAATTAAAATTAAGCATGTGCTTAAGTGCTTTGCTGGACTGAGACCATATACAAGAGTACATTGGTCATGAATCCATATGCTATAGGTTGATTTGGAATTGAAAATCCAAGCTATAAAATAAAACCTGAAATGCTTTACTTTGTTTATTTCTCATGCAGGAATGCATTGGCAACACGGAAATCTATAGCAGTTACACAGTTCTTTTGAGAAATTAATAAAAACCAAAGAGAAATCTGTAAAAATTAAGCAGATGAAATTAATCTAGAAAATTCCCAGCAAGAAAAGCAGCTTTAGAAGACTGAGAGCAGAGTCCTGTGTGTCTGTGCCAGGTTTCCCCATCCCACAGCACAGAGCTGAGGAAAAGCTGCTCTGAACACCCCCAAGCAGCACCCTCACACCATTTCTGACTGATTTACCCCCTGTTCATCCCCTAGCCAGAGCCTGAGGAGAGGGACAGTCCCTGGGCATGCTCAGGAAATGTCACTCCTGATGTCACCTCTTCAGCAGCGCAGCCAAAATGCCTTTCCCTGCACAATAAATTCCCCAGGTGAATGCAGAGCAGAAAGGGAGCCACAATTCTGTCTCCTCCTTACTCTAAGTGATTTGTTACCTGGGAGTGCAGAACAGAGCAGGCACAGCAGGAATTAACCTGCCCTGGGTCCCCAGGAACATTGTTTTGTTGCACTCTATTTTATATTTGTGCAAGCAGCTCTTTGGGTTCAGAGTAGATTCTTTTACCACAATAAGGGGAAAAGAGGCAAGACATACCTACTCAAAAATAAGCAGGAATCTTATGCAAATGCCCTTGCCTGACCTACTGCTTCAGATTCCCCTGTTTAGGTGTCCTGTTTGAAATGTTCCTTAGCCAGGCACAGTGGTGCCCCATCCTGGTGCTCAGGGCACACATCTGCACACATCTGTCAGCAGTGCAGGATCTTCGTGCCAGCCAGGGTCTGGGCAGGCCAGGTAAGAGCTTTGGGAAGGTTTGCTTTCACTATTAGCAGTTCTAGAAATTGTGGACAAAAATAATTTTCGTAGATTGAAAACTTACTTCTACCCCTCCCTTTTTTTTTTCTCAGAACATATTCTGTCTTCATGAAAAATTCTCATAGAATTTTTCTCAGTCCCAAAATTAGACATTTAAGCTTGAGAGAAAGTAAGACTCTCATTCCAGAGGACATCAGCATTTCAGATAAAAGACACCTGTGATGCTCTGTGCAGAACCTCACCACCCTGTCATTAAAGAGTTTTTTCTTAATATCTAATCTAAACCTCCTCTCTTTCAGTCAGAAAGGTGCACAGACTTATTTCCTGCATCTTGGAAAATAATGGGATTGGGTAGTTTCACAAAGGTTTGACAAGGAGGGGATTGAGAAAGGAAATGCTGAACTTGGCATGAAAGATCATCAATATCAAACCCTTTTAACCTTTAATTTCCCTTAAACAGGACTGAACTCCCAAGCCTGTAGAGTATTATCTGACTCAAGTACATGTATGCTTGTTTTTTCATCTTCAAACATGACTAAATATTCAACATATACTTGGAAAACATAATTATATAGCTAATGTAAGTCCCATTTATTGTAAAGCCACTGGCATAGAAGCAATAGAGAGAAGCAAATGACATGCAAAATAATGCTGTGGGCAAAGCAAACTTGAGCAATTGAAAAGGGATAAAGAAAGAGGTAATTATCTAAATGGAACATAACAGCCATTAGTCAAACATTCACAGCTTGATCTAAGCCCCACTGAAGTTAACAAAGAGCTCCCCTTTGACTCCAGCAAGTTTTGAATTAAGATTTTAAACATTAGGGAGAAGAGTGTTTGATGAGATTTATGTGGGTTTACTTTTCTTTTTAGCATTTCACTCTCAAGCTCTCCAACAGAAAGGCCATGAAGTAGCAGCTCCTCTTCATTAAGCAAAGTAGCTGGCTTCAGAAAGGCAATTGATATTTAGCAGTTATTTCAGACATATCTGGCTGTACATGGGTACCACCTCAGTGGCCTTGGGTTCCAAGCCCTTGGAAAACTGTCACAGGATGAGATTTCACATTAAACCCAAAGTGGGCTCATTTCAGTGATAGTTCAGAAGCTTTTCTGGACACATACCAGAAGGGCAGACTCTCTGCTTTGGAATGTAGAGAAACTGATTTGCTGACATTACAATTCCTTTCATGCTGGGATGAGTAAATAAAAGTTTATCATTACCTTTGGATGGAATGGGTGACCCACAAAGGCTCTGCCCATTCTGCAGGTGAAACGTGGCACAGCACAGCTCCAGTGTCCCTGCAGGGCTGTGGGCATTTGCTAAGGCCTGAGAAGAAACAGAAAATATTCAGGGCAGGTCCCTGGAGACTGAATCACCTGGAGCATCCACCAGGTACTCCCAGACTAAGAGCCAGATGGCTGCACTGCATTTTACACTGAAAATCCCTATGTTTGATTTTAGCAACGTTTATACCAGGGACAATTGATCTATAGGGGAGGAAAAAAACACTTTAAAAGAGTTCTAATTACATGCAGCCCTGTCATGTTGCTAAATGAGGCCCACTGCTGTTTTATGAATAATTTGCAGAATTCATTGTCAGTAAATTATATTAGGAATTGGGAATAGGCTCTGAACTGCACTGCAGCAGGTTTTTCCTTCCCTACTGCCTTCTTGTAATACATTCAGAGTATTTGCTATAACTACAGAACATAATTGCAATTATACTCAAAGACAAGGAACTATAACATATAAACAACAGAGTTTCATTTCCCACCAGACTGTGATTTATACTTAAACAAAGAAAGCAGCTGAGTAACCAAGAATGGAGACTCTTTCCAATCAATGAACCAAACAAAATGGTTTACCCACAGGAGGTGGTAAATGGGAATATCAAAGTTTCTTTTAAACACTCTTAGGTTGATGCTAGGAAGCTCCCATGGGTTTCCTTTTCTCTTGGATCCAGTATCTGCAGCATATCCTGGGAGAAAAGTCACCCAAAGTCCAACACAACAACAGGAGAGAATTTCTGTCATACATGTGTAAGGAGGAAAACCCAAGAAGAGAAGAGCAATGAAGAATTAAGGGGAAGGTAGTCTTTGATTATGGAGGTAACACAGTCTAGAGCAAAGACAGCTCTGGAAAACAAAATCTGTCATGGGTTCCTTCCAACTCAGCATATTCTGTGAATTTGTTTATGGGAATAAAAAGTCCTCAGATACTGAGCTCACTGAAGTTCTGCCCTGCTGCATAAATCAGAGGATTACTTGCACAGTTTTTTTTTTAGAGCCATTTCTGCTGAAGCCATTCAAAGATTTCAGAGCTACAATGGGATAAGTTCAAAGGCTGGATGAAATAGTCACCAAAACTGAAGAAAGCTCTTGCATTTAAAGAAGAGTTAGTCAAGAGTTGGATTCTGGTCATAGCATTACCTATTGCTGGCTGCTGCTAACCTTGCAGCTCCTGATAGACCAGGAAAAAGAGAGGCTTTGAACAGAGCTGCTCAACATCAACGATTCTGACACAGCTTGAGCCAAGCTCCCAGCTCTGCCCACCACACTGGGCTGAGCAAGCAGCTCTGGGCAGCTCCCTGTGCCCACCAATGAGGGACTGTGCCTGCAGCCTGGGCACCTCTGTTGAGCAGGATCTGTTTGTCACTGAGAAGGACAGGAGGTGACAGGACAGCTGCTCTTCACTGATGCAAACATCTTTCCAGCAACCTGGGAACAGGGCACAGGTCTTATGTCAATTGATTCCCCCTTTAAGACACAGACCAAAGGAACACTGCATCCATTCTTTTTGGTTTGGGTTGATTTTTGGTTCGTTTTTGTTGGAGGGTTTTTTGTTGTTTTTTTCTTTTGTCTTCTGAAATCTGTTTGGTATGCACATTCTCTGAACAGAGACAGACATAATTCTCTCTCCCAGGATTTTTCCTGCGGAAAGCAGTGAAAAGTTCAGAGAAGAAGAGAAAACAATGCTTATCTTCACTTGCTGCTCTTGTTGTTTGGCACATGTGGCATGTGTTATGGAGATTGTTAACCCAAAGTGATTTGTTAATTGGATTCTGGTGATGATTGTTTGGATTGATTGGCCAATTGGGTCAAATCTGTGTCATGACTGTCTCAGCCACGGGTTTTTCTTTAGTATCTCTTTAGTATAGTATTTTAAGTTACTAGTATCTTTTTAGTATAGTTTTACTGTAGTATTAGTGTAATATAACTTATCTTAATAAAGCATTTGTTCAGCCTCCTGCATCACAGAGTCAGAGCTCCTTACTCGCCATGTCAGGGGCACCCTGCACTGATAGCTCAGGGATAAGAAGCAGATTTCTGCTGAAATGACAATGTCTGCTTGACTTCAGGAGCAGTTTGGAAATTTTAGTGGTGTGCCTGTTTAGCAGCTCATCCCATTTCTGCTGAAGAGCCCATTACAACTCCTGTTCTGTGCTAAATTACCTGGGATTGCTCTGATCACCTGTTGCTGCCCTCCTTGATTGTCAGTACCCTGCTGCTCCAGCCCATCAGCACAGCTCCACTGCTCTCTCAAGGCTGTTATTCTCAGAGAGCTGTTTTTCTTCTGTGCAGACTATTCAGATTAAACCAGGCAATTCTTTATGCATAAAATTCTCTGTGAGGATGCATAACAGAAATCATGGCTTTTATATGATTAATAGAGCTGTCAGGACCTGTTTGAGATTTAACTTCCTTATTGTGAAAGTTTAACTTACTAGTTTCAGCATAAAAACCTACATAAATCACAATGTTATGGCAGCTTAAAGCAGGGTTGAAGTCATGTGGATTCATAGGAGCTGAGGCAAAGTATAGCCACAAAGAATTTTTATTATACTGAACCATCATGAAAATCACAGTATTTGATATAATATATGTAACCAGTGTTTGAATTTTTTAATGCCATCTAAGCAATTTGAATCTTTAATCCAGTTATAAAAAACGTGGAACCAATGAGCCTAAATTCTCTGAGTACCACTGAAGTCTCTGCTTTCATGTATATTGATCTGCTTGTAAATTGAGCACATCATCTGAAATTTCATCAGAGTTCAGAATGACTATTTATAATTTAAGCTACAAACATTATTTCAAGGCAGTATAAATTGATATGCTACTTTGCAAATTATTCTAAACATCTAAAGGGAGTTATCATCCTGGTGCCAAGCACAATGCCCTACATTATCCAATTAAAAATGGCAAAGCAAATCAAGGCCATTTCCCAGAAACCATCACTCAGTGCAGACAGTTCAGTCAAGACTTAGAGACATCACTGGGCAGGAGGCAAAGGTGATGTCTGAGTGAGATTTGGGAAGGAATTCCGAGTTTAGCCAGAAATCTGAGTGCATCTGAGCACTGCTCAAGGATCAGGAGACAGCCTGGATTGGTTATTAACTGATGAAGGGAAGCTCAGAGCTAACCTACTTCTTATGCTTGCTTGCAGTTATAAAACTGGTTTGAGTTTTTCCTGTGAGTGCTCTTCTAGGTGTTGGAAACAGCAGTGGTGGTAGCAGGATGGGGATAAAGCCCCTCTCTGACTTGCCACAGCTCTCAGACTGTTTCTCCCTCCTCCTCAAGGCCCTGTTCTTTGGCTGTATCTTGAGATAAGTCAGACAAAGCTCCCCAGCTGGATAACAAACTCCCCATCTGGATAACAGACAAAGCTCTCCAAATGGAAAGCAGACAAAGCTCCCACCTGGATAGCACCAATTCTGCCATGAAGGGCAGGGTGGGCTGAGCTGATGGTGCTGATGCCTGGTGCTCTGTCCACATTCCCAGGTGTCCAGCAGCCTCTCCACCCAGGAGAGGTGCACAGGTGCACACAAAGTGTTCCCAAGCCCCTTCCTGCAGGAGGTGCCTGCCTGTACCATCATCATCCTCACCTGCTCTTTCCCTGCTTTCCCCTGCTTTCCCCCTAGCAGAGCACAGGTTAGGGATTAACAAATCCCTGTCCTGATCCAGCATTTATGCACACTACACCCTAACCCACAGGCTCAGTGGAAAACACTGCTGTATGTATGTAAAAAGCCACCTGAAGGTGCTGCCTGCTCCCTGTCCCTAATTGCTGCAGTGTCTGACCGTGCTAGCTGTGCCAAATACCAATAACAATTCACCTGATTTAAACCCCAGCCAGTAATTTTTGGATCATTAAAAAACCTATTCAATCTTTTTTCTATGTCTTAAGCAGGTTGTTTTGCCCAGAGGTATTCTGTGACTCATCAGGCTGTACAACTCTACCTACATTTCCAGACATATTCAAAAATACAAAAGTGTGGTAAATCAGCAATTCTGCCAAGAGTAATTTTTTTTTTTAATTTTCTGATCAGTTCTTCTGGTTTTCCTAATTGTTTTTAATTTATTTTTCTATACAGCATTTAGAGTAATCTTCCTGGCATATTTTGGGTGCAGCTCTCCACTACTGGGCTAGAGCTAGAAGCTTTCCTCTCTTTCACATAAAGCAGATAAATATATAAATTAAACATTTAGCTTTAGCATGCAGTTGTTAGAAGTGTCTGCATAGGCAAGATTCAGATAATTGAAACTGCATAATAACATTCAGCTTAATGAAATGTTGGTGTTATAACTACAGAAAAACACTGCAGAGTACCCATATGACAACATTGAGTAATCTCATATTATAGCATTAAAAAACATCCACTTGATTAGAGGCCAGGTTTCAAATTTCCTTGGAAACAAATTCTGTGCTCAAGAGGCTGCTTCTGCTGCTGGTTAATGAAACTGCTGCATGAACAACTGCCCACAGAACAACAGCATGGCACTAAGATTTATATATTTGTGCCAGGTACATAAAAAGTCAGTGGTACCCAGCATAACCCACTCTGTTCATACAAATTCCTCTGTCCTCCTGGGAGGTGGCAGCCCTCACACTGAGCTGTGCCAGGGTGGATATTCTCAGTTCAGCCAAAGAAAGAGCAGAGACAATTTCTCCCAGGCTGACCCTGGGAATCTTAGACGAAAGAATTCAAATAATCATTATCTCTCTTTCTGTAACCATTGTTTATAGTTATGGCTCTCCACAGTGTGCTATTCATAGTACACCAGTAATGTGAGATGGAGACCAATCAAGTCATTATAAAAAGACTTTCTACTTTCATTAAACAGAGCCTTCTGATCCATCTAAAGACTGGAGTCTTTCCTTCCATCCCTGCCTCAACAGCTTCATGCCAGCAGGCTCTGACCAGCAGGGTTTGTGCCATGATTCAGTTCAGTGCCACAGCTCAGCCACAGGCTCAGACTCAGCCAAGGCTCCCTCTAAGCTGCACACTTTGTCCTTGCAGAGCAGGAGACAGTTCTGCCTTGCAGTTCACCACCTGAATGGAGGATGGGAGGAGAAGCAGAGGCAGGGAGCTGAAGTGAGCTGCTCTGAGGAGCAGCACTGTGGGTTCAGGCCCCTGTGCCTTGTGCAGCATCCTGTGCTCCCTGCCACCAGCACCAGGCACACAGGGCAGGCACGGTGCCCACTGGGATAAAATGGAAATGCCACACTGCTCCAGCTCCTTTAAATAACAAAGGACTTTAAATGTCTTCTTTCTTATCTTCTTCCCTCCATAAATCAAGAAGTTCTCTAAATTCAGCGTTGTTGCTGTTACAAAGCTAATCTCAAAGAACTGTGAAACCACACAACTACAAACCTAAGCAGAAATTATATGCAACCTTTGTACAGCCATTAATTTACCCCAGCCTTCTGGTCAAGCCTCCTGCTAGGATAACAACAGACAATTTGGAGGAAGGATTGACTCCCACACAGCCAGGAGGTAGGTAAGATCTCATCAGAGCATTCACAGAGCCCAGAAAAAAAGCACAGAAAAAATTGAAACAAAGTACTCAAGATGGCTTGTTCCTGCATATTGGCCTCATTAACATGTAGGCACACATTGTCTCAGGCAGGTAGTTTGTACAGAGGTTCATTATCTTCCACAGTGCTCATAACTCCTTCCACTTTAATCTTGGACTCTAAAAAGAAGCTCCTCAGTGTTGATTCTAAAGCAGACATAAAAGTGTGTAGTGGGTATTTTCAAAATGTTTTTTAAACAGCCACTAGCTTGACTTTCAAAGAGCTGTGTTATCTCCAGAATAAATTCAAGGGGTTTTTTTGCATGAAAGCAACTCTGTGGAAATCAGTGGAATTGGATCCTCCTAAGACATGGGTGATGCTCTCAAACCCCAGCTTTGAAATGCAATTCCATCAGTAAAAGAGGACAGCAGAAAAAGCTGTAAGAGCCCAAGAGCATTTCAGAAACCTGGGGCAGCCCAAGGTCTGCTTCCTGCCAAGCCCTGCCTTGCAAGAGCCAGTGTCACCAAACAGCTTCATGCAGGCACCAGAGCCAGGGGTCTGAGCAGTGGTGGCAATCCCTGCCACCCATGTGCTGTACAGATCTATTCCTATAGCACACACATCTCAGAGCTCATGGAAATAAACCCTGACACCAGAATGGAGCAGTGTTCTAATGCTGTTTGAAATAGAGAAAGGAGAAAAATTATGTAAGAAAGATCAGTTTGGCTGAGTTGGTTTCTCACTTTTGAAAAAAAGGGCTGGAGCCTGTACATGAGGTCTTTTTCAGAAGGGACTTTGAAAACCAAGTCAGGCTAGTTTATGGGGGAAATGTGGTTCTGAGCAAAACAAAATACATAAATAGATTGGCTAGATTTGAGAGGGTAAGGCAATAAATCAAACCCCCATAAATAGCACTCAGAGTCATGTACCATACAAAGTCACCTAAAGCAGTGCAGAAAGAAAAAACCTTTGGAAAGCATAAAACTCAGAAACCAGACAATTTCAAGAGGGCAAACAGTGCATAATTTATAAGACAGGTGAAACTGCAGAGGTAGTAACAAAGTGAAAAATACAGAACTAAAGTTTTTCCCTTCAAAGTTTTCCCATAAAGTACAGTAATTCTGCTGCCATCAGAGGGCTGGAGGACACGAGCAGGACAAGTGCACAGCCCTCTGTTCTCCTGCCAGCAGCTTCTGGGGGACCTCACTGATGGAAGCACAACAGCCACGTCCAGTCTAGAAAATGTCCCTCCACTAAAGGTACCTCAGCCACCATAAATCCTGACATGAACAGTGTCATATTGCTCTAATCTGAGCTATCTCAAGATGTTGTACACAATTTTGCAAAAACACAGGCAAAATTCTTGCTGGCTTGGAAAACAGCTGAATGCATCTCACATTTTAGCTTCAGCTTGCTCCCATTTCCTCTCAGCAATACACGTGACAAGTAGAAGGCAAAACAAACCCCAGTCATTTCCCCTTGGTTTCATTCTTTTCCCTGGACACACATTCCCCTCTCCACACAGCCCACACAAATACTGCCTTCCAGTCTAGGGTGCAATTATTTGGAACTTCTTGCTCTGGTTGATCTGCAGCTCTTGGCATTTCTTTGAGTGTTTGGCATGGCTTTGAACCAGCAGTGGGACAGGGATGGGAGGCAATCAGCTCAGTCTGGCTCCCACAGCCAGGGGAATGACAGGAGTAAATGGAATCAGAAAGTTCATGGTTGGAGATAAAGACAGAAACACAGCTTGCCAACTGGGTGAAACAAATTATGCTTGGGACAAATTATTGTTCATTCCCAAATGAATGAGCTAAGGCAGAGCCCCCAGCCCACCACAGCCCCACAGCTCTGCTGTGGCCTAGCTCCAGGAGTGGGACAGAAAAAGCAAAACCATTTTTCCATGTAAATAAGCCAAATCTGTAAAAATTGTTGGTTTAACACTTAGTGGATTTCATGGTTTTTATTGTATACACAGTGCAAGAGAGGCAGAACATTCTTTGGGAGTCCAGAAGAGAAGTTCTTGCCCTCTCCACCTCCATTTAATAACATTTGGTGTTAGCTTGACACTGAAAATGCCAACTGAATAGTGCACAGCAATTGCACAGTTAACTGTTAGCTTGCTTTAAAGGACACCTCTTGAGCTTATCATCTTAGGGGGAAAAAAGAGCTTTTATTCTCATGGGGAAAATGGTGCTGGCTGCTACATAGCAATCATTGCCAGTGGGAAAAATAGTAGGAAGCAAAGGCTGTATTATCAACAGTGTATAGAGGGGAGAACAGTGCAGCCATGGCCATGCTTCAGCTGCTGTTAGGGTCTCTTTCTGGGAGAAGATGGAGCCTGAGATTCAGCCATGACTTATATGATTACCTCAACTTTTATTAGCTTTTATAACTCAATGCAATTCATACAGGTTACCATAAGAAGCCCCAAGCTAAGCTTTGCTGTATTTTCAAAAAAAGAAGATGAAGTCTGCACTGCCAGTGCTGGCTTTGGTGCTCCAGGTTTCCCTCTCAGAGCAAGGATTTCCTCCTTGCCCTTCTCCCATGTGTGCCTCAGCTCCTTGCAGCATTCTGAGCAGAGAGCAAGATTACAGCCTACAAGACTGCAGGAGGAGAGGTTTAGCTCAGTGTCACTGATAATTCCCATCACAATTACTGCCAGCATGAGAGAGAATAACAAACACCACTCAGCTTTTATGTCCTGTCTCCAGTGGCTGTGAGCTGCAGGGCTCTGAATGTGTCCTGTACCCTCCACGTGAACACCTTTATCTGACCTCTCAGCATTTTCTATATCAGGACCCTTTCCCCTCTTTCCCCCTCCCATTGCAGACTGTGACAGCTGTATTTTAGGAGACACTATGAAAAGGCCAGCTAGTTTTAGTAGCTTTGATTATAAGCAGGGCAATTTCTTCTCCTGGGCAGCGTGGCTCCTCCTGTGAACCTGGCTGAGTCACTCACACTTTCCAGCAGTGATGGATTTGTTCACTTTCCTCCAGAAGAGGGGACACTGAGGAATTGAAAGGACCAGAAGTAATATCTACAGCTAGTGTCCCTCCCTGGATCTTCATCCACTCTGCCCTGCAGGCTGAGCCAGCCTCTGCAGCAGGAGCCACTGCTGCCCCAGGCAGGGCAGGGCCCAGAGGATGGCCCTGCAGAGGAGCTGGGTGTGCAAACGGCTGGGTGTGCAAACGGCTGGGTGTGCAAACAGGCTGGGTGTGCAAACAGCTGGACACACAAACAGCTGGGTGTGCAAACAGCTGGGTGTGCAAACAGCTGGACACACAAACAGCTGGGTGTGCAAACAGGCTGGGTGTGCAAACAGGCTGGGTGTGCAAACAGCCGGGTGTGCAAACAGCTGGACACACAAACAGCTGGGTGTGCAAACAGCTGGACACACAAACAGCTGGGTGTGCAAACAGCTGGGTGTGCAAACAGCTGGACACACAAACAGCTGGGTGTGCAAACAGGCTGGGTGTGCAAACAGGCTGGGTGTGCAAACAGCCGGGTGTGCAAACAGCTGGACACACAAACAGCTGGGTGTGCAAACAGCTGGACACACAAACAGCTGGGTGTGCAAACAGCTGGGTGTGCAAACGGCCGGGTGTGCAAACAGGCTGGGTGTGCAAACAGGCTGGATTTGGAAATAGCCTGCCAGGCTGGCCCTGCTGCCAGCAGCCTCCATGTGAGGACAAGTGGCAGCAGTCTCTATAGCAGGCAAGGAAAATTGAGAGGCAAACCAGTGCCTGCAAACCCTGTTTCCTGATGTGTCACCAGCAGGCAGCTTGCATTCCTGGGAAGGGCTGCTTGAAACCCAACCAGGAGGAAGCTGTTGTCACTGGCTTTGGTGTTTTGGCTTAGCTTTGAATTAGAAGTCAAGGAACTAGGAGCAGAATATTCAAGAAAAGAGCTACTAAATGAGACACTTGTCAAGCTAAGTTAATTTCTAACCTACCCACTTTGACAGCATCTCCTTAATCACAAACAGAACAAGGAGATGATCAGTGCCACTGAATTAACTTCTAATTTCTTCTGAAATATTTAATATAGCATTGCATAATTCTGTCTGATAAAGTATGACTATGAGCAAGCCTTTTGGAACACTGTGCTTCTGTGTTGAGAAGCCCTAGACATGAAATATCTGTGGTGTACTGCAGGGCTGTGAGGCAGCATTATTGCTGGTCTGAGATAGAGAAAACACAGGACAGAAACCAGCACCTTAATTAAATGTATAAAGCTTAGAAATTCAGAATATTTTTTTCTGTGTAGGAATCACTACATGATGAGGTGTCTCTGCCTGTGTGAGGGGGGCTTGGCCTTTGAGCATGGCCACAGCTCAGAGCACAGGGTGTTACCAGGGCTCAATGGTCCTCTGGCTCACACACAGCATTTCATCATCAGGCTCTTGCTGGCAGATGGAAGATACAAGATTATGTCCTGTAGGACTTGAACAGAGTGGTAAGGTTTTGTATAATCTCTATGTTGTTTATTTTGTTTCCAAGAACTTGAAATATTATTGAATTGATGAGACCTTAACACCTTTTGTATCTTAATTGCATCCTCACTGAGGAAAAGTACCAAGGAGCAATAGGAGAGTATGTGAACTGTCCAGGTTAGGCAGAGTTTCAGGATTAGTTTGGGGGTCCATGTCAGCCCACAGATCTTCATTTGATTGCCAAGCTCATGGTAAGAATTTTAATAACTTTTCATAGGTTTTATTGCAGGTGTTTTACTGACTGTTGAAGCTGTCTGACAGCTAGATCCTTGGGACAGATACTGCAAAAATAATCCATGGAGCACACCCACAGAGCTGCAGCCTCCCACACTCATCCCAGAATAGCATTTCCTTTTCCCAGATAAGGCTCTCCCATCTCCTTTGGTGGAGACCCTGTGCACAGGTAACAGGAGAACCAAGCACAGCCTACTGCAATTGAGGAGCTTTGAAGACTGGACTGATAACCAGGTACAGGGCTGGGATTTGATAAAGGAAGGCTTTGACAGCAAAGAACAACCTGAACAGACAAGACAAAAGGGTAGGGAAAGAGAAACGCATAAAATCTTTAACAGCAGAGAAAGGAAGGCTGCTGTGTAGCCTCAAGGTTTAAACACTGCCTGAGAAATCAGCCTCTTTGCTTCAATCCATTAACAGTGCATTTCAAAGGACTGGAAAAGCTTCTGACCATCAAAAGCTTTGCCCACCAGCAGTGAAAAGCCCATTCTGCACATTCTTAAACCACGAAAGAAAATGTGGAGGGAAGGAAAACCCCCTGCCAACAGCTGTGTGTTGTCAAATCTGAAACACATTTAGTCTGTAACCATAAATTTCTCCAACACTTACATGACAGAATGCCCACCTTGATAATTGACCTTAATTCCTTACACAAAGCTTTTGAGCCTTCATTACACTCACAGATCCATTTGCACAGCTTTAGGAACTGCACTGGGCATGGGGGAAATGAGCTGCAATGGGAGCAGGAGAACCTGCCTGGGAGCAGCACTGAGGAGGGGCAGAGGATGACCTGACACAAGGAGGCATTTTAATTCCTTCTTTCCTGAAGTGCATTCAATAGAACTGTCTATTAATATAAAGACCCTAATGTGATCCTACAAACATTGTGTTTTCTTGATGGTTTTTATGTATTGCAAGAAAACTGATAATGATTCTGTGGGGAGGAATAGCAAAAGAGATGGTGTCTAAGACAAATACCTGGAGAGCAAGTAATGCCACTCTTACAGTGCAATTTGAGGTGTCTACAGAGAGTGATTTGGTTCTTTCAGTGTTTCAGGCTGCTGTCCCTCAGAATGGCATAACTCTGCACTAGCAGGCTGAGGGAAATCTGTATCCTAGAGGCCAAGCCAAGTTCATATATCAAAGACATCCCAGACTAATTTCATATCCATAAAAACAAAAACATAAACCTGCAATTAGCCCCAACTCTCTGTCACAATGAAAGATCAACAATTCCCAAGCACAGCGTCTGCATTGAGGAGCTGCTGCTGCTGAGTTCTGCAGCACAAGGTGAGGAACAGAGCAAACCTCCCCACCCCAGGGCATTCAGAGAGCACCAGGAAATGTCTGTGTCACTGCTGGAGCTGCAGTCAGGAGCTGAGTTGAGTGAATCAGGAGCAGAATCATTCAGAGAGAGCCTGGGCTCCTCCTGGAGGGCAGTGCCAGGAGACAGAGCCTGCCTGGTGCTGTCACAGGAGGAGGGGACATTGTCACACCTGGAGGGCAGTGCCAGGAGACAGAGCCTGCCTGGCGCTGTCACAGGAGGAGGGGACATTGTCACACCTGGAGGGCAGTGGCAGCTTCACTGCCTCCTGTTCCTGAGCTCTCTCTGCCTCTCAGGCTGCTTCTAACCAAAGAAAACTCTGACAGTTTTGTCATATCCCAAACTGGTCCCAAAGCCACCTTTCCTCTGAACACTTCAAATTAAACAGATTAAACAGAACAAGAGCTCATGCAACAGATACAGAGGAGCTAAGTAAAATAGGAATAAAAGTGGCATGTGCATGAAGGTAAAAAGGAGAAAGGGACTGGAAGAGAGGGACTGATGTGCTCCTCTGACTTTTAGGGGCTGCAAGGCACATTAAAAGCAAAACAAACAGGAGTGATTTTCTCTGTTATTGATCTTTTGGTCACAGGGACTCCAAGTATTCTCAGGAAAGAATCTACTGGTATGACTCACAGAAAAAGGGACTCTAAATCAGGAGAGCAAAACCTGAAAACACAGAGCCAAAACAAAGTGTACTTCTGAAGGACAATATCTACTTTCTAATTTTTGCAGCCTGCACCTCTCAGAGGCCTGGCTTGGCTTTCTTTTCTTTCTTTTCTCTTTCCACTACCACTTCCAAAATTGTCTATGAGCTCAGTTCCAGCTCCCAGTGTGGAAAGGGAATGCAAATCAAAGAACAGTGATCAGCTTTGTTAGAGTCAGCTTGTGCAACAGAAATGTCTGAGGCATCCTGGCAGGTTGGTGGCTTGGTTTCCTGCAAGTGGGTTTCATTTTCATCAGACTCCATCTCAGCTGTGGATCCCACACATCTGAAGGGTACAAACACCATTGTTCTCTAATCAGGCCCACTTGTGACATATTAAAAAAAAAAGTATATATATATATATATATATATATATATATATATATATAAACTATATCCAGCAATTAAGAATTTCATCCAGCAATTCTTACATCAAGCCCTAGATCCTATTTAAGCAAAAGTCTATTCTTTACATAAAGGTTGCTGCATCAATACTGACACCATGGAGCTCTGCCTGAAGTGCTTCTGATTCCCTTTATAAGTTCTACATTTCACATCATGGAGGCAACCATGACAACAAACCCACTGAAAAAGCAAACTATTTTCTGTCTCTAAAGGGAACTATCATTACATCTCACTCTAAGAGCTGATGTAGGACTAATAGCAAGGCACTGTGGAAAACTGACATCAAAGCTGTCCTTCAAAATTCTCTTTTTTCCCTACCCTGGGAAAAATGAAGCTTTAAATTCATAGTAGGTGCTTCTTAAAAGGACATGAAATGGATACACAATTCCAATGATTCCTTTATATTTTTACAGTCCTTATTAGATTTCATCAATTAAAAATCAGCACTTTATTTCTCATGGATTCCTACAGGGGTTGTAATAAAAAGAAATTTGATAATAGACTTATTTAATTCTTTTCCATGGTCAGTGTCATTGATGGGATCATGGCTCTGTCTTTTAAGGGAGTTTCATAACTGTCATTTTAGGCTCTTTCTTCACATCTCAAGCTGGCCTGTGGTAATGGCACTTTCAAGGTGATACTTCAGGGTTTCCCAATTCCTTAGATCATCTCTCTTCTTCAGCTACAAGCTAATGGTTTATTTCAGGAATATGACAAGCCAGATAATCACAGATTTACAAGAGGAGGCAAGAACATTTTTGGAAGAAAAACAGAGCCTTAGGTATTGGAAAGAGATCAGGAGAGAAAATATCAAATCATTACAGGAAAAAAAAAAAACACAGGGATATGATCAGAGCATTCCAAGACAAGAACAAGGTTGCCTGGGAGGAGAATATCACTCTGTGGGGAAAAAAACCCCAGACAATTCCCCTTGGAGAAATGTCAAGACTCTACTGAAGGGGAGGGCTGGGAGAGAATCTGGACTGGTGGAAAATTGGGCTGGACTTTAGGAGGAGGGAACTGGAACCTTGGAAAGAAGTGCAGGAATTCCCTGGACAGTGAATTCATTCACAAAAGAAAATAGCTGAAACCAAAGATGAGGCACTCACGTGCTTACAGTGAATTCCACCTTGCAAAGCTTTGACTGTCCCTGAAATCCTCAGTCCTTTTAACAATCTCTGCTCCCCTGATGTGACTGCACCATCTGCCTGGTGCTAACTCACCAACAGGTGGATAATATTGCTAAGTTTTTGTCTCTACATTAAACATCAAATTATATTAAAACATTGAATTTCTACTTCTCTTAATGAAAAGCCATCATATTTTTGTTAATGTTAGTAACTCTACCTAAAAATCAGTGAAAGTGGTGAATATACTTAGTCTGCTTTGTTTTACACTGGAAAAGAAAGCTAACCCCAAAAACTTTTGGATTTCTGATTGCTGTTTCTCATGAGGTGGGCTGGGGCACTGTCTGTATATGAGACCTGTACATAACTTCTTACTCAGAGAGGGGCACAGGGATGGACCCCAGCAAACACTGGGAGGCTGAAAAGGAAGAGGACAGTGCTTGGAAATAATCAAGACTTCACTGCTCAGAGTCCCATCATGGTATTCACTCTCTAGGATTTATCCAAATACTCACTTATGCATTCATTCAGTTCCAAGGAAGTTACAGAATTTAAATTTATGAATCCATGCACTCCCTACATTTTTACAGTTCCTAGGTCTGACAAAATATTTTAGAATAAATGAAAAGTGGAGAGAAGAGGAGAGAAACTGCAATGGAAGGCAGATGCAAATCAGTGTGGTGAGCACAAAAATGACAGAAACCATTTCTGTGGGGTAGCTGAGCTGACTGCAGAGGGTGCCTTGACCTCTGCAGTGTCTGGATGCTCACAGATTCATAAAAGTGCATGGTGTATTCCCCTGAAGTCATATCTGTTCTTTCTAGAAAGGAATGCAGCTGATTTTCCCTCCCTCATACTCCACATGAGCTCTGATAATGGAGCATTAATTCTGAACTTTGCAGAGAAATCATCCCAGATGCACAACAGACCACTTGCTCTCCTGCATTCACCGTGTGTCTCTGAGATAATTCCACAAACTGTTGCTCTCAGTGAGGGAGTGAACCCCTGATTTTTAGTGTTTGTTGACTGGCATTAGCCTGAGGTGATGCAGATGACAAACCCAGTGACATTACCCAAACCATGCTCTGAAACCTCTGTGCTGAGCAGCTGCCACAGCAGCAGCACTGGGATCAGCAGGTCTGTGATGGGCACAAAAATATTCAGCATTAATATGCTGCAGAATATTTTAAAGCCAACACAAGAATCATTAAATACTTTAGGCTAAGCCCTTTGGAGGGCATCTGGCCCAACCCCATGCTTAAAGCAGGGCTGATTTTAAAATTAAATTTGCACCAGAATTAGAGCTATGACACCACAGGAAGGATTTCAAAGGACTAAAAAGATTCTCCAGATTATCACAAACAGTTTGTGAGTTTTTGATTATGCTGAAACTCCCACCATACATGCACTGCAAAATATGAGCAGACTGGTTTATTTCCTTCAGTCTTTCTCCCTTTGCTTCAGGAAAATAAAAGTGGCTCACATTGACTTCAAGACCTTAATGGATTTCTTCAGTCTTCTGGGAGAGAGAAAAATTAATTCCTGAATGTTAACATAAGAAAAATTATGTTTTATCAACTGTTGGTGGGTTGTGAAAGAGAAAAAAATTGTAATTAATGAAAGAAAAAGATTGTACCAGATATACAGGAGACTATGGACAATGCTATGAAGACTTATGTTCTGTGGGAGTGAAATTAAGACATAAAAGATACAAAGAAAAAGATATTAAAATTATATACCCAGAATGGGTCAATAGTGCATAACCATAGAAAATGTTAAGAATTAAGCAGTTTCTAAGACAGTGAGAACATAAAATACAGGAAATTAATGCACTGAAATGAAAAAAAAGGTCAGTCTGGTTCAATTCAAAGCCAAAAAGAAAAATCATTTTAAGAAAATCCTCATTTAGCCCTGCGGACAATCCAAACATCAAAGGAAAACAGAAAGAAAACCACCAAAATAGCTGAGAACAACCAAGATGAGAAATTTTATAATCAGACCTACATGATCATATAGTAAGAGCTTTTACTCCTGCTCAACTCAGCTCAAGGAAGATCATTTGGAAAACGTCTTCAGCAAATCAGTAACTGGTATGGAAACAAAGCCTCCCTTTAGAAAAGAATTCAGCCTGGAACTTTCAGTTATGAAGAACCACATGTTTTGGCTAATACTGAATTATTTTGAGAGTAAACCTCTTGTTTGGTGAAGGAGATATCCGGATAAATAGCCATGACATCAGCTCAAGCAAATACAAATTCCTGAAGTAATTCTAAAATACATCATCTCATAATCAAAATTTCAGCAGAGGCAGGTCCATATAAGAGACTGAATTGCTGCTCACTCAACAATGGGAATTTTCAAAATTAGTCCAAAAGTGACTTAGGGAGAGATTCATTATTGAAGAATCTGCCTGTTTCACATATTTCTTGATCATGAGGACATCATTAACATGATTGAAGAAAATCTTTCCCTCCCTCAAATATATTTAGCAGCAAATTTCTCATGCTAGTCCCAACACCTCCACAGCCTGCACTGAGTGAGGACGTGGCTCCAGCCTCCAGCTCGTGGCTGCAGCTCCAGCAACCAAAACCAATGGAAATGGTTCTGTTTGCAGATTCCAGATTATTTACTACATGGACAGGAAGAAGGAGGCCCAGAGGAATGGAATAGTGGTGGGTGTTTCATTAATGCTGCTCAGGAGCAGGGAGAGCAGATGTGATGTCTGACAGGGGGAGATGGTTTGATGGAGAGAGCTCTGAGCCAGACAAGAACGAGGAGCCACAAACAAGGCCAGATGTAAACAAGGCTGCAGGAATTGCCCTATAGAGCAATAATAAAAAAAAAAAAATAAAAAGGACATTTAGTAAATTATACACAGGATGCGACTTCTGATTTGACAGGCATTCAGGAAACAAAACAATTTCAATTTTCAGACGTTGTGAGTCAAGCTGAGGACTGTGAACTCATCTGTGTAGGAGAGGAAGCTGAGAGAGGAGCTGGGGGATGAGTGGGATCACTTCTTTGCTTCAGGAACTGCCTTCTGGATATTCCAGGCTGACACATTTTGTTTTGACATGTTCTGTCATTTTTTGTCACTTGTATCATGTTGCATTGTCTCCTGGTGTGTAATTAAGTTTGACAGAGGAAAACAGACCAGCTGAGACTTAACATGATGTGGCAGTTAATAGATATGCATATTTGTCAATTGTTTTGCTAAATAAACCTCCCTGACAATAGACTCTGGAAAGGACAAAGGAAAAAAAAGATAAGGAGTTCTCTCCTGTGCAGAGAAATAGGAGAAGAACTGAATTTGCTGGAACTCTCTGGAGTTTCCATGTTCCATACACAAAGAGAGGCAGGTGCTGCTGCCTGGATTCAGGGCACAGCTCTTCCTAACTGCACAGACTTAATTCATTGTTCCCATGGAAGAGAAAAAGGCAAGTAAAGCTGAAGAGTCTCATTGCCCTCACCCCTCCCAAGCCCATGTCCCTGCCGTGCTGCACCAGAGAATCCATCAGCTGCGTGCAAGCACTTCCCAGGAGGGAAATCTCCTCTGGCAATGACTCCCTGAGCAGTGAGCACTGCCCAGCCAGCTTCATCTGATCCCACTGGGAGGATGTCCTGCCTCAGGAAAGGCTCCAGGAGCAGGCAGAGGGCACAGGCAGCTGCTCTGGGTGCTCTGCTGTGGCTGGGCAAGCACTGAGCTGCCCAGCTCAGATCACTGCTCCCACTGAGCTGCTCTGGGTGCTCTGCTGTGGCTGAGCAAGCACTGAGCTGCCCAGCTCAGGTCACTGCTCCCACTGAGCTGCTCTGGGTGCTCTGCTGTGGCTGGGCAAGAGCTGAGCTGCCCAGCTCAGGTCACTGCTCCCACTGAGCTGCTCTGGGTGCTCTGCTGTGGCTGGGCAAGCACTGAGCTGCCCAGCTCAGATCACTGCTCCCACTGAGCTGCTCTGGGTGCTCTGCTGTGGCTGAGCAAGCACTGAGCTGCCCAGCTCAGGTCACTGCTCCCACTGAGCTGCTCTGGGTGCTCTGCTGTGGCTGGGCAAGCACTGAGCTGCCCAGCTCAGGTCGCTGCTTCCACCCAGGGCAGCTGCCAGGGGTCCCAACAGGGACCCTGGGGTCAGGAGCATTGTGCTGCCCTGCATCCCAACAGGGCTGGAGGCTCAGGCTCACAACAGACAGAAACGGGGCTCAAAACACAAGCCAAGAGATGTATTCTTGCCTTGGGTAGAACAAGGTGGAATTTTGAGTAACATCACTGTTTAGCTCAGAAATTCAAAGAGTACAGTCCACAAAACACTCAGCTGCAGTAGTTTGGCTCGGGTCCACGGGCTTTGATTGCACATGGCTGATTTACTCAGCCCCAGAGGAAATCTCACTCCATGCCATCCTAAGGAACTGCACTGTTTCTCTGGGTCTGCTCAGTAACATTTCTCACTTTAGCAGGACAATAATCAGATCTAGCCTACAACCTATTAGCTGTGACTGGGAAGGACATTCAAAGTCTCTCTCACAGGACAGAGAGCCATGCTGGCCACTGAGATGGCCCTGCAGTGATCTGGACATCAGCAAGAGACAGAGATGCTCCTCCAGCTCTTCCCAACCTTTTCTAGGAACTGATTACAGAGCTGTTATAAAGACAAAGAATCTTTTACAGTGAAGCTATTCCACTAGGAAAACAGCCTTCTCCTTAGTGTAACAGATTAAAGAATTAATCTCTCTCAACTCTTGACCTTCATTCAGATTTACATGTTTCAAGTGGTACCCAGAGCAGCTGGATACAGAAGATAGCAGGGTGTAACAGGGAATCCTACAAGGTTGTGTTTGGGTAGCAGTGTAAGCAGTGCAGCTGGGGGAGGAAATCCCTCTTGTTTGCTTGAAACTTACATAAAACTAGACAGATTCAGAAGTCATTTTACATCAGTTTTATCAATGCACCATCATCATATTGCTCACAACAAGCCCATGCTCTGACAAGCTGAGGTGCTCCTGGAAGATGCTGAATGTTGGGAGCTCTCTAGGGATGGGGGCTGGTCCTGCACACTGTGAGAGCCAGAATCCCAAGAGACAGTATCAGAACTTAATTTCTGCTGTGTAATTAAATTGGTGCAGTTTAAGTTGCACAACAGTTTAAAATGAGCAGCAGTGAATTTTGCTATAAACATTTGTGCTTCAGCACTAATTGCTGCCATTATAAATACTGCACACCAGATTCTCCTCAGTGTAACTCTGGGGAATATGTAGAGTTGCCCTAGAGATAAATTCCATTTCACTACCTTTGCATGGTCAAAGAACTCCCATTTACTGCTGTGAGCACTATAGAAATGGTCTAATCTGCATTGTTGCTATCTTGCAGCCAAAAGGGACAGAGTGAATGGGGTACAGGTGAGATGTGGCTACATCAGCACTGAAAAACCTTGTCCAGGTACCATCCCACCCTGGTAATACAAGGTGTGGACTTCAGAGCATCTCCTGATGGACCTCAGACTCTTCTCCTGCTGGACCAAATCTGTCCATGACTGGGATCTGATACAGAGTAGAGCTTATTTTAACAGCTATTTATCTGACACCTAACAGAGCTGTTTGAAATTTGTTATGGGGATGCAATAAAGAAGAATTGTGCCTTATCCCACACTGAGCTGTACTTAGAGATGATCTCTATGTAATTCACCATAAAGTTAGGCCATAAACTGTTTCCCTTGGTTATTTTCTGTTTTTTCACATTGTGCCTTTGCAGAGCAGCTCAGCCCAGGCCTGTGCTGCCCTGTACATGAACAAACCTTGAAACCTTCTGGCTTCATTATTCTCCTCTCCCTGAACTCCCTTCCTGGCATTTCCATATTACTTGACACAATGTTCTTGGTTTCTAAACACTTCCTCCTCTCTCCCTCTTCACTGGTTTTTTGCTTGTGTTCCTTTACATCTTTTCTTGCACTGGAGCCCCAACTCACCCTGGGCAGCTCCAGGGCTTGCCCTGTCCCTCTGACATCCAGCACCTCCTGGACATTTGGGCAGGAGATTTTTTCTGCAGCTGCTGCCAAATCTCACAGAGATGCACGTCCATGCAGCTTCTCTGGGACAAAAACAGCTGAACTTTGCTAATTCAGAACACACATCTTGGCAAACTTGGAATTTTGAAGCACAGCACTACAGTGAAAGTAGCTCCTCTTGTGACACAGCTCTGATAATTTTCCTCTTATAATTCCTTGACTCCAGTTTGATTGTGGCACTATGTGGGAGAAAACTCTCTAATAAAGAGCTAAAACCACAAATAAAAACTGAAGAAGTCCAACAGATAAGAAGATTTTGTTCTTTCCATGCAAGTATATTAAAGGTGTTAGACTTTTGTTCTGCTCGATTTCTAGGAGAGGAACATGATGTAGTTGTCAAAGATAAGGAATTGTCTTCTGGGAAATGAGATGCTGGAAGGTCAGAGGAAGAGTTCTTGAGCTTTGGCACTTAAAAAATCCATAAAAAATAGAAGAGAATGCAAAGAAAACTTCAAAGAAATAAACTGAGGGGCTGAAACTGGATGTACACCAACCCAGCAGTGAGCTTTGTTTTGTTTTCATGACTCATTCCCAATTTCAGACTCGGACAGATGCTTTGCCTTCCTAGGTCCTGCTCATTTCAGAGCTCAACCCAGGCAGAAATGGCCCTTCCTCCTTCCTGGGCTCTGGGAGCTTCCCCCAGTCCCAGGGGCTCCTTGCAGCACATGGGGAACACAACCCTCATCACTGGAGAGAACTGAATAATTCAACAACTTTGTTGATTAGTAGTCATTTTCCTGAACTTTTCAAATTGCCAAAGTATCGCTTAATGAATTCATAGAGGAGCCAAGGCTTTGGAAGTAATCAGCCTCTTCAAATGAGTTCTCAAAATGAGGTTTCTGTCATCATAGCTGTGGAGAGCAGAAAGCACCAAAGTTTGGTTTCACCTTTTCACCTGCATAAAATTTATTCTGTCTGCTCCAGACAGCCCCTGGCCATTCCCATCCCACTTTGAACCAAACAAAAATCTTCCACTCAAGTTTTTTCCCCTAAATTTTGATTTTGGTAAAAACCTGAGGGCAGTACATTTTTAAATGCCTTTTTTCCCTGCATCCTGAAGAACAAACAAAAAAAAAGAAAGAGAAACACACATTTTGAGGAGGACAGAATAGCTCAGAGAGGACTAAAATAATTTCCTTGCCTCTGGAAGTCTGTTCTATTAGAAAACTAAAATCTTACTCTTAAAATAAATGCAGAGTAAGGCACTTCCTCACACTGCAGCACCTCCAGCCTCAAATCAGACTTGCATCCAGTCTATTAACAAATGAAATTCTTACTTCTCTTAAGTGATAATGAAGCAATTTGGCTCCAGCCCTGACAGGTGGCTGGACCCAATTCCACTGAAGTGGAAAGAGGAATGGCTGAGACTCCAGCAGGCTGACCTGAAATGTCCAAGAGCAGCCTGAAGGATCCACCATGAATTTAGAATTGTCCATCTTTTATATTATTCTATTAAAAAGCAAAAACAAAATAGGTGGGTTTTTTTTTCAAAGATTGAATAAATATGTCATGTTACTTCTACTTATTTAATTTGATCAAAATATTTTGAAGCTAAATTTCAGTCAAACTCAGCTTAAACCCTGTCATGTTTATAACAAGTTTGAGAGGAATTATACACATACAGTAAATAAAAATATTTGAGAATTTGCAGTGTAAAGAGAGAAGCAATAGACCTGACTGAGCCCCTCAGCTGGGGAGAAACCTGGACATTTTCTCTCTTGCCCAAGAGTTAAGAGAAGTGGAGTGGTATCTGGTTTTTGCACCCCCAGCAAAGGATGTTTTCAGCTCACCTTTACTCCCTCATTGCCACATTAAATGAGCCATGAAAGAAGCTGAGCTCAGCTCACACCCAGGCAAGCCTCAGCAACAGCTGCAAGTATTGACCCAAATGTACAGATTAATTTCTCTTTGGGTCTTCAGGCTCCCCTTTCTCTGTCCATTTGGGACAATTCAGGGCTGGCAGAGACTGCCAGCAGTGCCTTGCATCAAATGCTGCCTGGAAACAAAGTGAGACTCCAAATGGGCTGGGGATTTGGCAGGGATGAAGAACCTGAGACCAGAATTTCAAGACTTCATTTTAAAGCAAACCCACCATAGACATGAAATTTATTTAAAATTCTGGTTTAGAGAGAAGCTTATGCAAGTAGTTTGCATATAAAGCAACTGGCATGTCAACTCTAAGATTTGTGTTTAGGGCTCTGTAAGACTATAAATGGCTATATTGCACACCTCCTCAAAATTCTAATTCCTTTATTAATTGTAAGAAATGTTAATATGAAGTGTTAGGGGAGATTGTGAGGCAGCTTGTGGATTTAGGGTGATCCTTACCCCAAGATTAGAGTTTAGCCAGCTGAACACAGGGTGCTTATCACTGCTCTCCTTTCAGTGCCTATCCTGCAGCTCTGCCATTGTTTGATTATGTTTGGTTTTCCATTTGCTTTTGCCAGGACAGCCCATGAGAAATGAATGCAGGCAAGTCACTGCTTTTACTGAGATAAAACAAAATTTATGCAATCAAGGAATCTGAGTCTGTTACAAACAACATTTTTGTCTCCTGAGAACAGTCCTTCCATAAAGATACCAATAAATATTCTCTATCACTTTTCTGAAATAAGCATGTTTTATTTACTGATGGATGCTTCACCCTTTTGCATCCCTTTCCAGCTGCAAATCTTCTGCAAGACCCTGGGACAGGGTAGCCCTGCCATCCTTTGTGATTCCAGCAGAGGCTGAGCGAGCCCATCATGACCACCATGAGCTCTCCAAACCATTCACACTGGGGCACACAGGGACTCACTGCCTCTCCAGAGAACATTACCACTCCTCACCTCGTGCATCAGATTACAGCTAAATTATTGTTCTCATAGTACAAGGCTCATGTTTTATTCAAATTCTAACCAGTGCATTAACTCTGCCACTCAGCCAAGATTACAGCTAAAAATAGAGAGCACATGTCCTACTTCAGAATTTGTTTAACATTACTACCACCAGCATCTCAGATCTCACATGTGCTCAGGTTGCACAGCTTTGACCTTCAAGAGAATTTGGAGAGTGAAAGTCACTAATTGCCCTGAGAGCAAGGAAAAGGAAATTCCCAAGTGGTACCAGCTGGCACATGCAGCTCTGCATGATTTACCCTGCACTCCTTCAGTGGAGGAGCTAGCTGGCTTTATTTGGATTCTTAGGAATTCTTTGACTTCTTCAGAATAATCGATCACATAGGCAGGAATCACCATACTCCACAGACAGCCAGGTCAAAATTTGAATATGTATATGGAAAACTATTATGGATTCACAGTGAAAAATTGCACTTGGCTGTACCCATCCTTCACCCTTGATCTGCCAGAAAATTCACACTTCAGGTATTGGGAGTGTACACAGAAAGAACCAAGGGGATGTGAACCTTTCTCCCTCTTGGACACAGCCAGTGGTGTTGCAAGCACTAAAACTCAGCCATGTACTGGCCTGGTTTCCCCACTTGTTGCCTCCTGCTCTCTTCATTCAAATCAGCACTGAAGACTTTGGAGCAGGAGAGTTCCAGCCCCGTTCTCAGCTGGTCCTTATCTGATTTTCACCATTTTTACACAATATTTGCACCATATCTGATGAGGGTCCTTATCTGATTTACACCATTTTTACACAATATTTGCACCATATCTGATGAGGGTCCTTATCTGATCTACTCCATTCCTGGTGGAAGAGCTCCCCTATGCTATGGGTGCCAGCCCATCCAGTAGAGAGTCAGTCCCACTCACATTCCAGCCTAAATTCTGAGCCATCAAAATAGGGCTCAGACCAGGGTATGAGCAGAGACAGGCAAAGAACTTTTCATTATTTACAAATTTCATTATTCTCTCTATTATTGATATTCTTCTCAACCACTTCTGAAGGGAGGAGAAATATTCTTAACTTTGTTTTGATACCATCATCCTTCAAATCACAACTCAGTTTTTGACGCACCTACAATTCCATTTTGACACTCTCTGCACACCAGAAATACAGTCATTTATGATTTAAAATATAGCTCTTTTTGTTCACTATTCAAAGAATTTTTCCTTTGGCTTTCTCTGGTGTAAAGACTTGGACATAAATGACCTGCAAAGTGTCCTAAATTGGCTTTACATAAATAAGAATTAAGCCTGAAGCATTTGAAATAAATGCTCATCTAGAAATGGTTTTACATTCATTAATCAACCTCTTCAGCTCCCAGTTTAGACACATTAGAGGTGCTCTTCTGAAGATGAAATTGGCCTGTAATCTGTTTATAATCCTTTTTAAGTTTCTTTTGTGCTCATTTTACTTTTTCATTCTACTTCCTTGGTATTCTGAAAATTAAGGGGCTAGAATTAATGAGGCCTGTCCCACAGTGCTTCAAAAGATTCCAAAGCCAACATCCCCTGCCAAGGTTAAAGATGAAAAGTGAAAACAACTCCATTGTATTTTCACCTTCAGAGCCTCTTCCTGACTGCCTGCCTGCTGTAGTTCCCACTGTATAACAAGGCCCTTGCTGTATTTTTGTTACAAAACTCAAGCTTTATTATCTGTAATTCTATACTTTTTAATCCACTGTTTAGGTAACAGATAAATAAAAGAGAAGAAGTACATGTAATATTCATGTTGCCCTCTCCAGCAGTTGTTTAAATGGAAAACAGTTAATTGAGCACTTTTTAATATTATATAGGGCACCTGTGTATCCATTGGCTCTGGAATGTGCCTGCATTTCCCTTCTGCAGCAGGGAGCACACACATTTCTCTTGGGGAGAGGGTTTGTTCTGGTCATTTCAGCTCCTACAGTATGAATTCTGCACGCTTCATGATGAATAAATTAAGAAGGTCACTTCCTGAGCCAGGACTTAAGGCCAAGAGCAAATCTGTTCTTGCTTGTGACAGATAAAGAAGGGTTACAATTTACTGCAAATGGCAAAGGAGAGCTTCCAACAGGAAAATCCCTTCAAGTTTTCATGATGCCACAGAGGGGCAGCCTTTTTCTCCTCTTTGGCAGCTCCTTTCCTAGAATCTTGTTCCATCTCTGCTGGAGGTTTTCTCCAGCTTCCAGAAACACATAGCAGTAAAGCAAAAGCCTGACTTAAATTTGGGGTTATTGAATGATAAAACTGATTTCCTAACTTCTAATATTGTCCAAGAGCTGAAGAAAGAATTGAAAGCTACAGCTGACATTAATTTCTGTGTATAAAGCCTCACACCTCAGTTCCTGATGATGTGAACTGCAATCTGTGCAAGAACATGTTCTGCACAAGGGATGTGGAGATGCACTCAGTGCTCAGCTCATCCAAGAGGTGTTGAGTGGATGGTTTTATGGCTTTGTTCTGATTTTTCTGAGCAAAAACACTGGCAAAAAAGATACTCTTTCAAAAATCAAGGTTATTTCTAGACAGGACAAAGGGTTGTTTAAAAGCAATGACCCTGAGGGAGGTAAGACTCCTTATTAATATTGCAAGAATTCTTCTAAAAAGAGCTGCATGTTTTTAATATCCATGCTCAATACTGGTACTGCAGGTGTGAAACTCCACATTTTGGTTACTCTGAAACCAGGTACAACTTCCTTGGTGGAGTGACTGAGGCTTCTTAATGCAAATCAACAAGCTCTCACTGAATTCAGCACAGCTATCCTGGCAAAGGCTTCTCAAGCAGTGTCACCAAAGCAACAGAAGTGAGTGCTAACCATGACTTATGGTATCTGGAACCTCCATAGTCCAGAAGCCTGCCCTAGAAAATCCATTCTTTTATTGAGTTGTAGATCTATAAATAAAAAAGCTAATTTTTTTTCATAAATATCTCTTACATTAAATGTCCCATCACCTTAAAAGGCTCAAATGTCACAAAGAAATTAGCAAGAAGCAGCTGTTCATGCACCAGTGGTAAAGAGGAGAGCTCTCAGCAGCATTTTCCACTTTTCGGGACAGACAAGCAAACTAACTGATAAATACATTATAAACTAATTGTGTAATTCATCATGTAGGAAGCAGGGCCTTTGGAGCAGGATGCTGCACAGATGAGGGCAGGGTCCTGGCAGAGCTGTAAATGGCACTGATGGAATGGCTGATTGCCAAGGGGCAGGCAGGGCTCCCCTGTAGGGGAACAGCAGCCTCAAGAGCCATTTTCATCTGCTGCCCATTTCATTGGCAGCCCTGCTCTGAAATTCCATTGCACTTGTTCTCTGCTCTGAAATGTGCCCAGGAATGAACACTTCAGACCTCTGAGAGTGAATGTGGTGTAGGAAATAGAGCTAAGTATAAACAAATACCTGTCCTTCCACCCTGAGCCACATGAAACACAGCTTTGGAACCAACCAGAGCTCATGTGCACAAAAATAAATGAATAAAACATTATATTCACTACTGCAGAACTGCTTACAGGAGTAAAGTTCACTGTCTTTAAAGTGTTCACAGCATTTGTACTCCCAGTAGTATATGTATATATATATATATGTATATTGATCTTCAACATATATGTATATTGATAACTTTGAGGTATCAAGTAGGATTATACTGTGGGAATAATTTCAGAGTTTCTCATCTAATTTTCTACTAAATATCTTTATGGCAAATCGAGCAAAGCTGCTGCATTTCCAGCACTGTCTGATCTGTGTCAAATGCCCACCCAAGGAAAAGAGCAGCACCCTAGAACTGCCTGCTTCTTCCTCAGTTACAAAGAGAATCCTGCCTAGAGAAAATCAGCTGAGACAAATCCTTTTCCAGCTGACTGAGAGCACAGGATTCAGCAGAAGTCAATGGACTGTGCTCTCTCTCATTAATCTTTTTTTAATAGGCAGCAGGAAAAAAGTATCATTGTGATAGCAAGCAAATATATAGACATTTTATTATGAAGGTTAAGAATCATGTCTGCTTTAAATATTTATCAAAATTAATTAAACTAAATATTTACATGAGAAAGTAGAGATTAGTCCCCAGCAGAACTATTAAATCTTCCATTTACAGGAAGGAGAGATAGCTCTGCACCTGTGAGCCTGGCTGCCTGTTCCCAGCAGGACAAAAGTCACATTTATTTGTGAGCATCCTTCTCTGAGCAAGCAGGATACCTCCAAGATGAAAGCTGCTCTACAGGTACAAGGTGACATTATTGCAACATTCATCTTCTGCTGAAATTTGAGCCCTAATTATCCTTTAAATTACACAGCATCTAGAGGCACAAGCACAGCTAGCATGAGTTATTTGCAGAGTTGTGTTGTGGCTATATATTACAAGGCATCATCCAACAGGGTGAGAATGAAGAAATCCTCTCTGAGCTTGCCATACACTGATTTGTTACCTGAGGGACAGATCTGTGCCCACTGTCCAGGGAAGTGGGCAGGACATAAATCCTCAGGCACCACTGAGCACATTTCAGAACAGATCTCTGTGTGATTATGAACCAAATGTGGAGTTCTGCACTTGGGGAGGAGTCACACTCCCCTGCACTACAGCCTTGCTGCAAATCAGCTCTAACAGGGTCCAGCTGCTGTGAAACCCTCCCCAGAGCTGGGCTGGGAACTGCCCATCCTCTCCTGCCCTGCATGGTCTGAGCTCTCCTTGTACCCCTCCACCCCACAGCCCCCGGGCTCTGGGGAAGGGTTCCCTGGTGGGAAGAGCTGCTGGGACCAGCAGCACCTTGCTGAAGGGTGCAGACCAGCAGCAGCTGTCCTTCCAGGAGCACAGCTGGGGCCAGAGCAGCAGGGAGCACACAGGGGTCTGGCACCCTGCAGCAGGATGCAGGCAGCACCATGGGTTTGCTCACAGGCTGCAGTCAGGGTCACTGCCAAGGCTCCAGACAAAAGGAGCTTTGTCTCACCCCACAGCAACCTCCTCTCCCTGCTAACTAGGCATCATCAAGGCCAGGAATGAGCTCTGTCTTTGAGGATTGTGTTTTTCTACTTGCAGCAACAGCAGGTTCACTTTGTGGTGAGAGTGGAACTCCTTATTCAGAGCCACAGTGTCTGCTATAACTGCCTTTGTCACATAAAGTGTAAATGCTAACACTGTGCTGCAGTCCTGATTTTCATAATTCAGTACAAGATTTACAAGTCCAAGACCAGCAGCCGTTAAAAAATATCCTGCACAAAATCTGTCCCTTCCCAATTCTATCTCTACAACCCAACATATATATTGGTGATTTTATCACACCATTAAATTAGTACCACAAAGTTTTATAGCTGGTTCCAGTGACATTTAAAAATATTTTTTAGTGGTATGGTAAATAACTGAAAGCTGTGCTTATTATATGGCTTTTTACAGTCTTTATCATTGCAGTGATTTAGCATTTAAAGCTTTATAGAAACAATATATGGAGCAGTGTGAGTCCCATGGTGCTCACAATATTCACTCCCCAGCTGAGCCACTGGCTGAGCTGGATAGCAGAGCTTAAACTGGAAGAAAGGATTTGTAAAGAGCAGAAAGCCCAGGTACACAGGGGTCAATTTTATATCCTGCAATTAAATAAAAATTGCTGTGCTGTGTTTTTCCATAGTTTATGCACTTCTATAATCTGTGCTCCCTGTTCCTTAAGTTTCAGCACTGCTCCTGCATAGAGTTGAAGACATTTCTGTAAACTTTGGCTTATTTGATGTTCATATTTCCTTTGTATTGCAGATATCCCTTCTAGAACATATTAGTGCACTCAACCTGCAACGCCCTTGTCACCTCAGCATCTCTGTGCTGCATCCCACCAACTGCTGGGCATGATTTGCTGACACTCAGCCAGCATTCCTGGCTCTGCCTTCCACAGCACAGAAAAACTTCCAAAAATTAACTCCTTTTCTTGGCAAACATCTATAGTCCTGCTTCTGAACAATCACTGCACAAAAGCTGGAATGGGAGGAGAGAGGCAGCTTCCTTTCCCTCCCTGGAGGCTGTCCCAGAGCCTCTGAGTGCCCTGCAGCCAGGAGAGGCAGCCCCTCACCTGCTGGGCTCGCACTGGCAGCAGACAGAAAAACCATCAAACAGCAAATACCTACAGCCACCCTCCACTTTTAACAGTTTTACCCACCAGGTCTGCAAAGGGCTCTCTGCAGCCTTCCATTCCCCCAAACACCACAAGGGAAACGTTGGGTGCTGTCCTGTGGCTCCAGCAGTGAGTCCCAGCCTGCAGCGCCCACAGGAGCTGTCAGTGCCACTGTCCTTCCCTGCACACCCTGCACGGCTTTTTCTCTCTCCACGACTCCATTTGTGGGAGATTAGAACATTTCCTGTTCTATTTTCTATTCCTGATGCTCCTAGAGTTGTGCTGTGCCAGGCTGCAGCCCTGCCCTTGGCTCCTCAGCAGCAGAAGGGAACAGGGAACACGAGGGACCCCAAACACTCAGCACCAAGCCTGGCTCAGGGAGTTTCAGGGGTACCCTGGAACCCTTCACCCATTCTGTGTGAGCCTCTGCTGAGGGATTGTGGCAACCTGGCTCCTTGTGCCATGCTGGTTTTCAGCTTCTTTTTTCTTCCTCTGTGGATTGAAGGCACTTGAGAAATTAGTTCACCTTCAGGCTTAGATGTTTATTTTTTCTTCTCTATGTCACAGTCCCACAGCAGTGTGGTCTGCAGTATTTCCCTAACAAGGCACAAAATGGCAACTATCTCTTGTTACAGGGTCTTCTAAGGCTAAACTATCCAATTAAGAAATGACACCTAAAATATTTCCACTTTTAATCCAATAACTAAACACTTGAAGTCCACAATGTGGTTACAAAATACCACCCAAACCCATGAAGAAGAAGGGAGGGGAGGGAGGGGAGGGAGGGGAGGGAGGGGAGGGGAGGGGAGGGAGGGGAGGGAGGGGAGGGAGGGGAGGGAGGGGAGGGAGGGGAGGGAGGGGAAAGAAAAAGGTGAAGAGGAAGAAGAAGAAGGAAGAAAAAGATGAAGAGGAAGAACCAACCTCCACCCTAAAAGCTCCATCTCGCTCTTTCACCCTGTGACATGACACACCTCTAATCAACTCCACACCTGTAACCCCAGTGCTATCAATCAATTTTGGAAACCTTTTCCTTGGCCCCAGGTGAAATGCAGTGCTCTCCTGGGAGTCAGAGCCTGTCAGCACAGAAAGTCTGAAATCCCCAGCACCCAGAATCCAACACTGCTGCATTCCCTCACTGCATCCAGAACTCCTGAATTCCCAATTAAAGGAACTGTCCAGCACAGACTCTGTTTGGCATGCTTGTGCTCAGAATGCAGAGGGTTGGGCTAGGATTACAAGTCTCAAGGCCTTTAAGAACTGATTTCCCATTACTTTTCTGACTTCCAGTCAAAAGCAACAGCTTTTGACATCTTTGAAAAATTCAAAAAACCTGTAATTATTGCTCATCAGATGGTGGCTAGCAGCTCTATGACATTGCATGATCATCTGAATTTAAGAGTTTATAATTTGATTTTCCACCCAGAGGTATAACACCAAATTAAATGTGTTAATAGACACACCAAATGCCTAATAGCAATCCCATCTGCTTTTACAGGTAAATAGATGACACTGACAACCTAATTTTGTAAATACTTAGAGTAAATGAAATGTGAAACACAAATCATATTTTTAGATTTTTATATCTAGATAAATCCTTTTCATTCACGTCAGAAAAGAGGATGCCATAATCCTACCTGTTCATCTTGCAGAGAGACAAAAATTTAATATTTCAGAAATGCTACATGTAAAAAAATTACTATTAAAAAGTCCAGACTAAATGCCATTAATTTTTTAGTAGGGTTTTTCTTGGTTGGAGTTTTTGTCTATATAACTGTGTATCCAGTGGGATTTGGAAGATCCTGGCTTGATAAAATGACATGTTCTTTTTATTTATGGTGAAAATTTCTGAAAAGAAGGATCACACAATCAGCTTTATTACTTTCTCTGCTGCTTTTGAAAACCACTGCCATAGACAATTCTGTCAAAATCAGGAAATTTTTTTTTGTTTCTGAGAAAATAGAGAGCTGTTCCCTTTCGATTGAATGATTTGACTGGTTTTAGAAAGCCTCAGAGTTTTATACATCCAGGAACTTGAGCAAAAGCCCTGACAAATGTGGGTGCAGCCCAGCCCCACCCCAATACTGAATTACAAACTCTGTAGACTGAGACCAGGGTGCTCATCTTCCTTAGATTTGGAGAGGAGTTGTTTGGGTTTTTTTCAGATTATATGGAAAAGCAAAAGAAAACATCAATGATTCTAAAATGTAAATTATATTCCTCCTCAATAACTGTCCACAGTCACATTCCATCAGTTTCAATCTCTAAGCATTAGTTAAATCCTGCACTCAAGCCAAAGGGGGAAGGATCATCCAGGAGCAGAATTCCAAGTTCCTGATGTCAGTGTTCAGCATTTCCTCCACATGCTCCCTGCACCCTCCCGTGATGCAATCATTGTTCCTGGCATCCTCCTGACCCTCTGCCCCTCCATGGCCAAGGGAGCATCCCCACTGCCCACTGTGCCAGCCCCAGCTCCTCCTGTGGCCCCCTCTGTGCACACCAGGCTCTCAGAGGAAAATACCAAATCATTTATTCACATAGCAGAGCTCTCAGCCAACACACTTCAGGTTTTCAATGTCCTTCATAGCCAAGTATTTGCAAGTTATTTCTGCTATCCTCATTTTAGGGTAAAAGGGTGAATTGAGATTTACTATTACTCATTGTTTACAGGGAAAAATATGGTTCAAATATATAAAAGATTAAATAATTTCATTTCCTTAAAGTGAAAATCTAGGGCCAGCAAAAGTTCATGGCAACTTTTAAGCCTTTGTTGAAAGCAGTAAACAAGTCCAAGTGTTTTATGTTTACTTTCTGAAGAGGAAAAATTCTTTCCCTCATCTCGAAGAGGAATTAAAACTATTTACTGAGGAGCACTGAGATCACAGAGCCCAGCAGAGTGCAAAGAGGATCATTTATGAAGCACTAACTAATGATAATACTGAGACCCATGCTGGAGCAGTCAGGGCAGGTGTGCAGGGCCAGCTGTGGCTGCTGTGCTGCCAGCCTGGCCCCCAGCCCTGGCACAGGAGGCCCCTGAGCCCTGGGGACATCCCTGCTCCTCTGCTGGCAATGGGCTGCTGTCGGGACCCAGCACATCCCTCTGGCTGTCCTGAGCAGCCCAGACCCTGCCAGGGGGCTCAGAGACCCTGGCACAGAGCCCAAAATGCCTCTGTGAGTTTGATTATGGCCCGTGGAGCAAATACCAACCTTCTATGAAGATCAGCAAGCCACAACAGTTTAAGTAGGATATTAGTGAAATTATCACAGGGTGAATTATGCATTTTGGGATTTTGGTACAGGGGGGTTATGGAGGCAAGATGGAGGGAACTGGGTGTGTCCAGCCTTCCTCCTTCTTCTTCTTGGCCTCCATCTTCTGTAGTGATGTTGGCACTCACAGATTGGTTTGGAGTAGAAGCTCACTGTCTAACATGGGTGATGGGTATTGGGGAGTAATTGTAAATATTGTACACGTAGTTTGTAGTATAAAGACACAACACCACCCCGTGGGTGGGCAGAGTGCCTGTGGCTGCCCTGCTGAACAGATCTCTGCTGGGCAGAAAGAAAATTTTTTAGATAAGAATTAATAAATAACCTTGAGACCGAGAGACAAAGAGCTCTGACTCCTTCTTTAAGGGCCGGGCTGGGAAAAGAGACTTTGCAATTATTCTCGAGGTCACTCTGACAAACAAATGATCCTGACAGGCTGCTGCAGCTCGACTGCCCCACTGGGACTCCATCCCCCTCTAGCATGGACATACAAGGCAGATGCTTTGGGTTTTCCTGCTGAAAACACCCAGGTTTATATTTAAAGGTGACTCTGATTTCTCTCAACCCCTCCTTGTGCACAGATCACAGCATTGTCCCCATGTCCTGCAGTCACACAGATGGGGTGATGGTTATAGAGTCTCTGCTTGAGGGTGGGGCTGTTATTACAAAATCTGCTGCTCAAGTTACAAACAGTGCTGTGGAAATCTGTGGCCATCAGAAAAAGCAAAAGAGGAAACTCCTAGAAAAAAAGAAAATAGGAATCCAGAAGTAGGGCTAGCTACTAAGAACATGATATCCCCTTTCTGGAGATTGCCAGCCCAGCCAGTTTATAGCCAGAAAAAAAATTACTCCCTATTACACACAGGCTCAGGAGGTCAGGTAATAAAGAGGTGACACAGCACTACTTTTATCCCTCTTTAACATCTGTTTAACTGCTTTGTAAAGGAATGTCTGAACATAAAGTTAAAATTTGTATATATAGTGTCTTTTGAGCATCAATACAGAAAATTTACACCAGGACAGACAATTTAAACTGAATTCCTCTTAAGTGGATTCCTCATTAAAACATCAGTGTGAGACCTTGCTCTTTTTTCTAAATAAAATTATTCATTGTTTTACATACCTGGTAAGAACACAGGGACTACAAAGTGGGAGAGTTTGATTATTGCTGTAGATCTACTACTTCATTTAATAAAATGGATGGAAAAGCACAGCAGTGCTTCTAGGGCAGCTCCAATAAGTGACACGTGGCTGCCTTTGTGTCCCTTAATGTGAGGAATTAAACATGCAGCTGCTTTTCTGAGGAAGCAAAACGTGATGGACCAGGCTGTGTTCAAAGCAGGCATAAATTTGTGTATAAAACCAAGATTAAAGTTGCTCAAAAGTGCATTAGGACTAATCTTCACACCTTGGCTAATACAGAGAGCTGGACAAGCTTTTTGCACAGGAAATATCTGCAGAAGGAAAGATAATAAAACTACCTGATACAAATTCAATCTCCCACGTTGTCACCCATCTGTATGTTGCCATACTATTTCATTTGATTTGAAATTTAGGCAGACAGAAGCTGGCTAGGACAGCTGGCAGTGTAAATAACCTTTTCTTCCCCCCTTTTTAAAGGGAATAATTTTTTTATCTCCCTGGAGAGACTGGATTCTGTCTGCTGGAAAATGCATATATTCATTTTCTATGGAACACCATAGAACTGGGTTACCTTTGGAGCAGCCTAATGTTCACTTCTTATTTCTTTGTACTCAGATTGCCTTGTCTTCACAAAACTGGGGCCACTCTTCCTTTCAAAAGGCACTGTCTATATTTGTGATATAAACAAATAAAAGCAGTCTGGATTTACTGAGACATGCCCATTCTTCTCCCTGCCTGATAACTCCTGAGCTGATCCAATGAGGTGCTGACTTTCCAGTCACAACTTGTTTCTCTGGGAATTAGGACCACAAATATTTTGTGGATTCTATCTCCCTGACAAAATCTACACTCTAAAGAACATAGAATGCCCTCACCAGCAATAACAAGCTAAGGTAAAGGAAAGTTTAAGATATTTAGATGTACAAGATGCCATTTCTGTAACACTGAGAGCTGCAGTGCATTGAGCCCAGGAATGCCCTGGTGCTGCCATCACTGCAGTGTGATAGGAGAGAGGACAGAAGGTGGTTTTACATTCTCAAAGCAAAATAAACAAAGCAGTCAAACACACCATGCTGCACACACCCTCCATTCTTACAGTAAAACTCTGCTTACACAGGAAAATCCCCACATTCAGATAAAGGGGGGTTTATCATTATCATCATTTCCCCAAGCAGCAGCTTTGGGGCACTGAAAGGAGTTTCACATGAGAGCAAACATCCCTGTGTTCCTTGGGGTGAGGTAAATCACATCCCTGGCAGTGCAGACTCTTCGTTTTCATCCCATTTTGGAGCCCAGCATTTTAAACCACTGAAAGACACAGATGGGCACCCATAAAGGGCAGATAAAAACAAAACATCCACTCCTGCATCTGTGTGAAAAGAATTGCACAGGGAGATTCCTCTGAGCTCCTCTGCAACATGCAGTCACACAAAGCTGCCTCTTGGTCTGGCACAAATTGCAGTTTTGGAGCTCCTGGGCTTAATATGAAGACAAGTGGCAAAAATAACATACAAAGAAAAATAACCTGTCTTTGGGTTTCTATGTATCTCACACGAACTCAAATTTCTATCAAGTTATTTAGACTGATAAACCTTGCAATGGGTGGATTTCTCACCCCTGACTGCTGCCCAGTGTTGCAGCCTCTCTGCTGCTTCAGCTACAGTTCTGCATTCCTCTGGCCAAGAGGAAAACACCAGCACAGAGCAGAAATGTGCTTCCCAAGAGACCCAGCTCTACCAAACTTCCCTGCTCCCGTTCTGCCTTCACATTTCAGTGGGTAAGAGCCCCACAGTACTGAGCATTTTTGCCTGTGATTGCTCCCATCAGTCCTTTTCTTAACTGCCCTTGGGTGAAAGGTGCACAGGATTCTGCTGTGCTTGGTTATTAGTGCATGGATAGAGCTACTCTAGCTCTGCTGAATATCTTGCAAACTTTGTCTTTCTTTCTCAATCTAAACTTGATTTCTCATGGGCTTATGGGCATCCCAACTTATGTTTTTATTTGTACCTTGCTTTCTCAAGCTTTCCTTGGGATAGGACTTGAAGAGAATGGCTAAAAAAATAATGGGGGCGTGTGGGAAACATTCTCAAGCTCTGCTAAAAATTAGATTTATCTGAAGAAGTTTGCTAGTACATTCTATTACATGATAATGCCAGATAGAAAATAACAATGTTCCATATGGTTCACTGCTGTGTGTTTGCTCTCAGGTTTGCTTTGGATTTGAGAAGCAGCTGCAGCACAAGCCCAGCTGAATATCTACACCTACAGACACTGAGGTGTGTGATGTGTGCAGGAATTACAGCTGCTGCTGTAGCTCCACAGGTTAGCAAGGAAACATCCACTGAAATGCTGGCTGGGAACTGCAGCAGGTCAGGGAACAGAAGAGGTTAGATCATAAACTAACAGAACTCCCTGAAAAATAAAAATTGCATTCGTCTTCTCCTGACCTTAAGATGTGAGATGCCTGAGAATGCGAAACTCCAATCTCCTGGAGTAGATAAAATGTTCTGATGAGCAGGATGTGCTCAGCCTCCTGCCAGATGGGATTACTTTTTCCCTCCCCTGTTTAAACTGTATGTGCAACCTCTGCAGCCTCACTGTTTGCAGAAGGATTTTTAAAACTACTTTATTGTAAAAAACCTGTATCTGTTTCAGGTAGGTTCTTGAAATTCCAATGTAACTACACCACCAGATCTTTAGGTGGTGTAAAGTAACTACCTGAAAATTCACTCTGTTTTTTAGCAATTGAGAATGTCACTTGATCAAGGAAATTATTCCTTCTGAGAAACCAGAACTTTGGAATAATTTCTCTGTTTTTTCCCATTCTGTTATGTGTAAGTCATCATACCTTCATCTGGGAGTCACAGCACATAATTAAATCTTTAAAATGTGTGGCTGTGAAAGTTTGGACCAATGAACACCACGAGATTTCAATACTATTGAATCTCCATTTCCCTGCACAGAAACCTGGAACAGTGGCAGTGTCCCTGTGGATTTCAGCAATGGCACTGCTCTGGGATCAGCCACCACACTGTGGGCTCCAGAGGAGACCCCTGCAGTCCTGGAAGGGGACACTGCTCTGCCATCAGCAATTTAAACCTTGTGTCTTCTGCTCTTTACATCCAGCAGCTTCTCAGCAGTCAAATCCTTCCACCAGCAAGGTCCCAGCTAGAAAGGTCAATAAACAAGGGGAGCTCCAGCTTCAGCTGGCCCAAAGCAGCAATGCAGGAGGCTCCTGATGTGCCTGATATATTGCACCCCACTGCTACTGGAGCTATTCAACTGGAAAGTCATAAAATAACATCAAATAAAGCACTGGAGCAGAAATGATTCAGTCATTAACACCACAGACTCTCAGCCATTAAATCTCCCCATCAAACACAGCACAGCCAGACCTGTCCACGTGTGGGGAGCCCTGACAGTCCATGCATTCTGTCTGGGGGCCTTGGTACATGTGCCAATGGTATTTCCATCAATCACAGGGATTTGTCACAATCTGTCACCTAGGATGTGAAATCACATTATTATTTTGCTGCCAGCACCACTGGCTGCTTTGTTTTAGGAAACCTCTCTGCCCCAGGTGTAGGTTCCAGGAAAGGCACCCATAGTATTTTTTATACTACAGAATAAATTCAGATTCATCTCAGCAGCTTGATGAGAACTGCTCTGGAACCAGAACCTGTGCAAAGCACAGAGCCCTTCTCCAGTGGAATCCCTTCACCCAGCATCCCTCAGCCACTGCTGCAGATCCAAACATGGAATTCAGCCATGAAGGAAATCACTACCAGGGAGAAATGTCAGTTTACCAAGATGAGAACCAGGGCTCTGAAGAAAAAAAAAAAAAAAACAATTTATCATCTCCTTGAAGTCTCTTCACTCTTTTGTTCTAATGCAGAGGTTTGCAAAATACTAAATAAATCAGAATGAGAAATCATTGCTGTGAAGATGATGCAAGGACAATGACAAATTGAGCCCAAGCCTGAGGGGGAGAGACTTGAGGAAAGCTATGAAGCACTGAAGCAATGAGGAAAATTGGAGGAGTAGAGAGTCCATGTAGGAGCCACAGGAATAAAGGAGGTTTTATAGCAGGAGAGACAGACCTCTGAGCCTCTCACAATCCTTCATTTCATACAGCTTTGTTTATTATAGCATCTTTCTTTCCTAAGGCTGGAGCTTAAGACTTTGATTCATATTTCAGAGCTTTTTTTTTTTTTCTGACCTTGAAACACAGAGAGGCAAAAAAAACCCTGAAAAGATTTTTCAAAACAACTGTGGGGAAGCTGTAATGCAGCCCTTGCTTAGCTCCTCCAGGCTGGAGGCATTTCAGGCTCCAAAGGCAGCACAAACATGAGATGTTCCAGGCCCTGTCACTGTGCTTGGTGTGAGACACTGCTCTTTACTGGAGCTTGGAAAAGGATCAGCACAGCATCAAAAAACCAACACAGGGTTGGCACAGGAATTCAAAACTGCCTCTGCAGGCACCAAAAACTTTAAAAAAAAAAAAAAAAAAAAAAGGAAGCTATCATATTAAAGCACCCTGACTTTTTTCTCTCCTGGAACTAATGTCAAGGCTTGTGCTGGTTGTTGAGCATGGGGCTGTTAAAGAAGAGTCTGAGCTGAGAGATGCGAGCACATGAGAGACTTCCCAAGCACTTCCTTCCAAATGCTGAATGAAACCAGTGTGCAAAAGGACATGAGGAAGCCTGGAACACCCATCCCACAGCAAACCCACATCAGCAGAATCCTCATTGCTTTAAAACATGGACGGGTTGAGTGGGTTCCTGCTGGGAGGCAGCACCAGGCTGGTGTTTGTGCCAGCAGTGCAGGTATTTCACATCCATCCACCAAACTTCAGGGCCACAAAGGGCACAATCAGTGCAGGGGTTAATCAGTGAGCAGAGCCATCTCCAGAGGGCGATTCTGCCCTGCTAGGAACAATCACCTGCTGTCTGCAGGGGAGCACAGGCTCAGTGTGCTCCAAGTGCCTCAGTGAAGTGTCTGAGGCTCAATGGAACAAATCGCACCTAAGAGGCTTCCAAAGACCCTTAATGGTTACTGGAAATAATCACAGATTTCACTGAGGATGGGTTAGGATTTAACTTCATCCTATTTTGGTAATAAAGTCAAATGCAGCCTTAAGCATTTAAAAGAAAAAAAAAAGTCACAGTGAGAATTTTTTCTGAGATTGCTATCTCTTCCAGTTTATCAGTGTGAAAGCTTGTGATGGTCCCTGTTAGATCCTTTAGTGCTACTTTCAAAATTCTCACTTCTCCCTCTTATTTCAAATCTAAGATCTGGACATCAGCTTTAAAAAACAATAGCCTGCCAAAAAAGGAATTAAATGGTAGTTTTAATTTCTGGCAGGAGAAGTTGTACTTTGCCCACCCCTCCGCGTTTAATGTCAATGAAAGAGATGAAATCACATTCCCTCTCACAAACAATCAAACATGATTTCTTTTGCTTTTATGCCTTTTGTCAGCAGTGCCAACTTTTTTGAGTTCCTGTTAAACACAGTCATTGTAAACAGAGCTAAAACCTGTCCACTCCTATTATCTCACTGCACCATAAATTGCCTTGGTAGTGAAACAACAGCAACAAGACTGCAGAGTTCTTGCTAACAATCCCTGCTGTGACTGAAGCAGGGAGGTCATGTGCACAAAGAGCAGGCTCTGGCCACAGCAAAGTGTTCAGGGATGTATCAGTGAAAGGGATAAATCATTTGTGCAGTGTCACACACAGAGCTGCAGTTAATTATTGTCACCATGATATTTTACGAAAAATCCTTTCCTTAGGATTTTTTCTCCCGAGAGGCCTCAGAAACAAAATGTAAACAATAATTTTCTGCTGCTGTGGAATGCAACAGGTGAATCTATGATTGGTCTCATGTGGTGGTTTTTAATTACTCACCAATCACAGTCCAGCTGTCTCAGACTCTGTGGTTACTCACAAGATTTTATTATCATTCCATTCTTTTGCTTTCCTTTCAAGCCTTCTGATGAAATCCTTTCTTCCATTCTTTTAGTACAGTCCAATATATCATTTTCTTTTAATATAGTATATATCATAAAATAATAAATCAGCCCTCTAAAACATGGAGTCAAGATTCTCATCTCTTCCCTCATCCTGGGAGCCTTGCAAACATGACCACAAATCATCTGTATTATTGCAGCACCCAAAAAGCTCAGACCCAGACCCAAATTCCATCATTCAGAGTGACAAATGAGTAGAGAACATCAAAGGGCTCAGAGAGACAAGAACTAAAGCCTGCTGGGGAACAGGCAGGGCCCATAACCCCAGCAGAGAGGAGATGCTGGTGGGGCAGGGAGCCCCCAGGCACTGCCAAATGCCACTTTTGGACACTTTGATAAGGGGAGAAGAGGCTGGGAGGAGAGCTTGGACACAGAGAGCTCCTGCTGAGGGCAGGAAATCCTCCCAGATCCATCTCTCAGCATTGAGCAGCTGCACTTTTAAGGGTTTCAGCAGGACCCAGGTGAGAGCTGGTAACTCAAGAGGAATAAAAATGTTCATGGGGAGGAGGAGGAGGGAGCAGCACCACGAGCAGTGCTGCAAATGGGAATTGCTCACTGATCCCTGACCTGACTGGGAAGGGAGAAGCAGGGGAGGAATACAAAGAGTCAGGGACATGGTCAGGGGCACAGAGCAGAGGAAATCACCTTTGCAGAGGCTTCCCAGCTGTGAGGAAGGCAGACCACAGTCACAAAGGTGAGAAAAACAATTCCTCCACTAATTAAAATACAACAAAACAATATTTCAGGCCCTGTTTTTCTATATGAATGTGGGGGTAGTATTTTGCAGCAGGAATCAGCAAGATTTGGACATTGGCCAAATAAAAGCACCCAAATGAAAGTCTTGGTCAGGGACAAGGCTTCAACCCCACAGACAGCATCTTGTCCATGCTGGTCTAGCAAAGCAGCAAGGTGGGAATACAGATTAACCTGTCTGCAGCTCCATGGAGCTGGAGCTGGCAGCTCCAGAGCTCTGAAAAGTGTCAGAAATACTTAGATATCCTCTTGAATGTGGGTCAGGCAGTGGGAAACACCAGCAGAGAGATGGAGCTGGATTTATGGCTGCAAGACACCAGGTGTGGGTCACAGAGAGGAGGAGGTGGGGAAGGGTCCTGGAGGATCCTCTCATCACAGTGGGAGCAGAATGGGGGGGTCTGGCTGACAGAGCACCCCAAACAGCAGGAGAGAGCCCAGTGGCTTCCCCCAGCCTGGATGCCCTCAATCCCACGGACAACAAACCTTTGGGACTATTTCAGATCTAGGAAGGTTTCACAGACACTCAGAAATACTCTTTGTGAATAGAGCTATCTAGTGCTCCTTACAAGTGCAAACAGCTTTCCTGAAGCACTCCAGCCTGCTCTACTCCCTCATGCAGCTTTTAATAACCAGGCAGAAACTGGAGTACAAAGCAGTCACAACCAGTGTTTCCCTCTCCAAAATCCCTGTGATGCAAAGAAAGGAATTTGTCAGAAGCTGAACTTCTATGCATCATTCATTTCCATTTGTACCAATACTTGCTCCTGCAGGTCGGGAGCTGCTCCTTGTCCTGCAGAGCCATGAAAAGCAGGCCAATAATGCCACCCACAGGTGCCTGGGTTTATTGCTGCCATGGATGGATTTCCAGATGGGTGCTGGGATCCTGCAGTCCCCTCCACAGTGACACAGGTGCCTCCAAATCCACCTGCACTGCCTGTGCTGGGTTAGGGAACTCACAGGTTACTGTGCAGATGGCTTCTGTTCATTACAAACGATTTGTACCAGGAGAAACAAAACCTATACAGGTTACAAAATTGAAATTAAAAATAAAAAATCCCTCCCATCTCAGTACTCAGTGATATGGAGATGTGGTGAAAGCATTTCAAGCAATCACATCCACTTTTTGAATTAAAAACATAAAACAAATATATTCCCACAATGTGCAGCTTATTTTATTTTGTCATTCCTATCTCAGAGATCCTTCAATTGTCATGACAAGGACTGTGATGATTTAAGAATTCTCCTTTACAGAATAAGACAGAAGACAATTGAGACCTCAGCCCTAGGTACGGCTGAAGCAGGGACAGTTCTGCTCACAGGTACTGATCTCATTCTCCTATTTCTGGTGTCTGTTTTATTAACATTTTTAATGTTGGAAACAACATTTTCAGTAATTGTTGCCTGAACATTCATATAGGAGTTTAAGGTAAGGTAAAGAGATTTATGTTTAAGGTAAGGTAAAGGGATTTGTGTTTAAGGTGAAAGGGATTAAAGGGTATTTATTAGTTTATTCTCCCTTTCTTACAGAGGCAGAGTAGAATGTCACAGAGGTTTGGGATCAGATCACTCTGCAGGGAGGAGGGAATGTTTCCTTCAACTGCAGTGGAGGTGGGCCACAGGGGGAGATAGATAAACCTGGCACTCTGCACAAACCCATTACATCTCATGGCTGGAATTCATTTGCATCCCCAGCCAGATTCACAACGGTCAGCTCTGAGTTCTGTGATGGCTCTGAAGGACATAAACCCTTCTCATGTCCTGTTGTGGCTCAGCCCCTCACAGAATGCCAATTCATCTGAATTCTCCAGGGCTTTCCATCAGCACTGACTGAGGCTGAAGACATTGGTGTACTTACAGGAAATCCTGAGCAGTCAAAACCACAAAGGCAATCAGCAGATACAGGATTTCATACTGCAAGTGTCTTGCTGAAAAAGGGACCAGTGCTAGCAGTGTGTTCACTGCATGAAACATGATTTGGATGAGTGAGATTACCTTGGGTGTCCACATCTACTGAATAATTTAAGAAAATCAGTAAGGGAAAATTTTCTCTATTGAAAAATAAATTTGAGAAGTGACTTGTGTGAAATATGTTTAATAAGAGTGTTCAGGGATAAGCTTCTGCCTTTGATCTTGTGTTAGGCATCTTATGGTACACTTTTCTCAGATACAGTTGTAGATATGGCAGCTACACTCCAAGTCAGCATTATCTCAGTATTTATATCATCCTAGTTTACATATAGCAGCAAGTCTTTGTGCATTAATTGCATAATCATTATTTGAACTTATTTATTGCACAGAACATAATCAGCTGAGGGCAGATTTAAAGTAAATTAGAGACAGGGAATGAAAAACATGAAACTGTTCTAGCCTAAGCTCTTACTAGACACACTCACACTTTATTGATGAAGTTCATCAATACTCTTATTTAAAGACCTGGAGCTCTGGAGGAACCACTGCCATGCTACCACTGCTGGCACCAGAGGTAAGAAATTATTTCTGAAACCTAAGTGCTCTCCAAATGCCTCCCAAGTTATGTAGTGTCATTGAAATCAAAGGCATCACCTACTATCCTTAAATATTTGAAAGAAAAAAACACCACCTGAGGTATTTCAGTAAATGGATTTTTTTTTCTCATTAAAATCAACATTTAAATACTTACAGCCTTATCTTAATTACATGAAAGATGACCCACCTACCTCTCACCACTCCAGCCCTGTGGGACAAGGCCCATTTAATGTGATGAGGGGAGGTGGCAGCAGCTCCTGCCTCTGAGCAGGGCTGGGCTCCCAGCAGCAGCCCCAGACACATCCCACAGGCAGGAATTCAGCAGAACAGGGGGCTGAATCTGGCTTTTCCACTAAAAACATTCATGGAGGAGCAATAAATTATAAAGCCTTTGAGCAGCTACAAGAGAGCAGAGCCCTGTTTTTGGTCTGTGCCCATTGCAGAGGCTCTGCTGTAACAGCAGTTCCAGGTGTTTGGAGCAGTTGCACAATGCTTGTGACACAGAGACACTCAAGGAGCCCAGCTCAACCAAATTCAGCTGGAACAAAACAAACATTTTTGTTTACAGTTCTTTTTATGGAGTAACTAAAAAAATATAAAAAAAGAAACACCCAAACCTCTCAGTTTAAAGATTCAGTGACATCACAAGACCATTCAGTTTTCCATCAGAAGTGCTGCATTTGTTGTCATATTGGTGCCACAAAGGATTTCACCAGGCAGGCAATAACACATCTCATGATAAATAAAACCAAAACACCCTCCAGGCAAATTTATGGAAATCATCACTCACAGGCAAGTGTGATTAAAAGCACCAAGCTAACTCCAGAAACAGAGAGGGATCTGCTCCTCAGTGCAGCCCCTCCCAAGGCTGGCTGGGTGATCTCCAGGCCAGGCTCCCTGCAGCAGGGCTGGGCTGTTCTGAGCCTGCCTAGGTGAGTTTGTGCCTGGGGAGACTGGAAAAGCTGCTGTATCTGTAAATACAGCCAGACCTCCTGAATGTGGGCACCAATCAACCAGGGAATGGTGCTCTCTCCATGGGAACAATAGCACAGGAACAGCAGCTCCCTCCACAGAAAGCCCTGCTGGATGTGGCCCTTGACAAAGGTAAAGGGCTGCTATTGAATATCCCAGAGCTCACTGAAAGGAATGTTCCACAGATTTCCTCTCCTCTGGACACAGTCTGCACTCAAACACCAAGCCAACATGGCTTAGGACTTCATTATTCTTTCACGGGAGAAGAGAGGAGTAACACAAAACAAAAGTTTGAAAGAGTTAAATGGAGTGGTTAAATAGGTTAAATCTTCAAAGATTTTCAGAAAATTGATTGCAGCTGTACCTGGAACTGGACATTCTGTAGTTATGCTTTCACAAATATATCATAAACCCATATTTACAGCTAAAATCCTCATATATCTAGAGGAAACATTACACTGCAGTGTAGGAACAGCAGCCCCCAGTGTGCCACATTTCACTGCAGGCTCTGAGACAAATCATGGCAAGCAGCAAGGGCTGAGCAATGGGACAAAGCTCACACCATGGAACCAGAGCTTCCCAGCAATGCTGGCAGAGAGAGCTGCTCAGAAAAGCAATAATTGATTCCTTCTAGAAAGCTGCATATTGATACCATTTCCTTTGGATTCAGCAGAAACAGCACAAGGAAAATAAATACACATTAAAATACACCAGAGGTTTGCTGAGGAGAGGTGGTGAGGCCCTGCCCTGGGGTGCTGATGGCACCCACACAGATTCAGAGGAAATGTTGCCATCTTTCTGTAAAGCTCCCATACCTTCTTGGTGATTTCTCATGGGCAGCTCCTCACAGCACTGACTCCTTCTTCTTCACAGCACAGCCAACAAACTCCCTCCTCACCCAGCTCCCCCATTCTTTTATAGCACTCACCCTCACTGGACACAGCTGTGCCCCATTAAGGGCAGGGCTGTTCCTAATCACTGGTAATTAGTACAGCTGAGCCAGGCCACAGGGTGAAGGCAGGCAGCCCAGAGTGAGCACTGCTTCTGGCCACTCACTGTTCAACCAGCTGAACCCAGTCACACACACAGGGACACTCTGTGACCTGCCCAGCCTTGAAAGCAGAACCTGGCCAAAATCACCCTCCAGCAGAGACCCAGCAGGACCCCACAAACACACAATGCAGAGATTTACAGTTTTAAAAGTACAGCAGGGATCCCATCCCACACCAACTCCCCAGGGAATCAGGCACCTTGCACCATCCAGGAAAACCTGCAGGACTGCATTGCTGATACACTTTGCTGCATTGAAAGAGAATTGCAAATGTTGTTATTTGCTCCACCAGAATATCAAAGAGGAGACACAGCCCGAGCTCCAGTGAGGAGCAGATCCATACCTTGGCAGTTGTCCAGCAGGGGTGCAGCTTGGATTCATTCACAGGAAGGCAACGATGGAAAAGCTCAAGCACAAGTTCTTTTTCAAATTATTCATAAACCATTAAAGTTGGAAAAAAAACCAAAAAGTTTTCTTCTGCAAACAGTTTCCCCAGCATGGCTGGCACCACATAACTCATAAAGGATGAATATTGAGTCTGCCTCCTCTGCCAAGCCCACACAGCAGCTCCCAGAAGCACGAAGAGAGTAATTAGCAGCAAAGGATGACAACATGAAGGCAACAGGTCAGAAAGAAACGCTCCAGAGCAGATCCAGGGGCTGGATTGCTTCCCCCAGCCAGCCTGGGGGAGTGCTCCCACCTGAGCACATGGTAACCAGCCAAGCTTCCATCCACCACCCTTCCTGAAATACACCACAGAGCCCTCACCAATGACAGCTCCTCCCACCTGTTAGGGAGAACTCACATTTCTGAGTCCACTAAACTGCAGAGTGCCCTGGTTGCTCCCTAACGAGCCCCACATGAGCTCAGTTCTGCTCCTGTTAGGGAGAACTCACATTTCTGAGTCCACTAAACTGCAGAGTGCCCTGGTTGCTCCCTAACGAGCCCCACATGAGCTCAGTTCTGCTCCCGTGGCCTCTCCCCATCCTTCCCTCCTCACCTGGGACACATCACCACAGCCAGCTTGAGACATTCATGGCTCCAGAGGGTGATTTTGACCTCCTTGATCATAAAGTGATGCCACCTGAGCCGATGATCAGACCTGAAGTGCTCTTAGTGAAGTGAAAGAAATATTTGTGTATTGCTGGTCTAGTTTAGGGGCTGGAAATAATGATATAAGGTAACAAGAAAAGAAAAAAATCTACAGACAGCTACAAATGGTGATGGGCTTAATGAACACCTAAAAATCTGGGGGATGGATTTGTCCCTAGTGGCAGTAAGAAGGGAAGAAATAGCCTGTCCTGTCCAGCGTCCTTGATGTCTATACTAATGCAAGAGTTAATGACCACAATTCTGATTAATTACACCAGGCAAGTGGAGGTGCTGATCCCAATGGAAAGGTGAAGTGCTCACCTGTGTGTGTGAGCCCTGCTGACAGACAGGCTGAAGAAACATCAGGATCATCAGTGATTTCTTTGGAGGAGGATGAAGCAGATGGCCTCTCCCCTGCCCTGCCTGTGAACTGGGTGGGTTTATGTGGGGCCTGGACTTGTTAGTGCTCAGCCAGCTGAAAAAGAAATAGTATTAAACCCACACAGCTTTGGGGCACTTTGGTCTTTATGGCATTTGCACACAGAGAGGTTTGTGTCATTCTTTTCTATTTGGGAACATTTGCTCTCCAGACTTGCAGATGTTCAGTGCCACCTTTGTCACTGCTCCCTCGTCTTGTTAATCATGGAATAGTGTCAAATCTTGTAAAATTCCCCTTCCTTTTTATGAGTTTGAACTTGTCATTTTAATAACAAATATCTGTTCACCCTTGTACAAAACCCCAATTACAGATTTCTGAGATGTTTGGGTAAAGCAGTCATTATTTTTATCATGACCCCTCCTTTCCCAAACAAGCATGGCTAATCTTTTCAAAGCAAGCATGCCTAATCTTTCCAGGCTCTCTTCAAGGCACTGCATTATCATGACCCAATTATTCCTGAAAAAGATAGCTGGGAAATTTCTATCAGGATGATTTGCTCACAGAAAATGCAGTTACCACAAATGCAGGGATGCCTTCATATCAGTTAGAATGGTTTTCTGTGGAGAAAATTCAGATCAAATATTTCCTGGCCTATCAGCTTGATGAGATCTTGTTTGTTGCCCCATTCTTTCCTAATTGGATAAGCAGAGAACTGCATTAACCCAAGGTGTGCTGGTGATGGCTGGGAATTGCAGGTCATGTATTTAATTTCAACAGGGCACAACACTGTTTCAGTTTTCATTTTCTGGCTTTCACTTCGGATTCCCCAGATAAACAAAAGTAAATTTAATTTAATTTCTTGAAGTCAACTGAAGAGAAAAAAGAGTAAGTGGTCTGTGGCACTGATTTCTGCACTTCTGCACCATTGTGAATGCTCTCAGCAGAGGCTGGGATCTCTCACTGGTCTGTCCCAGGAAAACAAGGTCTCACCCACTGACAGGACAGGATTTACAAGAGCTCAGCAGGGCTTTGAGAAATTCTAGCTGCTTGGAGGTGTCTGAAAGGTTTCCAAATTGCAGTGAGTATATTTGGGATTATTTCTGTTTCTCAGTGTTCTGACTTTAAACCAGGCATCTTACAAACAAATAGACACTCTCAGAGGTTGTGTCACCCCTATCAGATTGCTGTGGCATTAATAAAACTGCCTTCTGGAGACACTGGGAAGTTTGACATAAACCTGTCCAACCTCAAAGCAGCACCAGGGTATGTTGAAGGAAATTTTTCCCATTTTCAAGGCAGCAGCACAGCCTTCTGCCAGAGACCCAGCCCCGGGGACTGCAGTGGTCACTGTCTGTCCCTGAAAAAGGAATGTACACTTTATCCTGAGCACTGAATGGCCATTCACTTTGCTGAAATGTTATTTCTTTTTATAACAGCTTAAAGGAAGGAAAAAAGGAGAAGAAACCCAGTGCTGCCACTTTGGAAAGCTTTTATTGTAATCAACCTTACAACGCTTTTTGTTGTACAATACAAAGAACATTTAATCTCTCCTGGCTGGCACATTCCCTCCAGGGTTTTGCTGCTGACAATGGGAGCCTTCACTTTGACCATGGCAAAAATAGTGTCAAACCCACTGCAAGGCACTGCTTTTACTCTGGACACATTTGGGAAATTCTAAAGAATCAATGACTTCATGACATGAGGGAAAAAATAGGGGTTACAGCTGGGGAGACTTCATATATTTTCTATAAGTTTTGCTGCCCATGAATATCACCATCCCTAAAATGTGGTTAACTTTGGTGTTGCAAATGCCTGGTTTGTTTTAATTGTTTGATTAATTTACAAAAAAAAAAAAAACCAAACCAAAATAATGAGATAAGATTTCCACAGCACTTGTTCCTCCTAAATTTCCCCAAAATCTCTGAATGTGTGGTCTCAAGGCACTCTAGGTAGAAAGGGAAGAGGAAACAGAGGAGTGGAGTGGAGCCACTGAGCCAGTGAGGAACTGTTTGTAGAACTGAAACTCAACTTTTCCTTCTTTTTTTCACATTGGTTTAAAGGAAAGTGAAACAGTTTGCACCTAACAAGTTTTTGCCAGGATATTTTGTAAAGCTCAGGCCAAATTCAACCTGTGAATTTTGGAAAATGTTGTTAGAAAGTTGCAATTCAAGAAATTCCTCTGTACTTCCAGATTTGTGCCAAGCTTTTAGATGGCTGGATGGAAACTCCCCAAAAGGATTTGGTTTTGTTCACAGAGAGCCAAACAAGTGATTTCCATCTGGATACCTTCTTTGCAGCTGGGAGAAGCTAACAGCAAAGTGTGGGTGTGGATTGAAGCCAGCTCAGAGTGAAGGCAGGGGCAGTGAGCAATGTGCATGTCCGGCCCCAGGAGCCACAAACACCTTTTGTGTCTAGAGGAGCCCCTTGAAACACCACAAACTCTCTCAGCTGGTTGCATAATTTCCTCTGCTCACAGCAGCTGTGTTTTCCACACTAAAGGACATTTCAGATCAGCATCCAGATTGAATCTGCAAAACCAGCAAAGCCAAATTAAGCTAAGCTGATATTTCCATTCTCTGCCAGAGTGGTATAAAAAAGGATATTAGAGATAGAAGAGTAAATTTGTTGAGAGGTGTGTGAAGCTCTTGGTGAGGCTCATGGGTCCCAACAGGTCCAAAGGCTGTCACCTCCCCAACACTGTCCTGCAGGTCAGAGAGAGACTGTGGCACTTGTCTGCCTTGTGTGGGACAGTCCTGCTCTGAGAGCAGCAAATAACCAGAGTGAACACAGAGTTGGACAGCCCAGGGACTGAAAGGTTCTGGCTTAAACTGCTCAGGAAACATTTCTGCATGTGGCACACACAGCGTGTCAGAACCAGGCATGCAACTTCCTAGCAGCATACAAATAAAAAATAGGTCACAAAATAGGTCAAAAAAAAAAAAAAATCCCTTCTGCTGGCTAGTATCTCATTCAGTGTTTTGATGAACCTTGATTGGGATCCTTATGGAATAAAGAAGTCAGAATTAGCAGACCTAGGAGAAACTGTGTTGGATAAGCTCTCATTGCTCTGAGAGGTGCTAGATAGTAAATAATCCATCTTGGAGAAGCTTTGAGAGGCTGGAGAGTTTTCCCATCTGCTAGAGATGTTTCTTAGTCTTGACTTGGATATAAATGCAGAAGGCAGGTCACATTTAAGCTGCTGCTCTGTAACCTTCTAGATGATAGGTAATTACTCATAAATGTGTCCTACAGATGCTCCAGGGATCCATCTGCACCTGCCTGTCTGAGAGCTGATGGTTCTGCTTGAGTTCAGAGCTGTGTGAGGAGTGGCAGATTTAGGGGATGATCAGTAATTCAATTTTGCAGGCCCTGAATGAAAAATAATAAAGCAATGATAAGGCAGCTGGTAATAAAATTACATTTCTTTTTGGAAACCAAAGAATTGTACAGCTATGGAAGAGCAGGCAGCTTGCCAAGTGGGCACAGCCAGCCCACCCTCCAGCTCCAGGACTTATGGCCACCATGGGGCTGAGCCTTGCTTGGCCATCCTATAAAGAACCCCACCACCCCTTACTGACATATCCCTGGGCTTCAGAACAATTTTGAGCGACAGTGGATTTTCCTGGCCATCCATGCTCAGTCTGCTCTGGTACAACAGCACTGTTTGCCCAGCCCCTGGCACTGTGAGCAGCCTGGCTGCTGCTGAGACTCTGCTGGTCCCTGCAGCCCCCTCAGCAGATGGGCTGGGCTGGCACAGCCTGCAGGGACCAGGGTGGGTGAGAGGCAGGAGGTGTGTGGAGGTGGGAGCACAGAGCATGCAATCATCTATTTCCACTGGCTGGAGACAAGCAGAGGAATAAAGGAGCTCCCAAATCAGCCAGGATAAGTTAGGACACTCTGCTTTCCTGAAATTAGTAGGAAGGATTGTAATTAATCCAACACAAAGAGACTTGTGCACTGACCATCATTTCTCTGCTGCTGGAGAGAACGGCCTGGCAGCTTTCTGGAGAAGGAAAACTCTGTAGCTGAGACAAAGCACACAGGTGGGCAGGCGGTTGTGATAAAAACACAGGGAACGGGGAAAATGAGAACCATCTCATGCAGGACTTAGAAATGGAATAAACAGGTTATTTTTACAGGATGGAAATGAATATATAACTCCAGGGATGAGGAAAAATACAGCAAGCACCAGCATTTGCAGTTCAGCATATTCCATTGCTATTAAAAATAAAGGAAGAAAAAGGCAATGAAAGGAGCATTTTGAGAGGCAGACAGGACTGTGGTATCTGCAGTTATGTACTCTCCCTTCTGCACGGCCCACAGTAATGAGAGATGTGACCCTGTAATCTGCTGCAGAATTGCTGGGCATTTTCTACTGCCATTGAGATGCAGAATGGGAGCTGCACTTGCTCTCACGTGGACACTTGGACAATTTTTCTTTCTTTGCCGTTTCAGCCAACCCACACTAACAGTCTATTGGACTGGCATTTTCTTTGCTCCTCGGGATGGAAAAATGGAATTGACTCCTCTGAGAAGGAAGGGAGCAGGTATTCATTATCATAAGGTGAATTTATAAAGGTCTGGTTCATTCAGCTCTTTCCCTTTATTTTTTCAGCTCACTCCAAGTCATTGAACCTCTTGCATCTTATTGGATGGACCAGCACATCACTCCACGTTATTAATCATGGACAAGATGATTCTTAATATTGAAAACTAGCAGCAAAAAGTGACCAATCACCTGAGAAAGCATTTCTCCCCTTGAGCTTTATGACCTGCAACAGAAAGTTTTGCAATGAACAACAGCTCTTTGTCACTTGGAGTAGTTCTAAAACTGTTGCTGCTGTACTTTCCCACAGTGAAATCAGAGGCACCCAAAGAGCTCAGGTCAGAGGACCAGACCTCCTGCACTGGTAAAGCACAATAGGTAACTACACCCATTTTAACACCCCCAGTGCATTGATCTGTTCTCATCATCAGCTTGTGGGAATAACTTCCCTGCAATGTGCAAGTAGCTACTGCTGGATAGTGAGCGGCCAGAGTGCTGGAAATGGCATTTGGTGCTGGCATGGGGCTCTAAATTAGAAACTTAGAGAACCACTTGGCTTTTCTCATCCCCATTTCTTTTGTTTTTCAGCACGTGGAAGAAGTTCAGATGAGCAGACCCCACTCTGAGAAGACCCAAGGCTTTCTGCACAGAGCATTCTCTGAGGTCAGAAGCAGAGCAGCAAGCACTGGGATAGCTGGGGCTGCTCTGAGCTCTCAGTGCTCTGAGCCTCTGGAATTCTTCTCTCCTGATAAGCAGAGGCTGCATGGTTGTACCCTATTCCAGCCATACTCAAATGTTGGCAATTGAAAATGACCATCCCAAAAATGAGACAAGATGTCATTAAGTCTCATATGCACTTTCTTTTCAGATTCCTACCATCAATTATTCCACTTGTCTGTAATGGCTTCAGACTCTTTTATCTTCCTCTCAGTGGATTTCTCTGCTGCTTTGCATTTAAATTCACCTTGTCTTCCTAAATGCACAGACAAACTGTAAGCAATAAATGAGCCAGGCAAAAACAAACATGCTGTTATTTTCTTGGCTTTCTCTGCCATCCTGAGCAAAGGATGTTTCTATATCCCTTTGAGAAAGCCATCCAATGATGAATAGTTATTTGAAAACAAATGGGTAGGATTGTACCAGCCACCTACTTCTCAGCCTTAGAAAGAGTAGGAAAATCCACCCATCCATAAATATTTTTAGGATGATAGTTGTGAAAATAAAGTAGGCTGGAACGTTCCCTATCAGGCCAGGCTGCAGCATTCAGCTTATATCAATTACTGTCTATTTGACATGCTTCATGCTCCCTTCATTAACAGGATGAAAGGTTTTATGGGATAATAACCCAGTTCCAGTGAGCAAATGTATTTGTGAGACCAAAGGCTGAGTCCTTTGTCCTTGCAGAAGGAGCCTTGAGACTGCAGCAATTGGCAATGGTCTAGGATGATAAATCACAGGAGCAAAACTTCTGTCCCACAGAGCACTGTCCCATCCATGAATCACTGGGGACAGAGGATCCTCACTGCAGGACAGCTGAGGGAGCAGAGATCATGGTGAGGATGCTGCTGCAGGAGGGAAATAGAAGAGCCATTGGCTTCAGCTGGATATTGATGTTGCTGTAATTGGAGTTACTGTCATGTTAAATGGTCCCTCATGGTTTCCTCATCTCAATCAAGGTTTGATTGAAAACCTGTGACCTGAATTTGTGGTCATTACCTTACCAGAACCTATTGGTTTTCTTGCTCTTCAGGCAGTAGGCAGATGGTAATTGTTTCCTAAAACATTTCTCAGCTGAACAGCAGTGACAAACACTCTTCTCACCTCAGAAAATCCCAGAGCACATTACAAACTGCCTGGACAAAGAGGACAGATGTGTTTTCCTTGGATCTGGCAGGAGCCATGCAATAGCCACTCTCATCAGGGAACAGGAATGCTTGGCTAATGGAAAATAATCATACCTGGCTCTGCACCCCAGCTGTCCCACACTGTTAATCTCATTGTACCTGCACTCAAATCACCAGTAGGCATCCTCTCCTCCTTCTGCCTCAACTAATTACATGGAAAATCTGCTGTCCCAACACAACCAGAGCAGACTGTGAGTAAGGATGGAGGAGGGTGTGCACTAAGGGATTGCTAACAAGAGCCAAACACTCTTCAATGTTCTCCAAGTTCTCCACTGGGGCCAGCTGAGTTATGACCCACTGTGTGTCCCCTCTTGCAGCCTGACTTTGCTGGGTGCAAAGAGCACAGTTTTGCCCCTGGCTGTGGCTTCTGGCTGTGTAGGACAGCACTGCAAGTCAGGTTCTTGCTGCTAGGCTCTATTCCAGTTCACACAACCCATACACCATAAAAATAACAAAAATATCCACACTGATCAAATATTATCACACAGTGGCACCAACATATCGCATTGCACAGTCCTAACCTATGTTCTGTATAAAAATGTGGCATTCAAAACCCCCCCATGTGAGATATAACCTGAGAGGAATCACAGTAGGGACTTAAGAGGGGTCTGTCCTCATGACAGATGAAATCAAATTAGTAGTGCAGAAATTATTTGCTTTAAGCTCAGACCATGGACTGAATTTAGAGCTCTAAATCAGTGTTTACCTTGTTGAACAGTGAGTTCTTGCAGAAGAGCATTTACTGACAAACCAAAGCTTTTTATCCAAATCAGTGAGTGTCAGAGTTTGAATTATGGCTGTAAGAGAAAGTCTTTTGTTTCTGTCACCTCCTTAGTCAATGCTAATTCGACCAAGGTGTGAATGAGTTAGTGCTGCTCCCAAAAATTCTGTGACGTGCAAAGAGCCACCTTCCCCCAGCACACAGAGCCTTTGGAACTCCTTTCAGACATCCTCAGAGGCTCTAGATGAAAAATCTGCCTTCAGATGATGGAAGAGAGGTCAGTAACTTGCAGGATATTTACTTCAAGAAGCAAAGTCATGGCTACAACAAAACAACTGAAGAAAGGAGAGATGCACAGCGGACACACACTGAAAGTTTCTACTAATGTGCTCCAAGGTGAGACTGAAGGGCAGCAACCATGGCCAGCACAGCAGAGGAACAGCCTGCCAGGAGGTGGGAACAGAAGATTTGGGAGACACAAGGTCATTCTGTACAGGGGTGGTGTGAATTGCAGAGCCACCTCAGGTGGGGTGGGTATTAGCTCACTGCAGTGCTTGCTCCATGAAGCATTATTTACTAAAATACATATTTTTTTCAATTTTTCTGGTCTGCGGTTATTTTGTGCAGAACCCATGGTCTCACTGGAAGCTTCTGCTTGAAAAGTCTCCTTCAGCATCTCTCAGAATTGGGAGAGATGCTAAACTGGCATGGCAAAAAAAAATAACAATCATTTGGGAGCAATTTATATCCTGCTGTTATAGACTCACAAACACCCATTTCCATACCACCTACAGTTATATGTGCATCTCTTTGATCTGATACTGAGAAAAAACCCATTTGTATTCTCTCAATACAAGCAATCCTTGGCTTGAATTTTTAGTTGGTCAAATAATGCTAAAGAAGGAAATATTGGAATTTCTGCCTGTGCCATGGGACTATTCAGGCAGGGAAACTCTATTACAGCCATGGTCTTATCAAAGGAAAGCTAAATCACCTCATTAAATCTTGGTTGTTGTTATTTTCAAGAAGAGAGACTCTCTACTGCAGGCAAAGTGATGGAGAATATGAAAAGCAGTGGTGGCAGCCTGCAGAGGAGCTGTGCCAGGGGAAGGGGACCGCCACCCCTGCAGCGTGGCACTGCCCAGCATCCAGATGTGGGCACAGCCACCACTGCAACGTGGCACTGCCCAGCATCCAGATGTGGGGACAGCCACCCCTGCAGCGTGGCACTGCCCAGCATCCAGATGTGGGCACAGCCACCCCTGCAGCGTGGCACTGCCCAGCATCCAGATGTGGGCACAGCCACAGCTGCTGGCTCCCACCTGCATCCCCTCTGGATTCTTGGGATTAGACACCAAACCCTTTATTTGGCTCATGGACACAATGTGGGATCCCTCTGTTTCATCTGCACAGAAACCAATGAAGCAAAAAACCTCACATGTACTTTTACTCCTGCCTGTGAGTGACCTCTGGACATCAGAAATTCAGACATGAAAACTTCATTTGACAAGGACCCATGCCAAAGCTCACCTTTCCAGAAGATTATCCAAATTCTGAACCAATAAGTTAAAAATAAAGCAATGAAGAGCACACTCCAATGGAAGTGGCATTGAACCCAATTTTGTGTATTGATTTTTAATTATTCTTTGCATTCTTGGGCAAATACTTTAGCCTGAATGCAGCAGAATATCCAGCTACTTAAGTCCTACAAGATTTGAGGTGCAATGCTAGAACAGAGCCCCCACAGCATCTCCATTAGATTTTACTGGTCTGTCATCTGTTAAAATAGATGTAAAATTAACCCTGCCTTCCTACTGTCTCACCTGTTTGGGGAGAAGGGGAAAAGCAGGAAATACAGAGAGAGAATGAGGTACAAAAGGACAATTCTGCTTATTTAAAAAAGAAAAACATCTTAGAGTATTTTCTTGTGAGGGATGCAGTTTGAAAGCAGTCTAAGAGGTTTTCAGCTATTATGGTTAATGTATCTAGAAATAATCTAAATGGTTAGTAAAATGTTGACTGGAAGATAAACATATTTATATGAAACTAGATATTAAAATTGCTTTATTGCTTTTTTGACACTTCAAATGCAGGAAGATGTCTAGTCCTCTTGCTAACACCCTTCAGAAATGTTAATAAGACTTTTTGCTGCTATATTTTAAATGGAAGAGGTGGTGTAAACAACACTGCAGATGGGTTTCTTTGCTCTGCTGGGGTATCCAGCTATCCTTCAACCCACCAGACAGACTTTTGTTTACACATTCCACATAAAATTGTTCAAGAACCTTTAACTCATGCCAGGATCCAAAGCTCTGTGCATTCAGTGGACCAAGAGCACATTCCCTGACACCTCCTCCCCCTGCTCTCAGCCAGCTGGGGGACATTAATCCTGTTATAGGTGAATGTAGGATTTAGGAGTCTAGGAAGTCATACTGAGAGATTATTTTTTTTAAACTTTGTTAGCAATACCAGAGGCTCTGTTTTTATGCCAATCCAGCTGGAATGACCCTAACTCTACCTCCCTTCTCTGGATGCACCAGCCTCTGCCTGGGGATCTGTGGCACTGCTTGGCCAGGCTGGGAGGGACAAACCTGCTGCCCCACAAACCCTGGGGCAAAGGCCTGGCTTGGCTTTGGGACTCTGCCAAGCAAGGGAAACCTGGAATCAGTCAGGCCTTACTGAAAGCTCACATCAAAGTAATCTTTCAATTTATTCGGAATGATTTTAAATACCCCACCTCTCCAAAACAGCTGAAGTCCCCATTGTACTTACTCAGTCTCAGTTGCCAGAATATTTAACTACATGTATAACAGAAAACACAACCTTCACTATTCATTTAATTCTGAAAATAAACTACTAAGAAAACATTTAAGTCTTTGCAAAGTAAGTCGGATTGTTTTCCTTTTGCTGTTGTTCCTGTTTGGTTGCTTTTTCCTGAGAGCAGAATGGATTGACTACAGAAAAGGAAGACAAGTTGAAAGTACAAAATCTATAAAAACTCAGCGTTCCAAGGAGCAAGCACTTGCACCTAAGAAATCTTTGTTGATTGTTGCTAATATCTATGATAATTAAGCTAAAAATACCCACAAAGCAATAGAATTTGCAGAGATAAGTCTATTGTCTTAAGCAAATAATGAAGCCAGGAACAGTTAAATTGATCTCATGACTCTCATTTCAATAATAAAGCAGCAACAACTGTTAATCTATAGCACTCAGTTTAAATTACAAACCCAGCGCTGAATGGGCAATTTCATTAGAGAGAACACAGCTAAGAGAGAAACAGCTGGCAGGGAAAAACAGTCATCCCCATTGAAATCCAACCTTCCTGAGAATTTCCTGTTGCTCTGTACCAGACTCATCACCAGGGAACAGTTCTCACAAATTCCAGGTGCATTTGTTGGAAGCTTTTGGTGTCCAAGCAATTCCCTTTTATTCCAGCCCCAAGGATCCAGGGGTGGCCAGGGCACTGCTCCAGGACGGACACAGAGATACCAGCAAGGACAGGGAGAGGGAGGGCAGCAGGCCACCCCACATCTGCCTGGAACCACCCCACAGCACTGTCAGAGAGCTCCAGGACACGAGCTGTGTGTCCCCAGGGATAGGAGCAGCTCAGTGAGCAGATGGGAACTGGCTTTTTCCTCTTTTTATTCTTGTCCCCAGAATTAACACATGGTCTGCAAGCCAATCAAACTCACCCACGGATACCAGCACTGCCTAGAAGAGACAGTTATCTTTTTAAATTAGATCCTTTCAAACACTTACACAGATCCTTGGGTATTGCAGGGGCTGTGGAACTGAAACCAATGAACATCCACAGTAGGTGAGGGGAGGAAAGGCTTCCACCATCTCTCCTGGCAGCTGTACAGAGCTCATGGGAGGGAGAACGTCCTGTTCTCACTGAAGGGAGCAGGCAGGACTATAAATATCCACATGGAACATATTTACTGAGGGATGGAGTGCCATACTAACAACCAGTTTTTCATGGTAGGACCAAATTTCACAGGTATCAGCAGCTTCCTGAAATAAATCCAGAGAATCAGAGGATAACTGAGGTGAGAAGGGACCTACGAAATCTTCCAGTTCAGCCTCCTCTTTAAAGCTGGGACTACTTCTCTGCTAAGGGAGGTTGTTGAGGGCCTTCCCAGTTCTCTTCTGATAAATCTCAGGGATGGAGAGCCCACAGCCTCCCCAATATGGTTCCTGTGCTGCATAACCCTTATTCTGAGGACTTTTCCCATACACAAGCTGAAGGAATTTCCCTTGTTGCAGTGCATGATCACTGCCTTGTCTTTGTGCAGCACACTGTGACAGTCTGAGTCCATCCTGCCCCTTTCCATTAATGGCAGACTGTGATTAGATGCCCCCTTATCTCCCCCAGGATAAACAAACCCAGCCCTCAGAGCCTCCCCTGAAACACCACGTGCTGCACTCTCCTGAGCACCCACTGACTTTCTGCTGGACTTGCTCCCCTTGGTGACCTCTCTGTGGCCCAGGGACACACCAGCCCCACGGTGTCCCCCTTTGGTGACCTCTCTGTGGCCCAGGGACACACCAGCCCCACGGTGTCCACCTTTGGTGACCTCTGTGGCCCAGGGACACCAAATGCACAGTGTCCACCTGGACCTGCAGCCTCACAGGTGCTGAGTGCAATGTCTGACCTGGGGCCACACCTGAACAGCCCAAAACAGGTGACAGGCAGGTGCCACCACCTCAAATACACCTGCAGTGCCCCAGGTCCTCTCTGCAGAGCTCCCTGAGCTCAGTCCCCAGCCCATGGAGCTGATGTGTCCCCAGGGAAGGACTGGCTGTGTTTGACCTCACTGGATGTCATGAGGTTCTCATTGTCCTGCTCCTCAGGATTCCCAAGGTTTTTGCCTGTCACTGGAAATGGATCCAGAAGGTTGTGTGCCTTCACAAAAAAGAGCAATGGCATACCCTGTGCATTCAGCCTGTCTCCCTCCTGCCATGGTGGTTTACACCAACCATTCTCAACCCCCAAATCCCAGCTGACATCACCAAGAGGTTTCAGAGGCTGCAGTGACCTTGAGAATGCTCCTGCACAGCAGCAGGATCAGGGTGTCAGCATTACTGCTAAATGGGGCTGTTTCAACAGGACTCTGCTGAAAAGGAAGGAAGATTTAGCTGCTGCTGGAGCAGAGGTGGGGGTGGTGTTGAAATCTATAACCAGTATTCCTGCTCAGGATTCTGTTAGCTAAATTTATGACACACATTGAAGTCTCATTTTTCCCCTAGTAAGAATATTTCTTTCAGCTATTTATTTTGCATTTCATGAGACCTTCTGCAGATGCAGTGAGCTATATCACTCTATTCTGCTCCTAGGGCATCCTGAGATCTAGATGCTTCAAAACCTGGGTGTATTGTAATGACTGTATAGAATATCTCAATGAAATTCTACATCTGCACCCTTGATAATTCATTTGATTTCAAGTGGAAATATTCATTGCAGCTTTTGCAAATGCTGATATAAGCCATGGAGTGAATGTTCACAAAACTCAACCTCCTGTGCCCAGATTCTTCATGGAGTTCATCCCAAACATAGGATCACCTTTTTCACAGGAATTGTGTAAAACATTGCCTCGCCCTAGTGAAATTTTTATTTTTCCCCTTTCTCGCTGCAATTACAAATGCATTGTACAAGTCCACCATGGTTGTGCTTATTTAATTTTGTTATAACACCCAGGGAATAATTAGTTCTGTATCTTCTAACAACAATAATATTCATTCAAAAATTAAATATTTACTTGCCAAAGAGCCATCACAAGTTGTCATGAGTGCTTGTCTTCATTATGTGTGGGAAATTAAATGGACTTTGTACCATAATTCTGCTGGTAAAATAAAGGATTATGCCCAACAAGGGAAAAGTGACCCCATTTGGTTGGAAAGTAACACTTCCTTCTCATTAAACTTTACTTCATATTGCAACAAGCTCAGGTCTTATCAAATACGACAAGTTCAGACTTCACTGTGCTGAGCCAGCCTGTTTGCTCAGGAGGTACAGGACTAACCTAGTTTAGATTTGGAGAAAACCTTGGGTGGTACCAAATATCCACTGTTAGGTGAAACATATGCAGCCAGAAGAATTCTCATTCCCTTCCCATCTGCCAAAACAGAATTCATGAAGTGTGAGTGCTCCAAATAAAAAATAAAACCAATCAAAAATAACACCAATTTTTTTTAAAAACCTCAGAGTCAACACATTGAAAGCTAAAGGTGCAGAGTTTGCCCAAATGTCTGCACCCAACTGCAGCTACCTTGTCCTTTCCAGCTGGTGGGGATAGATCAGAAAGCATCAAAGGTCCTGCTCTGAGTCTTGTTTTAACAGATCATAATCGTGCACAACCCGTTCTCTACTGCTGAAAACAGCCCTGGGACTGTTTTTGTAACAGAGATGCATTAGCTAAATTTCCTTAGCATTTGCTGGACCCAAAACCTAGAAGTCCCCTAATTTCTCTTTCTTGGACACATCAGTTGTAAGCAAAACCCTCTGCCCTGTAGCTGGGGCACACAATTCACACTCCTACACAGCACATTCTGTTATCCTCCACATTTGTTTGCTGGCACTGGGGAATCTGATTTTTCTCCATCTTCTTTGGAACACCATGATGCTGGAGGTTTTGAATTTTTTTTTAAATTTTGACCCTTGCCTTTAGGCTATTAAACACTTCTTCTAGTTCTTTTAGATTGGATATCCCAACTTCCAACTGGCTTTAGGAGGTTAAAACACACAGAGAAGACCTTTAGCTTTTTACGTCAACTAATCTATTGCTAAACCAGCAGCAGTCTCCCTCTCTCTGCAGATATGCTAACCTCCTGTCACTACATGAAAGAGTTTAACAGTTTCTAGGGCACAGGACACACTCAAGCACAGAATTTTCCACTGCTTTTCACCATGGATTTCATGTACAATTTGAGGCTTGCAAGGCATTACCCTAATGAGACACGACAGTTCTGCTTTTCCAACAAAAGTAGCAATAGCCACAAACACATGGCCTGGTGCCCCCTGCATGGTCAGATAAATCAGGTGTACCCCAGTGCCACAAAGTGCCAGAGCTTTGTGCCCACACCTGGGCTCCAGGGCACAGGCACAGCTCCCTGTGGGCACAAGCACCACCCAGGAGCTCTGTGTCCCTCCCCACTTCCCATGACATTTTCTGAAAAATCCTTTTCCCAGGATTTTTCTCCTGAGAAGCTGAGAGGCCTCAGGAACAAAATGTAAACATTGATTATCTGCTGCTGTGGAATGCAACAGGTGGATCTGTGATTGGTCTTGAGGATTGTTTTGAATTAATGGCCAATCACAGTCCAGCTGTCTCAGACTTGTCTAATAAAATCAGTCAAGATTTTATTATCATTCCATTCCTTTCTATTCCTTTCAAGCCTTCTGATGAAATCCTGTCTTCTATTCTTCTAGTATAGTTTTACTATATAATTTTCTTTTAATAGACTATATATCATAAAATAATAAATCAGCCTTCTGAACCATGGAGTCAAGATCCTCATCTCTTCCCTCATCCTGGGACCCCTGTGAGCACTACACACTGCCCTGCAGGCTCTGCAGCCTCTCCAAACCTCTTGCACAGCTTCCAGGGAGGATGCAATGCCAAGCTGGAGAGCTGATGTGGGCCCAGCCAGTGCCCCATGCTGCCTGCAGCCACCAGCCCTGACTGGTGACTGGGCACAGCCTGGGCCAGGGTCTGCCCAGGGCATTGCCAGTGTGTGAAAAACCTTCCTAAGCCACTTTTAACCACGTTCAGGATAGAGGTTTATGCCCAGGCTTCAGACAAAAAACATGTTGTGTGTTTCTAGGCATGTTCACAATGCTGGAACAGAGGGAATCTCACCTTGGTGATCCATGGCCAGGTGATGAGTTAAGGACTGCATGTGGCTGGACACGCAGGGAGCTTTTCCAGGAGCAGCAAACAGCCACACTGTCAGATTTTGCTCTTTGGGAAGATATCTGGGAACACTTTTCCAGCACTGCCTCAGTCTTCCAGAGTTGCCTCTTCTTCTCCTTGCCTCTCCCTGCCCAGCTCTGGATTCAGTGATGTTTAAAAGCAAGCACGTGTAAAGGTTCTTTGATCTCACCAGTTACGCAGATTGCTAGAAGCTAGGCCCTCCTCAAATGCACTCCAGCAGTGATTTTCTGGAAAAACAGGCAAATTTTGAAAGTGAGACTTGAAACAAACAGCTGAAAAGCAGTAATTTCACCAAAGAACTGCCTGTGCTCAGACAACTCATAAAAACAAACCTGACAGAGAGTTTGTGCTGATGTCACTCAGGCCCTGAACAGATACAAACCTGCAAACTCAGGGCAGTGTGGAGCAGTCTTTCTCCTTCTTCCAGAATGAATAGGAAAAACTGGGTTTGCTGATGTGCTGAATACTGAGCAGTAGATACTCTCAAATAGCTTTCCTGGCCAGGACCCTTCAACAGGGAGTTTAAATCTGCCTCTTGGTCCTGCAGAGGAGATCTGTCATGAAGGAACAGAGCTGCTCACTCACCTTCTCATATGTCATCTCCAGCAGCTCTCTGACTGTCCAGAACATTTCTATTATCCACCTGTCAGTGCTAAAATAGAGGAAAGGAAAAATATGGAGTGTTCTGTAGATTACATTTTACTGAAAGGGTAAGGAATGGTTTCAATATGGTTTTCAATGGTTTTCAAGTGTGTTGAAAAGCATGGTATATTTTCTATATCAGGATAATTTTTTTTAATCTCTCTTACTTCTCATTTAGGGAAGTAAGCTATCACTGGAACTGGAAGTCTTCATTTATTGAGTATTTGTAATTGGATATTTGATTCTGTTCAATATACAGTATCTTTTGATGTGCTAGTAGTCAAATACTGCTACAACCAGCACACTGATGATGACCACTCTATCTTTCCAAGAGCAGTGTCACCCTCATCCTAGAGGCTCTACAACCACACTTAAAATCCTTCTCAGCAGATGGACACAGGTTTACACATCCTCATCACCTCCATGTGCTGTGTCAGGACTGCAGAATACACTCCAGGGTGGGCTGTGCTCCAAAGGGATGTATGAACACCCTCTTGGACAACAGCACCCACTGGGCTGGTCCATGCAGCCCTACACATGCACAAGTGAATTATCTGAGCTCTGTACAGCCCCTGAACTGGTCTGGAAAGGTGTTCAAATTAACCAGAATTGTCATTAGCAGGCAGCTGCTTGCAATGCCTTGTAGTGAGCTAGAGCCTGCCACCCAGCAGGGGTGACAGCCTCCTCTCAAACAGCCCTACCCCAAAAACACCTGCACATCTCAGGATCTGGCCCTTGGGAACCCATAATAACTGTGGATTTTCCAGCTCTGCAGAGGGATTTAAGCATCTTGCTGGGGAGCAGACTCTCCTGAAATATTGCATCTCAATGCTGACATCCCCTGGGGGGAGAATAAGTAGGAGTTAGGACTTAACCTTTTGGGATGACAGTATGTGGCATATGCTTGAGATAATCAGTGCAATTGCTGAATGAAAAGCTGTATTATCTTGAAATAAATATGGTTCACCCAGAAAGGTATTAAAATTCAGCCTCATGCAATATGAACAATTGTTCACATCCTGGAGCATGCAGCCCTGAGCAGTTACTACAACAAAAAGGGATTAAGTGCCTCTAATTATTATTACTGTTATCCAAACATTTTGCTATCGGTGAGCCTGTAATAAATAACCATGACATCTCATGGGTACAACTATCAAATTTACTGTCACTAGCTGAGCTGTTCTAATTAAGAGCCAGAGTTTTTCCAGTAAACGCACAGATCCCTCTCTAAGGACTGAAGAATAAATGAGAACTGAAAATCTAAGGGGAAGAAAGAAAGGGCTCCCACGTGAGCCTCATTCTTCACTCAGAATGCCATGTTTCTGTAAATATAAAAGACAGTGGTGACAGAGTCCTTACCCCACTCACAGGGACTCCTTTCTTGTGTTATCCATCAGTTATTGCACAGGTTGGAAGCAGCAGGGTGCTGCAGTGCTCATGGCACATCCCTACACTAGCACAGGAGACAGACAGTGCATCCTGTCCTGGAGACCTTCAGCAACATGAGCAATCCTCCTGCTCTTTTCCAGGCTGCTTTAAAACACCTGTAAAATAGGCTGAGTTACTTAAAGCTACCCTGGTGCTTAAACTTACAGCTGAGCTTTTCAGAATAGATTTTATGGCCCTTCGGAGACAGACACTTAACACAGTTAGTTTATGTTTGCTCAGCTTCCCCCATTCTTATTTTGGTTCACCAGCAGTTTCTGGTCAAGTTTCCAGCTCAAGTCTGTAAAGGTTTAATCTTTGGTAGTGAACAGGACTAGAAGGAATCAAGGAAGAGCCACCCTCTTAGATATGGTTTTGTAAATTGTAGACATTCAAGATGAAAATAGGCGAAATAGATCAGTTTTCATCCGATAGTTTTTGGTTTTGTGTTTTGGAGACAATAAATGTTTTTCCAACTTCCTCTGATGATTTCAGCATTGCCTTAACCTCTGTTTTTTCCTGAGAAATGTGATGAAACAGAAAAAGTATTCCCATTCTCTTCTGGCATCTCCTGCTGGGACATAACCTGCTGCACCTCAGAGCCTTGAGCCACCCTCACTGGGACCCCAGCCATTAGTGCTCTTCTCTATCAATGTTAAATGTTCCATTGCCATTCCAGTGCTGCCCTCACTCCTGTTCCAAGTCTCCCTTCTTGCTGCTGGGCTGGCATCTCTTTCCCATCCATTGCCTCCATGAATCCTCTGCACTGGTCAGTGAAACCTTATGGCATTTTTTACTGATTTCACTGACACTGTGCAGTCTTTGGGAACTTTTCCTAGAACACAGAATAGCCCTGTCATCCATATCTGGAGTTCTACAAAATTCCCTCAGGTCTGGGAAGTTACAAACTTCAGTGGGAGCTTCCTCTGTGCCTGGGGCACTCACAGAATCCAGCTGGACCCTCCAGCATCAAGGCAGACCTGGCTCTGTGGCATCTTCTGCTCCCCTCAGGCAGCAGGGATGTCACTGCCCCTCTGTGGCTGTGAATCTCACAGGAACCAGGTCTGTAAGCCACCATCCCTCTGTCAAACTGGTGAAACTGTCTGACAGTGCCAGAAGCTTTCAGGAGGGATGGACAGACACAGAGAGTGTGGAGAAGCAAAGTCCAGATCTGTCCTTTGAACCTGAACTGATGAAAGTGCCTCTGCCTGGGCTATAGAGAGGGGTCTCAGGGGTTTCAGCTCTTCTCTGGGGCTCAGCAGCCCTGAGGTGGTTTGCAAAGGTGGTTGTTTACTGTTTGCTCCTCCAAATAAACTTTTCCTTCCTTGCTATACTGTGGTAATCTCCCCTCAGCAGATAAAGTGGCTCCTGCTGGTCTCTCCACAGGGCCATTGTTTGTTGCTGTAACAATCAGAGGAGCAGCAGGAGGAGTTTAAAAAGCACACACAGCTCAGAGAAGATGGGGAGAGAGAAGGACAGGGCAGAGGGAGAGGTAAAGGAGAGCACAGAGAAAAAAAGGAGAAGAAGAAGATGAACAGGCTTGTTTTCTCAAGGTGCACAGTTTCCCAGGAAGGATAAAAACATTATCCCAGCTACCCCTGCTAAACACAGCCCAGGACAGACACAGGGACACCTGGCCCCTTCCCTGCTCCAGGCAGCTGAGTAGAAGTAGCTGATTCCTGAAGAGCCATAGGAACTTGTGGGGCTGCTCCTCCTAACAGCTGAAAAGGGCTCTCAGATATCAGAAAGTGTCTCCAGTCCCATCTCACCGATTTGCCAGGAAGTTCTCTGAATCATCCACCAGCAGTACCCAGAAACTCATTCCTTGGAGCCAGAGCAGAACAAAGAGAACACAGAGAGGCAGGAGAAAGCCAAGGGGGAGGAAGGCTTGGCAGGAAGTAAAGGAGCTTCTTTTCTTGCTGGAGTTCTCTATCCTGTCATTTACCTACAGCAGAACTGCAGAACTGTGCAAATTTGCAATAATGGCTGGGAGACCCATTGTGAGCTACTGAACCTTATGAATTACAAAGTAATTGGAAAAACACAATGAAAACAATGTTTTGCTTCATAAAGCATTCCTAGTTCCTTTACTAGAATGGCTACAGGTCTAGTTATTTAAAAGCACTTTGCAGTATGCTGCCTTAAGAGAGGATGGTTAGCTAAGAAACAAACAAATGCTGAAGTCCTAATAGAGATTTCACTTTGAGCAAGCAGATCAAATTACAGCAGTAAAAATTAGGTCTAGGAAGAAACATCCAGAACCAAGTGAGCTGTACTGGATTTTACAAGAGTGCAGGTTGATGAAATTACGTTTGGGGCTGTTGTACAAACCCTCACTCAGTCCTCTCAGTTTTAGGGAAGCCCCCTGGTCCACGTGCAGGTGGCACAAGGCAGAGCTCAAAGCCCTGTGGTGTGAGCAAGGAGCCTCCTCTGCTCCTGCATCCGTGGGGCACCCTGGGACAGGCTGTGCTGCTGGGATGCTTCATACAGAGTCATGCAGAGAGGACAAAATCCTCTGCCAGAACACTGGCAGACCTCAAAATGAGTCTGGGAATGGACTGATACAGGTAGAGCTCACCCCACGAGCTCTGGCTGGAGCACTGAGGGGCTGCATGGGCCAGGCTGCACCTTCAGGCCCACCCTGAGCCCCTGACAAGCCTCAGAACAAATGCAAAATGGGGAAAATTTTGCCCTCTGCTTCATCATTTCTCTCCAATTCCAGCTATAATACTGATACTCACCCTCATGTGCACAGTAATAAATTAGGAACATGTACAAGATGTTAAAGATGGCAGTTTTCCCTCCCTTTTCTTTTTTTCTTTATCTGGATTTGCTACAGATGTGCTAGTTAGTGATGAATGAGTTTAATCCTTGCTCCTTTTCTTTGTTGATTATTTATTGTTATTTGATTATATCTACAAAAGGGACTTTTCCAATATGTAATGCCAGTGTTAATGGGATTTGAGGCATGTATAAATCATCTGACCCTGATACCCATTGTTGAATAAGTATTTCTGAGATGGATAACTGCCCACAGCCCCCTTCAAAATCCACCACAGTGCTTTTTAACCCTCTTATTGTTTTGGACCCTCTATTAGGAACCTCCCTTCTCCCATTAAAAAACCTGTGAATGCTTTCAGAATTTGAAGAAACCAAATCCTTCTAATGATGTTGCAGATGATTTGCTTAGGGTTGCAATTCAGCTGCCTGAATTTTAAATCTTGATGTTATTTGCATTTGTATTTGTTAATCAGAACAACAGGCTAGCCTTACTCCCACAGATATCTGATTCCCAGAAGGGTGGGGGTTTGCTTTGAAATTGTTAAAAATTCCAATAAATCTCTATCATTGAGTATGTGACTAATTTTCCAACTAAATTTCTCTTTTGTAATAAGATTATAAGCATAAGAGGTTCAGTATTTGCAGTGTTAGGGTACACCTTCCCCAACCCTTTTCAATCAGCATTATCAGCATTTGGCCCCAAGCCTGGTCCACATAAATCACGTGATGCAGGCAGTCACCCCCAGTGCTGCCATACAAATCTAGCAGGCTGACCTTTAAAACAACACTGCAGTGATCCCATTTCACATGTCCAGAGATGTGTTTGTCCTAAAGGGATCCCAGTCCAGCACTGACTGCCTCTGGGAATCCAGGATCTCCAGTGCCCAGCTAAGGCACACAGCCTGCACAGCTCAGAAAAAAGCAAAATTTGGAGCATGGAAACCAGCACAACCCAAAGATGCCTGTGAGCCTCTGAGTCACTCTGAGCAGGATCAAATCTTCAAAGTTTCCCTGGGTAGCTCCCAGTAAACTCAGTTCTGTGGAGCTGAGCTCTGTGGACTTCCTTGAGTTGAGGTAGGAAAGGAGGAGGGAATGTAACTCTTTGAGATAAGTCTCAAGAATGGGTGCAAATAGAGAAGAGAAATCAGCTTGGCAAGTAGACACAGCTCTCCTACAAGTTACATTGTCCCCTGAGAAACACTGGTGCACCCAAAAGTTTGCCTATTCTTTCTAAATGTGACAATTAGAGATATTCCCTCTTCCCACACATCTTACTCCAAATAGAAATTAAGTGAAATTGAGTGACAGTGGATTTAGTTCTCTTACAAAATCAGGTTTTCTATCTGACTCATGAAATGGCAATGCATTTTGGATAAAAGTTTGGGAAGGACCAGTTTCTGTCAGACGGAGAAAATTCCAGCTCAGGAGTCCATGATGCTTCTGTAAAAGCCCTTTGAACTTTTAGCAAGTAATTAATGTTTAAGCAAATTTTGAGTGAGGATGACCTTGGAAATAATAAGAGATTTTTCTGCTTTAGCTAAGTTTTGCTGCCTTCTCAGAAAGCCCCCTGAACACACCGACTCCTGATTTACACAGAGAAGACATTGCCCTGCATGCAGAGGCACAAAGGAGGCTGTGAGGGTAAGAAAACCTCATTGCCAGGCACCCACAGGGAGAGGTGACTCAGGACACCCACACACCAGAAAGCAAATGCAGGGCTCCCATGTTGATATTGATGGTGCATGTGAGGGAAAGCACAGGGAAAGCTGTGATGGGGACAGGCTACAATAAACACCTCCTCAGGAATCCCCTGCAGTGTGGGCTTGTACAGAGCTCTGACAGAATTAGCCATCCTTAAAACACAAATATCAAACAAACAAACAAACCACAAGTGGCACTCTCTCCTTCACCACTGACATTTTGATCCACGAGGCTGTAAGCACCATCCCATCGAACTCACTCAATGTGTGTGGTTTGGGTGCTCCAGATGTTCCCAAAGTTCCTTCCAAACTTCTTTATGTCTCCTGGTGAACCAGGTTTGGTCCTACCACAGTACTGCAAAATGGAGCTGACAGCACCATCACACAGACCAGGTTCTTCAAATTTACCCAAGCTGTAGAAAAGAAATAGTATAAATGTGCTCCTTGCTGTGTGCCATTTGGGTAGAATACATATCAGCATAGAAACTTTTGATTTTGTCTGACTGGAAAACAGCATTCATAATAGAAGATTAATTTTAAAAACCATGGCAAAGCCAGGTATATTTTTGAAACATCTGCCAGGTGTTAAAAACTGTTTGAGAGTTGATATTTCCACAAATCTAGGCTCTAACATAAAACACAATGTTTTTCTGCCCCGAGACAGCAGGGTGGCTGGATAAGACAACTAGCCCCTTTTCCATGGAATATCACAGGTGGGAATGCACTGGTTTTCCACCAGAGTAACACTGGTAGCACACATCCTTATTACACCATGACTATAAGGGGAAAATAAGCATTATTAAAGGGTTTAGGTCTATGCTGCAAACATGACTGGTCTTGAAAGTGTTTAGAATGTTTGTACATGGAGCTTTGTTCATACAAATAGGCAGCAGAACTGTGGTAGTCAGTACCTGTATATAAACACACATACAGAAAGCTTTGCAAGGTCTGGGTCTGTTCTTCCCAGCTCTTATCAATTCATGTTAATAGAAGGCAAAAGGTATTTCTGACCCAACAGCAAGAAAACCTTTCTTAACTTTGACTGAGCACATACACTTTTGGTGAGAAACAAGTTTCACTGGTAGCAGAACCACTTGTAATTTTTTCAGCTCTGGTGTCCTTTCATGAAACTTCAGCTAAAACTTCATTTTTTATGCTGAACTACCAGAGAAAACACAGAAATTACAATAACTCCTGTTTGTTAAGCTCACAACTGCTTTCAAGATGCACAACTGAACAAAATGAAAGCTGCCTTCCTTTACCACCCAAGATGCTGCTGCATTTCAAAGGGGTGATAGCCAAATGCATTCAGATGATAAGAACAAACTGTTCAAGGAATGATTCTCAGCAATATTCGATAATATTCGATAATAACAGCCATGAAATGAAAGCAGCGTTAAGTTTTATTAAATGATTTTCCACTGCCTCCACACTGAAGTATTAGCCTGTGCAGCAGAGAGCTCAACTAAATTAACAGTTGAGAAAGAAGTGTCAGGAGCTATTACAAAACATATTCCCAGTAATGAAATTCAAAGTCCACGGGAGCAGTTGTTTTATAGATGTGGAAGGGGGAAAGAAAGGCAATCCTTGTCAGTAGCCCATGAGAAGTGGAATATCAAACTCCCCCACTTCACCCTCCTCTGCAGAGTCCCTTGACCATGTCTGTGCTTCCTGTGCTGGGAATGAGCACAGAACAAACTGGGGCTGGAAGGCCAGGAGGATCCAGGCTATGTCCCACTGCCATCAAACCAGAATCCCTCCAGTCCTCATTCCCCAGAGGTGTAAGTGCTCATTGCTTATTCTGCAGGTGTGGCCTCAGCAGGGGCAGACCTTGCAGCTGAAAGGTGCTTCTCCACCCAGATTGGAGCATAAATGCAAGTATTTCACAGCCAGATGGACTCACTGCAGATGGGAGGGGACCCCTGGTGTCCCTGTGGTGCAGGGGTGCTGCCAGTCAGCTCCAGCAACAGAGCGTGCCACCAGCATGTGCTGCAGCCCCTGGTTCTCAGCTCAGCTCACAGAGACCCCAGAGACTCCAGCCCCCCTTCCCAAACAAGGAGGGAAGTGTTCCCACAGCACCTGCTCTAGGTAAAACACCCAGAGGTTTGGCCTGCCCAGATGACATCACCCACAGACAGATGTTTGGCCATCCTGCCCCATCCCTGGGAGTGTCCCAGGCCAGGCTGGACAGGGCTTGGAGCAGCCTGGGATAGTGGAAGGTGTCCCTGCCATGGTAGGGCTGGAATGAGATGAGCTTTAAGGTCCCTTCCAACCCAAACCATTCCATGATGCTCTGTCTCCCTGGTACAGCCCTGCAGTGGGGTGGGTGTATCACCCACAAGGAACCCAGCAGAGCTACAAGGACTGAACTACTGCAAACAGTTTAGAGTTCTCCCAGTTCAGACAAATAAATAAAATTAATTACCATGGTGTAAACAGAGTGACCCAACATCTCCTGTTCCTTCCTGTTGGGCCAGTGTTGGTACCTCTGATGTGCTCCACCTCCCACTGTTCAGTCATCTTAGAGCTAATTACACATCTACTCCTAAATTTCTTCTACCCGTTATCTTTACAAGGAACTGAAAGAATTCAGCCTAGAAAGATATTCAAAGGAAGATACCTTGTTCATGAGCTATAATTATCAACCTAGAGAAGATATTTCTGAGACTAGAAAATTTCAGGGGAAAAAACAGAAAATTGAAACCAAGATGCCATGCTGAAAAATGGCACTGGGTAGACCACTCATGGGTATTGTGGATTTAGCAGCAATTGAGCATCTAAATTAGAAAGCACAATTTTCAACCACAGGTTCTCAGGCTCCATGTAGGAAACACTGGATGGAACTTGTGGTCTATTAATGAGGAGGTCACACAATCACACAAACTCCTGATCTTAGTACTTTTAAGATGTTGTCAGCATTCCCTACCCAATGCTGCCATCCTTACTGAAACCTCATCAGCTGATCAGATGAAAAAAACAATCCTTGCATGATAAAAAGAGAATTTACTACCCAAAAAGATCAATTACAAAGGCTGGTAGGTCAGAGACACTACAAAATATATGCAATTTGAAATACAGACACACTTTACTAAAATATGAAAAGCCAATTACTTTTTTTTAGCTGTTCAGCTTAGTCATTAATACCTGCTCTGGGATCACTTTATGCCAGAGCAAATAAAGGAAAGATGACAAGGGAGCTCCAGTCATTGTGGCTGTAGGATTTGCATCACCAGCTTTCTTGCCCTTCCTACTCTGCCTCCAGGGATCTGAACTCCCAAACCTCATTCTGATTAAACTCCATGTGTAAACTCCATCAGAAATATCAGTTTACTTATATTTTCTTAGTGAAAGAAGGGGAAAACAAACCAAGATGTGCCCTAATTCATGTGAGGCTTCTGCTGTGGCAGATCTGATGAGACAGAACTCCCAGATGTGAACATTTCTGCCCAGCTCCCATGGCTGGACACACAGCCCCAGGTGACTCCCTGAGCTCCCCACAGAAAGGATGGATCATTCTGCTGCCTCACCCCTCTCTCTTGCATGCTTGCCTCATCTGAGCCATGACTCTGCCTCATACAGTTATGGGGCAATTTGTCTGCAGTGCTGCCCACAGAGCCTGCACTGTCACTGGTGACAGAGAAAGCATTAACCAGCCTTGGTCCCAATAAAGAAAGCAGCAGCTGCCCAAGTGTGTTTGTGTAACAGGCCTAGGGATGCCTCCATGGTGTTAAGAACATTTGTAAACCTTCTTCATGACTATTAATTACTTGGAAATACAAAACCTAATCAGCTTTCAGACCCAGGCTGCCCTGGCCTATTTACACAACACGTTGTTTTGCTGCCAGTTGTGTGCCTGAGCTGTCAGAGCACATTTCCTTCCCCAGCCAAGTCTGGATGTGCAGTGATGGGCATGTTTGTGCTGGAGCATTACTTATGCAGGCCAGAAGGTCTCCATGTCCCCTCCACTTCTTCAAGGGCATCTTCCAGCTATAGCTGTGCTATAAATACTCCAGCCTGGGCTCTTTCCAGCCCAGGCTGTCAGGGTACAATAAGAGCACACAAAGGTGTGGAATGCACTCAGACTAGAACAGACCCCCAGCTCCCAGACTGGCCACAGACCACTTGAGAAATTGTTTCATGGTATTAAAACTTTGCATCTCATTCCCCTCAACTCCAAAGCATCACGGCTTTTTTTCCAGTATTGTACAGCTGGTACCACCCTGTTCCAAACACCAGCACCACCTGATCACAGATAAGTGTGCAGTCCTGCTGGGTGATAACACTGGACTAGACCCCTTCTGATTCCCACTACCTCATTTTAGCTCCAAATCCAAAATATAAACAAGAAATCCAAGCTAAGAAAAGATTGAAGATCTAAAGCTATTAATAAGGACTGGCAATGTTGGTTATGTTGAGCATTAAGAAATCTAGAGCTTGGAGATTTAGGTGTGATCTTGGATTAAACCTGGTCCTGGTTTGATTCTTGAGATACACTAGAGATTAACTGTGAAAGAAGTGACATAAACAAAATGGTTTGGCTTCAGATGGAGGACAACTCCAAGATTTAGATGAACTCTGCAGAGATAATGGGACTCTGGCTTTTTCTTTTCACTGGCAACTCTCCAGTCTGTTTTTCTTGCCCTCCGATTGTGTTGTTATTTTCAGTACTTCCTTGGAGGGGTACAGAGGTCTCTAAGTAAGGTACATGAGGCTTTTTCAAGCACCTAGGTGAGCCAAAACATTGCCAAAATAATGTACTCTGATTTGCCTTTCTGACATTTCCCAAGCAGCTACTGTCCTTCTTTGAGCACATAGAAGGATTGTAGTGACTAAATTCAATGTTTAAAGTAAAGGCACAAAGCTCTTCCTGTCCCCCTCCATGCCTGGAAGCAGTGAAGGTTAAGTATGGATCAGGATCTCTCAGCACAACTGCATTCTCATTTCCACCAAGCCTGTTTTTCCTTTCAAGGAAAGATGCATTGACAAAATTACAACCACACAGAGCCATTCATGAGAATCAACAAGGAGTGATTTCCTCCCTTTGCCTTGGTGTCCTTGCCCTTTCCAGGGCATTAACACACATGCCCAGACAGACTGCATGGTCACTTCCCTCACACAGAGCTCAGCAGCCACCAGATTGCCCCCAGTGCTGGCTTCAGCTTTGCTGTCTCTTCATTTCATGACTCTCCTTCCTTCTTGGCTTCTTTGTGTCTTATGAAAGCAGCATGCAAATTTCTTCAAATCTATGTCCCAATTCTATCTGAACTCATCAGCAGGCTTTATTCTGTTAGTTTGTTTTTCCCTCTTGGAGAATGGCCTCATCAAACCCCTCATTCATGAAACAGATCTCATCTCCAGTCCCAGAATGTCTTTACAAACACATCCTGTCTCCTGCAGAGCTCAAACATCAGGAGTTTTCTCAGGTTCAGAGTGGAGCTGCCCAGCTCACCCCATCCTGCTGTGTTCTGGAGCCCTCCCCCTGCTCTGAGCTGGGGCTGGCACATGCTGAGCCTCTTCTGTGTGAGGGAGGTGTTTGGTGCCATGTGTGTAAACCCAGGTAGCTGTTACAGGCAGAAAACACCACCATGAGAAAGGGGGAAAGGAAAGGCTGACACAGCTAAAGCAGTTCCCAAAGAAATCTGGAGAGTCTGTGAGTTACCTAAACGTACTGACCTGATCGTTTGGCACCACAGTGGACTCAAACTTCTCTGAAAACCAGTAGAGATGTTAGTTCTTATAAGAACCTTGAAACCACTACCTAAAACCAATGTAAGTCTTGTGAACTGACAAAGTGATGGAATATTTTGAAACATTTTGATATCTTGTGCATCTTCTAACTCTATCCTGTATCTGGAAAAGTGCAGCTGATCCCCCATCTACTCTCAACAGGCAAATGTCTGCAGCACCTTGACTTCTACAAGACGAGATGGCACTCTGAGCCTGTCTACAGCCTTCAGCTGCTGTGACCAACTGCATCTTTCCACACTGCACTCACAAGAAAAGCTCCCCAAAAAGTAAATTCAGAACATCTGAGAGATTAGAAGACCCTCACATCTAAAAGCTACTGGAGGCTGGTACAACGTGTGGCTGGGAGATGTTCCATGAGTTCAAACATCTGAACTCCACTCCCAGCTTTACCACAGACCCTCATAACCTTGAGTAAGTCATTTTGCTTTTCTTTTTCTGCTCTCCTGATTTGTTTTTCAGGTGAGAGATTCCCTGGGAATGGCTGTGTCTCACACAGTGTGCTGAGATAGCAGAACCCTAAGATGTAGGACTGCAGACTTGATTGGGCAGTACACCTGATTAACAAAGGGAATAGCTGCAAGGAATGTTTCCTATCAGGACTTACTTATCAATTAAAATTCTATTACACATGCTTTTTGCATAAGAACTGTCTTTTTCACTTGAAACTAGACATAAGAAAAAAATGTCCTGAAGCTCAAGAGATTTGGATTGATTTGTCATTAACATCCACAGGGACAAGGTCTGGTTCCTGTGCTGCCTATCATCTTCTGGCTGCTGTCCATTTACAACAGATGGGCTGGACTCCCTTGAGACTCACAGCTACCTATCAGGCCTGATATAGCTGTGGAAATTGTTCTTGATCTTCTAGCATAGCTCTGCCTCTTGTTTTCTAATGTCTTCTGAGAGAACACCATCCCTGCATGTCCCCTTTCTGATCTGACAATTCAGAGCAGCAGTCCATGTCCTCCCTCCTGTTTGCAGAGACTTTGCTCTGAGGTCAATGTTCTGTCTGGCAATTTGTTCCCATCAATGCTTTTTTGTTTACTGCCTAGGAGAGGTGTCTCTGGCAAAGCCCTGGTATTTCACAAAAATCCAGGGAGCATTAGACAGAAAAGGGCACAGTCATTAAACAAAATTACTGGAAGTATGTTCATGTCTCCCAAATGAACTGTAATATTTTCTTACTGACTTACACATTGCAACAGTGGCTCATGGAACAGGTTCACACTTAGATATTTTAAGGCATATCCTCTTCAGGGTCACTGCAGGTGACTTCTAAATCTCCTAAGAGAGAAAGAAATTAGATTTCAAGGACACTTTTTGAAGGTACCTGAGTGATCTAAAAGGCCTCCTGTGGATTACTATCCTGACACCAGAACTGCAGGTTCATGGCATCCTGCTCTCCATGAAGACAAATTGGTTGCAGCCTGACCAGAAACAAGCAAAACTCTGCAGTTCAATAGAGCACAGGAACATGCTCTATTGAACATGAAACAAGCAGTTCAATGCATAGCAACAACCAACATCTAAGAACGAAACTCTTGTTCAAACAAGATCATTCCTTTCACAGATAGGGCAAAGTGCTGGTGCTTTAAAGGACTTTCCATTGTATTTCACCTCCACCTCCCAGTACAGCCCCAGCAGTGACTTTGAAGGTGGCTGCTCTTTCTTCCTTTTGCTTTCTATGAGGATCCCAATGACCTTTAGAATTTTAGTATAAAAATCAGGTCGTTTTCCAAGATGTAACCTATAGGAGCTTTTATCTACTCATAAGGAACACTTACACAAAACTAAAATAATTAGCAAGCACATCACTGGGACTTAATAAAACCATCAGCATTAACCACAAACACAAACTCTAGACTTGCCTGCAGGAGCAGGTGTTATTATCTCACTGAGCCAGTCCCTTACACATATCCACATCCATCCCCAAAGCTTGTACTGCACAGGGGAGAGCAATAACCAGTTTTGGTTATGTGCTTTGGTTATTTTTATTATTGCATTATCTCTGAGGTGTGTGGACCATAAACAGCTACATGAAGCAATTACCTGTATGTGGGCCAGTAGAGCAGCAGCTTTGATGAAACCCTGAATTCATGATGTGAGATCACTACTCTGCAAAAGACTCTTTGATCATACACAAGCAATAACCACTTCAAGTTCTTTCCTGCAGTTGGTAAATGAGGAAAACCCCATGTTTAGATCCTCAGGGACCCTCTTAACTAAAAACAGAAAAGCTGCAACAGCAGCATGCCTACACAGAGTGTGTAATCTGCTTAAACACTGCACAGGGGGGGTCTCTGATTCCAAGAAAAAACTCTTGACATAACCTACAGGTGCTTTAAAGAGCAGTGGCAACATTCTTGAAAGGATTATAAACCATTGCTGCTACAGCCCAGCATTTACCCCAGCCACATGGGAAATCTTTAACTGTCTGAAGATTAGGAAAGAATTAGGAGCAACTCAGCTGAAACATTTAAGCTTGTGCAGACTGGAGTCAGGTGAATCCAGGAGAGCAAGGAGAGCCCCCAGCAGGTTCTGAGCACTCATGCTGTGCTCTCAGTGCACCCACCCTCCAGCAGCTCCCTTCAGAGTGACCCAACATCACAACAGTGCAGCTCCTTCTCCTCAGCCCTGCCTTTCCTGGACATGCCACAGAGGCTGCTGAGTCCAGTTTAGTTCTGTCTCACCCCACCAGGTACCCCACCTGTCTGGGGCCCTTCTCCCTGAGCCAGTGTCAGCCATGCCCAGGGCACACACAGACCCATCAGCTCAGCAAGAGGGCAAACACCCAGCCTGGCTCACCACAGCCCTTGCTAGGAGACAAAAATGTGCACAAGGGACTAGGAGACACTTCACCTCCCAAATCCCCTCAGAGCACATCTGCTGCCATCTAACATCACAAGCTGTCATTCTGTGCCCTGCTGATGGCAGCTGAGGGTGTCCTGCCAGAGCTCTTCCCTTTGTCCAACTGCAAGGCTGCATTTTCCCAGCACCTTGGAACAAGCCAAAAACCATTACCTCAGTCCCAGTGCAATTACACCTGCATGGAATGAGAGCTGGAGGAGCTGAGAGTGAAGTGGTTCTGTTCCAGGGAACAGCCTTCAGCAGCTTTTCCACACAGGGATGTTCTGCACAGAAAATCGCCCAGTGGCCACAGAGACTGGAAACTCCATTTCTGCCTTACTGTATAAGAGAGATGAATATCATAAGTCTGGACTATTAAAATAAGCAAAGCCCTAAATTGTTCAATTAACATGAATTAGTCAAGGTGAGAGAAAGGACATGATGGAGTGAAAGTATGTGACCCATTTGGGAGGAAAACAAAACATGGAGTGCCTTCCCAGAGTGTGCAGAAGACATTTTCCTCAGGTTGCAGAGCTAAATACAATACATAAGATTGGTTAGTTCAGTCTTTAACAGCAGTTCTGGACAGATGAAGCCTTAGTACCTACATTCTTGGGGAAAAAAAGGTTTTGCTACAGTCTAGATCTTAAAAAATTATTCTATTTCAGATTCTTAAAATTCCAGTTGAATTTCAGACATTTGGGAAGTTGAGTAAAATTATATTGGTGCACTTTCAGGTTGAGAACAAAGGCTCAGTTGCAAAGAGAAATGCTGCAGCAAAATTGACTTGATGTCTTTTCTTGTAAAGCTGCTTTTAATGTAATAAACAGCAGCATCATTAATGCATTTTACTGAGAACCATAGAGATTAACTCTGCTGGGGTGATGCAAAATCCTGGATTTCTGCAAAGGAAAAACAACAAATATTATCACTTATTCTACAGAAATACACAAGAATTCCAAATTTGAGAGCAGTGAATATGTGTAAACAGCTTCCTTACTCTATTCTGCTTTTTAAGGTAAAACAATGATAAGAGAAGGTTCTTTACTTGCAGCATCCCCAAAATGTGCATCCACATTTCTCCAAAGAGGATGGATGGGGGATGGAAAGAAGACAAGGAGATGCAGATGGCAAAGTGCTCCCACTGTTGTTCTTTACTTGAGCTGCTCATGCCTGAGACACAAACAGGTCAGGCAGCTGCCCAAACACTCACCTGAGCCCAGGTACAGCCTTAAAAGGTGTTCCAGCAAAGCAAACCCTGAGTTTTACCTGTTCCCAACCCAATTCCCACTGCCACAGCCAGCAATAACACCTCAGTCTCAGAGCACTTCTTCATTGCACACCCAGCTGCCTCCAGAAGGGAGGAGCAGCTCATCCACCTGCATGCTCACACTTCAGAAAAGGGATATAAATTTCCATTTTAGCCCTAAAGACACAACATTTTCCTTGAACTACTGAATGCTTCAGTGGCTTCACTTGAAATCCTGAGCATTCAGCAGCATTCTTCTTCCCAGGGTCATGCAAAGTTTATCTTTCCAAATCACTCAGTGCATCTGTAATCAAGCTGTATCTTGGCTGTAGTCCTCAGGTTTACATCTTGCTGTCTGTCACTTCCTTCACAGGTTCACAGGAGGTCAGAGCCCCCTGTCCTTCACATCTTCTCACTGAAAACACATCCAGTTAAAGCCAAAAGACAACTGATGGAGCTTCTCACGCATGACTGCAAGATTTAAGATCATTTCCACAGTGGAATGCTTTCCATAGTGTGCTTTTTACAGCTGCCAAGTGGTTACTCATGCAAATTAGCTGTCTCATAAGTGAAAGCACTTCAAGGGATGCTCTCAGTACCCCTCCAGATCATTATATTTAAAGTTGTTTTGATATTTCTGATTTAATTCAGTTCTTACTGTGAAAGATACTAGGTTAATCAAAATATGAGGGAGCCCACCATCTATTTTTAATTAATAAATTATAAGCTATTGTGTAATCAGTAAGATTTCATCAAAGTTAAAATGAAGTGCTCATCATTCATGAACACAATTTTCAGCTGAGGATCATGCAACAATGCCAGAAGATGAAGAATGGAATTCCAAGCACAAATGTGACTGTCCCTGCAGCACTGAAATAAGGTGGCCTTGAGCTCACACAAAAGCTTTCAAACAGTAAGGTTGCACTCTTTCAGAAAGTATTTTAAAGTATGTTTAAAATTCAGCACATCTTTCAGTCCCATTAATAAAAGGAATGTCTTTTAAACATATCCATAAATCTAAATACAGACATCATTTTTTCCCTGACTAGATGATTTAATTAAACATTCATTTTTCTGAGCAGGGGTCTGAGCACCTCAGGAAAGCAGCAGCACGGGCAGTAGCAGCCAGAGCCACCCAGTGTGCAGATCTGCTCTTTGGCCATGTCCAGGTCCAGCCCAAACCTTTGCACAGTCCTGGAAACGCCTCCTCAGGATCTTGTTTTGTTTACATCAGCCTCCTCACCAGCCTGAAGAGAGCTGCTGCTTTCTGTAAAGTGAATGACAAGCTGTAGGCTGGAGTCTGATGTTTATATTGCCTTCAGGGACTCACAGGAACAATCAAACATTCTGTCCTACCATGGCTCCATCTCTTGGACTCCCAGGGTCAGGACAGGGCTCTGCATCAGCCATTCCCTGCAGGTGCTCCTCAGGATCCAGGGTGGCTCTGGAGAGGTCTGAAGTGACTGGATTTCTTTCAAGATAACTCCTAGTTAAGGAAAAGCTTGTAATTGCTCACACTGAAAATGTGAGATTGTGATCTGCACACAGGACAGCAAGCAGGATAGTCTGCAGGATGATCAGTTCTGCTGGATAACTGGATCTTGTTGTGACTCCATTTTAGATAATCAAAATACTTGCTCAATGTGAGAACTGGAGCCCTGACATCCATAATGTGACAAAGCAGCCCCATGGTGCATCCTCACAGCACTGGCTGGTTGGGCTGTACAGCCCCCTGAGCCCAGCAGAGCAAATTGTCCACCACAGAACGTGGTACTCCAAGAACCAGCCTTAAAAAAGAAACTTGCATGGAACTCACATTCACTACAAAAGGTGTTCACACATGCTAAGTGCATTTATGGGTTGTGTTGAAGAAGAGAAAAAAATCTTATATTAAAAGAAAAATAATTAAAATTGAGTTTGAAATATTTAAATTGCTTTGAAAAGTAAATCAGGTTCTGGGTCCTGATACTGAAGGATATTTAAAAATTGAAGCCAACAGATAAATATTGCAATTGATTTCAGTCATGGACTAAAATCTCTCTGATGTCTGGGGGAACTTAAGACTCACCAAGTCTTCTGAAATAAAGGCTGATACTTTTCCCCCAGGTTCAAAGCAGTTGGAGAATGATACCAATTCTGTATTCAAATCAGCCCATGAGGATTAGGCAAAGGTAGCTATTATCTCTGCAAAGCATGTGCATAACAATGAACATTTAAAGAGAAAAATCTTCCATTTCAGTAAAATTTTATGAGAACACAAAAAATAATAAAACCTTTATCTCAGACACCTTATGCAACATCCTCCTCCTAGCAGCACTTTTCTCTCTGATGGCTTTTACAATATTCTTATTCAAGAAACCGTTTTTCCCAAAATGCTACATTTGCAGAGGTACATTCTCATTTCACTGTGTTTTAAAAAACAGTAATTCTGTTTGAGACATCAATGCTTTTTGATACTCAAAATGTAGATAAGGTAAGATTCAGCATGTTTTATTGACTCAGTTTTAAAAGCCTTGAAAATCAACAATTCTCACTGATGACAGCTTGGTTTGGGAAAATGTGATTTTTATTTAAGGCAATGGGTAATTCTCCAGTTACTTTGCAGTGTAATATTGGGATTTAGCTCTGACAGTGAGTCCTTATTATTAGGAAGTTATTTGAACAATATGGATTATTCTTAAGCTAAATCTAAACAAGTGCCAAGAACAAGTCCAATTAATTTGTAAAGATAAACAAACCCATACTGCAACATCTCCCAGGAGCTCCCAGGACAGTATCATGCATTACTTCCATGTCTCAGCACTGGGAAAAGTATTCTGTCACCTGTGACTGCAAAAATAAGCTTGAAAATACCCCATATCAGAGCAATAAGTGGGTTTAAACCCAGAAAACAGCTTTTATTTTTAAATTTGAATTGTTTTCAGTCAGTTACATAATTCCAGTGTCTCACTTAGAACAGGTCAAAGTTTTAAAGCAAAAGTTTCTTTCCAAACAGTTTAAAAAAAGCCCAGATGTGGCACTCAGGGCCAGGGTTTAGCTGATGAGGTGGTGTTAGGTCATAGGTTGGATTCTACCTTTGTGGACCTAACACCACCTCATCAGCCTCTTTTCCAACCCAGTTCATTCTGTTATTCTATTACATTAAGAGATCATGCATCACACTTGACATTTTTTATATTCCAATTCTGAAAAAATCGTAGCATCAATTCAGAAAAAAAAAAAAAAACCCCTACAGAAATCCAATCAAATTTCCTGTAATTTAAAACAAAGTGGGAATTTTCCAAATCCCAATCTCCCAAAGAGTTTCCCTGTGGCACTGAGTGAGGCTGACACTTCTTAGCTGATCCCCCAGTAACAGCAGCACACAAACACCTCCCCAGCAGCCCTGCAGTGAGTGCCCTCGTGCTCACCTGCCCTTACCAGCTGACAGAAGGGACAGCCCTGCCAACCCTCTGTGAAAAACAGCAGCAAATTATGGACACATGAGAAAAGCTTCGTTGTTTTACTGTTGAAACTTAACCTGTTCCTTCTTTTACATTGATTTTTCCATTTTCCCTAGGTAAAGTGATCAATCTTGGCTGCCCAACAGCATGTAGAGCAAATAAAAACCCATTTGATCTACTCTGTTATGGATCTGCTTGTTAGAGTACCTTTGGAGAATGTTTATTTCTCTGGAAATATAAACATACTTGAGAATATGTTTTTCTGCAGAATCTTCTGCTGAAAGGTCAAAATCCTGCCATTTCTTCATTTCCTGGATTCTCTGTCCCATACCCCAGGAGTGCAGATTACCATTGGTACATCCTGGTGTTGGCAATTAGAGGCATGGGATGGGTCTGAGTGGGTTTGATTGCTTTAAAACAGATTTCCCTATCAGCTATTGAATTCAGGATTCAAATTTTTAATCCTCTCCTGGAAATTGCCTTTTTGTGTTCTGCTTTCCTAAAGCAATAGAGAATTTTCCTAAACTGTACTTCCCTTCCCTACAGCAGGGATTGTTCCTTTTTTGAGGAGTTTGGTCTGAAGTTCAAAGGTAATTTGTCATGGGGATGGTACCTGCAGGCGTTTGCTCTGAGCTGGACCCTGCCAGCTCCAAAGATTCCCCACAGGATTTACTGAAGGATGATGAATGTTTGCTCTCTCCAGACAAGATGCAGAAGTTCTCCAAGAAACTGTGGAAATTGATTTCCCCTTTACAAAAAAGGCTAATTACAGAGCCTTGGAAACATGTTTGTTATTTACTACAAGCAATAAAGAGACCACCTTTGACTCGGGTAGCAGTTTAGCCCAGACATTAAGCTTCTTAGTATTCCAATTTTGCAGCTGAATAAACTTAGATGTGGAGAGGGGACAGGGCCATCCCACCTGCCCCCAGTGAGCTGCTTGAGGAAGGTGGTGTTCCCAACACCCATCCTGCCCACCATTCCTGATAAATGCATACAAGGGGATGCAGCCAGCCCAAGGGATGAAGCCACCTGAGGGCACAGCCCACTGTGACCTGGAGATCAGCAGCAATGAGCACAGCTTTTCCCTGGAGGAGCCACTTGGCGCAAAGGATCATTCCTGGTGCCAAACACAGCCTTGGCTTTTGCCAGAGCGTGTGGGGCTGGTTTGGTGGCACTGCAGCATTCCCCAAGGCAGCCAGAGCCCTCTGGCACACACCCTGCAGAGCTCAGGACCGGGTTTTGGGCCAGCTGAGCAGGCTGGAGGCACTTGAACCATTCAGCCAACCGTTTGACCAAACACCACCCTTCTCTTTCTCCCTGCTTTGTGCTCACATTGCTTCTCAGCGTGGCTGAGTTTCATGGGGAGAAGATTTGATTTATTTGGCTTTGGTTTTTCTCACAACAATCTTTAGGAGCTGTTGAACACAACACTTCCCTTTGTGGCTGTGCTGACACCCATGGACAGGAGCCCTGAGGGCAGATGGGCTGCGGGGACAGCCTGAGCGTGGGTCGTTCATGCTCTGGGAAGGGAAGGGTGAGCAGTCCTGCCTCCACTCCTGCAGCTGTGGGCAGCTGATGTTTCCATCCTTGGAAAGGTCAAACCCTCCTAACAGGAGTGTTGGGAAGTGGCAGCACTCTGCAGAGCCCAGCTCTGGGCCAGCACAGCCCTGCTGCCCTGGGGAGCCTCTGCACAGCTTTGGGCCTCCTTGCGCTGCCACTGCAAGGATGAAACCCCACACCAACAAAATCAATCCATTCCTTTGATGAGGGCAATAACCAGAAGAGAAAAACGGGAGAAAAACAAACCTGGCCTTATGGCATTTGTGACATTCTGACAAGAACACAAAATGGCAAGAGGTCCTATTTTTAAAGGCCATCATCCTGCTGCTGTTGGACCATGGCAGAAAGCTGCCTCCACAACATGCCCTCAGAAATAAAAGCTGGACTACCACATAAATTTGCTGCAGCATGCCTCTGTTTTAAGGTTTCTCTCAGGGAAACTGAAGTCTGTGGGGAAAAGAAAACTATCCAGTATTTATTTTATAGCTGTGTAGTTAAATTTAGCCACGACTGATTCTGCAGAGGGACTCTGGATCTGCCCAGGAGAGAAACAGAAGGCAGAACCAAGATGGCAATAAACAGAGAAGGTGTAAATAGGACTAAGACACTCACAGAAACGTGGAAAGAGTAAAAACAATTTTTCTATGAGTAGCTTCATGGTCTTACATTGCAAGAGAACAATTATAAGAAAACTAGTGGGTTTTTAGGCTCTCCAGGTAAAGGATATATTTTTAAGACTTCAGATTAATGAGACCTAGTGCAGTCACTTAAAGGAGGAAAAATTCTTTAATTATTCAAAAGAAAAACCCAATAATTAATATCTACCAGAAATAATAAATCAGCTAGGGTAATCTCATTTTCATTATGCTTATTAGCTCAAGAGGTTGGTCAAATCAAACCCAATTTCATTTTGAAGAAATAAATACACTATTATTTTTAGCTCATTTCCAAAGACTGTGCAGTCATTGTCCTTGGGCTGCCTGCCTGTCTGTCCACTCTGATAAGTTTGGAGCCTGCTGGCCAAGTTCAACTTGAATTAATGACAACATAGCAATCTCAGAGATGTTATTGTCAGACCTGTTTAGTGACCAATCTCTGGCCAGGAAGGACTCAAACAAATGCCCCTGCTTTGGCAGGCAGAAGCAACAGGTGTGAAACCTCCTTACCTGATTGCACAGGAAGGGATGGGCACAAAGAGAGAGAGAGGGATTGCAGAACCACACATGAAGATACAGACAGGTCATAGAGGCACTGCAAGGAAAGCCCACACAGTCACCAATAGCCAGTAAATCTGTGATTTCAAACAGAATCCCTTATCTTCATATCATATTTATTTATTCTCAAAAAAATCAGATTTTAATACGAAAATATTCCATTACCTATACAGCAAAAATAGGTTAGAAAATTTCCTGACACTGACCCCAAATTCCCACAAACTGGGGGGGATAATCCTTAGCAAACTGATGAACAGGCTGTGTTCTATGAAGGAAATTACCAACCTGTTGCTTATAACCTATTTCATGTTATTACTAAAATATTTACTGAACAGATATGATGCAATATCTCCTTCTCTTTGCAAAATTCTCCTAGGGCAAAAAATAGGTAATGACTTAAAAATAACATACACCACATTGGAAATCAATGAAATACTCTCTGACCAAGACCCAATAACCAAGTCATGAGCTGTCACACTTCTATTTTTAGGAATGGATTATGTTTTTTCCTGGGCATTGGCAATGACTGCTTTCCTTATGTATCAATTCTGTAATGTGACCATTTACTAACTGAGATGTTTGATACACAACCTTGTGACAGTGTTTATGGCAAATACTGCAGAGTAAACAACCAGCATTACCCAGAGGCTGGGCTGGAACACCAAAGTGTGCCTTAGGAAACCACCAAACTGCTCCCAGGTGCCTTTTCAGCTGGGGTGAACCAGCAAAAGGAGATGACAAAGTAGATCACAGCCACAGGAGCCAGCTGCTCCTACAGTCCATCCATGTTCTCCCTGCTCAGAGCACTTGTGGAGGAGAGTGCTGGACTTGTACCAGGAGAGAAAAGTCTTTGATCAGCAGGAAGGAGTGAGCAGGACCCACAGAACATCTCAAACCTGAACATTTAGGGCAAAGACAGCACCCACCTTGAGCGTTGCATCCACTCCAAAGAAACAAATGAGGAACAGGAGCAGTGGAGCAGCCAAACCAACCCAACAGCAGAGCTGCTTGGCTCTTACCATTCAGCAGTAGAACAGAACTGGCAGTGAAAGGTATAAAAGGCCCTAACCAGCAGGAAAACTTAATCCCAGCATCAAGGGGATTCCCATTCTGCCTGGCAGGAGTGGTCTGGGAAGGGACCATGCTGGAGAGAGTGGCTGCCTGGATTTCCTGTGCCTTGGTTTGCCACAGGGAACAGAAAGCCACTGTGAACATGGAGTGAGAAGCTGCAAGAAGAAAGATGAAAATTTACAAACTCACAGGGAAATTTTTCATTAGTACCTGTTACATTTCTGTCAAAGCCTGCTGCACTATGCAAAGGCCTTTTATGTTTGGGTTTTTTTCCTTCATTAATTCTGATGTTGACCATTATCACACCCTCCTTGCTGTAGTAATTACAGCAGACAAGAGACACAAGCCTGAAACATCAATGGATGCAAGTAACACTTGACTTTATGGTGTTCCAAATCAATTCTCTGTAGTGTGGGTTTATCTTGAGCAAAACAAAAGAAATCTGTGAGAAACTAAGTGCAGCAGAGGGTGAGATGCAGGTTGGTAAGCACTGCAGATGAGGCCCCTGGTAGTATTTTGAGGAGGATGTGACACATCAAGGTGCAGATACCTGAACTCTTGCTGAATGCACTGGACTGTGTGAGCTCACTGTGATTCTCAGCCCAGACCCAGCATGATCAATCCCACAACAGCTTAAATATATGCTAAAGGGATTACCTGGCCTACATGACATTTCATGTGGTGCCAGCTCACCTTCACACACATGGCAAAATGTGGGCAATAAATTCCAGGATGCTGGCACAACATCCTGAATGCCACCACAGCACTGAGCATCTCCAGCTCTGTCAGTGTCACATGCTGTGACAAATCCACACTCAACTCTTTTTTGCCTTAAGGAGCAGCTGACAACTAAACAGCAAACTGCTGAGATGCCCTAAAGCATCCTAACCAGGACTAGGATGGGGCTGTGACTGAGAAGTCCTCCTTACTCCAGGTTTTGGGGTTTCTCATAGACCTTTACCAGCTCTGCTATCAGAGATGTGCCCACATGTGACAAAGCTGGGACCAGAAGCTCAGCAGTGTGGCACTGTGCTGAGGGAAGAGTTCATGGCTCCTGGTTCTCCTCTTCAGCACCTGAATCTACAACCTGCAGTTCAAGGCTCCACATATTCAAATCCAATTCTTTCCTTAGTGACTCACCAGCAAACAAGCATTTTCTGCACTCTTTAGTCCAGCAGGATATAGACTTTTCAAAAAGTAAAAACTTGTCTTTCCTTGACACAAGGGAGTTATATCATCACTTAAAAGTAAATAGATAAACTCTAAAATAATGCCTTTTTTACAATTGCTGTGCTGGTTACTCTAGACTGATGTACAATGCCTTTAGCAGCTGATTGCAAGTATAATCTTGTCTAAATGGAGAGGAAGATGTATAAGCATTTGCCAGAAAAAATGCTTTTTGATTTCTCTTAAAACTCTCATTTTTCAATATTTTAGCCCATGTTCAGCCTTATTCCACATAATCTTTATTAACATTTGCCACTACTTCATTAAATTTTACTACTATCACTATTGCTCACCAAAGCCTAAAGCAAAATATTAACCTGGGAATGGAAAACACTTGTACATTTTTATCCCTTATGCAGCATGCATAAAAGAAGTGTGGTTTCTGTTTCTCTGCCTCCCTGGGGGATTCACTGCTGCAAAGAACTGCACCACCTGGTGAAAATACCTTATTTCCTACCTTCCTTATTTGCCTGTAACTCTGAGAATAAAAGCAACACACTTTATCAGGACAGCCAAAACTTCAAACTGACCTAGTGGAGGGGGCAAACTCCTCTGCAGCACTTCTGCTCCCTGTGGGAGAGATTTTGTCTGCATCCTCACCAGCAAAGTCTTGGAACAATTTCAGTGTAACAGAGCTTTATAAATTCATGAGAGCACAGCAGAGCTCAGCGTGGGGCCTGTCTCAGAGGGCAGTTTCACACAGCATCCTTGTATTGCTCCCTACAGGCTGTGAACCAGAGCACACTGCCACTGCCCCCCTCAGAGGCAGAGTGATCCCTTCTGCCTGCTGCCATTCCCCAGAAATGCAGGAATTGCACCTACCAGAGACTGCAGCTCCACCTGGCAAAGGTAACAGAGAGGGTACAAACTAAACTCAGCAGCTCTAGAAGTGCTTCAGCATCCACTTGCAGCAAGTCCTAATAGGATACTTGTAAATGGTTTGGAGTTATTTTAGTAGGAACGATCTAATAGTCAAATTGGTTTTGCACAGATCATTGTTATAATGGGTAGCATGAAAAGGAGGGAGAATTATGCTTCCTCCTGAGCCTCCTGTATTAAAGTTAATTTCATCAGGATAATCATTGCCTGGGAGTACCCAGCCCTGTGAAGACCTTTCTTTTCTTGCATTAGTGAATTATGTTTTAATTCCTCATTATCAGTGATGGAAATACTGTGCAGAAAACCCATCACACACAGATAATTTGGGACCATTCACCCATCTTTGCCAGCTGCCTGCAAGGAGGAGCTGCCATGCTCTACACTGCCCTCACACACCTCAGCACACCTCAATTAACAATTCTGTGTATCACTACCTGGACTGAATTTATTCTTGATCTTTGACTCCTTAATACAGAGAAATGCAATAATAAAGTGCCAGCCAGAAGGCTGGCTTCCCACAGATCATTCAGAATGTTTTTCTATTCCAAATTTGAAGCCTTTAAAAACACTCCTAACTCCACTGCTTAGTGAGTCCTGTGGCTGTTTCTTATCTCATCTACTTCTCCTTGTCTTATTCTGTTAGAGACCCTCCCTGTTGGATAAAGTCATCAGGTCTTTGAATAAGGAGAAACAATTTCTTCCACTTGATTAACTGCATGACTTAATGCTATCAGCTCCATTAGGGGACAGGAGCATGAGACAGGCTATCAGGGAATCAAAGTCACTCACAGCAACACAAATCTCTGCAGCAGCAGCATGAGGTTTGAATAATCAATTGAACATTCCCAGGGAGTTTGCATCCAATAATAAAAATATTTCTTGCAGCTTTCAAAGGTATTGTGCTGCACAGGAGATTGACAGTAAAAACAAAATTCCTACAGCATCACTTCTTAGGCTATTTGCAGAGCTTGACATGGGTAAGGTGCAAATCTGGGGCAATTCAGATATGAGAATATGACATTATGATAGAGATATCTGTAAGTAACTGCAATTATTAGAACAAGATAAATGGCTCCATCTGGGTGCTACTGGTCAGGAGAGCACCTATGGCAGAGTGAGCTGCCAGCTGCCTGAAGGCTGAGAGAGTCCTGCCCATGTTTTACTGACTAACACCTCAGTAAAGGCTTCTTGGGAAGTGTGAGGTCTGAGGCAGTGCTAACCTGCCCAGGGGCTGTTGAGCATTTGAAGGAGAGCTGCCCACTGCACCAGGGTGAGCACCTTCAAACCCCAGGGAGCCACACAGCTCTGCCAGTGGAGGAACCACAGCTCCTGTTGGATGTAGCACACAAACCCTGAGCTTTCCTGGAGCCCAAGGACAGCCAGTGCAGCCCCAGGCCCTCCTGCTTTAGCCATGAGTTCCTGTGCCTCCAGCCCATGAGCTGCAGGGAGGGCTGGAAGTTCTGCTGGGGAGGAGACAGAGTGCAGCATGCTGGCCAAGTCAGATAAGGCTTTTGCTTTTAAACCAAGCAGTTTGGTTCAATTGCTGATACACACGAGCTATTTTTGTCTGATGGGATTCATCAGTCAATCCTGGTACATCAGTATCCACATCAAAACTGTCATATGTGGTAGGTGTCTCAGGAGAAGGAACTAGGACTGATAAAGTCTCATAAGGTCAACCAGGACTTCAGAGAAAATCTGGAAATTTGGAGCCCAGGCCAAGAACTCAACTTGGTAAATTCCTGTCTGAGATTAAAACCTTTGTACCACCTCAGTCCCATAAGCTTCCCAGAATAAACATCACTACAGCTACCAAGAACATGGAGCAAACTGCAAAATAATTACACTCATCATGTGCCAAGGGAAACCTGACTGATTGCTGCAATGCTGATTAGTTGCCCCCCCTGCTCTGAAGAGCATTAGCATGAGAGCAGAAGACACCTTTGATAGGCACTGAAATATCAAGGTTATCTCTTTGGCAGTGTGGCTGAGGTTACAGCCCCAGGAAAGGCTTGTTTCACCTCATTATCACAACCCCTTCCCCTCCTGCTGCCCATACCTCTGGCAGGGCGAGGCATGACCACCCCAAGCAAGAAACCAGTCCAGTCTTGGGCATTTCCAGGCCACCAGGAGTCTTCCTGCCTGCTGAGGACACTGCTCTCACACAGCTAGATGGTATAATAACTTACTCCACTCTGCAGCAGCTGCTTGCCAGAGATTAGGACTTCCAGCACTTATTTTTTCTAACTAAAAGAATTTACAACTTCAATTCTCAGTCAATTCTCAGCCCTGTTGCAGTTCAGCCATCTGACAGGAGCACACCAAACCTCATGTTTGCAAAATTCATATATATATATGTGTAGGATATTAATATGTCCTACTTGGGAACTTATATATCTATATATATATAAATATATATATATATAGATATAAGTTCCCAAGTAGGACATAGCAATTATCTGAAGCCCAGCCTGCAGGCCTTTTTCAAAGCTGCTCAGCTCCAGCCATCACATGGTGCAGGAGGAAGCAATAGGTCTCATACTCAAGAAGATTAACTCTCCAGAGCTTTTCTAATTAGAGACACCAGCTCCTTGCCAAGGAGATGTGCTTGCTGCAGCTTATTTTAGCTCTGCAGTTCTGACAAACCAGACACTTTTCTTCTTATGATCTTGTGTAATTGGAAGACAAACTTTTTCTGAATAATGAATGCTCAGAGACACCACAGTTCATGAAGAAGGGTACTCTCATGATAAAAACAAATGATAGCTTAACTGCAACGGAGTTTGCCCCTGTAAATCCCAGAAGCAGTGAACAGTTGGGGTTGGCAGGAATCCCCACTCCTGCTCATGCTGGAGCCAGCCTCAGAATCAGGTCAGGCTGCTCAGGGCTGTGCTCTGAGTGTCTCCAAGGACTGAGGCCTCCCTGCCTCTCTGGGTCCCCATGGCAATGCCTGACCACACTCACAGACTGAACAATTTTCCTACCTAACAATTCCACTTGCTGCAAACAGCTCATCATTGCCCATTGCTGCACAGCTCAGGAAAGAATCCATCTCTAGTCTCTGCAATTTCCCACCAGATTACATTTTATTTATTATTTGAATTGATCTTTGGTGCTCTCCACATTCTAAGCTTTTCAAAAATAAATTTTTTTTAGTTGTGAGAATTACTGGGTAGAAAGGGGAAGAGATGCCTTTCTACAGGAGTGACTCTGGAGTATGAGGGCCCCTTCTGCAGGGAAACAAGGTGAGCCAGGACCACAGCCCGAGCACAAACTCCTGCTAGGCAAAGGAATGTGCATTTCCAACTTACCTTTCCTTTTTTTACTCTGAGGGGTGTTTGATAGAGCTCCCCAGGAGCAGAAGCACAGCTCCTGTCACCATGGAGCACCAGAAATTCAGTGTCTCATCCAGGCAGCGGTGAGGATTAACATGCCTTCCTAACTCCTTTTGAACTTCTTCCTGTACTGAATACACAGAAGTTTCTAGTCCTTTGTTCTTCCCCATAACAAAGGGGGGAAGAAAAACCAGGTCAAAAAGCCATTTTTCTTCCTCTTCCATCAGCTGTGAGCAGCTCCAGGCTCCCTGATGTGCAGCATGAGCAAATGGCACCTTCAATGGAGGGCTGAGGAGCCAGCAGACAGAGGTTAGGGGTGCACTGGCTTCTCAAAGGAGCAGTCCAAGGGCAGGACAAAGCCAACACTGTGGTGTTGTGGAGAATCCCAGCACAGAAATGAGATTTCCATTTGCCCTGATGGCTTCACTCCATGCGTCACCGGTGTGCCTCAACCCTCTGAGCTGAAATCAAGAACAGGACCTGCAGTGCCCACCCTTCCCCACAGCTGATGGGTGTCACATCACAGAAACCAGGGAAAGATGGGAGCAAACCAAAGGTCAATGCAATACAGAGGCTTTAATAGAGTTTTCTGTGCTTTTTCCCTTGGACAAAACTGAGGGCTCAGCCCTTTGTCTTAACACAGCACTACAGGCTTTGGCAGGTATGTAATAGAAAAAATACCACTGGGACATTTTATTGTGCTTCCTTTTCTGCTTCTCTCCTTCCCCCACTGTCCTGGGAAAAAGCAGGTAGAGGAGTTTCAGCCATTGCCAACTGCTGCACTAAAACAATAGAATTTTGGGAAGGCCCAAAGCATTATTTGTAGCCACAATAAGCACAGTTTAGAACTAAGCCTTTCACATCAGCAGATCACAGCAGGGCACTGAAGAACTGATTGTGTACCTAAGCACGTTTGCATCCCACCTAAATATGAAGCATTAATTTAAAGTGTTAAATGCCCACAGCCCACACACAGCACCCTTCAAACTGCAGAGGGAGAAAGGGCTGAGGTGAGCTGAAAAACAACCCAGATGTTACCTTGGTCTCTGCTTCCTGCAAAGTGAGGAATTAATGTCAAAGCTCAAGTGAGATGAACCCAAATCCCCTTCCCAACAGCCACTGCTGCCACCCACAGCTCCCCAGGAATCAAACATCAAGGTTCTTCTTCATCTGCATTATTTAAAAATTCAGCTGTTGATTCTAGCAGTCTGTCACATCATGGCATATTGCTCTTCTCTCTTTAGAACAGACAGTGTGGGGTGTGTAAAATAACAGACACCCCCTCTTCTCCTCCATTCAAGCATTAACTCCACAGAAGAAGTCCTTGCTCCCCAAACCTTTGCACTTTGCTGCTCCTACATGCATGGGGCAGGCTAACACACTGACCATGAACAAGTTCCTTGTAGCACAAATCCAGCAGCAGCACCAAACCACACAGCAGCTTTTGTAATTGCCTTCTAGTAATTTACATTATACATTAATCTAACATTATACATCAATCAATAGGTGAGAAGATTTCACTGCTCACTGGTTTTGAGGAACCAATTAAAGGAGTGATAAAGAAGATTAATTTATTACAGGATCTGCTAGGAGGCTAAATGCTTGCAGAAGGAAAGGAATTATTGACTTAGATTTACCAGAGGAATAATTCCCATTCATATATGTGTACATATACACAGAATAAGATGTATATAGGCACCAAACAGCTTTGGCATGTGCTGTGGAGTGGGTTTGCTGGGCACAGACTGGAGATGAAGGATGGAGAGAAGCAGCACATGGAGTTTCCTTCTCTTGCAACCCTCTGCTCTGCTGGAAAAGCACCTCTGTGATTCTCTGAATGCAGAGACTCAGAAGCCTTTCAGTGTTAAAAGGTGACAAAATGCCCAGCAGTGAGCCTCTGTGAGCTGTGCTGCCATCAATGCCACAGTGTCAGCAGGGGCACGAGAGGGGACCAAAGTGCCCCTGTTTGGGGGGGTGGCAGCAGACAGGCCAGCACAGCACCCACAGGGCACAGCCCCAGTGTGACCAGCAGCAGAGCCCATCCAGCTCTGCACAGCTCTGGATGTTTCACCACCTCCAGCAGCCAAGGTGGCTGTTCAGTGTGCTGGGACACACGTGTGCCCAACAGCATCTGCATCACTTCTGCTCACTGTGCCAACAACCAGGACTCCCTTCTGCACCTACCAAGCCATGGTGGGCTTGCACTTAATTCATCTCCCTGAAAAAAAGATTAGTTTTCCATTGTGATTTAACTGCAGCCTCCCAAAACCCTGACACACACACGGTACCAGTGCCACTCATCACTGGGAGTTTGACCACACCAGCACAAGGAGGGACTTGGGACACCAGAGCAAAGAATATTCCACGATGGGCAGTGACCTGCCCATGACTGTGTGTCCTGTGTGCCAGGCTGTGAGTGCCTGCAGACTGTGCACAGTGCTTGTGGCACAGCCAGGATGGAGTGAGAGCCATCGAGTGTGAAAGGATTGGCATCCACCCAAGGGGCTCTGCTTAATGGACTGGTTCAGACACACACATCTGAACAGGGAGCAATCAATACTGCCCAGAACAGCACAGCACATGCATTGTCTGCAGCCAATTGTGCCTCTCTCTCTGCTGTACCATATTCATTTTAATGTTAGCCTGAAAGGAGGGAGCACAGCAGGTCAGCCAGGGAAAGTGGCAGTGCTGCTGTACAACCCAGCCTTCATTTCTTTGAACACTCATGTCAATCCAGTGCAAATCCTGTCAGCCAGGCCCTTTCAGAGCATGGTTCTAGGAAATCCATTGAGCCTTCACCCTGTTCACCATCACTGCCATTGTCCTGCTGGTGCCACAGGTCTGCTCCACACCCAGCACAGCATCTCCTGCCCATCAGCTACAGCTCCCCAGGGAAAAGCAGAGCAGAGTCCCAGGGATTCAAGTCACTCTCCTCTTCCTGACCAAGCACAGGTTGTTTAGAGCAATAGAAATGCCCAAATTGAGCCTGGATACCTGGGGGCCTTAGCCTGTGCCTCTGTATTTGATTATGCATTCACCCAGCACAGGGCAGCACCATAAGAAAAATTGTATTGTGGGACCAAGGATGCTGCTCTGAGCCAAAGAGCCTGTCCTCAGCACAGCACTGCAGCTGGGTCACAGCATCCTTCATCTCTTTGCACATCAAGTCATAATCTGTGAAATGCTGCAATGATGCCTTTCTCCCATCCTTCATCTGACTCTTCTTCAAGGCTGAATCACCCCTTACAGTATCTTCAGTGCTGAGTCTCAACTACCTGGCCTCTGAAAGCCTCAAAATGACAAAAGGAAAAAAAACCCAACAGCTAAAGAAGCAATTATTTTAATTACCCATTCTGGGTGCAAAAAGACCCTCAGTTGTTTGCAGCCCTTGATTCAAAGGAATGGCTATTACAGGCAGCTGACCAGCACAACACACACTGCTGCCATGCCCTCTGCAGCACCCGGAGGTGCTTCTCTGTCCCAAATTACAGGAAATTAACATTTGCAAAAGCTTTTGACTGTTCCCAGGCAGGAAGCATTACAGGAGGCAGCAGAATCAGTATTATTTATATAGATCCCATTATTACAAACTAGAACTCCACACTGTCACTGTAATAAAGCATTACCCAGGAGGCCACTGAAAAACCTGAATAAAATCCTGTAATACAGGATGAAATAAGAACAAAAAGGAGGCAGCCTTTCAGATGCCTTGATGTTATCCCTTTAAACAGAGCTGCCTTGACATATGCTGTGCATCACAGGGGACTGGCACGTCAGCAGAGTGCTCCACGACAGCCACAGGGCTCAAAAATCCACCTTTCCCTCCCCACCTGTGTTTTCAGGTTTAATTCTTCCTGTTTTGTTTTTCTACTGATGTGAACATGTCTCTTCTGTTGGGGGATTTGGCAGTAAGAAATCCCAGGGGATAGCCCTGGCAGGTACTGCCTGATTTGAAGGCAATACTGCACAATCTTCATGCAGAAGATCCCTATCAGGGACAGATTGAGGTAAATTCCTCCTGAAAAACCAGGCTGCTGCTCTGCAGAGCCCCATAAGCTATGATGTGCTCTCTCTTTTCAAGCAACCAGCTACAGAAATGACAGCAGCAGCACGTGCTGCAGAAACACAGCCAGGTGTTGCCTGGCTCTGGACCCTGCCCAGAGGATGAGCAGTTCCTACCTGCGAGCAGCCAGGGTTTGCACTGTGGCTCCAAGGTACCAGTGCTGCTGGCTTGGGCACAGCTGCAGACTGGGCTAGGGGTGGGTTTACACCCATGGACCAGGTGGCTCTTTATTTTTAGGCACAGGCTTCTCAAATGTGATGCTCCAGGAGGCAGAGACCCCTTCCCTCAGCTCCAAGTGAGCCTTGCAGCACCTCTGCAACAGCCAAGGGACAGGGAAAGTCAATATTACTGGTGCTCTCACTGAGGGAGCTGCAGAGAGAAGCTTGTTAGTATTGATACAGAAACCCAAAAGCAGGACACTCTGCCCCTCCTATTCGTGGAAGCAATAATTCTCTGGAGGTGCTTAAAGAACACAGAACAACCCACACACAAAGTAACCTCATTTCAGATCTGGATCCATTCCAGGACAGTTGTGGGCAATTACCAACACCTGGTGATTTGCAGCAGAACTTTCAGTCAGCATCTCCATCGTGCCCTTGTGAGAGCCAAAGGAGCAGTGCCAGGGCTGCCCAGTGAAAGGCTGAGCTGGAGCTCTGCAGCACTGAACAGCCCCAGCCCTGAGCCCTGGCAGACAGGCTGGGACACAGCCAGCTGGGACAGGCACGGCCAAATTAAACCCATCCAGGAGCACCCACCGAGTTGGGGCCAGCTAAAGGTGCTAGTTGACACCAAGGGTCCTGTATTTTAACTCTCAGTGTGTTTCACAGCACTGCTGGGATCTGCACCTCTGGCCAGAACCCCTTCTCTTATGACACACTCTCATTAAACAAACTCCTAAACAGGCAGATTTGAATGACTTCCCAGCAAGCAGGCAGAGACAAGGTGCCAAGGAGACTCCTGAGCAGTTCAAGCCAACTATTAATACATACAAAAAATATAGCAAGATTCATCTGAGGACTATAGATAAAGCTCACTATAAGCCAATACCTATAAATAAATGGGGTATTGGGGAAAGATCAGCTAATGATCAGCTAATCTGCATGTCATCAACCATGGAAAATAAAATGTCAAGTAAACCAGGTGTTTGGGTTGCATCAGCATTTGACAGACTTAAGCTTAAAGCAGACTTCCAGGTGCAGCAGCCTTTCAGTCAAAAAGTATTTTATAAAATAAAAAAGACACTCAAATTATTTTAAAATTAGTTAACCAATGGGTGTTGTCATCTTATTGCAGGGGTTCCATGCTGCTGTCTCCTATCACAACAGTTCCATACCTGCTTGGTGTTTCTCATGGGCAGCTCCTCAGAGCACTGACTCTTTCCTCTTCTCAAAGCAGCCACTGACTCCAGCTCCCTTCTCACCCAGCCATCCCACTCTTTTATAGCATCTTCTCCTCATTGCTCACAGCTGTGGCCTGGTAAAGTCAGGCCTGTTCCTGATCCTTGATAATTGGTCCAGCTGCAACTCCTTAGGGGTGAGATTACTTTCTACACTGTCTTTATTTTCATATATTCTATCCCCCCACAAATAGGTACTACACAATAAACAGCCATATAGCCAAATGGTTTCTGTCCTTGATCCAAGCCTGTCCAAGCCTTACTCAGTGATGTGGGGAGCTCACAGAGCCACTGCTGATGCAGCACTGGCTGCCAGGAGCAGCACTAATGATGGGAACAGATCTGGGAAGCCAGGCAATATCCGTTCATTTGAGCAAAGTGCTCTCAATAGCTGCACGTGGCACAGTGCCTGTCTAAGGACTGATACAGGGTCATGCTAATCACACAGATAACAGCAATTAAGGAAAGGAAATGAGGAGGTTTGTACAGAACCAGCCTGTACGTGAGCTCCTCATGTGGTGCTGTTACTGAGGGGAAAAGCAATCCAGGGCTCCATAAAGAGGAGATTAACCAGCAAGCACAGGGAAAGGGTGTTATTTCAGCATCCAGTATCCAAGATAGCACTGCTGAATGCTGAGAGCAGCTCTGGTGACCATATTGCAAGGACAGGCCTGGAAATATATGAAGGATTCAGACAAGACTCTGAAGTCATATTAGCTCTGGAAAAGTTGCCTCATAGTAAGAGGCTTTTGTGGCTCAGGCTATGCAGCTTTCCCAAGAGGTGGCAGGGATAATTCAGCTCCAGTCTGCAATTACCTCTGAGAGGAAGAAAACCTGATAGCAGGTGACTCCTGGTGCAGCCAAAATGGACATACTGCAGAAGAAGCTAATGCAGCAAACATTTTAAAGCAGAACCCCTGGGCTGTGATCAGCTCCACTCCACTCAGTGAGAAGCATGAGTGACATGTGGATAAAATGCCAGGCTGAAATCAGGAGCCCAAAGCAGAAGGTACAGGTGGAGTTTGGATGTGCAAGCAGCACCTCCTAGACTGGACACACAAGTGAGAAGGGTGTGGGGGCCTGCAGGTGACAAACCCCTCCCAGTTGTGTTAATGGCCCTCCCTAGCTGCCCATCTCTGACCCACGTGTGACACATCTCTAACAGCTTCAAAATGAGGTTCATGGCAGTGGGAAAAATTCCAAGATGCTCCATGGAGTGTACCTGAGGAGCCCACAGCTCAAACTGCCTGCCAGGGCCATTTGCAGCACAGGACACTGAGATCTTTGGGGTTTATTCCTCATGTTGACACGTGAACAACCTGAGGATGGTTTGGGGCTGTGTTACTGTACCTTTCCACTGAGACCATTGCAGGATTCAATGGATTTTTAAAATGACAGATCATACCCAGGACGGTGCCCCCAGATGCCTCAGCAGAGCTGCCCAGCAGCCTCACAGCCTCCCCCCAGCTCCTCAGGGCTCACCCAACACCCACAGAGCCTCAGCAAAGCCACCAGGAGGCAGGAGCAGGACACCCCCCTACCCACTGGCCCCTCACATCTCCAGAACTGCAGGTTCTGATGCCAGCCTGAAGGCAGAAATACTCATTTCTGTTCACTGAAGAGTGCACTGGGGTCAGGTTCCGTGCACAAGAGGAGCACAGGAGGGCTCATAAAGCCTTTATGCCCAATTATACATAAATGAAGCACCCTCTGCAGTCACACCTCTATTGTGCTTTCCAAACCACCACAAGCACTTCCACTCAAACCTGGATGGATTAGCTGGGGGGGACTCTGCACATTATCCAATTAAAAGGAGGGGGAAAAAACGTGACAAAGCTCCAGAGTGATTAGGCAACATTTCACATGTCAGAACAGCAGATTTAATTCAAGTCTGGTATTTGTTAGAATGCTGCAACTAAAAAGAAATACAGGCTGGCATTATGAAAGAATATGTTGTAATGGAATCTGCAGCATCAGATCTTTTCCAGGCAAAAACTACTGTTACAATAAATGATCTAAAAAAATCAGTATTCATATAAGAATCTGTGTGCATCCACAAAATAGAAGTTGCAAATACATTAGGTTTAAAACAATCTCAGAAAAAACTCATTTTCAGTTAAGTTCCCCCATATCCTGCCCTCTCAAATGACTGCAAAGAGCATCCATACAGTCTCAGAAATCCCATTATCTCCCTGTTCCCATCATAAATTCAGCAGTGTTTCTTTGATAAATTACATTCCTTTCTATCATATTATTTTAGTAAAAAGCACACATCAGAGCTCTTAATTAAAGCCCACACCTGTAAATTGGATTTTTTATATATATAATTGGAATATTCCAATATATACATGTGTAGAATATAAATATAGTACATACACGCAGAGATGGGATCAGGATGTTCCATTACCAGAACAGCACTATCATTTCTATGGCTCTAAAAGAGCCTATTGTGATCTGTGATTTATGTGTTTGTGGGAGCTGTGCTTGTCACCCAGAGCTCCATGCCTCCTTCATTCCTCTGGTTAAAATAGATTAGTTTTTTTAGTTTGTCTATGTGATAAGCTATTCTGGAAGAGTTATTCTTGTGTGAATGCCCTCAGTCTGAAATGAAATACTTTATCATTTTGATTTAGCTTTATCCATATGCTCAAAATTCCCTTATTCCACATGAGGAGACCAAAGAATAAACTGAGCAACGAGTCTGCTTCCAGTGCAAATGTCCTACCATTGGTGTTGGGGTGGAAAAGCTGCTCAGTGACAAAGTGCCCTCACACACTGGCTGCATGTGTGCACCCTCCTGGGGAGGGACTGCTCCAGCCAAGAGGAGAGGGGTGCAAGGGAAGAGACAAGTCTGCACAAACACCATCAGGGATACAAGATGCACCATCACCTTGTGCTCATCACCTCTGCGAGGCAAATGCTGCACCTGCACCTTTGGCAGAGCCACAGCTGAGGCGTGTGTGGGAACACAGAGAATTGCTGTACCCAGGGGATTTGGGTGCTCTCATCACAGACTTCCATCAAAAACCCACAATAGTTCCAGTGACTTGCCCAGGAACAGGAAAGGAGCCTGTGGCAGTGCAGGAAATGAACCCAGAAGTGGCCTAAGCCCAGCTTTGGAAGTGGCCTGTGCAATGCTCCCACTTAACACAAAATTGGCTTCTTTAGGAAAAGTGTCACTACAAGACTTTCATTTTATATGACTTCACTCAAAGTTAGCTTATGCCAGGCATGTAGGAAACAGGAAATTAAGGAAAAGCAAAGAAAGGCCAGCCATGCAGTTTAGATTGACTTGGCAATATGTGATGGGAGGGTGAGCCCTGAGCCTGCAAATCAATGGGCCTGCAGCTCCCTGAGGTGTGGCTGGCACAGGGACCCCTGGCACACTGTGCCTGCTGCATCCCCCTCCCCATGCCAGCCAGCAGCCAGGGCAAAGACTTTGGCACAGATCCCACAAAGCTGCCTTGCCCTGCCAGCAAGGCACAGATTCACCTCTTCTCCATTAACAGCGGGTTTGGCCAGGCTTGGGGCCAGGCTGGGGCAGCAGGACAGGAAGCAAAACGAACCCAGTGGCCCCAGGACAGAGTGGCACGGGTGACAGGGTGTCATATATGTGGTGTCCCAGGGATGATCCAGCTCCAGAAGCAAAGCAAACCCGGTGGCCCCAGGACAGAGTGGCACGGGTGACAGGGCTTGGCATGGGTGTCCCAGGGATGATCCAGCCCCAGAAACAAAGCAAATCTGGTGGCCCCAGGACAGAGTGGCACAGGTGGCAGGGTGTCATGCATGAGGTGTCACAGGGATGATCCAGCTCCAGAAGCAAAACAAACCCAATGGCCCCAGGACTGAGCAGCACAGGTGACAGGGCTTTGCATGGGTATCCCAGGGATGATCCAGCTCTGAAAGCAAAGCAAACCCGGTGGCACCGGGACAGAGTGGCACAGGTGACAGGGTGTCATACATGTGGTGTCCCAGGGATGATCCAGCTCTGGAAGCAAAGCAAACACAATGGCCCCAGGACAGAGTGGCACGGGTGACAGGGTGTCATACATGCCGTGTCCCAGGGATGATCCAGCCCCGGAGGCTGCAGGAGCCGCCCCACCTGCCCCATGTGCCGGCCGTAGGTAGGTCAGGCTGCAGCCCAGAGCCCCTAGAGCATCCCTGCGGGAGACAAGCTGCCCATTCACCTCTCCTTTCCCAGCCGGCAGGAATGAAAGACCCAGCCGGGAGCTTTACAGCTCTCTTTATTTAAAAGATCAAATGGAAATAAACTTTAGAATGACGTCAGCTCAAACTTTCTAAAATAAAGCTCCCATTGAAAGGGGAGGCTGGAAGCAGATATTTCTGAAGCTGCCGCATCCTCCGCGGCGCTCGCACTCGGCGCATCCCGAGCCGCCCCCGGAGGAGCCGCTGCCTCCCACGGCTCCGGCCTCGCGTTCCCTGCTTCAGCTCGGATGGAAGGGAAGGAACCCTGCCTGCGCACACAGGCTTGCCCGGAGCCCAGGCTCCCAACCAGCAGGTCGCTCTGTCAGGTTAATTAGCACATAAATTAAGAAATGCTTTGCTCGCAGTAGCGCCAGGCACAGCCAGGGCGCTCCTTGACGCGGCACAGAAGGAAAGCTGTGGGCATGGAAATGAATGAAGCATCAGGGAGCCAGGACACAAATTTTTGTCGTATCAATGGCCCGTGGTGTAGAGCCACTCAATAACCAACGCAAAGTTAAAAAATCACCCTGTTTCTATCATAGCAGCTATTTCTTCCTTGATTACATTTCAACTATTCTGCTTTAAAAGTTAGGACATATTTTCCAAATATTGCCAAAATGGACATCTAAACTCTACTTCAACCACACTCTTTCTGGAGCCAGACCATAGCTGGGAACTATCCTGAAGCTCCCCCACTAGGTCATCCCCTCCATCTCAACCCCTGCCACCACACCAGAAGAAATTGGTACATCTACAACCACCTTCCACCCCACATTGCCCCCCTCACACCCAGGCAGATCTTTGGACAATGACTATATCTTATAAATATTTTTTTAATTATTTATATTATTTTTATGAAGAACCAATTATTATATACATCACTCAAAAGAAACCTAGAAAGCAAGGAGGTCAAAATGCCAGTGTTCACAATAGTGAGCAATTCCATCAGCTGCCCAAAATTTTCTCAAGGTTCCTTCTTACCTGAGGATGGCACAGTCACAGAAAAGACTTGAAGAAACTTATTATTCTGAATGGAGAAAAATATAAAAAACAACCTTACCAGTAATACTGAGCCAGCCTGCCAGAAAATGGAAGACAAAAAAATATGATTAATGATGCCTTAATCTTTTAATGCAATAATTTCTGCCTTCAAGGGACTTCTGGTAAATAGCACAAAAAGTCTCACCAGGAAATTCCCAGACGCATTAATCTTGCTGCTGGGCCCTGGCAGGTTCTCTGTGCACTCAGAGGCTCCTCAGTGCAGTGAGGGTGTTGCTGGGCCAGCAGACAGACATGAAAACCTATTTCAGCTCTAAAAGCAGCACAGGTTCAAAGCCTGCTCCAGCTCATACCACAGGGAACCCCATCTGGAGCTCTGCCACGCCCTTACACACTGTCAGGTTCCTGGAATTCCTGTTGTCCCCACATCAGCAGCTGCTCCATGGAGCCTGAGCTTATTTCTGGTGCTCCACCATGGCGTGCTCAGGCCACCTCTGACTCAGCACCCCTGTTTGCTCTGTGTCAGGACAGCACAGTTCCCTCAAGTGACTCACATCCTGCATGACCAGACCTGTGCTCCATCCTGGTCCATCCTGTGCTCCATCCAGTCACACCTCCCAGCCACCATGATGAGTGACAACCCACCAGGAGTGTTTCCATCACTCTCCTGCCTTCATCCCTGTGGGGCAAGTAGGCCTGGGGGTAGCAGACACAGCAGAATTTAAAGCTGTCTAAAGCAGGGTCAAGCAGCTCTGAAGAAAGTGTGGGTTCATGTGAATACACCATGAATTGTGAATTTCAGAGCACCTGTTAATTTTAGGAGGATCATCGAGTGATGCTGCTGAGGGTTGGAGCAGCAGGTCAAAGTGTCACACAAAACACAATGTTTTGTGGAAGGGACCTGGCCAGGGAAGGGAAGGACAGGGATGGAGAGAGGATGGGTGCATGCACCTAGATAGATAGATTTTCTTTTGACACATCTTTAGTCAATAGACACCAGAAGATTATGTAACTTAATTTACTTAAATCTCCTAATTTGCACACATTTTATCCTCTTCTACCTTGCTTCAGACAGCAGGCCTTGAGGCCATGGATTTGAAGGACTGGGCAGCAGCTTTACAAAACCATTTCCCAGAGATCCTTAGCCCCAAACAGGCAACAACAATCAGGTGAACACTAAATAACAAACGAGGCACACCTGAGTCTGGCAAACTGTACTCATGCACATGAACAAGAATCAGCTGAACAAGAGCTGCCCACAGAGGGGCAGAGATTAAAGGGTGGAACTTTAGGACATGCTTGCAGGCATGCAGGTAATCATCCAGACATGAGTAACAGCAGGGACAGGAAGCAGAGGGAGCTGGTACAGGAGCATGTGAGCTGTGCTCATACCATCACCCCAGGCAGCACACATGGGCAGAACCACACCTGGAGACAGTGGGCACTGGATTGGCAAACCCTGCTCTGAGAGCAGCCACCCAGCAAAGAGCTGCTCCTGGAAAACATCCAAGCAATGTGTGCTGGGGATTTGTGCTGGCACAGGACCATGGCCAAGTGCCCCAGCACAGGGAAAGGAGGGTCCACGCAGCAGCTTAGGATGTTCCCCAAACATCCCATTTAAGCCAATAAACTACACAATTTTACAATAAGCTATATAGGGAGGTGCACACAGGTCTTGCATATGTGCCCTGGGCATCCCCAGATATCTGCAAAGGCTGAGGAACTTGACTGTCTCACATTCTGAAATCCATACCATGAACTCAGACATTGGAAAAATGGCACCAGCGGCATTCTGCTTCTATTGGGGATGCTGCCATTTCAATGCAGTTTAAAAATGCATGTTGCTGTTCCCACCTCCTCCATCTCTCTTCATACTTCCTCACTGCACTTCCCCCAGTCATTTCAGCACATCCCCATACACTCATTCATCATCCTCCCCAAGCTGCCTTTATTGGATCCTGCTTTGTATTTGGTGCCCCCAGACATTTCTCTTCATGCCCAAGATGAACCAGAAAAATAAACCTGTAGAAGAACATAAAATTGCCCTTAAAAGTAAAAATGTATTACCCTGAGACAGCTCAGCAATATGTCAGTATATAACTAATGAGCGTCCTTATTTTCTATACTTTGCTTTTTTTGCAAGCCTTTGAAGGCCAGGCTGTGTGACCTGAGGGACAGAGAGGGTGAACAACTCAGATAGACCAAATATCCAGTACCAGAAAGACTCAGAAGCACCTTCAGGGACAAGAAATACGCAGGTGAGAGGTAGAAGTGGTTAAGGAGAGAATACTCAGGACGGATTATCAGGTTAACATTAAGGAACCAGCACCTGCTCCAGAAGAAAAGACTGTTCTGAGTTCCCAGAGCCCATAAACTCTAAAAGGTTCCAGGGATGTGATTTCTCTCCCCTCTCTCTCCTCCCTTTCCTTTCCTTTCCCTTCCTGCCCATTCACAGATCCAGAGTTTGACAAAATCGCAGCTCGAGTTGCCGGCAGTGGCTGCTCCCGCCCGTGCTCGTTTGCTCGAGGCTTTAGCAGACTGCAGAGTGCCATCTAGACGGAGGAAGGAGGATGTGCTGCGAGCCAGCCAGCTGGAGGCAATAAATCCTTCAGGGGTGCATCACAGAATCCCTACAAGATGCTTTGCAGAGCAGCTCTTTGCACACTGCAGATGTTTTGTGGCAATTTTTTAAAAGTACTAAAATCCTCCCGTGGCTGAATGAGCAATGGTCTCAAATGGTTTGTGGGATGAGATGAGAGCCCTTTTAGTTTAGCATTTGAATATTTATGCATTCTCATAGCATAGAAATATTTTAGCTCCTTATTTTTTCCAGGCTATTTAAGGTTCAGATGACCACTGAATCAGGACAGTTTTTAATGCTGGGCTTCAGACAGAACCTCATTAAAGGACACATGGACCTGAATGGGGCATTCATGAATTTTTTATGTATATGCAAGTATTTGCCTATGGAAAGGCGTTGAAGGCATAGACTCCACGAGTTGTGGATTTTTACCAGGGTAGAAATCTTGCCGGTATCATAAATGGAAAAATATTAATCTGAAATGACCATAGAGCTGTGGTGGGCAGCAGCTGCTGCAGGGCCTGCTCCAAGGGACAGTGTTCCCACAAACCTGCAGTAAGAAACCAAACCACATCAACACCAAATTTCTGCTCTCCTGTCTCAAGGAAACAGCATTCTCATTTCTGTTATCGTATGAAAAGTGCAGCAAAGTCTCTCCTAAGCTCATACATTTCCCTTATACCCAGCTGTGCACAATCACTGCCAATCCCAGCCACCCCACAGAACACCAGCAGCTCCATTGCCCTTCACAAACAATGCTGAAATGCAGAGACCTCCATGTGCAAGACTGAAATGTGCCTTTGCTGCCCAGGACAGCCCTTCTGGTTCAGATGAGCCTGAGGATAAGCCAGTGCTTGTGAAGGTCATCAAGGAGGATGGAGTCCCCACTGACCTGCTTGGGCAGGAAAGCAGGTCCTGCTGCCCCATCACCTTTGTTAAATCCAGCATGGAAATCACTCCACTGCACCTTGCTGCCTGCCCTTGCCCAAGCTCACAGGATAACCTCAGGAAAAATCCAGCAGAAGGCTGAGTTGGGGACACAGCAAGCAGAATAAATGTGTCCACTTTTCTCCTGTCAAAACCCGACCTGACAAATTTCCCATTTAAACTAAGCACTGAAACAGACCCCTGAAATGGTTTGACTTAGAAGCAACGTCAAAGATCTTGTTTCAACCCCCCTGCCATGGGCAGGGACACCTTCCAGGATGCACCAAGCCCCTCCAGCCTGGCCTGGGACACTTCCAGGGATCCAGGGGCAGACACAGCTTCTCTGGGCACCCTGTGCCAGACCCTCCCCAACCTCACAGCAACAACAGCCAAAGAATGCCTTTATCAAGAGTCCATATTTAAAAGACAGCAGCACAAAGCTGCCCTCAGAAGCATGACCATTTCTTTGGGAGTTATAAAACCAGGCACTAGCACAGAAATGTAATAAATAATAGAACCTGGTGAATAATGCAAATAAAACATTTTCTCTTCCAATTTTTCATGTTTCTAAATATATTTCCTTCCGTTGCTGTCAGGCCTATTCTGCTTTGCCTTTCACAAACCTTCATGCAGAGCAGAAAAAAATTGCAAAGGACTTGGGAGAGAAGCAAAAGGGCTGCTGTCACCCCTGCCTTGTTCCCCCTTCCTCTGGCATGCTCTGTCAGGACCAGGAAGCTGGGGGCTGGATTTAGATTCAGCAGGAAAGCTCTCCCAGCCTGTAATTATGCTGACAGCTCCACGAAAGCTTTACTTTGGGTCTAATTAAGACTTATTAGATTTGAAAACAAACAGAACTTGGTTCTTTCCAGTATGATAGACCATTTACATGTGCAAAGCAAAAAGGTGAAAATGAAAAAAGGATGGATGGAAATGCAAGGAGGAGAAAAAAAAAAGAAAAAAAGAGATGTGTCCAGCATTTTGAGTCAGGGCATGGATGCCTTCATGAGCATCCCCTCTGGAGATGGTGGGATGGTGGCCAGAGGAACAGAGCCTGACTCAGAGCTCCTCACCCACTGCTTAGGGGCCACTTGCACATTGCTCCCCAGTATCCTGCAGTTAATGCTGTGAAGCAGGAGGGAAATTCAGCCTTTCAGAGTGTCTGATGGCTGAGAGATGGGGCAGGAGGGCAGGCAGCACACACAGGATCTTGGGGTGGAGGGCTGCACTTCCACAGCTGCAGGAGAGAATGCATAACCTGAGCTGGCCTTGGTCAGCATGAATGTCACCTTAGTTTGTGTACTGAATACATAATGTCAGTGCAGAAAAGGGACACTACAGCAGAGTTTTTCAAAAAGACATTCACAGGAGCTGCACCAGACAACAGCAGATAAAGTTCAAAGGAAAGGGGCTGGTTCCCACCTGGTGCAAGTGGATTTCCCTGTCCCCAGAGAGACACAGACAATAAATGCAGTTCATTCACTCTTCTCCTAGACTCTTTTCTCACATTAAGAGCAGAAGATGATGAGAGTGTGTGTGCTGAGCTGCAGTAAAAAGGCAGTGTCTGTGTGCCGAGCCCAGCACAGCTGCTGGAGTGCCAGTGCCCTCTCCTGTTCAGTGTGCACCAGCTCATTCCACAGCCTGTCTGCACGCCTGCAGAGGCTGGGGAAACATTCCCAGCCTGACATCCTGCTAACAGCCCATTAAAAGTGGCGTTTATAAGGTTAAGGGAAATGTGAAAACGCTGCAGAACTTCTGTGGACGCTGTGTCCTCTTTGCTGCAGTCCAGAAGAGTTATCACTTGCATCGGGCCATTTAGAAAGAAATAATCCTCAGACTAGACCATGTCATTATGTACAGCAGGTTTGCATCTTCTTTCCAGGGCACATCTTCAATGACATCCACTTTTACTCTGTGTGGCTGCAACTTGAACTCCAGCCACTGCCAAATGTATTCACAAAGTCACAGAGGAGGAAAGCAAAGCCAAAGGGAGTCATCAGGGGTTGACATTGGGGTTTATCCTCCCACCCTACCTGGACAGATTTCCAGACATTTTACACTGTCATGTAATTACAACAGCACAGATTTATCCTCATTTTACCACAGTACTAAAAGCAGTGGTGCTGCTACAAAGTGTTTTCCAAAGAGTTCTCTTGTCAGCCCAAGGATTTCTGAAGGGCAGCTGTGATGAAGTTTTCTAGTCTGATATTATTAAGCATCCTAAAGCAACTGAAAGAATTAAAAGGATGAGTAGCAAACCTTTTCACTATTGGAAAGTGGGAATATTCCCAGAACAGTGTCCCCAGATGCCTTTAGAATTGTTATTGATGTGCCAACAGAGGGAACATCTTTTCCTCCTTCTGAATCACCACTGCCTGGAGCCATGCTGTAATGTGGGAATTCCAGCACCAGGATACTCCAGTGAATGAGGGTCTCCAACTCCCGTCCTTGAGAGAGCTGTCACTTAATGACACATGACAACACTTAATGGCTTAAAACTAAGACAAAAATAACCCAAGGCTCCTCAAAACAACTCAGCTGAGCAAGGTTTCTGGCAAGGGCACTGCAAACTGAGCAGTGAAGGCCCCCCATTCAAACAGGATTTCCTAGTTCCTGACCTGTCCTTGTAACCCCAGCAGTGACCTTCCCTCCTGCCTCCCCTCACAGGGCTCACACCATCCCATATCCCCAGGGGCCAGGGCCACCCAAAGCTCAGGGAGGAGAGGGGTGACACACAAACTGCTGAGACCATCCTAGCCCTAACCAGGCTGACAGAAACAAGCCTGATCAGCTGATGGAGAGAAAAAAACACCCAAGTTAAGCAGAGCAGAACATGTTTAGTATCTCTCAGCTTTGGGAAGCTTACAAGCACCCTTGAGGAGGAAGGAGGAGCTCCTGGAGACCCTCCCGGGCAGAGCATGGCTTCGGTGGCACTGCTGTCACCAGCACCAAGAGAAATTGCCCTACAGGGAGCCAGGGGTGGACAGTACCTCCTGGCAAAGTCAGGCTCTCCTCCTGGGAATGCTGGACCATCTGAAAGTTAAATTGCTCTATCTGGAGCAATACCAGTTTGCCCAACAGAAAACCAGGGCTCAGGTGAGCTGGCAGAAACAGGTCACCCTGTGAAGTGGCTCTCATGCCCCTCTCAGTGTCTGTTATTGTCACCAGCACCAACCTGCAATGGATGACAAGAGCAGGATCTCTATGATCATAGATGGGCAACCTGACATGGTGTGTTATTTCTTATATTTTCTCTATGTTTTTCTCCAAGTAAAATTAATAAGATCAGACAAAATTTCATACTAAAATATTGTCTAGGGTGTTGGTGGCACTATATTTATACAGTATCTCTCACCTTAAAAGATGTATTAACCTGTACAGTAGCTATAAGTTGCTGAAATTCATCAGAATCAATAGGAAACCTGGAACAAAGCATAGCTCCCATTGAGATGAAAACACCAAATTTCTGCTGGCCCTTTGGTGGACTTTGTTTCACAACTGGACACTATGGACTATATAGATAATTTCAACATAGATTTACTTAAAACAATGAAAAAATTAGAGGATGTGAGGAAAGAGAAGAATGACAGAAAAGGAAAGGGAAGAATGACAGAAAAGATGAGGTATTGCTGAGTGAAAGCAGAGTAAGGAGGTACCACAGGGGGGCACAAGGGGGAAACAATTTACCAGAGTAAGATGCAGATCCACAGCTTTGGATCTACTTATACAAATAGTTAAAAATAAAAAAACAGTTTAAAAAATGTACTTGCTTGTTTGTGGCAGCCGTGTCTCCCGTTATGAGGTCCACAGGCATCTCCATGGCCATTCCTTCCATCAGGAGGGTCACAATAATGCAGCAGAGCTATTGATCTGCACTACTCACTGCCTGCTTCATCCATCCCAAGGGTGGCAGACAGCCCTGGCAGCCCCTCACCTGCCTCCCGGACAGATGGGAGGGATTTCTCACCATATGGAAATGTATTTAACCAGGAATTTGAGCTCAGAGCTTTACCTCACCAAAGTAAGCTCAGGGAAAATCCATGTGGCATCAGCACACTCAGCCAGGCTCCAGTTTGCTGCAGAAAAGTGAGTCCTATTTCCTGGGCTTCACAAACATAGAGTCTGTGGAAATAGTCTGTAAAATGGGATTTCAGTTACACCTGAGCTGGAACTATTAAAAAAAATTCCTTTTGCTTTGAAGTCCTTGATGCAGGGCCAGAGCCATTAGTGCAGATTCAAGCTCAGGAATGATTTTGGTTTGGAGTGAACATCTGTTGCCTCCCTGTGCCCCTCAGGCTGGGCAGGAGCCAGCCTGGCTTTGGCTCACATTCTCTCTAAGTGTGTGTAAAAACTTGTTGGGTTGGCAGAGCAAGCCTGTTTGACACAAAAACAAAGGGGGCAGTACAGCCCAAGTCTGCTTCAGAGGGGCTTCAGCTCAGAGTCACCACAGCCATCTCTGACCCCTTCCACACACCCTGGCAGTGTGCACAGGGACCTTTAAACACCAGACCTTTAAACACCAGACCTTTAAACAGCAGTCCTTTTAACACCAGACCTTTAAACAGCAGTCCTTTAAAAAGCAGACCTTTAAACAGCAGCCAAGCCAACCTGCCCAGCCAGGGGCAAGACCTGGTGTGAGCCATGGGCTCCTCAGCCCCAGCAGTGTCACTGCCCCTGCAGCACCAGGGAGCTCATGGCCATGCCAGGAACCAAACCCCGTGTCCCCACACCTCACTGCCACCTCAGAACTCTGCTCCTCTGCATTTGCACAGCTTTTTGGGGAATAACACCTCCTAGTAAGGTGCTATGACCACGTTTAACCCCAAATGTGCCTCAGCTCTGGCCACGGCGGTGGGCCCTGGCCTGGCTGCCATGAGCCCTTCAGAACAAACCCTGCAAAACAGGCTGGGGACAGTGTGATAAGGCCATGGGACAGTGTGATAAAGCTGTGGGACAGTGTGATAAGGCCATGGGACAGTGTGATAAGGCCATGGACAGTGTGATTAAGCTGTGGGACAGTGTGATAAGGCCATGGACAGTGTGATTAGGCCATGGCTGCCAGCACCGACACTCTGCTGGCTCACACCCTAGATGGCAGCAGCACCCAAGGAATGGGCTGAGAAACCCAAATCTGCCCACACCTGATGGGGTTTCACATAAATCCCATTAGGCTTCCATCTAAAAAGAAATTCCTCTGGAAACCTGAGCAAAAGGAGCATGATGTGAACACAGGGCGTTTCTGGAGGCTGGGAACCGAGGGGTCAGATCCCCTCACGGCAAGGACAGAGCCAGCTCAGCCAGGCAGCAGCAAAGATCACAGACACACTGCTCTTTTCTCTCACCAAAACACTTTTCTGGCACAGAAATGGCAACAAACCTGCTGTGAGAAGGGGTAACTGGGAGGGCTGAAGCACTGGGGAAGGAGGACACCCTCAGCATGGGGAAACCTTGGCCTGTTTCTCTGTGTAATCCTTGCCAAGCCATACCCACACCTCACGATAACTGCACTGGTTTCAGTACCGGAGCACTGCTCCCAGCTCCCTGATGACTCCTCAGTACCCAGCCAAGAGGACAGTCCCAGGGCAGGAGCACAGCCCTGGCCAGGCACACAGGGGGACATGGCTGTGTGGGACAGTTCCTTCAACCTACCCAGTTCCTTCAAACTCATGCCCTGTGCTGCAGGGCCATTCCTGCTGCATCCACCCAGGAGCAGCGCATTCCCATCCTGCTGGGATTTTTGCAGGAGCACAGGGTAACAGGCAATGCTGGGTACCATTCCCCCTGGCACACTGCACAGCACCCACCTCACTCTGCAAGGTGTCAGGGAGTCCACAAAAGCCAGCTCACATCAGACTCTTGTTTCCCTGCCCATGCCCTACCTACAGGGACTCTTCTTTCCCTGCCCATGCTGGCCCTACCTCTGCTCTCCAATGCTCTTTGCAAACTCTGCAGTGCTGCAGTCAGGGCTGTCCTGAACTCCTGGGACTTCACTCTATTCCACCCCTCATTCTGAAGAAACATTAATATTTTAGCATCAATGACTATTGATTTTCTTTTTCCATCTTGCATTTCTTGAGCACATCCTGTATGGAAACAAACTTGAGAGAGAAGAAAAGAGAGCAAATAATGTTGTTTAACTTGCAATGTATTACCAGCTTCATGAAGTGAAATGCTAAGCCTGGACTTTTCTACATGGATTAAATGTCACTGTGGCACATAATGGACAAAAAATGTCTACAAATTAAAACCAGAATGAGATACAAGTAGCAGAAGTGGGAAAGCATCACTCCATCCACTGCCTCATACATCTCCCTGCAGCAGCCAAGGCACCAGCCTGAGCCTCACCCTGCTGGACTGGGCAGTGCCACAGGTTTTACCACATCACCTAGAATGCATCTTGGCCATCTTGTCACCATGTCACTGCTGTCTGAGAAGAGTTAACTTTGGGCTAGATAAGTATAATAAAGTATAGACAAGTTATAGACAAGTATAATAAAGCCAGGATTATGGAGATTACACCAGCTCTACTGATATATTTGAAAGTTTAAACACAAGAAACACACAGGATTAACAAAAAGTGACAGTTTCAGCTCCAAGGGCCTGCAAAGTTGCCTTCAGCCACAGAGAAAGTAGGCAAAGCAGGCTGTCAGGATGGATTTTGATCTTTATAAAGGCAAGATGACAGCACACTGTGCTTCTAAGGATACAAATACAGCTAGTAAATTCAAGATTTTCTGTCACACAGTTCTGTCCATCTGATAATCCTAGGAGTTCTTCAGCTAAAAAAAAGAATTGATTGCCCACCTAGTCAGAGGAGCAGGCAGAGACACAGGGAAGCAAACCCACAGGGGAGGGATGCAGCCCTGCCATCACACAGGGCAGAGCATCTCTTGGCACAACCTGCTGGATGCCACATTCCAGAAGAAAATCCGGGCTAAAACAAAAGAAGCCCAGCTCCACAACCTGGGAGAGCCAGGACTCCTTCCCCACACCTTGGGTTGCCCATACCACCTTGCCTTTTCTCTGCCTGCTAATACATGGACAAATGCTGCTTTTTAAACATATTTACACAGTAGCTGCCACATTATGGGTATGCTCTAGAGTCAGACTCCCATAAAAACAGGGGCTCCACCACCACATGGGACTTACAGGACACGAGATCTCTGTAACCCTGCAGAGGATTCTCACCTCCTCCTCTCTACCTGCACCCTGCAAAGATCACTGAGCTGCCACAGCCACCACTGGCAGGTTCACCCCTCTCCTTTCCTGCGAGGCTCCAGCACTGGAAGAAGCTCCTCCAGCTCATTCCCAAGCAGTGGAAATTGGCAATGCTCCATCGAGCAGCTGAAGATCTGGCTCCACTTGATAGTTTTATCTGAGATCATGATGAGCTTGACTAGAGGGTGCCAGCTGGATTGCTCTGGGGAACCCTATTTATAGATAACACTTGAAAGGGCGAGTTCAAGGTGATGGCCCCTGGTGGGGTGTTTTTGTATTCCTCCAGGAGATCCTTACTCACACCTACTCCAGTGCTTGCCAGGCCGGTTGGAAAGGCAGCAGAGGAGAGCTCCTGGTGCTTTGTGCTTCCTCCAGGCTCCTGGCAGGAGCTCTGCTGCCATCTTGCCCTGCACCACAGGCCCTGGACAACTGACACGTGGCTGCACATTCTTCAGACCAAAACTCATTTTTGTGGTCAGAGCAGTTTGGGGATTTTTTTTTCTCAGTGCAGCAACAGCAGATCACCACTTTTGAGAGCCATCACCTCCTCTCCTGTGAGCACAGCACTTGTTACTTGACTCTGGGCATTTTGTTTCACAAAGAACATTGCAAAATCGCTGGCAAGAATCACCTGAGGAATTATTTTTGTTTGCTGAAAGACTGGTTTTCAAAGGGGTAAAGGGACTAGGCATAGCATCTAAATATTCCTAAGGGCTCTTTGCATTGCTTTAAAAAACTTGGGAGATATTTTAAAGCATCAGCATCATTCCCATGAAATCCCCTGTGACACAGAGATGCCTCCACTGAGCCTAAACCATGAAGCAAAGCCACAGGCTTAAAAAGGAGGAAGGATTCCCCTCCATACCATTGCATCAGGGCTTTATTTGGAAACTTAGGCCACTTGGCTTTGTGTAGCACTTAGTAATACTGCACGTGGACCACTGTAAAAATGACTTTTTGAAGTGAACAAAGCCATCCATTGGCAACTACAGCCAATGCTGAGCCAGGCCAGCAGGAATACAAACCTACCCAAAATCCCAGAGCTATTGCAGCTGAGGGCAATGAGAGCCCACAGGAAAATTCCCTTCACATTCCAAGGTTCCTGTGCCACCCCTTGCACATCACTTATTCCTTCTGATTTTCAGCATCTCCTGCTGACCATCTGTGCATACTTTGGGATCACTCAGGCATTGGAACAACTTCCAAAACTCTGAATTTCTGGAGACTTCAGGCTGAAACAGAATAACTAATCTGGGGTCTACTTTTCAAGCAATATCCCAGGTTTATGTAAAACAATTTCAAGAAGCCAACAACTCACTTGGTGCTTTTCTGAGACACTGTCCAGTAAGTAGAAAGTTGTAACAGGTGTAAGTTCAGGGTTAGGGTCTCTCAATAAGTCATAGAAGAAACTGACATAACAACACTTGGAGCCTTAACTGATTATGGTCATGATTATCTAATCCTCATTGTTCTGCCCTTTCCCCTGTACCAAATCACATCAGAACTCACATTAACAGAATCCAACATATACAATGTTTCACTCCCCAGTTCACTGTATTAGCTGCCAACCTGCCAAAACACGAATGAGGAGGGGGCTTGGCCTTTACATAGAACCACTGAGAATCTTTTAATTAGAATTTCAGCCCTTAGAAAATGGCATTTTTATGCCTTTATCAAAACCAGGGTCTGGCAGATGTTCTCCTTCCTTTGCAGGGGATGGTTCCATCAGGTGACACAAACTCAGCACACACCTGCACCTTCACAATCCAGCCCAAATCCACCCAGCTCCTTCAAAGCTCATGAAATGTGCAAGATGGAGACAAGAAATCCACATAGTCAAATCTGGGATTGGTTTCTGCTTTGAAGGGCTACCTGTACTTTAAGAGTTGCAGTTTTGATGACAACCTTTAAGTTTCCAGAGAAGCATGTGCCTCATAGGAAAGGAAAATTCATCTGTTCTTGCCAGTGGTCAGTGTTTTGAGCAGCAGGTATGGCTTGACAGCAAGGACAGCAGTGCCTTTTACCCCCTCACAGATAAAACTGTGTTGAGAAGGTCAGGACAGAGCAAATCTTAGATCAATTCAGGTGGAAAGTGAGCCTGGGAGGTTTCCTGCTCCAATCTCTGCCCAAAGCAGGTCCAAGAACAGGACGGAGTCTGCAGTATCTTCAGGGGTGGAAGCCTCACAACCTGCAGGCAATCCAAGATTATCTTAACTTGGAAAAACCAACCACAAATTATGTAAAAGCACTTACCAGAAACACCTGGACCTTCAGACAGGCTGTGTTCAGCACAGGGAGAAGCTTCTTGGGTATGGTCACACACGGGAGAAAGAAAACCAGATGCAGACAAGGCTCATGAGTCAATCAGGAAAGATCAAGTCAGCCTGGAAACTTACTCTGAAGGAACCCTTAGGTCTTGTGTTGAAGGGATTGAAGACCCAGTTATTGGTATTTAAATATGTTGAACCCATTTTTCTGCAAAATTTCTACACAGGACAGATGAACTGCTCATATTTTGGGATATGTATCTAGGCCTAAGGAATTCTGAATTCTGGCAAGATTACATCAGAAGCTGTTATAGAGCAAGCAGCTGCAGACAAATCAGGTTTTAATTAATAATGTCAGACTCCAAATGAGCTGCATCCCTGCACTGTCATCTGGAAGCACACAGCTACAACACTCAGTGCATCTTCAGCAGATTCCTGCTCTGAAAACCACAATCACTTAAATCAAAGACTTTAAAATTCCTTTTAGCAGCAAGACACACATCTTCAGTGATTCACATTAAGGACAACAGTTTCTCCAGGGAGAGGAAAAAAGTCTGCCTACCCCATGGGAGATCACAGATGCTCTTTCACAGGAAGTAATTTAAATGTAGCCAGGAAAAAAATCAGGTTTCACTGACTGAGCTTTTTCAGCAGAAAAGCTTAGAGATGAAAGCAAAAATACAAATTATAGTTCCCTCAGTAGAATAAACAGTAGGATTACTGGCAGGGCATTCAATGCAAGTCTCTAGAAGATGGTCCCCCTCAGCTGAGTTTAGGCACCTCTAAGCATAAACCATGTATTTCTTTTTGTTGGGGCTTTCAGAGAGAATAGGAAAACAGGCATTAGAACGCTTTTGTTGAAGCCAGCATTAGTTATCTTCAGCTGAATTCTATGAAATAGATATAGCAATATCACTCTTGCAAACTTATGGCAAAGCTATCTCCCCAGAGCTTTGAAATAGATTCAAAAAAGCACAGCAGGTGTTTTTTTAAAAACAGCCATAAGACTGGCCTAAAGCATACCAAAGATGCACAGATTTTTGTGGTTTGAAGGTGATGAAGAGACCATAATCTTGCAGAGAGGTAACACTAGACACTATGAGTTATTAATTACATGAGATTGAGTAATTACTCACTTAAACAGCAGAATTTGGTACTTTCTCCTCTTGATCTTGCACACCCATCTTGATGTCTATACATATTATAGATGGTACTCAAGGAATTCACTTCAAAACAAGAAAGTGAGGTTTAAACAGCAATATAAAAATGGAAATGCCCAGGAAAAGAACAAACTAACCTCTGGACTGGGCAGCACTGGCCTGTTCTGTGAGCACAGGTACACAGGGCTGCATGGGCAGGAGCTGGATGTGACCCTCTCAGAACTCCAGTAGAAACAGAACAAGGTTCTGAGCATACCTACTTTAAATGCAAATGTTTTGTAACTCTGCTTGGATATTTTGTAAAAAACACACCAGGTTTTTGAAGTACCAAAACCAATTCCTGTGGCTTGAGTTTCAGAGCTGGAAAAGCATTGTGAGCTTTTCTAACATGTAACATTGTTACACCATGACAACACCAACAGGGACTCCAGGATTCCCCTTCATGCCCAGCTTGCTGTTCTAGAGCACCCAGAGACAAATTCACCTTAAAATAAATCTGATAGAAGAGCAGTGAGATATTACAAAGCATGATTGATTTAACAGCATTTATATGCTGTTTTAACCAGCTGATCAATGCATTTAATACTGAATTGTAAGATTTTCTACAAGGCAGTGTCTGCCCAGAGGGCTCACAGGAGGCTCCAAGGAGATCCTGGTACCTCGTGCACTCCCCCTCACATCCCACTGTGGCCAATGAACAGTGCTGGTGTTCCACAGCCCTGGTCCCTGCTGGGACAGCAGCACCACCAGCCCAGGGCACACAGGAAATGCTGCAACCTCCCAACCCACTGAGGAACATCTTTACAGGAACCCCCAGGGGCAGGCGATGCTCGCCTGCTGCACAGGAGGGACTCTGCTTGGTTTGCTCACTACAGCCCACGTGTGTTACCCTTTGGGACAGTCCCAGAGGGGCCCAGGGGAGCAGGGCTGCAGACAGCCCCAGAGCTGACTCAGGGCTCTGGGGGAACTGCCCAGGCTCCATCTCTCCCCAGCAGCCCCCTGCTCACACACAGAGTGCCAGGGAACTGCCCAGGCTCCATCTCTCCCCAGCAGCCCCCTGCTCCCACAAGGAGTGCCAGTGCCAGGGAACTGCCCAGGCTCCATCTCTCCCCAGGATCCCACAAGGAGTGCCAGGGAACTGCCCAGGCTCCATCTCTCCCCAGGATCCCCCTGCTCACACAAGGAGAGCCAGGGAACTGCCCAGGCTCCATCTCTCCCCAGGAGCCCCTGCTCACACAAGGAGTGCCAGGGAACTGCCCAGGCTCCATCTCTCCCCAGGAGCCCCTGCTCACACAAGGAGTGCCAGGGCCCTGCCCTTGCAAAACCAGAGGCTCTGGCAGGAGCACCCACGGGGCCCTGTGGCCACCCCACACAGCCCCACCTGTGGCCACCCCACACAGCCCCATCAGCCCCACCTGGGGCAGAGAGCCCCACAGAACACACCAGGCCTGCATTCCTCATCTCTGCCAAAGGATTACTTAGCTCCAGGCTAATAATTGAAAGATGCTGGGATTTAGAAGCCTTTTAAGAATCTTTCTAAATTCCTGTTGGAACATTTCACTGGCTAAGTAAGTGAAAAAATGTTAACATTAATTAAAAAGATACTTTTAAAAGTTGAAAGCCCCTATGAAATAAAGCTTTCCTTCATAATGGAATTCTAAAACCTGCTGATAAAGCAAGTGGAAAATAGTTTGCAGGTTTAGGGACACCCACATGAAGCAGGAAATGCTGCTAATTAAAGCACCTGATTTCACTTAAGTCCAAAGAGGCTGTTGCAAAAAACTGGAAAGCTCTACTATTGAAGTCAACACCACTTAACTTCTTAAACTATGCCACTTAAATCTTTAAGATGCTTCTTTTAAGCATTAGTGATGTTGAAGTCTGCAGGACATCTTGTACACATGCAGTACACCCCGATTTTTTGTACCATCATTAGTCCGAAGGAGACAAAACAAAACCCTGTGTGAAAGCTACACCAAAGTGCATTCAAGGGAAGCCCTGATCTGCACAACCAAGGCAGCCTGTCAGATCACACTAATCACATCTTGTTGGCAGTATTGGACTGCATTATTCAGAAACTTCAAAGAACTACGAAGCAGCCTGATTAGTTGTATTTTTTTTTATTAGGTTTATTATGACTTAGAGTTTCTATTACTCCAGCTGGGTAAACCACATTTGAAAGTAAGTTTAACTGCAGGACTTCAATTTCAACCAAAATCATTTTTGCATGACTTTATTGTAATATAGATTTCAATTGAACATTTAAAACTTACTTCATTAATAAGCAAGCCAAGCTCAGTAGCTTCAGTGCAGGATGTATTTATGTAACTGCCGCACATTCAGGTTAGATCGGATGTACACGGAGAAGAGACCGGGCAACTGCACGACTCAGAGGAAAAGCAAAAGTAAGCACCATTTGTACCAAACTAAACAGCTCTCCAGGCAGGGCTCCCTGCTGAAAACCAACTCACTTCTGGCTCCAGGAGCTACAGTTTGGATATAGCTGAAATCCATTTCCAGAACATCAGTTTTCTACACTGGCACAAGAAATAGTCTCCAAAGCAACAGGTACTGGACTTCTTTTTATTATTTTTTTTTTTTTTCAGAGACAACCTGTTCTCCTGTGTTTATCAGGTGAATACATGCATTTTTGATCACTCTGGCAGAGGTCAAAGAGCAAACAACAGTTGGGGCTAAATGAAAAACAATCAAAAGTTGCCAAATATTTAAGGTACAAGCAAAAAAAACATTAATGCAACCAGTTTAATATCAAAGTCTGTTTTCTTTCAAAGAAAAATGGCACAAATTAAATAAGAAGCCAGACAAGTTTAGTTTTAGATGGTAATAGATTGAATTAATGCTTCAGAGCATCAACATGATTTATTTCACAGCAAGAAAGGGGAGAAGTAATTTGAACAGGCTCTGTATTTGGGCTAGACCAGCAGCACTGCTACAGTTCAGTCCCTGTGTGCAGGACTGATACCAGTACGATGTCACCTTTATCACATCAACAATAAAGTGTGTTAGAAGTTGCAGAGCATAAGCATCTTACTTGTACAAGCCAGTTAAAAAATAAACAGAAGAGCTGAAGAATGGTTCTCACACCTGTCCTTTCTGTTCAGGACTCCACCTTTCTTTCAGAACAGAAAAATCCCTCTGCCAATTGTCTAATAAATACTAATGTATATTCAGATACCATCTTCAAAATCTTTGCTGAAAATGCAGTCTCCAAAAGAAACTAGCTTTATGCAGTATTATCTTACATAAACTAAACCTTATGAATGGTAGTTAATAGCAGTAACTGAAATTAATGTATACTGAGTTTCAAGTGATGTGCAATTCAGCTATGTAACACAGGTGGGGGTTGGAGCAGTTCTTAGCACTTTTCTTTGGACACTTCTGACAGCTGTCCATGAACTACAGAGCCTCTTACTACAGTACTGTGCAACTACTGACATCTTCAAGGGCTCCTGGGTGTAAAGAAATGTGATGGAAGCACCACAAGGCAAGGAAATCAGGCTCAAGTAGAGAGCCTTGAGTATCTCACACAGCATTGCTGTCTTGCCTTGACTACAGACATTGATGAGAGGGTAAAAAGGGCAAACCTACAGTGAAGTCTGCTTCAAACAGCAAAGATAATACAAAAGAGATCTGACTCTACAAGCACATAAGCAAAAGTCTCGAAGAGCTGTGTATTAACATGGAGCTCAAGGTGCCTTAACTTTGCCAGAAACCCCAATTTTTAGTACTGGGAATCTAGCATAACTACATTTAATCCCAGGATCAACCTATGCTTCCAGTTAAAGCATGCATACCACCTCTCTAAATACCCCTTTCCCAACGTGCAAGGCTGGAGCTCTCCATTTTCTTATTCTTCCTGTGTTATCCCTTTCCAAGGCAGAGATTTAGAGGCCCTAAAGCCAGAGCTCTCCACCAAAGGCTTCCTCCCTCTAAGTATAAAAATAGTCAGGACACTCTGAGACTGACATCTGTCCTTCCCCATTCAGAAACAGATTTGCAGCAGATCAGTCTTGATCTCTAGTTCAGTTTTAGACTATGCTTAAGTTACGGCAGCCAGAGTTCGATCCTATGAATGTAAGCTAAACACAAAAAGAAAGCCATTTATCCTTTTTAATTCATGCTTACAGCATGTTTATCCAGAGTTTTATAATCAACTTCCAGTTTTAAATTATTTTCTTAGCACTTCACAGAACCTGCATGTCACTCCCTCCTGAAGGGGATGGCATCACAGAATCTTGTTTAAGTTAGTCCAAGTTTCCACATGTGACCAGAAGTCTTACTTGTTAGAACACACCCCTTTTCCAACTATTCCCCACATTCCCTCTCCTCCCACCCCTCCCCAGCAATGGGCAATTACTTCACAAGAAATGTAAAATAGGATATGGGTGTACACAAAACCTACCCTTCACTAATACTGAACAGAAAAGCCTATTTTCCAATTACAGGACATTTTTCTCTAAATTTAGGTCAGCACTGGTGCAGTCTGCACTGTGTATGATTACCACAAGGATAATACCAGTAAGTACATATATTTTCTCAAACTGATTTAAAAGCCTATGAAGTTAATTGGGGAAAAGTTTAATATTGCTACTTCAGAGCACTAGAACACACAAAGTGAATCCAATAAAGATCCTTGTATTGATTCAATATTAAGTATTAATTGCATGACCATCATAGCACCTCTTTACATTATCACACAATCACCAGAATTATCAACTGCTTTTAAAACTAAAAAGGGTACAGTCCAATATTTATAACTTGCACACTGTTACTATACAGAAACTAGGTGCATGGTACAGTGCTGAAAAAATGGAAGCCTGCAGTTTTGACAAAGATGCCAAGTCATGTTGTAGACAATTTCAGTCAAACTGGCAATACTGTTTAAGCAAATACTCAAAGCAGGAAATAAAGGACAAAAAAAAAAAGAATTCTATAGCCAAATAAACATCTGAAATTTCCTTTCCCTTTAATAATACAAGTAAGGTCACTTTTAGCCTTGGAACAGATACATGTTCGCCTATGATGATCTTGCTAACTACTACACAATATCTGATGTCCTCTGCTAAGAATATAGTTTAAGAAAGCCGCAGTTACAAGAGGCATCTAATGTAATATCTAAAATTTCCTTTATGGCATTTATTGAATTCTTTGTCTTAAACAGTGAATATGGAAAGATGGCCTCATGTTTCCTTTTCAATAGTACTCTGAGGATCAAGTGGCTTTCAAGCAGCATGGTGGGTTTGAAATTTTTGCAGTTTAGATCATTCTGTTGCGTTTATGAGTTGGTGAGTCTGTAATGACATCGCCACACTGGGCTGAGGTACGCTTTCTAGTTCCACCATTGTCCAAGTGGAGTGCCATTTCTTCTGATATGAAAGTGTTCAAATCAACATCATGGAGTCCATTTCTCCTTCGACTAGCATTGGAGCCACTGCTCACGTGAGTAGGCGAGCCTGGGGTACTCGAGCGAACACTTATACTAGCCATTGCACCACTAAGACCTGGGGAGAGAGAGAAAAAGGGCTTCAGTCAGACAGCACAGACAGTTCAGTCCCCACGTGTGCCACACAGGATTGCACTCAGCCCCATTCCACCAAGACCCTGCTATTTGTACCACTCCAGCCCAGAGCACGCCTTCTCAGCTTTCAGCCTGTGCAACAATCCAGTAATTACCACAACTGCTTTTTATGATGTTAAAAGTTGAGCTTATACACCAGGATGTAACAGCACACTCCGAAAAACATTAACTCCATAGGCATGACATGCTATTCCAAACAGGGACACACTCAAGAGCAGATAATCTCAATTTAAAGGCCTCACATGGACCATGAGTTACACAGCCCTGCCAAGGACTTGAGTTGAACTGACCTGGTCTTGTGTCACCACCACCACCCTGCTCCCTTTCACTCCCTGAAGGAAACTGCAGTGTGGCAGCAGCTCTCACACAGGTGCACACCACAACTAGTTCACAAATACAAGCTTTTATTTCATGGCTAACACTAACAGACAACACATTAGTATTCTTAAATTCAGAAATGCACTTAAAGAACAAGCATAGAAAACCACATGGCAATCACCCAAAATTTGTTATTAACAGATCTGATACAAATCACTGTCACAGGTACCCTGTAAGTACTTTGATTTGTATTCAGATTAATATTATTTGATTCAAACTGAAGTTTATTTATTGTACAAACAAGGTCATAAAAAGACAACCATGAACTTTCATACTAATTTAACCTCTGCCTTCTGTAACATTACAATTTTACAGAAGTGGGACATTCTAAAACATAAATTTAGTAAGGACTAATACGAAGTCTAACTACTCTTCTCAATTTCAAATCCAGGCTGTATTTGGAGATAAACAGGAGCTCAGAGTTAAGACAAACATCTTTACTTTTATAACTTTTCCAAACCTGAGTATTAGTAGAAGAGTACAGAAACATCTGTTGGCCCTAGGAAAGATAAAGATAGATCTGCATATTTTCTAACAAAAATAACAAGGAAATGTTGAACTGTCCAGGAAGATTCCTCTCTCAGTAACCTTCAAAATCTTAGAGCTCCCTTCTCCAGTCTCAAATATTCTATAGCTCTGTCCAGCCAACATAAACCTTGCGCATGCACTAATTCCCATCTCCATGTACTGTCAAATGAGCAGCCAAAATCCACTGCCTGACAAGTCAAGCCTAACAAAGCCCAACCCACCAGCTGCTGGCAGGCCAGAGGCTCTTCAGAGGCTCTGGGAGGAGAGGACTGCTAGAACTACAACATCAGTCAGCAGAAACCTCAGGTAGAAGCTGAAGTCTAAAAGCCATCTGCAGCAATGGCAGCCTGATACAGGTCAGGATGGAGCAGCCCAACCAACTTCACTCCATTGACCATTACTGAATGAACATTTAACACTTCCAACTTGTAACAGCACAGGAAACACTTCACACAGATCTGGCATTACACAACAGCCAGCAGACACAGCCACTAATCACTGATTCTTTCTGAGGGCTTTTGCTTACAGCTCCAAGTGGTGTTCAAACAGGGCCCAGAAGCATGGTCTGAACTCCAAGAGGCACCCTGCAGATTTTATTAATAGCAAAATCATTGCTCCTTCACAATGGCAGAAAGCATTTAAACAGAAGAAGCTGTTTTAGTGTAAAGGTAACTCAGAAATGAGGTTTGTGACAGTATTCCCAGGATTAAGGTCGAGCTTAAACTCAAAACCATTAGGAAAATAATTTCCCATGCACCCACCAAAGAAAGTAATGCAGCTAAACTTGATGACAAATGTATGAGAAAAAGCCAATTCAGATATCATATCCTGGTTAAACTAACATACACAATTTGGGCAGGTAACAAATCACTTCACAATTCAAAGACATCAGTAGTTTAATTTCAACTGGCATGACATACATCAGAAAAAACATTAATTCGTCCTGTACATTTAAACTGGATAAAATCTGACAGCATACAGGTGACATTTTTTCAAATCCAAACTGACTGTAGAGATTTCCCCCCACATCCCTATTCCAAGCAAAACTGCTGTGACCAACAAGTTCAGTGTCATTACTTACACTTAAAGAGTCAACAATTTACATCACTTATCAGTCATTTACTGTTATACAACTCATACCAAAGGAGCAACATAGTAATTCAGTTTTATCATGACATCCTTTTGCTAGATCTAGTGCCCAAGTTAGGGCAGAAAAATTATTTTAAATAAACCCCAAAACTGACCTGTGATGTCAAAAGACATTTTTTGGCACCACTCAACAACTATGTTTTTAAGTGGAGCCTTTTCAAGTAACAAGCATTCTTTAAAATAGTTGATTCAGTTAAAAGATGTATCTGTAACACACTGCAGCATATTCTAAACCAGACTGCCAAAGTTCACAAGCAATGCCTAAAGCAGTCACTGACTTCCCAGTAATGCTGAATCACTGTACATTTAAATACACAAACAACCTTCAGGAGATAATTACAAGTTAAAATCTTTATGTCAACTTAGTGTCTAAGGCAGGAGAGTAGCTTTGAATTAATTCCTAGAGATCAGAACACAAGGCTATTGCATCACAGCATGGGCTTTGAGCTCCAGGTTAATCTTGCATCTCACACAGGTATTGAGTACCAGTAAGAGCCAGGGCTGGGTACACTGACAGACTGACAGCCTCAGCTCCTGGCAGTGATTACAGCACTGCCCATCCATCCAGAAAGGCAGCACTGCCAAATGAAACACTCAGATCACAGTTTGGATTTGCACATTAGGATTGGCTAATTGAGCTAACATGGAAAAGTCAAAGCAAACTCCAGGCATATACTCAAATATCAAGCTGCCACTACATGGAACCAACATCTGAGAACAACCTGCAATGCTCAAAAAAAATCCACTTTTGGTCGACAGGGGAAAGAGTTAAGTTTTTCCTTAGGAAGCTGTAGCAAGGCAAAAGAAATCTCAGAAAAACCATTTACTGTGAATTACTCAGAGTTTAAGCTTTCAGCAGACTCGGAGCTCTTCCCAAAGCATTTAAAGCAATAACTGACACTAGGAAGTGGTAAAATGACATGACTGTCAGCAAACGCCACTTCCCAACCTCAAATTTCTATATTGTGATTAATATGGCCTTAACCACAGGCACATCAGCCTTGTCCATACAAAAGGACAGAGATCCAAACAGCTGCTGAAGTGCCCTTATTTTTCCCACAATCTCACACCCACCTCTGACATTTCCCACTCCTTTCTACCAGGGATATCTCCTTTATTCTTTGAGGACTTTAAGGAGACCCACATGGCTCTGACTCCCTTTTGAGTTAGAAAGGTTTGAAGTGGAAGGCAGATCTCAAACACTGTGCAGTACCTAGTACATTCTCTTTCCTGTCATATCTTTCATCAACAATATGACTTTTCATAGAAAATTATTTTACAAAGAATTGTATTTTAAAAGGTCTTACAGTACTATTAGAGCTGTAACCAACACTAGCCAATTTATAACTAAGTACACTCCAAAACTATCAAGATATTAGAATGCTTGACTGAAAATATGTTTCATGGATTGCAAAATACTTAAAACTGTCAACTCAAAATCGGCAAGTTTATCACCACTGGCCTAAAAAACTGTAAATGCTGTTTCATCTGCACTAAAATCATGCCCATGGACAACTTATTCAGGTCACTATCACAACATAATATACTGGGTAGTTACTGTTCCAAATAGTACTAACTTTGTTTCTAGAAGTTTTAATCAGGAAGTATCAAAAGGAACATTCATGCTTAGGTAGTGTGACTAAAGCAGGAATTAGTTAATAACCACAGATAAATACAAAATTGCATGCAGAGAGATCCTTGTCACTCTTCTGTCATATTCACCCTTTCATAATACAGGCTCTAAGAGCAAGTTTTAGCAGCACATACCAATACACAATTCCATCACAGCTATATTTACATACAACCTTTAAATTAACCTGTGTCAGACCAATCTGAACTCTGTTCTCCCATTCCCTCTTTTACCAACTGCTGCTTCTCCACTCTGCTAAGTGCCCCTGTTTTAAACTGCAGTTTAGTATTCTGAGAGGCAAATATGAAGGCCTAGTGGAAATTCAGACTCTTAAGGGACCACACACTTTTATGTGCAAGTGCTCTCCCTATCCCACAGAGACCAAATCACATGAATTATATACACCAACATTAAAGCTAAGGAGAAAAAGAACTAATGCTCTCTCACTGTACTGTTGCCCTATTTTTTTCCCAAATTCACCTAATTTTTGATTAAGAAGGCTCAAGTCAAATGCATTTCAACATTACCTTTCCAAGCTTGCTTCTTGCCCCTCCTGAAATCTCAGCATTTTCCCCCATTTTGCTGGGAGGATGGTGTGTGAAACACGGAGCAGGGGCACAGTGAGGGCCAGGGGCTGGGCACCACACCTGGCACACAGTGAGAGACACAGTGAGGGCCAGGGGCTGGGCACCACTCCTGGCACAGCAGCTACAGCCGGGCACAACGAGGCCGAGCACGTGGCAGGGTTTGGGAGTCTTGTACTGTTAGCTCAGATTGATGTAATTCTGTCATTTGAAACCCATCTCTTACAGAACTGGAAATGTCAATACACATCCAGAGAGTAGGTGAAGACACATCCATACTTTCCCTGGCTGCAATGACATTTCAGGGACTAATGGAAGTTAAAAACCCAACTCTGTAATTGAGATGTTGGACAATAAAGGTATTCTCTTCTACTGCCACATCTTAAAACACCACATCTTAAAGCATTAGACTGATGTTTCATTAAAGTTTCAGAAAACTGCACTGGCACTCCAGAGTAAAACATCATGTATTACCTTGAGATAACTACTCAGCTGTTCTAAAAGGCTTGAACTTCTTTTTAAATATTCACAGTTGAAGTCACCAGCCATGCCTTATTTCAAGGTTACCTATCAGCATGCTAACAGTGAAAACTGATAATAAGGGAAAAGATGTTGTTTACCAAAGCTTACTCTCTCAAGAGTAACGTTCCAAAGTCTCCTTCTCACTAAGTAACACTCAAGAGTTCAGTAACAACTGCAGAGCATAAGTGCTATGGAGTAAAAAGAAAAGGGAGATCACATCTTAAACATTCTCATGCCTCATTTTTTGCCATGATAATTTTGCTTTTAGCTACTATAACAGGTTCTTCTCTGCTGTTCTGCTCTCAAGTTTTCTTGTAGTACAAAGACTTGATAACCAGTATCACAAGATTAAATTCTGGGGTCAATATCCTGTTCAAAAAACTGTCAACCATCTTACAGAGATAAAATACAGGTCAGAGGTTACAGGGCTGGAGACAAAAATTCAGTTTTAAGATATTTCTTTTCAGATGAAGCATACAGTTTAAAGATTGTACTGATGCCTAAAGGATGCTAATCTCTAATGTTTTAGTCTAGGGCATACACCTGGAACTGTGTTTGGTGCTCCAGGAAATACTGAATTATTAGCTATTTTGTTACCACTGCTTCTGTCAAAATTTTCAGATGTGCTTATGATGCATTTAGGGGTTATATGATGAAAAAGAGGTATTTTTCATCATTAAAGGGGAAGAGCAGCAAGCTATAATGCCATGATCTTCAGACATATAATAGTACCTATTTCTGACAAGTCAATACCCCAGCTCTGCTTCCACTTTACCTGGTACCATGGGCTATTCATTTCTATCCCTGCTTTACTAAAAGGGGTCTTGCTGCAAGCACCAAAGTTTTAGCATTATCCCTCAAATCTAATTCAACCCATCCACATGATCAATAAATACTCTATTCCCACCAGAAGCCAACCAGCACAAAACAGCCTCCCACCTTTACATGCCAGTTGGAAACTCCTCTCAAAACCTCTGTGCCTGGACTGCTCCTCACTATCACCAGGTTCTCATGTTCCCTCGTGAAACTTAGAAGCAGCACTTTCAAACAATGTGCCAAAATTTATGATAAGCACAGGCCTGTGAGGACAATTTACACACACCTAAGGATCCTTGGCAGGTTTCAAAATCAAAACAGTTTTGAGAAGCCCTACAATAAATAGGAAATGAGTTCATGAGATTGCTTAATCACAACTTCCTTGAAGAAAAAAAAAAGGGGGGAGAAGCTGGAGTAATGCAAATATTGTAGGCAATAACCTAAAAACAGTTATGAGGCCCAATACAAGCCTAGTCACTAAAGGATTAGCACAAAAGCATTTGTGTCAAGGACCAGATTGAAACTGATATGAGGAGAACCTAATCCAGAAGGTGACTGACATGTAATCTTGTCAACCAGCTGATGAAGGGGAAAAGTACATTTTGAGCACCTGCAGTGCCACTACAGAGGACAGAACTTCCTCATGACCCTACATTACATTATGAAATATGGAAAACTTTATATATATCATTGTTCAGATCATCATGCTATAGAAAAGTTACTTCCATAAACCACCTCTGTACAAAGCAGATGCTAGAAAATGATATATGGACACAAAAAGAGCCATATTACCAATAAAAACACCTTTTGAGTTTACTCAGAGTGTTCACTGTGCTGAAGTGAGCCTACCTAAGCTTCCACTCACCTGAAACTGAGCCTTTACAATTAAATCCAACTCCACAGATTCAACTGTATTTTCAGAAAAGCATTTTTATGAGGGTGCTTACCACAGCGCCAGCCAGCTTCTGCAGCTGTTCTCAGGAAATTAATTTTATCTACACTGAGTAAGCAACAGTGGTGCACAGAATTCCCTAGCCCCCTTCTGTATGAGACAGGAAACTGTCAAATCCAACATGACTGAGTAGGGAAGCATGTTTGGTTTAAATGGCTGCAACCTAGACAGTAACAGTGTCTGGACTGGGCATCTTTAAAAACCACCACAGCACAGCAGAAGCCAAATGTGCATTTTCAGTAATTCATGCTTCTAATTAACCCATCAATTCTACCCCCACTGAGAATATCCAGACAGTTAAAATTTAATTTCGGTTGCACTTCTAGATAGCTTCATTTTCATTTTTAGAATGTCTAGGGTTTGTACCTCAAGATATCTACTACCCTTTTGAATTTTAGAAGGCAAAAACCCAGAGGTGAACATCTCACCTCAAGAGCAGTTTAAAGCACATCTGTCTATCACTTGCTCAATCATAATCCAGAATAAGCTACTGAATATTCATATCTGCAAAGAGATACACCCAACATTGCTGGTGATGGCAAGGAAGGCAATTCAGTATGACAATGGAAGTCATGTAAATCTGAAAGTGAACTAGAACAAAGTTCTGAACAGGACTCAATTATTTTAAAAATGTGTAACTGAAACACCCCTCCCAGGGTACTTTTAGTAGAATGCTGAACTGCATTAATGCCTAACAAAGGTACTAGAGAGCTAGAGACAGAAGCCTCAGACAGCAAATTCCCTCCCTAAGCCTCCAAAAATTTGCTAGTAGTCAAATCTTAATATTTAACTAGTTGCTAGCACAGCATTGCCATTTTCCAAGAATTCTGTTTACTTCAGCATTGGTATGAATGCCAAGTCTCTTCATGCTTCAAACACACTACCAAGACTTGAAACTTAACTGCTGAGTTCACAGCTGTCCAATATTGCAGACCCAAATTTCGTTTTTATTCAGCACCTTTTCTTCATTGAAAATACTCAACTACACAAATTTTTAGCAGCCAACACATCTTATACATGCAAAAGGTCTCTTAAAGAATGAAGGGGACACCTTCAATTGGAACACCAGGTACATGACACATTATGATATGCCAAAGAAACATTAAAAACCCCCACCCAGTTTTAACCAAGTAGTATTGAAAAAGTGACAGTTACCATGCAGAGCTATGGCTTCACGGAAGGGTTGCAAATCAGTCTCTACAGATGAGCTAGTTTCTGTTGAAGTAGCTCGGTTAGGGGATACTACAGTCAGTCTTGGGGGAGCTCTAGAATTTCTTGGAGGAGGGACTTTTCCACAAAGGAAGCTGATTAAGTCTTCTCTTCGAATAGTTCTTCTGCGTTTTTTAACCCAGGCTAACACATCCTTATTCCGACGCTGATAGCCAATCTGAATTCCTAAATCAAAGCTTCGCTGGTGGGCATCCACACTCTCTGCAAAAGGACAGAAAAAAGTTCTCTTAGTGTTACACAGCAATGTACAGCACAGCACAGCACTGATGTGGCCTCCTGCCAACCATGGGAAAGAAGAAGTATCTACATCTTCTACATGTTACTGCATAAGGCAGCACCAAGCTGGCTGCAGCAGCAAAGAGGAGTTCCACTAAACCTGAAGAGAGTAACAGCCAAAACATTCCATCCCCTTTACACGTCAGAGCAACTCCAGCTCCATTTAAACAGCATTTACTATACTTCAGGTCAACACCACAGCACTGTTTATTTACATTAAAAACACACTTAGAGTTTGTCAGGCTGAGGAAGATCCTTAAATCAATGGACAACAGACTTAGACACACACAGTGCATCAATACAGCAGGAAACCCCAACATAAGAAAGGAGTAACTGCTTTTCTTCATTCTGACAGGTAAGGAACTGCCAGAAAACTCAGGATTTCTTTCAAGTTCTTCTATTTTCAGCTGGATTTCAATTGCAGAGGCAATTCACAGGCCACAGTTTTGAAACTAGTTAGAACACAAGTGTCTTTCAATTAGCCAACATATCATTTACAAAGGCTAAGAAAGTTTCCTTCCCCATTTAGGATACCACAGCAGTTCTGACATAGAAAAGTTTTAAACACACAATTTACAATAAATCCTACTACAAAATGCAATTTCCCTCTCTGTTAATGTAACTAGTCACCTGTGCACATCAGTTATAGCTGTGTCTCCAATGTATTAAGTTGCTTTCAAACCTGGGGAAGTGTATTTCTGGCGACCAGTTTGAGTAAGTTTCAAACCCCAGTAACAGGTGGGACAAATCCTGTTCACCACACAATTATGCTCATCTTGTTTGTCTCAGGTTTGCTATCAGAGCTTTGACAACACCTATTTCAGTTTCATGTAAAGTTTCATACTCTTATGTTGCTCTTGCTCCTTAAAAGACATGAACATATCCACCCTAATTTTGTTTCCTTGAATTCCACAGAATTTTTTCCATGTGGCAAAGCTGATTTAACAGCATTTTATAATCTTATTTTATTAATGAAGCCCAAGGCAGAAGCCAGAAGACAAAGGTATTTCCTTAAGAACAGCTATCCCAAAATACAGGTTTACAAACAATGACATGCACATCTAATGTACCTTTGTCAAACTCCAGAACCCAGCAAGTACTACTGCTAAATGTTATTCTTGGACTCGTATTCTAAGGCACCACTGCACAGGCCATGAAAGACAGCACTGAGAGCTACACGGCAAAGAGCAGCACTTCAAACCTAACAACACACCAAAACCACCTCAAACTGAGCTAAATCTTGGAGCTTTTGCAGTTTAATTTAAACAAGTAAACAAATGTAACTTAACCTGTTACTTGTATCCACTCTAAGAGTATTCTGCCTGAACTACTTTGCAATCCAAAGGCTACATTTACAAATGCTAATTCCTCTGAAAGCAATGGTAACATGACAGATTATTCCTCCTGCCATTTTACACTGCACGGCCTCCAATGCACTGGCAGCAAAAGCTGCCCAAACATTCTGGAGCCAACTTGGAAACTGAAAATACTCCTTTAATCACTTCCTGAAATACCAGGAGTGTCCTTCTGAGGCTTGGAGGCTGGCTTTACGTCAATACCCGGCTTTCTTTGTGTATGAGAATGCTTTACAAAGTGCTAACTGTGAACTAGCTATGAGGTCAAACACTGACTGCTGATGCAGCCCAGAGAAGTTTCAAGCATCATTACCCCGGGTACATTAGATTTTTTTATGGTAAAAGCCACAACCACTTTGTTTACAAAGTTAAGCTTGCAAAACCTAAGCCGTCAAGCTGCATATATTCTGAAATTCCTAAGTCAAAATCAACATTAGAAAATATTCAGGGCTTTTTTAATAATTGTAGGCTCAGAAGTCTTATTCTAACATATACCTAGAACTTTCCACAGTGGCCTTAAGTTCTAAATCCTACATTACAAGCCATGCTTCACTTTTTTGGTGCAATCAAGATAATGAAGTGTCTCAAATGCAGTCTCTATCACCAGCACCAGAAATTCAGGATGTAAGACCATCAGTGTGGTGTGATATTAAACTTCTAATCTATATTCAGAAGAAATGCTGACATTCAAGACATCATGGCATTCTCATTATGCACCATTCCTCGGGTTGTTCTTGTTAAAAAGATGATGCCTCAAAAATCCAAGTATTTATCAGATCAAAAAGCAGCTGACAAGGCAAGAGGCAGTTTGTGGCGTTCAGCTCACCCCACCAAGTATTCCTCCAGTATTTTGACAGAGTCCTCCAAAACAAACAGTACTGAGAATGTGAAAAACACGAGTTTTTTCAAGAGCCATGTTCACCACTAGGGAAAGCAAGCTCACAGTAAGAGACTCCAACTTGTCAGATATGACAGTGTTCAGCTGGTTCTACCGTGTTATCACCAAATTTCTACTGATTTGCAAGTTAACTGAAAATTGAAAGATGGCATTCCTGAGTAACTCGGGTACTTTAGGATCTGTTTGAAGAAAACATTTGTTTCAGGTGCTGGTTTTTGAAGTGCTACATTATACCCGACCAAAGTCAGCTTCCAAGTTAAAGTCTAGTTTCCCCAATCACCTACTCATCAGTTAATAACATCATTGCCAACAAAAGGCTCATTTTGCCTAGAGCACAAGTAATCTAACATTTTAACCAGAAATAAACAGTCTAAGTCTTCATAATAAAGATGCTGTAAGGGAGAGCCATGCCATTTGTAACGACAGGCTGTAATTATTCCAGACAATTTATTAACACTACCTGCTGCTACTCTAGCACCATTCTCAAATGACTATTGTCCCCAGACATGTTCTAGTGACCCACACCCTCAGGCCAGCACCTTCCTGCTCTCAGGTGCTGCCCCTTCACATGACCTGACACATACACACAGCATCCAAATGCACCTTCTGCAGGAGGCAAGACTCTGCCAAGGGAGGACTGTGCACCTGCACTTCCTCCTCGCCCTCTCCACATCTGTCAGAAACCTGATCACCCATCACAAACACACCAACTGCTTAAAGCAAATCCAAAATGACAAAACTGGAAGCAAATGAAGGAGCATAGAGGTAGAACTACAAATAATTCTATACAGACCAAGGGAGAAAAAAGGGGGGGAAAAGAAAAATCAAACTATAAGCCAGAAAAAACAACATTGTAATTTTAAAGTACTTCCCTTCCTTGGAATGGAAGGCAGTAACAATGGGAATCACAATGTGCCAATTTCAGCCTTCATTGATATGTTAGCACAACCTTTTAAATAAAGTAAAAGCTACTGAATGAGCCTTCTGCAGACATGAATTCCTGGGACAACCCACAGAACTGCAGAGTTCAGAAAGACCCAGCAAACCAGCACTAAAGCACAGCCACATGCAAAGCACACTCCTATCAAAGTTCTGGCTAATGCTGCCTTCTTACAGCCATGCTGAACACATACATAATGACATTTTAGTGCTTAAAATAAACTGTGAGGCTTACTTAAGAAGCCTCAGTGCCACAAGAAGATAAAACTTTCTGTCACATAACATCTGTGCAGAATTTTATGAACACTAAACCCAACTTTGCTTCACCACAAAAGAGAAGGCATTAAACTGACACCCCAACATCTAATGCACCATGAAATATAAACAATGCAGGGAATTTCAGTACTGTTTAATAAGCCGTTGTACATTTCCCTTGAATTCACAAGAAACAGACACATGTTAAAGATACCCTTTTTCAAGGGTCTCAAAGTAAAACAGATTTTAAGTTTATGAGTCATTGACATGAGGCAACAGAAAAGATTCAGCTACCGTCAGCTAAAGTGGACCAGGGAAAACCTGCAAGATTCAGGAAGCAGTCTCGGGTTAGATTTTATCAGGGTGAATAAGAGACATTAACAGGCCCTACTTATGAGTAAGCCGGGGCAGGAGGCAGAGTGGGGCCCGGCTCGGACGAGAGGGCTGCCGGGGCAGCGGGGGGCAGCCCCTTACCTTTGTAGAGGTTGGTGACCGCAGTGGCGGCGTTCTGGAAGGGGACCCAGAGGGAGAGCCCCGGCTGCTGGCACACCCGGTCTGCAGGGAGGGAAGGACACACGCTGTTTATTTTGGAGTCACCCGCTCCGAACGGCCATGTTAGGTTTCGCCATTTTGTTCCACCTTCCGGAGGCAGCTCCGGATCGGGGCCGAGCGGGGCGGGCGAGCAGCGGCCCGGCCGGGGCAGCGGGCGCGGTGCCCCCAGCGCGGCGGGGAGCGCCCGGCCGCCCCCGCCCCGGCCCCGGCGCACAATGAGCCCGGCCCCGCTTCGCCATTTTGTCGGGAGTCTCTTCCCGGGGCTGGGCGTCGGGAGCCGCCGGCAGGGCCGGGCTTCCCGGCCCCCCCCACCCTCCCCGGCGCTCGGGGCTCGCCCCCGCCGCCCGGAGCCTCCCGGCGCCGCCCCCGCCGGAGCGCCCCGACTCCCCGCGGCCGCGCTCCGGCCCGAGCGCTCCGGCAGCCGGGGGAGGGGGTGCGGCCGGGCCGGCGCAGGAGCCGCCCCGGAGGCCGCGCCGGGCGCTGTCCGGGCCGCGACCGCGGCTCCCCCTCCCTCTCGCCATTTTGTTTTCCCGTCCGCCTCCGAGGGCGGCCGCGGGCCGGCACCGCTCCCGCCGCCGCCTCGGCCCCTTTGTACCGCTGCGGGCACCTCCCCACCCCGGCGGCTCCGCGGCTGCTCGGCGCCCCCACCCCCCACGGGCCGGGCCCCGAGCCCACCGCGCTCGGGCTCCACCGGCCTCCAGCCGCCCCTGCTGTGCACTCCCCAAGCCCCTGACCGTGCTCACCCTTGTAGAGCTGCGCCACGGCGGTGGCCGAATTCTGAAAGAGGTGCCAGAGCTTCTGCTGCTTGTGCTCGGGTTGCGCCGCCGCCTCGTCCTGCAGCTCCGGCGCCAGCGCCTCCTCCTGCTCGGCCTCAGCCAGGCACTGCCGCTCCCACTTGCTGAACCAGTGCTCGGGCCCGTGCTCCTGGATCTCCGCCTCGCCCTCCTCCTTCTTGTCCTCCATCCTCCGCCCGGCTCCGCGTCCCACCGCCGCGAACACCCGGTCCCGACAGCCGGCCGCGCTCGTTCCGTGCGCCGGGCCGGCCCTACCTCACCCCCATGCCGGGGCCGCCCGTCGCTCCGCCAGCCCCAAACACTCCGAGCGCCGGCACCGCCCCGAGCGCACTGAGAGCCCGGCCGAGGCGCCTGGGAACGCGCAGCCGGCCCGACCCGCCCGCAGAGCTCGATTGGCCGCCACCGCCCCGGCACCGCCGGTCCGTGCGGGAGCCCCAGCGCTCATTGGTCCGTTTACGTGTCCGTCACGCGGGACACCCCGGGGGGCGGGGCTAACGCAGGTTTGGTTACGCCGTCACAGCCCCGTGCCGGGGGCGTCGGCGCGGTGCGCGTGCGCAGTGCGCTACCTCGCGCGGCCCCGGGCCTGGCCCCGCCCCTGGCGTGAGGCGGCCCCGCCCGCGCCCCCCGGCAGCGGCCCCGGGGCCGCCCCGAGCGGGCGAGGCGCTGCCGGCCTCGGGCGGCCCCGGCGGGCGCTGTCCGCGGCCGGACCGGGAGGTGGCAGCGGCCGCCGCGGCTCCGCTGAGGGGCAGAGCGCGCCCGGGAGGCGGTTCCCTTCCCGGCCCCGGGGGAAGATGGCGGCCGCGCAGGGCCCGAGGGCCGAACCGTGTGACACGGCCGGGCCCGGGGCCAGCGTCCGACAGAAACCGGCTGAGGGGTTTGCCCCGAGAGTTCAGACCCACGGCATCACTTCTCTGCCTGTTTTACACATTATTTACCAGTTCTTGATTCTGCACTGTAGCAGGCACAGTCCCAGCAAGCGGACTGAAGTCACAGCTGCTTTGCTCACGTTTAAAAACACTCGTTCACCCCGCGATCCCGCCACTTGGCTGCGGTGCAAATGGGAATGCACTTCCAGCTGCTCCAGCCGCGCTTCCAGCCGCAGCAAATGTTCCCGTGCTGCGGAGCCAGGCCCGGGCAGACCTGCCTGCACACCGGAGTTTGCACTCACTGTGCCAGACTGCGCTGCCAGCCGCGGGCAGCCGGCCCCGGGTCTGCCCCCACATCGCTGAACCGAGCACGACACGCACCGGGAGCCTGCTGTGCCCATCCCAGCCCAGGGGAACCTGCTGTGCCCATCCCACCCCAGGGGAACCTGCTGTGCCCATCCCAGCCCAGGGCAGCCTGCTGTGCCCATCCCAGCCATGGGGAGCCTGCTGTGCCCATCCCACCCCAGGGGAGCCTGCTGTGCCCATCCCAGCCCAGGGGAACCTGCTGTGCCCATCCCAGCCCAGGGCAGCCAGCTGTGCCCATCCCAGCCCATGGGCAGCCTGCTGTGCCCATCCCACCCCAGGGGAACCTGCTGTGCCCATCCCATCATAGGGCAGCCTGCTGTGCCCATCCCAGCCCAGGGCAGCCTGCTGTGCCCATCCTAGCCATGGGGAACCTGCTGTGCCCATCCCAGCCCAGGGCAGCCTGCTGTGCCCATCCCAGCCCAGGGGAACCTCCTGTGCCCATCCCAGCCCAGGGCAGCCTGCTGTGCCCATCCCATCCCAGGGGAACCTGCTGTGCCCATCCCATCATAGGGCAGCCTGCTGTGCCCATCCCAAGCCCAGGGGAGCCTGCTGTGCCCATCCCATCCCAGGGCAGCCAGCTGTGCCCATCCCAGCCCATGGGCAGCCTGCTGTGCCCATCCCAAGCCCAGGGCAGCCTGCTGTGCCCATCCCGCCCATGGGGAGCCTGCTGTGCCCATCCCAGCCTGCTGTGCTCATGCCACCCCATCGAGAAGCACTCACCAGCTCTATGGGCTGTTCCCTCCTCTGACTTGCTGCTTTATCCAGTCCATGCTTGTTCCCTTTTTGAGCTTGGATGTTCATACAACTTCATAAAACATTCAGGAATTCAATATGATATATCCACTATATATATCATATATAGTGGGGAAAGAAGTGGTATGAGGGTGTAGTTGGAACTGATGGGTTGGGGGGTTTTTATCTCTGAGGACAACTGAAATGATGCAGCTATTGTGTTTCCTAAACCATTAAGGCTAATTACTAAGGGCCTCCTACTTGTGGGTTATGCCTTGGCACTCCATGGGAGTAGAAGGAGTAAGAACACCTGTAACTTTCTGCATATCTCCTTAAACTGAAATTGTGAAACTGGCTTTTAAGTATCTCAGATATATGACACTGATGCACAAACACAAAGGCGTGAATGTCCCCTTCCTTTCTAGGTAAAGCTCTGTCTATTCTTGTTTAAGATTATGAACTTCAGCCAAACTGGTTTTGTAAATCATCCATGGCTCAGAAGGGCACTAAGTACATATTGTGGTGCAACATGGATTTTTCTCCTGTGTAACTGGTTTAAGAAAAGCAAGAAACAGAAGAGGAAATCTTCTCTATTGAATAAGATTTCTTATAAAGTACCTACAAATTGTAAATACTCATTCCTTATACTCTTAAATTGTTGAAATATTGTAAAGCATCACAGAGGAAGGTGTGATGGGATTGTGTTCTCGTATTTCCCAATAAACCAAGTACTGAAATTCATCTCCCTCATCAGAAACACAGCAGAATTTCCTGTCAGCTTTCATGGGCTTTGCAGATGCTCTCTGAGATGTTAGGGCAGGGAGCTTGATGGAAGAGGAGGAGACATGACTTTTTGTACTTTGTGTACCACACATCTGGCTTTCTGACTATTTCTAAAGAGTTGCATAATGTTGGCAGCTGTGAAATAAACAGTTCATTCCTGCAATACAATGTAGTGTCAGTCATGATTTATCAGCCAGACTGTCCTGAAATTTGGCTGTGCCTGGTGCCCATTCAGTGCAAATCAAACAGGGAGCAGTAATGCATCTCTGGGCAATCCTGGGTAAAATCTTAGCACTCGAATTTCCTGCTTTAATTTAGACAAACCTGGCTACACTCTGTTCTCAGGAGTAGCTATGGCTGACAGAAGCTGCTGGGATTCTGAGGGTTGTTTTCCTTTCACACCTTACACCAGGTGGGGTGGATAATGTTGGAGTTGTTGTATGAATTGTTCATATAGTTTTGTAAAGTGGCCATTAGTGATCTCTGGGATAGTAATGGAGAGAGGCTTAGCTGAGAACATAGGAGTATTGAATTTTGAAATTAGAAAAATGTCATTTTTTGGTAGAATAAAGAAGTTTAACTTGATCTACAGACTTCTTTATGCCACCCGAAGATAAAAAGGGTGTTAGGGCCTTGGGAAAGGAGCCAAGCACTTTCTGGGACTAGAAGAATAATGTACCCAATGCGGCCTGCAGATAGAGAAGGAGAATTAAATGGAGAATGAAGACAGTATTGACTGACTTTTTGAGGTTATTTGTGGAGGAGGCAGCAAAGGAGGAAAACTAACAAAAGCACCGTGCACAAAACCCTTTAACACACCCAAACACTCTTCTCCCTGACACCTCCTAAGCAGCTCTGAGCAGCACTGATTCACTGAAGAGTCTTTTCTCCCCAGAAATAAACAACAAGTTTTGTGCTTTTGACCCACTGTCGGTCACCTGGCACAAACACAACTGTGCTGGTTTTGGTTGCTGCTGAGGGATTTGTAGGAGAGTCAGATGCACAAAGACCACGAGGGCACTGATATGCACATGGCAAATGTAGAATCTGAGTAATCTTAGTGTTTTGCCTCTTAATTTCCCCCATGGGAATGCTGTAGTGATGAGAGCAGTGTGGCATCCCAACTGAACTATCAAGGGATATAATTACTGGAGCATGATGAGAATATGCTAATTGTAGAAGGCTCTGAAGGCTTGTTTTATTCCCTTCTGCAGGCTCTTACTGGGAGTTGAATTTAATGATAAATAAGGGAAAACATTTTTTTTTTAATGTGAAAATATGGAATGGGGGAAGAAAAAGGTTTATTGATAATACAATCTATCCAAAGTGAACATTAACATTTTAAATTATCTGAATGTGTAGATGGCTGAATATAGTCATGGGAATGTTTTCACAGTGCTGCAGCCAAACTTGGACTCTTGAATAAGAGAACTTTCATGATATTTTATGAAGAGAAACTGAAGAGAGTAGGTATTCATTTCACCAAAGGAAAAAAACATCTGAGTGACAATATTTTCATTTCTCTTCACCATTTTGTCCTTTGGGATCAGACTCTCAGTATGCTGTCCTCCAGAAAAGCAGGTCAGCAGGGAAGGTGGATACTCAGCTGCAAATTGCAATGTTTATCAGACAAAATTTTTCATCCTGGGAAAGTCCAACACAATGTGGCTGAGCAAGCAAGCAGCAGGTATTTATGAGAAGTGTGGCTCACAGAGAACAGCCATGCACTGGCTGTTGTATATCACATAATCAAGACAGTTGAGGCTGCTCCTGATGTGCTCAGATGAGGTTTTATGTCTGCTGGCTGTTACTGCTGTTCCCAACTGAAAAATGTGATGATAGAGCACCCTTAGTGCAAACACTTGATCAGTCTGAAACAGAAACCAACTGACAAAGGTTGAGAGCATCAAAGTATGAGAGTTCCATATGGGTGCAGGAGCCTCATATTCTCCCGGGTTTGAGTCAGAGAAGTAGAAAAGCAAGGAAATAAGATTAAAGGATTTCTTTTCTAATATGTGCTCCTAGGTAATGGTTTGCTCTGAAACAATAAAACTTGGTAAGCACTGCAAAAACGTTGGTTGTATACTGTTTTGGATTTTAAAATGTTGATAACTTTGAATAAAAGATGTATCAACAGCATCTGCAGCATTCCTGCAATTTTCTGGGAGCACTTCAGTAACAACACTTCTAAGACCATGATCAAAATGGTGGCACATAAAAACAACTTGAGTAATGCTTGGTCAATTTGGTTTTGCCTAAAATATTGATCCAGGGACTTTGCCCAAATTCTGTTCTCAGTTTGAGAGGGAAAGCAGTTTTACTCTATAAGAACAAGATTCTCCAAACCTCATGTCAGGGCTCTGATATCAAAATCATTTAACAATCAGACAAGGAGCAAGACTGTCTATTTGCAGCAAGGACCACATGACTCCTATGAGATACAGATCATTGTGTGAGTTCAAACTCTACCAAAAAGAGTAGGAGACACAGTTTTCAGTTTTACTGGGTAAGTACCTCACTACATATTTGGTTTGAAAAAAAAAATTAATAAAGTCTTGAGAAAAAAACAATGTGGAGATCATCTAAGTGTTTCCTTTGCTAGTAGAGTAGATTATTTACTCCAGTACCTTCGTGAGACAGGAAACCAGGGGCTTTTAAAAAACCTTAATGAAAGCAGAATTTCTGCATGTGAACTCATGGTGGGGTGTTGGGATATTTGGCACTGTGCAAATTACTGCAGCTGGCAGGTGTTTCAGCACTTTCTGTCATGTGTTGGTTCAAGGAGGAGCAGGATGCCAGAGGTCTCCAGCAGGTTGCCTGCATGCTCCCAAAGGCACTTCTGAGTCACTGCAACATTTAGCTGCTCTCTTTTTATAGAGCATCACAGACTATGAAAGAAGACATAGTTTGCTGTACCACCTTTTGCAGAGTGTTTTGGAATTGCAGATTGCAAGAGGGTTTCTAAAGCTAACCCTGTGCTGAGGTGGGTTTGTTTGTTTGTTTGTTTGTTTGTTTGTTGGCAGGAAGTCTCCATCCAATGGAGACTGTCAGCAAACCTCCACACTGCCAGTAATGTCACATAACCCACCACTTCAGAAACTGAGAAATGGGGTCATAGGCAGAGCATGAGTTTATTACTTGCTTTGCTGGGTGCAGTCCTGCAAACACTCATTTTGTGCTGCTGGAGTTGGCTTTGGAGAGCAGCATCTCCTCATACCTGATATTGTTGCAAATGAGAACAAATGCCTTCCTTTTCTGTGGTACCCACACCAGTGCTAGAGCAGAGCCTGCCTCAGCCTGGCTCACTAACTCACACTGGCCTGTCGTGGTTGAGATGGTCATGTTTGAAATGGAGACAACAAAAAACAACACACTCCATTTCCAGAAGCCTTCAAAACCTTTTTTTATTTTAGCATGCGTGCTTTTTATACATTCTTACAAAGCTCATGAGTTCACACTTTACTCATTGGTCAGAAGAGACAAACAAAGTGCTCATTGGAATAGACAGTTGCAGGTTTTTCTTATTTATCCTTCTGTTTTTCTTGCTTTCTATGTCAACAATCTTGGTAGGAGATTCTTTCGGGGTAAACATGGACCCTCTTATCAAACTTCTCTCTAGCTCTGAGAAGTCACTGTAAAACCTCTTCCACACTGGCCTAGACACACACCAACAGGAGTGCTGAGCTGATTCACTTGTACCCCTGGAGCTCTGCAGGGAGTGATTTGAGCAGGATTAGATGGCTGAGCTGGACAGCCAGCTCCCTGATCCAGCCTTGAGGCTCAGCAGAACCCCCACTGAAGCTACTGAACATTTTGCTTGCTCAAGGACAAATGAATATGAAGGTTTTCTTTAAAAGAGCAAGTGGATATATTGTGCACAGTTGTGGGCAGTAATATGAACAGAGGTTAGACATTGGATTTTGGAACCAACTTCAATGCCCTTTCAGTTCTTCACCAAATTATTTCTTTCTAAAAGTGCATCTCACCCCACACTCTTCTAATCAATTGAGTAGGAAAAATCCAAACCACCTACTCCCATGTTGTTATGTGTATAATGACTGACTGCTCAAGTTTAAAGAATTTCAAGTACTAAATATATTATTTGCAGTCCTGCAGCTCAGCTATTGGAGGATTCAAGAGCAGCTGGAATACCAGTAATCTCTTGGGACCCTGGCCAGGGAAGACTTCATTTAGTTTGTGTGGAAGTAGGATAGATAAAACTTCCTGAAATGGGTCCTCTGGCTTCTCTGCTCAATTCTCCACCTATACAGAGGAGATAATACCCTTCTATTCCATCAAAAGTATGGAATAATAACTGCACTTCAGGGATCCCCATAGTGTCAGTTCTTGAAAATCTTCTTAACAATTCGTCCTGAGCAAGCAGAACATGGGAAGGTAGTGGAGTCATTCAGTCTCAGTGGACAATGTATGTGATTTCTCTTCTGCAGTGGCTGCTTTTCTAGCTGAGGGAAACAGAGGGTGATGTCCTACTGACTCCAGAAGTGCTTAATGAAATACCTTGTCTCACCAGGCAGACTGCATAAGATTTTTGCCATGATGTGTTAATAAAATGTTTCAAATGAAACAGAACGGAAATACTAAAGAACACAGAGCTTAACAGAGGAATTCTGGTTTGTAAATGTAATGTGGCATTGTCGCCTCTGGCTGCCTGGCTGGTGCTTGCCAGAAGCCTCAGCCAGGACAGCAGGGGTGGCAGGGCTGTGGCAGGGCTGTGGCAGGGGTGGCAGGAGGTGGCAGGAGTCCAGCTCCAGCTCCCCCAGAGCAGCCTAAAATCATTTCCCCCAGGCCATGACCTGAGCCCCCTTCTTCATAGTGGGATAGAGGTGCAGTGGTAGAGGGCAATGTTGTGAGGAACCCAACCAAAACCTCAGCTCAGGTCACTGAACCTCTCCAGTACTCTCCACAAAGAGTGAGTGCTGGGCCCCAAAAGGTTGCTGCGTATTGAAGAAATTGAAAACACTCTTTCCCAGGTTTGACCCCATTTTTCAATAGCTCTCTGCAGATGAGAGAGCTGCTGCTCCTGTTCCCAGTGGCTGCTGTTGGATGGAGTGCAGGAGACTTTAAGTGCCACTGGAGCTGGGGCTTGGGCTTCAAGTGCTGCTTCAAGTGCTGAATGCATCAGGCTCCTTTGAGAAGCAGGGGCAGGGAGGGATGGGTGTTGCAGAGTGCAAACCTTCTGTGATGGGGCAGTTTTCTGGGTTGCCATGGTGAGTGCAACCACCACGCTGTGCTCTGTTGTAACAGCCTCAGAAACACAATGGCCAGAGTCTATTCCAGTGCAGATTTATGAGGATGCTGAAGCACTTACTCCAAAGCACATTTTTCTCCCCCCATTGCTATAGTCAGTTGTTGTCAACAAATGTTCTGTAACTCTTCCTGTATTTTACTCCTGGGAACAAACAGAAACAAACCCTAAAATCCAATAAACATGGAAATGGGGTATGCTTTCTCTAAAAACTTCTTTTTTTCCTTATATTCTCTTTGCCTTTTACTCCAGATCTGAAGTTCTTGTTCTGGCCTTGCAGATCAAAGTATTTTGGGTCATCTCTGCCTACTTTTGCTGCTCCAGCTCACCCAATTTCTTTGCGGGCAGGGTCAGCCAAACAGGGACAAAGTACAGGCACTCACCAAAAGTTCTCAGCCAAAAGTTTCCCTCCATTTCTTTTATGTCAGCATTCCCAGTTGTCCATCAAATGCCAAAACAGACCAGATTGAAGGCATTTTTTTCATCTTACTGTGTTTGCAAAACAACTGATTTTTAGTCAAATTGGTTCCCCAAGCTGGTCATTGGCCTCATGCAGTGTGGAGCTGCTGAGACACATTACAGGGACAGAGCAGACATAAATCAATATAAAGTCATCAAGCAATAGCAGCTAAATACTGTGTTCTAAGTCATTCTTCTCTTCTGCAGGTGAAATACTAGCTGCCAAATGCCTTCACCTTTAGCTTGTCTTTTGGGAGGAAAGAAGAAGGAATAAGCTAAAGGAAAGAGAGTTTTTTAAACATCGGCCTTCCCTGAGGTAAAAATGTCTGCTAAAACGGTGAGGGAAAGTCATAAATAACCCCAGCACAACTTGTAGAACAAATAAGGCATTCTAAAAGTCAGCTGAAATTTGTTTTGAATTCCCTGTGCCCCCACTGGCACACACTGGCTGTAGCAGGCTGTGTCAGCTGGAGCCCTGCCTGCCCAGGGGCGCCCTGCCATCCATCCAGGTGGTTTATCTGGAATAAAGCACCCTCAGCCAGGCAGAAAATGCTGTCTGTGGGTGGGTGCTGAGTGCCAGGGGGACAAGAGCCTGTGGGACCTGCTCAGGCTGGGGATTCCTGAGCTGTATCACCCTTGGAGCACTGGGTTGGTTCCTGTGCTGCCTCAAGCCTGCCACAGGTTTGAAGAGGCAGGACTTGCCCACTCAGAGCAGTTTTGGTACCTTTGCAGTGAGCACAGTGAGTTCCACCTGGCTGCAAGGCACCTGTGAGTGTTTTCAGGGGCAGCAGATGGGTCTTGTTGGATACTTTATAAAGTGTTTTTAGGTCTGGGGTTTTCCTGCACCCAAAACCCAACAGCTGTCACAGAGCACAGCAATGAGAAAATATTTGATACATTTCCCTTCTTCCCAGGAATTCTTACTATTCTTCCTCTGAAGCTGTGCTTTCCTGCTGCCACCTCTTTTGTTGTTCTGTTCTTTTTTTTCAAAACTGAATTGTTCTAGTCCACATGGCACATAATGTTTTCTACATAATGTTTTCTCCATTTTGGTGGGGAGCGACCATCATATATCATCATATATCCCTTTCAAAAGCTTCATTTGTATTTATTTCTGTCAACTTAGGGTCAGTGTGCCAGGTCCTTCCCTCTGAATCAGTGGAAACAGATTGTAAAAATACATATGGGATATATATTAATATTTTCTTCTCTGGAGCAGACTCGGTGTCTTGGCTCACTTTGTGCCACAGCTGGCAGTTCAAGGGATGTTGGGGCTGAGGATGGAGGAGAAGGTGTGTGTCAGTGCACAGATGTTCAAATATTTGGGGGAAAAGATAATTATTCTGTTTTAAAAAGCAATATGTTTCTCTAAATAGCCTAGAAGCATCACATTGAGTTAGAGTTGGGAAGGGATGTACTGCTGGTTTTCATTTGGGGGGCTTAATACTGCACATATGTTTTTTACAACTGTTTTATCTGAATTAATGACAGTTAGATTATCCCTTGGCTTTATATTAGTGTCTAATATATTAAATATTCATAGATCCATAATTCAGCATGTGTAATCAAATAATTACAGATGCCATTAGCTGAGTTATCACACTAATCTGGGTGTATTTCTATGGATAATAATTTAATGAAATTATCACTTAATTTCTGGAGCCCTCTTCTCTGCACAGAAATGAAAACGAAATGAATCTGCTGCTCTTTTTCCTTCATTAAGAAACTCCAGCCTTGATTAACAGGATCTGAACATCCAAACATTTAAAGCTTGGTTTCCTGAATTTCTACTCCCAGTGGCATTCACAGGAGGACACCAGATTAGAAAAACAGAGCAGAAACTCCCCATTTACAGCAAGGCTGTGTGGGAGGGAGAAGGGAGCAGTGGTGCCTCCTCCCCCTGTGCTGCACTCCTGGAGCAGGAGCTCACCAAGGCTTTGCATGGCTGCAGCAGCCATGGCAGGAGAAGCTGTGGGGTTGTGAGGCTTCTAGGATGAGGTGACAGATGAGAATTTGACTCCAAGTTCTCAGAAGGCTGATTATATTATATTATATTATATTATATTATATTATATTATATTATATTATATTATATTACATTACATTACATTACATTACATTACATTATATTATATATTACATTACATTATATCATATCATATCATATCATATCATATCATATCATATCATATCATATTATATCATCATATTCTATTCTATCATCATATCATATTTATTACATTATATTTATTATAATATATTATAAGAAATTATATACTAAATCTATACTAAACTATAGAGAAAGGATACAGACAGAAGGCTAGAAAAGAATCAATAATAAAAACCTGTGACTGACCAGAGAGTCTGACACAGCTGGCTGTGATTGGTCGTTAAATTAAAACAATTCACATGCTTGACAAACAATTCTCCAAAACACATTTCAAAGCAGCAAAGCATGGAGAAGCTGAAGCTTCCCAGGAGAAGCAATCCTGGCAAAGGGGTTTTTCAGAAAATATCAGTGACAGGAAGCTCCAAGGGGGAAGATCTCTGTCTGTAGGCAGCTCCCTTCCTCCCCTAAAGCCCATCTGTGGAAGGTGCTGCTCATCAGGAAGACAGAGGTGCTGGGAAAGGACATCTGGGGGTGAGAAGGGAAGGGAAGGCAGAGAGGCTGTTCCTGCAGAGCCTCAGGCAGTGACAGGAGGCTCAGCCCTGGCTGTGATGGGGCCTCACCTCTGCTCTGTGCAGGGCTGTGTCCTTGCTTTGCATGGTGCAGGTCACACAGCTGACAGTAAATGGCTCCTCCCTGTCACTGACAGCAGGGGTTGTTTCTATACAGCTTCTGAACCAGCTTTGAACTCATTTTCTCTTCCTCAAATAGATTTGAGAACTGAGATTTGAGCTCTGTGCAAGGCTGGCAGCTGCAGAGCAGTTGGATCTCCAGGTGTTCCCTCCAGATGTTCTCTCTCACCTTCCCGATGTTCTCCCATCACCTCAGTGTCCACACCCTTCACTCCTACCCAGCAGACAGGGCTGGAATTCCCTGGCATGCACAGGGGCAGCAGCTGGGCACTGAGCCTGGCACTCCTGGGTGCCCCAGCCCCTGGGGCTGCCCTGCCCTGTGGAGCCACAGCTGCCCTTGGACTGGGACCTCTGCACTGGGCAAGGCTGCTCCTGCAGCCAGGGGAGATGGAAACTGCCAGGGTCTCATCAGGAATACAACAGAAACAAAATAAAGGGATTAAAGAAATTAATGGATTCATTACCACCATCACAGGGCTGATGAATCCATTAATTGGTATATGTCACAGTGGTCTGGATGCTTCTGACTTAGGGATTCCCCAGGTTCCCACTGCAAAGCCTGCAGGAATCTGGCAACCACCTTCAGCAGAGAGGCAAGTGCAGAGCAGCCCTTCCCTGGTGCACACTCCCACAGCAATGGTTTATGGACTTCCTGAGTCCATGGCTCCATCCACTTCCAATAATAATAATGCTCATGTGCCCCTTTATAAATAAAAACAAAACTGTTGGGAAGTTATATACTGTGGTATCATTTTCAGCAAACCAGAGTGTAAGCAGCCTTTTTTCCTTCTATTTGACCCAGGAGGGAGTGCAATTTGATGATGCAGAAGGATGCTGTGGTACCAAGGTGTGAGTATGTGGACCCCACCCTTCAGCACATGTGACACTCCCCTGGTCAGAAACTTTGTGGCTGAGTTCCTCTGCTCTGTCATATGCAGAAAATCAGATTTTCATAATAGAGTTTCTGGTAAGCAGAGAAAATAAATTGAAATTCTAGATCAAGCTTTTTGTTGAAGCACTACCTTATTTCTGGATTTAAATCCCTCCTCGTTTTCAGACCTATCCTTGGATTTGGTTCTTCACTTTCTAAAAACTGGGTATTGCTGTGTGCTATTAAGGGAATGTTATGTTCCACTTGAGAGGTGGTAAAGTGAAAAATCACATAAATACTCAGGAAGAGCTCTTTGAGATGCTTCAGGACTTAAAGAGCTATGAATTTGCAAGCTCTACTAGCATGATCTCCTTCTATGGCATATGTTTGTATCAAAATATGGTATTTTTACACTCAGATTCCTTCCAACAGGAATAGAAAGAAGGCATCAGTCATCTGTATTTAAAATCCAAATGGAGGATGTTACACATAAGAACTGGCATTGGGTAATGAGAGGGAAGTCACCAGTGACTTCTATTGATCCTCAAAGTGTGACCCTGAGCAAGTCCTTGAATCCTCTGTGCCTCAGCCTGTGATGCTCAGGCATGATTAGCATGTGTACTTTATCAGCAAGGTTGTTGTGCAAGTTATTTAATGAGTGCTTGCAAAATGATTTGCGGCATTAGGATGGCAGAGGCCGTGTAATTGCACAGCTCTGCTCTGGTGGATAATTGCAGAGGCTGCAGGGAGCCCATGGCTGCCTCCCTGCTGAATAACCCACGGGCAAATGAGCATTTTAGTGCTGGGAGGAAAATCCAGTTACCCTGGAGCATGAGTGTGGTTCCTCTGCATTTCTGGGCAGTTCATGCTGCCTTGTGTAAAACTCAGGGGTAGAAGTTTGCTGCTGAGTGCTAAGCAGCTTTTTCTAGTGCTGTCTTCTGACTTAAGTTATTATTTACACAGAGAAAAATCTGCCCAAGTCAGCAACAATCTCAACAGCAGGGAGAAAACACCATGCTTTGAGTGTGTCTCCATCAGGATGAAGAGCTTGCCACTGGAGTGTCTGTGTCCCAGAAGAGGAGTGCAGTCCTTGCATGCATTTTGTCAGCCCTGCACTCCTCCCATGTCCACCTGGAAGGCCAGCCTGTGGATGAGCCTCAGCTGTCACATAACACCAAACCCTGCCAAACAACCTGTCCAGCAGAGAGAAAACTGGGCACTGCATCTCACACAAGATCCTGCTGTGCTTGCCTCTCCCTCTGCCACCCCTGCCCTCAGGGCTGGAGCCCTCCCTGCTGTCCTGCCCCTGAGGACACCAGACACAGCCCAGCCAGGGCTTTGGCCTCCTGTCTGTGTCAATAGAACAGCTTTTTTCCAATGTTTGCACTAGAATTCCTGAGCTGCAGCACTGCAGAGAGGGGCTGGTTCAGCTGCCACTTTTGCCACTGTTTTTTCTCCTGAGCAGGTGCCTTTACAGAGAGTTCTTCTGGTTTAAACTTCCCAGCTGTGTCAGGAGTCTTTGAAATGCACCAAAAGACATGAAATATTTACTGTTAAAGAACATCTGCAGAACCTGCTCCAAGCACCAGCCTGTGCTGAGATGAATTCCTACTGATTTGGCCTTTTGTCCTACACCATACCAGTTTTCTCAAAACTTCCTCCTCACCTTTTGAATTTGCTGTTCCTCTGCAGAGCCAGGGCTGTGTGTGTGTCTCACTCCACGTATGCAAACCCCTCAACTCAGGGTTAAAAATCACATTTTGTCCCATGTAAAGGTACATGTCCATTAATTTGAATGTGAGTATAAAATCCATGAATTCAATGTAATCTGCTGCATTCCTCCGTAGGGATTTCACTGGGGGGGAAGGAATAAAGCTGCTGCCCACCCTTGGACACAAGTTGACTTTGGAGGGGATTTGCTAGTGTTTAAGCTTTAAAATAGCACAAAGACAAGAAGTTTGGATTGCTATAGATATCTTACCTGGATACTTTAGTTTCAGTTTAATTTCCTTAAGGAACTACTTGTGAGCATAATTTGAATAAGCAGCCTTTAGAAACAAGCCCAGATGTGCTTATGACAATAGGTGATCTGTTTCTATAGTGGGTGTTGAATTATTCTTTGTGATTTGGGAAAAAAACTCCTGAAGGAGATTTTTAAACAAATAAGCCCATTTCTTAGGCAGATGCCAATTTAGGTGATAATCTGGAAATAATTGTTCTTTTTACCACTGCAATTTAAAACAGCTATGGCATGACATTGTGAGCTGTGCTTTGGACAATGTTGTCAAAAAACATGCCCAAAGTCACTAAAGGCCAGAGGGTTTGTTAAATGGAAAAATAATGGTCAAAACTCTTAATATCTTCCAGAAGGAAAGAAATCTGTGCAAGCACTTCAGATTTCTTCATTCTGAGCACAGATCTAATTTTTTAGGCCAACTTAACAAAATGCCTGTCTAGAGAGCTCCAGAAAGAGCAACAAAAGTAAACTATAAATATTCAGCTCTTGATTTCAGATTTTAATAAATTATGAGCTCTGGGAGAAGCATTTTTTCTTTCAGATAACAACTAGCTTGATTCATTTGATAATTTGGTTGTATAGTGCTTGTCACCTTCTCTGTGGATACAATCCATAAATCTCTGGCAGCACTTTAAGATGAGACATCCCGGAGGAAATTGGGTCCAAGGAGGAGCAGCCACTCCTGGTGGAAGGCACAGTCTGCATCTCTGTACCCGTGTCTGCAGCTGTAAATAAATCTCCTGCCCAGGAAGGTCTGATGTGACACACGGAGCTGAGGATTACCCGACCTATTTAACAACCAGGGAGAGCCCCGGAGCCAGCTCTGGCTGGGGGGCGGCAGAGGCTCCCTGGGCTGTGTCCCTGCACACCTGGGGCTGGCACAGCTGGGGCTGGCACAGCTGGGGCTGGCACACCTGGGGCTGGCACACCTGGGGCTGGCACACATAGGGCTGGCACACCTGGGGCTGGCACACATAGGGCTGGCACACCAGGCATACCTGGGGCTGGCGTGCCTGGAGCTGGCACGCCTGGAGCTGCCACACCTGGGTCTGGCACAGCTGGGTCTGGCACACATGGGGCTGCCACATGTGGGGCTGGCATGCCTGGAGCTGCCACACCTGGGGCTGGCACACCAGGCATACCTGGGGCTGGCACACCTGGGGCTGGCACATCTGGCACACCCGGGGCTGGCGCACCGGGCACTCTGCCCGCTGCCCCGCTGCCGTGGGCTGGCAGTCTGGATGCGGGGACGCTCTCGGCTCTCAGGGAGGTGAAGGCAGAGCAGACATGGGAATTCAGTTAATTTGCACCTCGTTGGTGTCCCCCAGGACACAGCCGTGACCGCGGCCAGTGTGGCACCCCCAGGCCCTCCTGTCCTGCTCCCTGCGGGCCCGCAGCGCTCCGGGGGATCCGGCAATCAATCATTATTGCCCCAGTTTAGAACTGACCATTGATGGTCGGCGCTCTGAGGCGATTCCTGGGTGGGTAAAACACGAGCGGGCGGAGCTCCCCCGGGAGCCGGAGCGCCCAGGAGGGCAGGGAGGGCTGGGGATGCCGACTGCGCTCACACAAGCCACGGGAAGGTGAACGGCAGGGCACTGGCTGTCCTCTGCTGTCCCCTGCTGCCCGTCGCTGTCCCCTGCCCGTCACTGCTGTCCCCTGCTGTCCCTGCTGTCCCCTGCAGCCCGCTGCTGTCCCCTGCTGTCCCCTGCCCATCACTGCTGTCCCTACTGCCCCTGCTGTCCCCTTCCCGCTGCTGCCAGCTCCTGTCTGTCGCTGCTGTCCCCTGCCCGTCGCTCCAGTCCCTCGCTATTGTCCCCTCTGTCCCCTGCCCGAGGCCAGCCCCGTGTCCCAGCCCGGTCACAGCTTCCCCAGCTCCCAGGGATGGCTCCTGTCCCCGAAGCCACACGTTGCCTGTGACAAGAGTATTTCTCTGGTGACTTCCAAATTATTTCATGTAACTTCAGTCTAAGCACCATTTCCTCCTTTCTTTAGCTGAGCGCCCACCCACGGGGCAGGGGAAGGGTGGCCGCGCTTCCCCGCAGGATTCCACCGGCTGACCTTCAGGGAGGGTCAATTATTTTAAGATCTACCCCAAATATATTTAGAAATTCCAACAAGTAACTTCTCCTCCAAAATAAACGCTTCCCAGCGCTGCGGGGTTTGCCACACCATCACCCTACACTTCAAAGTGAAAACACGAATAACTAACCAGAAATGTGACTCTCGCACTCCACTGAGCGCATCGGCAAAATTTCACAGGGAACCTTTTCCTTGAATAGAAACATCCGATTAAATTCTCCCTACTGCTTTAAGAGGGGGAATTCAATTTACCGTCAAAGTTTATTAAACACTAACTCAGCTCTAATTTCGGGAGCCTGTTTAAGAGAGTTTGTTTCCAGGAAAGAAAAGCCTTTTGGAGTTAAAATAACGAGTTGTGTAAGGAGTGACTTAGAGAAATACTACAGCGAGAAATCCCGGAGCATCAATCACTGCTCCAGGTGATTTTCAGGGCCATCCAACCCCTCTCAGCTGTGAATGAGGGAAGGTCAGCGGCTTTTGTGTGGCGCACAGAAGGGATGGGGCTGCACTTTAACACTCGATTGGCATCGTTAGCGCTTGTGCGGGTGGGCAGAGGGAGAGTCCCGCAGGCAGCACCAGCAGCCCCTCGTTCCCTGGGATTTGCAGCTGGGAGCAATCTTAGCGCAGGTTCTGGCCCACGCTTATTTTGCATCTTATTTCAAACTGCTGCGGCCACGTCTCTGGTTCCAGCCTTTGGCTGCTCACGCTGCAAGATGCGCTGGCAGCGCCTTTTCTATGGGATGGTGCCAAAACAGTTTTTCCAAATCCTTCCTCTGGGTGTAAGGACGGCTGCACTCCTACCAGCACTCACTCACTCCGTACATGACAGAATGCCCGGGCTGCTGAGCTGCTGTCCTTTCGGGAGGGACACGTTCTGCCCGGGAGGGCTCTGCCCAGCCCAGCACTCCCTGGACATCCTGCCCAGCCCGGGCTCGCTGCCCGCCCTGCCCGGCTCGGCTCCATCCTGCAGGATGCAGGGGAAGCTGCGGGGCTTTTCCCTCCTGTCTCTGTCAGACGCCGTGCTCTGTGTGCCCACCTCATCACATTCCCGGCTTTTAGGGAATTTGCTCTTCGGGCTGATGGGGCTGATCCCGAGCTCAGGCCGTGATTAGGAGCACTTCTGTCGGGCACTGCCTCTAAAAGCACAAAGGTTCCCAAATCACCTTGCCTACCTCTAAAAGAGCAAAATGCGGGTAATGAAGAAAATTATCTAAAACCTGGGCTGAAATTCTCACGTTGACACAATTCTGGTGTGTGAAGCTTTTTTTTTTTTTAAATAAGGCAAACAATTACACAAATATTGCTAAATGCCCTATATAATAACAGAGAATTAGCAACGCTGCAGGAATCTGTGTACCTGAAAGGCCTTTTCTGTCCCCTGCCAGCCCACTTTAGGGACAAATAGTTGGTTGTTGTTAAAATGGGGAGATTAGAGGGAGCTGGCAGAGGCAGGAATGTGGGCTGTTAATCAGACATCTCCCATCCATTCTGGCTGGGGCTTGGGCCAGCAGCTGCCCTCCCCCCGGGGCCCTTCCCACACAAAATTCACCTTTCCAGCCCCAAAATTCCCCTCGGACTCTCAGCCTTTACAGGGCTTTAGCTCTGCATTGTTTTTAGCTTCCACCAAGGTGGATCGTGATTCACTCGCTCCTGAGATCGCGTCCCTGAGCCCGCGCTGTGCCTCGTCCTTCTGCTCGGACTGGCAGCATCCACTCGCTTGATATAAAGGGACTTTTTTGTTTTGTTTTTTTTTTTTTTTTTTTTTTTTTTTTTTTTGTTTTTTTTTTTTTTTGCTAAAATCCTGCTGCAACAAGGGGGACTCTCATACAACACCTGGCAGGAGCTCCTTGCAGGCTGACTCTGTCAGAAATTCTTGTTAAGGCAAGGCTGCAAAGTTTTAGGCACAATGTTCTGTCCTTCCCATTCCTGCTGAGCGCTCAGATGTGCTTAAATCCCTCTTGGTGACTCTTGAAGTATGCATGTGCTCAGATACAGAGTATTTGTCATTGTGCACGCTAAATGTTTGTGTCAGCGCCATCGCCTGTGGGCAAAACAATGAAATTTCCTTCTCTCCAGGAGTGGGAGCCGAGATGCCCCTCTGTGAGCTCCTCTCTGTCTGACATCAGAGAGGGATCCGCAGATTTAAGGTGCAACATCCCGAATTCAAATGGAGCTCCTTATGGTCCTAACTGGGCTTGGGTTGGTTTTATTCAATGTGCAGCTTTACACCCCTTTCTTTCTAATGCAACAAGAAAACCAAGGCAGCCCCTGAATGACCAATGTCGTTGTAAATGCTGCAAGAGCAGACGTTCCCAGGATAACCAGTGGATGCGTTTCTTCCTGAGAAGAAATAATTTTCAGGGACCTTCACGGCGCTATTTCACATGAAACCTCTGTCTAACACCTGTTCAGGGGAACAGAGTCTGCGCTGAGGTGGGGAGGAGGTCAGGGTGCAGGGAGGGCAGAGGAGGGGATGGATGAGCTGGCCCGGCTTGGCTCCTTCTCCTTCTCCTTCTCCTTCTCCTTCTCCTTCTCCTTCTCCTTCTCCTTCTCCTTCTCCTTCTCCTTCTCCTTCTCCTTCTCCTTCTCCTTCCTCTTCTCCTGCTCCTATCTCTGCCTCTGCTCCTGCTCCTTCTTCTGCTCCTTCTCTTGCCCCGGCTCCTTCTCCTTCTCCTGCTCCTGTCCCTGCTCCTTCTCCAGCCCCTGCTCCCTGTGCAGCCTCCTGGGCACTGCCTGCCCCTCCAGGGACGGCGGGATTAGCTGGGAGCCGATGCAAACCGCAGCCTGTGGCTTGAGCGAAGGGAGGAGATTGAAAAGGTGTGCACAATAACGCTGAGTGCTTTGGGAATCGCGGCCATCAGCTCAAATTAGCATTAAATCGCCGCCCTGAGCAGCGCCCGGAGCTCAGAGCGGGGCGGGGAGGTGTCTGCATCCAGCTCCCTGCCCCCAGAGCCAGCATCCAGCTCCAAGAACCAGCATCCAGCTCCCAGCATCCAGCTCCAAGAGCCCAGCATCCAGCTCTCAGCATCCAGTTCCCTGCCCCAGAGTCCAGCATCCAGAGTCCAGAGCCCAGAGCCCAGCATCCAGCTCCCAGAGCCAGCATCCAGCTCTCAGCATCCAGTTCCCTGCTCTGGAGCCCAGCATCCAGAGTCTAGAGCCCAGAGCCCAGCATCCAGCTCCCAGAGCCCAAGATTCAGCTCCCAGCATCCAGTTCCCTGCCCCGGAGCCCAGCATGCAGCTCCCTGTGCCCAGTATCCACCTCCCAGTATCCTGCTCCCAACATCCAGCTTCCTGTGCCCAGCTCCCTGCTGGGCTCCTGGAGCCTTCAGCAGCCACAGAGGGCCTGGCTCTGTGCTTGGAACACTCACACCTGCCCCCACTTTCCCATCAAGGTACTAAACTTTCACTTTTTAAATAAATGAATATTGACCACCGGGCACTGAGACATGAAACATCAAGTTCCACAATTCGTAATGCCCATTTATCTTCTGGCATTTTCAACAGTTACAGCCCCTAAAGCGGAGTGATGTCAGAAATTCCCTAACCCCCACGGTCAGTGCCGTGCTGAAATGCAGCCTTGATGAGGCGAGAAGGGTCTGACAGAGGAGTTACATCAGCCCCTCTGTGATCTCTACACCACTCCCTCTGTCATCCCTACATCAGCCCCTCTATCATCCCCACATCACCCCCTCTGTGATCTCTACACCACTCCCTCTGCCATCCCTACATCACCCCCTCTATCATCCCCACATCACCCCCTCTATCATCCCCACATCAGCCCCTCTGCCATCCCTACCTCAGCCCCTCTGTCATCCCTACACCACTCCCTCTGTCACCCCTCATCACCCCCTCTGTCACCCCTCATCAGCCTCAAGGTGTGGTTGAACCAAAGCCAGCCCCGAGCCCCTGCCCCGGCCTGCACTGGGTCCTGCATTCTCAGTTCTCAGGGATTCCCGAAGTGTGTGTAATTTATTGCAGAATGCTGCTGGATGGGCAGTGAGAGCACACTGTGCCCTCCCCTCGGGGGCTGCAGGGCACCCCAGGCTCCCCTGGAGCCCCCCATAAAGGGGGTGAGCCCCCAAAGCCCCCCAAAAAGGGGGTGAGCTGTGCCTGAGCCCAGGGAGGGGCTGTGAGCAGGAGCAGGCTGAGCTCCCCGGGTGCTGCAGCTCACCCTCAGCCCTCCCAGACGTGCTGGGGGAGCTCACCTGGAGGGGACCCAGCAATTTCCTGGTGCCCCAGCCCTGCCTGGGAGCAGCAGCACTCAGACCGTGCACCCCAAGCTTTTTAGAAGTCAAATCTCCACAGTGGAGGAATGGTTACTCTCTGCAGGGGGGAAACAGCAGAAGAGATTAATCTTCTCTGAGACAAGGAAGCATTCAAATAAAATTCATCACTTAGTGAAATGGCTGCCATTAAAGCAAAACCCTCTGAACCTCATGAGAGTGGTTTTGCTTTAAGCACAGCCTGAACTGACAATTAGGAGACCTGTGGCTGATGTAACTGAGACCCCAAGGGGTAACAGAGACCACAGGGAACTCAGTCAAACACAACAGGAATTCCAGGACTGGAATCCCCATGAAACCAAGACAATCCTATTAGACTTCCCTACTTATTTCCCAGTGACACCATGGGAGTCCTACCACATCATTTTTGGAGGTGGGAATCACTCAGGAGCCTCAGCAAGAGTGCCTGAGATTTTTTGCTGTTGGACAAGGAGAGAGCAGAAATCAGCAGTGCTGCCCTGCTATTCCTAAGTGCCAGGATTGTGCTGACCTGCAGGGCCAGTGGGGCTCTGCACATCCCTCTTCTCCTGGGAGCTACACAAGAAAGGCAGGAAGGGCAAGGATGGAGAGCATCCCTCTGCCTCATAGCACAGCTCCATATGCTGGGACAGGTTGCAGAAAAACACTGAACTTTATTTTACAGCTATAGCTGGAACAAGGTTTAGGAAACACAAGTAGCTCCACTTTAGAAAATTGGAAAAGTGCCTCCTTGGGAATAGGGCTGCATTAGCAGGGCGTTTTGGCTGATTAAGTGAATTTGCATGCAGATTTTGCTGTTTCAACAAAGAAAAAAAAGATTTTTCATCCTTCTTGGCTGTTAATTTTTCCAGAATTTGCCTGCCAGGGTAATTGTTTAGGATGGCGAGTGATTAAGATCTGTTTTGCAAACAGAACTATAATGAGGTTTTAATATCTGGCATTTCCACAGCAATACCCTCAAATCCCCATAAGATAAAATACAGTCAGGAAGAACAGCAGACATCTCCTAGGTTGTCACCAAGAAGTTTCTGGCTTCGGTGCTTTTGTGTGGTTTAAAAAAAAAATGAAAGGAGATGTAAGATTATAATTATCCGTGATGGCAACACAATGCTCATAATGAGAAAACAATGCTCTTGGACTTCCACCCAGGGCAGCACCCGCCTCTTCCTCTCTGCATCCCTCTGAGTAGCTGAATTAAAAATGAAACACGAGCTGGAGGAGGAGGCACGGTGCCCATGGGCAGGAGGAGCAGCCCCAGCCCAGCTCTGGGCCCAGGCCAGCCCAGGATATTGGAGGATATTGGATCATTCTTTGCTCTGACAACAGGAAGCCCCAGACAAGGCATTTCCCATTCTTGTTCCAGATTAAATGAATGGCCTTTAAAGGAAGGAATGTCCCACAAAGAAGTGGTTTTAACAAGTGCTCTGTGGCACTCAGCTGAGCACTCCTCACGAGTCAGAGCAATGCTGCCCATCAGGGCTTCCTCCTGTTCATGGCACTGACCATGAGAGCACCTGCACTGCAAAATCCCCTCTGTCTGGGGCTCTGGCACTGATGGTCCTTACCTGGCGCGTGTCCAGCAGGATATTGGAGTTTAGACCCAGGTGCTGCCCAGACCAAGCGTTTATATCTCACTGCAGCCACAGAGGAGGGAGAGGAGGGAACATCCCAGCCCTGCTGGGGTCTCACTTCTGAGGTCCCACGCCCTCCAGCATGGCTGAAGAGATTTCTGCTATCCTTGATGCCCAGGGAGAGCCTCTACCAACTCTGCCCCTGCTGTCTGACTCTTACTGTCTCCTCTTTCTCCCACCTTATCCTCCTCTGCAAACCCCTTTTCCTCCCAAACCCCTCTCCCTTAACCCTTCTGACACTGTGTCTCTAGAATAAAGTCTCATGTTCAATACCACAATTTACAGAACAGCTTAGACTTCTCCCAGGCATTGTGTCACAGCCTGACCTATGAGAAGATAACTGATGCTTTCACTGCTGCCCATTCCCTCTTCCCCTGCAGACATGGATCCTGGCTGCCTCCAGACTCACTGTCCATTAATCAATACTTAGCTAAGTCATAAATAATCCCTTTAAACTCTTTTTGCAAGTCTTTGAACTACTCTGTAAACTTTGCTCCAGTGCATCTTGGAAAGAACCTTTAAATGATTCAAATATTGCCTGAATTTTTCGTGGCTGCTCTGCAGAGAGGTGACATCCATTGGAACAATCAGCTCTCATTGGCACCACGTGGGAAATGGGACAAGGAAAAATTAGATGCTCCCCTCAGGTTCATCAACAGCCTGGAGAGAGGTGCAGTTCCTTGACCCTAGTCCCATCCTGCCCCCAAAACACGTGGCAAGTGGATATCCATCTCTTTAGGAGGATTGCCATGCTGATCTCATCACTGGCATCTCACCCCCTGCTTTTTTATCTCTAATTATGTACTGACACAATTATCCTTCATTACAGAGAGTGTCCTGCTGTGCACACACAGACAGGGAAACCAGCTCTGCACTGCAGCTGGGCCGTGCTGGATTCTGCCTGCAGCCAGATTTACCACCAGCATCCTCTTTAACCATTGAGAGAAACAGAAACCAGTGAGGGATGGGGTTTGTTCTCTGGATAGAGCTGCCCTGGTGCTGTAGTTTACAGCTCACCCACAAAGATACAAATTGTTTTCATTTCTTCTCCCTTTTAGCATTTTCTGCAATATTATCATTAGACATGATAAAACTGCCATCACCAAAGCTTTCTGCTTGGTTCAGGGCCCTTTCCCATGTCATCTACCTGTATTTATTTCTCCCTTGCAAGGATATAAATAACAAAATGTGTGACCTGAGGCAATCTGGGTATGGCAACCACTTTTGAAATCACCAGATGGAAATCAATCAGATTCTAACAGCACAGGAGTGAATAAGGATGGCTGCCATGCTCTGGGTCACCCATGGGAGAGGTTTTGGAGAGGAGGGGGGACTGGAAGGAGGCTGAGGTGGATCCCCATCCTCCCAGTGTGCCCAGACCCCCAGCCTGGTTCCCCCGTGGGCTGTGGCTGCTGGGGATGGCCCCAGTGCCCGGCTGGCCCCGCTGCCCCCGGCTGCTGCAGAGCCCCGGGCACAGGGGGGGCCTGGCCAGGCTGTCCTGCCAGACACCACAGCCGGGGCACTCAACAGCTCCCTGCTGCCCACTGTGTCCCCTGGCACTGCAGGAGGGACCAGGGGCTCTGCTTTATGCGTGCCCAGGGGCTCTTGGGGGCTTCTTGTGCCTCTGGGTACAAACAGCCCCAGCCCAAAGCCTTTCACCGGCACATGGCACCTTCACACACCAGGACATTTGGTGACAGCAGTTTATTTGTCCAAATCAGTCATAGGTCAGTGCTTAAATAACAATATTTGTATCTCGGTTCCTATTTTGTTTCACCTTCACTTTTGGAGTCAGCCTGAGAAAGAGAGACAGTTCCTGGTGCAGTACAAGCCTCTGTTTCAGCAGCTGAGGATGAGAGCTTTGTGCCTCATACCAGAAGGGAACTTCTCTGCTGTCAGGAGCTGCCTTTCCCATTTAATTCAGTCCTCCAGCCTGCTGCCAAGGGAATTGGTTTCAAATTCCTGAATTTTCTTGGATGAATGGCTAGACCATGCTGGTTTGCAAACTTACTAAAAAAAGGAGGCAGGAGTCTGTTTTCATTTGCTTGTATTGTTTTAAGCAAGTTGATATGTTCCACAAATAAAGATATTCTTTGTTCTAGTCTTTGCATAACAGTAAAAAAGTTTGAAGCTCCAGATGAAGCTCCAGAAAATCCATCAGGAATTCCCCAGCCTGGTTTTTAATCTGTGTCACCTCACCGTGAGTGAGGTCCTTTGTGACTGATTCATATTTTGATAGTGCTGCATTTTATGTGCCATTTATCAGGTTTTGGCACCATCAGAAAAGTTCTAGTGAAACATTTTTGTGGAGAACAGAAGGGGAGGAGGACTGAATGGGAGGTGGACAGGAAGATGATTCTCCCTGACTTGGTGGAAGAAATGAAAGATATCTCCCATAAAATGGAAGTGAATCTGAGTTCACAGGGATGCAATGCAGTCTGCCTCTGGCTCTGCCATGTGCTCTGCTCAGAAACCCCATAAAATCTCTTTTTTTTTTCCTTTTAGACTCGAGAGAAGCTGTATAATATTTACACTCTTCTTGAACAGAGCAGAGGAGTGACTCATCCCGGTTATCTCACCAGAGTCCCTGACAGCAGCCTCTGAGGCCTGGGCAGCATCCCTGGGGCAGAGCAGAGCCCCAGGAGGAGCTCAGGGGCAGCCTCGGGAGGAGCAGAGCCCGCCTGGCTGCTGGGCTGCAGTGACACACACAGGGACACACAGACACACAGACAGACACACAGATACACACACAGACACACACAGACACACAGACACACACACAGACACACAGACACACACACACAGAGACAGACACAGACACACAGACATACACACATACACACATGCATACACGCACACACACACAGACACACACAGACACATAGACACAGACAGACACACACACACACAGACGCACACACACACAGACACACACATATACACACACACACACAGACACACACAGAGACACAGACACACACACAGAGACATACACACAGACACACACACACACACACACACATGCACACACATACACACACACATACACATATACACATACACATATACACACATACACACAGGCACACACACATACACACACAGACAGACACACACACACATACACACATGCATACATGCACACACACACAGACACACACAGACACATAGACACAGACACACACACACACACACAGACACACACATATACACACACACACACACAGACACACAGACACACACACACACACACACAGACACACACACACACACACACAGACACAGACACACACACAGAGACATACACACACAGACACACACACACACATATACCCATACACAGAGACACACACACAGACACACACACACATACACGCACACACACACATACACATATACATATACACACACACAGACACACACACACATATACACATACACACAGACACACAGACAGACACACACACTTACAGAGACACACACAGACACTCACATACACACAGACACACACACACACATATACAGACACACACACATACACACATATACACATACAGACACACACAGACACACACAGACACACACACACGGGCAATCCTGTTACAGCACAGGCTGTATCACTCTGCACACTTTCTTAATTTGAGGCACACTGGTAGAGATTGGAGGACTCCAAGCAGTTTTTGTTTTTAAAGGAACTTTTGGGCAAAGCCCAAACAGCTTTGTTTGGTGAGTCAATGCTTCTTTCAAGCTTTTCACCCCATTTGTCAATTGATTGGTAGCAAACTGTACTTCAAGGACTATTTTCATGTGATTCTTGATGTTATTCCACCAGATCAGTGTAACATTAGTCACCAGGCAGAGCAGAACCAGCTGGAACAGCACAGAAGCCATGTGTTGCTCTTGTTCAGAGTTCAGAGAAACACTCAGATGCAGCATCCAGCTCTGTCAATGCACCTTAAATTGGTCTTTTGTTCCTAATCCTGCCTTCTCTGGAGATAACGTCCAGTGAAATTGCTCTAACTTTATTGTGTAGGTCTAATGCTGATCAAAAATCAGGATACTTTCACATACAGAACATCATGAGATAAAGACCAATCTTTGAACCAGAGAGGGTACAGAGCATGCCATGTCCTCTCATAATGAGCTGTGACAGGGAAATAAAATTACTTGTCTAATAGTTCTGAATCTGGGAGGACTGAAGAGAGGTTCCAAATAAGTCCCTGTGTTACTTTGCTCAATGAAAATTACATTATTTTATCATGTTTTCATTCTAAGAGATTGGTTTATATCCTTTTGCACACCAATAGCAACATTTCTAGTTCAGCCTTCAGGACCTTTTATCTCCCCTGCTATTCCCTCAACAAATCCATTTCCCCACTGAGAAGCTTCCACCACTGAGCTGTGCTACCCCTGCCAAGCAACCACCTCGATATTTGATATCTGATGTTGTTTCACAGCTGCCTGTGACACAAACTGAGCTGCTCAGGACAGCCCTGAGCACACACTTAGAGAGAGATTTGCCTGCAACAAGGGAGAAGAGATGGGCTCTGCTCTCTGCTATGGATCCTCCCCACAAACTCCTGCCAGCCCTTCCACCCTCCTCCACTGCTGAGCTTTGCCTCTCATTTTTTCCCTGGAGCACTGTGGATCCCTACTAAAGCCTCCTAATAAAGCAGCACATTTTGTTCCTCCCTCTGCAAGGTGTCTCACAGTTTGGGATTTAGGAGCCCAGGCCAGAGGTAAGCAGGTTGGTTTGGAATGGCCTCAGTTTGCCACAGTGCCAGAGCTAATGGAAGGTTAAACCAAAATGAGAAGCAACCAGCACTAAGCAAACTGGAGATGGTGATGGGAGGGGGAGATGAACTCTTTGGGGGCTACCAGATATTTTTTGAGCCACTGTCAACCTACAAGCTTTGCTTTCCATTGATTTATCACTTTATTGCTCTGGGTATCAGGATGACAAAGACTCTCTCAAGCCTCTGATAATGAGAGAGAGTCTTCTGTGGTCTCCCATGCCCTGCACAGCTCACATTGGTGTCCCTGCAGGCTGTGCCAGTGTCCTCCTGCATGTCTCCAGAGAGAAATGACAACCGAGCATTGCACAGAAACCTTGGTGACATCTCAGCATTGCTGAGAGGTGTGTGACACTTGGCATGCTAGGGGCTTGGCACTGCACTACTCCAGGCTTTAATTCTGGGTCTCTCCAAGCTCCTTGTGCTCGGGCAGTAATCTCCAGTTTGCCTTTCCATCCCCACCTGGCTGTGCTTGGGCTGCAGGGCAGAGTGGAAGCCTTTCCCTTAAGGAGCAGGGCAACCACGCACTGGGGTCTGGTGCCCCTAAGGAGCAGGGTAACCACGCCCTGGGGTCTGGTTCCCCTTAAGGAGCAGGATAACCACGCCCTGGGGTCTGGTTCCCTTAAGGAGCAGGATAACCACTCCCTGGGGTCTGGTGCCCCTAAGGAGCAGGGTAACCACGCCCTGGGGTCTGGTGCCCCTAAGGAGCGGGGTAACCACGCCCTGGGGTCTGGTTCCCAGGTTCAGGCTGTACCTGGCATCTGCAGCTGCTCTGCTGCACCAGTTCTGAGTGTGCCCCTCTCATGGGAAGGGTCACACGTTAACAAACAGGCTTCCTCTAATTAGCCAAATTCAAACCTTGGAATTGAGTGGCTTTTCCACAATGCATCATTTACATTTAGCCAGGAGCAGAACCCCGGGTGCCTGGAAGCTGCCAAGAAGGTTCTCACCTTCACTCTGGGAAGAGATCAAGTAGACAGTTAATATAAAACTTCCTTTCATCCTTTATATTTGCTTATTGCCTCTCTCTTTTCAGCCCATTAGGAAATGAGGTCAGCATCACCTCAGAGAGTACCTGTCAGGCTTTTTTGCTGTCCCCTACTTCTTTTTGTTCACCAAAAGCCATCCTGATCTTGTCTGAGCTTTGCCTCAGCCCTCACATCTGGAGGGTTGGTGTAGTGAGGAGCCAGGAAGACTGCATGAAGAAAAGGCACATTCACAAAACAGGAAAGGTTGTTCCCCTTTAAATTCTTCATGTTATTTTATTTTCAGTAAAGATTTGAAAATTCTCCTACAGAAAGACCCTGGCCACGAGTCAGTGAAGTATTTCCCCAAATCTCTTCCCCAGCTCTTGTACAACATTGAGTCCTTCTGCTGTACGGGCTCCATCTTTCCTGATGCAATCAGTGATCTTTCAGATAAGTTATCAGTTTGATGCTCCCAAATTCTCACTCCTCCCTAGGCCCTGCAAGCTTGGTAATAATGTCCAGTGAAAAGTCTTCCAATCTGCTGAGCTGGTGTGAAGTGATGGGTCCTGCTGCCTCTCTGGTACCGAGTCCTGGCTTGTCAGTAAGTCAGACTGTTCTCTCAGGAGTTCTACATGCTGGAAGCAGATTTAGTTTCATGATTGTTTCCCGTGAAGCCCGGATGACTCTTAGTCCTGGGAAGAAGTAGGTCGTATTAGCGAGGCTAACAGGATTAAGCACAGTTCAGTAGGACATTCAGATGGCCACGGATTTCTGCCCTGCTGGCAGCGCATCAGGAGCGCCAAACATCCCTGACAAAGGAAAAAACTTAAACACTCCTTCCTCTGGTACATACTTACTTCTACCTTGAATAGACACAAAACCGGGCAATCTGATGAGGTCCTGGGAGCCCTCAGACAAAGGATGTAAAACGACTCCCATTTTACCCTTGACTTGTCTCTCTCTGCATTACTGCTGGAAGCACCGGGCAGCAGAGCGGGGCTGGGAGCGCTGGGGCTGCGGGCCGGGCACAGCCCCAGCCCCTCTCCGGGCTCCATCAGCTCCCGGAGCAGCAGCATTCCATCCTCGCCACTGCCTCTAGAGGGTAGAGCAATCATGAGTCTGCACAGGGGCGGGCAGGCTGAACAGAGCCATTTCAGGCTCCTAAAAGCTTTAAAATTTCCTGAGCAGCCCTGCCCAAAAGCTGCCAGTGAGTGCAGCCAGCCGGCGGACCTGAGACTGGTGATGCAGCAGTTTCGCAGCGCTGCCAGATCCATCCCGCTCCAAACATATTCATAGCGGGCTCATGGCCGTCCCAGGACTGCTTTGGCAGCAATTGTGCGGGATAAATAAAGCGCCCATTGTTGCAGATGACTCTGCTTTCAATTGCAGGGGAATCCAGGCCAGCGGGGACTTCTGCCTGATAAAGGCTCGCCCATTTCGCACATTTGCGCTGCCCTGCTAATGCGGGGCTCGGGGCAGCGCTGCACGGCACCTTCCCCAGTTTATTTTGGGACAGCTGTTTCCTAGCCATTCGCAGCACTTTTCTAAGCAGCTACCCCTCCACTATAATGCTGAATTCTTGTGGCCCCAGCCTCACTGCACTGCCATTTGAACAGGCAGGAGTTGATATATTGCTGGCCATAGGTAGGTCTGGCTCTGCACATAAAAACAGAGGGAGTTTTTGCTCAGAAATCTTTTTGGGGAAGAGGGGTTTATATAATAAGTCTATAATCAAGAGCTTGTGTGATTTCTGAACTATTCTGAACTATTGAGTGTCTTTCTATGACATGCCTTGACAGTAAATCTTTTTGTAGTAGAGTTTGAGCTGTGCATGTTCACTTACAGCAGTCCTGATCATGACCTCTGAACAAATGCCTGAAAACTCCTTGGATTTCACTAGCTGTAAATATCCCTTTCATAGAATAAATTAAAAGGGCCCGATGCAGATGGTTGCATTCTACCTTAACTTTACAACGCCTTTATTTGCCCCTCCAGCAATCTACAGAACAATTACTGCTCCTGACTGGTGTACAGCCTGAACAGCACAGAGAGATCCAGCCTCCTCAGAGAGAAATGCCAGTCCATCTTCATTTGCTTAACTACCTTCCTCCTAAAACACTTCAGAAACTGCATGCAACTTCCCTGGAACAGAGATTTCTCACTAGTAGGCACCTGAATAATTAGAAGTCTTATTGAAAATTTTATTCCAGCAATCTGCTCTGCCTGTACAGCACATGTGTTTGAAGCTAATCAGAGCTCAGAAGGCAGTTTATATAAATCAGCCTGGGGATGGTAACATGATAGCAGCCTGCTTGTTTATAACACAGCCTTCTACATGGTGCAAAGTCTGAGTTTGATTGTTTATAGCAGCAATGAAAAGCTATGCCTCTGCTTTGCCCTTTGATTGCTTGTCTCATCTGAACCACTGAAAGCTGTAAAAAATTCCAACAGCACTTTTTTTCTGGATGTTTAATCCACTATGCTGCAGCCTGTTGAACAGGAAAAAATAAAAAGTAGTAAAGTTAAGGTAGGCAGTTTTTCAGGAGTCTAAGCTCTCTCACAGGGGCCAGAATGAGTGTCAAAGCACGTGTCTCTCACAGGAGCACTGGGACAAAGCTCCACAGGGCCCTGCAGGGCTGGCTGGCTGCAGCAGCTCATGGGCTGAGCACAGCCAGCACACACAGCCCAGCTGGGCTCACGGGGAGTGCAGTGGGGACTGTGAGAGAGTCGTTTGTTTTCCCACTTCTCTGGATGCCAGACGTCTCAATCTGCTTGCAATTTGGGGAGGGAAGGATCCCCAGGGGAGCAGGAGGGAAAGGAATGGAGGAGGCTGCTTCCTATGCTCTCAGCAAGGCAACCCATTGAGAAACAAGGGAAGACAGACAAGAAACTTGATAAAATGCAATCAATTATGTCTAAGGACTCTACAAAAGGGGGAAATGTTGCTTATAAGCAATGCTCTGGGAACACTAGAAATGATGAGACATGGTTTCTGCACACTGTCCCGTGCAGATCAGATTCTCTGAGGTCTGACAGCACAGTTGTGCTCTCCTTGCAGCTTTTATCCTTGGGGAGGCATGGTGGGTTTCTCCCCTGCACAGCACATTATTGGAGTGGCACATGGAGCACTCTGGATGTATTCATTTGGGAGCTAATCTCCTTGCTGCTTTTGGAAAAAATGACAAATGTGTAGGGCACAGCCTGACCCCTCACAGACACACTGAGGACCAGCTCAGAGGGCACTTCCTCACTGCTGGAAGAAGGTGGCACACCCGACCTTGGTCCCAGGCAGTAACAAGTGACACCACGTGCCAGACATGGGGCTCACCTGTGCTTTTACAAGGCACACAGGAAGCTTTTCCCTAACAGGTTTCCCATGGCCCTTCTCCAACCACGCAGAGCACGCATGGCCAGGGAGGCAGGGAGCCCTTCCCAGCACTCTGGTTCATCCCACACTGAAAACACCCAGGTCACCCAGGGAGCAGCCCAGCACCTACCCTGGTAAAGCTCTGAGTGAGCAGATCACCCCTGAGTATGCAAATAAACACCCAAAGGGCAGGGCTGGCTCTGCAGGGAAGGTGTCAGTGTCCCCACAGCAGGGTGGTGACACAGCCCTGCTTCATGGCTGCTGTAAAGGCCACATGAAAAGCCACCTGAGGCTGGTGGCTGCACGTGACCATGGTTTATGGCATGTTGTTTTCCCCCTTGCTGTGCTTCTCCAGGAATGTGGGGTCACCTGAGATTTGCAGGCTGCACCCAGGGGTGTGTAAGAGCCCCAGAGCCCCCAGTGCACTGAATCCATGGATGGGCTGTGCTGAGCTGCTCCTGCTGCAGAACGTGAGGATGTCTCTTGCACAGCATGTGAGCTTTGCATTTCTTTTGTTACCAGTCTCCTGTAGCTCCTGGGAGGGGGACTGTGCCCACCCATGGCTGTCCTGGGCTCTCCTGCAGGATGAGCAGCTGCTGGAGGGTGAGCTGCTGTGTGATCCTCTGCTCTGCTGCTCCTGCCTGTGCTCTCTGTCAAAGACCAGGATACTCAGAGGACATGCTCTAGTAATTTTATTGGTTCCCTTTATCAGTTTTCAGCATCCATCTTTAACCTTAATCATATATTTATATTTCTGGTGACTGCAACAAATGCTTTTCCTTCTCTCAGTATCACTGACAGTAAAAGTGTACATACACAGATGTTTTTGCCTCCTTGGTGTACAACAATGAGTTTAAATCCATGAAGAAAAATTAGACTTACAACTGCTATTTTGGTGTTGGCTTTTTCATTAGAGTGAGATACAAATCACAGAACTCTTCATTTTCTTTATGCTCCTGCCCAGTCCCCTCTGTTCATGAATTAGCTGGCATTTTTCCTAGCTCACCATCACTGTGCTGAGATGATGATAAACCTTACAGTAAATTAATCTGAGAGTGGGTGTAGGTAGTCTGAATTTGTGAATTTTTAATTCCAGATATATCTCAGAACCATTTTGCCTTTCTGTGACAATATTCCTCTGGGACAAACTGGGATTGCCTACAGGTTACTGCTATCATTTTGTGCTTCTTTCACTTACTTAACCTATTTTTCTGCTTCCTGGATTCCACCATTAATTTATCCAGTCCTTCAAGGAACGATTCAAACTTCCTAACAGGGAAGTCATTGATATTCAAAGACTTGTATTTCTAAGGAGCAGCTGATCTACAGGGCCTCTGCAATACCTATATGTATTTATTTATTTCCAGTGCAAGGGTTAAGGAAGTGTCCCAAGCAGCAGAGGCCACACTGGCTCTGCTGGCTGCAAGCCACCACACAAACACCTCCCATTTGTAACATCCCCATTCAGGTGTCTTTGTACAGTAAAAACACTTAGCAGTGAGGTCACAAGGAGTTTGTGTGAGTCACTGTCCGACACAATAAATGTCAAACGTGAGCATCTATTAAACTGCAGGGGGTTTAAAATGCCACCTAAAGTGGTTTTGGGAAAAGAATCTCCATGAGTGCTAAAGTGAAGCAAGGTGACAGGTCTGCATGGGAGGATGTGGTTGACACTCTTCCTGCTCTAACAGGCAGCCTTCCTCCTTTTCACTGACATGAGCCTGTTTCATGTAATTTCCATGGTGAGTTTTCTGTATGCAAACACACAATTACTACAATATGTGTGTAATTGGTTGTTCTGTCAGTTAATCATGTGGCTAAATCATCTCTCCATAAATAAAGCAGGAAGAATCACACACCATCAATCTAGGAAAACAAATGAAAATAAGATTCTCTCCACAAAGTTTTGTAAAAAGACTTTATTCCCTCAGTTTCAAGAGGAGACAGAGAGCTCTGCCAGCCTTGCTGCTGCTGGCTCTGGTCACCTCCTGGTCCCCTCTGTGCAGCTGATGCTCCCAAAGGGATCCTCCAGTCCTGGGCATTTTCAGATGGGTTCTGGCAGTATTTGCTTGGTGTTAGGAAACCTGAGATTTGTTATTTTTTTAATAGATCCACTTCACATTCTGTCTTTTGGAAATGGAAAGAACTGGATTGAAAAATAACTGTGAAAAAACGAGGAAGCTCCTGTGGGCAGGAACAGTCAGAGAGCCAATGGAGCCAGAACAGGAGGAACAATGGGCCTTTGTCCTTCTCACAGGTTATTGCTATTTTGTTTTCCTTGAAGTCCAAGAAATGACTCCCAAACCAGTCTTGGTTCCCTCCAGTTGCCTCATATGATTTTTTCTGGTGGGAATTTCCAACGTGCTCCAAAGAATTAAGCTTTGGAAAGTTTCAGCTTCCCTGACAGTTACAACATGTTGCTTTTTTTTTACCGAAAAAGTGACCTTTAACCAAAATAACAAGGAAAGAAAAGTAATGAGCCTGAATTTTGTGTGACAGAGAAATGGGAGAAGGTGACAGTGGCAGTGCACAAAGCACATGTGCTGGCACAGTGTCCCTGTGGAGCTCCCTGGCACTGCCCAGCCCCACCAGAGGCAGAACACACACTGCCCAGTGGCCACAGGAGGGACATGACAGATGGACAGACAGACAGATCCCTCCTGGAGCTGCACCCTGGCACAGCCCCTGGGCACTGCCAGGGCTGCCCTGCTCTCAGGAGCCCATCCACACCAGGACCTCAGCCTAACCTTGGAGATTCTCTTCCCTTCCTGCCTCCTTCCACCTCCACACCAAGATGCAGCTCCCCCTGCTCAGCCACCAATTCCCAAAATCACAGCTGCTCCTACAAACCCTCAGGAGTCAGCTGGAGTCCTTCCAGCTGTGACTCCTCCACGTTTCCTTGCTGTCCTGCTGCTGTGTGCTTCTACTTCACTCTTCTCTCTCTCCATTGGGGCAGAAGACTGAGGGTGTCCCATTGATTTCCAGAGAGCTGCTCCTCATGCTTTTGCCTGGCAGGATTCAAAACTGGCTTAACACCATGCACCAGCTCTCCACAACCAGCCAAAGAGTCCAACAAGATACATGGCCTCTATTCCCTGCAACATTGTCCAGAACCCCTCCATCACTGCCACCATGTGATGCTGAACCAGGCTCCAGCAGATTAAATCAGCATCTGAGGTTACACCACCTTCAGCCTTGCTCCTCTCCAAGGCAAGGATATCTGATCCTCTGGGGAACCAGGTCCTAGTTTGTCACTGTCAGCCCAATACACTGAAGGAAAATAACTCCTGGATTGGCCTTAATACAGAATTGCAGCAGCCCCAGTGCTGACTCACAAAAAGTTGTCCCTGTTTTGAGGGCAGTGACACCTGGCAAGAGGATGGGAAAGGTGAGCACAGTGGTGACATCTTTAAACATACTGACCTTGGCAATGTAATATTTCTGGGATTGTGTGACACTGCTATAAGTTATTATTCAGACACACAGGAAATGAGGACATTGCACTGGGAAAAGTGTCCTGCTCCCTTGAAACCAGTGCTGAGCTGTTGGACTGGGAGATGATCACTAGCAAGTTGGAAGAATCTTTGAAAAACAACCTATTTACACATCAACTTGCTCTCACATTTAGACAGCACTCCCTCTACTATAAGTAATTTTCAGCTCTCAAATTATAGGCTACAGAGAGGAAGAAATCAATTGCAGTAGATTTGCAGGTCTGCAAATGGCCACGTGTGATGTTGTGCACAGGAATATCCCCTTTGGAAAGCTGTGTGAGCCTCAGGGCATCAGGGCTCACCCTCTTCCATCTGTACCTGTGCTGGCTGAGGCATTCTCTGCCTTCCTCAGGTCCTGAGTGGCTGAGTAACCTGTGCAAGACTGTGCTTCCTGCTATTTTAAACCCCTTTAGGCAAGGGCTTCCACCTTTTTCCTGGAAAGGTATGTCCATGATTTAGTACCTAGCACTAATAAGGCATTTTTCATACACTCAGTCTAAAGGTTTTGACAACATTCCTTTTCCTCTCTTATGTTTACTCGAATTCCCAGAACAAATAATAGCTCTTTTTTTATTTTGTACCTGTGCAAATCTGAAATATTCCATAGAGTAACCCATTTCTGAATTAATGTATGCATGTTTTTTTTCCTAATTGTTGGTTTGTTCTTTAATTCTGGTTAAGTGTTAGTGCTGTGAATGCCCAGTGAGATCTTATAGTGCACTAGCAACACCCAAACAGTATTGACTGTGGAATATCAACTCCTTAAAAAAAAACCTTACTGCCTTACTGTTGGAGGAGAACATTCAGATCCTCATTCCAGTGAAGACTCTCAGGTCTATATCTCGATTTCTCAGAATAGATAAACACAAGCCTTTACAACCCAGAGAGGTGGTGGCTGGGTACAAGTGCCAAGCACAGACTGGTGGCCTCCACAGCTGGATCAGCTGCTCCATGCAGCTCCCAGTCAGGGCAGGAGTCAATGTTTTACCAGAGAAATAAATCAGAGGGCAAAAAATAAAAGAGGGTGAGAGTGGGAAGGAAGCCTGACAGAACAGTACAGAAGTTACAAAATCAGTATCTTACCAGGCTCTCCTGCTGCTAAAGGACAGGAGTGAAGGGTCTCTTCAGGGAGCTCAGCTCCAGTGAGTGGCTGCCCTTTCCAGGGGGCTGCCTGGACTCTTACCCCTGCAGTAGCAGGAGGTGACAAAAAAGAAGCTACAACTATAAGAAAAACCATGTCAGGATGGAATTACTGGGAGAAAGGGATGGATACAGAAGCAAAGTCATATTTGAAACAAAAGGTGTGGTAACTCTGAGAGATTTCCATCATAGCATTGCATTCTCTGAAAGATGCATGCAAGGCTACAGCAAAAGCAGCTCAGAGCTAAGGAATGTTATCCTGAAACAGATGAAGTTTCTACTGGCTTGAAAAGCTCTATTTCTATAATATCAGAAACAATTTCCACAGCACTGGATGATTAAAATAGGATTTCTTGCTGTAGACCAAATGTAAAGCATAATGGTTTTGTAGAGGCATGGAGAAAGTCCACATAGTTCACCTTCAGTGGACTTTACAACTTTACCTCTTGTTGTCAGCAAAATTTTAGAGTGGGGTTTCACTGTACCCTGAATCTTATTTCAGGGTAAAAATGGCAAAGTGTCTCAAGTCTCCTCCTTGCAGGGACTCTCAGATGAGTTCTCTGCAGCACTCTACAATTTAAAATCTGAAAGATGATAAAGAAGTGACTGATGCATGAAACTCACTTTGCTGTCAGCAAAAACTCTTTGAGAAATCAGATAATGATTGGACCCAAGGAAGTCAGCAATAGCAGACCCTCACAAAGACCCTAGAACAAAGCTTTGTGTAGGAGGTTTCAAAAATACCCATTGCCATATGAACTCACAACAAGTCTTAAGAGTCCACCTTGGAGAAATTCAGTTCAGGTAAAAGTTGTTGGCATTTTTACATCAAGGAGCCAGACTGCCTGACTGCTTCCCACATGCGCTGGGGAAGGTCAGAGCCTTAACTTTGTGCTGTGATGGGCTAAATCACCTAGGAATCATCAAATGAGAGCACCAGCTCTTCTTCACTTGCAGCTGTAGTCTTCCCAAGTTTGAAACCCAGCTGATCACCACTCAAAAATCTTCTCCTCATTCTGATTGAAGGGCAGAAGCAAAAGGTTTGTGTTTGATAGAAAGTTCCTGACAAGAACTTTGAATATCCCAGCCTCCTGTGGCTTGGGCTGTGCTGAAAGATGGATTTTGCTCCTTCAGCTTCTGCTGTGGAGGATCCCTGAGACTGATTTCCTTGAAGATACTCAGAAGTATAAAATCCTACTGATAAATAAGAACCCCTGTCCCTGAGCATTCAGATGACTCTGTGAGTCAGCCCTCTCAACATCAAAGTTTGATGGTGAGAGTTTATTTGGTCTATGGACCAAAACATGAAAAGCTGTGCTACTGAGCCTTTAGAAGCACCAAATTAAAGCTTTGTAGGAGATTCTGATTGTTAAGCTATTAAAGAAAAGCTTTTTGAAGTATCAATGCACTCTGAGCATTGAGGCAAGAAGTACAATGAGCATCACCAGTCTGCCAAAACACCAGAGCAGCCTCCAGAGCAGCCAGGGAAATCAAGTGTCCAAGCAGGTTCCTGCATGCATCAGAACACTCCAGGCAACAGCCTGCACCACCGGCAAAGCTGTGGTGACACAGTGAGCCCTTCCTTGCCAGGCACAGCCAGGAAGAAATTATGAGGACATGAAATTTTCAAATACATACACAGACACCTATACATGTACACATGCTTGCTGGAAAGAGTATAGGAATGACAGGAATACTGCTTTTTGTTTAATGCATCAACTGCAGGATCAAGCCAAGAAGTTATTGAAAAGTATCTTGTCCTAAAGGCCCCAGAATAAGAAGTGACTTATACTGAAAAATTATCAATTTGTTCTCTGTGCATAGAAAATCTGAAAAATAAAAGTGGCAATTCTTTTTCCTTCCCATGCTCTTCTACTACTGAGCACATCATGCATGAGAAGTGTTTCAAATACAGTATATCTAAAACTGCTCCAGATATCTTCCTCTGTCCCTCCCCACAAGTTTTCTCAATAGAATCAAATGGGTTTTTATTTTTAACACCCAAACTCAACCAAAATGTAGCCTGAGTGAAAGGCCACTTCACTCCCACTCCAGTGGCCATAGGAGGGGTTGTCCAGAAAGCAGGATGTGCAGAAACAGTGCAGCCTGCTCTGTGATGTCTCCTAGTCAGAAAACAAACCAGCTTGATTAAATACAATTCATATTCATGGCAAAATATTGAGGACAAATAAAGGTAGTCAGATGCCACGGTTAGCTTTGACTTCACCATATGGAAATGTTAATTTATGCTTAATTCTTGCTTCCCACACAATTGTCAGTTCTCCTTCTTTGTTCTTGAAAGTCCAACTTCCCAAACTCCTCTGAATATGAACTACCACTGACAATGGAAGAAGTACAATTATGTGATTCCACCAGCAAACCACGCCAGTTTCAGTTCCATTTCAGAATCCCAGTTAAATGAATTCCTCCTATTTTCAAGTCTTCAAATGCAATAGCCTGAAGGATCTCTCCAGATGTTTATCTCTGTGCTCCAAGCCCTGCTCTCTCTATTACTCTAATTGGTGTCTTCCTCCTCTCTGCAACAGGCTGCAAAACCCAGGTGAAAAACTGCTGGGCTGAGGAACTCCTCCTCCTCCTCAGAAAACACATCAGGAGCAGTTTTCTAGGAATTAGTTTCTGCTCAAGTGTCTGTACCATCTACCTCTGAAAATTACCTTAAGGAGGAGGTGGCTAAAAAATGTCATTTGTTTCTCTAAGCCTTTATGACAAAAGACTAAAAATAACATTTTTTATTCTGACCTGGGTTTGTGGCTGGCTTGCATTTTGACCTCTCCAGCTTTGCTTTGGCAGATAGCATAGGAAAAACAGGAGGGTGACAGTGGCCATAAGGCTGATATCTGAACAATCAGAGGGCAGTCTAATCAAACTACTTCTACTGAACTCTAATTGTTAATAATAGGAGAACTTACTCAGGGCTAAATTCAGCAGTCACAACTTTATCAAAAGCCAAAAGGTTTTTGCTTCATGAGTTTCTTGTAATAATTATGAAGCTTCATAACTCTGATTAAAAAAAAAAAAAAGGAAAATACTTTTGTTCATTTTACTGAGAATTTCTGACCTGAAATACAAACTTTAGACTCTGAAGGACACTGCATTGATTCTTGGATCTTCCTGCCCTGAGCTCCCTGCAGGATCATGGCTCTCATTTCAAAGTGATAGAAAGAGAGTTCTGTCTTCTAGGACCTAGTTTTATTCACTTCAAAGCAAAAGGTGTGTCTTCCTAAGCTTATCTCTTAAAAGTTTCTCTCTGTTACCAGTTTCACTTCTTCTCTTTTATTCTCTCTAGGGTCTTTTCTCTGCCACTTAAAAATGGATCAATTCAGCCAATGCTGTGACACTCATATGAATAAAAATGCCAACTGCAGATGTCACTTGCCTTGTTTATTTAGCCATTCTGTGACTACAGATTTTGTGAGGTTTGCTTGTGAAACAATTTACAAGAATAATCTTCAATACTGGAATCCGATCCACCCGTGCAGACTCCACTGACTTCTCTGGATCTGCAGGGGCTGATCAAATTGCAGGATCAGTTCCTACATTTGTACTGAACTCTGCCAGATTGTAAATAACACATTGGAAAAGAAATCAAATCTACCCCTCAGTGTACAACAGATCATTCTAATATGACAGATACAGACTGGATGTAGCCATGGCATCCCCTGGTTATGCTGTCCTCAGCCTGCACTGGTTTGTTGAAGTGTGGGCATCAAGGGCAGAGCAGGGTGAAGAGGAACCAGGCAGAGAGGAGGTCATCATCAGTGTGGAGCCATGACAGTAGGAAGGGATTTGTGAAGGCAGGATTTTCTTCTGAGGAAGAATGCATAGGAAGGAGATAAGGAAATTGCTGGAGTTAGATGGCAGGGTGAGTCTCAGGCTGATGCCTGGGCTGCCATCAGCTTCACAGTACACAAAAGCTAAACTCAGCACCCAGGCTGGGATGTGATGTGCAGTCAGGCAAAAGGAGGTGATTTCAGGGAGAAGAAATGGCTCAAATTTTAAAAACTCAGATTTTTCATGTTTTATTTTGTAATAATTTTCATTTTAACATAGTAGTTTCCTTGATACTTTGTTTGCCTAGCAGTACCTGGCAGAAAAAATTGCATTTTGTTTAGCAGAGACAGTACCTGCCTATCTCTGTGTCCCTTTCCTGTAATCAAAGCAGAGAAATACATTTGTGGACACAGAACTAATGCCTCTAGATGGCAAAGCCAACTTAAATGTGTGCTGTGGTCTTCTGGGTCAGCAGTCTGGTGCCTGGCAGAGCAGGTGTCACAGGTGTGACAAAGACAAGAACTGAAGCACCATCTCTTAAGTCTCAGTGTGGTAATTTAACTGGAAAGTTTCTGTTCTTGTTGTGTTCAAGAACTCTCTGGCAAAATGCACAGAAATTCTTTGGTATTCTCAGTTGAATAGAAAAGTGGCCAGATGCCATTACAGGAGATCCTTGCTTTTAATGTCAAAAATAAAAAAATGTTAAAAATTTTTAGCAGCAGGATGATCAATTGCTATGCTAAATGAAGAATTCACCTCATTTTGATCCTGCTACTCTGTTGGAGTGTGCGATACAGGAATGGACAGAACATATAAAACATTATTTTTTCTAAAAAGGCCACTAACTCACTTTAATGTACACACAACTCACATTCTGGACTGGTAAAGTACCTTCTATTCCCTTTTTACTCTGGATGTCTATTGCTGTAATACTTGACTTTATACTTTACAGTGTCCAATAAAATATTATGAGAAAAAAGAATCATTGGACTTTTCAAAGATGGTAAACAGAGACTGATCACCACATACCAGCTTAGGTGTAAACATTCGAGTTTTCAGCAAAACAGTCCTGGTTTTATTGTGAGAATTAAAGTTTATAAGTTCTTTTTTTTTTAATAGTTATGACATTAGATGTCTCAATTGCCTGTGAAAGCCATATAAAAATTTTGGCTTTGAAAAACTACTACGAAATATACTTTAAATCATGTAAATCTTTGAAGTGTGGTGTATTCAGTTCTAATGGGTTCATCACCTTTTATTACTAAGGAATAAGGATTTATATCTCTCCTTAAAATATAATGTTTGTGTGATCAAAGAGAAATCATCAAACCAAAGATCTCTGTATTGAGAACACCCCTGAAAATGCTGTAATTATGTATTTTACCATAGTTTTCTGAGGGAAGAAAGCTTAGATTATTGCACTGTCTGCCTGTCCATCAGTCTCAAAAAAACCACCAACCAGTAAAAGGGCAAAAAACTGAAGTGGGAAATACCTGCATACTTTGTGGAAATTGCTGGCACATTAAAGAACCATGGAATTATTGCAGCTTGGAGCAACTTTCAGAGGTCACTGAGTCCAGCCCATGCTCAGAGAAAGACTGGGGTTATTTGGAGCCATTTGCCACTGGAAAGAAAAGCCATAAAAGACTGAGGTTATTGTAGGATATTGAGTGTTACAAAATGTAGAAAATACATTTACAGGGCATGAAACTCCATCCATTCCACTACTTGTGGAACAAGTTGCTATAGCTAAATCCATACACTGCAGTCAAACAAATAACCTAGTTTTCCCAGCTCATTTTGAACCTTTAACAGCATTTTATGGCTTTTGCCTATTGGCTTCCTGTCTCATGTGCTGCAGGAGGCTTGTGATTGTTTCTTTCTCCACACTCAGCTTGAAGGTGTTTGCAAGAGCTGCTGATCACCTGCTTCAGCTGGAAAGTCTCTGGTTTGCCATTCTGTTGCTCTAGAGCATCTGGGACAATGGATATGATTCTTTGGGTCCCTAAATAAAGGTTCCTTTGACTCTTTCCAAGTACAAAGCAACCCAGGGAGCAAAGGCAATGGGTTAAAGCAGTAGAACAATGGAATGGGGGGCTTCTGGCCACCACGAGATAATTCAAACTGCTTTTATCACTGTGGCAGCAAGTGTCTGATTGTGATGTGTTTGATGTGAGATGGAGGAGAAAAACTATGAGAGACCAGAAGAGGCTGCCTGAGTGAAGCACACTCAGTGGCATGAGTGTGTCAGTGCCTGCTGGCACACAGGCACATCTGCATTAATGGATACTCATCCACAAACATAGCAGAATAAGCTGTACAAGCAGCAACCCCAGTTCTGCTGGTTTAGTGCATCTGTACTAAGGGTGTGTGCTGGAGTAATTGCCTTTCTGCCATTAAATGGCTATACATCTTCTTAATTATAGACACAGCCACCTGCACACACCATGGAGCACCATCCGTGGTGCTGGAAATGAGCTCTGCACTGGCCAGGAGGGGCCATCTCCGGGCTGGAGTCAGGGCAGCAAATGGAGCCAAGGGGGAAGCAAGGTTTCCTGCAGCAGGGAGGAAACAAGCAGGCTGGCAGAAACACGCCTGGTCTGCCTGATCCTGCCACGGGGCACAGGATGGGCTGAGCACCCTCCTCCTTTCCTCCAGTTTTCTGCAGTTCCCTCCCACAGTTTCCCAAGCCGTGGCCATCAGGCCCTGCAGAGGCTGGGGGTACCCCAGAGCAGGACAGGATGAACCTCTCTGGCTCTGCCACGGTCAGGATCTCTCCTGGAGGGCAGAGGCACAGGGAGACACGGGGCTCTCTCTGGGTCCTGAAGGCTCAGCCTGGCGCACAAACACGGGCTTGTGAGCGTTTTAAAAATAAACAGCCCGACTTGGGTTTATTTTTACATTTCAGGGAGGCTGGGGAGCAGGTCAGCCTCGCAAAACAAAGCCCATCTCTTCAATGGCATTTTAAAGATGCTAGCACCTCTAACTCCATCTCATTAGGATGAGTAATGGGGAGGGAATGTGGAGAGGCTGCAGCCAGCCCCAGCCCTCCTGACCTGGGCACACATGGGGATCCCCTTTGCCTGCTGTCCCATGGCCTGGATGGGGGAGATGAGATGAAATCCCCTTTGCCTGCTGCTCCATGCCTGGATGGGGGAGATGAGATGAAATCCCCTTTGCCCTCTGTCCCATGGCCTGGAAGGGAGAGATGAAATCCGGTGCTCAGGTGCAGCTTCACCAGATGGCCAAGTGCTCTGCAGGGCACCTGGCCTAGAGGAACAGCGCCGGGAGACAGGATAGAGGCCAAACTTTAGAGAAGATTCTGTTATGGGTGTAAGAAATGAAAGGAAGGAGTGAAAAGTCAAGGACAAGAATTAAAGGAATGGATACCTAGACTCTAATCACAATGTTCCTGGTAATGGTATTTCGTTTTTTTAAGTGTCAGTAACCCATGCCAGAGATTTGCCCAACTTTCCAGCACAAGGAATTTGCCATCAGAATTAGAGTGGACAGGGGTCACTGGAGGATGTGGTGTGCAGTGCAGACACAGATTTGTAAGACAACAGGAGGCATTTCTGGATCAGCTGGATAAGTGATTTGGAATCAGTGCTGGAATGGAGGCAGTGTGAAGTTCTGGCAGCAGTGACATGGTCAGGTGATTATACAAAGGTGAGCATCCTTTCCTTCAAAGGACAGAGCCTTTGTGTCCTGTGCTGGAGAGCAGAAAATTTCAGGAGGGAGTGCTAAAGGGTCAGGAACATTCAGCAGACATATTATTCATGTATTTAGGATAAAGTGTTAGCATATGTTGAGATCTGGACTTCACCTTAGGCTGAATAGTTAATAAGATTTCTATTTCCTGCTTAGAAACAATCAAATCACACTGCTACAATCACTGGCTGATGAGGTATAAAATGACTTTTAAATTATTTCATAAATGCATTTAACATTACTATATACTCTAAATATAAATGCTTGAATAAATTCTTAATAGAATTTTGCTATTTTTGCACAATATAAATGACACATTTTCATATGTCTTTTCAAAACATCTTAAGGTACTTTAGACCTTACTGTAGCTGGACTCTCAAAAGATAAAGTTGACATAAATTAGGAATACACAGTCAAGTGCCGGATTTTGATATTTTGCCTTCAGAAACTGATGATGCATTGTTCCCACACGCAGCTAATGACAGGAAAATTCCTGCCTCTCTCTTCAATACTACATTTTACACTCATCCACAGTAAAGGATTTGTACAGATGAATTTTGCACAATTTTTACTCCCAAAAAACAGTAGGATTTTTGGAACATTATTTCAACAATTTTGGAAAATTATCTACTTTAGAATGAACAGAAGCTCAGAGAAGTTTTTGCATACAAAAGAATCTTTTTAAGGCTCATGTTAACATCAGCCTACAGTTAATTTCAGGGACTCATTCTTGCCCACAAGCCCAGTGTCCATGGCTGAAAAATCAGATAATAACCTGTAGCTACCTTCCTGTTGTGACATACTGGTTCATCCTGTATTGGGGATCACTTGGAAGGGAGGACGGAGGGATGAGTTTAAACCTGTGTATGATTTAGGAGGTTGGAATGGAAGTTGTTAGGAAAGAGTAATTGTTTTGGGAGGTAATTATAGGGAAAGCCTGGCAGTGGGGAATTCAAAGTTTAGGACATGAGACTAAAGATACATACATCAATCTCTGTCTGAACATCTGTCCTAATCTCCCTCTTTAGCTGAGACATTGTAAACCCAGATTTGGCAGATTTGTCATGTTTTTTGCCTGGGTCAATACCAACAATTAATTTCTAGATCTGTAATTCATTTTCCTTTAAAAAGCTTTAAAAAATTCAGAGGAACAACAGGGAAAGTCATAATACACTTTTTGAGAAGCAAACTATCAAATTAAGTGCTTGTAAAACCTGATCCTCCCACTACTATCCTCATCTTCGCTTATTTTTCCATTTTCTAGACCTGGAACTTACTTCTTAAGGCAGGGTTTCACACACCAGAGTTGGAAATTATTTTCCTCCCCTACCTACCCCTGTAGACTCCTGTGCTGCTGAGAAGCCAGACATGTTGAATTTTCCCCTCAGATTGGTTTTGCTTTGCTCATTTTATAAACCAGAAAAACAAGTAATTTTTAAAAAATGTATTTATCTACTTGGAGGCAGACCAGCACTGTCTGCTTAGGTACATTTCAGCCCCTTCAGGAGGCCCAATTTTGCATGTTCTGAGTCCTTCCCTTTGGAGCCTATCCTGCTGCCTGTTTCCCAGGATGCTGAAGTAAACACTGGACTGTTTAATGGAACTCTGCACGGCCTTCCAACTACACTTTCATCCTTAAATGAAGCTGCTTCCTTCATTGCTCTAACCGCAGCCTGGACAGAGCAGATATTATTGATTCACCCGCACCCCTGCCTTCTCCATCCATCCTGGGAAAACAGACAGGTCTCTTCCCTGGGAACCACTACATTCTCCGGACAAGGCCCAAGATAAAACAGCGGCATGCAGGCGAGGAACAGTCCTGTTTACAGCAGATTTTTCCCTTCCCACACATGACACAAACCCGTCCTTTATCCGCCGGCCCATGCCGCACAAGCAGTGAGCGCCCGCCGGGGACGGGACGGGCCCACCCCGGCCCAGAGACCCCGGCCCGGCCAGCCCGGCTCCGGCTGCAGCCCCGAGCGGGGCAGGATCCGCCATGAGCCCCGCACAGCCACACACCCGCGGGCCCGGGCGTAAGAGGCAACCGAGCCTACGGTCTCCGCCGGAGCCCCGCGGGCCCGCGCGAGCCGGCCGGTGTCGGTGCGCGGCCGTGCGGGGCTCCCTCCGCTCCCCGCCCGGGCCCGCACGGCGAGCACGGGGCGCGGCCCCCGTCAGCCAGAGCCGGGGCGAGCAGCGGGGTCTCGGCCCGCCGCAGCGGCCGCGAAGGGCCCGGCGGGCAGCGCAGAGCGGCGGCCTCGGCGCTCCACGCGCAGGTGGCGGCGGCGGCCCTGCGGGGAGGCCGCGGCGGCAGCGGCGCCCGGCCCCTGTCCCCGCCCCTCCGGCCTCCTGGGGCGGCGGCGGCGGCCGCGGCGCTTTCCCCTCCCTCTCTCGCTCGCTCCCTCCCTCCCCGGCTGCGGGCTGTTCCCCCTCATGCGGATGTGACATTTCACGGCGTTACCGCAGCCGCCATTTTGAGGCACAGAGCGCTGGCGGCGGCGGAGCGGCAGCAGCGCGCCGGGGCTCGGGCGACGGGGGCGGCCCGCGGGCCGGGAGCGGCGAGCCGGGCGTCGGCCAGCGGCGGTGCCGGGGCGCCGGGGGGGGCGGGAGGGCACGGCAGGGGCCCCGCGGCGCCTCCCCGACTTCGCAGCGCCGCGGACACCTCGCCGGGGGAAGGGGAAGCGCCGGGCGCCGCCGGGCCCTGACTCCGGGTCTCCCGTCCCCCTTCCCGGTCCCCTCCCCTCCGGCCCCCGGGGAAGCCGCCGCCCCCGGCCGGACCCTCCTCCCAGCCCCTTTTCCCCGACCGGGTGCCGCCGCCGAGATTGGGCGAATAGCGAGTAAATACGTGCGCGTCTCGCTGCCTCCGCCGGCGCCCCGCTCCCTACTCGCCGGAGCCCCGCCGCAGCCCCCCGAGCCGGGCGCACAGTCCCGGCCGCTGCCGAGGCCCCGCCGCTCCTCCGCCCCTTCCCCTCCCGACACAGGCCCGCAGCCCCCCGCGGGAAAGGCCCAGCCCGCCGCCGCCGAGCCCCAGCCCCAGCCCGACATGAACCACCATCAGCAGCAGCAGCAGCAGCACCAGAAGCCCGGGGAGCAGCAGCTGAGCGAGCCCGAGGACATGGAGATGGAAGGTAAAGCCGGCCAGGGCCCGAGCCCTCAACTCCGCGGAGAGTTTCCCCCTCGCCCCTCTGCCCCGCTCCCGGGGCTCCCCCACCGCCGCGTCCCCTCGGGGATCCTGGGCCGCTCTCCGCGGTAAACACGCTCTGGCCGGGCCGCTCCTGTTGGCTCCGGGGCGCGGGGAGCGCTGCTCGGCGGGGCTGCGGGGGGCGCCGGGGAAAGTTGCGGTGCGGGGCCGGGGGGAGACGGCCCGGGGGGCTCCGCAGGAATTCGCACCGCGGGAGGGGGAGGGCGCGGGGGAAGCGCCGCTACAAAAGGAGCCCCGCGCCCCCGGACCCTCGGAGCCTCCCGCCGGGCGTGGGGCGAGCCGGGGGGGGCACGGGGGTCCGGGCAAAGTAGTTGCCGTGATTCCGGGGGAGGGTTTTGCCTGGGGCGGGCGAAGGGGACGCGGCTGTCGCGGGGCTCCCCGGCGGGGCGGGCGGGGGGCTGCAGCCCTGCCCTGCCCGGCCGCTCATTGTATGCAGGCAGCTACGCTGCTCGCCATTTTTAATTAACCCTCCTCCGAGGGTTATTTACAGAACCCGCTGCCGGCCGGGCCTGCGCGGGTCGGCGGGCAGCGCTGGCCATGTGTAGCGCCTGCACAGCCCGCGGCCCGCATCCTGCACCGTCATGCAGTTGCGCTGGTTCCATAAAGGAGGCACTACGTTTGCATGTTCCCTGTCCCCGTCCGGTGTAGTCTCCAGTGGTGCCTTTAGCGGGGCCTTTTTTTTTTATTTTTTTCTTTCTCTTTTTTTGCTTTGTGGTGTTGTTTTTGCACGCCCTCCCCTACTCTGAACAACACCTTCCATCTGAATTCAACGCTGTAACGTTATTTCGGGCAAACGTACGGCGGGGTTTCGTTCCTAAAGGAAGGACGGCCACAGTGAGCTAGCTACTCCTACCGATTGACTTGGAGGTCAAAATCACCAAGTACCTAAATATCTTTTAGAATGCCTGGCTGTGAAGATGACAATTCTCATTCAGCCTGACATAAATACCCACTAGCACAATATATTTTGCTTGAAAACGGGACAATCGACTAGGCACGTGTACCTTTCTGCTAAATAATAACCACTGAAATTGGGAGGAGTGAAGGTGCTTCAGTGGCAGTTTGTCACAGTGACTGTGAGATAACATTTCAATATTAGAAGGTCATTACATAAAGCCTGACTTTTTAAAACATAGATGTCTTTTTCATACAATAATGGCTTGAACTTATTTACTATCTAAGTTGCTCTTCAGTTCTGTTTTAGTAAAATCCAGAGTGATGTTTCTATACAATGGGACAAATACGGAAAAGAAGTTGATTCAAAATATACCTCCTATTTGTATACATACAAGTATTAAGTGTCTTGTGGGTTACAGTTTCCAGCAGATTGTTTGACAGTCATTAGTAATCTCTATTTTCTCAGTGTCCTTTTAAATCCCTTTAGAATATTGACTGTATTTACTGTGTTTATTTTGAATTTTGGGGGCTGGATGCTCTGGCATGCTGGCCTCACTGTGACATGCTGGACATTTTTATGCAGTTTAAGGGTGTCCTGAACTTCTCTGGATTGCACCCCCTTTGCCACTGGGAATGCAGGAGTCCAAAATACATGCAGAAATCACTGATGGTTGTGAAAATCATGCTGAGGACCACTTCCATTGGAGGAAAGAGTCTCTGCACATGTCAACATAGTGAAACTAAGAATATATCATTGTCTCAGAAATCTATTTGTAATCTATTAGACCACACACAGCTGATTCCAACTGATATGAACAAACTTGGTAGTTTTTGAGACTTTACAGAACTGTCCATTTATGTAAAAACAAAGCCAGAAAAGTTTAGCCTGTGGAGGTTTTTTCCCATACTTGATTTTTCTTAGAGAAACATCTTAATTTTACTGGACTGCAGAGAACAGCTTATTGCTAACTTTTATTAAAAGTTGACATCATGGGTATATATTAATTTAATGTGTAAAACAATGTTTGTCATCTTAATATATGGGTGTTAGTGTTTTCTTTAGAGATGTTTTCAAGCAGTGAGGAAAAGGCTTAACAACATGTAGTTAGCTTAATTTTAACATGCACAGAGCAGTATTGGATGCCATTCTTCAGTGAGTGATCACATTAGATTTAGGAGGCATGTGAAGAATGCACAGTGGAAAATTGCACATCTTGATTTGAAATTACTTGAAGGTTTGCTCAGTCTGTGTACAGCTACACTAGGTGAACAGTTTTTAAAGAGTGAAATAACAATTTTAGATGTAGTAATCGAAGTGTGGAATTAAACTCTTCAGGGTTGAATCAGATATGGAGGTATTTTGAGTGTTTGCTCTCATGTCACTATTTTTTCCTCTCCCCTTTCCCTTATGACTAATTTACTCCTCCTTGATGACCTTATGGACACACTGTGTAAGTGAAAGTACTACTGGACAGGGCTTTTGGACTTCACAAGGGATGAAGACATTTGCTTTAGAAAGAAAACTTTATCTCTGCATGAGGGAGGAAAGCAGCAGTGCCAGCCACGGTAAGGGCAGGTGCACCCTGAGCAGCACCAGGGGGATGGATGCAGCCTCACCTGCCTGCAGTGCTCCCTGCAATGCTGTGTGTCACCTGTCACCCCCTGTGCATTTAGTCCTGTTACCCGTGGGTATCAGTAATCAGCTTTACTGGGGCTTGGCAGCAGTGATATGTGGACAGAGAGCTCTAAATTTCAGAGCTCAGTAGGGATTGTGTCCCTCTAGCTGAAGGCAGCTACTGCCAAAGCTGAGGGGACACTTGGACAGCACAGTGTTTGCTGCTTCTGGCTGTCCCCTCATGTGACACTCCATGGGCTGCTGCACCTCCCTGGGACTATTACAAACAGAAAGTGGGGGGTTAAGATGCAGTTCAGGTTGTTGATTGGGTTCACCTTGCAGTCCCTTTCAGTGCTGTGTGAATGTGGCGAGGGCATTGGGGCAGGAAGGAGCAAGAAGGGCAGTTTGAGGTGGCACAGGTGGTGACAGTTAACTGGCCAAATTCTGTCACTGCTCCTGCATTCTGTGTGCACCCTCATTTATTCTGTGCTGCACAAGAGCATGTGATTCTGGCTGCCTTTGGGCCGAAACAGAGTGGGAGTGTGCAGATGAGCCGTTGGTGCCTGGGTGTTAGATAAATTAACAGTTTGGGATGCTGATTAGTAAATTATCCTGTGGAAATTTTGAAGAGTTTATTTCTATGCTAAATAAATTTAGTGGAAGAAATAAATAATAGTTTTTTCTGTACTGTAAGTAGGGTGTGTAGTTTGCTTTATCATGCAAAGAATTAGGGCTCTAGTGTTACTCTTGAGTTGCTCCATAAAGTGTAATTGAAAACAAGTCTGATACTTTAGATATGCTTCCTCTGTAACATCTTTTCACAAATGCCTGAGCTTCAAAGAACTCTGCTTAATACAAATCTACAGTGACATGTTGCATAGAGTTCTTGCATGAAAAGTCTCATTTGCAGCTTAATAACTGTAAGTTTCCCTTGTTTATAATTTGGATCTGGTTTTTTGTAGGTTCAGCCTCTGCCCATAGTTCCATAGGTACGTGTGTTTCTCATTAGGGAAGTTTCTTTCCTAAAGTAGCCAGTGCAGGCTTAGCAACACAGTGTCACAGGCAGGGAACATGCAGTGACTGGTAGTTCAGGTTGCACTGTTGTGTTCTGTCCTTGTGTCAGCTCTGCAGCCTCTCAGGCAATGCCATCTTTTGAGTTTTCCCTTAGTTTGGGCAATTTAAAATTGAGACTTGAATTGCAGGTGAAATGAATACAGCATTTGTACAAAAAAACCCCGGGAAAAACCCAACATGTCTGTGTCTATGTGAAAAGTTTAAAATCACACTATTTTGCCGTTTCCATGCAGCTGAAAGTTTGTGCTCCTTGCTCATTCCTGTTTTGCTCATTACTGACAGAATTTGCTAAATTTCAGACCCACTGTGAAATACTGCTCTCAGATACTTGACTTATTTTTGCCTGACTTCTGAATGCTTGCTTCTCTCTTATATTTTGTCCTTGTTAGTATTCTCAGTTCCTGGCAATTTAATATCATTTGCATACATAATCCAGTGTTCACTTCTTTTTCTGCTTGCTTCTGTGCCTTCCTCCTGAAGACCTGTATCCCTCTTTTTCCCTGTGTTCCTTTGCTGTCTTCTATGTTGCCTTTAGCCAAGTGGTGATAAAATGAGGCTGTGTGTTTGAGAGGAGAAAATGCAGACTAATTTCATTATACAGCTGTAGGTATCTGCTTGTTTATGTGTTCTTCCTGCCCCTTCCCCTCTCCAGCATTTTCCGTGAAAGAGATGACGGTCAAGCAAGGAAGTATAAAAATGCTGATGCAGTGGACAACGAGCAAAATTAGGTTAATTCTGGGGTTATACCCAGGCCTGGCCTCTTACTTGCAATAATGATCATGTTTGGTAGCTCTGGAAACAGCTTGCTTGGCCTTGGGAGATGATGTGCATTGGATCATTCTCAAGTAGCCACTTCATGCCATCCAGGAGAGCAGCCTTGGTGGCTTCTGGAGAGTGCAGGCTATGTCTGCAGTTCCTTCTGTGCATCCTCCATGAATCTCCACTGTGCATTCTCAGTAAGTTGTCAGATTTAGTAAACTCTCTGGGAGGAAGTGGAAATAGTGGAATAGTGGAAAATGTGTGCAAGCTGCAGAGGGAAGTGCAGATCCCACACTCCTCAGGATGAGCTGTGTATCTCAGACTTCCTTACAGCACTCCAGTTGTTCATGCTGTTGACTGAATTCAGAAGTGGTGAAAACTGCTCCCTGTTGTTCCTAGGGAGTTAAACAAAGTAAAGTAGCAAGCTGTCGAGTTGTGTGAGGAGGAGCAATAACAGCCCAAACTACTTTAAAAAAGCAGGTGAAGATAGTTGTTTAAAACTAACTGAATCAGTTTCATTGCTGCACAGTAATTTATCACAAGAGAATCTAAACAGTGCATCCAGCCTGTAGCAGTTAAACCAGTTTAGCCAGTACATCTTGCATGACATCATCTGATATTTGGGGTAAGGGTGAAAATGAACTGGTTTAAAGCTTGTGAAGCATCCAATTCTTCTTGAATGATAATAAATTTTAAATAGGGCATTGTTTGCTTTAGTTTGTGCTTTGAGGTGCCTCAGATCATTTGCTTTAGTTTGACTTTGTATCTTGGGGCTGTAGGGCTTAGGGCTGTTGATTATGAAGGAGTAAAATACTGGGTGGCTTCCAATACAAGTTATTAGTAATCCATAGCAAGTATGCTTTTTCCCCTGAAATATATATGTGCATTAATATATTCAAAATCTGCTACTTACTTATTTGACATTACCAGCAACAAGGTTAACAGTTATTAAAAAGTGTTCTGAAAGGAGAAGGGGGGCTGGAGATGGGCTATCTTATTTGTCAAGTTATTAAAGATATAGTGTTGTTTTCTGAAACATTTCCATTGGTCACTCTAATGTATTTTGCTGCAGTGGTTATAGCATTTTAATTTCATATAGTAGCAAAAAGAGGGAAAGTGCACCTAATCAGTGGCAATGACTGTAGCACAATCTGTGCATATTGTTGCAGGCTTAGATTGCAACATTTTAACATTTCTGCTAATCTATTTTTTTTTTCATCTTGCCTTGCTGATTGTAGTAAAACTATTTCTATAAGTTTAGAAACATTGAATAGGGTTTGTGTGACTTGCCAGCAAAATGAAGAATGGTCAGCTTGGAAATGGTGCCTTATTCTGACTTTGATTTGCCTAGATTCTCTAGAAGGCTGAGATTTTGTCCACCAGAAATAATTAGGCTTCTGGAAATTAGTAGATGGATTTTGAAAATACTGTGCTGGCTATTTCCAGTTTGGGGAAGACACTGTTACTCTTACTGTAGTGTCTAAGAATCTTGGGGATTTTCTTCAGAACTTAAAAATACATTTGAAAACTGTTTTATATTGGACTTGATATAATCTAGAAGATCACAATTTGATTGCCCAGTGTAACAGCATGGGCATATTTGTTAGGCAAAATGTATTAAAAATATGGAGATTAAATGATAAATTTTGAGAAAATTTAAATTCCATGCTGTAATCAATACAGCATAGCTCAGGTAGTGTTTTTAATTGCTGTTTGACAGCTGTTTGAAATATCACCAAAATAAGTCATTCCTGACCCATATAATAGAGAAGATTTAAACAAAACCATCATGCTCAGTAGCATCAAATGTCTTAGGAGAACAGGATGTTCACTGTCTGCAAACCTGAGTTCTCCCTGACTGCAGCTGTAAAATGAGCTCCAGAGTGATGCCACTCAGAGAAGGTGTGCCAGGAGCATCCTACTTAACTTGGGGAAGGAAAAGCACAGCTCCCTCAGCCTGGGCTTGCATATGTGCTGCTGTGTGGGTCTGGACAGTCCTCCAGGTGTCCTGAGCACCATCAGCTCCTCTGCAGCAGAACCAGCCCCTCAGCTGGCACTCCAAAGCATACTGCAAGCCAGAGGAAGATGATGTGGATGGTGAGCTGGGATGTCATATGAGGAGAAAGTTCAAAATAGATTTTTTTTTTTTTTTTAGCAGTACTGCAGTATTTTGAAGCCTAGGAGAGGTGATGAGTTTTTTTAGTATAGTCACATCTCTGATATGAAACATAAAATTGCTGGGAAACAGAACTTGGAGCTTTATATGTTGTGTGTTAAGTGGTTTAATGCATTCTAGTAGAACTTGATTTAAATGCAGAAATCTGTGAAAATTATTAAGGTCATTTTTCATTATTTCCCTTTCCTAGTGTAAATAGCAAAGGCTGTGGAGGAGTATCATTGGTGTTCACTGAGCTCTAATCTTGATCATCTGATGATTTCATAAGGTGCAATGTAAGGATGTTTTTAAGAATATGGCATCTCCAGCTGTGCACGTGTGTTTTGGTAAAGGTCTAAAGACAGTTCTGTTTAGGGTTCTAATTGTGATGTCACCCTAATACAACAATTGGATGAATTTCTCCCATGTTTGAAAAAAGGAATGGTTCTGTATTCTCACAACAGAGATTTTCCTCCCTGTGTATTTCAGTGAGTTTTCTGATATTCCTGATACTGTTCAGCAGAACTTTGGTGGAGATTTTGATAAAGTGTGAGAGGACATTAAAACTTGGTGATGGTTTTAAACTGCAAATACAGCTTAGGAGGTCAATTTTCTTTCTGATAAATAGGTCAGACATTAGTGTTGTAAATTGGTTTCATAAAATGCCTAGACAGTGAATTAAAAATGTACAGATGTTACATCTATCTTTAATAGATAATGTAATAAATTATATTATTTATTTTAATATACAACACTTAAGAAGGGAGAAATTACATTTTTAAGTAGAGAAACAGACGTCTTAATATACAACCAACACATTGTTGTGGTAGGAAGCCACTCCTGTCCAGGCACTGGGGCTGCTGTGCCCCCCCTCTTGTTGCTCCTGTGTGCAGCAGAGCCTTCATCCCTCAGCAGAGGAGGAGGAGGAGGACTTCTGGGGAGGTGCTTTGACCTTGCCCATGTTCTGCAGTTCTCCCACTGTGCTGGACGTGCTTGTGGCAATGGCAGGGGCTGGTACACCAGCAGTGTTGTATTCCAGTGTGCAGGTATTGGGGTCTAAGGGTGGCCACCTGTGCCTGGGGTCTGTGTTTTGTTCATTGCTGTTTGCCCATCCCTGGGATAAGGGACCATTATGGGTCTGGTCCTACCAGGCTGCTTCAGCCCCCTGTATGACTCTGCTCTTCAGCAGTATGCTGGTTTTGGACTGTAACCTGTTGCATTTTTTAGTCTTGACAGTCTCTGATTGCTGGAAAAGAGTGGAGAGATTAAGAAATATTTGGGGAGTGAACATTTATTTTTATTATTTTTTTCCTTCCCCTCCCATCTAAAAATGCATATTGTCTTAGTCAAGGTGGAATTCTGAATCCTGGTACAGGGCCATGGTGATTTCTGCATCAGAGATCACTTCATTTGGAGGTGGGGCAGAACTTGGATTCTCCCTTCCTGCTCCCAAATCCAGACAGTTCTCTTGATGCAGCTGCCTCTTTGCTGCTCAGCAGTTGTGAAATGTGTCTCAGTTACTTATCACTAAATATTTCTGGTAACTGCAATCAGGTAACAATTTTTAGGCACAAGTTTTCCTTCAGAGCATATCTTAATTCTTCCAGTTAGAGAAATGATTAATTTGCTTCTGTTACAGATGGAGCTGACTGGACACTCACATGCTGCTGTGTGGGGATACAGGCTTCAGATCCTAAGACAGTGTGAGGTTGTACTTGTTGTAAAAAGAAATTTGCTTAAGCAGAGTCTGTGTGAACCTTTTATTGTTCATTAAATCAAGCTAAGGATTAGTTAGATTTCCTTCTCCCTTGGGAATAGCAAGGAACTGACCTCTTCTAAAGAATTTTTCACCTGGTTAAGGGTTAGTTGCTTAATAATACCAAGGGGTGAACCTAATTCTAGAGAACAGGAGAAACTACTAGAAGTTGAACACAGAGATAACTCAAATGTGTCTGTATATGATATGAATGAAATACTGGGTCACAAGGCACATGCAAAACCCTCCCTGCTAATAGCAATTAAGTGTACTGGTGTTTCAGTTTTCATCTGCTTTCCTCTCCTTCTTATTCTTCCTGCGTGGCTTTCACCTCCTCTATTTCAGTCTGACTGCTTCAAATACTTCTTGCACTCTGCATCAAAAAACCAGTCCCCTGAAAACTAATATAACACTTTGTAGTATTTCTGTCATGCCACTAAGGTAACCATAAGCTTAAGTATTGGGTTTTTTCTTTCTTTTTCTTCTTCTTCCTAGAAGTGTCCTTATGGTTGAGGAATTAAAAATAAGCAACAGTAAAATCAACCCCAAATCTGCCAGAACTAAAAACTGTCTAATAATTTCTTTAAAAGTAGTTAGTTCTGAAAGCTTAACCACAGAATTTTATAACAATTGTTTTTTTCCTTCAAATACACTGTTTCAGTTCCATATTGATTTTAAAGTATTTCCTTATCCTCAGCAGATTTGTCTTGTTTTTTCAACTTATATTGTTCATCAGGCTTATGCTTTGACCTAATACCTGTGCCCTGGAGTGTATTACCCAAAGCAGGAGAGAGGGTGGTGTGGGAAGGATGTGATCCTGACTGGAAAGGATTCTTGTGGCTTCCCTCTGAAGCAGGGAAAGCTGTGCAGCTCCTTTGCTTATCAGCAGAGCTCTGCTGGGGAAACCCTCTTGGTTTTGATAATAGCACAGATTAATGGAAAGTGATTAGAAAGTTGCACAGGAATGGATCTCGTTGTGCCTGTGTCAGTTGCCTGTTGGTGAGCCGTGGCTGCTGTGGCCCCTGTGCTGGGCTGGGATCAGGACTCAGAGCCAGGGGCTCTCCAGTCCCTGCAGCTGAGCAGGAGCTGCTCTGGGGCACGTTGGGACTGCTGGCATTGCCTCTGAAGAAAGGTGTGTGCAACCTCAGCATCTGTCTGCAGGCTTTTCAACTCGGGGAAAAACATTCAGCTGTATTGGTCAGTGACCTCTCTTGCTGGATTAAGAAAACATTCCAACTAATTCTAAAAGACCTTTGAGCATCCTGCAGTTACAATGAACTGAGTGCAGTGAGAGCCCATGCCTCAAGTGGTTCCCTCAGGATGTTTATCTGTTAGTTGTCTTTCAGATCATACATACCCCAACAGTGTTTGTGTAAATCTGTATTTCAACTAATAATTAAGATGAATAAAAATACTTTATGACACCTTTAAAGAACAAAAGTGAGGTCAAATCCAAGAATAGAATGTGATTGCTTGAAGTAAAGCTTACTCAAGATCTGAACATGAGCCATGGGAGCCTTACTTATCCAAATATGTAAACACGTGATTTTGCTGCTGAAGTTGTTCCAGTAGCACTGAATTCAACACAGACTGGATCTTGAATGCCCATTTTGTTCAAGATTATTGTTATTATTGTTATTGTCACCTGGCTTTTGTTTAAATTAGTCCAGCAGCAGCCCACTCAGCAGGTGTGCGTGCTTGCCCTCTGTGGAGCCGGAGGCATCAAACATCTCCCCCATCCAAGGAGTCTCTTGGCTGCTGCAGTGTCAGGTGGCTGTGCAGCAGTCCAGCTGAGAATAATGCCTGCAAGAAAGAGGAGCTTAACCCAAAATTGAGCACAAGCTGCACACAAGGTCCTTGATTTTGGTCTGGGCATCAGACTTCATGATATCAGATGAATTTACATGCAGCTGAGAGCCAGGGGAAGAGTTGTGTCTAATTCACTTCAACATTGCTACAGGGAAGAGGTTGTCTTCTAGAGCAGGGGTTTTGACTCTGTGCTTCCCTTTTGCCTCCTTGCTCATAAGGAGATGAATGAAGAGATCTGAATTTAAAATAACTTCCTTATTTTGTGTTTATTTTAAACTTAGCTCAGTTCACTGGTCTGCGTTATTGTTTGGCCCCACAGACAAATGGGTCAGCTGTACTGAGGAGGCAGGAGGATGAGAAAAATCTTAAACTGTTAACGGCTTCTAGAATTTGTTTTTAAAACATACCCAAGACCCTTTATTGGGCACCTGGGCCTGTCTCCCCCCAAAAATGCATTGCAGGGCTGTAGCAAAGTTCCAGAGGTATAAAATCCAAGTTTACAGAGCTCTTGGTGCAGACACATGGTTTTACCATTATAAAAATTGAATGTTGTTCAGATGCAAACCATTTCTGGGGATGAAGTTGTTCCTCTTACAGGACTGTTTCTGCATGTCTTTATTTCTTTTACTTATTTTTTTATTTTCTACCCACAAGGGTATTCCTTGTCACTTAATATAATTTCGTGCATTTTCCAGCTTGGAGATACACCTGAAGGGTCTTCAGCTTTTTCACCTGTATAAAGTGGGTTGCTATTTTCTGAATCAAGTACATATTAAAACGTCAAACAGTTACCTAATTTAAATTATAAATTTAAATAATAATTTAAATTAAATTATTATCTAAATGTATTTGTGGGGGTTTTAATCTCCTGTCCAAGTTGTCTTTTTGTGTGAGATAAAAATTTCCAGCTTGCATTCAGACCTGGAGGTGGTGTTTACTGCAGGTGTTTGATCAGCCAAAGTTTCTGGCCAGTGTAATGGTACTAGTTTAAACAGGAGACACTGATTTCTAGAAGATGGTTGGATAATAAAGGTTTTTAGCAGGTGTGTTTGAAGCAGAACATTTCAGAGTTAACCTGCTTCCTGATCTGGAAAGTTTGCAGAAGAAGATGCATGAAGTTTCTGTCATTTTGAATTCAGCTTAAAGTGTGCCTATTGCTATTAGCATCACATTCACAGGTTAGACCTAAGAAGGTAAAAGTGGCTTAGAACTGATGAGCTGAATGCTAGACAGGGTCTAGTTAGCATAGCTGGAGCAAAATGTTGGCAGAGATTACCTGGGCTAATGCTAATTTTTGATCTCTCATTTTTAATATACCTTGAAATGCACATTAACCACCTCAGATGCATAGTTTATTAAATCAAAGGATGGGTGTACAATAGAAGTATTTAAAATTTTGGCAGCGTACAGTTTTGTAAATAGATATTTGTGTTTTCTGGAGTAAGAAATTTTTTAAGTAAGTGTAGTTGTTGAGCAATTATGGTTGATTTCTACCCTAAATATGGGCTGTTGCCTTCTGTGAGAAGTTAGTTAAACCCTTGGTGCTATAAACCCACTGCTGGTAGTGTGCAGTTTGATTTCTACATGGTGCTCAGTAATTTTGGAGGTGGTTATTCATTTGGTAACTTGTTTCTGCAGTGGGGATGTACTGCAGCCCATAGCAGTCCTGTTGCTGACAGCACTCCCTCCCTGGGAGCCGTGTCCCAGCTGGGGACCCGTGGGGATGACAGGACCCTGCTCTGTGCCCCTGTGCTTCCCAGGGCAGGGTGCACCGAAGCTACAGGAAGGGCTGCCTTGCAGGAGGAGCTCTGAGAAGGTGTACCTGCTTCCAGAGAGAAGCTGTGCCCACCTCCTGCTGCAGTTCAGAGGGGCACCCGGACAAGGGGGAGCTGGGGACAGGTGCCTTGTTCTGGCTGCAGCCTGGTCTGGGTGCTCCTTGGGCCTGGGCAGGGGAGAGGCTGCAGGGGCACCTGCTCCTCCTTCCTGCTGCCAGAGAAGGAAGGGGGTGTGTTAGCTGCCTGCCAGGCAGGGAGTGCTGCCAGCACTCGGCTCACATGGAGGTTTTAGTGGTACATGTTCACTTCAGAAGTTCAGCTTATATTCATAAGAAAGCTGAAGATAGCTGTATACTTGGCTGTGTTGAATGGCCTTGAATTTTCTGGGAGCTGGAATGCTTTCCTCACCACAGTGTTTTTCTTTCCCATGTTGATTCACTCACCAAGATCTGTAACTGTAAGTCCTGTAGTGGTTAAATGTATGCAGCTGCCTCCTTGATCTGCAGGGAAATTTCTACTGTCTCTGTAATCTTCAGCTGTAGCAAAACCTATTTTAAGATCCTGTTTTAGTGGTAGTCCAGCACCTGAATATACCTGAATAATTTGATTTATGGCCTCCCCAGATTGCTTAATCACTTTCTATGTTGTAAAAATTGGGAGAAAATACAAATTACTGTAGATATGCCACTTGTAGTGGTGAGAAATACCTTCTCCTTTCCACAGACTTCTACCAGCTCTTTGAGATGTGTTCTTTCAAGCAATGATAAGTACAAGGATTGGAGTTAAGTTGTGGGAGCTACATTGAAGTGCAAGTTACCATTTTAAAGAGTAGATGGAGCACCAGTGAGATAGGAGGAGCCAGCAGTGACAGGAACAGCTCTTGTGTGCACATCATGTACCTGCCATCCCTGTGCATCATGTACCTGCTGAGGTTTTCACTCCTCCTCTCTGTATTTCTGAACAAAACTCAAAAACTGAAAACCCTTAATGCCCAGAACTCCTGCTTTTCTTTCTGTTTCCCCCTGAAGATAAAGCATCATGAAGGTTTGGACTTGTGTAAGCACAGTCTGATTGTTGGATGTTGGATATTGAGAAACTATTGCTGGCACTTGGATTGCTGATCCTGTTCAAGATCTGGCCACACCAAGTACATTAGTATATGAAATAAAATGTAGGGTCATTTCTTTGATCTCAGATAAAGTATTTATGTAAATCAAGTATTACAATAATAGTGCCAGTAATACTAAAATAATCCTAAATTCTATAAATAATACCAATACTGCTGTTTCTGATTTAGTCCTCACTTACAGAACAGAAAGTGTGAAAGCAGTATCTTGTTGAGCCAATCTGATTGCATAGTTGTTAAAAATGATAACAAAAATCTCATGGAAACTCTGCAAGTCCAGCAGACATTTTTCCAAAAAAAAAAAGTAATAATTGTCCCTGGAGGAGCAGTTGTAACATGCGGTTAATGCAGTGCAGGCAGGGCTGTTGTGTAGCAGGGGTTTCTCACTCCATGCTGGTCCTTAACCCCAGCTGCAGAGGGACGCCAGGATTCTGATGGAGTGCTTGGGACCAGTGTCTTAGTTTGTCTGCATGTGTGCAAATGATGCATTTTTTGGTAGATATGGAATAATCTTCCCTCTTCCCCAGTAGCTGGAGCTCAGCATTCAAGTGGGAGCTCCCTGTACAGCTCATCAGGGTGAGTTCAGAACTGTGCTGAGAAGGAAGCTTGCAGGGATTGGGAGTGTGCTCAGACTTCAGGATTGTATTAAGGCAGGGAATGAGCACTATTGGCATTGAAATCCTTACATTTGTAGCCTTTTTGTTTGCTTGACAAATTTGTGGAGTTGATTGCTAATAAGATTTGCAGAAAATAAAAAAATACTCTTTCCCCCAATGACAAACCCAAATTTGGCTGTGAACACTTGCTTGTGTTAGGTATGATTGCAATAGCAAAAGTTAAAACCAGATGCCTCTAAGTTAATTGAAAGGTGTTTCTCTTTGTTCTGGGGTCATTTATTCTCTGTCAGTACTTTGAAGTAAATATTTTAATTTTCAAAGAAGAGAGAGTGGCATTTGCAGTGTTTTGAACACTGAAGGAGCACCTTTTTATGTTGCCCTGTGCAGCCCAGCAGTAGTGGATGTGGTATTTTCCTGTGTGTGCAGCCTGGTCCTTGGGCTGCACTGCCTCTCTCCTGCAGTTCAGCTGCAAATGACTTAAATCCCAGGGCCCTGCCTTGAGGAGATGGGGAGATCCTACAGTTTGATACAAGTTTTCTGATAAAATCCCAGAGATCTCTAGCATCCCACAGATTATCATCTAGATGTTTAGTGAAGTACCTTGTTTACCCAGATTGTCCAAGTCATAGCGAGGCAGAGATGTACTCACACTGTCCCCTTGTCTGTGCTTCTTTTTGGTCTTGTGGGGTTTCTTTGATCTTAAAGCTTGTTGAAAATGCATCAGTATTAAAACATCCACAGGGACATTAAAATACCTGAGCTTGGCCATATGAATGAACAGTGTATTGTTTATTTTTACATTTTTATGGTCAAAGGATGTAATGGAGGGGGAAAGGTACGTCTGCTAGGTAAAAATCTAGACAATTTTCTTGTGTCTGATGGGGTTTGTGAACAAGCTTAAACAGGTAAAGACTCTCCTGTTACATGTGCACAGATAAATTTCCTGTTGTGTACCTTTGCTGTTTGAAGTGTGCCAGTGTTGTGTTACCACCCAGATAAACACAGCACTGCCACTTGTAGCCACCTGGCTTCTGTAGGGAAAATAACTGAATATTCTTTGAAAAGGTTGGTTTGGTTCCTTTGCTGGTTGAGAGCTGTGTCCCAGAGAGCAGCTTCTCCCCCCTGATAACCTCCAGCAAAATAACCACTAAAGTAACCATTCTCTTTTCAGTCCCTGTCTATTTTAAAATAGGAGAAGATAAAATAGTCTTTTATATCTCTTCTTATTCTTTATTGCAAAGGCACAGTGCGTCTCTTCCTTTCTTTCAGAGAAAAAGTTTCCCCCTCCGGAAGGGATAACAGTTGCAGTTAAATTATTACTGTCTCAGTAATTCTTAAATCCTGCTCTAATTCTGATTTTGACCAGTAACATCTGGAGCTTATTTGAGGTTTGGGTCAGACCTGACTGCAATGGCATTTAAATTGGAGCTCTCTGCTTCAGTTCAGTTACTTTTTTGAATAAAAAAAAATTAGTCACTTTTCAGTGGAAAAACTTGCAAATAATGCACATTAATTGCAGATACTTTTTTTTAGTACGTAATTCTGTTTCTTCAGCAAGATCTCTTAAATCAAGTCCTCTCTGCTTCTGAAAGAAGGAACATCCTTATGGGCTTCTTAATTGAATTTTTTTGGTGAAAAAGGTCTGGAGCTAAGGAAGTGCCAGGAATTACATACTAGACAGTTTGTGGTGTACCTCTGTGTTTGGGTTTATTTTTCTCTTCTCCCCTGTGTTCCACTGCCATGCACTATCCCATGCTCACACCCCTTCAAAGAAAACTGTTCACAGTTTTAAGTAATGGAAAAGTAGTCCAGGAAAAAGAGGGGCAATGAGGATCCAGTACTCGGGAGGGCTGACCAAAAAAATCTGGTTTTGTATGCTCCAAAGATACACTCCAAATAGTGAGAGCAATAGTGGGTGAGAGTCGTGGCAGGAAATGTGAATGGAGCAGAAGTGTGAGTAGTGAGGGTTTCCAGCCCAGCTGTGTGTGAGGTTGTAGTGGCTGATGATGACACAGACCACAAAACACTGCATTATTAAGAGAGAAAAATACAGGGTGTGGAGTAAACTTGAGGGACTTTGTGCTGTCCTGAGACAAAGGAAGAATCATTCATCATCAACAGAATGAGGAATTTGAGATACAGCTTAGTTCAGTGGTGGTGTTTGTACCAGCTTCTAGCCAGAGGCAAAGTAGGAAGGCAGTAATTCATTTTGGAAGTCCTCAAAGTTTGCTTCAGATGAGTGACACCAGCAGTGGAGTGAAAATAGAAGTAGTTGGGAAGATTTGCCAGGAAGAATAGAATATTGAGATTGGGAGTGTGTTTCTGGAAACAAAGCGTAAGAAAGATGTAATTCACTGAGTGACACGCAGTAGCCAACTGTCCTAAAATGTGTTTTCAAGTCTGTTTTGTTGCCTTTATGTTCTAAGAATAGTTGACCAGAAAGCTATTGAAATACTGTCTGAGGATTTGGCTCATGAAACAAAAAATAAATGTAATATGTAGTAAGAAAGTAAATATGCAACAAACATGTGAGCAGTGAAATACAATTTCCTCTTCAGAGTGTATTTCTGATGAAAAATGTGCTAATTATAATTGCTGCCACATGTGAAGTAACTCGGTTTTCCAAAGAAAAAGGAGAATTTTGACCAACTTGTTTTGTCTCCCTTTACAATTGAAAACTAATTTGAGTGATTATTTGGGATGGTGACACATCAGGACATTACTGTGAGCACTGAAATATCCAAGAGCCACACCATATGCAATAAACTCCATCAGAAGCATCATTATCCTTCCACTCCTGCCATTTACTTGCTCTTTAAAATGAAATTAAATAAAATTACATAGGTGTGAGGTCTTCCTTCTTAAAGGTATCTCTCAAATTTCTGTTGCTGAAATAGTTGTTTGCATAAACCATGTAGTTTTGAAGTTTGCAGCTGCAGATGTTACTGTACGAGGTACAGGGTTCAAGAAGCTCTGTCTGTGATGACGTTCTAAAAGATTGCTGGTTTAGAGGTGCTCCACGGTATATCAGTAGGTTTTTCTTTTTTCTTGTTTGTATTACAAGTTGCTCAGGTTTGGAGATTTGAATTTGGCTGTTCACAGCTGATGTGCCTGTGGAGTACACGGCAGTTTCTTTGCCTCGTGGATTTCAGTGTGTTTGTGTTAGGATTTGGAAAAGTAAGTTAGCCTCAAAATCTGTGTATGGCTGGGTCTGTGTGCTGTTTTCTCTAGAATACAGAGTATAACTTCATTCCTGATTGTGATTGCTTAACTAATAGGCCAGGGGAAGCAGGGACTTGGTTCTGAGGTCCCATGGCAGCCTGTTTGGCACCAGAACAGCTGGTTGGCTATTTAACACTGAATAGTTAAACAGGAAAAGCTTTCTCAGTCACTTAAAAGTTTCCTTTTGTTTTCAGTAAGAAAAGAATGCGACTTAAAATTGCTGACAAAGAAAAAGTGATAAAATTGTCAGTGGAGTGCTTAACTGAGGATTATAAAGTTCCTGTTCTGCATTCTTTTAAGAATTCCGTGGTAAATAGTGGAGACTGACACCCCAGATTCCATAGAAAACAGTTTTTCAGCTGTGTTATTTGTTTGAAGAAAGTTGTTCTCCATGTAGGCAGTATTAAATAATTAACACTGTTTAGTGCTAATTTTGGTGTCTGCTAACATTTGGGTGTTTTCAGTACAGTAACTTTCATCTTCAAAGCAGTGAAGTGAAGCTGATCTTCAGAACATTTTACAACAATAATCAGCTCTTTCTTAGAGCCTAAGTAATAATTTTCTTCCATTAACACTTGGGGGTAGAAAGGTTGCTGTCAGAATGGAAAGGGAAAATAAAGGTTAAATCTTAGTTAAAACGAATGCTGAAGAAAGTGGAAACTGCTTTAGGATTTAATGGTTCTGTGTTAGAGACTGAGGAAAACTCTTGAATCAGTGCTCTGTTAAGGCTTCTAAAATTGTTTTAATGATTGCTAGTGTTCATGCTATAAAGTAGAAGAAAGCAGCCACCTGGCAGATAATTCAGTAGCTTAAGGCTGGCCAGAAATTTAATAGTTGAGGTTTCTTAGGAGTGTCTAGACCCCAAAAATCTTCATGGAGACTCCAGTCAAAATGGGGACACTGATGGAGGGAAGGGGATTTCCAAATGGGAGCAGGATGGGGTAAAGCACCCCACAGTCTCTGCTCCCTGGGACACCAGCCCTGAGCCCTTTTCGTGTTCACACCACAAATCTCCCATCCCAGCTGGGCACCCCTTCCATGCACGGTCATTCTGTGTTTGTCCTCTTTGGTCAGGGAGCTTTTGTAGGACGTGGCACAGCGCTAACAGGCGAGGCTGGAAAATTGATCTTATTAAGGAGCAACCTCAAAAGCTCCTGGGAACCATGTCTTTGAGGAATTTGGGAAACTAGTGGAGAATAGAGCTCTGAAATCTTATGTTTTAGAGAACAAGAAAGCAACTGCTTTTCCACATCATCCCATTTGAAAAAAGGAACATTTTTTGTTTTGCTTATTTTGCAGTTAATTTTAGATGAGAGCGCAATTACTTCTTGTTAATTACATCAAAAATAAATGTTAAATTTAACCTAAAGTGTAGATTTTTTTTTGTAGTAGGAATCTCTTAAAGTCATGCTTTACTATTACACTTGAAATATATCTGTTACTAAACGCAGTGAAAACAGAATTTCAGTAGAAAAGAATGATTTTGTCAGCAGTGCTCCCTGTAAGGCTGGCAGGAAGCAGTAAATGTTGCTGTGTTACCAGGCTGTGCACGTGTGCTTGTGTATCAGTTCACATAAAGGACTTAACAAAGCCACCTCAAACCTCAGGCCTTGAATGGTTTAATTGTTGTTGTCGTTTTCCCCACGGTTAATCTACACTTGTAAAAGCGACCCTGATGTGAGGTTAGGGTTTATCAGCACCGGGCTCCCCACACTCATTGGTTCAGCTCTGCACTTCACTGCAGAGGTGCTTCTTCAGAGCTCAGCTGCTCGGAGCAGGGGAACACACCTGGTGTGTGGGGCTGGTCCTGCTCCCAGCCCCACACTGCCTGCGTGCTCCTCCACAGCTGGGAGTGGTTCTCCTGAAGTGGAGGAGAAGCATGGCTTGGGCCTGCTCTTTGTTCTGAATGAAAGTGCCAAACACTTTGGCAATAGGCGTTTCTTTTCTACAGTAAAGTTTTATAGATTCTGCGAAACTGTTCTCAGTCAAGAATTTTGGGGTTTTTTTTAATACTTCAGGCTAGTAACAGTTTTTTTTGTATGATTGTTCTAAATTTGCCAGCCTGGATTGAGCAAAAATTGTTTACCCTGGTGAGTTGAGGTGTGTGAGTGGCAGATGCTGATGTTAACCATGAGTGCAGGGGAGGGATGGTGAGTTTCCTTCTCTGCCGTGCACACCCCGAGGGTGTCTGAGCCTGGCCACTGTGCCTCTGTACCTTTTCACTGCTCCTCATAGAATCTTCTTCTATTCACTGCATCGCCTTTGGAAGTGAACTGGGAATAATAAAAGCTTTGTGTAAGTTTGCTGTGCTGCTGCATTTTGAGCACTGAGTACAGCCTGGTTAACAGCTTGCTTCCCTCCTCCATCTTGGAAAGATGTAGGAGAAGTAAAGAAGTTAGAACACGGAAAATAAGGATGATACAAGGTATCAAGTGGCTGTTCAGAGGTATTATCTGAGTAGACTAGGAAGGGTCCTGGATAACTGAGGAAAGATGTGCTAAAAGTCTGGAGAGCAGATTTTGTTTCTTTAAACTTGCATTCTGGTAATTTAGTACAAAGTCCCTTGTGTCTTAAAAGGAGTAGAAAATCCCATATCCCCCTCTACTCATGAAGAAGCCAAACCAGCACACATGACAGTCTTGATTTACAGTTCTTCTGTATAAACAATACCTTTTTACTTCCATGTTGCATTTCGGATTGCTCAGTGCACTGTACTATGTAGAGCCTGTAGAAGCCACCACCTCAAGGAAAACATAGTCAGGTACTGTGCTGCTGAGATCTCCAGCTGTGCATCCCAGCTGGGCAGTGTACACATCCAGTGGCATGGCAGAGATCACCACTCCTTGTCTCCTCAGGGACACAGCGTTTGCATTTTTCTGCATTAGCCATGGGACTAACAGATGAACTTTGGAGATTCTTTGGCTAGGAATTTCAGGCTGCTTTGGTGTAACAGCCAGCTCTGAAACATGTCCATAGTTATGCTCAAAGGGGTACTTTCTTGTGAGTGATTTGATGCTGACTCCTTTACTATGCAGCAAAGCAGCCTGGATTTAAGCTTGTTTGTGTTGTCAGGTGAGAAGGAAATATGATTAACTGTGCTTACCTGCTTTTTCACAGTTTTATATAGTTTTTAATGTTATTTTCCTGAATCTGAGTTATTTGCTTTTCCCTCTTCTCAGCAAAGCCTAGAACTACCAACTACCTGCCACCACTGAGTCAGATTCTGTGGGCCTGGAATACCTTATGTATCTGTCCATTTCTCTGCACAGCTGGGAGCATAAGGAAGAAGAGGGAAAACAAGATCAGTGTTAGCAAATCTTCAATGATAAAGCAAGACCTTTAAAAGCATTACTGAAAATAACAGGAAGAAGTGCTGGAGGTGTTAGATCCCTTAATGTGAGGGTTTTGGGCACATTGCACAGTTCCTGTGGCTTGGAGTGATCTTTGCTGTTAAAAGAGAAATTAAAAGATGGGGCTAAAGTAGGTGATATATAGTTTTTACTCCTAGTGCTTATAAAATTAATTCCAGTGAAAATCCATATTGTTATCTAATGTTGTTCTCTACTAGGAAATTCATTTTGCTTTTAAACTCCAACTTGGACAGATAACTGTGTTTCAACAGTTTAAAAATCACATCACTATTAGGAAAATACATTCAAGCTACTTTCCTCTGCTACTGCTAATGTGAGCAAAACTCAGCATGCTCCAAGGCTGAGTTCAGGAGTGAGCAGTGCAATTAGCATTTGCTGTAAGGATGAATCTGGTCTCAAAACAGAGTTGCAGAATCTGAATTGTGATGAATAATATTTTGCGTCTGTAGCAAAGTTCCTGCGCAGAAGCAGTGCACCTTCAGAGCTGGTTTGGGCAAGTGGTGTGTGTGATCATACCCATGTAAGGCAATGTTTTGTGCTACTGGTAAATGTGCAAAACCTTTCTGCTGCTTAAGCATATGGTGAGTGTTCAGTTATTGTATTTAATTAAATAGATATACCCCAATACTCGGAGACTGTGGGTTGCACTCATCCAAAATGATACAGAAGTAAGTTCTGAAAAGTTTGTATGTCTGAGTAATAAAAATCATGCTGGTCCAGGTGGTGGTGGTGGAGGTGTGTGCTTCTCTGGACTTCCACAAGGAGAGGGAGGTGCTAATGGGAGCACAATCACTAATTACATAACGTGCTTATATTATCCAAATAAACCCATTTTAATTGCTTTTTAATTGTCTGTCTTTAACACAAGAACCATGTCCACAGCTCTGTAGCATGCTGGGCAGTGTCACACGAATGTAAATACTCTGTGGCCCTTGGACTGCCCTGGCTCCAGCTGAGGCTGCATCCTTTTCTTCCCTCTTTCAGAACTTTATTTTTCTGTGAGTAGTTTTGCAGCCTCTCTAGTGATGCCACAGATGGCAGCCTTTGTTGTTGCAGTAGAGAAGGCTGTAACTTAGCAGAGCAGTAAAACGTGAGGAGGGGTGTGATACTGGAAAAACACATTGTTCAGGGTGTGTTCGGTAGGCTGGGACCGAGTGCCCGACCCGCAGCAGAGATGTAATCACACTGCCATCTCTGGAATGTGCAGAGACAAGACCTGACGAGTTGGGGAAGCTGCTTCTGTAGCCTTGCTGCTCTAGATACAGTCAGGAGAAGGTAGTGCAAGCCCAGGAGCTGCTGCCATAATAGGTCATGACACTTCTGATGTTTCGGCCTTTCCTGATCATGGGAGAAAATAATTTATCTTGTCAACTGTTCTAGTTAGTGTTTTTGGGTATTACAGCGTAGCCAGGAGCAGTCTTCCTGCCTGCTAGTTGTCTAGATCTGATAGTTATCTAGAAGCATAGCCTAAGCTAAGAAAGCTCTTCAGACTAAGAAAAGGAACTGTGGAAGATTTTTCAGCAGGCCTTCTCTTGCCCTGATGACTGCCAAGAGGTTGTGATACTGTGCAATGCAGAAAGCCAGGATAATGAGACAGGCAGGTTGATATCTTCTGTTAAATAATTTCACTGTACTGAAGAAAAGCTCGTGCCAGTGCTGCTGTCTACCCCAGTTATTAAACACCTGGGGCTTAAAAAGCTTTTGAAAGATCCCTTGAAATGTGAAGGCTGCCTATGCACACTCTTCACCAAGAGCATAAAGTTGTAATTTTGTTGGATAATTATGGGTGTGTTGTTAGTGTCCAAACTGAACTCTGATTCACGCAGTCTTTCATCTGACACTAAATTATTCATAAAGCAAAGGGTTAAACTGCTGAAAGCAGGTAATTTAGTCACTCTTGGTATCAGTAAATTTTTGGGGTTACTTCTTCAATGGCACCTTAAAATACACTGAGTAGTTGTTTTGATAATCCTTCTGTGTGTCAGTAGGAAGTTAATCACATTTTTAAGACATTTTAAGAATTTGTTTTGTAAAGTGCCATCAGACTGCTCCTATCTTTGAAGATCAGCAGATAAATAAGTTGCTGCAGCAAACTGCTTTGTTATAGAGCAGCTCCTGCATAGGCTATTTGTTCTCAGCTGTTTTTCTGTCCACAAAGTTACATTGTACCTCCCATTTCTTTTCCCATGAAGATAACCGTATCAGTGGGATGAAGCTTCTGGTACTATTCACCTTACAGACTGGTATTGTTCATCCACGTTGTTCAGTGTTCAGGGGCTTCTTAGAGTGTAACTGCTTTGTTTTATCTAAGAATAGAATAATCATGTACTCTATTAATACAATTTTGTTCCCATCCATTAGTTACATTGGCACAGTTAGAAACCATTCTGACCACCCTGTGCTTTGTCAAAATGTCCTCTTTGGCCAGGCAGACCCAGTGATGGGAATGCAAGGCAGCAGCAGCACAGAGATTGATCAGTGTGATAATGAGTGGTGGCTGCAGTGTTGTTACTGTCTGTCTAGTCATTGCTACATATTCTGTGGGCATGGCAGGGATGAGTCTGCTTCCAGGAAGTTGTCCCATCCCAGTTCTTCATTTGCTGTCTTGTGTAACATCATCTTCTCTGGGAGACTTGCAATTCCCAGTCAATAATGCAATAATTACTTGTTTCAGATGACAATTAGAGAGCAAGAGACTTCCGTATAATACTGCTTCATTTTTGTTTTGGTTTGTTTTTTTAAGATCTGATGTTGACTACTTGCTCTTTAGTAAATAAATGTCTTTTCTCCTTTCTTTCTAAATGTAATAGAGCAAATTTTGAAAGGATTGAAGATCTTTAAACCTTATTTGCCTAGCTGGAAGTGCCCTCTCTTCCTATGGCCCTAATACCTCTTTCCCTTAGTCTGTAAGCTTGGCTCTGCCTCCTGATACTTCTCTAGAAGCTTTTTGCCTTTAAGGCTTAGTCATTATCCTTCATAACTTTCTTGTTAGGGTACATACATTTCTAGATACACCTTTTGACTGGATCAAGTAATGAACCATGAAAAAAGAAAAATAATAAATGAAACCAAAGCAGATTTTCCCCAGCTTTGCTAATGGGAGAATTAACTTTTAACTAAGACACATGATAAATAATATTTACAAGTAATGGAAACATCCATGACAGCAGTTATCTACATCTTGACCCATAGGATCATGGGGGTTTCTGTACTTCCCTTTTCCCTCCTCCCATTCTTCTGGCCAAACTAATCTCAGTCTCTGTTACTGTTTGATACATTTGAAATGTTTCAGGTAAATTGCTTTATTTTTGGATGCCTTTTGAAAGGCAGCCACAGTGCAGAAATTGCTCGATTCCTCTTCAGATTTTTCATTATAGCAACCTAGGACTGTCTTGTAAAGATGAAACTGTGTGGAATGCTTTTCATTTAATTCCTTTTCTCTTGAGTCCCTTTGTGCAATAAGTGGTGTTTGTATTCTAACTGCAGGTAGGGATTAGAGGCCAAATAGTTTCTCTTACTTTGGAAAAGCTGACTTCTTTCAGAGCAAGTGAGGGGAAATTTTTTCTCAGAACACTTGTAGGAGTTCAAAGATTGACTTCTGTACATGAATTCCATTCAGATCATGGAGTTGGGAGCTTGTTTGGCTAATTTTGATATGTGCGGTTGTTTTGGTTTTATTTTTTGGCCTGGATATTTGGCTTTTTGTTTATTTGGTTTTTGATTGTTCTTTTTAAACCCTGCCCTCCTGGGAGCCACTCTGTTCATCTGGTTTTCAGAGCAGTGGTTTCCAGCCTTTGGGAGAAGCAAGCTGCTGGAGCCCAGAAGTTTTGCTGTGAGCTGTTAGGGCCACATGGGAACCTCAAGGAGTGCCTGCAGCCCCTTTCAGCACGGCTGGGGCAGTCTGTGTCCAGAGTGCTGAAGGAACCTGTTGGCATTGGTACTTCTAGCTCAAGGCATGTATTTGTTCATCATCTTTTTCATATTTTTAAAACTTTCTTGTCTGCTTTGAAGAAGCAATTTTCTTGCCTTCTGTTTGAGTCTCTTTAGTGTCCTTTTTGCACCACCACAGTTTGGTAACTGCTTTGGAAAGCTTGGCATTTACTGCTTGCTTTAGAAATTTCTCAGTTATGTATTTTGATATGTTGCCCAATGGCTACAATGGCAAGGATCAATTTGGTGGTTGAAGAGGTGATATTTATTATAGCACTTGAAGTCACAGAATGTTTATTCATTATGATTTCTAGCAGTGATGGTTTCTTAATTTTTTTTTACTTGTGTCCGTACCATCCATATCAGGCTGGTATCACTGAAGTAAACTTTTAGATACTGATTTATTTAAAATACTAATATATTTTTAAATGATAATTGGTAAAAACTTTTGAAGAGATTATGGTTTGTTCCACAATGTTGTAGTGATGTTGTAGTGAGTGCAGAGGGCCATGGCTCTGCTGGGCTGCCCTGAGAGGGTGTGACAGCTTTGGGTCCTGACGCTGAGATGCAAAACTAGACCTGGGCTGTGTGTTGAGCATGTAGTGGATATCCTTGATGCTGATGTAGGTTGACTGCTACAGCATGGATTTTGCTCATTTGCATTCTCTGACTTTATTCTTATCTCCTGCCACCTGATATTTTTGCTCAGTAAGTTCTTTTCCCAGTGTTTAATGCAAGTTCACTCATCCACTGGAATTCACACACACCCCCTTTATAATATCTGTATATAGTGTTGTATTTGTATTTAAAAAGAAAAATGCCCTTTTAAAACTTTCATGAGGGCTTTGATTCTGGAATGTCCATTTAGTCCAACAGAAGAGGAGAAAGTTGTGTTGCTTTCTGCTTTCTCTTACTAAAAGCAAGACCCTGGATGTGAAAGTTCATGGTATTCTCCAAGCTGCTGCCAGCAGTGAGTGACTGACTCCCTTCAGGCTGCTGATGCTGCCCTTGGGACAGCTCCCTGCTCGTTTTGGGATTGCTGTGGCCCTGCTGCAGGGACAGAGCTGTACAGGCTGTGTGCAGGGGCTGTCAGAGCCCTCGGTCCCAGCGATTTCCAGCGTGAGGCGGATGTGTGCGATAACTGTAACCAAGTTTTTAGTATCACTATTACTCCTCCGCTGTGGTCTCCTTAACCTCAAAAGAAAACAAATGTTTCATAACCTGCTGCCGAGACTGCTTCAGTTTCTCCTCTGCGGCTGCCAGCTCCAAAAGCCAATGACCAACATTATGGATGAGCGTTCAGACTTTGACTCTGGCTGCGATGTGAGTCATGACTGAGAGCCTGGTGAAGCTGTAGCTCGCTGTGCTCGCCGTTCGATAGCGGCGGTTTCTGCTGGAGTGAATCGCTGTGCTTGTGCAGGCATTCTGTGCTTTTGGCCACACGTGACTGCCAACACGTGTCCTGCAGCTTAGGGACAGAGCACTCTGCTCTGCTCCTCTCTTAGAACTGCAGTTCAGTTATGCCAGAAGCCACATGAACTTGACAAATTTTTTTTCCACTTTCTCATCAGTAGGAAAAAAATATGGCAAACAGATTCCTTCCTTGTAGATTTGAATGGTTGTGAACAGTAGAACAGCAGAGCAGTGTATCTTACTGTGACACTTTGCTTCATACCATTAAACAGGCTGAATCCATCAGAAAAGCTTTTTTTTTGAATACAAGAGGGTTTTTTTAAAAAAATCAGTGATACTATTTTAATTCTGATTGCTTACTAGTGTGAGTATTTGAATATGATAATACTGATCTCATAGTCCATAACAAGCAGATTTTTTTCATATATATACTTTCTGTAGGGTCTGTCATTATATGGCAAGTTTATAGATGGGTTTTTTTCCTTCTCTGTCCCTCTTTCCCCTTCAGCAATTGCCACAACCATTTTGCTCTCAGGTTTTCATCTCAGCACTTCAGTGACAGACTTAGTCAGTGGGGGATGAGGAGTGTGCACCTGCAGAGTCACTTAGATATAATCCAGTAATTTTTTGTGTAAGATGACTGACACTTCTTATCAGCTTCCCAAACTGTGGCATCATGCTCTAGTTTTGTTCCAGTTGTGCATCTCAGTGTTTAGACTTACTTCAGCATTCATGATATTTCAGTAACTAAGTGAAAGCTCTTTTTTGTGCACTAACTCACTAATATCTGAAATATCTCTTCTTGGAAGTTGTCTTAGCCTCCAAACTCAGACACCCCCCTGCAAATTCTTTGTATTTTTCATTTGTAACACAGTGCCATGGGCAGAGAGAAAAAGGTATGTGATGTTAAATGTTTCAGAAGAAATTGTCATCACGTGTTGCCTTGCATTCCTTTTGTAACAAAAGAATATCTACAGAGGTTTATGTGTTGCATTTTGAGGAGGTGAAAAATAAATGCCTGCACAACAATCTTTTACAGTGTCTACAGTTTTGCTATTGAAAGCTGTATTCATTGAACATTGCAGTAATGTATTTAAAGAGTTAAAAACATTTCCTATTCCTAAAGTCATTTTGTTGTGATGCTTCCTTAATTGATGTGGTTTATGTTAACTTTCAGTCGATTCATAGACTGCATCTCAAATTTATTCCAGGGCTATCATTAAAACTGGGTATTCTGATGTGGGAATGGACTGATGACATGACTGGACTGATGTTGACACACTGGTTTAAGCTCCATTAAAGACAGCAGTGTATTAGGTAGTATGTTTGGTAGGAAGGTTTTCCTGGCCAGTGTGGACAGATATTTTTTCTTTTTCTTAATCCTGTAATGTATAATTTGAATAAGTTTTTGGCATTGCCTCTTCCTGAGGCAAAGGAAAACATGTTTTTTAATTAAACCTTGGTATGATTTTACAGTTCTTTCCTATGAGCTCTTAAGGACAAGAGAGAAAAACACAAATTACAGGTTTTCAATGCTCTACTAGAAAATGTATTTTGTTATACTTCTTGTTAGTACACCTGTTGAAGAGGGATTGTGTTTTGTTTGTATAAAGGATTAGTTGACTTTTATTAGCAGTTAAAACATTTCTTTTGTTCACAGTAGCCAAAAACATTGATTGGTGTTATCTGGTTTCCGTATCTGAAAGCTGTATCACAAACTTTGTGTCCATCTGTGTCAGAAGAAGCAGCAGGGGCATTCATCATGGTTCATTTGTCTTATCACTAAACAGTATCTCAGAAGCTGTCTCTGTTTAAGTTGATTGCTGTTGATAGGATCTCTAACTCCTCATACTTTCAGAGAATGTAGAGCAGCATCTCATAGAAAGCTTTTAATTTTCTTAATTAAGATCAGTTCTTCCTCATGAAACATGGTGTCAATATTTAAATTCCCTGTTTAAAGATAATATCGGATATGCTTTTAGTGAAGAACAGAACTATTCCTCAGGTGTTTGTTTCCAGATACTAAGTTGCACTGATGATAACTTTAGGAAAAAAAGTTTTTTTAAAAGTTAGTATTAATTTAGTGTAAACAATTGTTGCATTTTGAGAACATGCTGTATGCTTCTAGAATGCAGTGACCCAGAAGACAGCTTTCTGTTCAGACCAGCACGTGCTGATAAAAGGTTAAAAAAGCAGGGGGGAAGGCAGGATGTTGAAATGAAATTGGAGATGTTTCCTTCTCACTCTTGATTTTTGTCATTTTTCCTGCTCTTAAGTTGCAGGAGTTCAAACCTGTCCCCCCATAATTTTGTTGCAGTAAATCTTTAGCTTGCTGTTCTGCTGCAGCATTGCCAGTGCCAATTGCTGCTGAGGGGGCCCCTGAGGCTCTGCTACACCTGAGCCAATCTTCTGCGAACCTTTTTCTTACAAAGGCAAAACTTCAAGTCATACTTGATTTTGCTTTTGTTCTAAAGCTGAGAATTTGAAAAGTGCCTATGTTACTGCTGCAGTGTGTGCTTCACAGCACCTCTTTCACTGGTACCTCGGTGAGATCTGCTGCTCCCTGCTAAGTGTCCAGAAGCCGTGGGTGAGCATTAAGTTGTGATCTAGCGTAGCTCTAATCCAGGAGTAAGTCTCTAACCTGAGCTGTTTCTGTCGTGCTGAGGGCAGAGGTTACTACTTGTGCGGATTTACTGGGAGAGTAAACAATCAGAATAGAAGTGCTGGTGTGAAAGTATCTTCTGTGTGCTGTGAATTGGAATGAGGCTGCAGAAGCACGGGGCGTGCTCTGAGGAGACGAGCGCTCCGAAGCTCCTGCTGCACTTCTCCCGTGCCTTGTCCTGCCTTTGCTGGGAGCTCTCTGGCTTTTCAAAGACTCGGAGACGATCACACAGCCATTCCTGCCGTCGCTTGGGTTTGTTTTGCCCAGGGGAAACTCAGCAGTAGTAGGTAGAAGGTAGAAGGCAGTGTCCGGGCTAGCTGGCAGTTCTAGCAAACAGCCGGGCACCCCGGCCCGTGGGCATCCATCCATGCATCCATCCATGCATCCATCCATGCATCCATCCATGCATCCATCCGTCCCTGCGTGCCATGAGGAGCCCGGAGCCGCCCGGAGCTCGGCGGGGCCGCTGGCGGGGCCGGCTCTGTCCAGGGTGCTGACGGGCGAGGGCACGGCCGGGCTGCTGTGCAGGGCTGGGATCGCGCTGTGTCCCTCCCATCCTGTGGCTCAGGTTGCCTGCGTCCCCAGCAGTGCACATTGTCAGTAACTTGTGTTACTGATTGATATTGTGTGGAGCTTTTAGGTATAAAACTGCTCCTGGTTACGCAAATCTGTGACCTTGGGGCTTTTGAGGGGTAGTGGAATATATAAGTTAATAGCATGACTTGTACAGCAATGAGAAACTCATCAGACCTTTTAAATTAGAGTGTCTTTTAAGTAGTGCTTGTCCTTGAGATGGTTGCAAGGGCTTATAGGTTTTACAGTTTGATGATATGAGCCAGTTTATTTTATCCAAGAACATAGCCACTTTTCTGGAGTCATGCTGTCCCCTGGCTTTTGGTGTGGAAGCAGTGGAAGGAGGTGTTGTTCAGTTGTTGGAGGAATCAGGAAGGTGCTTGTTCAATCAAGGCAATGCAACTTGGAAATAGTGGGGTTCCAGTTCATCAAGTTGTCTCCTATCTCTTGGTTTAGTGGCATTTACATATGTAATGGTCACTGGAGCAAAACATAATGGCAGTGTTGGCTAGAAACTGGAAAATGTTATCTCTAAAATGTTCCTTAATCTTAAAAGATTTCCTTTGCAATTTTCCCCAGGTAAGATTTAAATCTTACTGTTACATTTGATTAGAGATTGAGGTTTTTTCTTAAAAAACAGTAACACTGAAGAAGTCATAAAGTAACTTGTTAGTTTAGAAAGTCTGCTGTTAGAAACTTGAACTTGTGTAAAAATTTCTTACATTCTAAGAATGCAAGAAAAAGTAAATAAAAAGTTCTTATTTAATGAGACTTGATTATGAGATACTGATTGCAAGGCGATCTGGAAACTTAAAAGTTGGTTTATGTTCTTTGTGTCTGTATTCCACATTAATGTGGACTTTTTTCTGCATCCATAAATATTCACCTATATGGGGATTTTTTTTTAGACACATACCAGTACAACTTTTGAGCAATAACTTAAATAAATACTGATCAGTGCAAGTGTGCACTATTCATCTCTCATAAACACTGCCTGAGACAAAAAAGTTAATTTCTGATTATTAATTAATGTTTAATTTTTACATACTTTTTTTCTGTCTTAGCTGGAGATACAGATGATCCTCCAAGAATTACTCAAAATCCTGTCATTAATGGGAATGTAGCGATGGCTGACGGACATAACAACACTGAGGAAGACATGGAAGATGGTAAGTAAATATTTGATAAACACATGGTTTGTTTGGCTTCTTTAGTTTTGTGATTTTGAGGAGAAAATAGTCTATCTCTTACCTGTGTCCTGTGATCTGCAACTCATTAAAAAATGAATCCCTCTGTAGTTATGGCTGCTGGTTTTTTGTGTAGGCATCCTTTTGACATAGCTGTACAATGAGATTAGACTTCTGAAGGCTTGGGATTTTTTTCTTGTACTCTTTCTAGGCACTCATTTAAAAATTGCTGAAAGTGCTACTGTCCTTTGTTATGTTTTGTGATACAGCCCTTTAAAGGTGCTGCAGCTGGGCTTTGCTAAATAGTAATTTTATCAGTTATGCAATTCCTTCAGGGTGTTTAGAATCCTTATCTGTCCTGCTCTCTTGTCAGGTGGCAGCTGTGATCTGGTTTTGTCTTTGTGTGGTAAGTCAGTGGTAACTATTCTGTTGATGAACATCTTTTGTTCTCAGTTCTGACACCTAATTTTACTTGCAAAAGCAAAAGAAAAAATATGTATTAATGTCCTGTTTATAAAAGGGACATGTGTTTTTGAAGTCTTTTTCTTGGTCCATTAAATGAAAATAAGGGTGTACAGTTTGTTGCAGAGGATCAAATAACTATAACTCTGGGTATATTTAAAGAAAGGTAACAAGTTTCTAAATCTGTTCTGTTTAGTGAGGAAAATGTGAAGTAAAAATTTTCCTTGGGAAAGGATATGGACAGGGACTGCTTATTTTGAAGAACGAAGTAAAATTGAGCTGGGAGAAGGGAAACATCATGTGAATGGGATTTGTTCCATATTTTGTGCTGTCTTTTGAGAGTGCATTTAGGACTAGGCTTAAACTTTTAGTTAGATTTGTGCAAAAATGTTGAGTGATTTTTTTCAGAAAAATCAGAGTTTGAGGTTAAAGGTCAAAAAAGTGCTTACTTTAATGTGTTCAAGGAATGTAGAATACTATAGAAAACAGTGATGTTCCATGAAGAGAATAGGGTTTAAATTCAGAACAAAAGCATATCATGGTTGAATCACCTCTGTATCATTGGCAGAGATTAAGTTTTCAATGACCAGAGTCTTGATATTAAAGAAAAATGTGCTTAGCCTATGAACTTTATTTGTGGGATTACCTAATCTCATTCAGAGGGTTTTGATTTATTGCTCAGAGTCTTTTCTTAGAAAAAGCTGTTATAAAAGATGTTAAATGTCTGTCAGGCCATGGTATTTAGAGGGTGGTAAGAGAAGGCCACATGGGTTGACACCAACTGGCTAGAACAGATCTGTTTGAGCTCTGTTCTTGGTAGGGATGTTTATATATATAAAGCCTGATAGTGTTTGCTGGTGATAAGAGTCAGTGCATAACACGTTGGTGAATTAGAAAAATCATTTGTCCTCTAGTTGGTCTGTATATACTTGTACAAATTAGCCAAAATAGGGACTTAAACTGCAGAAATAGCTGATGCAAGCCAGGCTGTGTCAGGGCTGGCAAGTAATCAGATATTCACCTCTTCATTCAGAATAACATTGACCCTTTAGCCAGAAAACTGCTGTGAACCTGTTTGTATCAATTCCCAACTGTTTGACTCCTCTCAGAACTGGGTATTGAAGGTGTTGCACTAGGGAGAAAAAGTATCTGAAGGTGTTTGACGGTTTGTGAAAGCTTCTTGTGCCTTTATGGACTTCCAGCATGGTCAGGAGCTTGGACCCACTCTGCAGTGGGACACCCTTCAGGCTTCAAGTGTGATTATTAAGCAATCCTCTTAATAGTTCCTCATTATATTTGAATAAGGAGTGTCTGGCTACATGTTGGTGCTGCTACAGCTGTGCATTGACACAGATAGAGGAGGGTGTTATTGCAAAATGTTAGAGTTGCAAAAACATTCCTGAAGACTTGCATCATGTAAGTGGATGGTGCCTCTTTTCCAAGTCTTGTAAATCAGATTAATTGCTTGCTGTTGCATTATTTACACATCAGTGCAATTGTTCTCTTGCTGTTTGTGCTCTTGCTAACCTGGTTTGCAGTATGATGTGCATGGGTAATGGACAGCTCAGAGATTCCAAAGACAGGGAAAATGGGAGATATGGGCTTCTCTGATAAACATGCAGTTTTCCTTTCAAGGGACATCAATCTGAGCTGATACAGAATGCATGAGGAGAATTTAGATACCTCTTCAGTGAAATTAATGAGTTTAATGGTTCCTGTGAAAGAGGTGAACAGTAAGATGAAAGGTTGATGCTTCCAGCTGGATCATAGAAATCGTCTTTCTGATGATTTTCTGAGTTCAAGAAACTTTTGAGCTGGTTTTGTTCTTCCAGCTTAGCACATAAAGAAATGACTGATAAGATTGGGAAAAAAACCAGTGCAGCTCTCATCCCCTTTGCTAGGCAACAGGCTGCAGGCATTGTGAGGCACAGGGAATGGGAGCAGCAGTGGACTGCAGCAGGACTTTCAGATAAGGCTGTGTTCTCTCAAGGCTGTGACCAGTACCTGTTGCTGCTCTGTGTGAAGTCTTAGCAATTAAAAAAAACCAGCTGAAGGACTGTGCTGTGCTTTGTATGGAGAAGGACTTAAATGAACCAGACTTTAAAAGCTGGAAGAGCAGCCTCTGCAAATAAAGTAAAAAATATTAAAAACAAGGCTGTGATCAAAACTTGTTTGCAAGTGCATCAGTATTCAAAGCAACACATGGAGTAAATTCTCTTAGAAGTTAAAGTTCAAACAGAAGGTCCCTTGCTGAACATAAACTCACAGCTTTGCCATTACCTCCTGAAGTTTCATTTCTGTGAAGAATTGCAGAGGCAAGAAGGCTTTCAGAAGCATCAGTCTTAGCCATATGCTGGTATTGCATGCTGTATTTGGATCATTATTAAAATATTCATAGAATATTCAGCCAGTTTCTCCATTAATAATTCAGGTTCAGAATATTTTAATAACTCCAGTGCACTTTCAAGGTAGCAACATTTACTAAGAGAATAAAGAAATCTGCTTTTCCCAAAAGTATCAACATTTAAATATGTGTTTCAGCCTTAAAATGGATTCTTTTCAGTATTTGGATCTCTGATTTGAAGGATCTTTCTTCTGTGATGATGCTGAATGTGACATTCATCACATCAATGAAAAAATGTTTTCCATGTAGCAAAGACAGTCCATTGCATGTAATTTGTCCAAGTATTGTCAGCAGGATCAGTCCTTTTGACCTTGTGTTCAATTTGTAGTCCTGGGATTTATAAAAAAGTCTCACTTGCCAGTCACTACTAAATTATCCTGCTGCCAGTTGCTGTCTTTAACTGGCATCTGGAGGACATGTTCATGATGGCAAAAAAAGGCTTTATTTATTGGTGTACTCAAAATAATTTTCACATTTGCTATGTAAACTTCTTTTCTAATAAAATTCATCCTTTCATCCATTATACTTCCTAAGAAAAAATAGGCTTACTGACAGGAAAGGAAGGCTGTTATTTTTAAAATAACTTCTATTTTAGGGGTTGACCTGTGTTACAAGGCTGCATTTTTATGGAGCAGTTACTAGTGCTTGCTCAAATATTTTACAGAGAAGAGTTCCCATTCCCTGGTGAGCTCTCATGCACAGGCTTTCCTGAAAAGAAATCAAGAAATACAGGCAAACTTTCTCTGAAGCATCTGCAGATGCTGCGTGGGCTGCATTTTTTAGCTGACACTGTAGCAGCACTGCTGCATCCTTGTGCTGAAGTGCTTTGAAAGCTGCATCAAAGGAGGCAGAAAGCAAACTTGGCTCGTTTTTTGGAAGCTCAGACTGAGCCCAGAAGCACTGATATCATGATTGTGAGTAGGGAGGTGGCCTCAAGTTGGTTTGAGATACACGTGTGATACAAGACTGATTTTAAATTGTTCAGTGTCTTACAGGTTTGTTCCATCCTGGCTGCAAATCAAGTTAGAGCTCCTCTGTCTGCAGCCTGTCAGGTTCTTAGGTGTAGAAGAGCAGCTCTTCACTCTGTCAGCAGGCAGTGAGTAGTGAAACTGGGAAGAGAGCATTTTATAAATAGGTGACAGACTGTAGTTAGCTGCACTTCCAGGCAGGGAAAAAGGAGAAAGTAATCCTTTGAACTCTTGTGTTACTGAGGAAGCTGACAGCACAGGGCAACACCAAGGTCTTTGCAGGAGTGGAGGGGACAGGAAGCAGATTTGGGCTGTAGTACCTCCAGGAGATAATTGGAGTGCTTATGGCTGTCAGACCATATGCAAAAAAATATTCTGTGTTGCAGTTCAAGAGTAGGACAACTGCTTGAAAACTGCTTCACAAGGGAAAAGAATGAAATCTGTCATAGCTCCCTGGCTGTTGTGGCTAAAACTTGGTAATTTTCTGTATGAAATGTATAATCTGTACCATGTTACATGTTGTAATCAAGAGTGTTCCATTTTTAAAGCAAAGTAGCAATCAGGACTCACCTGTGTTTTGGAAAAATGATTCAGTGCTGTGTCTGGTGCTGTGCCAAGCTGAGTAAACCACTGCTGTCCCTGTATGGCAGGACACCTTTGCTGTACTGTGTGCCTTGTCACAGCTCACACTCTGAATTCTGGCTCAGTGGTGTTGTCCCTCAGAGCTGTGGATTTCAGTGTCACTGCATGTGTGACACACCTTTGGTTGTGCATCCCCGTGGGTGCAGTGAGAGCAGCAGGGTGACCATGGGTGTGCTCATCCAACCTCCTTAGAGCCAGGAGGATTCCCTGTACACCAGTGTCAGACTGGAACCATGGCAGTGTCTTGTGCCTCCCTGGCCTGTCAAGTTGATGGGATAAGTTGCAGTTTTTTTCTCTGAGTGCAATATGAGGCGTGTCACAGTAAAGAGAGCCTGGCCTTGAGCCTTGCTGAATCTGTCACAGTCTCCAGCACCCTGTTATAGCTGTGTACTACAGAAGCAGAACAGATTGTGGTAGGTGAAGAACTGGGTATGTGGGAAGAAGGCAAAATTACTTAAATTGTGTGTGTCAAAATAAGCTCTTTGAAAAAAAATAGTCTCATTTAACTTAGTGCTAGACCACTAAAAATCTCTAAAGTCTTTGCATAGCACAAAGAAAACAGGACCCTACTCTTGAGCTGATTTTCAGCAAACTGATACAATTACTTGAAATCCAACAACTGTCCTCTGGCATTCATCTGTTTTAAAATCTACTATTGCAAGCCAAAAGCAACTAAATGGTGACATGATATCAACAGGGCATTTGAACAGATTGTGAAACTCCATTGTGCATATGGGTTCAAACAGAGAAGTGACTTAAACTGGGCTGTGGAGATGCTACACAACAAGAAGAGTTAGAGTGGGCTGTGATTTAGTTGTAGAGCATTTGATGTCTCTGTCTTACTGCACCTGCTGCTTTAAAAGAAGCTGGAGTGGTAGCAAATCCTAAGGAAGCATTGAAGGAAATAGTGTACAAAAGGAATGTGTTTTGCAGTGCCATGTTTGCCTGAATGGAGTTGCAGTGTTTTTCAAAATGAAAAAATTGAGATATCAGTAATTAAGTAGTTCACCGTCTCTCTGGGATGGGGATGTTTTTGTTGCTGCCAATATTCCACTACACGAAACATGCTCATGGTACCTGATGGTGGTCATTTTGGAGTGAAGGAGGTGAAGTGTTTCAAGCAATGGTGTGTGTGTGTGTTACAGATACGAGTTGGCGATCAGAAGCCACATTTCAGTTTACAGTGGAGCGCTTCAACAGGCTGAGTGAGTCCGTGCTCAGCCCTCCGTGCTTCGTTCGCAATTTGCCGTGGAAGATCATGGTGATGCCTCGGCTCTACCCCGACAGACCCCACCAGAAGAGTGTAGGGTTCTTCCTTCAGTGCAATGCTGAGTCTGACTCCACGTAAGAGCCTTTTACTTATTGTACAGGTCCTCACTTGATACTGGTTAATCTATTGCAAGAAATACAAACAAACCCTTGCTTTCTGCAAGAGGAGAGAATTGCAAGGGTTTCAGGGCCCTTTACCCCCCACCTTTCTTAGTCTCAAAGCATAAGAATAATCCCCTCTTTAGCATGAACTAAAATCACCTTGTGTGATAGAAGTTTGTGGTAGAATTTAGATATATGCTTGCTGAAGGAGAAGCCCTTGACTGACAGTTTTCTTGGCATGGAAGAAGTTCTGGGTTTATTTCCAATGAAAATGGAGCTTCTCTAACCATGCCAAGCTATAAATGCTGCCCTGTGAAGCGTGTGAGCAGGTAACTGCTACCAGTGCAGGCAGAGCAGGGCATGAGTGCTCTCCTTAAGTGGGATCCATCACTCCTCCAGAAAGATCTGAACATGTGTGTGTTCTTGGGGTCCTGCATGCTAATCAACATTGACTACCTTTGACCACTTTTTTAAACAACAGAAAAATTTATAAAAAGATAACTACAGATTTCTGGAGCATTCCTGTAGCTTATCCAGGAAGAGTGCAGACCTCTCAGGTGTCCTTTCCAATAGGATAACTCCATTCTGGCACTGAATCTCACAGAGCTTGTTGTTTACTCTGAATAATAAATTCCACTTCTTCATCATTTTTAGAATTTAGAGGTGAGTGCTCAGGGCAGAATGTAAAGAAAAAATTATAAGTGTATTAACAAGTCACAGGCCATGTGAGTCACATCCAAGCATTTACAGAGAAAGGGTGATCTTCAGAAGTACCAACCAAGGTGCACCTGGTGGAGCTGAGCAAGCAGTGCCACTGCATGAGGCAGTGACAGGACGTGCTCTGAGCTGTGTGCACACTGATTGCCTTGCACAAGCAGAGTGCTTTTGAACACTAGTGGTCATGAAGTGCTGCTGGGACAGTGAGTGTTGGGGAGTTTATCTTGTGGGAGGGAGGGTAGAAACTCCTCATCCTTTGCTTCCCAAAGGCTGAGACCTCCCACTCTGTGGACACCAAGAGCCCTTGGAGCTGGCCCATCCCTGTGCACTGGGGCGATCAGAGCTAACTCACCTGGGGGAGCCATCAGCTTCTCAAACAACCGGCAAGCCACTGACACAGTTTCTTGTCAACACTGTTGCCATAAGAAAATCTCCATTCCAGCTTTATAATGTGGCTTCAGAAAGCCCCAGAGGTTCATGCCCTCAATAACAATTAACATCTAATAAGGAAAGAAAATCAGATGTGTGAAAGTAATGTGCCAAAAATCCCTAACAAAAAAAAATTATGTAATGGCTATAAAAAGCTTGGTTTTGAAAGAGTTTCAAGTGTTTCTTCTGTATTTATAGGTCATGGTCCTGTCATGCACAAGCAGTTCTCAAGATAATAAACTACAAGGATGATGAAAAATCATTCAGTCGTCGTATTAGTCACTTGTTCTTTCATAAGGAGAATGACTGGGGCTTTTCTAACTTCATGGCCTGGAGTGTAAGTACTTGGACATGTATTAATCTATTGCTAGGGAGGAGCAGTTTTGTACCTGTCCTCCTGCATACTGAGATGCTGATAGCAAAGGGTTTTTTCCCCCAAGCTGTTGTTTTTTCCTATCATTGCTGTAGATTTCTTTTCAATTTCTTACTCTGTTAATTTGATTTTTTTAGAGTGCTTTTACTTATGTTGTAATTTAAATATTTCTTCATTACTATTTTCTGACCGAGTGTTTGTGTTTTGTTATCACTAAGTGATAGTCACTGACATTCTGGAACAACACAAATTTGCTTGCATATCCACATGTTCTTTGTGTATATGTACATGTATATTTAATGCCCTAATAATACTACTAAGGTTTCTCTTGAATTGTGAGAGCTTTTTAAGCATTTGCAAAGGTTTTGGAATATTGTCCAGAAGAAGCAGGACACTTGATTACCAACTCTTACATCACTGAAAACTACTGCAAAATCTTAAAAGGCAGGAACAAGTTTCCTGCATTGAGACACTAAAAAAGAATTAAAATCTAGAGAGCTGAAAAACAACTGCTTTGGTGTTCTTCAGTTGTTCTTTCTCAGTTTATTACTACTGATAATTCAGGCTTGGAAATTAGAAAGCAGTATCTTACAGGATGCTTCACTGCAGGCATGTTGCATGTTCCACTTTTCATGTTCCTGTGTCATTGGTGTTTTGCAGGAAGTTACTGATCCTGAAAAAGGCTTTATAGAAGAGGACAAAGTTACTTTTGAAGTCTATGTTCAAGCAGATGCTCCACACGGAGTAGCGTGAGTATCTTTGATTAAAAACAAAGCAGTGTTAAAAATTTTTAATTCTAGTATTTTTATGTTGCTTGTGGTCATACAAGTATTCTGTGTTATTGTCATTTGTAGCTCCCATCAGACATTGTCACTTTAGTTGATGAATTCTCACATAGCAATTTTTTCATAGTCACATAGAGATTTTGTATAGCTTAAATTTCTGTTTGCATTAGTCAGCACAATGCTGTGGAGCATCAGCTTCTGTGTGAGTTGGTTTGTGATTGAACACCTCTGCAGTTCTGGCCTGAGCATTTGTGGTGTGGGACCTGATGGGGTTTCAGGTGCAGCCAGGTGCTAGCTAACCTGCCTTGGTTTACAATTGTAAAACTGCTTCATCTCAGTTGTTCTCCTTCTTGGCACTTGTAAACAGTGGGGTTGTACAGAGGTGCAGACTTGCCCTTAAAAGTACAGCTCTGAGCTCCAGGACACTCACAGGACATCATTTTTTTGCCATATAGAACATATATAAAAAAGGAAGTAATAAAATCACAAAGCATCTAATTGCAAAGCCTGTTGTTACTGGCAGGCAGCAGTGGAGTGGAGTTTATTTGAACCTTCAGTAGCAGTGGAGAGTAGCTGATACCTACCAGCAGCACTACCTTAGAACAAACACTCTTTATTGTTGGAATACAGAACTTCCTTGTTTTTAACCACAAACTATTTTCTAGGTGGGATTCAAAGAAGCACACAGGATATGTTGGCTTAAAGAACCAGGGAGCAACTTGTTACATGAACAGTTTGTTACAGACTTTATTTTTCACAAATCAGCTACGAAAGGTAAGCAATACATGGAAGAACATGAGATTATAACATTGGCTGCTTTAATTAGCATTTCTAAATGCTTCAAAACAGACTTATGTGATCCTTTTGCCCCCTTTATCCTTTCAGAGGTGTTGTGACTTACATGGTGATGCATGTCTTACTGCAGGCAGAGTACAGGAAGCTCCCTTTTGTAGTTTGTGGAACACAAGCTTTTGTCTTCTGTGGAAGCAGGCAGAGCACCTGAAGAAGAGCACCTGAGCTTAGGGGGTGTTTCTGTATTCTGTATTATATGTTGATATTGCTAGGAATTGCTGGGGGCAGGGGAAGCAGTCTAATCTTGAAGATAAAAGATGGAAACAATTTCCCTTTTCTGAAATAGTTAAAATAGGGCATTATGGCTTCTCAGCCTGTAAACAATGCACAAAGATACACATTTGCTCCATCTTGAAATTGCTATTATGCAGCAGAATTTTTTTGTTATTATCATTGCCACTCTGTAGTGATGGAAAACATTGCATTTTCAGTAGTTCAAACAACATCATTATATATTTACTTTAGTAGTATTTTTTGTTTACTGCAGATGCTATTTCTTTGCTGGAAAGAACCTCTTTAAATACCTTTTTAATAAATATCTCATCTAAAGCCAGGATCAAATACACTAGAGAATGTATAATTTTTAAATGGTGAAGTACCCTTACTGGGATTAAAAACAGAAGTGATGACTAGATATTGGAGGTGGCTATTTAGAGAAGGGGATGTACTTGGAGGAAAAAACAGTGTAAAAAAATACATTCAGTGTATTGGAGTTTCCTATTGATCCTAATTCATCCTTCTGTGCATTTCTGCACTTATTTTCTGTCTCTTAGTGAAAATGAACTGTTCTAGCTTGGACTTTCTCTTATGTTGACTAGTTGCAGTTCAGTTAAATGTTCGTTTTCTTTTTTAATGTTCCTACTTTCCACTGTTTGTAATTTCCCACCATCTTACTTTTTATATTCCTGTGGTAAGTGTCCCAGTTGGCATTTCTTTTTTCTCTTTGTAATGCTGTTTACTCTGAAGCACTGCAAAAAAAATAACACTTCAAACTCGAATAAAATGTAACTGAGATCTCCCTAATGCCATGGACAACAGATAAATACTTGACTTGTTTTACATGATGTGCCTGTTCCTTTTTTGCAGGAGATATAATTTACTCATTCAGTTTATCACTCATTATAGTGCCTGTTCTTTTTGCTCAGCACTCAATGTTTGTGCATTTTACTCTTTTGGATAACTCACTTTGCTCTTGAGAGAAAAAAAGTGTTTTTGTAATAGCTGCATCTAATGTAGTTGGGTAGTTTGTTCAAGACTGTCTTGTAGTCACTAAATCAGTATGTACCATGAAGTAGTGAAGAAGGAATTCTTTTTGTAATACAGATTGGTTTAAACTGAACTAATCTTACCAGGCATTCCCCTGCACTTCTTCCTCAGCCCCAAAATAAAAGCAACTTTTTAGCTTCTCTTACTATCTGGTTAGTGACCATGTGAGAAAATTTATAGCAAGCTGCAGCTTCCTTTATGGGAGTGTTCCTGGGATCAGCTGGAATGTTCAATTCCTTGCTCATTCCTCAGGCTTTCAGAGCCCCTCCAAACAGAGCAGATGAAAGAAACAGTGTCAGTTTTAGACAGGTTTAGCACTTATCTGCCATTGGTACAGATCAGAAACAATCAGTTGTTGCCTTGTCTGAAAAAATTATTTTTTACATTTTTGTTTTCACTTTGACCAAACGTCTTGTTCTTAAACCCCAAAGTAAAACAAAACGTGCAGGATCCTTGGTTTGCTTTTCACCATTTCCATAATTTCAGTGAATCCTCCTTCCTTGGAAGAAATGATGATTTCTGTTGCTGTTAGTTGAGCTTTGTTCACAGAGGAGCTGCTGTCAGGAGCAGAGCTGGGGAAGCAGTGAACAATAGCAAAGGCAGGCACGTACCTGTGGCACGTCAGGCCCTGGGGAAGCGTGGGTGAGGATGATGGAGAGCTCCTTTCTTCTCTGCTCTGCTTCCCCAGAGCACATGGGAGGCTCTGGGTGGAAATGAGACCTCCCTCTTCAGCAACAAGAGGTGGCTTCAGTGGTATGGAATAAAGAAAGGAACTTTGGTATTAGAACACATTGTTATTTGTTGTTTGGGACTGATAAATGTGTGTTTAACCACAGCCCAGTAGGGACAGGGGTGGCTTCCCAGAGGGACCAGGACTGACCCTGGGCTCTGTTACCTGAGCTGTCCCTTTAGTGCCTGTGGCTGCATTCAGTCCATTTTGGAACTTCTGCTGGTTCCCTTGTAAAAGTCCCTACAGCTCATGAGAACATTACAGAATGTTTATATAAATACATTAAAATAATAAATGCTGGTCCGTTTCTCCCTGATCTGGCTCTACTGAAGTTATCCAATATATTTTACCTAACCTTGGAATTCCATGCACAGTATTTATTTCCCTTCTTTCAGTAATTCCTGTTTTTAAGCAATGTGTTCGAAGTTACCTGTATCATTCTATTATTATATAAATATCTAACATTTTTCTCATATCTCTCAATATGCCTGTACATGTCCCTATCCCTCTTTAATGTTCATTTCCTGAGGGAATTTCTCAGGTGTTAAATAAGAGACCCTGCTCTTCTACATGGATCAGAATGCCTCACTCCTTTATCATGAGGTCAAGCTTTCAGAATCTGGGAGGGTAAGGCAAAAAATAAAGCTTTGAAGAGGGTAATATTTAAAAAGTGGTAGTGTGGAGGAACACTTAAACTTGAGGAAATGAGCTCCAATATTACCTAAATACAGAAACAGAATGAAGAGCCAAGAAAGGCTGTGTTCAATGTCTGCTTTGTCATAACACATGTAGAATTTCCAAAGAAATAGAACTGGTGTTTTTATTCAATGACAACTGGAATGTAGTAATTATAAGTAAATGGTAAATTATTATTTGAGTGTTACTTCAGAGATATAGGAAGGGAATTAATTGTCCAGATGGTATATGAGAAAAACAGTTTAAAAAATGGGCACTAAAGGCAAAGGATTTGATTTTGATTAATTATCAAGGTATTCTGAACTCCAGTTTATGCATTTTTGAAGGAAGAGTCAATCACAAGATTGATTTTTAGCCTGCTGTAAGTTTAACATATTAGTATTTATTTTTTGAATGTGTCAACACTACTATATTTACATTTTTCATTACTTGATTTTCACGCCTTGTTTCTTTGTTTAAACATAGCAAGTATCTATATATTCATTTTTTAAAAAAACATTTATAAAATGTTCAAAAAGGTTAATAGAGACTGATGATAGAGTTTTGGAAGGTCTGAGACTTGGGCATTCAAGTACTTCTGTTTCTACCTTTAGCTAGTGACACCTACTCTTAAAAATGTTCATAAACCAAGTACAGGAAGAGGTTTCAAGTTGACTCTTCAAGGTTCTGACTTGTTCTGGTGTTGATGCTTTAAAACAAGAAGTAACTTTTGCTTGTGAAATTGAAGGTGTAACTCTGCCTGGTGATATTTGGGGTTTGCCCAGATCAACCTGGTTAACTGGGATTCTGCATCTGGATGATAAAAACAAAGCAATCGGAAATTATTTACTTTATTAGCTTATTTGAATTGCTCTGAAATTGAATATTCTGATTTTAGGAAGGAAGTTTTTATAATCAAGGTGGTCCAGCTTTACATTAGGATGTATGGAGAGGTGGTGGGATCTCCATTTCTGGAGATGGTCAGAACTTAACTGGGTCTGGTCCTGAGCAACTGGACCCCAGTCTGAACTTGGCTCATCTGTGGGCAGAAACAGAGATCAGAACCTACAGAGTTCTCTTCCAGACTGCATCACTAGAAACTCTTGAAGCAGTGCCTAACACATTAAAAAAGTTGAAGGTTTATTGAGTTTCAGCAGTTAAAACCTGTTGCCAGTGATAAACCTGAAGATGCAATTTTCTTCAATTTATAAAATGTATAAAAAGTTTAAGCATATCTCAAAGTGGAGCAAGAAAGCTGATAAATTTTGAATTTTTATTAAGGCTTCCATTTAATATGTGTAAGTACTACTAAAGTGCAACTTGCAACTGAGGAGGAATAAAATTTGGAAGTTACTTGTGTTCATGATTCTGTTTTAGATCATCTCTATTAACTGGTAACTTCTGAAAAGTAAATAAAAAATCTTAAAGATACAGTCATGTGAATTATCATATTAGTTTACAATTGTATAATTAGCTGTTGTTTTTCTGTCAGAAGGGATTTGCTTTCTTAATGAAATTGTTTCTCTTATTTCATCTTACTGTAGCTATTCTGATGATATTCTTTATTCTTTGAAGTATTTCTGTTGCTGTACTTCTGGAAAATGTAGTGGATCCTCAGAACTGGAATAGAAAGCTGACCTGTCAACATTTTAGGCACTTCTCTTGTTGTTTCCTTTCTTGTTCTGTCTTTTGCCACACTCTGGTATTGTTTTTGTGTCAGTGTTGCCTTACCCTGGTGCCTGTCCCATGTGGTTCCCCCCCTGTGCCCTGAGCTGTCCTGCAGCAGTGCCTGCCTTAGCCCAGAGTTCCAGCTGCCTGTGGGCACTGCTGCCCTGTGTGTGGGGAGCTGCAGCTGGTCAGCCAGATGTGCTGCCCACCTCAGGGGCCCAGGGTCAGCCAGATGTGCTGCCCACCTCAGGGGCCCAGGGTCAGCCAGATGTGCTGCCCACCTCAGGAGCCCAGGGCCAGCCAGATGTGCTGCCCACCTCAGGAGTTCTGGCTGATGCACCCAGGTCCAGTTCAGCACTTCACTCTCAGAAATGGATCATTCCCTGGTGTTTCACAGGCAGAAATTCAGATGGCAATTTCTCTGGTTTTAACAGGTTATTTTCTCATATGCTGCTTAATATTGGAGTCTTTAGTTTCATTTGTTGCCCAGACTCCTTCCAGGGCTGTCTGTTCCTTTTTATATTTACACTTCTCAAATGAACATCTCCCTTTTGTTTGCTCTTCCTTTCCCCTTGATGTATTGCTGTACACTTTTTAAAAAGTAAATCTCATCTCAGTGACTATTGAACTCTCCTAATCCCTGTTTGGTCTATTTGTGTAATTTCTTTGTTCCCAATCCTTCCCAGATCAGTATAATCAGTGAATTGAATTGTTAAGCTGTTTATTTGCTGGACAGCGATGACGTTAAGTAGGAATGAATGAATGAATGAATCAGGGACTCTCAGAGCTTCCTCTGACATCTTTCTCCATGTGGACCATTTCTGGTTTTGTTCACTTGTTGCCCTTTATGGTTTCATGTGGTTGCTTTTTCACAAAACCAGTTATTTTCAAGTCTGTGGTATTGACTGCTATATCTGGTCCTACTGTGATGATTGCAGAGACATACTGGGCATGAGAAAGTATTTGAAGGTGTTAAATGCTTTAGTGCATTTACTGTTCTAGGCTGGAATAAGGGAGCTACTTAGATAAAATAACTATGAATGGAATCTGTTGTTCACATTTTTCTAACCACTGTGCTCTAAGAAGAGTTGTTCCAGACAATTAATGTTTTTACAGTACAAGATTTTTTTCAGACTTTTTTGAAGTGTTGATTAAATTGAGTTCTATGAAGGAAGTCACTGAAGAGGAAAGAATGCATTAAACAGGATGAGCAATAAACTTTTCTGATACTAATTGAACTAAATGCTTTTTCAGGCTGTGTACATGATGCCCACAGAAGGAGATGATTCATCCAAAAGTGTTCCTTTGGCGTTGCAAAGAGTGTTTTATGAGCTGCAACATAGTGACAAACCAGTTGGAACTAAAAAGCTAACAAAATCATTTGGGTAAGTTTCAGATACTTGGACTGTTTATTGAACTCAGGCTTCATAAAGCTTTTCTTGAAAAAGATACTGTTTTAATAAGGTTACTTTTAGGGAGGTGTTAATGCAAGCTGGTGTTAATTGTCAACTTTCTCAAGTCTACTTGTATAGGATTTTATTTGTAGCCAGTTTGTAGCTACTTCAGTAGCCAGTACTAAAGACTGCTGATCCAAAAGTCAGATTTTTTGGGAGGGGGAATGGTACAGAAACAGAGCTGTTAAAAGCAGGGTTATAATCTACCTGAACGTTGTGTGATGCATTTGACTTAAGTAAAATTCAGAACAAAATAGTCATTGAAACATTGCAGTTCATGTATTGTTAATGTCTTTAAAAAATAGAATCTGTTTTAGATTTAGTGCAATAGCAGTAACTTGCATGTCCATACTGTTGAACATTGATGGCTGCTGTAACGTTTTCCAACAACATACTGAAGACACAAGTTAGGACAGAAAGATTAACATTATAACCTTTACAAGTCTTCTCTTTGCATGTCTTGTAAGTGTGGAATAGGATTTTATTAAAATCCATTCTGAAATACTTTATTTTGTTTTACTTTGTCTCACTGTATTTACAGGCTAGTCTTGTATAATACTGACAAGCACTGTTTTATTTCAAACCACACTAGGAGCACATCTTATTTCAAAACACACTTTATATCATCTTTTTCATACAATTGTCCTCATGTTCATCCTGCATCTGCTGCTACAACCTGCAGTTGTGCTCTGTCCTAAAACAACCTCTTTGCAACTTGACTCTTCCCCTTTCGGGGAATCTTAAAGGGAAATCAGTAGCCTCAGTGTTGTCTGTTTAACTGAGCACACCTTCCTACTAGAGCACTTTATATTTGGTGTATCAGTGCTCCTACTGTTCTGTTACTTGGTGATAAAGCAAGTATTTCATCTCCAGTTAAGATCCCAACTATGTCATATTCAGTAGCTTGAAGAGGTCTTTCCCAAGGCTGTTGCAGATGCTTAATTTTGTATCCAACAGCAGGGTTTTAAGATAGTGTTCATGCCTGCTTTTGTTATTGGAAAAGAATTTTAGAATGTGTTTGAAGATTTAGGTTTCCCCCTTCCATCATCATTGAATCAGAGAGAGGTTTTTGGCCTTGTGAGCCCTAGGTGCTCGGGTATTATTAGGGTATTACTTTTTACTGAGTGTTGTAAATTTCTGGGTTTGACTTCTTTAAGTAGAGAGTGATGCCATGTCTGAAGGAGCCCTTCTTTATCCTAATTTTAGTGTGTGACCTTTTTCTTTGGTTTGCCCTATGAGCTGGCTAGTGTTTAAAGCCTAGAGAGTCAGGGCATTATTTTCTATTCTTAATTATCTGACAGGCCACTTGATTCAGCTTGTTTAATGTAGACCCCACACAGTTGTTGGCACACTTTGAGGTTAGTTTGCTGCCATGTGACAGTGGGGGTGAGTCAGTGAGAAGAGAGTAGGAGGGAGGATAAAGTCAACCCTGCTCCTCATCACCCTGCTGCTGCTTCCAGGGCCAGGGTGGAGCATCACACAGAACCTGGAGCCTACAGTCAGCACAGTTTAGCTTATACAGCTGGGACTGGTGACTGCTGCAAAAAAGTTGTCAGAGATTTAGAACTTAAAAAGCTTTCTTGAGTTGAAATTGCAGTCCTCACAGGTGTATTTAATGCTGGAGCTAGAAAAACTTTGTGCTTCTTGTTTTATTGAAGGCAGGAATGCAGAGCACCCTCGTTGCAGTGTGCCATGTTGGCTGTGAGGCATTTAGATCCTGCTGCTCTCACCCCTGCTTTCACACCCTGTGTTTGCACATGGACAGCTCAGAAAGCTGAATGCCTCCTTGGAGTTACTGCATGCCCAGGATTAACTGTTTAGATGAGCACAAAGGAGCCAGTCTTTCCTATAAATCCATTTGCTTCCTTTCCTGTGCTGAAATAATCCCTGAACACCACTTGACTGCACCTGAAGGGCCCTCAGAAGAGAGGCAGCTGGAAACCTGCTGTGGAAACTGATGGCATTGAATTGCTCCCAAGCCTTTATTTAAGAGGTTTTTTGGCATGAACTGAGGCTGGAAAGGCAGCAGCCTGCCTGTGGCCTCCTCACCCAGAGCCTTTGCTGTCCTTGCCCCACACAGGAGAAGTGGGGTGGGCTCAGAACAGCTGCCAAAATCTCCCACAAGTTCACTGCCCCTTCTTCCTACACAGCTGTGCATCAGCCAGTCCTAAATCTGAGTCTGTACAATTTGCTGTGTATTATATTCTTGATCTGCAAAGAAATCAAAGAATGTCGTTTGAGGTGGTTTTTTTTCCTAATTAGTAATCTTTTATTTCTTTGCCTTACAAAGGTGGGAAACTTTAGACAGCTTCATGCAACATGATGTCCAGGAATTATGTCGAGTGGTATGTTTATACTATTTCTTGCTGCTCTGTGATGTATACATTTCTCTTGATATTATCTGCATGTGTGTGTGTATACATACCTGTATATATATGATATAGTTTAGGAACTATCAGAGTTAATAGTGGCTCTGATTAATTTAAATTAGGTCTCAAAGGCAGAGTTTTTTGCCTTGGTTTCTCTTTAAGAATGGGATTGCTTGTGGCCTTTTGTGGGTGAGGAATTTTTAAAGAGTAGTGAAGCTTGAAAGTTGCTGGAACATGTGCTAGTGGTACTTTTATAGCCATGGAGAGAAGTGCAGTTTTTGAAGATGAAATGCATTGTTACATCTGTGGGGGTTTCCAGACTCAAAGGAATGGAGTAGCTGGAGTAGCCCTCAGTTTAGGAGAAGGAGGAGGCTTTAAAGGACTAGAAAGGAGATGCCAGTACAAATGGACTAACATTTCATTTCTGTCCAGGTGACTTAGCATCTAATCAGTTAAGTAGTCATGTGTGTGTGATGAAAAAATTTAAAAACTGCAAGTTTATCTAGTGTGAAAACTGATTTTTCTTTCAGCTGCTTGACAATGTGGAAAATAAAATGAAAGGCACATGTGTAGAAGGCACTATCCCTAAATTGTTCAGAGGGAAGATGGTGGTATGTATTTTATACCTTTCTCAAAAATAATTTAAATTAGTTCTTGTTACTTTTGTACCACTGAACTTCTGTGTTGTTTTGGTTTTGTTTGCAGTCTTATATCCAATGCAAGCACGTGGACTATCGGTCTGAACGAATAGAAGATTATTATGACATCCAGCTAAGTATAAAGGGAAAGAAAAACAGTAAGTGATACATTGTGATGTGCACCCATCCAATACTTCAGCATGTTGGACAAATTCAGTGCCTGTTGTTTTCAGATGGGTTTGTTGGTACATAGTGATTGGAAATCTGTGCTTCAGGACACCTTATAGAAAACATTTTCAATGCAGAGAATGTTTCTGCCTGCATTACATTTCTTTTTTTTCCTTATTCCATTTCCTTTCCCTGCTCCATCCTCCCTCATTCTCTCACTGCTATCTTCATAAAGCATAATAACTTCAGGAGTTTTCTGGTGTGATTAAACTGTGACATGGTGATCACAGTGGTATTGTCACAGTAGTTATAATTTATATATAAAGATGAACTTGGATGAAACAGATTCTTATTTAGACCTGGCCATAGTAATAAGAAAAAAAAATTGACTACTTAGAACAGCACAACAGTGGTCCCTTATCTCTTTACTGAGCATCTGGGGTACAAGACATGGGAAAGGATTTGTAAGAGTCCAGCAAACAGAGGCATTGGCTTGATGCTGAACAGTTGTGAAGTGAGGAGTTGTGGCAGACAGCTGTAGCTGTGTGATTTTAAAATTGCTGGTATTCTTAGATATGCCTCTGCAATATGATTCATTTCTCGATATTCTTAAACAATATAAAATTATACTTAAAGTAAGGACAGAATTACTCAAACACAAACTCCCCATTCCTGATATTTCATTTGATTAATATGTTGCAGGCTAGAGTAAACTTATTTTTTTTTTCTTTTTCTATACAATTTTCCAATCTTTTTTCATTCAGTTTTTGAGTCCTTCATTGACTACGTTGCAGTGGAGCAGTTGGATGGTGATAACAAGTATGATGCAGGAGAACATGGCTTGCAGGTATTATTTTTTTAACCAGGTTTTAAATCTTATTTCTTTATCTTTGATAAAATAACAATGTTGCAAAACCCATTCTAGATTTTATCAATTGATTTTGGTGATGTTTCTTCTTAGACAAGCTGTTTATATAGCTCCTTTTATTTGGTGTTAGGTTTCTTAAAATGGAGCTCAGATTTTATAGCAATTTTATTTGTAATGAGTTTTAGAGGTCCAAGTCTTCCATTGCTAGAATGGTTTACTTTTCCACCAATCTCAAGACTCAAAAGTTCTTTTTCTATGAGTGGTCTGTTTTTCCATGTGTCAAGTCAAAAAGCAGCATAGCACTAAAAGTAACTTTGGAGAGCTCATGTTTGTATCCTCAGCAAGAACACCAAGTGAACCCATGGAAATTAAACATTTATGTGTGTGCACGAGTTTCTGAGCTCTCAGTTGCACTTTGCTACACCCACTGGAGTAAGCTGAAGTCCTTTATAAATAATGTTTTACTGAAGCTTATTTCTGCAGCTTTGACATACCAGGTTTTGTCAGTAATGTTCTGTATATTCTTTAGCTGTTCTTAGGAAGGTATAGCACAGTAGCCAAATCCTTCTTGGCAGGATGCAATGAAATTCTTAATTAATCAAAAATGAGCTTTTGCCTCCATATTCTCCCAGTTTTATTTATGCAGGTAACTTGCTCTTAATGCAGTGAGGTGTTCACATATCCTTGTATGAGTGACCTAAATTTAATTTAATTTGAGTTTTTGTGTTACTGCAAGAGCTCATGAGAGGTCGGTGCAGCATTAGGATACTCAAATTGCACCCAAATTTTGAACCATTCTGGTGCACAGAATGTTGTGTTGTAAAATCTATAAAAGTCCATATGAAGAGTGTCTGCAACAAACAAGTATTTTGAGTTGCTAAAAATCCTACAATTTCAACCCTCTATTTCCTTTAAAATGTCTAGGAGGCAGAGAAAGGTGTGAAGTTCCTAACACTGCCACCAGTATTACACCTACAGCTCATGAGGTTTATGTATGATCCTCAGACTGACCAAAACATCAAGATAAATGATAGGTAAGTGGGTTGGTTGGTTTAGTGTGTGGGTTGGGTTTTTTTTGGAGAATTTGGACCTGTGAATGTATTTTAGCAAAAAATAGCTTCTCAAAATCCTGGTTTTGACTAAGCCCTGAGGCAGGCATGTGCAGTCACACACAGTGGAGGTCCCCTAAAGGTGCACAGGTTTAACTTTGAAGTTCAGAATGACAAATTGAATGTTTAGTAATCCATAGTGCTTGTTTTGACCATGAACAGGTGCCTGCATCTTTTAATGGCTTGTGTAGCATTATTTGTGCAGTGTGTGGCTAGGCTGCCACCAGAGTAAAGCAGGATGAGTAAGGAGTTACCTGCTTGCCCTCCATCTGTTTCCATGGATGGAGGGAGAGCCATTTGCCCACTCACTGGAAGCAGAGGCTGATAATTTCTCGAGGAGATACATGGTTGGTTGTAAACTAAATGCTTATTGCAATTATCTCATTCTCACCAAGGTGAGATATTTCAGAGTAATGTTCCAGTCCAGTGGTACCTGTGCTAGGGAAGCTGCATTTGTCTGCTAGAAAATAACAGATTTTAAAGCTTTTGCCTTGACACAGTGAATCCAAAGCAGCCCTAATTCAGTTGAAGTGCTCTTGCCCTTGTTACTGGGGGCTTGCTTTCCTGAGCTACTTGAAAAGTTTATTTTTATTCCATATTTGAACAGTATAAATTCTGCCACTGTGTGCAGCATGTCCTGGTTAGAAGTGGCATTGTAACAGTAACATGTTAAATTTTTATTCTTTGCTTTAGGGACTGCACATAGTGTTCCATAATAGTGCCTAAGAATGTATGTCTATCTTAACTACAAATACAATTGTCTCCATTCTTTTGAAACTAGGTTTGAATTTCCTGAACAGTTGCCACTAGATGAATTTTTGCAAAAAACAGATCCTAAAGATCCTGCAAATTACATTCTCCATGCAGTTCTAGTACACAGTGGAGATAACCATGGTGGACATTATGTTGTTTACTTGAATCCAAAGGGCGATGGCAAAGTGAGTATTGAAAAGCATCTAAAAGGATTTGTGTGTTGTAAATGCATACTTGTAGTTTTTATAATGGGCAAATCTTCAGAATTTTCTTTCCCTAAAAGAAGAGTGCATACACACTTTTAACAAAAGACTCTTTAATTGAGGAAATCCCTTCTCTTGTACGTGTTGAAGTTCTGCAATCTGGTTTTATCCAGCATTTTTTTGAGGCTGACTTTGCTGAAGCAAATATGAGCATTTCCAGTGTTTCTGTGACTCAGAAGTTCAGCATGTTTGTGTATGTCCCACTGTTCCAGGTTTAGGTGACTTGATTGGATTGGACATTTATAGGTCAGGTGCCTCTTCCCTTGAGGTGACTGGTTTTGTGTGTACATGATTGTTCACAGTTAGAGTAGAAGCCAGATTTTACTGTGGATTTGTTGCTATTTGTAATTGATTCTTAATTGGCTTTATTGTTTTAATTTGAAATTTGATGTATATTGCTCTAAATGTACACAGAATTACTGGTTGTCTTGTGCGTCTCTCCTTTTTATTTCATTTTACAACAGATAAAGTCAATTTTCTGTTTCCTTCAAAAATATTAGATATTTGAAGTCTTAAGAGAAGATTCCTGGAATAATTATTGTGCTTTTGGTGCTCACTGCAGTATGTTCAGTGAAGGTTTGGTATTTATGGACTTTCTTATGCTGAGCACAAGTAGCAGGTAGCACAAATTATACTGAACTAGATTTCCTTTTGAAAGTCACGCCGCTTGAAGGTAATTTTAGTTACTTCAAAGAGCTGAAAGACATGCCAGAAATAGGATTAATTTATCATTCAGGAGCATGTTTTTACGTGTAAAATCACCTTTCTGTAAAACTTCCTCCCTAGTGGTGTAAATTCGATGACGACGTTGTGTCGAGGTGCACGAAGGAGGAGGCGATCGAGCACAACTACGGCGGGCACGACGACGACCTGTCGGTGCGGCACTGCACCAACGCCTACATGCTGGTCTACATCAGGGAGTCCAAGCTCAGTACGTGTCCTCTCTGTGCCCACAGGGCACTGGCAGGCAGGCAGGGCTGCTCTACCTCTGAATTGTTGGCTGTGTTCCTGCACAGCAGGGCTGCCTTATTTACAGTGGGATGGTAGCGCTGGATCAAGCTGCCGTTCTCTCGCTTTGGGAGAGCGTGTGCTGCTCTGGGTCACCTCTTAGCTCAGCAAGGCACCTGCAAAGTGCTTCAGCCTTGCCTGCTTTATAGGATGGAAGACTTAGTGAACTGGCTTGGGTAGTGGAATGTTCCCACATTTCTCTTCACAGAGAAAAGCAAGGCACAATTCTTCCCAAGGATTTCTGAGATTCACATTCTCTGAACCTCAGAGAAAGGGAAAACACAATTCTTATTGCTTGCTGTGCCTGTGTTGTGCCAAAGTAGAATGCAGTATGGAGATTGTTTATCCAAAGTGATGGGGTTTTGTTTCCTTGGCCTATCAGGGCCAACTGTGTGTGTTTGTTGGGACTGTCAGGTGACAGTCATGAGATTCAGTGCAGAGTGAGTGCTTGGCAGATTCAGTTTAGATGAAATGTATATAGTATAGTATAATAAAGTAATTAATTAACCTTCTGATGATGGAGTCAGATGCATCATTCTCTCCCCTTTGTCAGAGTCACCTTTGATTTACAATAATGGAATTAAATCAAATTGAATGTAAACGTGTAGATACGTATATGCTTTAAAAAGGGAGTGGTGGCAAACATTTTTTTAATTCTGAACTGAATATTTCATTCAAAAGTCTATGATACATATTTCATGGGAGTAGTGCACTTTGGTTTGTCGTAGAAGTGCTTCTTTTGCCAAAGCATGATGATATCAAACCATGTTTTTAAGTGAAAGATGAAGGAAGGTTGGTTTTGACTTCAAATTAGAGGGAAGTCAAGTGTGTATGAAAAAGAAACTGTTTGATGTAAATCTTGAAATAACATCATAAAATCTGCTTTATAGGTGAAGTTTTGCAGCCTGTAACCGACCATGATATTCCTCAACAACTTGTAGAAAGGCTACAAGAAGAGAAGAGGATAGAAGCTCAGAAGAGGAAGGAGAGGCAGGAAGCTCACCTCTATATGCAAGTCCAGGTCAGCTTTGGAAACAGATTAAGTTACAGCTACTTTACCATGAAAATTTAGAATATTGAACCACCCTGGAGGCAAACCTTGATTTTCTTTGGTTTTTTTCTTTTTTTTTTTTTAATTTTTCTTCTGAAGTAGTGTTTGAAGAGAAATTATAATTTTAGTGCTTTTTAGGTATATTTACATATGCAATGAATTGTAATAAAACACACAGTACTGTATGTTATAAACATTTCTGTTTTCTTTAGAATTTTTTGCGATTGTGAGTAAAAATAGTAAGTTCAGGTGAAAGGGAAAAGGACCAGGTTATTTCAAATGGCTGCCCTGCCACTGCACTTTTATCTCCTTCAGGAATTATTTTCTAAAATTAGAATGTATCTAGCCATAGGCTGCAGGTCTGGACTATTGCCAAACGGAGCTCATCAAGTAGAAGCAGGAGGAGAGAGTGTTTATATTTCCAATTATCTTTTTGGAAAAGCCAGATGGACAAGATTGTTATGAATTGCCTTAAGAAACCCTGTTTATGGCTCTTTCCAGAGCCCATCTGGCACAGGGAAATAGAACCCATTTTCCATGTGCCTCCATGTTTCCTTGCCTGTTCTCTCTGGTGTTGATAAGCAGAGATACTGCTCAAGTCCAGCTTGTTCTGCCCTGCATTTACTCTGAGTTTGCAGTGGGACACTGGCAGCATGGCACTGTTTGTGCTTCTGTTACCAAAGAGTGCAGGGGAGCTGTGGGAAATACAGGGAGAGGGTTCAGTGGCCTCCTTGCATTCACCAGTCACAGAATTATGTAGCCTTTTTATTTTCTCCAAGTGCCAGGATTGTTAGAGCACGTTCCAAGACTTGGGATCTAAGCACGACTGGTTTTTAATTGCTTAGGATTTGTAAGAATTAATGTATTTTAATTACTTGCACTGATGAGATTATCAATCACGATTTTTTAATTTCATTGTAATCTGTGTTCTTGCAAATTTGCTCCCTGAGAACATGAATAGTGTTAGCACTGTGCCAGAGGGCTAGTGAGGTTGCATAGTAAAGCATCTTGAGAAGGTATTACCTGGGCTAATCTGAAAAGTAACCTTTAAATGTCATTTTTCAGATAGTGGCAGAGGATCAGTTCTGTGGTCACCAAGGCAATGATATGTATGATGAAGAAAAAGTGAAATACACTGTTTTCAAAGTATTAAAAAACTCCACGCTTACAGAATTTGTTCAAAACCTCTCTCAAACAATGGTGAGTTTTCTGTAGCTGAATACCTGTGTGTATTTATTTTGTTACATTATGGTTGTTTTATAGCCTCTACCTTCTGCATATATTGACAGCAATCATAATTTAGAACTTTTAACACAAAAGATCTGTTTGAGTTTCATGAAAACATCTTAGCCTATTTTTCTCTTGTTTTGATTTAGTTTCCTATCACAATTTTAATTTTTTTTAGGGATTTCCCCAGGATCAAATCAGATTATGGCCAATGCAAGCTAGAAGTAATGGAACAAAAAGACCTGCAATGTTAGATAATGAAGCAGATGGCAATAAAACGGTAAGCAGTCACTGAGAGATGATATTACTACTTACATCTCCTGTGATTCTTAGTTCTCTTGAAGAATATCTAACTTTGAGACATAAGATTTTTCAGGCTTTTGATTTTAAATCAATTTCATTGTATCTGGTGAAGTTTGATGCTTGGGGAAGACTTGGTGTTTAGTGGATTAGTTTGGATAGGAAGCAGGAGTGTGGTTGGTGTATGATTTTTCTGCTGGGGAAAGAAAAATGATGTAATCATGATTTCTTACATTAGATTAAAACAGAAATGTCTCTTTAAAAAAAGGGGCAAACCCTCTGGATTTAAGGAATTCTATTGCTTAAAATGCAAAATGTGTCTAAATACCACAGGATGGTTTCACCTTCCTTTTGTTCTAAAATTAAGTCATGTCCTTGCCATTATAAAGATAGCTGTAGGTAACCTTTTGAAAGATAAAGTGGGCTCATTTTAAGTAAAACCTACTTCCTTTAACACAACTTTAGAATAAAAAGGCCTCTCCCATTTGCACAATGTCATAAAGTACTTGTGTCTGATTAAAATGCTGATCCCAGGTTGTATTAGGTTCTTCAGAGACTTTTTTTTCTTCTCTCTTTCTACATAGATGATTGAGCTCAGTGACAATGAGAATCCATGGACAATATTTTTGGAAACAGTAGATCCAGAGATGGCTGCTACTGGAGCAACATTACCCAAATTTGATAAAGATCGTAAGCATATGAGCTAAACATTTCTAAAATACAAACTGCTTTCATGTTGGGTGTATCTTCAAAAACTGTGCACTCCTTATTTTCAACAATGTTGTTGATGTATCCATCAAACCACTACAAGGCTGAAATTAGTTTTTCTCATGCATTTTCTCCCTCATTTCTCTTGGAGTAGAAGGCATGCTTTGCATGTTTTTAGACTCACTGAATAAATTTATCTCTATATTTTAAGGGCATTGAATTAATAAAGACACATATTTGTCACTGTGCAAATAAAAACATCTAGGTGACCTCCTTCCCCCTCCCCAAGCCTTACTTAAAATTAAATCTTGTTTTTTACTTTGTAGATGATGTAATGTTGTTTTTGAAGATGTATGATCCAAAAACTCGGAGTTTGAATTATTGTGGACATATCTACACCCCTATATCCTGTAAAATACGTGAGTTCTGAATTTCATTGTAATCACTGAAGTTTTTAAAGTAGATTGCACATACTTTTCCTTTAATAGTAATTCCATCACTGAAACCAAAGGTACACCACAGAAACAAATTCCTATTTCACCCAGCACCTGAGAGGCTTCTTCCCCATGTGGTGTCAGTGATATTTTCTGCAGGTCTGAGCCTCAAATCCCCACAGGTGGTCAGTTCATTGTTGCTGCACTCACCAGGTGTTGCAGCTGTTTTAGACCTGTTGTAAAGCTTTGGGATGTGAGATTTCCCTCCCAATAGCTTTTCATGTAACTCTTCTACAGCCTTTGACTATGGCAGCCTGAGCAGCTGCTCAGCCTGAATTACCTGTGAGCCTTGATTTTCATATGGGTCCATTTAAAGAATTCAGCAAATACCCACTGACTAAACATATTTTAGTTTTTTGTTTTGATTATCTCATTTGTTGACTTATACATATTTTTAAATTTTGTATATTAGCTGTCTCTTTTTTAAGATAATAAACCTTTTTTCTGGGGAAGAAGCAGTGTTATTTAATCTCTTGGACTTTCAATGAACTTGCACATATTTTTGTGGTTCAGATGAAATGGAAAGAAACCATAAATGTTGTCTGGTTGAATGTCAACAAGGGAAACTTAGGTGTGGAAGGCTCTTTCTTAGGCACTGTAGAACCATCTACCCAGGGTAAAGAAAGGGATTCTCTCCTTTCTGTGGTTGTTCTCACTAGCAATTAGTGCAACTCATTTCACATTCCTTCTTTTTTCTCCTGTAGGTGACTTGCTTCCAGTTATGTGTGAGAGAGCAGGATTTCCACAAGAAACTAACCTTATCCTCTATGAGGTTTGGATTGACAGACTTTTTGTAACTTTTTTGTCGTTTGCATGCTGTAAAGAAAAAAAAAAAAAAAATTTAAAAAAGTTGTTCATAACAATGGTAATTTATAAATCATCAGCACTGTAATCTGTAACTTTAAAGTCTATAGTGCTGTAAAAGAGTAGCAGCAGAGTGTTAATTTAAAAAATAAGTTTTATATTTTTTTGTATTAAACAGATAAAAGTGTAAAGCTTTAAAACCAAAAACTGTCTCCATGAGGGTCCTATATGAGCAGCTTTGTTGTGCTAAATCTGTGTTGCTGAGTTAGAGGTGCTGATGCTGCTGACATGATTGGCCATTGTGTTTTCAGTGCCCACCTTAGTGAAGTTGAGAAAATGTTGTTTCTCCTTCCTTCCCCAAGCCAAAGACAGCAAACAAAATCCTTAGTCTGCTAGGCTGTTTCTGCCCAAATACACAAGCAGTGAATCCTCAGAGCTGCTACATTTATTGAGTGCTGATGATGCAGATCTTGCCAAGGCCAAGTCCTTGGTACAGTAAGAACAAGGAATTTGGTTTTTGCTCAATTTCTGGAGCAGTCCTGCTGCTCTCTCTGGTGGTGCCAGGGCAGCACACACAGTGCTGTCCTGAAAAGCAAAGCTGTACTCCTTGCTCTGGGAAGGCCAGGGTTACAGAGCCATTCCAGTTTGTTTACACAGGTGCTTTTATCCCTGGGTCAGCCCAGAGGTCAGCCTGCAAGTATAAATATGTAATATGCATATAGATATTTTATAATACATGCATTGGATTTGAATAGATATATATCCATTTGTTTCAGTTGAAAGAATGTACAGGTTACCTTAGGTGATGATTTCTTCACTATTGTGACTATTATTTTTGTCTTTTATTTTGTGATCAATAATTTTTGTTCTTTGTTGCAGGAAGTTAAACCCAATTTAACAGAAAGGATTCAAGACTATGATGTATCTCTTGATAAAGCTCTCGATGAACTCATGGATGGTGACATCATAGTGTTTCAGAAGTATGTATCTTAAGGGGGCACCTTATTGCAATTTTATCACCTGGTTCACTTTGCAAGCTGAACTTCCTTTAAGCTTTTTTATCAAGAGCTAAGTATTACATTCCAATAGTAGATGTGTTCTCTGCAGTTCTCATTTGTTTATTCGAAGGGGAAATGAGCAAATATCAGTATGTATATTTGTATGTATATATGTATATTTGTATGTATATACATATCAATATGTATATTTGAGTATCATGTGCCACATTACTTAGGGAAAAGGTGTCCTCCTAGTTTAGAAAACAACCTAAAATAGGTCATAATATTACCAGAGTGTGTTCAGCAATGCATCTGATTTGTGCAGCTTTGTACTGGAGCCACTGTAACACAGACACCGAAGAGCCTTCCAGCATTTCAGATACCACTGGACAAGGCTCTTGGAGCCCTTTCAGCCCAGAACTACACTGAACTGCTTTCCCTTTTTGCCTCTCCCTTGTGCTCACAGTCAGGTCCTTACTGGTCTGCAGTGATGAGATGCTCCTAGTTTGCCTGAGCACGTGCCACTCATAGGTGTTCAGCTGGAGATTGCTCCAAGGCAGAAGGGGAGCTCCTGCATCTGTACCCAATGAAGGGATCTTTCATAAGCTTGGCAGGGCTATAAATCAGCATTTCTGTGCTCTCACTCCTGATGGTCACACCCAACTGTGTTGCTCTGTTTCTCTCCATGGGCTGACAGTGGGTGGAAGCCAGCTAGTCTATCTTCAGCACTCTTACCCCAGATTATGTGAGATGAATGTATTTCTCATGTCATGCCTTGGAACTCGCAGTCCCAGTTGACCCAGTTGGTGTTATGCACCCTTGGCTGGCTGCTGACTCCTGGGTAAGTGCACAGCTTGTACCCTGGTGCTATTTCTCTGCAGAGAAGTTGGGGTACCAGTCAGGAGTGACCCAAACCAGCCCCTGTGCCCACTGTTCTACCTCTCTGTGCCAAGGATTGCCGTCCATCTGTCCTCTGTGCAAAGTCATCGATACAGGGGTTCAGGGAAAGCTGTGCAGCTTTAGTACAGACACACAGGGATGTGCCAGGGTGGGAGGGAGGGCCAGCTCCTGCTGCAGGGGTGCTGTGAAGCCCCAGGAGCCCAGCAGAGCAGGCAAGGGCTGCAGCACACAGCCATGGCAGGCTCTGGGTCACTGCTGACTGCACCAGTCCTACTGTGTGCCACTGGTGGCTCTTGCAGAAGGTTTCTGAACTTCATCTCTGTATCTCTGCACTGTTGCTGACTCGCTGTAGAACATGATTTTAAAGCCCCAAGTGCCTGTGTGTGTAACAATGTGATGTGTAATGGTATCACCATTTGTTTGCTCTTGTAGGGATGACCCAGAAAATGATAACAGCGAGCTCCCCACAGCTAAGGAATACTTCCGAGACCTCTATCACCGTGTGGATGTCATTTTCTGTGACAAAACCATCCCCAATGACCCAGGCTTTGTTGTTACTTTATCCAATAGGATGAATTACTTTCAGGCATGTCTCTTGTTTCTCTTTTGTTTCCTTGTTTGGAAAGTAACTTCTGCACTACTCGTTATACATACTTTTAGAAAAGTTCTTTAACTGTCTGTGTATATTTTTTGCATTGTGTGGATTTCATTTCAGATGAAAAATTCAAGAAAGCCACTAAGACTTGTGGGAAGAAAATACTATAAACCCCCCAGTTTTATTAATAATGAGTTATTTGATAATTGGATTCTTTCTTTGTAGACCATTCTGCCCTGTCAGGGAAATTATAGTCTCATAAAATAATGACTGTATGATTGTAGAGCAATGTCATAACTGTGTGAAACAATTCAGAACTTACCAAAAATTTATTTTCAGGTTGCAAAGACAGTCGCTCAGAGACTTAACACGGATCCAATGCTATTACAATTTTTCAAGTCCCAAGGGTAAGACAAATTCCTTAGTATTCTTTGTCTAAGCTGCTCCTCAAAAATTAGCCTTTTTCAGGTCATTAACTAATTCTGTACCAGTGAGATGTTACCTTTCTGGCAAGCACAGCAGGTTGCTTTGACAGTTGAAGTATTGCAATGTCGGTCTCTAGAGCCTCAAAGAATTGCATGTTTTAGAAGAGTTCTAGTAAATGTCATTTAAAAAATCATTAATTACTTCAAAGCCTGATGCTGTGGGATAAATTGCTAAGCTAATTCAAGTGCTGTTTCAGTGAATGCAGATTTCTAGAATGGAGGAGAGCAGAAACAAATGTATGTAAAACCAGTATTTTTGCTGATTTTACAAGTTTAAATGCAGTAGTTACTTCACTGAATTCTCCCCTCCTCCCTCAAAGTCTGCAAATGAGGTTTTATGAAGATGACAACATTCTAACAAGTTCTCAGGTGCTCAAAGGGATATTTCTGGTTAAAGTGGTGGTTTTACACATGTTTGTGTAAAACTAGCCTTGAATTCTGTATAAAACTAGAGCAGAAAGTAGTGTACATAGCTCTGTGTATGTGCTTCAGGAATAATGCACACACAAAACTTACAGCTTTCTGTATTCATGGAAGTGTAAATGCTCTTTAGTTACCTGAGGCTATCTCCCTTCATCATCAGTGAGAATTTGTAGCTCTTTGTAGTTTGCAGTGCTGTGGTCACTGTGGAATTTGCTGTGTCATATGGCTCCACAAATTAACCTTTCACAATCTAAAGCATGTGCTGCTATGCCAGTAATTTCAGAGGAATGTAGCTCTGCCAGCCTGCAGCACTGACATCAGTGAGCTTGTAAACATCCAGGAGAGTTAACACACACCCTGAATGGTTTTCTGTTCCCACAGCCCAGCTGTGTTTAAAAATCACTAAAGTTCTGTGTGTTGTGCTGCTTAGGCTGTGTTAGCAATTATGTGAAACTGGAAGCCAGTAATAAAAATGTTCTTGGTGCTTCAATTTGCTGAGCAGTAATGGATTTTGAAGAGATTGATTTTAAGAACATGTTTTCTTTCTTTCTGTAGTTATAGGGATGGCCCTGGTAATCCTCTTAGACATAATTATGAAGGTACTTTAAGAGATCTTCTGCAGTTCTTCAAGCCTAGGCAACCGAAAAAACTCTACTATCAACAGGTAAGAGTCTTTTGTTTTTGTTGGGGTGAGTTATAAAAATAATTCTGCCCTATTCAAAGTATGCCTAAAGCGTTTTTCTTTTCTTTTTTAAGCTCAAAATGAAGATAACTGATTTTGAAAACAGAAGAAGTTTTAAATGCATATGGCTAAATAGCCAGTTTAGGGAAGAGGTGAGTGAAGCCGTTACACACTTGCTGTTATTTCTGTGTCAGAGCTGGAATGGCTGTGGTTGTGGATCTACTCCTGAGGAACACAGGGTTAGAAGAAAGTACATGATGTAAAAAAAAAAATCTAACAAAACAACAGTAAAAAACCCCCAAAGAGCACAAAAAATGTAAAAAACATCAGATCTCTTAACAAAAATGTTGAAGAGGACATAGGTGTTGACTTCAGTTATCTTTTCAAGATGGGTGGTTAAGGGGCACAATCTGCTGTGTTCTCTGCTTTAGTGTGGTTGTTTACTTTTTCAGATTTTCTAATGATTTTTGTGTTTCAAATTCCACAGGAAATAACAGTATATCCAGATAAGCATGGGTGTGTGCGGGACCTGTTAGAAGAATGTAAAAAAGTTGTAGAACTCTCTGAAAAAGGTTCAGGGAAATTAAGGTAAAGGTGGAAGACTCTGATTTCTTCTGTGTGATCATGTAAATTTTATACAGCAAAGTATCTGTAGAGTTTAAAATACTGTAGATACCATTACTAACAGATGAAGTGTAATATTGTGTTAAAGTCTTCCAGAATGTCACTGTTAAGAGTTCTTAACTATAAATATAATTTTACACGGTTATTTATGTTGTATTTAATAAAGTTACATCCTTGAGTGTCATCAGTTCCATTTGTTAGTCATGACTTAATTGTTTCAAATCCAAGCATTTCATGTTATTCACTTCTCAGGAGTTACAGGGGTTAAAAGTGAGGTCATTTAAAGAGGATATATAAAATAATCTCCACTAGAAACCTATATTTTGTAATGGCACATCCTAGCTTTTTGCCATGAACCAGAAATAATTTGACCTCTTATGGCTTTGCTGCTTAATTTTTACTAAAGATTGAACTTATAATTTCATAAATACAATAGCATCATCAGTGTACATTCTACACTAATCTCTCTCAAGATTTGAGGAAGAAATGTTGCATTGAATTTTTTAAATTCACTTTTTAAAAACACTTTTCTGTTTATCTTTAAGGCTGCTAGAAATTGTAAGTTACAAAATAATTGGTGTCCATCAGGAGGATGAGCTGTTAGAGTGTTTGTCACCTGCAACAAGTCGAACGTTTCGAATAGAGGTAAGTTGTGCTTGTCTTAGAGAAGCTTTAAAGCCTGACTTGGAGAGAGAAAACTCAACTGGTAATTTTCTTTTTCTGGGTGCTGATCTTCAAATACTGTGATGTTTGTATTAAAATTACATGATAATATTATATATATGTATTTTAAGATAATGCTTTTAAAAAGATCATCCTTTGTTTCATCTGTTTCCCTATAATTGTTTCATTATTTCATTTTTACAAATGTTTTTATAACAATATGTGAAGACTTTGCAAGAGCCTGTGCAAAGGACATTTAATGTCTTGGCAGTAATTCCAAGGTTTGTTTGAGAGTTCATGATAGAAATGTTTATACTTAGAATTCACTTTTGTGCTGTAATATTCTAGAAGGTTTTGTTTCCATTTCTGTTACACTTGAGGTTCTTGAAGCAAATTTGATACTTACCATGTGAATTTTTTTTTCTAAACATCTCATCATTTAGATCTACTAACTTGCTTCAAAGATTAGAAATGAAAAAAAAGTTTCCAGTGTAAACTGTAATGAGGAGCTGGCAAGAGGCCTGTGTTACTGTCAGCTAGTTCTGCACTGATAGAAGATTTCTTTTCAAAAAAGCCATTCAGGGAAGCCAGGAGAATATTTCCTGAGTAGGGGAAGCTGAAGTGCTGTCATGCCAGGGATGAGGGACTCTGGTAAAAGACTCTGTCAAGCAACATGGCTCTTTTAATTGTTTTTGAATAGAATTGTTTGAAATCAGTAACAGTACATCAATAATGCTTAATAACTAGAAAAATCACTTCAAAGCATTAGTTTCTTTTTGTGGAAGTTTAGCTGATTGGAGTCACAATTCTCTGTTTGGATCTAGGAAATTCCTCTGGACCAGGTAGATATAGATAAAGAAAATGAGATGCTAATCACAGTGGCACATTTCCACAAAGAGGTTTTCGGGACATTTGGAATTCCATTCTTGCTGAGGATACACCAGGTGCAGTATGCCTCTCTTTTTCTTCTGTGGGATTATACTGATGATGTTTTCTATAAGTACTGTTGAAGAAATGCATTAATGTAAGAGTTGTGTAGGAAAATGCAGCTCCTGTATCAAAGGTTCTGCCCCATCTGTGCCTTTTTATGGTTCAGTCATTTCCCAGCTCAGTTCCCCTTGCCATACCCAGGTTGTTCAGTGTTTCAGTGAGCCTGTGAGCACCTAGGAAGCTGTCACTTGGCAGCAGCTGCCATCCCCTGCCCCCTGCAGAATCCCCCACCAAACCAGAACCCCATTTCCAACAGCACTTGAGTAACTGCAGTGCAGAGTTGTTGGCAAAAGTGGCCCTGCTCTCACTGGTTGCTCTCACTGAGACAGGATTATGGAAAATGGGGTTACATTCTCCATCACTTGCTGAGATGACTTTGCATTTCATCCCTTCTGTAATTTGATGTGCTTTATCTTCTAGGGCTGAAAGTTGGTACAAGAACAAAAGCTAATTTTGAAAGCTTAATTTAAATTCTCAAGTTTTTCCTGTGGTGCTGCTCCAGCTGAATGTCACCCTGATTCTCTTAATATCAAAGTGTGTTTCTGGGAGCAGTTACCATTTCCTTCTAAGCTTTTTCTGGTTCATGTATGTTACTTTGTATGAAAATTACCTACTTTAAAAATTTGGGAACGAGAAATGTGTCCATATTTCTCTACCTTTTAAAATTATCATTTTACTAATTTCCATATTTTTGATCAAAGAGTAACACTTGTTTGGTGATTTTTGGTGGAAATCATTTGTTCTGCATTTTCTTGTTATGACAGTTAATATATATTTAAGTTGACAGTATCTGTCACAGTTTTGGGCACTTTACATAGACAGGGAGCAGAAACATACTACAAAAAGTAGCAACAAACTCAGCAAGAATATGGGGGTTTTTTTTACAAAATCCTATTTTGCTGCTAATCTTCTGATTTTTGCTATTTAACTTTAACCTGACTTGCACATATCAGTGGTAGTGCCTGGGCAATTTATGGGGCAAATTGCATAAAGATAAATCAATAAGACTTAAAATTCCTGAATGTAGAGCAAGTTGCCTGCTGTTCCATATTGTAGAGAATGATGTTGACCTTTGTGTGATTTTGTAAATAACAGAGACTTGATGCAGTCTATTTCAATGAGGCTTAAAGCAGGAAATACTAACAGCTTCCCTTCTTTTTCCTGGATTTTTTTGACATTAAAAATCTTGTTGTAATTATTAGGGTGAACACTTCAGAGAGGTTATGAAGCGGATTCAGACAATGCTGGACATACAAGAAAAAGAATTTGAGAAGGTAATTTCAAATTAGGAGAGTTTTTATTGCTGACTGTAAACCCTAAATGAGTTCATTGTAGTAGGTTGGAATACCCCAGACTTGGGATGAGTGTTGATTTTGTGTGATAGAACAGCTGCTTGACTGAAATAAAGCTTTTTCTAGGACTGATTAGTTAGAATGGGTAGGATCAGTATTTCTGTACTGCATCAAGAGAGATATTCTGCAAAACAAAGTAACCCAGAGAAATGTAGCTGGTGTGGGACCTTTAGAAGCCGCCCACATCACATTCCTGTTCAGAGCAGAACGTGACTCAGTCAGGTTGTGCAGGGCTTTTTAGTTGCAATTTGCAAACTCCCAAGGGTGGGAATTCTGCCCTGTTCTGGACACTGTGTTTTAGAGCATTTCCACTATCACTGGGAAGCCTTTCTTTCCTTGCACATAATCACAATGTTTCATTTTGCAACTTGTGGAGGTCACCTCTGTGCAGTTTTTTGAGAAGAGCCTGCTCCTGTGCAGCATCCTCCAGGTGGTGGAAAACTGTAGATACCCTGACAGCCTTTTCTTCCCTGGGCTGAGCAGAACCCCTTTGCCAGAGGTTCCTGAGTGCCAGGGACCCCCAGTCCTCTCACAGCCTCACTGCACTGTTGCTGCACTGGCTGCAGTTTGTTGTCCTGTCTTTTTCCATGGAGGGCTTGAACCTGGACACAGTATTCCTGGATGTGGGTTCATGATTTTCTGAGCATTTATTTTGTCCCATTATCCAGGTTGTTGATGAGGGTTTTAACCAGGATTGGCCTTTTTCAATTCCTGAAGTTGAAAGTTATAAATTGAAGTTACAAGTTTTCTACTTATAACCAGCTGCAAGTTAGACTGTGAACTTAGACTTGAAGACTTAATTTTAGTGTCATATTCTACCACATGGTTTTTGAGGTTTTTTTTTCTTTCCATAGTTTAAATTTGCCATTGTAATGATGGGCCGACACCAGTATCTCAACGAAGATGAGTATGAAGTGAACTTGAAAGATTTTGAGTCCCAACCTGGTAAGTTGTTAAACAACCTCACTTTTCTTTTGGCTTGCTGTAGCTGCTCTGCCAGTTGTTATAATGTGTTCATCCTTAACTCAGGATGCAGAGTGTTTGTTCTTTTTGCATGATATACATTAGATGTAGTGACCAAGCAAGTATTTATATACACCAGTGTGCACACTGAGAAGTGTTACATGAATGTGTTAGTCCAAGAAAATGTATTTTATAGGGATATAGATAAATAATCTGTTTCCTTTTGAGTTCAAAGATTGCATGTGAATGACCAAATGGGTCCAGTGTCAGTATAACAATTTATAGCATCAGTTGTACCTTGTCTTTATTGTCCATCTACCCCCTTGCATATTTGATTCTTGTTTATTCTTCATATCCTCAATGAATCTGAAGATTGTAACAGGAACATTGAATATGTCAATTAGATGCTGTTTAGATTTTTCTTTCCATAAGAAGTGAGTCACCAAGGTATAAATTCAGCTCCATTCTCAATTTGTCTCTGGATGGGCTGCCACCTTGTTTACTTGACTGACATTTAAACCTCTGTTTTCTTAGACATTTACACGTGGGAGAAACCAGGTTAATCCTTCAGGAGTTCCACACAGAAGTGTTTTCATAGCCATAGCATGGGTTGGGCTGGGAGGTGCCTTAAAGATCATCCCATTCCACCCTGCTGCCATGGATGCCACACACCAGACCTGTCACTGAGGGCCCCATCAGACCTGGCCTTGGACACTTCCAGGGCTGGGACTGCTCCAGCTCCTCTGGACAACCTGCCCCAGTGCTTCTAAATCCAAATCTCCCCTTTTCCTCTTTGGAGAGTTCTGTTTGGGAATGGCACCTTTGCATCCACAGTCAGGATCCATTGAAACCCTTGAATTCATTGGGGTTTCTCCTCCCAGCTTAGCTGAGTGTTGATTGAAGAAAATATATCACAAAATGCAGATGCAGGCAACCAACAAGGTCAGGTGCTTTATGCTTTAGTGGTTGCAGCTGATGGCTTTGAATGTAGAATGTACTTTCCTTGCTGGGGGCCTCTTTAGTTTCTGCCTTTATCATTTCACTTCAAAGAACATTGGATGCTCTGCATTGAGAATGTCTTAAAAGAGAATTTCTCCCATTTGCAAGAAGTATGTGGAGTGTGGTTTTTCATTAAAACAAGCAGTAGAATAAATAATATTGGGTTGAACAAATGAAAAAAAATCTGTATATTTTCTTTGCAATCTAAGTGACTAGAAAATAAAGAGGAGGGTCAGTTTCATGATTTCTTAATTAGCATTATTTCCATTTTACATTAATTAAACAGATATTTCCACTAAAACCAGATGATAGGGATAGCAGAGATTATGGCAAATGCTGTTGGTTGTCATGTTTCAATGGCAGATCCTCCCTGTTTGAAACAGCACTTTGGTGAAAGCTGGCACTGTGATGTGCCTCTGGGCATAGCAGTGGTTATCTTGCTTTAGCACAGCCTTCACTGCTGTAGAGTCCTGTAGGTGACTGAAGAAGACAAAAAGCAGCAGAAGGAGCTGTGGGATGTGCTGCTGGGAGGAAAGCCCTGCCCCTCTGGCTGTGCACTCCTCTGCCCTCCCCGTGATTCCCAGCACACTGTGGGCAGGGCACACAGGACTAGGTTGTGTAATGGAAACAATTTAGTCTTAAAACTTCATTATTTTTTTTCTCTTTTCTTTTCTAGGCAACATGTCTCATCCAAGGCCATGGCTAGGGCTTGACCATTTCAATAAAGCCCCAAAGAGAAGTCGCTACACTTACCTTGAAAAAGCTATTAAAATCCATAACTGACTTACTTAACCAGATTGTCAAGGCAAGGGACAAAAATAAGTGTGTGTGTGCACCTTTTTAACAACTGTAGAACTTTGGTACACGTGCACTATATCTGAAGTCTTCAGCAAGAGGATTTGCTGCTGATGTTAATTTTATTTTGTTGAGGCTGTTCAGTTTGGCTTCTCTGTATCTATTGACTGCCCTTTTTGAGCAAAATGAAGGTGTTTTTATAAAAGCTTGGATGCCAATGAGAGTTATTTTATGGTAAACGTAATGCAAGGCAATTGTCAGCATAATGAGGGAAGAGTTTAGTAGAACAGTTGACATTGGCAAAATTATTTGTCTGTAGTACGTTTATAGATGGCATAAGCTGACTGGCTGCCCTTCCCGTGTGGTGTTCACCATCACTGCAGCTAGTAAGTCTTATGTTTAGACTCACATCAGATTTATTTCCTTCAGTTATACTTTAAATGACATTTTTGTGCATTTGTAAATGCAAAAGAAAAACTCACATCATCAATAAATAGCAATCTCTACTTTATTGTGTACATTGTTGGCACTTATTCGGGATTTTTGTCTCCTCCAGCTTCATAGAATCTTTTTTAATAAACTAGTTTTCATTTAATTTAGTCAATACTTTGCATCCCATTTTACCAAGTGGATGCCCCGAGTCCTAAAAAGAGATATTTGGGTCTTTTTCTGAAATTTCCAACCACTGAGAAATACCGTTGTGATTGATTATGCCATCTTCTGGCAAATAGAATGACACTCAAAAGTTGGCAAAAGCAAGTGAAAAGATTATAAATATCATTAATTTAGTTACCATGGGAAGAGATGGGGAAAACACAAGAACTAGCCTTTTAGCACAGAGGGCATGCTCACTAGTGTTTAGTAAGCTGTTGACTTTGTATAAAAAAGGAGGAAAAAAAACGAAAAAAGAAGAAAAAAAAACCGAAAAAAGCAATTGTATATTTAATGAATGAACATGTACAATTTAACACTTGGAGGTTAATTTTATTGGGTGAGTCTGCAAGTGAATTTCACTGATGTTGATATTCATTGTGTGTAGTTTTATTTCAGTCCCCAGACTGCTTCCTTTTCTTTGGAGCTAATGCCAGCCGCGTGTCTAGTTTTGAGTGCAGTAAAGATAGAATCAGCAATTCACACTTAATTTTACATTCTTTTCCAGTATTTTATTTTGTTTCTGTAGCCGCAGTGTACAACTCCTCTTCCTGTATATTGCCTTTTTTTGCTGGAAAATGTTGTATGTTGAATAAAATTTTCTATAAAATTTTTTTTGATGAGTGATGACATGGACATTGAAGAAGATTTCTCCTCTCCTTGGAAATAGAGTTTTGGGAAACGTTTTCATTCATGACATTTTGCTAGAGGTGTGGTTTTCTTTTTCCTTAAGTGTTGACAATTGTATAATTCTCATTTATTGTTTTGGGGAAACTTTGTGGGGGTTTCTGTTTAATAGTTTTGGGGTTTGGACGTTTTTTGTGGGGTTTGGTTTTTTTACGTCCTAACGAGTCACATTTGAGCTTAACAAATAAAAGGTTTTCCAGGAAAGGAGCCATGTACAAAAAAGACAAATGGAAAAATTATTTTACTAGTTTGTTTGTAAAGCTTGTAGTAGAGTCTTTGTGGTAGACTGGACTCTGCCTGCCTGTACAAAATTTTGTGGTCCAGATTCTCAAGTCTAATACTATAAATGGTGTAAAGTGAAATCTGGAGTCTCTAAAGGTAAGGCCACTTCATAGAGTAATAGATTCCCTCTGTAATGTGTTCCCTGTATTCATAACCAAAACAGAAGGTGCAAGTTCTAGGAATGTTTGATTCTCTTTTTAGTTTGTATCTTGCAGTGCTTTTAACTGTCTCTTATTTCCAGTCAAGGCAAACCAGTTGTTTACTTTTGTTTTGCTGTCTGTGTGTGTAGGTTAGCATAGAGGGAAGTGCTTATCTGGCATGCCTTAAGTGAGAAAGCTTTCCTTTGCTTTGCATTTCCACAGGCTGGTGACAACTGCACCATCCCAGGGCTGTTTTTACTGGTGCTTGGATTGTCTCTACAGGCTTTCAGTACATGTCAGGATTTGTTTCCAAGCTGTTCCTGTGAATCAGAGGCTCTGGTCAGCAGTAGTACACCCTAATTATATTTGGTGTTGTTGAGACTGATATGAAATCGAGCTTGTATCTGAATGTCACTAAGTTTTTACATTAATTTATGGGATGGTGGCAGCTTTTAGGGACTATCTCAAGAAACACAATCCTTCTTATTTCAGAAGAAAAAGCCACTAACAGTAGATTTGGGTGCCTTTTGGGTTTTAGATGACTGGATTTTATGTGCTTCAGTATTTGTGCTATTCCCACAAGAGTTTGGTGATGTCCATACTTTGAGGCATTCCATATGCAGTTTTCAATTACTGAAGGATTTTCTGAAATAAAATGTTTTGGAGCACAAGTGACTTGTTACTGAAATGTGGAAACACCGATGAAGAGGAGGACAGGAGGGTTTCTCAGGTGCAGTATGTTTGTTTAGTTCATTTAAAAAAATTACAAGAATGCATTCTTCAAAACTGCTATGCTTTCCATTTCTTTATTTAGATTTTGGAATTATCTGGGTAATAGAAAGTGAATGCATTAAATTAAGGTAATGGTAACATAAGTGTTAAGCAATAAGGATGTAATTTCATGGTACACAACATCAGAGCAACATGTTAACAGCCCATCCGAATTCTCCCTACCAGAACAGAGTGTGGTTCCTGTAGGTTTACATAGTGCCTTTTATCCTAAAGGAGTCCAAAGCATTCTGTGAAATCTGAGCAGATCACACCAGTGAGAGTTGCTGACCAGAGGGTGCCAGCCAGCCCCAGCCCCTCCACCCGCCCAGGCTGGCACAGGCTGGCACAGCCACCCGGGCAGGACGAGCAGAGCGAGCGCCTCCCGCACCCCAGATCTACCTCAGCTGCTGCCCTCAGCTCCTCCAGCGGTGTCCCCACCCGTGCCAGCGGTGTCCCCACCCGTGCCAGCGGTGTCCCCGCCCGTGCCAGCGGTGTCCCCGCCCGTGCCAGCGGTGTCCCCACCCAGCCCCGGAGCTCGGAGCGCCCATCGGAGCCACGCCGGGGGTTGCTGTGTGAAATCCTCTGTGAGCAGTCGTTCTCTGTAGGAACTGTACATATTGTAAATAAAACAGCCCGGGGTAAACTCCGCTTTGTCTTGGCTCTTTGTTTTGGAGAGGAATGGGAGTTGCAGCTCTTGGGTTGCTTGGAACTCAGGGAGGTGTTGGTTAGATCGAGTAGATGAAGTTTACAAACTTCGGCTAAATTGTGTGTTAGGAATGGCAATAATAACGTAAGGTGTGCTGGCCAGAAGGTGTTGTCATGATACTGCAATAGTTGTATTGTCACTATATTGCAGAGGTTCCATATTGCCAGAGTTTTGTATCTCTGTGATGGTTCTCATAGGCAGCTCTCCAAGCACTGGCTCTGCCTTGTCCTCACAGCAGCCCCCTGACTCCAGCTCCCCTCACCCAACCAACCCAGTCTTTTATAACATTCCTCTTATTGGCTACAGCTGTGGCCTGTTAAAGTCACACCTGCTCCTCATGCTTAATAATTAACCCAGCTGCAACTCTCTGGGGGGTAAGATTACTTTCTATACTACCTTTATTTACCTATATTCTATCCCCCTACAAGAAGGTAAATTCTGACTTGTACCTCAGCTTCCACAATTTGCACCCTTGTTTTTCCTGAAACACTGAGGTGGAGAGTATTGCTGTTTGATGTGAGAGCAGCAAGTGTCATTTATTGTTGGCTGTTAAACTTGCCTGGTCTTTGGGGTCAGAAAAAAGGGGAGATGTTCACATGTGATATGTCCTAATCTGGCTCCAAATCTGTGTTCTATTTAATTTCTGTTACAGGTGATGTTGAAGTTAGCTGTATGCCAAGCACAGCAGGAAATTAAATTTGCTATGCTGGAAGCTTTTATTTTTTATTAAATAGTTGTGTAAAACTATTGTACTTATAAATACTGGTGTAAAAATGTCCTGATTACATCTGTTAAATACCTCTTGCACATCTCAAGTCATATATTTATATAATTTCTTTGCTGTATGTATATATACGTGTGGATTTGGGTTTTGCACCTTTCCTGATTAATGTCACTGACTTGGTGCATTATTTACCACTAATTAACAGCAACACTTGTGGTTTCACAGCCACATTTTAAAATAGAGAAAAATCTTAACATCCTAAAAAAATGTGTGAATTGGTAAAACCTGTTGTGCTGCCATCTGTGTGCCTTCCATCCTTGAGGGTTTGTGTTCCATCAGGTCACAGCAGGTTGGGTGGCTGGGGGGGACAGTCCCTGACCTTGGTACAGAGGAGTGAAAGCTGGGACAGCTGCTCTGGGCATGGCTGGGTGTTGATGGGGCTGTGGAATGTTGGCTCTGGGTTTCATGTAGACCTGGGAAAATGGTTGTTTAACAATTTTTACATGTATTGATTATGGTTTCTCACCTCTCACTGTCTGAAGTCTGGGGTTTCTGTGGTCTAAAGGCTGCAGTGGTGCAGGTGTTGAAGTAAAAATCAGTGCATATGCCCAGCCTAGCTTAACTGAACTGGGATGAACTCAGCAGGGGCAGTTTGGTGCAGACTGTGACAGCTGGCTTAGGGTCACAGGGCTGGTGGCAGCGCCGTTCCTGAAGCTCTTAGATTCTAGCAGCTGCCTTCAACCCCAGTGTCCAACAGCCAGGACTTGCCTTTGCTGTGTCACTGTGCCAGCCGCCGGAGGAGCTGCTGGGAGCTCTGACCTGACTCGGTGTTCCTGCCCCTTTCCCGGTCCCTGACCCTTTCCCGGTGTCCCTGCCCATGTCTTTGACCCTTTCCCGGTGTCCCGGTGTCCCTGTCCCTGTCCCGGTGCCCCCGCGGGCGGAGCGCGCAGTGCGCCCCGTGCCCGGCAGGGGGCGCTGGCGGGCGGTGCCCCAGGACGGCGATTGCGGTGAGTGAGTGACCGGACAGGGACCGGGGACACTGCAGGGACAGGGACACTGCACAGGGACCGGGACACTACAGGGACAGGGACACTGTACAGAGACAGGGACACTGTAGGGGCAGGGGCACTGCACAGGGACCGGGACACTGCACAGGGACCGGGACACTGCACAGAGACAGGGACACTGCACAGGGACAGGGACACTGTACAGAGACAGGGACACTGCACAGGGACAGGGACACTGTACAGAGACAGGGACACTGCAGGGGCAGGGGCACTGCACAGGGACCGGGGCACTGCACAGGGACAGGGACACTGTAGAGGAACAGGGACACTGCAGGGGCAGGGACACTGCACAGGGACCGGGGCACTGCACAGGGACAGGGACACTGCAGGGACAGGGACACTGCACAGGGTCAGGGACACTGGTCACCACAGTGACAGGGACTGGTCACTGCAGAGGTACCGGGACACTGATCACTGTAGGGATGGGACAATGGTCACTGCAGAGACACTGGTCTCTACAGGAACAGGGACACTGTCACTGCAAGGGAGAGGGACACTGCAGGGACTCTGGTCACTGACCACAGCACAGGGACAGGGCACTGACCACAGCACAGGGACAGGGGTACTGGTCACACTCCTGCACAGTTTGGATAAGGATCTCTCTCAGGTCTTTAAGTGCAGCCCCGGTGCTGCTGCCCCACATCCCCCTGCCCTCAGCAATCCGTGTGCCAATGTGAAAGCACTGATGATGTTATAGCATGGAAATGCACGAGTTTCTTCTCTTCCTCTGTTTATTTTTCCAGCCAGCAATGAGCTGCAGCAGCTGCTGCTGTCAGTGTTGAGAGGGGTCTGGGCACCTCCTGGGCATTGTAATTGCAGATATTTGATTGCACAGCTTCTGTGTGAAGGTGAAGTCTGATAAGTCCTGCTTTGGGAGATGATGCGCTGCAATGAGAAGGCTGAAAATAAAGGCCTTGTGTTGTGGTGACTTTTTTCAGGCTGTGTTTGCTGATTTTTCTTCTTTGTGTGTTTGCCTTTTGTAGCTTGTTAATGTAAAGGGGGTGTCCCAGTGACCTGCATCTCTGCTCTGGGAGCAACAGGGCATGGCAGCAATGCACACAGCAGATTTGCCAGCATTGTGAACAATAACAGGTTTATTTTCTTACCTCATACATAACAGAGTAAAGACAGTCTCATAACTTAGTGTTTTGTTAATAAATAATCAGCAACACTGTACCACCCACAGCCCTGCAGGGGCAGATCCTGCAGGGAGAAGAGCAGAGAGAAATGAAATCCCAGCCAGTCAGTTCCAGTTCAGAGAAGGTAAAAGCTTCTCTGAAACATCCATGTCCAAACCTTGGGTCGTGGTGGGCTGAGAGGTCCAGAGGAGTCTGTGTCCCAGCTGGGTGAGAGATTTGGGAGGAGCTGAAGAACTCACCAGCTGGAAACTTCACAGCACAGGGCAGTGAATCAAATAGAGCATAAATTAAATGATAGTGCAAATTAGTCTTGAAGTGTTTTTTGTTTTACAGCCAGTCCAACCATGTGGTGCTAAACTGGAGTTTACCAGGTGGGTTCACCAGCAAGGGAGCTGCAGAACCTAAGCATAGTCCTGGGAGTTTCCTAGCAGTAGTTTTATGTGCAGAATCTTATGCCATTGGGAAATAGAGGCTTTACAGCATCTGGTTGCATAAAGTTTGTTTCTATAGTCTTTTGTATCTATAAATGTGAAATTGGCAGTATGGGCAGTAATGATCTGCATCCTTGAAGATCTTGATGAAGAGAGGGACGAAGCAGCACCCGAAGCAGCACCTGGAGCCAAAGGGGAGATGGACATGCACAGAATGATTTCTGCCTTCCCTTTCCTGCTGGCCCCTGCCTTGTTCTGTCTGCCTTTTCACTGTGTGAATCCCCTTCTTCCCAAGTCTATTAATGTTTAAAGTGTCTTCCAAAAATTTTATCTTCGCTTCTGACACATTCATGAGTCTGTTCCTGAGCCTGATTCTAAATTACAGTTGGGAAGGAGACAGTGTTGTACTAATTTCTGCTTGTCTTATGAAAAGTGAAACATACGGGATAAATTTAGCAATTTTGCATCCATCCCCTGTAGCCATGATGACTGTATCTAGGAAAGACAGGATGGCTTCTCATCAAGTGGAGAAGGGCAAACTGTCTGTATAGGCACTACCTAGAACTTTGATTTTTAATTACTCATTTTTAACCTTCTGCTGTGCTGAATCTGCACAGTGCCCATGAAAACTTACCCAACCATGCACAGGCTGGTGCACAGGAGGTAGGACAGCTTGCCCAGTCGGTAGGTGACCTGGGTGGTGATGTGCTGGCGGCAGGAAGGGCAGATTGTGGATGTTGGTTTGCTGGAGAAGATCCCTGTCACGATGATGGGAGGCTGGGGCACCAAATAAACTGAGTTCAGGAGGAGAGGAGAAGCAGCCAAATTAGAAGCACAGGAAATATTTTGCAAGTTATAAAGCCTAAACTGGGAGAATGGGGGTTCCTAATGTGGCATCCATGTTATTATTGTTGATTTCAGGTGTATTCCTAAGAGCCACTGTGCTGATTCTGTGTGTCCCCACCACCCTCTGTGGATGTACTCTGACACTGAGGGTTTGTCTTCTGATATTTAAGATTATATGAGAATCCTTGTTCTCCCTGAAGGAAAGATTTGAAGGAGGTTGGGGAACTTTCTGGATCAACTTTTCAGTAGTTATGAGAAATTAATCAAAGCAGTTACTCTTGCACCTACAAATCAGCTGTAGGTGTTTGTAGCTATAGCTGCTAGTGCTGTTCTCAGTTAGTCTCCAGCTCATGTTTTTGCAGTCTAGACTTGACTGTCATATTCCCTGAGGGGCACACCCCTTGTAGATACACGAAGGATATTTTTTTCAGAAATGTTTTGAGTAAAAAAATACCATTTTAAGGATCCTAAAACATGTTTGGGGTACAACTTCACACTCTAGCCTGAGGCAAAACTTGAGGAGTGGGAAGGTATCTGTTAGATAGCTAGGATAGAGAATGTCTGAGTTTAAGTGCCTTCTGGTTTTAGGGATATTTAAAAATGTATGTCTGCTTTCCTCCTGCATGAGGTGTTACTGACTGTTCTTCAAAGCCTTTCCTCAGCAAATCCTTTGAGCTTCTCCACTTCATAAAGGTGACTAGAACAGGAACACTGGCCTTAAAATTATTTATTCTGAAAGCCCTGGCTTCTGGCCTTTTTGGTTTGGTTTGTTTTTGGGTTTTTTTAATGGGTACTTGTGTAGATTGGCTAATGCTGGACAACCAAGGCTGAATTCCTGGTACTGTTATGCTTAGTTTATCACCTGACATTTCTGTGGGAATTCCCCAGCTCATGGGGCTGTGACTGGGTCAGCAAGGTCCCACCCCGTGTGTGGGTGTCCAAGCCAAGCCCATTTCCCTCCTGCTGGGCCGCGCTGCCCCAGCTCAGCCCCGGCCTTACCCGGCTCCTCCACGATGGTGGTTTCCCGGTAGGAGTAGGGTGGGGGAGAAGGGTACTCATAGCCCCCTGTGCAAACAAAAACAGGACAAAATGTGTGAGGAACAGCAGCTCCTGGCTCCCAAAAACCCCTGGAGTGAGACAAGAGGGGCCTGCAGGGAGTGCCACGTCCAGCACAGGGAGAAGCAGCCGCAGAGGAGCTGCAGGGGCTGGCTGGCCTCGCTTTTATAGAAGCTGAGAAACCAAATAATTTCTTAGGAAAGGCAGCAACTCCATCATTCCAGCATAACACTGTCATGATACTCAATCTTAATTTAAGGACTTCACAGATAAAGGACCCACAGCACTTCTACCTTCAGTGGTAATTACCCTTATTTAGTATTTAGAGCCTTTTTACTAGTTCAAACTTTATCAGCTTTCAACAAAGGTATTTCATTACACTCTGTTCTAGAAAGAAAAAAAAAAGTTAAAATATCTTTTTCTTTTTGTTTTGGAAGAAGGGAAGCTGGTGACTAAGACACCTCAAGCTTTTTCAATTCTTTTGCTAATCTTTCAAATTAAGAATGCAATCAGCCTACCTGAGGTGAAATAAATCACTGTATTAAAAAAATACATTCATGAATACATTCAAAATAAATCCAAGTAAAAAGCTGTACGGGCAGCTGGCGTGGATGTGGTACCAAACATGGGGCTGCTCTGGGGCAGGAAGACAGTCCCTGAGAGAAATCTTGGTTGGTCAAGCCTGGGCAGCATTGGAGAAACTCCCACCCCCAGGCAGAGCAGCCCTGAGTCCAGCTTGTGCTCAAACCTTTCACAAATGATGTGGGTGCAACCAGGGAATGAATGAGCCCACAGGGGTACAATGGAATATAAAACCAGGATTTTCCAGAGTGGGATAAAATACAGTGGCAAAGATGAAAAAAATGTTAGCAATATTTTCTTGAATGGCTTGCCAGAAGTGGTAGAGATTTGCAATGGCATTTGGGTTTTGTGGTGGTGGGCTGGTGTTTAGTTTTTGGTTTTGAGGAGTTTTCTGTTTGGTTTTTTGGTTTGATTTTTAGGGGGCGTTATTTTTAGGGAAAAAAATTGTAAAAAAATTAAAACTGAAATAATTTCCTTCTGATTTAGAAAAGGAATGTGCTTAGTACAGGTGAGCTCCCACTAGCTGTGTGTCAGTGGAGGATCTGCAGCTCAGTGCTGGGTGTGGGCACTGCTGTGCCTTGCCTGAGTGGCTCCAAGTGAAGGAGACTGAGAGGCTCCTTCTGCACAGCCTCCTGCAGGCTCTGCTGAGCTCAGAAAAAGGCCAGAGAGATCTTTGAGGACAAAAATATTTACAGAGAGAGCTGATCCAAACGAAATGTCTGAAAATGAGTCAGGTTTAGAGGCCCCTGGCTGACACATCCAGCATTATTGGTTACTGCCTGACCTCTCATTGGGAGCTTTTCTCCAGTTCTGTCCAGTAAGTGGCAATTTCCTCAGCAGCAGAAGGTAAGGGAGGTGCAATCACTGAGCATGGGGAGTGTTGTGAGGTGCTTGTGTGGGTGTGAGGGCAGTGCCTGGGTCCAGAAGGAAAAGCCCACCCAGGAGAGCAGCAGCTCCTGGCACCTCCTGCAGCCCTGGAGCTGAATTGTCATCACTGCATCCCTGTAGGAGCCTGGGGAGGGCAGCTTGGCCAGCAGGGACCGTAGGGAAAAGGCCAGAACTCTAAAACTAGATGACAATTTGAGCAGGACATAGCCCATCCATGTACAGAGTTTGCTGGCTGAACACTTGCTCGTTAGGAATATGAAATTATTGTAGCAATACAGCTGCAATAAAGCATGTGGTTTTTAAAAAAAAATTATTAACTAAACTAAAAATTATTAACTAAAAAAATTATTAACAAAAATAATTATTAAGTAAATAATTTTAAACCTTAAAATTATTAAATAAAAAATTATTAACTAAATTAAAATTATTTACTAAAAATTATTAACTGAAAATTATTAACTACAATTTGTTGCCATTAGTTGGAGCTGTGGGTGCTGAGAATTTTGAACTTTAAAGGGACAGGAACATTTTAATGATGTTTCTATTAGGAGACCCTATCCCCACAGAGGCTTTCTAAACCCATCACACCCTGGCAAGGTTGGGCCTCAGATGTGCTCGGTGATGAGCTGTGTGGGTAAATGGAGGTGGTATAGAATGGAATCTCATCCCCTAAAGAGTTGCAGCTGGGCCAATTACTAACGATTAGGAGCAGGCCTGATGTTAACAGGCCACAGCTGTAGCCAGTGAGAGCAGTGTTATAACAGAGTGGGTTGGGGGAACTGGAGTCAGGGGGTTGCTGTGAGGACAAGGAACAGTCAGCACTTGGAGGAGCTGCCCATGAGAACCATCACGGAGGTACGAAACCCTGGCAATATGGAACCAATGCAATGTAATGACAATAGAACTCTTGCAATGCAATGACAACACTGGAATCCAGCCCCAGGGAGCCCCCGGAGCCCCCCAGCCCCGCTCACCGTCCTGGCCCAGCGGCGGCGCCGAGGGCTCCGGGAACCGCGCGGGGTGCGGCTCGTACATCACCAGGGGCACCTGCGGCCGCTGCTTCTCCGCCGCCATCCCTGCGGCTCACCTGGAGAGATGGGCAAATAAAACCTTCCCTGAGGGTCACCTGGAGACAAGGGCAAAATAAAACCTTCCCTGAGGGTCACCTGTGAGACAAGGGCAAATAAAACCTTCCCTGAGGGTCACCTGGAGAGATGGGCAAAGTAAAACCTTCCCTGAGGGTCACCTGGAGAGAAGGGCAAAAGAAAACCTTCCCTGAGGGTCACCTGTGAGACAAGGGTGAATAAAACCTTCCCTGCAGCCCACCTGTGAGACAAGGGCAACCCAAAACCTTCCCGAGGCTCACCTGTGAGAGAAGGGCAAACCAAAGCCTTCCCGAGGCTCACCTGCCAGAGAAGGGTAAAATCAAACCTTCCCGAGGCTCACCTGGAGAGAAGGGCAAAATAAAACCTTCCCTGCGCCTCACCTGCCGAAATAAAGGCAAAATCAAACCTTCCCTGCCTGATTCTCCCTGCCCTGGGTTTGCCAGTGCTCCTGTAGCTCCTGCTTCTCACACTCGGGGGTGCTCAGAGGGGAATTAGCAGTTCTCACACCGTTTTTTGCAGGATGGAGAGCAGTCAGCTCCTGTAACACTTCGTGATGAGGAAGGTGGAAGGCAGGAAATACCATCTTAATAAAAGAAATATCAGCATTTCTTTGTGCTGGGAAGCTAAAGATGTTCCCCCAGAAAACACTATTCAAAGTGTGCAAACTCGGGACTGAAAGAGTTACCTGTGCAGAAAAGAAGCTATTCTTTTCAAGTAATCAAAAAAAAGGAAGAGCACACTTGGAGCCCCTGTGAAAAACCTTCATGTGTGATTAAGTCAGTGCAATCAGCGGCAATTCGGATCCGTCTTTCTTCGGGTTATTGTGCAATCTTATCAGCGTTGTTATCGTGACCAGTTTTGTCCTGTGAAACTATTGTCTCATCGGTAGGTGACAGGCTTTTGTTGGGAAACATCCTCATTATGGGTGACTGCGCTGCCTGAGGCTCTGAGCAGGATGAAACCACAAAATGTGTATTTTGCAGGTGTTGGCAGGAGCTGATCCGCAATAAAGGCGGGTGGGAGGAAGAGGACGGGGATAGAGATGTGTGTTTGCATCCCTGCAGCAGAAAGGCGATAATTATTCTTAGCTGCCCCTTCAAGCAGCATTAACTGGTTGATTTCCTACTAATATTTACTGGAAGAGTGCTTTGCAGAAAAAAGGGACAGCCTTTTTCCACAGGTCAGCGAGTGTTTTGGGGGAAAAGGGAAGTTTTCGGTGAAAAAAGGAGCACAGAGGCACAAACTGTCCGAATGTGTGAGGTCAAAGAAAAGCAGCGGAGGAATTGCCGGGTAAGGCAGGATGGTCCCAACAGGTCTGTTTGCAAGGGGTACTGGAGGGGGAGGACGAAACAGGGAGGATCAGTAGTGCTGAGCTAAAGCATCAGCCCCTCAGGGAGAAAAAATAAAAAGGGATTTGAAAATAACACCAGGGAAGATGTGCTGCAATTTTCGCAAATCTGGATGAACGGCAGGTAATATGAAAAATGGTAGCAGAATGAATCATTAAGGGAATAGGATGGTGTGGAGAAAAAATCAGAAATAAAGCATTGGCCGTGTTAAGGCGAAGATACCAAAGGAAATTGCAAATACATGGATTGGAGAGGATGGCTGGAGAAAGTGTAATTGTTACAAAGGAGCTAAACCAGGGGATTGGGAATGGCAGAGGTGTTAACAGGCCATTGATGAAGCTTCATGAGGATCCCACCGAGAAGAAAAACGGTGAGTCAAGGGAATTTGGGTAGGATGGAGCTGTGAGAAGGAAGGGAGAAGGAAAGGAGTTTGTCGGCAGTGACTGTGGCTCAGGAGCGCGGTGATCGATAATGAACGTGACATTATCCGGTGTTGGCCAAGAGCTGCTCCCCTGGGACAGGGATTAGTGGGGAAAATTACAGGGAGTCTCCAAGGTTTTGTCTTATTCCTATCTTGGTGCACTAAATGCTGGGTGGTGTCCGTTTGGGTGACACTTCTGCAGAATTCCTCTCGCTGCGAAACAGGAAAAAGAGGGAAGAGCTTTTGAATTGCATCCAGTGCCTGTGAGCCCAGGCAGGGGCAGGAGGGAGTAATGATGGCTAACACGGTGAGAACTTGCCAAGGCTCCTGCTGAGTGCCAGCGCACACTGAGCAATCCCGGCTCCGCCCGACGATGGGATAACATCACCGGGGGGATGCGCAGGAGAGCGGGGAACGCTGTGGGATGCCGGGTTTGTGTTGGATCTGTTGGGGCTGAGGCTGATAAAGCCCTGAATTCTCTCCTTTCAGTTCCTTGTTCTGCCTGCGGCAGCTCTGTGAGCCGGGAGGGAGGAGCTGCCCCGGGGCTGGGGGGGCTCAGCTCCTCAGCCTGGGTGGGAGGCAGCACCAGGGGCTCGGGTGCCCTCTGGGCATGAATGCTGAGCGTCCAGAGGTCAGGAAAGGCATTTTTAGGGATATTTATGCAGCTCTGCAGACCCTTTAATTTGCTATATAAGCCCTCACTCTCAGCTCCTGGTCCCAGCCGTGTATAAAGTGCCCGAGAGCCCTTCAGGGCTGTGACTCCCAAACCTGCAGCTGTTGTTGCTATAAATTAGAGCAAAGGATTTCCCTCTTTTTCAGATGTTGGCGAGGAAGATACAGGAAAGATCGGTGTGAGTAGCCCCGGAGAAAAAGCTCATAGGGAGAAATACGTATGGGTAGCAGGTAGCAGCTCCTGCAGAGCAGGCAATGCCCTGTAAGCCTGTCTGCAGCGACAGCCAGGAGGTCACCATGGACAGCTCAGGGGGATGTGAGCCGCCCTCTCTGCAGCCACCCTGAGCAAACAGAGCAAGGGCAGAGCAGCCCTGGGGCTCTCCTGCCGTGGGCCTGGGTTTGTCCAGCAGATTGACTCCAACTCCTGCTAAGTGCGTGATTTGCAGGCAGAACTGCACAGTCCAGGGGCACCGAAACACTTCCCTGTCTTCTCTCAGGTCTTAGTCTCGTCTACACATGGATATAAACCGGCTTGCAGGGGAAAATAAAGCTGACTTTAAGTCCCGTGGAAATCAGTATTTAAAACAAGAAGTAACTCACACCCTGAGGGATGTGCACAAAGAGCCGATTCAGTCAGTGCAGGTAAGCACCGATCTCTCTGTTCCGGGAAGGAGAGACCCCAGGGAAGGATGGGCAGGCAGTTTCCACCATCCTCCTCTGATTTGCTCCAGGATCTGGTGCTGGGTGTGAAGAGCAGCCTGGCGCAGGCAGGCAGGGCTGATGAGCTGTGAAATTCCAGGGCACAGCCCCGCTCTGCCCTGCTGGCTCAATAACCCCGCGGGTGGGATTCATCCCAACCCATCTCTGCTGGGAAAGGGGTTTCATTTTTTCATTTGGAAACCAAAGTTCCCTGCAGCACTAATACTTCTTCCAGGGTCATAGCTGGCTGGCAAGGATGGCATCTCAGCCAGCAGTGACTTTATCAGAAGTGTTTGATCTCCATTCCAGCTTCATCTGCTGTCAGTGTGGGATTTGGTGTTCAGTGTTCAGAGACAGAAAAAAGGGAATATGGAGTTTGGGAGGAAACTCTAAGATTAGGGTGTTTGAAGGATATAGAGTGCTACATTCAAAAGTTTGGCATTTTGGAAGATTAGCATTAAAACTTTATAGTAAATGATCTCCACATTTCATGGACATGTGGAGGATTAGCAGTTTTCTCCAGAGGCCTGCTGGCTTCCAGGACACTGGCCCAAAGGCTTTCGTTTGCTGAATGTGTTCTGGTTCTCCTGCCATCACTAGTTTAACATTTTCCTGGGCATTTAGCCCTTCCAGCTGTGTTTATGAGGCAATTTAAATTTCTGATATTTTGAAGAGTGGCCATAAAATGCCATTGCTGGCATGCAATTACATCCAGGGCTTGAACAATATCAAGAGCCTGTTTCACCTGATTGAAGCAGTTAATTCCAGTTTCTGGCTAGCAATGAAACACTGAATTCCTCAGTGGAAAGATCTTTTCCCTTTAGTCCAGGGTTGGTCATTTCAGGTAACATTTCACAATGTGCTGAGGGTTTTCAGATGTTCAAAAAGGAATAGTTCCAGCTCTAATACAGACAAACATTACAGAGGAGCAGGACTCAGGTATTTGCCTATTCTCATTCTTAAATAGAAGCTAAAAGAGAGGACTGCTGGCAGCAAATGAGAATTTGGACTTTAGAAAGCATTCATTATATCTGGAGTAGACAAGCTTTTCAAGGAGATGAAGAACACTCTGCCAATTCCCCATTCTTTACTCATGAAATTAATTTTTTAATATCACAATTTTTTATTCTGGCTTTTAAGCCTGAATCAGGTTACCAGCATCTTCAAATGGAGAGGATGTAGCTGAGGGGGACTGGCTAATATGCATCAAATTTCCTGGTGCAAACTCTTCACCTGCTTCCCTTTTCTTGTCTGTTCACTGCCTTGGCTCTCTCCCTGCTGTGTGCACTCCCAGGCACTGCCTGGGTTATCCAGTCCTGTCCCACATCAGATGTTTGTGTTGGGTTAGTCCCTCATGAAAGGAGCCCTGGTCTATAATTCAGCACATTTCCTGCTCCTGTTGCTCTCACCTTAAAGCAATTCAAACCACTGTAAACTTTCACAAACCTTCCAGTCTGGAATTATTAATAGTAGTTTCTTGCTGTGTGCTTTTGTGCCAGCATCATGCTTTTACAGAAAACCTTCTCCCCTCGAGCCTGCCCAGAGAACATTCCTGTCCCTTCACAGGACTGAGCAAGGTTTGAGTCCTTTTCATTTCTCTGCAGTGAATTCATCCTTCTTGTCCATGAATGGTCAGTGACCTCTGTCCTCAGCCCATGGAATGGCATGAATGTCATCTTGTATTTAATGGAAAAGTTGTCTGCAGAGTAACCCAGCAGCACTTATTTCCTTTTCCCAGCCACCTCACGCTGGTGGTTTGTATTTAAGTTGTCATTAACCAGCTACAGGTCTTTCTCCTCCAATGTCATTCTGTACTAATGAACTCCCAGCTTGCAGCTGAAATTTGGGGTAGTTTTTAAAGTGGGCTGCTTTGTTGCATTATAATGCACACAAATACTGCCACAGCAGGTCTCCAACTTTTCTTATTCTGTGTAATAGATTTTCTGCTTCCATAATTTGTTTCTCAAGTCATACATTTTATTAGCCACTCTTATATTTCTGCCAAGGTTATTAATTAAAATACTGAATAAGATCCATCACTCTTCCTGTGCTAACCTTTGATGCAAACCAGGTTTATCTATTAAACCTTGTTCCTTAGTTTACTGTTTGAAGTATAATCCCTTGTTCCCTTGAGATGACCAACTTTATTCACATTTAAAGGGCACTTGCTGTGAAGGGTGAGCACAGCTGAGCCCTGGGATTGCATTAGAACTGGTCCCTCCCTAATTACCATTCCAAAAATAGAGTAATAACCACCAAAGGGAAGTATTGTCCAGTGGTTTGTGCATTAACCTAGACTGGGGTAAAAAATGGGCTCAGTTCCTGTTCTGACGTTTAGCAGTTAATTAATCTTGGTTTTCCTTAGGTCTGTTGTGGACAGAAATGCTGTTTTGGGGAGACACTACATCAGTTCTGCTGTGACATGGTCACATTTGGTTATGCCTTAAAGCTGGACCAACAGAAGATGGGAAATGCTGAGTTTAGATTCAGCCTTGGTCATCTATGAACACAATTTTGTCTTTCACATTCTCTTTTAGCTTTCAAAGTTGAGGGCAGCCTCACACAGTTGTTTCCAGCACTTAATCATTACTTTAAAAATTGATGTTTGCCAACTTTTAATTTAATTCCTTTATAGATGAACATTCCCTCACCAACAGCATTGACTCATGGGCAGCCAGCATTTCATTTACAACCTTTTAAAAATAATCTCCATAACTTGTCCTTCAAATGAAAGCTGATAGAGCAGCCCAAGTCATGTGTCCTACAGCATCTGGAGCTGGTTTGGCAACTCTTACAAAGTTATTATGAATAAATCCACTTAAAGCAAGCAGGTGTGTGCCCTGCTTTTAGGTGTGAGCTAAGATCTTTCCTATGGTGCATTAGTTTGAATTTCTATCCTTATTACTGCTCATTTCCACCTTCTCAGAAAGCTCCTTTTCCTCCCTTCCATCTCTGATCTGTTCTAGGAGAAAGAGACAATATCCTGAGAAAAATCTTTGCCTCCAGATTTTAGGAACAAGAGATTGTAGATTTTCAGAGCTTGCCAATTCAATCAGGAGAAGTGAACATTTGAACATTGAACAGGGAGAGCCAGAGGTGCCACACTGCCCAGCTCTGGGTCTGCCCCAGCCCTGTCCCTGCCCCTCTCTGCCTCCCAGCAGCACACACAGGGTGACCCCAGCCCATCTGGCAGCTCCTACCTTTCTGTAGCTCTGGCAGATCCTGGGGCAGCAGGGAGGCTTCAGAAGGGGCTCAGTGCAGCCATGTCTGAGCCCGGCTGTGCGTGGGGACAGAGGCACAGCAGGGCAGGGACAGGGCCCCGCCGTGGCTGTGCTGTGACACCCGCGGCAGCCGGCCCTGCCCAGGCTGTAATTAGCCCAGTTTGTCACAGCCCCAGCCTCTGCTCACGCCTGCTCTGTCACACGAGGAATGCTGTGGGACTGGCTTCCACCAGAGGATGTTTTTGTTGGTTTGTTTTATTCCCAATATCCCAGAAATTTTCCTTTGTGCTAAGCTGAAAGAGGTGCTGAGAAGCAGCACAGAAATAACTTGAGGAATGGAGAGAAAAGTGTATCCTCACCCACTGAGTTCTCTATGAGAAAAAAAGGATGAAAAACCACAGGTACAGGTGGATCTGGGGCTCTGGTATTTTATTACTGAGATCAGTGATCACTTTAAATTTCTGACCAATTGAGTGTGCTTGGATGAGCAAGGATCTCTGGGCAGGCTGGTAAATATTGATATTTTAGCTGGGATCTTCTTGGTAACCAGGTCTGTGGCTGAACTGGATTTTTGTTAAATAGATGCTTTGTGGTGGGTTGCCAGATACCCACCCAGATGCTCTTGTTCTCCTCTTCAACAGTGAAAATAAGATGAAAATGTTCTTCACTGAAAATAAGATGGAAATGCTCTTCAGGTGAGATGAAGTCACATACCAATCACCATCCCAGGCAAAGCAGACTTGACCTGGGGAAAACCAACTGAATTTACTATCAATTAAAATATATTGGAAAGGTGAGAAAGAGAGACAAAACCACCTCCCTCAGATGCCACACATCTGGCACCTCCAAGTGTAACAGTGGCCCTGTGAGCCTCTCAGTCAGAATTGTTTTTATTAATCTGAACCTCCTGCAGAACTGTTTTATACAACGATCTTCCTCCACAGCAGGAGCCCATCCCCAGAGCTCCCCTCAAGGATGGAGCAGGATGCCCTGGGTTTGTCTGGCAGACTCACATCTCTAGCACAGAACGTGCTGCTGGCTCAGCTCCTGGGCACAATCTTGTTTAAGAAAGGGCTGCAGCAGTGCAGGAAGCCCCTGAGCTTGGAAAGGCAGGATTGTACAATAATTAGCAAAATGGAATTTTATATTTCCCAGTACAGCTGGGAAACTGCCATGGGAACAGGAAGAAGAGAGGGAACTGCTGTGGACTCCAAGTTTTTCATGTCCCTTTTGTCACCACAACTTGGACACTCTGGAAACAGATTTTTTGTTGTTGTTATGGATGTTTTGGGGGGTTTGGATGCTGTTAATGGTGACAGCACATCACCTGCCTCTCCCCAGACATGAAGCACAGGTACAGAGCCCTGACTCAGATTTGCTCCCCTGCCAAAGAGGAGCTCAGCACTGAGTGCACAGCACACATGATCAGGGCAGCTGCAGACTCACCTCCCAAGAGTCACATCTCCAGGCTAAACTAGAAATATGGAAGGATGGCTGACAGTAGCTGTGGCTGATCCCATTTCTGCCTTTCAAATCTTTGCTCTTTCACAGGTTTCTTATGTGATATTGGACTCCTCTGTGTTGTCTTCATGTAAGGAAAAATAATAGACTGATTGTAATAAATCAATTTCAGTAGAAATGCTAAGATGCTGCTTTATTGAAACTCAAATGCTTTGTGGAGAGGCTTTATTTTGACAATATTTTTTTTTAGTAAAGTCACAACATGTTTGTACTGTAATTTCTTAGAGGTGCTTTGAGGTCTAGGGAAAACAGTTGGGAAGAAAAAAAGAGAAGTGTCAAAATAGTAATATCTGTAGAAAAAAAATGGATTTAAGAAGAGCCCTTTTATATATTTACATATCAGAAAATCAGTGTGGGGAAAAGGGGCCATTTCTTAGGGGATGGGTGTCTTTCCTTGTCCTTGAACAGCCAAGGAAAAGAAATGATGGAACTATGAGTGCATCCAGAAGTACTCATGCACAAGAAATTCTGGCTGTGATGCAGGATGGTTTAAGTGCTTGAATATTTCCAGCAGCTTTAATTCCCTCAGTGCTGCCCAGCTGGCACCTGGGCACGGCCCTGCCCTGGCTGCAGCTCCCAGGGCTCTGTGCAGGGGCCAGGGGCAGTGCCAGCTCTGTGCCCTGCTCCTGATGGCACTGTCACCTCCAGCCTTTGGTGTAAATGTGCAGGGGGCAGTGCCAGCTCTGTGCCCTGCTCCTGGTGGCACTGGGTGCTCTGTCACCTCCAGCCTTTGGTGTAAATGTGCAGGGGGCAGTGCCAGCTCTGTGCCCTGCCCCTGGTGGCACTGGGTGCTCTGTCACCTCCAGCCTTTGGTGCAGGGGGCAGTGCCAGCTCTGTGCCCTGCCCCTGGTGGCACTGGGTGCTCTGTCACCTCCAGCCTTTGGTGCAGGGGGCAGTTGTGACAGCGCTCACAGGGGTCTTATGTTGAGGGAAGAGATGAGGATCTGACTCCATGTTTCAGAAGGCTGATTTATTATTTTATTATATATATTACATTAAAACTATACTAAAAGAATAGAAGAAAAAGGTTCATCAGAAGGCAAGCTAAGAATAGAAAGGAAAGAATGGTAACAAAGGCTCTGTCTCTGGACTCTCTGTCTGAGCCATCTGACTGTGTCTGACCATTAATTAGAAACATCCAACATGGGCCAATCACAGATCCACCTGCTGCATTCCACAGCAGCAGATAATCATTGTTTACATTTTGTTCCTGAGGCCTCTCAGCTTCTCAGGAGGAAAAAATCCTAAGGAAAGGATTTTTCATGAAAAGATGTCTGTGACAGGCAGTGCCAGCTCTGTTCCCTGCCCCTGGTGGCACTGGGTGCTCTGTCCCCTCCAGCCTTGGCTGCAGCTGAGCTGGAGGGGTGCAGGGATCCTCCTGCCTCCTGCCAAGCTGCCTTTGTCCCTCTGTGCTGCCCTGTCAGTGATGCCCCAGCCTGTGGGGGAAGTTGGGGGTTTAAACTTTGGTTTACATGTGTATCACTGGCTTTGTTTCCCAACCCTAATTACAGTGCTTGCTGTAGGAGAAACAGTGTGAGGCTTGGGAGGGGAGAGATGCTATCAGCCCTCTGAATATCATGTGTGCTATCAGGGACAACAAGGGTGTAATAACCATTATAAATTAGTCCATCAATGATGACTGCTTTTCCTATCCTTGTAAAAAAAAAGCAAAATCCCTTGCTGCATCTAGGAGCTGCTCACCATTATTGGTGGCTTCTTTCCCATTTTTGCTTGCAGTTTCTCAAAGGATGGGAAAACTGGATTCAAGATTTTTATGGGGTTTTTTTCCTGCATGAAGCTGGTAGCCCTATTTCTGACTCTGGATGTTGTAACTGTGGAGTTAAGATCAGAAGGATCTTAGTGTGAGATGAAGACTGACAATTGTCAATTCTCACCTGGGGATTGCTGCAGAGCACTGCTGGATATCCAGCCCTTGGTGACCCAGGCAGGGGAGGCTCTGGGAGGTTTGGAGCCTGGCCCAGGGCAGGACAGAGCACCCACCAGAGCAGCGAGGACAGGGCCTGCTCACCCACCTGTGCAGGTGGAATGGGGCACTAAGGAGATTTTGTGTCTCTCCATTGACTTTAGGGGGGCCTCAGACAAGTGGCTCATGCTGTGCTCCTGACTTGTAGGTGGGTGAAACTGAGATTTAATTCTCTCTTTGATCCCATTAAATAGTGAATATGTTCTTTGAAGTGAGATTGCCTCTTTCTTGCTGTTTTGTGCTCAGGTCTAGCCCAGCTGACTGCATCTTGTGTTAAAGCATGACAAAAATAAAGTTGAATTGAGATCTTATTACAGATAACTCATGTTTTGATATGGCTTCTCTGCTACTGGAAAACTAACAATGAGTACAGGTCTTTAGCTAATAAAGCTTGGAGAAAGATCAGTACCACTTTTCCAGTTACAGAAAGCAGAGCCCTTGTGCCATTCCTCCCCTGCTTACACCAACAGGTATTTGTGTGCAGCCAGTGGGATCTGGAGCTGAGTTTTGTAATTCAAGAAATTCAGTGTCTGTGAATATCCCTGCTATTGTCTGCCATTAATACAGTGCAGGGAGGAAGAATTCCTTTGCCAGGTAAAATGCCAGTTCACTGCAGGTGAACCCAGCTCCCCCTGGCTGGAACCCACCTGTCCTGTTCAGGATCTGAATGCAGCATTTTCTTGGAACACTGATTACACAAGAAGGGTAAGAGTGACTCAGACATGAAGCACCATTCTTCTCTGATAAGATCTAGAGATGAGTCAGTTTAATGTGCAAAGTAAATATTTGGGTGACACGTGGCACACAGCTTAAAGCAGAAACCACTACTGTGCAATGCTTTCCACATGAAAAATTATCTCCAGCATGACAAATTGGACACTGGCTTCTTCTGGTAATTTGCCTACTGAAGTAAGATGTAGAAAGAGCACCAGCAGCACATCATGCAGGAATCTGAAAAATCACTGTATCCTCTGAAACTCATCTGATCTGAGACCTCAGCCATTGGCCAGTTTTATTAACAGCACAACAGTCATGGGTTGTCCTGTTTCTCTTTGTTCCTTTTAAAATAACAGTTTTAAAAGCTCTGAGCTTGGTGTCAGAAAGATTTTTATACATCCATGTAGTCTTACTCATTGATGATGTGAGGCAGAAAACACTTAACAGTTTAATTAAAAATTAATCATTGAATCAAAGGAAAATGAGTGAATGTCCCTCTTGGTTTGCAAGGAATACCTTTATGAAAAGTATTTTATTGTTTTCTTATTTTTATTGTGGATTTTGAAAAAAATCCACAATCCTAACTTGGTATTTGAAAAGTTTTGAAACAATACATGGGAAAAGCCAGTGAGAACATTTCAATATTAATTCAGTTTTAACATTTTTTGCTGGTTTTGACCACTGTGGCTGTTAATGGTTTTCAAGAGGAGACTGTTCTGTTAGGTGAGAAGCCCTTGCACTCATAACAAATTCCAATTTTCTGCCACTGAGACAAATTCTTGTGCTTTCAGCCTGGAGCAGAGTTTGGTGTGGGCAGGGCAGGCAGAGCTGCAGTGGGAGCTGCGAGGTCCCTGCTGAGCCCTGGGGTGATGGAGCAGAGTGTGAAACCCCAGCAGACACCCTGCCACAGCCTGGGATTGCATCTCCTGCTTATTATCACACCTCAACAACTGCCACGGCCAGAACCATGAAGGATTAGACTCTCAGACTGGGAAAAAAAGGGAAATTGTGAAATTTCATTCAGGGAGAAGAAAGCCTGCTCTGCTGACGTGACTGTGGTGCTGACAGTGCTGATTATGCAGCTGGGCTGTGCCTGGCATGTCCAAGAGGTGTCACATTTTCTGCTTGAATTAAAGGGATTTCAGATTTCTCTGACAATGGGAATCAACAGGATTGTCACCTACATGATGCTCATGACAGAAACACCTTCTAGATCATCATGCTGGTCTGGGAAGGAAGGGCAGTGGGCCCTTAACCCTCAGGGTCATTTGGGAAGCTTGTTATCCACATCCAGCTAATTAACTTCAGTGGTGAGGACTGGGATGCTGGAAAGAGCTGATCAGCAGAGCTGGCTTGCAAGTCTGGGATGTTTCTGATGTAAGAAACAGTGTGTGGTCAGAGGCCTGAATTATTGTCTAATTGCACACTTTGGTGCACCACAGGAATAAGAATCTCAGGATTCCAGCAGTCCCTAGAACTCTATTTTATTTTAATTATACAAGTGGACAACGTGGAAAGGAGATTGAACACAGTTTAAACAGGCCAGGATATGACTGTGCTGACTTTGCACAGCCTTTGCAAAGACTTGTTGCAAGTGCAATCCAAATGTTTTAAAAGCTGCTCCCCCCAGGGAATCCTGCTGTGCACAGAGGGGTGAGTGCACTCCTGCCTTCCACCACAAGGTCTAAGGATGCAAAAGGCTCAAAACCAGTGAAAAAACACAGCAGGGGTGAGTGCACTCCTGCCTTCCACAAGGTCTAAGGATGCAAAAGGCACAAAAACACAGACTGCCAGTGCCTGGTTCCTCTCAGCAGAGGGGCTGCAAGTTCCTGCAGCCAGGAGGAGCCTGAGCCAGGGGACCTGTGACAGCCTGAGGGAGGCTCCCAAACTGCCCTAATTAACTGGGGCAGTAATTAACCTTAGTCCCTGCATGGGCCAAACCTTAGTCCCCATGCATTTTTCCAGGACTCTGCACTGGAAAATGCACCCTTTTGTTAATTTTCAGTATGCATAGTTTATGACTTTAGATGGACTTTTTTGGTTTGATTTTTTAGGTCTGTGATTCCTGAGTTTAATTTTAGGTAGTCCTGTGAAGAGCAGAGAGCAGGATTTGATGATCCTCATAGTTCACTTCCAACCTGCAATATTTTGTGTCAGCTTCTGGAAGCAAACAAAATTATCTGAAGATTATGCTTTTTTTTTTTTTTTTTTTTTTCTTTCCAAGAGAATGAAATTTAAATCTTGAGCACCTGAACCTTCCTTCAATTTCCTCATTTGAAAGGAGCAGCTGGTTAGAACATTGTTCCTGTAAGAGAAAGGATGGAAAGAGCTCAGCACAGCTGCTGGCAGTTGTGGCAGGTTAATGGCTGAATTGCTGCCATACAAATCCCAGCCAGTAAATCCCTGGAAAGGCAAAGTGTTCTTGGAATTTCTGTGCTGAGATTTTCTTGGAAGATTGCTTCACCTGCCTGGTAGGTAAAGAATGACATTTTATAAGAGAATATATATTCCTCTTTTATGGTTCAAAATCATGTCTTTTCTTACCTCTTTCCCTTGATTGAACTTCTAGAGCACTTAACAAAAAATCTGCCCGAAAAGAGGTTGCACTTAGGGAGAGCAGCATTTCCTGTGCTCTGGCTTGCACAAAGGACAAAGCAGCTTTTCTGTGTGCCTTCTGTGTCTTGATGAAGATGGTGCTGGCCAAAGAGTAATTTACACAAGTTACATGCAAATTTTACTGTATACAACTTCAGTTGTTGAGATTGTGATATGTAGAAAGCAATGTCATAAAATCAAAAACCAAAATGCACGTGAGTGTTCCATTAGCAAACTGTGTTAAGATGGAAAGCTCTGGAACTGTGCAGCCAGGCCAGCAGCCGGAGTGCAGGGTGGATCCCAGCCCAGGGGCACACACGGCAGCTCCTGGCTCGTCCTGGTCTGTGCTGGGTGCAGCTCACCCGGCTGGGGTTGGTGAGAGGCTGCTGCCCTCTGCAGCCTGCAGAGCTCCAGAGCTCGGGACGGTGGCACTGACAGGACCAGGGCACCTCTGTCCCCACTGCTGCTTGCTTTTAGAAGCCTCAGGTTAGAATGCATTCGTATTTGATACCCCAAAATATCTGCTTCCAAGTAGTTTTACAGGATAGTTGACAAAATGAGGGAATTTCAAAACCAAACAGAAGTAATGGAAAAAACAGAGCCATCCACTTAGGTCTTTTATCATCTATTCCATCAGAAATAAAACAAGAAATACTATTGCCTATTAATGGTCACTCACAAGGTCTGTAGCCCAGTATCTCATCTCTTACATGAAGATTACAGCTTAAAAGCAATGAATCCTTTCCATCACTGAGTTCAAAGTAGGCCACTCAAAGATCTGTGTGGGGACAGGATAATGGGATTTTCTTCTGTAGCTGAAGTTGGGGCCAGAACCTGCAGTGCTCCATAATCCCTTCCTCACACTTTAGGTGCCTTTAAAGTTATTTTTGGACTTGCTCCAGGTGTCCTCTCCTATCTGAGTGACCCTGTTGTTGAGCCTTGGGCAGCAGCTGAGGTATCAAGACCTTATTAAAGTGATCCCTTCTACTTTGTGTGCAGTGCTTTTCCTGACAGAAACAAAAGTCACAGCAGGAAGTTAGTCTTGTGGCTGGAACAATTCTCTGAAACTTGTCCAGCAATGTCCAAATGTTTATCAGTCTGTGTTTATCTGTCTTGAAACTATGTCAAGAGGGACTTGCAGAGAGTTAAAGGTGTGCACAAGTAGTCCAGGAGATCAGGGAGGGAATTATCCTGAAATCAGCTGTAAGCAGGATGGTTGTTAAGGTACTTACTGTACTGTAGAATTTGCCTAATGCTCTCCTGTCAGGCTGTGAAACCACATCTTTATGTTAGGGTATGTCCCTTCTAATTTACAAGTCACTTCTGCTCAGTTTAAAGCCATTTCCTGCTATTTCAGGTTTCAGTCCCAAAAAAGTGCTGAAATTCCACCCTTTTTAATGCAGTCCTTGTTCTGCAAGCCCTATAAAAAAGCAGCCAGGTACCCTGCAGATGTTGGTAGCTGTGATCACTGTGGGCAAGTGAAAACCACACTGATGCAGCTTTATTTTCTCTGGCCTGAAGAGATGAACTGTGCTCCTGTTTACTCTTGTGGTACCAGCTGCCTGGGCTGCTGTGTCCCTCACCTGGATGCAGCTGTTCCAGCTCCTGGGTGAGCCAGGGAACATCCCTGTATTTGGTGACAGCAAAATTATTAACCCCCTCCCCAAGGACCAGAAGTGAGGCACACTGGAGAGCTGACCAGGCTGGGTAATCTAAAAAGTGCAGGAACTGGGAATTCTCCTGGCTATGTGTGTGAGCTATGTGCACAGAAAGAAAAAAAGAATGAGACAAAAGAATATGTCAAAGAAAGAGTTATTGTGCTCTGAACTCCTTGGGCTGTTCTTGTGGAAGGTCCTTAAAACCCTGACCCAGGAAGATGGAGATAACTCCAGCAGAGCACATCCAAAGCTAATTTGTGTGAGTGTTGTCAGGAGGCACTGTGGGAGAGAGATGATGACTTTGTGCCAGCACAGGGCATCTTGAGCACCAGCTGAGTGCTTCAGTTGTGAGTTCAGCTTAGTTTTGAAGTGTCTGAAGTTCTGTAATGCCACTTTTAATTTTAAAATGGTTTTGAGTATGTTGGGCTGAAAGAGAAGATACAGAGGACTCCTTCAGCACAAAACTCTGACCTGGGCCAGCTGTATTTCACTGGACACTGGTTTCAGGAGGATTTCAGTGCTGCACATGAGCTGCTCTATTTGCTTCTCAGATATTTTGCCAGGCAAGATGCCCAGTGATTATGTACTGAAAGATCAAGAGAGACACTGGTGCTCCTAACCAAGTGATTTCACTTTCAGAGCATGAGGAACTCATGCAAGTGACAGGTCAGAGAGCAGATTAATTTGAGCACAGTGTGCTTCTCTTGAGCAGCCCTGCTTGGAGGGGAAGTGTTTCTTCTCAAAAAATAATAATTAAACAAGAGTGAGTTAGATTATGTACCTCTGGATACGCTTTGCACTGCTCTGTCTCTCATTAACTCTTGCAAAATTACTGGTCAGAGAAATTGATTATAACTCATCTGTTTCATGGTGCCTCTATCAATTAGGAGCAATGACATTATGCAAGAAATTAAAAGATGATAAAACCTTTCATGGCTGAACCTAGTCCTTTTCCTTGACCCCTTTTCTCCTGGCATCCATTTCATTTTATTTCTCAGAAAATGGTCAGATCACTGATTAATTGATTAATGCTGTGAAATACAGAAATTTTTCTGCAGAGAAAATGGAATATTTCTCTTGCTGTGCTGTTGGTTGAGTGCTGCTCTCAGTGGCTCATGGTAGAAGGGCTCAGAGTTTCCTGGAGCAATCAGACAGACTGGTGCATTAAGAAGCTCAGAAATACTATTTCTTTTTCCTTTTTTTGTCTGTCAGCTATGACACTTTCCCATCAGCCTTTGCAAGTCTCTGGATTGTTGTAACAGCATTAATCAGCATTTTTGACAAAACCCAAATGACAGAGAAAGACCCAGAGTTGCCTCATCAATGCTTTTGTAGGGGCTGAGCAGTCACATTCTGCCTGAGCTGACAGCTTCCTGCTCTGCTCTGAAACACTGCTGGGTGTTCCCTGGGCAGCACAGGCTCAGGGAGCTCAGGTTTGGGCTCTCAGTGTCTGCTGGGGAGGGGCTGTAGCAGGATCTGCTGGCAGGAGTGTCCCTGGCCTGTGCCTGGCTCTGATGTGCTTTGTGCGGAGGAATTACTGAAACTAAAGCAGCAAACACTCAAACACACAAAAAGTGTGAAAAATTCTGTCCCCTCCCAGCTGATCTGGAGGGGTTGGTTATCAGTACCCTGTCCAGTGGCATCCTCTGGGAATAAAGGCACTTCCAGGACAAAGGCAGGAAATGTTGATTTAAGCCTCTTACCCTCCTGACAGAGTCACTCATCAGCCACTCACATAAAACCAAAGCTGATGCACAAGGACAATGCCAAGATGTATTTCCACATTCCTGGGAACCCTGTACCCTGTTCCCCTTCCTTAGCCAGCTTGCTGCTCCAGCCAGCAGTAGCACAGCCTTTTCAGCTTAAATTCATAACCAGATTTTAAAACCTTTTGCAGCATTTTTTGAGTAAAATCATTATCCTGTGACTTAGAGTCTGCAGCATCTAAGGCTGCTCACCCCTTAAAGTTAAGAAGGGTTTTAAGATGTGGAGCTGCAGCATCCTAATCACTGAGGGATGGCTTGTGTCTAGAGTAGACTACACCCAAAGCAAAGCTAAAAGCAACAGGCAGTTTCTAATGATGATTTATAATAGATAATATCTTTAGCCCTAATTGTGTTTACTGTAAGTGAGGCCCTTGAGGGAAAACCAATACAAGCAATTTCTCAGTCAAGAATGGAGCCACAAGACAGGCACATTGTTTAAAATAAAATCCACTGCCTGCTAGTGAGCTTTAAATTTTTGGAAGGTGGAACAACAGTTGCAGGGTAAATATTTGCCTGTTAGGGTGATGCTGACTCCTAAAGACCTGACAATTGTGTCAGCATTGGCAGAAATGGAGACATCCTGGCTTGGCAACTTCCTGGTTCCTGTGACAGGAAAACAGCTGAGTTTTTGGCCCTGGGACAGTGGATTTGGAATAAGTAACAATAGTTTTATGTGTTAGCATAAGAAATAGTCCATAGTATCTCAAATAGTCCCTATTCCAACACCCCAAATTAAGACAAACTTTTTTTATTGGTCCATATTATCTCTGCAGACCATAGGCTGTAAAACACTGGTTTGGACTGGACACACATGGCAAGATGAGAAGCCCAAAATAACACCAGGATTGCTCCAATGCAAGAGCATTTTCTGGGTTCTGTGCAGAGAGCAGCCATGGAGTTGATCAGGGAAAAGGAGAGAGAGGAAACATCAAAGCTGTGGAGCTGCTTTGTCCAAAGGCCATTGATCCTTTGCTTCTCCCTCTGACACTTTTCCCCTCTGTGCCAAACAAGTGGCTGCCCCCAGATTTCATGCTGGGGAGACAGCAGAGTGTTTAAAGAGCTGAGAAATGTGTGTGGCTTGAGAAGATGGAAAATCTGCAGCAGGCTGTGGCCTGGGATGGGAGGGAGTGCTGTGTGCTCACAGGCTGCTGCTCAGATCCTGCTCCTGAGCTCTCCTGATGCTCAAAAAGCTGGGATGTAGATGCTTACCCTCACCAAATTATGGAAAATTCAGAGTGAATGCTGCAGCCCATGAATAAGCAGTGCTCCTGCTGACCCCTAGTTTGAAAAATCAGGTGTTGCTGGGGTATTTGAACTTCAACAAGATTAAATCTCTTTATTTTCAAGTCTGCTTTATCAGCACATTTTCCTTTGTTATGAAAGCACTTGAATACATAATGAGGAACTTGAAAATATGAATAATATCTGGTTTAGTTTGGTTTTACTTTGTTGGGTTTTTTTTTGTTTTGTTTGTTTGCTTTGCTTTATTTTGGTTTTTATGGTTTTTGGTGTCTGTTTGTTTGGGTTTTGGTTCTGTTTGCTTGTTTATTTTCTTTTTCACATGCATAGATTGTGGATGTGTCAGACAAAAGGGAGATCTGGGGCTGACCAATTTTTTCAAAAGAAAAGCAAGTCATCCCTGAACAATTGGGTACCTGGTGGCAGCACAGTGGTGAGGCTGCAGGGCTGCTTCTTCAATTGCCTGGCTGAAGTGAAAAATTGAAAGCAATTTCACTCTGAAGCAGCTCAAAACAAAACATGGACTGAACTGGAAAATACAGGTTGCACTAAATGGATCATTGTATTTGGCATAAAGCATCTTTGCCATGATGCAGCATTTAAGACATTCACATAATAATAATAAATAGAAATAGAAATAATAGAAATAATAATAGAAATAATAATAATAGAAATAATAATAATAACAACAACAACAACAGCAACTGTCCAAACCTACTGCTGATGTTGATATTACAGTAGAGTGTAGCATTGGTGGAATTGCAGCAGATTTAACCTCAGAATAGGGAATCACCTCATTGCTCACAGAATTAATTTAGTGAGCACTTCTTTCCAAGTCAGCCAGAAGATTTTATTCCTCTCATGTCTGCTGAAACATTTATGTGTCTAGGTTAAGTATTGGACCATGTACAAAAATTTATATGATTAATAAAATCAACCTTTATACAGCATTGGTCCAGAATTTGAGAGTGCAGGTGGAGGATTAATGGAAAAGCACAAGGTTACAGCAGAAAATTGTAAAAAGAAACAAAGAGCAGTGCTGCAATACTGTCATCAGCTGGATACACCCTATATCTGGAGAAACCCTAAAGAACAGGAGCCCTCTTCTTTTTTTAGTGTTTATGGTCTGGAATGTTGTTTCCTGTTTATTCCTGTTTAGTCCTCCTTACTTCAGCAGAGGCTGGAGGTAGTCATGGCATCATCTGAATGTTTAATTGAACCAAATATTGATTTAATATCATCCTGAAAAAATCAGAGCTGGTAAGGGCTTCTGTCTCATGTGTGCTCTGCTTTCCCAGAGGTTAAAGGGTGTTAGACACATCCCAAAGCTGTCACTGACCCATATCAAACTGAGCCTGTATTGGGGTTATTGTTCCTAAACAACACTGTACAGGAGTGACTCTCTACAGGCTGACTGTGAAACCTTTCCTAGGGTCAAAAGATAATTAGAGACCAGCAGAAAGGAATTAAACACAGACAGAGCTCTGCAAAATCTGGAGAGAAGGATGAGGGGCAAACTGACCTGATGAAGTAGTAGGAAGTGTTATACTGATTTCTTCTTAAAGATATAATTTAATTCAAACAATGTCTCTAGGAATTTTAGTATTTTCCAATGACTTGTTGTATCTTGAGGAAATACAGCTGATGGAAAGAGTAGATATAAAAATATCCCTGATCAGACCAGTCTTATTTTGGCTTTCTCCTTGTCAGCTGCCATGGTGTTGGCATAAAATAATTTTCAATATTCCCTAAAAACCAACAAAGATGGGACATTTCTGCACCACTGCAGCTCATCACAAGCAGAAAGGACAGCCACTTCAAGCTGTCATCTTTGTGCAAACACCTCTCTTATGCTTCCAATCTTTCCCTGCTTCATACCCTCGTGCAATGGAAACATTAAATCCTTCTATTTTTGTATTTACAATACATACAAGGAGGAATTAAGTTTTTTAGTATTGCATTAATGCCTCAGAATTTTCTGAAAATAATAAGAAATTGTTAGGCTGCATTAAATTCTTTGGTTGTTTTCGTTTTGTTTTTTTTTTTTCAAGAATGTAGAGCCAGTGGTTGACTCTGCTAAATAACTAATGAAATCAACACCTGGAACTGTCAGTTTAAAGAGTTTTAAAAAAAATACTGTGATGCCTGCCCCTGCATGGCCCGTTCCCACTGCCAAAGGAACCCAGGCAGTCACTACAGAGAGAACTTTTGTGAACAATTTCTCCATGCTGTGAGAACAGCCCTCGGTTGAAAGGAAGGAAAGGCTAAAACTAAAAGCAGATCTTGTGAGCCCTCCTGGTTTTATCCTCTTTTTGCTCCTGCCCTTTCCCCACCCTGAGGGCAGGAGGAGGGAGAACCCCAGGAGTCACTGAAGGCTCAATCTGCCTTCACAAGGAAACCCGAACTGTGGAAGAAGGAATTTTCCCAAACACTTCTCTCCCAAAACAGGCAGAGGCAGGAAGCAGTGAGGGGATGGCAAAAGACTGGGAGCAAGGTAGCTGAGTATTTCCTGTTTGCTTTATCTGAAACAAAAGGGCTGGGAAGCATTTCCTTTGGTGATGGGAGCAGGGTCAGTGTGGGAAATGTGTGTGTGCAACATCTCCAGAGCCATGGCCAGTCCGGGCTGAGGATAACTCACCACCCTCTGTGCTGCAGAAGGTTCTGAAGGCTGCACAAACGAGGTCACAGAGGGATGGAGTGAGCACTGAGGGGTTTCCTGCAGGAGCTGCAGCACCCTTGTTCCAGATCCTTCCCCCAGAGTGGCTGCAGGGAGCCTCAATACTCATCCATCTAATGGACATGGTGCTGCCTGGAGATTTTAAATCTTATTTACTTGTTGACTTAATGCATTTACTCCCTTACTCCATCAAATTTGTACAGAGGATTTGACCTGTCCTTGACTCCCTCCACATGCACACATTTTTGAGCAGTGTTTCTGATATTTGAGCTCCTGAGGAAGATACAAAATTAGATGAACAATTTCTATTCATTTTCTTAATTGTCAGGTTTTTTGTCAGTGTTTGGTCTTTCCTTGCACACAGACTTGCAGAAAGTACATTGAATTCCTTGCATCAAGGGTTGTTTGTGTTTGCCTGTACCACACGTGAATGTTTCTGTCAATATAAGACATAGAGTGATACATCTCCACCCACTCTGTGCAGTTTCTGTGCATTCAACTATATGTTGATTTACAGGATTAAATGGTTGGTTGTATTGGGACCCCCTTTATATGTTTGGGGGGTTTCCTCAGAGGTGGAATGCAGCAGCAGCTTAAATGGGGATGTGTGCAGCTCTGCAAGAGAATGAGTGAAATTATTCCTATATATTTTCCACCCCAATACACTAATGACTATTTTCTTACCACTCATCTGATCTAGAGAAGTACTCTCTGAGAATGTTACAATCATATTTAAACATGTTTACCTTTATCAGCTCATCCTGTCCATCAGTTTGTAAGATGTCATCAGTTGTGGCTGTCCTGGACTTCACCCAAAGGACTGTGCAATTGTCATTATTGTACAGCCCTTTGAAATAAAGCACAGCTACATTTTCTCCTAATCTCTATTCAAGTTGTGCAGTTGAGAAATATGAAGTGCCATAAAAAGAACCTGTGAACATTGTGGAAAACATAAACAAGCTTCTTTCTTAAGGACAAGATGCAGTTAAAAAAACAACAGCCCCACTGTTTATTGGGTGCCTTTACAAGCCAGATCAATCCTGCTGCTCTGTAAGGAGAGGTTTTTATCCTTGCATACATCATTCCCCTTCTCCTGCCAACCACAATTCTCACTAAATCTCTTTCAAACCAATTTTGATTCCTGTTATTTAGATATGAGTATTCATGGTGCACCACAATCTAAGCACCAAATGCAGGGTGTAACCCTGGGCCCAAAGGAGGGCTGTGCTAATGAGCTCTCACAGCTCAGCTTCTGTCCATGGGGCTGCAAGAGAAACACCAGGGCAGGGAGCACTATTCAGTTTGCTTCATTTGCTTCAGTTAGAGCAAAATAATTTCCTAGGAACTATTCTCTGCAATGCAAGATGTCACTAACCTCAGCACTCCATTGAAATTGTGGAGGGAGTGGGGTTTAGTCTGTTCTTCTGTCTGAATTGATCTGAGTCTACATCTGGAACGTGAATCTCTTGGGGATCTGTGTGGTCTTCAGTCCTGAAGCTCTCAGTCATTGCAGTTCTTTTTGATAAGAACAGTCCAAGGTTCATTAATCCAGTGGTGAAGGGATTACAGGATCACCTACAGATAAGAGGAATCTTGTGTATGAAAAGAGCCCAGAACCCAAGCTCCCCTGAGATGATTTGTACATTTGGGCCAACAGAGATCAGCTGAGAGACTCAAGCAGTCTTCTCTTCCCTAGGAACTGCCCTTGCTGGAGGTTCCCACATTCATTGGGATGGGTCAGGACTCTAAAAATGGGGGAAAGAACCAATCCCCCTCTGGCTACTGTTCTGCAGAAAGGAATGGGGTAAATATTTTGGCTCCTGAAGGGAAGGAGGGCTGGGAACCCCAATCAGAGGAGGAGGAGCATATGGCTGAAAGTTCCTCAGTTCTTTTCAAAAGATGACTTCAGCCACTTTTTTCTGACTATTTGTCAGTTTTATTTCCTATATTCCATCAGCCCCACATGTGCTCCATGGGATTCTAGAACAAATGCTGTGCCCCACTGCCTGGCTGAACCCAGGCCATGTCTGTGCTCACGTCACCCTCTGCACAGTTCCTCTGCATGTGAGGGCCTTGCATCTGTCCACCACCTTCCAAGAAAGAAATTGCCTTATTTCAACATTGTAAAAATTTCCATTTCATTTCATTCTAAGTAAAAAATGCCACCAACATGAAGGATATTCTGAAAATGGCTTTGTCAAAGCCAATTTATCTCAAGGCAATCTGCCCTTTTATGGCTTCAGTGTGCCTCTAATGGAACAGGGCAGAGAGCTCTGCCTCCCCATCTCCTTTCCTGGCAAGTGTAGCCATTGGCTGTTTGGTGTGAGAAGCCTCTACAGGTCTCCAGCACAGCCTGATTGCACTTTCTGAGACTCTGCAGACTCGTATCTAAAAACAGAATTGATTAGGACAATGCATGCTAAGACTGATCATTAAATATTTAAACCTGGTAGGCTTTCAAGAGGCCAGGCTTGCCAGCCTGTGAAAACACCCTTGTTTTGCCAGATCTTTCTTTCTGTTGTCAGTTTTCAGAGGCTTGAGGTAATGTGTGCATGAGATTTAATATTCAGAGTCTTTTAAGGGAAAAAAGAAGACAGAGACTGTGCTTTTAATTGTGTCTTGTAGATTGAAACAAGTAACCATACATTAAAAAATGTAGCTAGGAGAATGCATCTCTCCCTCCCCGGTGTGGGAGTGAAAATGCTGATGGGATCATTGCCCAAAATTAAACAAACACAAATATTCTAACCCATATATCACAGTGATCACTAACACAGGAAATAGCATCTTGTTACATGGACTGTGACTGTGGGTTCTGCTCCAAACTTCTGGAAACAAGAGAGCACAGAATCTTCTGGATGCTGGGACATTGGAGCCTGGTACTGCTCTCTCCCCATGGTATTATTTTCCATCTCTGTTTTCATTCACTTGATAGTTCTAGCACCATGGGAATTTTTATCTAAGCCTTTTCTCAGGAAAAAAATATTCCAGTTATTGATAGTTTTTTCTTGCTGGGTAGTGCATTGCATTTTCAAGTGTTTTGGAAGAACCTATTTGTCCAGTCAATTCCTATTGCTAATAAGAGTCAGTCTTTCACCAAAAGGGAGAAAAATATATTTGTATCAGTTTAATCACAGCTATGACAGAATGTCTATTGATAATGAACAGAGCTCTTTGCAGGACATAGAATTTAAGAGCAGATGTGACCTCTGTGTGCAATTTGGGATCTAAGCAGAATAGACAGACTGGGAAAGGAGGAGAACAGTGCATAATCTGAGGATGGACAGGTGGTGAGGGAAGAAGAAATGTGTAAATTCCCCCAGGTAACTCCCTCCAGGCAGCTGCCATCTCTTAAGGTGGGTCACAACAACAACCCAGCCCACAGCGTGGGAGAGGATTGTTTGTAGGCTCTTTTTCACTACAAAGATTTTCCTGTATGTTCATTTGGACAGAGCATAGCTGCCTTTTCTTTTGTTCTTTTCTCTTTTCTTTTCTTTTCTTTTCTCTTTTCTTTCTTTTCTTTTCTTTTCTTTTCTTTTCTTTTCTTTTCTTTTCTTTTCTTTTCTTTTCTTTTCTTTTCTTTTCTTTTCTTTTCTTTTCTTTTCTTTTCTTCTTTTTTCTCTTCTCTTCTCTTCTCTTCTCTTCTCTTCTCTTCTCTTCTCTTCTCTTCTCTTCTTTTCTTTTCTTTCTTTTTTCTTTTTTCTTTTCTTGCCATATCATCCTTACAAATTATGTGATCATTATCATCAGTCTTCATCATTGTGAATTATGAGTATTATCATCCAGTGTGTGGTGAAACAAACGTATTTAAATGACTGCAGATAACACAACATGATATATATGTGCAATTTTGTCAGAGTGGCTCAGCAGTCTGACTTGCTGCCATCTTTGGATCATGACAACTGTCAGAACTAGTTAAATATGAGTCAGTTTGATCTTTGCTTCAGTTCAAATTTGGAAGCTCGTATGAAGGCCATAGCAATGTGTTTGTTGAGGAGCTGCTTTTACATTTTGCACTCCAAAAAGCAGCTGCCTGATTCAGTGCTGTGCACAGAGAGCACACTCAGAATGCTCACCCCTCCTCAGTGCTTGTGGCTGCTTTGTGCCTTGCACTGCACTTGTGGATTAACCCCTTGGTGACACTCTGTACTGGAAAGGAAACTGCAGCTCTTCAAATGTTAATGCCTTTGCCTATCAGCTCCTGCCTGACCCTCAGCATGCCAAATGCAAACCCTGGGGTCTCAGTGAGGAATGGAAAGGAAGCTGCTTGGCATCTTGTTGAGCTCATGGCAAACAGGTCTGAGGGTGGGTGCAGTGCTGAGCTGGCCAGGGATGGAAGCACAGGAGGAGCTTTCAGGAAGGGCAGAGGCTGAGGGATGTCAGTCTGCACAGGACAGGCAGGGTGGCAGTGAGGCAGCTGGTGACAATGACTGAGAGTGAGGGTACAAGATGGCAGCTGAAGAGCAGGGAGCAGGGGACAGTATTTTATTTGTGAGAGGCAGTCAATATTAACAAAATAAAAAGCAAATGAGAGAAACAGGTCTTCTTTAAGGCCATGTTTTTCTACTGGAATGGGTTTGGGTTGTTTTAAGGAAACCTTTTGCATGAGAAGTAAAACCACCAAAAAGGCAAGACATGTAGTCTTAAAACATCCCAATTTCCCTGGAGCTCACCTTGCTGAAAAACTCAGATTTTCTGTGCTTCTACTTCAGCACAGTCCATAGGTGTTATTTTTCCTGAAGTAAAAAACTTATCCTTTTGACTGTGAAGACAAACGATCTGAAAAATCAGATTTGAGAGCTGAATATTAGGTGACTGTACCAGGACCAACAGAGAGACAGCCAGACTGACCTTAAAACCTTTGGTAGCTGTGTAGCTTCCGACTGATTTGAAGCATCAAAAGATTCCTCTGCTCATGATAAACATAATTCTTCTTTAGAAGGAGTGGAACCTGAAAAAAAGATAGCAAAGAGAAAAAATAATCTTCAACGACTGGGTTGGTTGTGCCACCTGCCAGCATGCTCACTGATGACTTCTGCACTGGCGTGGAATCCTTTGTTTCCTGATAAAGAACCTGGAACTGTTTTGCTGTAAGAAAAGGAAAAAGGAACATAAGAAGGTATCCCTGCTCAAGGCAAGCTTGTGCCAGCTGTCAGTGTTTCACTAGCCAAATGAAATAGCCAGCTGGCCACATTAGGAGTTCAGCAATACCTGTTTGGTAGGGTTTTGCTGCACCTTCCAGGATGACAAAATGGGAGCTGATTACAACCTGGAGCTGACCTACTCCTTGTCCATGACATTGTGTCCCAGGCTTGGCTGTGGGGCTCAGGAACTAATTTCTCACCCTATTATTAGGAGTGCTCTGGATTTGATAACTAAGTGTGGGGGCTAAATCCTCCCCTGAGGGAAAGGTGGAAAGATGTTTGTTAAATTCTTTTTGAGAAGGTTGTGTTAGTGCTACTCTCAGTACACTGTGTTATTGATGACTCTATGGCAATCTGGGTCTTTGTTTTTATTATTTCACATCTCTGTAAACTATTTGCAAGGTTATTTGTACCTTTTGTTAATGTGAATTGAATTTTAACCCTAACCACAGAGGATGATTTGTTTCTTTGTGAGCATTTTTTCCCTGGGTCTTGCTGCTATGATTTATCTGAGAACAGCAGAGACATCCTCAGTTCCTACGCTTTGCAAACTGAACAGAGCTCATCTGAAGCATGATTCAGAATTACAGATGATTAAGATAGTGAGAACACACAATAACTTGTCAGATGCCTGGTAGGAAAAAATGGATCTGGTAAAATAGAATGAGTGTATCCCATTATGTAGTAAACAGCCTTAAGTGAAAGGCAGATCCCACTCTTGGGGCTGGCACAATGTGGATTCCAGCCAGCACTGGGACTGGACACGAGAGCATGAAGTGCAATAGAGCAATCTGGACTGGAGCATACTTAATATGCCACATATCCAAGGAGTTAAGGGTACTTTTCCTCCTATTATTCTCTATTACAATCTTATTGCTCTAATCTTTAAGAGCCTGTTCCTAATTTCCAGGCACAGTTCATTCATGTCCAGCCTACACTCTCTGTGCTTGTGCCAACCATAGCTCTCAGATTAAATAGTTCTGAAGCCCAACTGGAAATCAGGATTGCCTTTGTGGTGTGTGGAGCAATCCTAGGCCAATTCATGCCTTTTCAATAGAGGTGGGCAATATTTGCCCTATGTTGACAAGCAGCACCCATGTAATTATTTAAGAGTTGAAGCCTCCTCATCCTTGCAGCAGCACAGGGACATGTATCACCCACCATTACTAATGAATCACATTACCTGATACATCTTCCCCCTACACACTCATTTCCTTGACTCAAATTGTGTAAGTAATTGCACTTTGAATACTTTAAATGAATGAAAAGGGGTATAATGATGCTATGCTATCAAGAAATCCTTCTGGTTTTTTTTCCCTGTCAGGACTATTGAGGGAAGTGCTCAGTCCTTGCAACAGCCCAGAGCTGTGTCTGAGTGAGCAGGAAAGAGAGAGGCAGGTGAGTCCTGCAGCTCTGGACCTCCTCCTGCCCTCCTCCCAGCTGTGAGGTGCTCCTTGCTGGCCCAGCCCAGCAGCACTGGCTCTAGGGAGCATTCCCAGCCCTGCCTGCATCCTGGGAAGGAGCTGCCCTGCTGCCGGCCCCCCACACCAGGGACAGAAGGAGCAAGGTAGGCACGAGGGCTGGAAATGATTAACTGATGGTCAGTAATTGTGCTGAGAGAAAGGAGAAGGGCTGGGAGACAAGGTGGAGTTTGGGGGAAGCTGGCACCTCTCCTGTCTGCTGCAGTTGTTGGAAAAGAGTCAGGCAAATTCCCATTTCCTGGCTGTGGTAGCTGGGGGTGCACTGCACTCACACCCGCAGGAGGGTCCCTCAAACCCCCCCTGTTGCTGGAAACCAGCCTGAGGTTGAGGGCATCCATTGCCATGGAACTCCCATGGGCTGTGAGTCTCTGCCTGGGAAGCAGAGGGAGAGAGGGAAGCAAGAGGGATGACTCAGGAGTGCTGAACCTTCGAGGAAAGCACAGCTGTAGTCCCAGATTGTGTGGCTGGGGGACTGCTCTGAACAGTGCTTGCTCATGCAGTGCATTCATCCTCCTCCACCTTGGAAAAAGCTGTTTTGGCACACAAAACAAAGGAGAAAAGATTGCCAGGAATAAATATTTAATTGTAGCTTTAATTAATATTTTAAGCAAAAGGAGTCATCAGTCCTGTAACTGTACCTTAGAAAGAGGTGAGATCTTGTGTGGAACAGAATGGCATGGGGAAGTAAAGTACTTTGGAAGACAACCATGTGGTTGACATAGTAAGCTGGCTGCTGCACTTTATGAGGCCTTTTCTAGATGCTCTGTCTCAGGTCAAACACACTCTGTTATGGGTCTTCTGTTTGCTTTTCCTCATGAAAAAAAAAAAAAAAAAGCAGCCCTGCTAAAGTTTGTGTGCAGTAGTTTTATCACAAATTGTTTTGTGCTGTTTCTTGTGTGATTATGGCCAGCTAAAAGAGTGTGCACTTCTGTCTCCCGAGTCTTGCCTTTGTAATGATATGAGGCCGTGCTTTGTCTGGTATCTGCAAGTAGAAAAGAACTAGAATGGATTCATTTTCTAAGCTCTCTTTGTAAAACCATATTTTAAAATACTGTGGGTTATTATCAGCTAGGGAAATAATGCACAAATTATTGCTGAAGCTGGATGCTGGATGAAGACAGCACAATTTGTCTCCAGGTCTCTCAGGGATTTTTGTGCTCCCAGTAAAGTCCGTGACCATTAACTGGGAGCCTGTTGTCACTGCTGCCCTGGGCTGTGCCATCAGCTGTCCTGCTGCAGGCCCTGTGTGACAGCTCTGCTCGCGCAGGAGATGCCAAGCACACCCAAATGATGACAGCACAGAGCACACCGTGTGCTGTCTCGGCACAGCGCTCAGCACAGCCGCGTTCCTCGTCCCCGCCGCACCACTGGGGAGGATTCACCAGGCAGGATTATCCATCTGGAACTCCGCCGGTTCCATTCAGCTCTGTGCCCGTGCCATCCTTCCCTTCACACCGATTCCACTCGGCTGCTGTGTTTTGCTGTCGTGCCGGCGCTCTGTGCCCGCAGCATCCCGGACAAGTTGCGGCGCTGTTGGCCGGGCCAGGTGTCCCCGTGCGGAGCGGGGCGGAGCGGGGCGGAGCGGGGCTGGCCCGGCCCGGCCCTCCCCTCCCGGCACAGCGACCGGGCCAGCCCGACACAGCCCGGGCAGCGGGGCCGCCGCCAGCCCGTCCTGCCCAGCCCAGCCCAGCCCAGCCCTGCCCGGCCCAGGTGAGCGGGGTCTCTCCCGGGGGCCAGGACGGAGCATCCCCCGGGGGTTGGGTGGCCGCGCCGGGGGGAGCGGGCTCGGGGAGCCCCCGGGAGGTGTCGGTGCCGCCTTCTCCTCCGCCGGGGCGGTGGATTGATTTCGCCTCGGAGATCAGGGCCAGTTTCCTTTGTTTTGGTTTGTTTGTTTGTTGCGGTTTTTTAACACTTTCGCCTTCTTGTTGCGCTTTGGTCCGGGGGGTGTGACACTGTTACTCGGAGGGTGGCTCGTTTCAGAGATGACGAGCGAGACAAAGAGCGCTAAACCAGCGCTTTGGAGCCCTGGGGAGAGAAAGGACCCAGCGCTGGCTGCTCAGAGGGGCACTGCAGAACTCGGAGCCTCGCTGAAGACTGTGGCTGTAGCGTGAACTGCCCGCTCTTACAGTCAGCACTTCTGCTCAGGAGAACGGGGAAAACAAAAAAATCGGGAAGCAGCCCCTTTTATTGTGCTCCCTTGGCATGTTGGATGTGTGTGCGTGTCACTTCTTGCTCTTGCAGAGAAGCCTCCGAGGCTGATTTTTGGATCTGAATTTGGCTTTCAAGGAGGGGATTTGGAGCTCTTTTCTGATGCTGTTTTTGCTGGCCCTGTCGAGCTACTTCTGAGAAATGTTTGCAAAACCTTTTGTGGTGCTAGATGTGATTTCTTAGAGAGTCTCAGAAAACTTTCAGGCTGCTTTGTTGTGACTCTCCTAGTTGTAATTTTTGCGAGGTTGAAAGGGTTTTTTTGACTGCTGTTCTTAACCTTTACTTTCTGACTATTATCTTATGTTTGGCAAACATAATTTCTTTCCTTCTGTTGATTATTAATAATGGACGATAGCAAGGCCTGTTAATGTAGCTGCGGAGGGCTTGGGCTTTCACAAATACATCTTAGCATCTCATTAAATCTAAAGAGGTTTAACTAACATACAGCAGAAAAGTTAAAAAAAGCCCCAACTCACATGAAGGCTTTGGGTGTTTACAGGAAAAAAAAGTTGTGTGTGCCAAAGAAACTGTAGGAAAGATGAGCCTGTTCTCTGACAATGGGTTTATTTTCACTTTCTGTGTGGGGGTGTAAAGGAGAGAAGGCATGTTTTTTCCAGGTGGCCCTTTGCAGGGGCAGAGCTGAGGCAGGAGCTCGTCCCACGGCCCCGTGTGTGCTGTGACACCCACGTGTGACCTAACCCAGGTTGTGGTTGTGGTGCTGCCCTGTCCCCCCTGTCCTGGGCACCCACTGCTGCCTGCAGCTACCCTGCACTGCCCTGAGCTTCTGCCTCTGCTGTGCCCAGGGTTGTAAATATTTTGACCAGCACCATCGTCTCCTTTACTTGCGTGCATGTAAGCACAGAAATGCTTATCTGCAACTAATTTGAAATTAGCCAGATAAGGCCAGGTGATGCTGCCTTCTGCCTCTTACCACTGTGGCTTTCTGGGTAGTGCTGTCCTTAGAGTGAATCCAGGTTTTATATTCAGCTGTAGAATGAAACCCACCATGAACATGAAGTTATCTGTTTCAGTAGATACAACAAACTGCCAGGCCCTGTTTGTGCACTCCACCAAATGTGGTTCCTGGGAGGATAGGACCAGCAGGCTGAGCCAAGGTTGCTCTTGGTGTCAAGCCTGACATTGGCAGAAGTAAATAAATCTTTCCCCTGCTTCCATTTCACTCTGTGTGGGCTGTGGGGTGCAGAAGAAGTTGGGGGCTCTTTTATTGTGGCTGGGGTGTCTTCAGGGTGAAAGCTGAAGTTGTATATTGCATTTTTTGCATTATTCTATTTTTGTCTCAAGTTTCTGTAAGGAATGGTGTTTGAATCACTGGCCATGGAGTAGAGTTGGCAGGGATTGATAGTAACTGCTTGAAACTTGGGAAAAGACTGATGGGGATCAGCATTAGCAAAATTTATAGGTATTGTAACTGTTCAAGTCTAGGTTGATAAATATTCTGAGTATTGGTGGTGAGAGTTGTTGGTTAATCTGCCCCTCATCTGGAAGGTTTCTGGCAGAGACTAAGGAGAAGAATTCAGCTTGCAAAGTGTAAACCCCATAAACATGAAGGGGAAGGATGAATGGGGATCAAATCCCCTCCCTGGGGTGGCAGCTGCCATCTCCTGGGGGCCCAGTAAGCTGGGAACAGCATTGTGCATGGCACAGGGGTGGCAGTCTTCGAAGAGGAAAAAAAAGGGAATTAAATGTTTGTTTTTCTTTCTGCACAACAGTTTCAAAAACTCAAATCCTGTTTTTTGCAACAGGTAGATATGGAAAACCAAACAAAAACCCCAGCTGAAACACTGTAAAGAAAGGAGAGATGCAGAGAGGTGATTTGGGTTTGCATGATACATCAGTCCCCAGCATTGTCCAGATAAAATGAAAACCAGAATGCATTCATCTGACTAAATGCTTTGCCTTTTCTCTCAGAGCAGGGCAGAGGCAATTGTTCTGCTTCCTCCTCTCGCTGTGTCTTTTCCTCGTTTCTGAGGCAACTCCCATGTGGGATCAGTGATCTTTATTTCCTCCCTCCCGCAGTGATTGCAGCTCCCGGCTTTCCGCTCCCGGGGCTGCGGGGGCTCCTGAGTGCGGCTGGAGAGGCCTCAGCTGGGCAGGGAGCTCCAGACAGGGCCTGTCCGAGCCACCCTCAGCTGGGCAGGGAGCTCCAGGCAGGGCCTGTCCGAGCCACCCTCAGCTGGGCAGGGAGCTCCAGGGCCTGTCCGAGCCACCCTCAGCTGGGCAGGGAGCTCCAGGGGCTGTCCGAGCCACCCTCAGCTGGGCAGGGAGCTCCAGGGCCTGTGCGAGCCACCCTCAGCTGGGCAGGGTGCGCTCCCAGGGCCTGTCCGAGCCATCCTCAGCAGCTCCCAGGGTCTGTCCGAGCCATCCTCAGCAGCTCCCAGGGTCTGTCCAAACCATCCTCAGCAGCTCCCAGGGTCTGTCCGAGCCATCCTCAGCAGACCAGGCAGCTCCAGGTCTGCGTGTGTGCTGCTCTCCTCCTCTCGCCGAGTGTGCCTCTGGCTGCCTGCTGGAGCCCACACTGGCCCGCAGAGCCCAGTGAGCGGGGCAAGCACTTGTGCTCGCCATCGCTCCCCGCAGCCTCCCTTTCCAAGAATAAACAGATGTCTCATGGCTTTTGTAAACAAGCAGAGCACCATCACTTTCTGCCGTGATCTTGGTTTTTCCCCTCCACTAGTGGCTGAGAAAAAGGCTAAGGTACAGAAGATGCAGAGATGGGATCCCCTCTGACAGGAGGTGACACCTCAGAGCATCATCCGCGCCTCTGTGGCAGCCGGGAGAGGAACCAAACTGACGCTTTCTTTGTCTCTGCATTGTGCAGGAAGACACTCGGCTTTCGTTTCTGTCATTTTTGGGGCATGTGTAGCACACTAAAGTGGTGTGTTTGCCCCCCCGAGGGAAGCTGTGCAATCCCATGTGAGTCAGATCGCATCTGCCCAGGCTTGGCTGTAGTGCCCCGGGGTAGGTGGGGCTTGGGTGCTGCCCAGGAGCCTGAGCCTGCTCTAATGGACAGGCTTCAGCAGCCTGCAAACCCCTCCTGCCTCCCTGAAATCAGCTGCATCCCTGTGGTTCCTCCCATGCTACAATCCTACTGATGGATTCCAGGGCTTTGCTGGTTCTTTATTTGCCACTGGTTTGCATAGCAGCTTTTTTTCTTTGGGTCGATTTAAAATATAGATAGATAAATATATATATAACAAAGTAACCTATCTAATCTTTAAAAAATAACGATTGTCTTGGTTGTAGTGCCACTCACGTTGAGGCTCTTACATTATTAATGCAGTTTGGAAACTGAATAGAAGTCTAAAGAAAATGAGCATTAAATGTTTGACCCATGGTGCGAGTGTTAGGCTCTGCTCACCTTGAATTGTGTATTTCTGCAGGGAGGAGCTGGTGATAGGGTCAAGGTCTCAACAGATGTTTAAATAGGGCTGTTTCAAGGACAGCAATTATGAATTTGGCCTTTGGGTGCTTGCCCAGCTCTTTGGGCAATAATTGGTGGCCTGTGACTACACTTCTTGCCCAGCACTGGGATCTGGGAAGGTAAACCTGGGCTTGAGCTGCAGCCTTCCAGTGATCAGATAGCCGAGGGGTGAAGGCACAGAGAGAACAAAACGACCTGCAGTTAAATCCCCAGGGGGTTGTGAGCTGCAAGGGAGGGCTCCATTACCTCTCTCTGGAAAAAGCAAGCAGACCTGTGTGCACCACGTGCTCCTTACCCCGGTGGCTCCATGCCTGATCTGATCACAGAGTGCTTTGTGCAGGACCAAGGAAAACAGAGAACCTTGACCTGGTATTTCCTCTGGAATATTAAACCTTGCTGCTCCTGTGCCGTGCCTCATGAGCAGCACATGACTGGGGAAGTGACAGAGCACTAAGAGTTAAGGCTGGTCCCGAGGAGGGAAGCAAAGTGTGTGCAGGTGTTATCCAGGTGGGACCTTGTGTGCCAAAACGCTGGGGACTGCCTGGGAGCTGAAGCCAGGGATGGGGCACTGATGGGGCTGCAGCCAGGAGGTTCCAGAGGAGCCTGGCCAGCATGGGGAGAGCTCCCACAGCATGCTGGCACAGCCTCTAGCAAAGGGTCTGTCCTGCTCAGCCACTTGTCACATCAACCATGGTGTACTTGTCCCACGCTGGAGGACAGGCTGCAGCTGCCTGCTGCAATTGCTGATCTTGGTGACTAACAGCAAAACCAAAACATGAAATTGCTGAGAATTGGAGTGGGAACCTCTGCTTCCAAAGCACTGTGTATCAGTTGGCTGTTTGCAGGAGGTTTGCAGCCCCTTCAGCATCTGATGTTCACCATGTCTTCCCAGAGCTGGTTTTGGGCAGGGGGGAGGCATGGTGACTTCTCTGCCATGGGATGTCCCTCTGGGCACAGCTCTGTTTTCCAGGAGTGCTGCTTTTCCCAAGGTTTCAAATTCTTTGCCATTTGCTACTTAAGAAAATGACCAGACAAAGACTAGACTGTGTCCAGGAAATAAACATTTCATCTTGCCTGTCCAGTGGGGGAGAAATTTTCTTTTTATGTCAGTCCTGGTTTAATGTTTGGTTTGTTTACGTTGCACAGCCAGTCACACTGATGGAGGCCCTCTGGCAAAATGCACTATATTGTTTTATGAGCTCCTGCCTTCTCAGTGCTTCTTGTCTGCTGCCTTTCCCTTCTGATATGACTTCAGAAGGCTGGTCAAAGGCATTTGCTTGTTTTCAGTTACATCAGTCATTTGATAAAAGTAAGTCTTGGTCGTAATTGCAACTTCTTGTCAATTTCTTAAAAGGGTAAATGAAACTGACAGAAAGCAACGTCAAAGAATTTCCTGTTTACAAAATTTATGCCTGTTGCTGGAGTGTAAATACACATTAAATATCTGGTTTGGATCTTCTTACCCAGCTCATCAAGGCAGTGCCTTTCTGTGCAGTGGCAGGTCCAGAACAGGACCTCTACTGATCTCAGCCAGGAAAGGCAAAATTTACTCAACTGTGAAGACTGTGGCTTTATTTTCTCCAATATTTGAAGAAAATCTAGCAATGAGAATTGTGAAACATGGTGATAGCCTTTTCATGAAGCCTCTTTGTGATGGAAACTGGGAGGAGGAGTTCTTAAAGTTATTTCAAACTATTTGAAGTAGTGGGTTCTTCATTTTACAGATAGGGGAGACAGTAAATAGAGTGAATATCGATTTTCTGCTATACGGTGCTCCAGAAAGTGTGTTCGAATCTTACATGGGTCTCGGTTTCTGAATAAACATGTTCTCTTTTTTTTCTATGCAGAAGGATGATTTTTCCCTACCCTGGGAACTGTGTCAGTCCTAGAAATTATTCTCACCAATGTTTAGGACACCAGGAGTAGAAGGAGTATCTCAATATACTTAAATATTTGTGCAGCTCCACTGTTTTCTGATAATTATTTTTTTACATTGATTTTTTTTTCTTTCTGTACCAGCCTTAGACAAACGTGGTCTCTGTCCCTGGGGATGTGTGATCCACTGCAGTGTCTTTTACCCATGGCAGCAGGGACTTCAGGGTAGGAACTCACTGCTGGAACCCAGTCCAGGCTGAATCTGGCAGAGTTGCTGCCCAGGCACTGCCAGCAGCATCCCAGCATCATGATGTCACCATGCTCTTGTCTGCACCACCCATTTTTCACAAGCTCACCTTCCCTTCCATCCCTCAGGCTTTTCAGGTAGACAAACCTCACCTGAAAAACATCCCAGAGGAATAAAATTAGAGACAAAGGTTGTGCACAGCTGTATCAGCACTTAATACAGCCCCATGGGGACAAAAGTGGTTTTGCTGGACACTCACTAGACTGGTACAGCTGGGGTCTGGGATTTTAATCAAATTTGTTCTTGAACATTGCAGTGTGGCTGCACTGCCTGTTCCCTGGCATGGATCCTGAGGAGGAGCCCTCTCTGGTACCCTGTGATGTGGAGCTTTGCAGTCTGGGCTGTCCTGGCCACCAGGGCCAGGGTGAACCCAGGGGATGTGCATGCACTACCATGACATGGCTTGCTCTGGACTTGGGGCTTGTTCCTGAGGCAGGCAGACCCTGAGGATCCTTAGCTGTGTAACACTGGGTTTCACACAAAACATTGCTCTAGATAAAAATAACAAAGGCACTGTTAAATATATCCCTGTCTTTTTTTTTTTTTAACTGATCTCACGTCTCTCTTGGTAGTGGCTCTGGCCCAGTTTTGTAAGGTCAGGTAGCTATTAGCATGTGGCTAAACAGGTAAATTGAATCAAAACAATCCTTCACAAAGGCATTTACTGCTGCTCCTGTGTACAGTGTTTGCTCTGCTTGTGTGTCCCGTTCCCTCTGTGATTGCAGTTGAAGTAGATGCAGTTTTTTGGAGTAGTGATCGCTCTAACACAAAACTTTAGTATTATTTTCTATTAAACATGTGCTTCTTTATGGAGGTTTAGTTTTATACGTGAGGAATGTACATGCCTCAAGATTTGCCTGCTTTTTTCAACTATAACACTTGATTTTTACTTTGCCTGAAAAGCTTGAGTTGCCCCTTTGTGGTATTTGCTGGGTCCCCAGGATGAAGGAGGAATTGATGAATCTTAGAATGCTAATTTATTATTTTATGATATTATATTAAAGAATGCTATATTAAAACTGTACTAAAGAATAGAGAAAGAATACAGGCAGAAGGCTTAACAAGAATGATAATAAAAAACCTGTGAGTGACTCCTCAGAGTCTGACAGAGCTGATGCTGATTGGTCATTAAGTAAAAACAATGTGAAACCAATCAAACATGCACCTGTTGGTAAACAATCTCCAGCCACATTCCAAAGCAGTAAAACATGGAGAAGCAAATGAGATAATATTGTTTTTTCTCTGAGGTTTCTCATCTTCCCAGGAGAAGAAATCCTGGCGAAGGGATTTTTCAGCAGATATGACAGCGACACCCCTTCCCTTGCTGTGGTCTGTGCTGGCTTCTGAGCACTAACACAGCAGCCACAAACAACACAAAAACAGTGCCTGTGGTTCTGGACAGCTCTGTGCTGCCCAGCACAGCACTGGGGGCTGGCTCTGGAACTCACAGAGCAGTGAATAGTTTTGTGATGTGTAAGTAGGCACGAGATGCAGCCCTGCACACGTGCCCGTGCTGGCTCTGCGGTTTTGCAGCCACTGCAGCACAGTGTGACTCCTTCTGCCATTGCTGAGAGCACAGGCTGGATGTGCTGAGCCAGAAAGACTGGTTTGTGCACACAGGATGACAGGGAGGGCACTCACACTCCCCACAGGCCCATTTCCCCATGTGTTGCCCGCGGTAGGCTGGCTGGACTAGGGGTACTGTGAGCATTTTTGAGACTTAAAAAGAATTTTTTTCCCTAGAACTCTAAAGTGCATCATCAGTGGTGTTTTCCCAGCTGCCATAGGAGAGGATGTGATGGAGGGTGTGTAGCAGCCAGAGGATTTGGGGTGTTTATTGGGGTCCCTGGAGCAGCTCTGGAGGCTGTGAGCTGTGGGGTGTGCTCTGGATGCATCACAGGTCTGAGTGCACGTGTAGGGGCTGCCTGTCAGCGCAGCAGATCACACAGAGCTCTGTGAAGCAGCAGCTGGCAGTGGGCATAGGTGTGCTGCCAGGACTGAGCCTCTCCGTGAGGCAAAATGCAACATTTTCTGTTCAGCCAAGGAGTTTGGTTATCTATGTTAGCTTACATATTCTCTGTTCCACCAGTTGTTTGGCTATGTAAGAAAAACCAGACCTGTGCATCATGTATATTTATGTAATTCTTATCTTACAGACTTCAGTTAAACATATTAAGGCAGTATCAGCTGAGAGTTAAGAGGTAACCATTAGTTTTACAGTGTTGATGGAGCACTTGCCTCCTGCTGGAGCATGAGGACATTGAGAGGGGTCTCACAAGCACAAACTTGTGTACAGCATGGGGAGATATACTGGAAATTGTGTTGAGGGATGTAATGGAGGGGAGAAAAACCAGAAATACAGTTGTTAAGTGGGCCTGTGATGTTTAAATATCTATCTATCTATCTATCTATCTATCTATCTATCTATCTGTCCATCTACCTATCTGTAAGTTTCTCTATTAAATTTTAGGTCTATCATCCCATCAGATGCAGAACATTTTCTGTTTCTTAAAGTATTTCAGTCAATTTTATATCTTTTGGCCATTCCTTGATATCGATGTATGTTCATAATTCTGTCTCCATCACAAACCTTTTGTTTAATTGATTTCTGAGTGATCTTTTTGAAACAGACCCAAGTTATTAACCTGAGATGCTTAAAAATGTGAATAGAAAGTGTCAAGCAGTGAGGCTGGGATGTGGTCTGTGCATTGGGAGAACCAGAAAGTAGAACCTGGCCTGTCCAAAAGGGCATCTGGGGTCTCTGGGTGCCTCACAGAGCTGGTGTGAGGATCAAGCTGGTTCTGAGTGGTTTCTGACTCTGTACCCTGCCAACTGCATCTTTCTGCAATGCTGGCAGATGAAATACTCTCAGAGGATTTATATTTTTCTTTGCCAATACACGTATGCCTCATAAATTTCCATGGTTATAGATCTCTGTAATGTGAACTGTTTTCCCCTATTGAAAGTGTTGATTAGGGAGGAAACACAGTGAACTAATTGTTCTGAGTAACACTTGAGCCACATAAATATTTCAGGGGATTTCAGTGGCCTTAAAAGGCTCAAAGTTGCACATGAACAAACTTAACCACAATTGTGCCCGAAGTTTTGTGATGTCAGGGGAGGCTGAAAAGGGGAGAACTTTTCAAAAGTGCCTAGGGATTTACATATGTATAACTTCTTTGTAGTAGTATGACACTGCATAACCCATTTGCCTTGTAGATGAGCTTTAAGATGCTTAGACACAAGACACATGAGAGATTTTCATGGTCTGGTATAAATATTTTCTGCCAATATGAAATAAATCCTGGAATAAATTCACAGAGGATGCTCCAGCATGGAAGCAATGGCAGAGGGAAATGTTCAGACTTGCAAAAACACTGAAGGAGGAGCTGGGTTCCAAAGCTGGAGAGCAAGCACTGGAAGGGACAGAAGGTTCCCTTTCCAGCCATATATTGTGTTTTGTCTGGGAAACACATCAGCTCACTGTGACTGAGCATGTTAACAAGTTTAGGATGAGGTATATGAAGTGTTGCCTCTGCTATCCCAGCCCTGGCTAATGGAGGAGTGATGAAGGCAGCAGGAACTTGGAGTGACCAGCACAATGGTTCTGTGCTGGGGACAATAAAACATTGAATAGATCATATCTGCTTTCTGGCCCAAACCAGGCAACTTGTTGACAAAGCTAAATCTTCAGAAATATTTGATACTAGTGGGGTTTATTGTCTAAGAAAGAGTCATGGCAGCCATTCAAGTGACAAAGTGGGGAGTGTTTTGTTTTGAAAAAGCATAAGGTTCTTAATTTGTGCTTGGAAATTTAAAGGGCAGGGGGGCAAGATCACCAGAAACAGCTTGTAACTATTCTTGCTCTCTACCCTCTTTATGCCACTTCTACTAGAAAATTTAAGGTTTGATTTATGAATAAGTCTGTACGTCCTTTCTTGTGTGCCCCTCTAAGCTAATGTTTTTTCCCATTTGTTTCATTACATAATTCCTTTTCTAATTTATTGTTGCCTTTCAGTCTCACTGTCCTTTCCTAATTTCCCTGTGAAAAGGGCCTCTCCTCACAGTCCACTAAAAGGAGTAGAGGCCCTTTTTTCATAGATACTTAAGCTGTGGGATTCCTTGCCACAGGATACTGCAGAGGTTAAAAGATTATATGAGCTCAGGAAGGGCCTGAAAAATCCCCTAGGAGGTTATTAAATACCACTATGCAACTTCTAGTTTGCCATTTCTTTAAATGAGGATGCAGGAAAGGTGTTGATGGTAAGCACCATGCTGCTCTTGCCTGGTATTTAACTCTGACCTGGGCAGCCTCACCTGGCTACCAGTGTTGGATCAAGTAAAGTCATCCTGATGATGCCCAGCTTTACTGCAAGGGTCCTTTGGGATCTCTCTTCACACTGCCCTGTACCCTTATCACAGCTCTGTGGAGACTGGGAACACCAACACTGGCTCCTGGGGTGACCTCTTGTGTCCTTGGCTTCAGGGAAGGAGCACCTGGGTTGGAGCTGGGCTTTGGGAGCTGGTGTCTGTGCTTCTGCTCTGGGTTCTGGCACTGTGGGGGCACCTGGCAGTGGCTTTGGGAGCAGCTGGGCAGTGCAGTGACAGGGTGCCCCAGCTGGCAGTGGCTTTGGGAGCAGCTGGGCACTGCTGTGACAGGGTGGCCCTGCTGGCAGTGGCTTTGGGAGCAGCTGGGCAGTGCAGTGACAGGGTGCCCCAGCTGGCAGTGGCTTTGGGAGCAGCTGGGCACTGCTGTGACAGGGTGCCCCAGATGGCAGTGGCTTTGGGAGCAGCTGGGCACTGCTGTGACAGGGTGGCCCTGCTGGCAGTGGCTTTGGGAGCAGCTGGGCACTGCTGTGACAGGGTGCCCCAGCTGGCAGTGGCTTTGGGAGCAGCTGGGCACTGCTGTGACAGGGTGCCCCAGATGGCAGTGGCTTTGGGAGCAGCTGGGCACTGCTGTGACAGGGTGTCCCAGCTGCCACAGGAACAGCCAGGGCTGGAGCCTGGCAGCTCACCCAGCAGGCAGCTGGCAGACCAAAAGCCAGGCAGGATGCTGGGCATCTCACCCCAGGCTGGTGCTGGCTCAGTGCCCCTGGGTGTGCTGTGGGCACAGGGATGGGTGTGCCAGCCCATCCCACAGGGCACTGCCACCTGCCTGGTTGGTGACAGGCTGTGGTGTCCTGCTCAGGTGAGAATCCCCACCTTTTTCTGCTGTTATTTAAATACTTGATTACATTAGACAATACCACAGGTGCACAGCAAATTAAGTCATGGGGCAACACTTGCACCTAATTACCACCATCATCATCTTCAACCACCATCCTCATCTTTGCCTGGAAGAGCTCCCAGAGGAGGATGCTTGTCTGGAACCTGTCACTGCTTGTCCAGGCTCACCATGAGCTGGGGAGAGCTTTCCACCTCCTGCAATCCGTTCTTTAAACAAAAGGGGCTGGATAAATGAGATTTTATAAGCAAACTGAGGGCTTGGGCTCCTCCTGTGAGAGAGTGTGAGGAAAGGTGTGCTGGTCTTGGGACAGCTCCGTGCCATTCACAGCACTGTCCTGAGGAACTTGCCTTACCACTGGCTGCTGGTGTGCTCTGCTCCCACTGAAGTACATTTTCCCAAGGGGCAGGATGGAAGCTGGTCCTTCCCATGTGATTGTGCACACTGTGTCCCATGGCAGCTGACAGTGCATCTGTTACAGCCTCCTGTGCTCACCGACCAGTGGAGGACCCCGGCTAGCTCTGCTCAGCTTGGAGCAACAAGTTTGTGCATCATCAATCATGGCAAATCCTGGATTTCCAGTGAGAGAGAATCCTGATTCCTCTGTATTTTTGATAAAATGAACCACAGGGTATCACCGTATATCCTTCAGTATAATCCTAAACCAGTTGAAACATGTACTTAATCTGACTAACCACTCAGTTCCTGCACCTAAACTTTTTTTTTTCTTTGAGCTTTCATGAACAGTGGAAAACATGGGACTGCAGGCAGTGCTTATCTGTGTCAATGTGCTGTATAGGCTGCAGATGACTGGGCTCCTCCCCATCCCTCTCTGTGATCACTGCTGTGCAGGGTGGGTTTGTGCTGCCTGAGCAGGGTTTCCTTCAGACACAGACACTGCTCACTGCAGGAGCAGAAGAGCACCCCCAGCATCTGGGAACAAAGTGTTCAGTGCTGGGATTGCTTGGAAATAGCTGCTACTGTTTGTAAACTAAACCCTGTTTTAATCCAAATTAATTTGTACACCCAAACAAGCTATAGGAATTTTCCTTGTTGTATTTTGCTTACCTTATAATTAGGCTTTTACTGGACATGTCCTGGTCTCCATTAAGTGACAAATCACTCCAGTGTGTGGGCACTCTGCAGCCTCCAAGAGCATCATGCTTATACCATAATCCTCTGTGACATGTCACATGCATGTTGCAACTCCTCTGAGTTTCAGTGCTAATTGAAATACCAGTATTAATTGTGGAAAGTTAGTCATGCAGACTAAGCTGGAAGGGGAAGCTCTCAGAAGCTGTTTCGTAACTGTTTGTGTTTTGTAAGAGGTGCAGGGGCAGTGCTGGGATCCTTGTGTGCACGGGGTCCCAGTGCCACAAAGGGCTCTGGAAGGAGCTCCAGGGAGGAGCAGTGCTGAGGCCGGGGCTGAGGCACCTCAGAGAGGGAGCTGGGAGCTGCTCTAGGGCTGGGGACACCCTCAGTGCCTCACCTTTATCAGGGCACAGAGCAGGGAGTCCTGGTGCCTTCACTCTCTCAGAGATGGGAGCCAGGGGCTGTGGGTTTTCTTGCTGAGGTTTTCTGGGTGTCAGCAGAAGAGCAGGTGGAGCTCAGGGGTTTATCTGCACAGCTTCCTTGGAGAAGGAAAGAAAAGCAGCTGCACAGAATAAATGCGGAAACCAGGATGTTTGAAAGTGAAAATTAAAAAAAAACGTAAGCAGAGTTTCTGGTGCTGTTTCTAAATCCAGGAAAATCCCAGAAAACAATCAGATTATCAGAGGTCTTTTATACATATTTTTCAGATTCCTTTTAGAGATTGAAATGAAAGAGATCTTGCAGAACCTGAAAGCAGCTTGGGGAATTTTGTTCTGTCTTTGAGAAAAACCCTCATTTTCCAGGCAAACATAGCCAGTGCTGTCCTGTTCTTGGACCATTGTGGTACCATCTGAAAGCAGCTCCTCCAGGCAGGGCTGTTTCCAGACTAAGGAGGCCAGAAAGAGCATTTTCTGCATGCTGGAGCACTGGAGGATGCAGAGCAATATTCCCTGGGGATGTTCACTGGGAGGTGTTGCAGCTTGTGATGTGAAAAAGAAACTATTCAGAGATGGAGAGATTTCATGTAGCCTGCCACCCTGCCTTATCCATTTGGACTATTTCCAGGCATTTACATGAATTAAAAGTGAGACAAGATTTCTGGGGTAGTGTTGTGCTGGTCAGAATGGATAACTTTTCCAAACCTGCTATTTTTAGGGTATTCCTAGAGGTGTGGGGCAGACTTTAGGTGAAATAGGATATATATCTATATATAGATATATTTAGAGAAATTATGGTGACATTTATATACCCAAATCTTATCACTTTAATCACTTTTAAAATTTATTTTTCATGGAGAATTTCAGAAATTTCTCCTGCATGTATTGTGCTTTTTGTAGCTCACTTGTTACAGGAGCTTTGTAGGTCACTTGTTGCAGATGACATTTTGGGGTCTCTTTCTGCACACATTGGCCAATTTTCCTAAAAAAGGTATGTTAAAAAATATTTTTGCTTTGAAATGTTAAATTAGTCTACTTTTGGCATGACGCTACTGCAATTCATTTTATTTATATTCCAGTTCGGCGCGTTCCTAAACATAAACATTTTAAAAAAATCACATTGGAGAAAGATAAATGATGCATGTTGAAATATGGGGCCATTTCAGGGTAATGTGGCACGTGGCTGGAGTTTCCTAAAGAGCCTGAAAACATCACCACCCTACGTCATGTTGCATTCACTCTGTAAATCCCCGCAGGCACACGTTTTGCTGGCTCAAGCAGAAGAGAGCTGCTGGCTGTGCTGTCCCTGCTCCCTGGCCGGGCTGGGATCTCACTGCTGGCCTTTCTGCAGTGCTGGCACAGGGGGATGGCTGCTCCTGGCACCTCGGGGTGCCTGCACTGCTGTTGGGCTTTGTGGGATGATGCCCTTGCCATGGCCAAGGGGAGAGTGCTGGCTGAGCTGGAGGAAAACCAGGGGGTTTCCATGGTTTCCACCTGATGGATGTAGGGGGCTTCTGAGAGCTGCAGGAAAGTTTGTTCAGCTAGTCACAGAGTCAAGAAGAGAGGAAGGAATTTGTGGGTGCTGAGGAAGGGCTGCCATCCAAGTTCCAGGGGTGATCCTTGATTTACAGGGTGTCAGTTCAGAACCCAGGATAACATCTGGAAAACATCTCTGCAGACTGCTGGTAACTGCCTTAGGAAGGCAAGGCATTTGTGAGGAGGCGGCTGGGAGGGCTGGGGTGTGGGTTTTGTTTTGTTTTGAGTTTTTGCTGTAGGCTTCCTGTGTCAACACTGCCCGGCCTCCAGCTGTGCCTGCGAGTGGGGAGAGTGTCTGTGCTCCTGCAGGAGGGCTGCCAAGGGAAATGAGCTAATCCTGCATGAACTACGTCAACAAGTGGCCACACCGGCACGGACTGAAACAGCCCAGCTGCACCTTTGTCTTTGTAAAGGTCCAGATGAGCTGATCCTCTGCCATGGGAGGTGGGAGCTGCTGCCATCCTGCTGTATGCACATGGTTCAGCTCGGTTGGTCAGGCTCCCATCCTTCTCGTTGTGCCTGGTTTGTACAGCTGGCAGAGGAGCCCAGAGGCAGAGGGATGAGTCAGTGGATTCACCATCCTGCCTGCAGAGCCTGAGCTGCAGCACGGGCTCTGCATCCCCCATGTCCCCACTGGTTGTGGTGGCAGTGAAGCCAAGTGTGGCTGCTGCTCTCTGCCTTCAGCTGTGTGGTTTTGGGTCAGGTCTCACCCAGCTCTGAGCACAATGCAGGGCTCCTGTAATAGAAGTGATGAGAGTTGAGGCTATTCACCCACCTTTGCTGTGAGCAGAGAACAAAAAGGACATTTGTACAGAGACACTGCACTGAATGTTCTACATTGCTGGTTTATTTTATGTGTGCAGGGCAGAGGGCACCAAAATAATACAAATGGGAACAATAACAAATGATAGCACACTTCTAACTGCATTTAGTCTTCTTTATTTGTGAATAATTTTGTGGTTTGTCTGTATTTCAAAGAAAGGAGGGAAAATTCTGCCTCTCTGGCCTTGTTTGAGGAAGGGGACAGGCAGCACTCTGTGGCTCTATTGCAGTAGATGGGTGAATACTCTGCATTTTGCTTGTCACCTGACAAGCTGGTTTATATTTAGATGAGGAGAGAAAGCATGTGATTCTAAAAGCTGTGTTTTCACTTGTGCCAGCCCATGTGTGCTGAGTTATCAGAATAAGGTTTTAATTGTTTGCTCTTATTTTTCCTGTGACTTACTAGGGCTATGGCCCTGCTGTGTCAAACACATTCCTTGAAAGCGAGGTGTCCAAAGGAGAGGGCTTTAGAAAATTGAGACTTCCTCTGTACCAGCCAGCACAGCAGGTCTATTTTGAGGAGGAGGAAGTTTGGAAAATCCTGACCCTTTGGTGTTACCATCTTGGTCTGAGCTGAGCACTGTGCTATGATACTGGGCAGGGCATTAGCTCATGGTTGACAGATACCATCCATATTTGAAATTCCATCCCTAAAGCTGGGATTTTCTTCTCAGCTGAGTTGTTCTTGAGAACAGTGAGGAAAGATGAAGCTGGTAGAGGAGGGAGTATGACTGACTATTCACTTCTATCTTCTGAGCACCCTGAGCAATTAAAGACAAAAGCCTTTGTTCCCTGGTGACTTCATTCTTAAGAAGCCTTTTTAATTTTAGTCTTTATTTTCAGGAAGAAATAATATGGATTTGTCATTGACAAGAAGGCTGCATCTCTCAAATGTCATGTCAAGGATCCACTCCATAATTCATGGGCTGGGGAGTGTGGGTGTCAAGAGGAGGGTGCATAATGGATATGAGAGATTTCAGTTCAATTAAACTATTGGTCTTAAAGGCAGCTTTTCTTGCCTTCGTGATATTTTCTTGACTCAGATCGCCACATTTTTTGCTAACTCATCCAGATAACCAGATATTTTTAGTGTTCCTAAGTAAGACTGTAGTGGGTTATTGGTTATTTTTGCAAATCATCTTCCCCTTTTAGTGTGGATGGGGACTTGCATAGTAATATCAGAGCAGTGTTGGTTATTTCCTCTTATTTCTGACACTGCTGCTGTAAGCCATGCATTTATATATGTGTAGAAGTGCTGCTGTTTCTGATCCTGCTCCTTGCATGGATTCTGGGAGTTCTGCCTGTTGTGTGGTCAGATGTATTCTGTTGGTGTGCTGAGAAGGGCATCCTCTCCCTCCCGGGCTGTAGGACCTGAGCAAGAGCACACCTGAGCCTGCCGGGGGTCCGAAGGAAGGTGTGGACTGTTGGCTTCCTAGCTGCTGGGAGATTGTGCAGGCTCAGACCTCCAAAGGGCATTGCTGGGTCTGCCAGATCTGCCAGGCAGGAGGGCTCAGCTCCTCAGGGCTGGCACTGCCAGCTTTGCCTGTGCTCCTTCCCAGGCACAGTAAATCAGCTGTCTGCCTGGCTCAGTCTGAGGGGAATTAAGGAGCCCTCCTCTGATTCTCTTCTCACAGTCAAGCTGGAGGTGTTATGAGCTGACAGAGCTGTGTTAATAAGTGAGCAGCAGCAGCAGCAGCAATGAAGTTATCATGGTGATCACACAGCAAAACCAACCTGCAGCACTGGAGGTGCAGCTTTATCTCAGCATTTCTTCTTCAAGGGCTTCTTTCTTGTGATGTGTGTTTGTGTGCAACTCCTCTGTGCTGCCTGTGGTCAAAGCCCATCAGTGTGGGAGGTGTGTGGGGCTCACCAAGACCAGGAGCTGGGTTCTGCTGTGCCTCATGGGCCTGTGAGTAAGGCAGGAGTGAGCAAACACGTTGGTTGTGGAGTAATCTGTTTGCAGAGGAGCTTCCTACTACAGCTGACAAAACTGTGACATTTCAAAAGAAATAAACTTTACAAAACATCAACTCACTGAGACAGAGCCGAGCTGGCGGTGGAGCTGTGTCCGTGTGTACGTCTGCAGGAAGTGAGTCACGTTCTTACAAAATCAGCATCGCGAGTATCTGTGGCATTTATGACAATTCCCGTTTGGGGCTAAATCAGATCTCTTGTGTCTCCAGGCTCTGCTCCGGCCCCAGGAATGTCTGCGGAGCCCAGCTCCTCCTCGTCGCAGCCGTGCCCCGGCTCCGCCGCGCCGCCCAGCTCGCTGCACCTGCCCGAGAGCCGCCGGCCGCGGGAGCGCTCCCCGTCCCCGCTGCGGGGCTACCTGATCCCCAGCCCGCTGCCCACCCGCCGCACCCGGACCTTCTCGGCGTGAGTACTGCCCCGCCCGGGCACTGCGAGCGTCACAGCCCGCCCAGAGAGCCGGAAAATGCCTCTTCTCGCCCTGGAGCGGAGGGACATTTAGAGAGTTGTAGAGAAACAATGATAACATATTAGTGTAAACAGCCTACAAGTAGTGTTTTCCTGCTCTGTTTTTCTGTTCTTCTCAAAAACTGTTTGTAAGGAAAATGTTTTCATTAATTAACCAATCAAGTATTTATTAATTAACCAACCAATTTCAAACCTATCTATAAGAGAATTTTCATATCTATCTATAAAAGAGAATTGCAATATTCTTTTAACTATCTATAAAATAACCAACCAATGTCAAATCTATCTATAAAAGAAGAGAATTTTCATATCTATCTTTAAAAGAGAATTGCAATATTCTTTTAACTATCTATAAAATAACCAATCAGTGTCAAATCTATCTATAAAAGAAGAGAATTTTCATATCTATCTATAAGAGAAGAGAATTGCAATATGCTTTTGACTATCTATAAAATAACCAACCAATGTCAAACCTATCTATAAAAGAATTTTCATATCTATCTATAAGAGGAGAGAATTGCAATATTCTTTTAACTATCTTTAAAAGAACCAACCAATGTCAAACCTATCTATAAAAGAAGAGAATTTTCATATCTATCTATAAAAGATGAGAATGGCAATATTCTTTTAACTATCTATAGAAGAAGAGAAGAAAAATGTTTTTATTAATTAATCAGTTGAGTAGAATATGTCAAACCTACCTATAAAAGGAGAGAATTTTCATATTAAAGCTACTGTTCTGCAAACCAACCTTCTAATAAATCTGTATCATTTCTTACTCAACAGTAACAGGACATGGCCAGCAGCCCCTGCACAGGGCTGGTGTCTGAAGATGCTTTGTGATACTCTTCTTCAAGAAGTTCTGATGCCATTGGACTTTCAGTCCAAATGTCCTACAGTTTTTCAATGCTCTGTTTTATAAAAGGGTCTTCAAAGTCTCTTGGTTCTTTAAGACAAAAGTTTTACAGAGAGGGGAAAATACACTGAGATTTCTCCAGAGTTAGCTGTCTGAAGCTTTGCCTCACTTCTGGCATTGGGTTGTGGCTTCCAGGACCAGTTTGTGCTGGTGCTTCCTTCTCAGATCCAGATTTTTTTTGGCATGCTCTCTCTTCTCATTAGCCCTGAAGCACTGGACCAAACCTCACTGGAAGTTTCAGGCTTTTTACTCCTGACGCCTGTGCTGATGTCATCAGAGTTACATTTTAGGGATGCTCCATCACTTTTCAGAGGAAAGTGTTTCCTTGTTTCCTTTTCTTTTTCAGCGTTCATACCTTCATCTTAAGATTGCTCAAATAGACCAGTTAAAGAATATGCTGGTTATCAGGGTGTCACCCCACATCTCTTCCTCTAAGGTTTTTTGTGTGAGGTTTTCCATGAAACAAGGTAATATTTGTTGCTTTTTGCAGTGATCTTTCAGCAGAACTGGCTTTCCCTGAGCTTTCCAGGGGCCCTGTGGTGCTGTGCAGGCTCCTCTGAGCCCTGTCCAGAGGGAGCCCCTCCCCAGTGCTGCAGCTGAGGATGGTGTGGGCAGGTTTGGCCATTGCAAAGAATTGCCAGTGCCTGTCAGGGGCCTCCCAATGAGGAGCAGACCTGGAGAAGGCAATGTGGGCTCCTTTGTTCATCTCAGAGCCTTTGAGTCTGGGTGCAATGTGAAGTTTCTGCCACAGCCTTTTATTTCTGTGTGAGGAAGGTCTGGCAGTGCTGAATGAAAGCTGTGGCAGTAAGATCTCAGCCCCACAGCCAGCCCGTTTTGGGCCACTCACTCTGGTTTGTGTGCTTTTCCCTTTTGCTTCTTGCACTGTTATCCAGCTCTTTTCTTCCAGAGCTATCCATGAGGATTTAAATAATAAGTCTCACTGATGCTTCATATTATTACTTCTGAATTCAAAATGAGGCAAAAAAAGAAGAGAAGCAGAAGAAAAGTTTATATATTGTCAGTTCCAAAAGCTTTCAAATGCCCTGAACTTCCTGATGGAAGTAGATTGCTAAAAGGAACATAATTGACTTAATAATTGGGGTTGCCCTTGAAAAGCAAGTCCAAGCTAGCTTGCTTCAGTGCTGTGTTAATAATGAACTCTTTGTAAATCTTCTCAGCTGTTAATCTTAGTTTGGTTCTTACAAAAAAGAAAGAATTTGTTATTTGGCTTCCACAGTTTTTTAATCATTAATTAGTGTAGGAATCTTGCTGTATTTGTTTGCCCTGAAAACCAAAATAGCTCTGAATTTTTTGTGTGTGTGTCCTCTTTAAACAAGAGCTCTAGGTGAGCAGTTGTATAAAGAGATGAATGTGACAGGCAGTGGCTTATTATTCAGTGGGATTATTTAATTTTGGTTCAGTGGGAGTGGGGGGCCTGATCCCCCACAGTGCCTTATCTCTTTGAAAGATGCAATTGAACTTTAATAGCTTGTTTAGGACAGTGAGTGCTTTTCTGTGTAACAAGCACTTGTGAGGTCAGGTGTGTTGACAGCTTTATAGAGCTGGAAATGAAGTGATTTAATGGAGATTTCTTTCTTTAGTACTTTCAACTACTTTTCTTTATTGTTGGTTTGATTTAAGGAACAAAGCTGTTACCATTTTTTAAAAACAATTTCATTTGGACTTCAGTAAAATTTAAACATTTGGGACAATGATGTCCAAGTTACTGTGATGCACATAAACAAATGGCTGCACTGTCATTGTGTTTGAAGAATTGCATCAAAATCCTCTTCTAGCATGGAACCTACTGGATATTCCTAGCATGAAGAAAGTTCTGACCTAGCAATGCTCAGAGTAAACCCCATAATATGCCTAAACCAGTTGGTTTTCATTAATGGAAGTGAGTTTGGAACCCTGGATCCAAACCGTGGATCAGTGTATTTGATGCAGAAAAGGATTTAACCACACAGTTTTCAGGACAAGTAATTTTTTTTTTATATGGCAGCACCATCAAAATCCTAAAGTTGGTTCTGCAAATGTGTCTCATTTTAAAATACAGGTCCCATGGCAGTGGAGGAGGAGTTCAGGCATGAGTCTGGCTGTTATGCACTACAGCTGGGCTTCACACTTCTGTGAAATGTGTGAAAGCACAGAACTTAGGTGGACACTGGTGCTCCCAAGATCATCAAAGGTAGAAGATGTGTACATTTAGCAGAGATGTTTTGTTTTGGTGTTCGATAATAACTTGTGTGCAGCCACTTCTCTTTTTTAATTGATTAGGTACAAGTGAGTCCTGCATCCTTGTGCTTACTGCAGACAGTTCTCAACCTGGTATAAATAGTTGTGCTATGGAAATGTCATGGCTCTTTGGTGTGATGAGGTTTTGTTTTTCTCAGTTTCATACTTCACCCCTCTCTAGAACAAACACAAAATATGCTTGCTGTAGTGAATATAAACCCCTATCTGGCAAGCATGGAGGCAGAGGAGTTGCTGAGATAGTAATTCAGATAACATCTCTGGAAAGCAGGAAGCAGAGGCAGAATGGTGTCTGGAAGTGGAAGATTCTCACATTTAGTATGTTGTCTGGAGGAAAACCTTACCCAGTGATGGAGCAGTTGAATTCATGATGGCAGTAGATGCATTACAGTGCTAGCAAACATCATCTTCATGTGAGTGTCCCTTCCAAAGGCCCCGGGCAGTGCAGTGTGCCTCAGTGAGAGCCGAGCAGCTGCTGCAGAGCTCACAGGGAGGGCAGGAGGGCTTGGCCGCTGTGCCTTCTGCCCAGTGTGCCCTGGTGACAGTGGGAGCATGCCCAGCCTGAGCTGCTCTTTGTGCTTCCTCCTGCAGCACGGTGAGAGCCTCGGAGGGGCCCGTCTACAAAGGGGTCTGCAAGTGCTTCTGCCGCTCCAAGGGCCACGGCTTCATCACCCCCGCGGACGGAGGGCCCGACATCTTCGTGCACATCTCTGAGTGAGTTCTGTCCGGGTGCCTCCAGCCCCACACTCCTCTGCACAGACAAAAGCAAGGCACTGTTCTTCCCAAGAATATTCTTAGCTCATTTGCTGTGCCTGTGTTGTGCCAAAGTAGAATGCAGTATGGAGATTGTTTACCCACAGTGATGGGGTTTTGTTTCCTTGGCCTGTCAGGGCCAGGTGTGTGTGTGTGTGTCAGGACCTTGGGCTGACAGTCACGAGATGCTGGGCACAGTGTGTAGAGTTGAGTGCTTGGCAGATTCAGTTTAGATGCAATGTAATATAGTATAGAATAATATAGTATAATAAAGTAATTAATTAGCCTTCTGATAAGATGGAGTCAGATGCATCATTTCTCTCTCCCCCTCATCAGGGCTTCCCTGCAAATGCAAAATGTGCCTAAGGGGAGCTGCAGCTCTGCTTTGCCTTCATTACCAACTGCTCTCGACATTTCAGACATAATCTGGTTTATAATCTGTCATCCTTACTCCAGCAAAGAGGGGTTATGCAGATGTTACTGGCAGCAATAGATTATGCAGTTCTTTTCCTGTTATTATTATAAATCTGTTGAGTTAAAAACTAGAAGATGATCCTTAAATCTCTTAGAATAAGCTATGAGTTTTGCCTAGACCCAGAAACTTGCATTCACCTGAAGCAAATATTTCATGCAGTGTCTAGTTTCAATGTAAAGATTTATAACACTGGAAATTCACTACTTTTACTTTGCACTGCTTGTACCATTATTAAACTAAAGGTTAATTGCCTTTACTGTTGAGAAAAGTCTCACTTTATTACTTCCTTGAATTTATCTAGCTTAGGTTGTGAGCAATTTATAGTTGAAGCTTTCTCTGTTAACGGGTTCATTAGTGTTTGAACCCTTTTTGTCCTGAACACACTGAGAACCACCCCCTCTGAATTTACCTTTTGATAAACTAAGCAGATAAAGCTTTTTAAGTCCCTTGCTGAGAATTTTTCTCCAGTCTAAGCCAGTCTTTGCAGCATGCTTAGAAAAGAGACTGAAGAATTTAAGCATAATGTTAAGACTATACACTGCACACACACTTACAGTGTAAGGAGATAAAATCTCCTGCAGTTCTGCTCTGTTTCTCTTTCTGTACATCCCATAATCGCATTAGCCCTTTATCCCCACTCTTTGCAGAGTTGCTTACCTGCTGTGACCTCAGCATCCTCTGCAGTGTCAAAGTTTGGTGCAGACCCAGCCTGGCATTCCCAGCCGTGGCTGCATTCCTGATTCCTGGATGTGAGGCTCCTGGATGTGAGGCTCCTGGCTTGGCTGCAGGGCAGCACGTCCCCTGGGACAGCCCTGCCAGCCCAGGAATGCCCAGCACATCCCCTGGGACAGCCCTGCCTGCCCAGCACATCCCCTGGGACAGCCCTGCCTGCCCAGGAATGCCCAGCACATCCCCTGGGACAGCCCTGCCTGCCCAGCACATCCCCTGGGACAGCCCTGCCTGCCCAGGAATGCCCAGCACATCCCCTGGGACAGCCCTGCCTGCCCAGGAATGCCCAGCACATCCCCTGGGACAGCCCTGCCTGCTCAGGAATGCCCAGCACATCCCCTGGGACAGCCCTGCCTGCTCAGGAATGCCCAGCACATCCCCTGGGACAGCCCTGCCTGCCCAGGAATGCCCAGCACATCCCCTGGGACAGCCCTGCCTGCTCAGGAATGCCCAGCACATCCCCTGGGACAGCCCTGCCTGCTCAGGAATGCCCAGCACATCCCCTGGGATAGCCCTGCCTGCCCAGCACTCCCCAGCACATCCCCTGGGACAGCCCTACCTGCCCAGCACATGCCCTGGGACAGCCCTGCCTGCCCAGCACTGCCCAGCACATCCCCTGGGACAGCCCTGCCTGCCCAGCACTCCCCAGCACATCCCCTGGGACAGCCCTGCCTGCCCAGCACTGCCCAGCACATCCCCTGCCTGCACTGCCCTTGGTGTTTATGGCCTGGCTAATCTGCAAGCTTTAATGGGCAATTTTAATATTTGTTCCTAGGCTGGGATGTTGACCAGTGGCTGTTGGACTCTGAGGGTGGTGTGTGTGTTAAGACTGATGTTTACTCTCCTGTAACCTTTTCTAGATCTACCACCAGTTTTATTTTACCTATTGCTCACAGTATTGAAGCTGTATAATCCCTATTTGTTGTTCAGAGTGGTTATCCAGTGGTAAGTCAACAAAAGCCTTACCAAACCCACTCCCATTGCCCCAGCTGTTTTTCCTGGCTCTGTGTGCAGCACATGTCCTTGGAGAAGGAGCACTTGGCTTTCCTCCAGGTTTCTGGAATGTTACTGCACCATGGGCACTGACAACCCAAAGCTTTGTAGGGCTCATGGGTGCAAATAGGCTCAGTGGTCTGACTTGTGTTCAACCCAAGGAAGTGACATTTTTAATATCTCCTTTCTCTTTTGTCTAATGCAAATGCACTATTTCTCCTCGTTTCCTGAATAACTTAAAAATAGCATTTCCTATGTCACAATTTAAAAAATTTAACTGTGAACATCTAGTCTGACCTATACAGTTACTGATCAGCCGGGGTTTAGTTACAACAGCCTTCTTGCAGAAACATGAATTTTCAGCCTTCTAATGAATTCCTTTTAAAGAACTGTCTATTTTCAGTTCTTTTTTTTTTCCTTGTACATTTTCTCTTCCAGCTAATTCAGTAAAATTTTCTTCAGTTATGTGAAATTATTCTTTTTAAAATCCCGGAGATGACTTTTTGACTGGGGTTGCTGTTTTGTTAGTCTGTACAAAATGTGAGCTGCTCTTTCAGGTCCCTATCCTATGGCCCAACACATCTTTCTGTCCTGGACTTGATTCTGGGTGCACAAGGTGTTCCTGCCCTCAATTCCCCTCCACTCAGTAGCAACTCCAGAGATGTTTTTTTTTTCTGTTTCCCTGTTTAAGACTCCCATATGTCTCCTGTGCTGAGGTCCCAAGTGACATTACAAAAATAGCTTTGTGTGCTGTGATTTTTGGTGCTCTGTGCGAGGCCCCTGTGACAGGAGTCCCCTCTGGTGGGCTGTGCTGTTGGTGTATTGATCCCATCTGCTCCACACTGCTCTGACTGGGAGCCATCAATAAACTGTACTGGAGTAACCAGAGAGCTGTGCCACCCTCCCCTGCCTGCCACCCACTCCCTCCCTCCCAAAGCACCACTGAATGAGCCAAAGGTTGTAAAAGTTTATGGCCAGCCTTGCTTGTGGAGGTGTTTCCAGTGTTTGCTTGGCTGGCACAGGGGTTCTGTGCTCTGCCAGCCTCCCCGAGCTGTGCCCTTGCACCGCCCTTGTGTGGGGAGGCTGGAGCAGGGCAGGGCTGAGAGGGGCAGAGCTGCTCTGGGCCCTCAGACACAGCCCAGCCACGGGACCAGCCTGGCTCTCTGTTCTCAGCTGTGCCATTTCAGTCCATCTCACACCTGGAACGGGCTCCAAGTGCTCTGGTGTCCCTGCAGTGCAGCAGGAGAAGGCTGCAGGGCACCTCCTGTACCCCACCCACTCCTGTGGTGCCTCTGCCTTTCTGCCAGAGGCTTTGCCCAACCATGCTTGGCAGTTCCAGTGCTGAGGGTCCTCTCCCTCCCTGCTGATCTCCTGCTGCCACAAACAGCTCTGAGCCCGTTGTGGTGTTTACTGACTTGACTTTCACCATGGGCCTCCACTTCTCCTCCCATCTCACAGCAGGCAAACCATGCCCCTGTTCTGGCAGAAACTGTGTGTTCAAAGGCTCTTTTCCTTGCTCTTTCAGAAACATCTTAGTTCATATAGATTTTGTAGGACTGAAGTGTTTTGTGTTTTTACAGCTTCTCTAGGTCAATTCTGCTCTCTTGAAGTCAACAGCATTTTCTATTGTAGCAGGAATGGGCCACTGTTTGAAATGTTTCACGTGTAGGTACTGTCTCAGAGCTTCAGTTCAAAAATAGCTGATGTTTCTGCCTCAACCTGTTAGTGAAAAGTGCTATTATTGAAGTACTGAAGGTTTCAGCACATTGTGTTCTTTAATTACTCAGAGTATATTTGAGTTGCTTGAAACAGCTTTTAGTGCTGGAGGGTGATGGTGTCACTGTCTTAATTCTGATGCAAGGCAACACTGGAAGGACAAATTAGTAATGCCTTTCATTTCAGTTTATTTCACAGTGAATTTGATAGATTGCTCTTTATTAACTGGAATTGCTTTTTGTGGCAGCATTCTGTAACCAGGCCTGTGGCTCAGGGGACTCCGCTGGCTCTGGTTTGCACTGAGTTTTGAACTCCTCCTCATGTTTATCAAGTGATTCTTTTCCATCTATTTATTCAGTTAATGTGAGGGAGATGTTAGCCTGTTCACTGTCTCAGTGTGGCACAGGCGTCTTCTCATGAAATGAAAGCGGATTGTTTCTCCCAAATTCTTCCCAAAAGCTGGGATTTCAGGAGCTTGGATAAAATGGTTATGCCAGTTTGGATTCACCAAGATAGACTGTTCCTCTGTGCTCATCACTAAGCTGTGATGATTAGTGAAGGTTTTAAAGCATAGGCACCAGCTGCCTGACATGCAGATTATTATGATTTTCAACATCAACTTTTAATTTGAGGAATTAAATTATTTTCTTCCCTAAGCTTTGAGGAGCTGTGAGGTTACACTTTAGTGAAAATGTCTTCCATAGGATGGGATGTCTGTTTCCTGTAAGTTTCTTTATTTTTTGTAAGATAATAACAACAATTGGGTTGGCATTTCCTTTCTATAAGTGAGCATTAGCCCAAAAATAAAGTCAAATGTATGTGGCATTCAAAAGCTTCACTTGATATCTGCAAAATTTTCTGTGTATCCGTGCAGGAATGTGGACATGTGGAATGTTTTATGAGTGGAAGTTGCACCAAAGCTGCTTTATTGAGTTGGACTTGTGAGATATGGGTAGAAATATGGGATCATAGAATTGTTAGGGTTGGAAGGAACCTGTGGAGAACATCTAATCCAATGGCCTTGCCAAGGCAGGGTCAGTAGAGCAGGTTACACAGGAATGCACCCAGGTGGGTCTGGAATGTCCCCAGACAGGGAGAGTTCACTCTCTCCCTGGGCAGGTCCAGTCACCTTCGACAAACAGAATTTCTTCCTCATGATGTGGTGGAACTTCACAGTTTATGGCCATTGCTCCTTTTCCTGTTTCTGGGCACCACTGGAAAGAGCCTGGCACCATCCTCTTGGAAGCTGCCTTTGAGATAATTCCATATGATGAGATCCCCTCTCAGTCCTGTCTCCTCCAAACTGAACTGGCCCAGCTCCTGCAGTTTCTCCTCTCAGGGGATGCTGCAGACCCCTCACCATCTCTGTGGCCTCTGTGGGCTCTCTCTGGTGGCTCCTTGTCATTCTCCTGAGGAGCCCAGACCTGGACACTGCAGCTGTGCCCCAGTGGGGCTGGGCAGAGGGCAGGGTCACCTCCCTGCCCTGCTGGCCACACTCCCCCAGGGCACCCCAGGCTCCCCCTGGCCCCCAGGGCACGTCATGGTCACTTGTCACCCAGCAGCACCCCAGGCCCCTCTCTGCAGAGCTGCCATCCAGTGGGTGAGCCCAGCCTGTGCTGGTGCTTGGGGTTATCCCTCCCCAGCTGCAGGACCCTGCCCTGGCCTGTGCTGAACCTCAGCAGCTGCTCCCTGCCCAGTTCTGCAGCCTGCCAGGGTCTGGCTGCATGGCAGCACAGGCTTTGGAAGGGGCTGTTTGTCTGCTGGCTTTGATCTAATGAGTGGCTCTGAAGGCTGCAGAGATGATTGTTTTGGTGTTTGATAACTCTTGTGTGGAGCCACTTCTCTTTTTTAGCTGATTGGGTACAAGTGAGTCCTGCTTCCTTGTGCTTACTGCAGACAGTTCTCAATCTGGTATAAATAGTTGTGCTATGGAAATGTCATGGCTCTTTGGTGTAATGAGGTTTTGTTTTTCTCAGATTCATACTTCACTCCTCTTTAGAGCAAACACAAGATATGCTTGCTGTAGTGAATATAAACCCCTAGCTGGCAAGCATGGAGGCAGAGGAGTTGCTGAGATAGTAATCCAGATAACATCTCTGGAAAGCAGGAAGCAGAGGCAAATTCATTTGCCTGGAGTGAAATTTTTAAAAAGGCCATAATTACATTTTTAATAGCAACATGTACAGTCAGTGCTTCCATTTCCACCAGCCTGTCAGATGATCCACTGTCACCAAACTGATGGTGGTGTTACAGCATCAGTTGTGAGAGCTTTATCCTCCTGTATGGTGTTGTTACAGCACCAGTGAGAGCTTTATCCTCCTGTGTGTCACCTCCTTGGCTCGTGTTCCCTCCCAGGAGTAAGCCAGCTCTCCCAGACACTCCCTGCTGTGGCTGTCACCACTCACAGTGCCTCTGGTGGCCTCCCTCTCCCCCTCTTGCTGTCCCACCTGCAGCTGTGGGATGTTCCCAGAGGGCATGCAGGGCTCCCTGCAGTGCTGGCTGTTGATGTTGCAGACAGGTTCACATCAGCTTCCCTTCCCACTGGGCTGCTGAGGGATGGGGGACATGGGGAGCCCGGGGGAGCAGATCAAGTGTTGTGCATTAGAGCACTGCACCCACTCTTGTGCTTCCCCTGAGCATTTGGGAGTGGGCACGTGATGGAGATGGTTTGTGCTCCAGGCTTTGGCATTTATCTGGGGTTTGGCCTGAAGCCTGTGTACCTGCAAGGGCAAGGCAAGGAGGTGGCTCACCAGAGAGCAGTGATGGATGAATGACCACACTCTTGGTGTTTTAGATGATTTTATTTTGCAAAAGCAGCATATTTAATGAAAAACAAAAAAGCATTCAGTGCTTGTGGGTTTTCTGCAGTTTGCCAGCACTTGGCTCTGAAGGGGAAAATGCTGCATTGCAGAGAGGCCTTCAGGCTGTCCTTCAGGCTGGGCTCCTGACCCGTGGGCAGTGATGGCTCTGGAGGACTGGTGCTGTGCTTCCCCCAGGGACATCCTGAGCACATTGCTGTGCTTCCCTTCTCCACTGTGGGGTGGTCTCAGTTTTGCCTCCAGTGTGTGTAACTCAGCAGGGCTGAACACCCGAGGGCTCTGGCTGGGCTCCCAGGTGGGGATGGTCCCTTTCTGCTGCTGCATTCCAGCTGCTGCCTGTGCTGGAGATGTTCTGTCAGCTGCATCTTCCTGCAGGGAGAGCCCAGCTGTGTCCCTGCTGCTCTGAGCTGCTTGTGTCCATGGAGAGATCATCCTTTCATGCTCCTTCCTTTCCTCTGATTTCCTGCCAGATCACTGTTTGGTGCAAAGCATTAGTGCCACATCTCCTGGCTTCTCTGTGGTGCTGCTCCTCTGCTGGAGTGGAACAATATGGGCTGGAAATTAAAATTAAAATTACCTGGTAATTCTAAATGATCTGAGAGCTGAATCTGAGCTGAGAGAACAAACTTCTCTGGCCACTCTGGCTTTTCTGCAAGCTACCAGCAAAGCAGTTTCTGCTGACTGCAACCAACTGCTCTGGGGGTGCTGGGAAGCCAAATCTCAGCTTTCTGATTGCCTTCAAAATCCTGGATGACTTACATGCTTTGTACACATCCTTCCTGATGGGCTCCCCTTCTGATGTGTGCTGCAGGGTGAAGTGTCTGAAATAGGTAAATTATCTGGGACAGAAAGGAGAGGCAGCAGAATTCCAGATCTTTCTCAAGAGGAGCTTGAAAATGAATAGAACATGGATAATCTTTTTCCTAAGAGTTCTCCACCCCCACAGCTGGCTCAGAAAACTCCCTTTGCAGTGGTGCATGCAGGAGAGCCAGATTGCTGTGGTCATTATTGCAGTGAAGTCTCCCCAGAACCTGCCCCTCCATGATCCAAACTGTGTTGGGGGGACTGTGGCAGGGTCCAGGCTGGCTGTGTGCAGGAGCAGGTGTCTGTCTGTGGCTGAGCCCACAGAGGCATCCCTGCAAAGCTCTCTCCTGTTCCTTCCTGACATCCCTGCAAAGCTCTCTCCTGTTCCTTCCTCACATCCCTGCAAAGCTCTCTCCTGTTCCTTCCTCTCATCCCTGCAAAGCTCTCTCCTGTTCCTTCCTCTCATCCCTGCAAAGCTCTCTCCTGTTCCTTCCTCTCATCCCTGCAAAGCTCTCTCCTGTTCCTTCCTCACATCCCTGCAAAGCTCTCTCCTGTTCCTTCCTCACATCCCTGCAAAGCTCTCTCCTGTTCCTTCCTCACAGGGTGTCTGTGCTGCCTGGGCTGGAATTAGCAGGTTTGGGGCCATAACTACCCCTGAATGGGGGTTCAGACACCATGGGCAGTGGAGAGCTGGGCACCAGGACAGTGCATCCTCTGAACTGGAGAGAAGAGCAGCTCCTGGGAACTGTCTCTGCAACAGCTCAGGGACCAGGGGATCCTGGAGCAGGGACCTTGGATATTTACTGCTGGGATTCTTCAGTCTGAGCCTCTTTACACCTGTCTGTCCCGGTCCCTGGAGTGGCTGGTGGGGACAGGCAGCTCCCTGAGGTCACTGCTGGCTTTGTGCTGGGGCCCTTGGCTTGCACAGGGAATGCATGGGAGGGCATTTGGGATTAGTAACTCACAATGGTTCATTACTCTCTTGTATCTTGCTGTTAAAAACACTTCAGGTTTCTTGAGGAAATGTCAAGGTGTTAAATGAACTTTAAGAAGCCCAGGAGGAAACAGAGCCCATGGAAGTGCTCATGGTGTCACCCATGGCAGGCTTGGTGACCAGCAAAGCTCAGAATTCTCTGAAAACTCTTGTTCCAAAATGTTTCCACGTGACTTTGGCTTTGTCCCAAGAGGTTTAACTAGAGCCCTGGAATATGAATACCAGCTGTGAGAAGGAAGAACTAGAACATTCCTTATTTAGGTAATTTCCTAATAACCTCCCACTTCCCTAAAAATAGTGCAGGATAAAATGCTCCACCATACCAGACTGGCGCTGAGCTGGGAAATGGGAGGTGCTGGATAATCTAAAACTCACTCTATTGTGTTGCTCTCTGACTCTGACATCAGGGAAGCATTTCCTATTTTTAGCTTGAATTTGAAGTTGTTGAAGTGTCTTAAGATTCCTGGGTATGTAGATATTCATTATTTTGAATTGAAAGTGCACTCCAATATCTCAAATAGCAGTGGAAACCTCCACATTCCTCTAGATCAACATTTAATATTGGAAGCTGAAAGTAAAAAATACAGATCTAAAATTATTTAATCAATATGTAACATCAAAAAAGTCCATGTAACTTCCTTTACCAAATTTTCCAGGTAACTTCCATTGTTTACAGAATGCCTGTTGTAGCTGAGTCTGTTCCAAGAACTCTGTTTACTCTCTCTGATCTTTTCCAGTTCATTTCCTGCCCAGTGCTGGAGGTTTGCTTCCTGCTGGAGGATCTCCCCAGCTCTGTGCAGGGCTCTGCCTCCACTGCCACCGTGTCACCCCCTCTGAGTGCCATCGGATTGTCCTTTCTGCCTGCCCCCACAAGCACTGCACAGTCTGGATGGGGTTTGTTTCTCCTTCCAAGCATCACATGGAGTGACAGCAGGGCTGGAGTGGCTCTGTGTCTGTCCCAGCAGCAGCTTTTGGTGGCAAGCACTGCCCAGGGGACACTGCTCACTCTCAGCTCTGTTCAGGCTGCAGACCTTTGTCCTCTTGCTCTTCCTGTGCCCTGGGGGCAGTGAGCTAATGATCTCTTGTTTGTTAGGCACCAAAAATAACTAGGGATCACAAACCTGCAGGAGAAAAAAAGCATATCTGATCTGTGGGAGGAAAGCTGAAAGGCCAAAAGCAGAGAATGAAATTGGAGATGTTTGTGTGGCCCCAACCTTTACACACAGCTGTGCAAAGGACAGGCCTGGCCTTGGTGGGGCAGGGTCACCTCAACAAGTGAGCAAAGACAGCAAAGTAGGGATCAGATGAAGCTGTCCTGGGGTTGAATGAGGTTTTATCACAAGCTCCAGTCACCTGTAGTGTCAGCTTGGATAAGCAGTGAAACCAAGAGAGGATCTGATGCTGTCAGCATGATGCTCAGCCCTGCGAGAAATGCTCTGTAGCAGAGGAAAGCGCGCCTGTCTGGGCTGGGTAATGCTCAGGGCTCTGCACATTCTGGGCACAATCTGATCCCTTCAGGAGAAGGAACACGAGTATTTAACCTCATGATTCAGCATAAGAAATGTGGGTCAGCAAATATTTTGGTTTTTTCCTTTTTCCTTGGCAGACCAGGGGCTAACAGGCAGTGCCCAGTGTCACCTCCCAAGGCCTGAGGGATGGGGTGGCTTTCAGTGACAGCTGAGTGTGTCCTGCAGTCTGGGCCTTTGCTTCTCCTCCCCTTGGCTGCAGTGTGGGGAGTATTAGCCATGTTCTCTGTGTGTGTGTACTGATTCACTTGGTCTTATTTCTTGGAAAAGCAGAATCACTTTGTTAACAGTGTACCTGCAACACACACCTTACCAGAACCTGTCCAGCTACATATTCATATTTCTATTTAAACAAAACATTCCCTAACAAAACACCCATCCTTTTTAATGCTCAAACTGTACTTCTTCCTCGCTTGTTTTGAATATTCAAGTGATTCCTCATTTACCTCCATTTTTCAGGAGCTTAAACCTTTTTTATATTGATGCTTTAGGAGACTGAATCCACTTTCCTTTTGCATTAACCATATTTACCTACTTTTGCAGATTTCAAACGTTTATTTTACTAACTGTGGCTTATCCTGTTTTACAGGAGGTTTTAAAAAAACATGTAAGGTTCCTGTTTGTTTAAAAAAAAAGATGTTTCAGCCAAATCTGAGATCCCTTCCTGGGCAGGGCATCCGTTTGGGGGTGGCTGTGCAGTGGTGATGAGTTCCTGCTCCCTCAGGGCCTGGGGCTCTGCAGTGGTGCCTGGAGCACCAAGGGGAGATGCTGCTTCAGTTTTAGTGGTTTTAGCTTTATTGCAAGATTTTTTTATCTCTTTTTATTTTTTTTTGCCACGAAGGATCAAGGTTCCTTTGATCCTCCTTGAGATTCAAGTGGTTTAAGTAGGAAAGGTGATGTCATTTTTTTTATATACCACTTTTATTTTCACTTCTGGTTTGACTCTTAACCCTTTCCTGTGTCTCTTGTTGGGGCTTTTATGTCCCCTCATCAGGTTCCAGTATTTCATGTCAGGGTAAACTTCTGGGTCTTTGGCACTAGAAAAGTTAATTATTTTCTGCTCCTGGAAGGACAGTAGGGGTTGGGTGTGCAATCCCTTCACACCTGAAAGGATCCTAAACCTGTTGGAACTGGGGGAAAAGGGGCATAGATGGAGGCAGTGACTGGAGAGCACAGCACAGCAAAGGTCAGATGTGAGAGGCTGTCCAGTGTGATACTGGGCTGGGCTGACAGGGTGGCCTGGAGACTCTGGAAGTAAATAAAGGTCAGCTGGATCAGCCTGTGTGGGTTGGAAAGGGCTGTCAGGTCTGATGAAGGAGGCTTTATCTTGATTTTTGCTGTAAATATTTCTTCTGCCTTCAATTTACTCCCATTTTCCCAGGCACTGCTCTGAAGGGTTCAGCTCAGGACATGCCCTCCTGGGTCTGATTGCCACAGTCAGGGGCAGCTCTGGAGTGGAGGCATTTCCAGGGAAATAAACTTTGAAGGGCTTTATTCTCTCAAACATTTCAAACCCCAGACCTTGGGAGTGCCTTTCACTCCTCATAGCAGGTTTTAGATTCATATTTAGATACAGGAGCATTTTCAATATCATGTTGATACAATCAGCTAGCAAACAATGACTTTTCTTTTGACTTTCCCATGGGAGAAGCCTTGGTGTAGGGGTCATTTTCAGCTTCCCTTGTACATGCCTGGTCACCCTGTCCTGTCTGGGTTGGGCTGCTCTGGCTCCCCACAGCCTGAGCTGCACCTGCAGTGCAGGGCTCAGACAGGAGCCCTCAAAAGGGGAAGGGCTGGGGGAGGCAGTGCTGCAGATGGAGCTGGAGAGGTTTTGCAGAACTGTGGGGAGAGGCAAACTCTGATGTGAGGTTAGAAGTGGCAGTAGGGGCCAGTGTATTTACCTCCTATCAGTCCTGCCAGCTTTTCCTGCAATAGAAAATCCCTAAGATTAATGGGTCACAAAATGAGAGTGGATATAAAGGGCACTGCTAAAATCTGAGATCTCTGCTATTAACAGAACATGGGGTAAAATTCCTGGGTGGGGTGACCACGCTCCCAGTGTGCTCTCAGAGAAGGCAAATACCAGACTCAGTGGTGCACTACAAACTCCTGACCTAGACCACTTATTTTATTTCCTGGACCCAAATCTTACCTCCAGGGTAACAGGAGCTCACAAGACATCCAGTAGAATTTGTTATTAGTGTTGATCTGTTCCCAAATACAGATACTGCTGAGAAACACTGAAAACCTTCACTGAGAAATGTCAGGTCAGGGGAAGCTGAGCCTGTAGGTGTGGGTACATTTAAAGAAAGGTGAAGTGGCATCTTCTGTACTGTCAGAGCCTCATGGCAAGGCAGGAGGGAGGAATCTCTGCCAGTGTTCAGTAGCACATGCTGGGATTTTTATTACAAATCTGTGATCTCAAACACAGGGTGGAGGTGAGGAGGGCTGTTTGCAGCTCTCTGTGTCATCAGCACCTTGTTCTCAACAGAAGGTGAAGCCTTTTTGGCATCTCCCAGTGATTCCAAACCCGGGCTCACGTGCAGTAGCAAATGCACAGTGCAGGTCTTGCAGCATCCCCTGGCAGCACTCTGGGGAGGTGAGGCCAGGAGGAGCCTCCTGGAAATCTCCCTGAGCACTGGTGGGTGTGTGTGCAGGCTCACACAGCGGGATAGCAGACCTCTCTTGTAGGGGGATAGAATAGAAGAAAATAAGGGTAGTGTAGAAAGGAATCTCACACCTAAGGAGTGGCAGCTGGGCCAATTATCAAAGATCAGGAACAGGCCTGACTTTACCAGGCCACAGCTGTGAGCAATGAGGAGAAGATGCTATAACAGAGTGGGGTGGGTGGGTGAGAAGGGAACTGGAGTCAGTGGCTGCTTTGAGAAGAGGAAAGAGTCAGAGCTCTGAGGAGCTGCCCATGAGAAACACCAAGCAGGTGTGGAACTGTTGTGATAAGGAGACAGCAGCATGGAACCCCTGCAATAAGATAACACTCTCTTTTCTTGCAGGAAGTAATTTTGAAATATTTGATACCATATCTCACTTGAGCTCCTTTTTTATTTTATACCACAAACTGTGTTATAGTGGAGTAATCTAAAAGGAAAATCTTGCCATTACATGGTACAGTTCTTTTAATGAAAAAATGGAAAAAAAACCCCCAAAGTGAAACTTCAAAAACTTCAGTGAGAAGGGGGGAAAAAAACAACCAAAAAGAGATCAATTTTCTTTAGTTTAAAACCATTTCCCTGAAGTGTCAACCCTGCCCTCTAGTGCTATTGCAAGTGAGGTGCTGGTGCACAGCTTTCAGTCCAAGCCTTGGCACACCTGAGTATTCTTTAAGGCAGATTGGAGTGGGGATTTTTGTGGGTTTTATTTTGTACTTCTGGTGATTGGTTGATTTTTTTAGGACAATGGTGGTGTTTATAGTATTTTCATAGGATTTCACTGTGAGACAACCAAAATCATCCTCAGACTTTGATGGATGACAGGCTCTATAAAATCCCTGAAGTGCTTTGAGCACCTAAGCTAACAATTATGATAAAAAATTCAGTCAGCTGCAGAAGAGAACGAGTGTTTCTGTGACTCCTGACTAACTGGAGCTTCCCTCCACAGCATTGAAGGCGAGTACGTTCCGGTGGCAGGCGACGAGGTCACCTACAAGATGTGCACCATCCCTCCCAAGAACGAGAAGCTGCAGGCAGTGGAGGTGGTGATCACCCACCTGGCCCCTGGCACCAAGCACGAGACCTGGTCAGGGCACGTCATCAGCTCCTGAGGCGTCCCCTGGAGCGTGGCTGCTGCCAGGTGGGCTCTGCTCAGCAACTGGCTGCAGGACCTGGCTGAAGAATTCTGTGTGTGAGGAAATACTGCATTGTCAATAAAGCAGATGCAGGCCAAAATTACCATTTTTTACAGCTGGCCTGATTTAAAAAAAAAAAAAGGCAATTCAAATGCTAATGAAAAAAAATCTAGCGTAATGTGTTTACAAGAAATGTATTTAAAGAGACCTAGTTTGTGTGCTTGGTGGAGGAGGGGAGGTTTGGGTTTTCTTTTGTCTTGTGAACTGATTGCAGGAAATGCCCAGGGGAAGGGGGGAGAGGTTTCATGGAGGGCTCTTCTAGTGCAGGTGGTCCGGCCCAGCTCTGAGCCCTGAGCTCCCTTGGCTGCTCTCCAGGGCTGCAGCACCTTTATTGCTGATTTAGTGCCTGAATGCCCTGGCTGACACACAGAGGTGTTCATTGCCGACTTGTTTTCCTCATGGAAGGAAGTTCACAAACAGAGCAGCTGCCACGGAGGTGAAGATCTCCATCAGGTGGTTGTGCTCCATCAGGTGCACCCCTGCAAATGGTGTGGCTGCACAGGTGTGGAAACTGTGTTGGACTGGTAAAGCTGGGGTTGTTTGTGAAATTACTTAGGTGCCTTGATGGTTGATTAGCAACAGATTTTATAGGCCAGTATTAAAAAAAAAAAATCCATCCCAAATTTAAATTTGCTCCAAGGTAAATGGTAGAAAACTGTAGCGGATACTTCATTGCCTCAGAGGGCGTCTGAATTTTGACCAGGCTGAGGATTTGCCTTCCAGACTGCATGCAGCTGACTGGTCTGGTGTGCCAGGGGCAGGCAGGACACCTGCACTGCTGCCCAGGTGTGTTAAACACTGTGTGAGTCCTCAGCAGGCTCAGCTGTCTTGGTGAGGTAAATTCTGCATCTGTTTCCCTGGCAAACTCCTTTGGTAGGATGTGATAGGGCCACCCTTCCCCAGACTCTGTGTAGTTGTAGTGCTACTAAATTGGTTTTGTTCCTATTTGCCTTCCACATATCTTTTTTTTTTCAAATGAAGCAATCATCTCTGTTATTTTCCTAACAGTGGATTTTTATTGACTTTGCAAATAAAAAGAAAAAAAAAAGGCAGAACTCTTGTTAGTTGTATGAAACAGTGCAGCTTCAGTTGTGTATTTGGAGCTTCACCAAGAGGTGCTGGCTGTCAGGAGCTGTCCTGAGCCCTTCACAGCAGCTGATCTGCTCCCAGGTGTGATGTGGGGTCAGGAACTGCTGTGCTGGCATGTTTTCCCTTAGCTGTGCCTGTGTTACACCGTGGTGTGCTGGGGGTTTGGGTTTGGTTTTGTTTTTATGACCCATAAGCCTTGGTGGTGGTGGGTTTATCACTGTGCAGCTTGTTGGAGTATCACCCCCTGCTTCTTTACAATAAATGCAACCATTTCAGTGCTTCCATGTGTTTCCAGTCTGCTCCCTGGGTAACTGGTGATGAGCAGGATCAGCTTTAAAGAAGGGGAGAATGCAGCTGCCTGCACATGCACCCCTGTGTGCTGACTTCAGTTTTGTTTAAGGAAATGCTTTCCCAGCCCCTGACTGCACTTACCAGAACAATTAGGGAATAACAAGGCCAGCACATGTCAGAGGAGGCTCCCAGGACAGAGCAGCCAGAAATGTGTTTGGGGCTGAAAACAATCAAAGCAGCAGCTCTTAAACTGTCTGTCCTCAAACACCATTCCTACACTGGGGATGGTCCTGGTCCCAAGTCAGCTCCCATTAAAACAGGAATGAGCTAGGGAAGAAATGTGCTGGGAGACAAAACAGTTCTGGTGCACGAGGTGCACTGCAGCTCCCCTCTGTTTTTGTAAGCCCTTTTGGGGTTTCAGGTGGTACCAAGATTCTAGTCTGTGCTTTTTTACTGTGCAAGTATCCCATGAACCTGGAACTGAAAAAATTCAAATTATTAATTTTTTTGGTACAGACAGGCAGCATGCAACAGGTCTGCTTCAAGTATTTTATTTTCCATAATGATAAAATCAGATTTTATTCTCCTTTACTAAATCAAACCGTTTATACTCAAGATTACTTTCCTAATGCCAGATGAGAAAAGTAACTAACAGTTACACAGAGTGTCAGGCATGGACTTCAATTTTAACAGAAACATAGTTTAGGTCATTTTTGTAGTATGAAAAATCTCATCTACCCTTAATGCCTTAACCAGGAATCTCAGAAAATGATCAGAAAGTGACAGAAATATATTTCACTAATGTGCTGAAGTTATTTTAATTAATTTTTAGAAATTACTTTTTAGATTTGGTCTGCACAGAGTGTAGGTAGCATGACCTGACTTGTGCCTTGGCACCACATCCATCCTGAGGAGGGAACTTTGGCACCAGCTGGTCCAGCATTCCCAGGGATGGCAGTCAGGGACTTCTGGTTCTGGGCCATCTTCCCATCCCCAGGAAGAAATAAAACCTTTCCCTTTTACTCATCTTCCAGTTTTAGAAAAAAAACTGTCTTATAATTCATGTTAATTCATATAGCACAAAGTAAGTATTTTTAAAAAAATCAACTGCATCTTTTAAAAAGCTGCCTCAACATAAAAAAACTAGGGACCAAGCCTTGCAGGCCAATTTTAAGACCATGAATCAACTAGAGGCAGATTTTGCCTCCCCTTCCCTCCCTAAATTATAATTAATTAGTTAAGGAAGTTTACAGGTATCTTAAAAACCAACCCAAAATATAACCCAACCCAAACCCCAAAACCAAGCAAAAAGAAAACAATTTATGTGATTGGAAATTGAAAGGATGGTGCTAAATGAGCTCTGCTGTGCTCCCCCAGGCAGCAAGGGGTATTCAAGTAAACCATTTCCCTTTGGTAATGACTGACCTGCAAAGCACCTGCTATTCATGACCAATTACATAAAAACACTACAGAATGAAGATGATGTTTCAAGTTATTTTGCTGTTTTAACTGTCCTCAAAGTGTGAATTCTGAAGTCTTTCATTTAAAAAATAGCTCTTCACAGATTCTTCTTGTGTCCTCTGGGGATGTGACACTGTGGCCGTCTGTTCTGGAGTCTGTGAAAATTTCATAGTCATTCCCTCCCTGGAAGCAGAAGATGATTTAATTTTATTTAACAGAAAGCACAGTCACAAAAAGGGACACATGAAAGGAATCAGGGAAAGAATGGACTTTTCCCAAGGGCCTGCAGTGATCAGGCTCAGTGAACAACACCACTGCCCTGGATGAGCACAGATCCCCAAAAGCTTCATTCCCAAATTTCTGTTTGCCACTCTGCTTCCACAAGTCAGCATCAGCTGTCAGTACTTCAACTCTCTGGAAATGCTGCACTGCCACTTAGAGGGTCTAAAATGAACTGTCTGTGAGCTCTGTGCCAGAGGGACAGGTGATTACTTTTGCAGCTGATGCCAGGGGGAAAAAACTTTAATTTCAAGCTTCTCTTTTTCTTATAAAACTTTATTTTAAAAAATTTATAAAGTCCTGTGTAATTTAAGAGTTTTATAACGGAGAATTCTTATCAAACCAAGCCTTTTCTTATAAAACTTAGCCTGACACTGTCCTTTGGCCATATTTAGGCAGTTTTAATTTCAAGGAAGTCCTCACAAGCTCTTGTCAGGTCTCTGTTGAGGATTTTTAAAAGCCTCTGAATTGCCCTGCAGAGCTCTGCTCCATGATGAGGGACAAGGGACTCTGCTCAGTTCCCCAGGGTGGAGACAGAGCAGTGAGCAAAGGCACAGTGATAAATAAGACAGGAAATAAATATATTTAATAAACACCAGCCAACAAAAACCAATCCACACTGACCAAGCAGGACAATCAGTTTCACACAGTCATGTCACCTAGGTGTTTAACAGAATTACACAAGTTCAATTTTAAAACAACCTCTGTTAAGGCAAGAGCCCTGTGCTCAGTTCAAGAAACAGAAGGAAAATCTCCCATCTGCAGCCAGGTAAACATGGACACATGTTTATGCTGTGACTTCAGCTCTTGTCAGGATTAAGGTTACAGGGTTAGAACCTGCACTCCTCGAGGTTTAATTACAGCAGCTCTCAAATTAGTGTATCAAAATAATGTACTCACTGGCATGGTCTTGTCTCCAAAGAAATAAATAGTCTTGTATCCATCCTTGGCAACAATTCCTAAGCAGTACCTTTTATCCCAGCCATCTGGGAACACATCGATGCTGATCTGCCCTCCTAGGAGAGAGAGGAACCAAGACTGGTTACATTTTAACAATGTAGTTCTGAAGGGAGAGGAATTGAAAAAAAACACCTAAACTGGGTAAGATTTTAGGCAGAGGGAACTTTGCAGAAGATACAGAAATGTTGTGAGACCAAGGAGTTAAGTCCTGCAAGTACAGAAGTACAGAAAGTGTTTTACAGGGTATCAGGTTATTAGAACTGTGATTCAGAGATTTTTTTATCCATTCAGCAAAGTCTGAGCATGTTCCCAAATACTCAGTGCTATCCAAATGAACCTTTTAAAAGAATTACATTTAATCTCTTTACTTTTGAAAAGAAAGGACACATGAACACAGTCACTGATGTATGTACAGCCATAAAATTGTGGGCAAAAGACTTGCTAAGGCTTTCAGAGTAGGAAAAGGAAGAAATCAGCCTTTTCAGCAGCTGTTCCAGTTCTGAGCCCTTGGCCTTCACCAATACCTACGAGCATGATTCCCAGCTGAAGTAGGTGTATTTACAACATAAATATTAATACTTTATAAAAGGTATTTACAACACAAAGGAGAGAGGAGAGCTGCACTGCAGTTCGCTTTTGCCTTAGTGCTTCAGCACTAATGCCAACCATACTTTCCAATTCTGAAAAATAATAAAAAGCAGGAATGTGGTAATATGTTAGGAGAGAGGGTAAAAAGAAAAATACATCAAAAATTAATTCCCCTTTATTATAATTTTTTTCCTTAAGCTTGCACTTGCTTTGGATTCTTTCCTTCCTCCCACACAATGCAGGTACAGCTGAAGAACCAAGGGCAACTGGAACAGCACTGAGGGAGTAGCTCTGATCAAAACTGATTCACAGAAACAACTCTGACTAATCCAAAGCATCCAATATGCTCCAAAATGAGCAGAATCAGTCACACAACTGACATTAAAGGACAATGAACTGATGACAAGAAATGAAGTTCTCTTTGTTGATGGATTTCAATTAAAATGTCCCAATAAAAGCCTGAGAGGAAAAAGAGGCTCAGTCTTGCCTGCAGCCACCCCCAGAGAGACCTGTCACACAAATGAGATGGGATGTCACAGCCATAAGAGAGTATTACTTAAATGAGATTTAAATTAATTGATGTTTTAAATGACATTCTTTTAAAGTATTACCTATTGAAAATGTGAGGCCTTTGCCTGCAAATTCTCTTTGTAGATCAGCTACAAATTTCTCTCTTATATGCTCCTTCTGTTAAGGAAAAAAGAAAACAAAACCAAACAACAGTTACATGCTGTAACTGTGTTGATTTACCAATGAAAAGATAACCCAAAACCACCTCTAAAAAAGAATGGTTTTATTGATTTGAATGGACCCAGGCTGGTTACACTACAGAGGACACTGAGAAAGTATGGTTTTACCTAGGAGAGGGTTTTTTAGAAACCCCAGAAGGAGGATGTTCAGTACCCTGGATATTGGATTAAAAACATGAGCCAAACCCACCCTTCTGCAAGTAATCCTTGCTATTCCAACAAAAAAACCCCATTGTCTATTGCTTGAGGTCTGAATGAGGAAATTAGTTAAACCACATGGAAAGGATTAAAATGAAAAAAAAAAATTGCACAAACTATGAAAGTTTTTAAAAAATCATAACCTGGCCATAACTGCCTCCTCCAGGAGAGCTGGGTATTTCTCAAGAGTTGTAACTCACTTTATCAAATTCATAGAACTCAAGTCGTTCTTCCTGGCTGCAGCTTCTTCCAATGGGGGACACATTTAACATCCCATTTCTGAACTCAATGAAAGTGCCTCTGCAAGAGAATTGATCAACAAGACAGAAAACACATGAGAAAACTGCTCAAAGCACTAAATATCACAATAAATTTCTATTTAATTTTAAAGGCAGTGGGAATCACCTGTCTCACTACATGCAGGCACCTCTGGCACCAATAAGTCTTTAGGACTTTGAGTCTGGCAACCTCATCATCATCCTCACTGGCTTTTAAAAGCACCTTTTGGTTTAACAAGTGTGACTGGAGCATCCCATCAAGCCCAGGGCTTGACAGGCCAGGCTGTCAGTGTGGGGTGAAGCTGCAGAATTCCCAGCAACGTGGGCAGTGTCCTGCCCTGCCTCACAGGGCACATTTCAGTGTCTGCACAGCTGCACCTCACACAGAGCTGCTCTGGCTGCACTTCTCATCCCTGAATTCCCAGCATGGCAAGGGAACACTCCTACTTCAAAACTGAATCTCCTTCCCTCTGACACAAAGTGCTGATCAGTATTTCAAGCCCTGTGCTCCAGCTGGGGACTTGTCTTTGTAAGCATGGACAGAGCTCTGTTTCACACAGGCAGTGCTGCTCCCCAGGCAGAAATTACTCATTTATATGCTGAGCACCCTGAGCTGAGCTTTGTGGTTTTACTTAGAGGCATATATCCCCCATGGAGAACAGGGCCACACTGAGATGTCTGTGTGCACATACCTCTTCTTTGGCAGTTTGATCTTTGCAATGTAACTCAGGCAGTAGTTGATGACATCTTGAAGGATGTCCTCACCCAGGTGGCCCTGAATGCTCTAACAAAACAAACACCATTCAACCAAGGGTCCAGAATCTGAGATTCTAAAAGCAAGTCACATGGAAAACACAGACATTGGGTAATCAGGCATGGTTAATACCAGAGAGAAACAAACATGCCTTCAATCAGTAACATCAGCTGATGCTCACATGGTACTATCTAAAGGCTCTCATTTTTATTTTTATTCACTTTACAACACCAAACTATCCTTTAATATGACTCCTAGTTGTAGTTGCTTGAGAAGGAAACTGTGCCACAGGCAGCAGTCCCAAACAAAAAGCTCCATTTAATGTCTGCTATAGCCAAACACAAAGAAATGGAGCTTGTTCCTGCAGTAAACTGGAACCACTGGTCAAGGCAGCAAATTCAGCCAAGATCTCTTTTAAATGTTTACTCTCCATTATTTATGTTAAACATTACATGCCAAATGAATGATCCATTAACAGGACTAACATATGAAAGCAGCAACTTTGATCTTTGAAAGGGTGATTACAAAGGACTACACTGTACAAATAAATCAAAATCTTGTTTGGAAAATTTCTTTTTCTCACTGTTGGAAATTTCACACTTACCTGCTTGCTCAGGAACTTCCCATCTTTGTATGCTACCAGGCCATTTTCTGAGAACACATAGTCATATTTTTCAATCACTGCAAACAAGCAAAAAGACAGTAATTCATCATTTCTCATCAATGCTTAATGCAGAATTGTCATAAATGTTAAATAGCTTAAAATACAGCCAACAATAGCTCCTAATGCATGAGAATTTCAGCAGCATAGCATCAAGAACAAGATTAATGCCAGTCTCATTTCTCACTAAGATTAACACATACCTCAAAGCATGTGAAATTAATTGTTTGACTTACCTGTGGTTTTACTTAGAGGCATATAACTCTTTGTATTAAACGTAAAGGAATGACCAAACACCTGGCACATGCCCTGGCTTGAGAGCAAGTCAAATACTGCCCTTTTAGGCTTGTTTCCTCACTGTCACTAATGTTCAGCAGATGTCTGGGAGCTGTCTCAGCACCACACAAGATGATAGGGTTTACTGGAGAGCACTTGGAAGGCAAACAAACTCTGAGCTGTCTGGGCACTACAGGAGGCTGTCAGTGGCATCAGTTAAGTAAAGACCATTAGGAATAAAGGACTAAGGCAAGAATCCATAGTGAACCCCACAGCGAACAAAACCAGGTCCTCAGGGATGCGCTCGGCAGCTGAGCAGCCCACACGTGTGTGTCACATACAGGACTGCACTGTACACAGCAGTGTGACAACGCCCTCCCAGGGCTCTGCCACCAAGGCAGGATTTCACCATTAGCAACAACCTCTTAATTTAATATCGAGACACCCGCACAGTGCAAACAGGCTGCGATTTCCAAATGCCGGGCAGCAGCTCCCCACAGCCTGAGTGCAGCACAGCACCCCCAGGAAGCCAATTACAAGCAAGGGAAGAGGGGGATGGACGGGGCTCAACCTCCACGTGCCCTTGGCGGCTGCCCGGGGCCCGGAGCGCGGATTGCCCCAGCGCGATCGCCTCAGGGGGACGGCCCCAGCGGGATGGCCGCAGCGGGATGGCCTCAGGGGGATGGCCCCAGCGGGATCGCCTCAGGGGGATGGCCCCAGCGCGGATCGGCCCTTACCGTCCTCGCCCAGCTGCTCGCGGATCTTGGCCAGGTCCGAGCCGCCCACCACCCCCACCTTCACCTTCTGCCGCAGCCGCTGCACGAACGCCGCCATCTCCGCCGAGATTCTCTGCGGTCCAAAACAGAGCCGTCAGATTTGCCAGAGGCCAGCGCCTCCATTCCGCAACAGCCTGCCCGTGCGGGTCCTTAAGCAGCGTTAAATGAATTAAGCGCGCCCACGGAGCCCGCGGCACACGGCACAGCCGGGCCCCGCGGTGTGCCACACGCCCCGCTCCCCGCGGGCCCGCAGCCGCGTCCCGCACTCGCCTGGCGCGGCGCCGTGAGGGTGCCATCCACGTCGAACAGGCAGAGCGCTGAGGGCGGCGGCGCCATGGCTGCACCGCGGGGCCGCCCCTCCCGACGGGCCGCGCGCGGGGCGGGGCGGGGCAGGCGCGGAGCGGCGGCGGGGCCATGGCGGCGGTGAGGGCCGGGGCTGCCGGCGTGGGCTGTTCCCCCTTGCCCTCCTTCTCCCTTTGCCCTCCTTCTCCCTTTTCCCCATCTTTCCCTTTTTCCATCCCTGTCTCCGGCCGCTCGGTGGCGGGTCCTTGCACGGGTGCCCGCGCGTGTTGTAGCGTGGCGGGGGCAGCGCGGAACCTCCCTTGCTGCCTTTGCGCCTTCCCAGCGTCCGCTCCCTCCTTCGGCATCATCGCGCTCTCCTCCCCTTTACCGTGCTTAGTCCACTTTTCTGTTTCCCTAAAACTGCTGTATAAGTGGTTATTTAAGGAGTCGGCGATTCCGGCAGCTTTCCTGGGATGTTGCTCAGCCAGCAGGGGGCAGGGAGTGTGCCAGGGTCGGTCACTGAGCTCACTGATACCAGCTGTGTTAGCAAAGGTTTCCCCCTCGGTCTGCAGGGAGGGATGCGTGCACAAACACCTGTTTTTTATCTGAACACTGATTTAAGATTACAGTGACCCGGGGGTTGTGCTTTACTGTCTGCAGGAGCCCGAGGGACCAACTCTGAGCTCACTGGTGGGTTTTAAAGAGGACTCAAACGATGACCTGTGGGATTCTTACCTTACAGGCTTGGCTCTGCACGGTCAGGACTACAGCCTGCACAGCAGCACCTTTTGGGAGATCTCTACAGAAGGAGCTCTGGACAAGGTCATGGAGAAGGGAAGCTGCTCGCCTGCCCCGGACTGCTGGTTCGTGGCAGTGTTTGCAGTCACAAGCCCAGCGAGCTCATGGTGTCAGGAGTTATCTCAGGAGACCCCGAGAGCCGTCTGTGTGTCTGTCCCACTTGGCCCCTGCTGCTGTGGTCCAGCAGAAGAAGGCTGTGGATGGCAGGACAGAAGAGTTCAAACTGGTCTACAGGTTCCCAGGGATAAAATACTGCAGGATCCTGTCGAGACTGAAGCTGCTGCAGACTGCCACCTCCATGATCATGCTGCCTCCCATCTGCTACCTCTACCTGCAGGGCCAGGTGTCCCAGAATATCCTCCTCTACACAACTGGCATTGCTGTCTTTGCTGGGGCAATGCTGTATGGTATGAGCTACTTTTTCAGAAGAATTATTGGATTCATCTACTTAAGTGAAACTGGACAAACTGTCAGAGTGGCCCACTTGACATTTTGGGGAAGACGTAATGACATTTACTGTCCCATAGAGACAGTGGTGACTTTGGATGAAGTTGGAGATAGCAAGGATGAGCTCCTTCACCAGTTCAAGCGGTATGACACTACAGATACTTTGTATTTTACAATTAAGTATGGCCAGATTGTGGACAGACAGAAATTTACTCAAATATTTGGAGAATTTGTGTGACACAGCAGCTCATTTCCAATGCCTTTCCATGTCCACTGTGCTTATTATTCCATGAGGTTAAAGTAGTTCACCAAACTACACATCCCTGACCTTTTCCTGTGCAAAGCCTGCTGTAAGTGCACCCAGTGTACAAAGTCACAGTGGTAAGGCACAGCCCACTGGATTAAAGGTCCTGCAGCTTGTGTATGGTGTGAGGAGTGTCTGTTCCATGCAGCATTCAGTAATGTCACAGCATTCCAAGCCTGAACTGTCCTTGGAATGTGCCAAATTGCTGGGGATGAAACATGAAAAATCTCTTGAAATGAAATCCAGGAGCTGCCAGACCATCCTCACTTCAAACTCAGTGTTTCTGTTAGCTCATTTCAGGTTGGCTGAGAAGCCTCTGGAAATTAAAGCTGGTCTGGTACATCATATGATGGGCACTGCTGAATGTCAGAGAGGGACATGCTCAGGTGTTAATGCAATTGAGGGAACTGGAAGGTGTGTGGGCTGTCCTGGCCTCAGGAGGGTCCTCCAGGATGGGAGTGGAGCTGGGCAAAACAAGGACGTGGGCTGCAAGAGACACTGGCAGCTCAGCTGTTAAGTTAGAGGCTGGGACAATATTTCAGGAGCTTCTTACAGAAATTGCCATTCTTCATTGGAATGGGAAAAGCAGCACCTGTCTCCATGAAGGATTGTGGTCTTACTCCATGGTACTGGTCTGATTTCTGCTCAGTGGAAATGAGGAATTTGAACCCAAGAAAGAACCAAACATATCACCTATAACATGTAACATGTTTTTTGAATTCTCAGAAGCAAGATAACTCCTTCCACCCCTCTTCTAGTTCTAGCATAATGTGAAACTGACAAATAAACTGACTCTCACCAATAATCTGGAGTGTTCTTTCCTTATTTTTTCCTCATGAGAAGTGAAACCTCTGTTTCTTGGTGGATCAGCAAAGAATCAGCTAAGTAAAATTGCCATTTAAGAGCACAGGGTAACCCTGAATTACTATTTCTCATGTTTAACTTTTCCTAATGGAGTTCTGTGAGTTTAAATTTTGGCTGACACTGTGTAGCACAGCAATATCAGAAGAAATCCAAATGTTCCTTGGTGTAAACACCATGGCAGCAAAATACAGTGATGAAGATAAACCTCCAAAAAATAATATATACAGGTATATATTATTTTTTGGAGGTTTGTCTTCATCAGAATGTAATGGTTCAGTTCAGGCATGTACTGGGTGTAAAATGAAAAGCCCTGGAGAAGTTCAATTATAAATATTTTATTTAAGAATATTGATTACACATGATTGATGTCATTTGTTATGAATCTGTGTACAGTTACTAGTTACACCATGAAGTGTACTTAAGTATTTGTTTAAACATTTATTTGGCACTGTCTACAGTATGCTGTAAACAATATTAACTTTATATGCTTGAGCTGCAGTGCTTTCTATGGTATTCTCTAACAATTTCATCAACATGTTGTACACAATTATACAGTTACTGAGTGTCAGTAAAAATTATAAAAACACCTAGAGTAGTCATAATAAAAGTGAAGATGTGGTAAGACTTCAAATTACTGGACCTTTGCTTCTGTAAAAGTACAAGACTTGCTAGAGACATTCACTAAAACTACTGCACTGATATGTTGAACAAACTAATTCCCAAAATGCTGTCAAATCCAGTTCTTGGTTTGACTTTCCTTTGCTGATAATACGCTTACGAGGACAGCGATGACAATGGAGTTTTGTTGAACACCAATTTTTACCAGTCCTTCCCCCAGATTTCAAAAACCTGCTCAGGTTCTGCCCAGCTGGCACCAGAATTCTGCTTTCTGCAGAGGTTTACAGAAATCCCACTGGGTTTAAGCTGGCAGAAGTGACTGTGCTTGAGTTTCCCAATACCAGTACTTTAAAATGGGAAAACCATGATTAACACTTCTCAAAGCAGGTAAGGAACCTTTTCACATTTTGGTAGTTGTATTAAACATGTAAATCTTTTAACTTCTCTGTTTCTTATTATGCACTTAAAAATTGTGGTCAGGTCTCAAAAGGGCAACTGTAAAAGTCCATTGTGGTCCCTGTTTTTTGGTGCACAACAAAAAGTTAAAATTAGTAAATAAAATCCAGATGCTGACCAAGAAAAAGAAAAAGAAAGGCACCAGATCTAGTTCAAGTCAGCCTTCAGCAAACAGTAAGGAGACATCCAAAAAATTCTCGGAAGAAAAACAAATTAATGAACTGTTGACACATTTTTTGATCTTGTGGCTTTCTAGAAGATCTCTGAAATATCGATGACTTAGAATATACTATTAGAACAAAAATAGAATTACTTTGCATTATAAATGTGCAGGCAGGACTAGGCCTTCACTGTAGTGGCTCTGATACCAGATAATGGCATTTCTGCTTTAGTTTTACAAAATACATCAAGTATTCGTGTAGAAGTTATAATAGATAAATTAATGGCTATTGTGTGTTCTGGGCAAATGGTAAATTAATCTGGAATCATTCTAGACTGCTGGCAGAAGTGGAAGAATGTGCTTTGCATGGTTCTCTAAGCTTTGTCAGATTACATACCTCAGGGTAGAGTTTTCTCTGTACAAGTCTGCTTGTAAGAGAAGTCAAAAGTTTTAAAACCCATCCCATGTGATGAGGACAGAAGGACAAGGGCTTCAGTGCCACTTGCAGCGCTGCAGGTGTGGCTGAGGGCACCAGTGCCCCTGCAGCAGTGAGTGCAGGCTGGGCAGAGCTGCCCTGATGCAGCTGGTGTGGCAGATGCCTGTACTCGAGGGAATAAAGCTGGAAATTATTCTGTAAAATACTGTGCTTGGCAGTGGTGGAAAGCAGAGCTTTCCTTGAACACTGATTTGATCCCAGCTGCCATTAGAGAAGGGCACTCTGTGTGGCAGGCGTGTGGCTCCCAGTGTTTGGCCACGCTTTGCTGCTTCTGGATGCAAATCTACCAGGGTCACCTGTGGAAACAGAGTGTTCCAGGTCCTGCTCAGACAGTGCAGAGTCAGGGACATGGCTGTAGGAGGACTCTGCAGTTAGCATGGCCCAGGCCAGAAGAGGGAGGTTCTGGGGATGCACAGTGAGGGACAGCTGCATGGACCTGCTGGTGACCAGTGCCAATGCTCTGCCTGGGGCGCGTGTGCATGGAGCAGCTTGCCTTGGGCAGGATTACAGACAGAACACAAACCTCAGTTTATGACTTTACACTTATCTTGTAAGTAGAGAAGACATGAATTAATGCAAACTAATTTCATAATCAGCTGTTCAGTGCAAGGGAACTGCTTTTTACTTGAAGTTTGCTAAGATGTCACTGAAAATGTTCAGGAAGAGGTGCGCGTGGTGGTCCTTGAAGATCAGCGTGGGACGAAAGCGGATGGATCTGTCTCCACAGCCTCCCAGGACAACACCTGAAATGACAACACAATAGGTCCTCTAGTCATTTCCATTTTTGCCAAATAACCAGAAAAATTCAGGTCTCTGAATGGGGATACTCTCACTGTGGAGGGCCAACAGAAGCTCCCCAGGTCCTGCTAGGAACACCATGATACAGCACATTGTGGTGTGAATGGCCTCAAGCTGCACAGCAGCTTAGGAGAACACTGTGGGTGCCTGGAACTGTTCTATAAAACACTTGGAGTATTGGGACTAATCCTGACAGCAATGGAAAGAATCCATCCAGCACAGAGCACACACAGCATCTGAGATTTCAGCAGTACTCTCCTGGTCAGGTGTCCTGGTGCCACAACAAGACACAGGAGGTTTCTTCTGCATTGATTTTTGAACTAATTTGTTTCTAATGTCAACAAGTTAAAATGTCTCAGTGCCTGCAAACCTCTCTCTGCAGTGTTTTAAATGCACTTTTTAGCCCAAAATACATTTTTAGAAATGTTTGAATGGGAACCCATATTACTAAGCTGAGCTTACCCTGCCTCAAAGCAGAACCTCAGTTTACCATGAAACAAACCACTTGCCTTCTCTCCCTGCTGGCTTAATTTCTAAGAACAAAAAATGGTGTCTTTACTATAAAAGTGGTGTCTTTACTATAAAAGTTTGGTTTCACCACAGTTTAGATGCACCCTGCATGCTTCTTTCAAGAGACAGGAGTAACAGCAAAAACAGCAGCAAACACAGGGCCCACACAGTTAAAGAGAATGTCAGGTGTGGATCCCAAGGTTCCCCTCTGGATATCTGGGCCTGTCTGCAACTTTTAACAGTTCTGTGGGAAAAGAGGGATGCCCCTGTAGATCTGTGCCCATTTTAGGCACTTGTATTTAATCATTAGGTGTTCCTAGGTATAGGAATTATGTATTTATAGAAGTCATCGTTCTTCTCCCTGTGTTTTCCTGAGTGACATTGACTTCCTTCTAACTTTCCAGTTTCTAGAAGTAAGCCATGTCCATGGGCACCTAAAGTCACTGCAAAGGACTCTCAACCTGATGTCACAAAATCTCATCCCATACACAGATCTCTTCCAGTAACTTCAGACCTGCAAGGGCTGGTAAATGTACACACCATGCAACAGACTGCTCTGAGGGTTCTGACAACAAGTATTTCCAGAAAAGCCTAAATCCAACTTTGTAATTTCACTACTGTCCTCTGATACTGAAATACTCATGCAGGATATGAAAAGGAAAATGTGAAGCATTACCTTCATGTGTGAAGATCATCCACACACAAAAAAATTCTTACCTTTGTTTCTGGCTATTGTAATTAACTTGTTTCTAGTTGCATCATTTGGAGTGTCAAACGAACAGAATGTTCCTCTTCCTCTCACTCTGCTGATGAGATGGGGGTAACGAGCCTGCAGAGGGAGGAGAGACAAGCACATGGCAGGTGCTGCAACAGAGGGCACCTGGTGGCAGGGCTGGCTCTGCCAGTGGAAACCCTGCTGCCTCCTTGCTCTGCTGGAGTGGAGCGTGGCTCACATGGTGCTCTGCTCAGCCTGCAGAGCCCCACACAAAGCAGGGAGGGAGAATGAGTCTGACCCATGAGCTGGGTCAGGTAAAATATTCTTTGGAACGAGCATAACACACCTTATTTACATCTACAGTGGACTCCAGGAAAACCTGAGCATAAACCATCTGCACTGGGGCTGGAAATGAGCTCATTCTTACCCTGCACTGAGACACTTGCCAGCAGTATCTGCATCACTTATTCTCAGTCACAGTTCTCATCTTTTGGAAAAGCAATCTCTTGGATAGGACTAGTTGTATTCTGGCCCTCCAAAGTATGAGATTATAGTGTTTTCTGTTCTCCTGCCTGCTATGTGTTAAAGGTGTGGAGAGAGCAGAGACTGTGTTTGGGATTTTTCTGTGCAAAATGCCTTTGGGAGGTGAGCACCTGCAAGCCTATCTCTAAATGCCTGTCTGTAGAGCTCCACAGTAGAAGCTGTAAGGAATTTCCCTTAAACAAGGGAGGGAAAGATACAATTTTCTTATTTCAACAGCCCAGAAGAATTGGAACAAAATATGAAAAGACCTTCCTTTGAAAAGAACTTTAGGACAAGGAAACACCAGCTGCTTACATTACTTCTAGCAAAGTAATTTAATTAGCTGCAGTACATACCTTCAGATATTTTAGGGACCCTTTATATTGGATTAAGCTATACAAAGTTTTTAAAGTCAGCATTTTTAGGTCAGTAAAAGAAAGTTTACTTCAATTCCAAATGGGACACAGTTATTCAGGCCTGTGTTGAAGTTACTATTATGGTCTAGACCTCAGCTCTAGCTCCTCAGCCCAAATGTTTAAACTGGATAAGATCAGATCCTACTGCAGCACCAATTTCTCCTTATCCACAGTCCTTCCAGATGTTTACCTGCAAATCCAGCAGCCCAGTCAGCAGTGCTTTCCCAGCATGGGTTGCATTGTTTAGAAGGTCTTCTGTTTTAATAACCTTAATGACTTCAGCAAGCATAAGGTTCTTGGATGGATCTCCAAGCCAGGTGTTAAAAATCCGGTAGGGCTGGGGAACGAGTGGAAGAAGAGTTGTGGAACATGTTAACAGGCAAATCACTATAAATTAAGAAAAGCAAGGCATCACACTGCCAGGGCAAACATGGTGTATGAAAAGGCATGCACTAATCTCACCAACCCCCTTTTTTATGTTGTAAAGCAAAATCTCATTTCTGAGCTAAAACACAGGGTGATCACTTCGTGCTTCTCATTTAGTGCACTCTGCCTTGCTACTCTGATGTCTCACTGGAACACAGCTACAGATGACAGGAAATCAGCATCATCTATACAGACTTTACATCAACCTTTATGTTCTTCCCCTTTATTTGACTTTTAATTTATTACATCTAAAAAGTCATTAGTGCAAAGAAGAAATTTTGCTGACAGAATCTGTAATGCTGACATACAAGCTCTGAAATTCCCAAGTTGCCCTACAGGAGAAGGTGTCAGTTTGTGGTTGGATTTTGTACTGAAGGTTTATTCCATTAGGCTTAACCCAGTTCTCTTCTCCCCCCCACCAGCTTTATGACCTTGGTGACTGCCAACAACTGGGATAAAAGTGAAGAGGTGATGGTAACTGTTATGTGAGCACACAGCAAATTTCTGTAAAACAGCAGCCCCATCCAGCTGAACCTGCACTGCTGGAGGAAACCTTGTCCCTTCCATGGATGTCACCGTCACTCCTCAGGGGGTCACCAACTAGCACAGAGTCCAAGTTTCATTAAAAATCTTACAGCATTTGGCCTGAACTCCTCTTTGTGGAAAAATCCTCCTGTCATCATCTTCTTACTGAATGTGACCACATCAGCTGGGTCATCCAGGCCCCAGTGCTCGTGTGCCCAGAATTTTCCTGTGCAGCCGCCTCCCGTCTGGACCTCGTCCACCAGGAAAGCACAGCCATGCTGCAGAGACACACGAGAGAGCAGGGAGTGTGAGCCCCCCTTCCCAAACCAGGAACACCTCCCTTAGTCAGCACATCAACACAAGGAGCAGGGAGTGTGAGCCCCCCTTCCCAAACCAGGAACACCTCCCTTAGTGAATACATCAACACAAGGAGCAGGGAGTGTGAGCCCCCCTTCCCAAACCAGGAACACCTCCCTTAGTGAGCACATCAACACAAGGAGCAGGGAGTGTGAGCCCCCCTTCCCAAACCAGGAACACCTCCCTTAGAGAGCACATCAACACAAGCCAATCACAGGCTACACCCCTCCTTCCTCTCCCTTCACTCCCCTCCTCAATCCCCCCACCAATGCCACTCATATGTCAGATTTCATAATTAAAAATTCAGCTTTTTTTTCAGGAAGGCATTAGAAACTTCTTTTCTACTCATACTCATCAAGTAGATGTTTTTATATAGTCTTGAGCATTTCTAGAGGATACCTGAAAACATCTGGGAGGAGCAGAGGTGGCATTTTCAAAGCCCCTGAGGGAAGCAGAGTGTCATTTCTAGGGGCTTTGTTTGTTGGAAATATGAAGTCTCTGTGCCCAGTCAGAGTTGGGCATTATGTGGCACAGAGGCAGTACCAGCAGCATGAACTGGTCATTTCTGGGGGGCATGAAAAGCTGCCTTTTCAGACAATTCTGCTGAAAAACCTACTTGTGAGCTGGCAATGTGGGGTTTTTATGTGGAGGACTATTTTGTCCAAACTTTGTGACAGGGAGAGCAAGCTATATCATAATTCTATATTTAAAAACAATGAGTAAGTACTTTTGGCAGCATCTCTTCAGCACACAGATGATTTGAGGGTGAAAAAAAGCATGAAGTATTACTGAGGGTCATAGCTTCTAAATAGGTAACTTTACATTCCAAATATCAAGACATTTGTCCTTTTCATTGTTTTATTGGACATCAGCACTATGGCTGGTCTCAAGTTGAGTTTCAGGGTTTTTTTTTTTGCAATTAAAACCATGTAATTAAAAATTTATACTTTTCACAACCTGCTTCTTCAGAAACTGAACCTCCTCAACCAACAAGCATGATCATTTAAAGAACACACCTGCAGAATTCATAGCTAATGAATCAGAGTAATTTCTCTCTCACTTTAAAATGAGAAGATTATTTATTGGACTGAGGAAAGCATTAGTGTGAATCAAATGGAAGAGAGCAGGGATTGCTGCTATGTGGTACAAACCTACCCTGACAGCTGCTAAGGAAGCCTGTGAGACCCTCCAAGAGCCTGGGGCAGGGCAAAGCCTCTGGAGACACCCACAATGTGTGGGTGCATGTTTTAGCTACCCCTGAGTGCCCAGCAAAATGTTTAATTACCTTCCTGGCAATATCTCTTAGCTTTCTGAAGAAGTCATCTGAAGCATGATTGTCCCCACCCTCTGACTGTATTGGTTCCACAATGATTCCAGCCACAATCTTCTTCTTTTTCCTGTACTTTACAATCAGGTCTTCCACCTGCAAATCAAACACTTATGAATGTACATCTTCCTTCCAGAACATTTGTACATTTCCTCCCAGCTAGATTAAATCTTATCAGAACTTCAACTTTGCATGGAAATTCCTGGCTCTAAAGGCAGCAGGAGGCACAAAGGATTAACAAGTGGTTCCTCCAGCATTTACCACTGCCTTCTTGCTCCTGAATGGTTTAAATCATGTCCTAATCACACTGTAACTAGCTGCACATTTATCTGCAGTGTTGTGAAAGCTCTAGCCAGGTTCAGCTGGCAGTGTGCTGAGCACCACTGCAGCTCACTGTGCCACTGCTGTCATTCCACCCAAGTGAAAAGGGATAGATTTTGAGTCAGAAACCAAAACTCTGCTAATGCATTAGAAAAGGTAATCTGGAAAATTCACTCTTTCCAGTCACCCACTTCAGATACATTAAAATTAATCAGATGAAATAGTGCAAAAATCCTGTTGTTGTAATGGGCTGACAGATAATTCTCATTAACCTCCTAGTGCCAGTTGCTGCAATTAATGGTGTTTGTTCCTGAAATCCCTCTCACAGCCCTCAGGGCCACAGCCCCTGCAGGCTGTGCAAAGCAAAGGTTTCCAAAGGGGGGCTGTAAGCCCAGCACAGACTTGCTAAGAAAATGTTTGGCTTTTTGGTTTGTTTGTTTGTTTGTTTGTAAAATAATGGCATCCAGCATTGCACTTCTCCCACCAAAGCCACCCTGGGGCAGCCCAAGGAGGGCATGTGCTGTGCTGTGCCCTCTGAAGTGAGGCAGGTTTGGCTAAATGCAGGTCCATTCCTGCACAATCAGAGCCTTATGCCAGAAGCTGCCATGGAGAAGCTGGAAAGGCTGAAATACTGTTAGAAGTCCTCTCTGCAGAGAGGGTTATCCACAGTTATCCACACTGTGCTCTCTCTCAGCCCAGAGCCCTTTGGCAAGAGCTGTCAGGTGAGTTCACTGTGATACAACCAGGTTCTGAGGGTGCAATTTCACTTTGGTGTCACTCTAGCAGCCCTGAATTCTCAGTGAGCTGGCAGGGAGAAAGGTCTGACTGTAAACAACAGTGAATGCTGCTCCAATCACAGGCTGTTCCAATCCCTGAAAACATTCTTTTAGTGAAAAGCACTAATCCTACCAACACTATTCATTATTTCAAATCAAAAACAACAGAAAGCTGCCAGGCAATTTTTTACCTCCTCTAAACAACGGGCTTCTTCCTGTTGATTCTCTTTCACAAAGTCTTCCAGGGGATACTTTAGCCTTGGAAATGGAGCAATAGGCCAGTCCAATGAGGGAATGTCCAGTTTGTGAATTGCTTTAGAGTGAGTTGTAGCTAAGCAACCTAAGCTCAGAGAAGGAAAAATTAAAATAATACCCATCTAGGACCAATACAAGAAAAAAGCCACCAAGAGATGAAATGGCCTGACTGTAGAATTCTCTTAACTTCTCTGTGTTTTTACTGTCTTCTGAAATAATGGGTAATTGGATTTAGTCAGGCTTAAATGGATTGCTCTAGATCTTAAGCATCAGATTCCACATGCACTGCGTTCCAGAAGTGCAGGAGAACCTCTGTCAGTCTGAACAGGTTGCTCAGACAAGGTGGTTTCATCCCTCCAAAGACAGAGAGCTCACAGTTACAGCACTCTCAGGCAACATGCTTAGAACAAGCACTGAGCTGATATAAACCAGTAAAAGTGAGTGACAGCATGTTTTGGTGATTTTAGCCCAGGAGTTAGATTTTCATGAGTACAGACAGGAAACTGCACATTCAGAATGAAAATAAGAGCCTGTCTGAAAAGAATTTTTCAAAAACCCACAAAATCAATTCCTACTGTCACTCAACCATTCCAGTGCTGGTGGGGCTTCCAAGGGTAACCTTAATGAACCTCCAGCTTCCCCACTGGTGCTGTGTGTGTAAGGACAAGCACAGTGAGCTGAGGGGGACAAGGGACAGCTTACCCAGGGTCCTGCCGTGGAAGCCGCCCATGAAGGAGAGCATGGCGTAGTCAGGGCAGCCAGGGGGCTGCAAGCAGAGCACACAGAGGGGTCAGCCAGGGAAGAACATCCCCCCAGTGCCCCCTGAGCTCCTCTTCCAACAGACACCACAAATTGTTCCAGCCTCCCCCCTTCAGCACGCACACTGGTGACCCCAGCCTGTTGGGGTCTCTAGCTTATCAGAGTGACCCTGAGAAAAGTTCCAGAGTCTCATTTCTCAGCTTGGTGCTTGAAGAAGTCAGGGCTCTTCACTTCTCGGTCTCAAGGTTGTTTATTGTATCTTATCTATAAAATTCTTTTCTCCTGTCCTGCTGAGGTCCATCCAGCAGGACAGTTCCAGGCACTCTGCCTGCTCCCAGGGCAGTGTTATGTTTTTATACTAAAAACTACATGTACAATATTTACAATTACATTCCAATACCTATCACCTATGTTAGGCAGTGAGCTTCTACTCTAGACCAATCTGAAAGTGCCAACATCACAGCAGAAGATGGAGGCAAAGAAGAAGAAGGAGAAAGGCTGGACACACCCAGTTCCCTCCATCTTGCTTCCTGAACCCCCATACTAAAAACTCCAAAATCTACTTTTCCACTCTGTGATAACTTCACTGTTATTTTTCTTAAACTGGTGTGGCCTGCTGATCTTCATCTAAGGTTGGTAATTTAGTTGTTGTTTTGGGCTCCATGCCAGGGCTTCTGAGCCCCCTGGCAGGGGTCTTGGCCATCCTAGACAGCCAGAGGAATGTTCTGGATTCCCACACCAGCCCTGGCCCAGGTCCCAAACCCTGGTGTTAACATGGATAAATCCTTGGTGTGTCCTGGCATCACTGCACAGATGAGCTCAGGCAAGGCTGAGCCTTCAGCACAGTCCCCGCTTTGGACACAAATTAGGAGCACATGTTTGTGGGGTGGCTGTGCCTGGGGGTGGCCTGGGGGCTCCCCTGTGCTGCATTCCTGATGGTTCCCTGATCTTTGTGGGGAGCAGTCTCTATTTCACCATTTCCTAAATGTACAAAGCTCAGATTCCACTTCACATGCACTTTTCCTCCCAATCTTCCCTTCCAAGCCCAAACCAGTGGTACATCTGTAGGTGTGGTAAAGAACAAATGTTACCTGGTTAATCATGCAGGATTCCAGTTCTTCTTTTGTGACATTATTATGGCCCCTCTCCTTGTTCTGCAAAAAAACCCAAACAACCCAACATGAGTGCTCCTGTAGTTGTAACCAAGGCATTTATGGCTGAACCACAAACCAGGAATGCTGGTATTCAAGACTGAATTCAAGCCTGACTATGGCTTTCACATGCTAACTACAATAAAAAATTTATTTATTTCCTTTACTTTATAACTTCTGAAGTTGTGTCAATATAAAGTAAAAGCTTAGACAAAGAGGTTTTAATGAAGATTTTATACTAGATTGAACATAAACAACATCATGAGCAAGACAACCTCCAAGCCTCCCTTTGTTTTGCAATAACAATTCTGATTGTGAGCAAGTACTCATTTCTACATCTAAACCTACAAAAATACCTGAATGTTTTACTTACTCTGTACCACATGAATATTGCTTTAAAGGCATTTTCATTAGAGCAGGATCCACAAGACATGGTCATCACCTGTGACAAACCCTTAGGAGCCACCTGTCAGCAAAGACAGAAAATTACTCCTGAAATACTGAACACAAGTATAGTGCAAAATGATAATAACAGTGGTGATAATAATAGTGATCAGTCCTCAGGTATCTCAAACTTACTGATAGCAAAGACTCCTTCAGTTTTTCTGTAAAGTTCTCTGGAGGTAAAATCCCTAGGGCAGGTCTGTTGATAAAAGTGCTCTAAAAAGACAAAGGAAGAGGAATTGTTAGGTCTTTCTATCACACAGAAAATATGTTGATATCAAAGCAGTTCCATTTTATTCTAATCATAAATACCAGGCACAAACCTGTATAATGGCACAAGTAGTTTTAAGCAAGGGATTGCTATTCCTGCCTTAGCATATGTTTTTCTGTCTAATCCTTACTACTTTATTCTTGCAGGACACCTTAGGAAAGGTGCATGCTAACTCACACTGACATTTCCTCTTCAATATTGCCATTTTAGCTGCTCAATCTCCATTTTCCTTATACACAGGAAATATGCTTTAAAATCTTTATGACTTGCTTTCAGTTTGAGCAGCTAAATTCAGTTAGGACAGCAGCATTTTCATCCTTACTGAGCTTCCAGACAGACCATTTTGGAACCCTGGCAAGGTGGACCCAGGCTCCAGGCTCTCCAGTGGGAGATGAGAAGCCATGGGCATGAATCAAAGCATGAGAAGTACTGATTTGGGTATAGGGAAAAGGTTTTGCAGTGAAGCAGTGAAACAGGCTGCTCTTTTGGAGGTCTTCAAGGTCCCAGATAAAACCCTGAGCAGCCTGGTCCCATCTCACAGCCACCCATCTTGGAGCAGGAGGTTGAACAAGACACCACCTGAGGTCCCTTTCAATGTCAGTGGTGCTGTGGACTGGCCACATCAGGATTCCCAACTTTGGGAAAGGTAATTCTGGTGTCAGGGAACAGCAGCCTGCAGCCCACACAGGGGTTTCTAAGGAGCAGCTCTGGAAAAAGCCCCTCAGCCTCCCTCCCCAGTGCACTAATGGAGATGAATGTCACATTTATGGAATTAATTTAAATTGTGTCATGGATTAAAATCGATTCATTGCTGCTCTTGGTCTTTGTGGGTAATCTTATTTGATTCATACCGTGCTACTCTTTATTTTAAATTAAATTTTCTCAGAGAAGGACAAGCTCAATAAATTTGCCAACTGCCAAGCAGCTTTATTTGCCCTTTTCATTTGTTTGTTGTTTTCTTGTTGAACAAGTAATGACTGAAATTAAAGGCTCAGCTTTGATAAGTTAAGCCTCAATGGGTCTCCAGAGGGGACACACAGCCTCCCCCAAACACTTATTTTCAGTGCAGCTCAAACTTGCACATTTATCAGCATCCTTCAGTGCTTCTCCTCAGCACAAATATTCATTCCAAGGGGTGTAAGTGTACACTGCACCTGTAAGGACATTTCATCAGGATTCCTAGGGAAAACCAAGCATCACACAAGACAGAACACTGGATGTGCTTGGAGTTTGTAAATTGTTTAAGTGTCTTACTTCCAAAACACTGTTTCAACAGACTCAAGCTTAAAACAAAACCTAAGCAAAGATGTTAATGACAGGCTAACACAAAGCTTTTGTTTAGTAGCTATGAGAAATCGTACTTGACTTTTTATCTCAGTTCAGAAGTAAATTTTCATATCAAGTTCAAAAGAGAAGAGCACACATTTGTTGTGAATGTGATTATGGGTTGTCACAGTCAATTGACAACATTTGCCATTAAGCAGAAAAGAGTATTTTTCTTTTGTAGTTAATGAGATACCCAGAACTGAGAAAAACAGCACATTGACATCAAGCTGCTGTGGGCTCAAATAAACAGATGCACATTCTGTGTTTGTAGCTGGCTGCAGAGAGGGCATGTGGAGCATTGAAAAACCAAATGAAAACTCCCTCCAGGAAAACACCAACCCCTTTGCTAACACTAAGGGAAGTTGTGCCACTCATGTGGGACTTTGGAGGAGCTCCTTCAGTGCCACCTGCTCTTCCCCAGTGGGCAAATCAGCAACTGCCACCAGCAAATGGGCATTTTGATTTTTTTAATTGGTTTGAGAATTTTTGTTTGTTTGTTTTTTAAATCTGGTTTTGCCTACTGCTGCATTATAGTGAATATATTATTCTCAGAAATCATATTTATGAGTTAATAAAGATGATTAAGTTAAGAAAGAGTTAAAGTTAATAAAGAGTTAATAATATTCACAAATATTAGAAAATCCAAAATATTGAGATCTGCCTTTGATAACTCCAGCATTTCTAGTACTGGTTTTTTTTTTTTTGTTTGTTTGGTTTTTTTTTTTTTTTGTTTTGTTATTTGGTTGTTTTGTTTTTTGTTGGTTTTTTTTTTTGTTGTTGTTTTTTTTTTTGTTGTTGTTTTTGGTTTTTTAAGTTGAGGTATTTTAGTCCTGGGAAAGGCAGAATTTCTCACCTGAAGACATGAGTACTCCATTAAGGAAATCAGCTCAGGGAGCTCAAATATCTGCATTTCTTTGCCCTGCTGGAGTGCACTTTTAGGAGATGGGAATCAGTCACTATCCCTAACTTCAAAAAAACCCCTACACTTCCCACAGCATTCCAGATGTAGGGCACCATGTCCAAGATATTCTCTCTCAAGATTTTGGGTTTGCTTTCAGGCTCAAAAAATCTTCAAAAAACATTATTAGAATGGTTAACTTGAGACAGTAAGTTTGAACTAGGATTTAAATGTGGCTCCAAATATATCAAGTGCTTGCATCACCAAATGTTTACTTTTTGTAAAACTTCCCAGAGGCTTTGGTGTTTTCTTAAACACCACAGAGCTCTTTTCATCTAGTGAGAAGTAAAGCAAGCAGATCCCATCATACATTAAATGGAATCATTAGCATTCACTATCAGTCTGAGGAAAAAAGAGAAAGCCCACCACAAGGAGAGAGAGAACTCCTTCACATCCTTCATGTTCTAATTCACTCACCAGGTTCTGGGGCTGCTGTAAAAGCTTTATCAGAGAGGGATGGCTGTAACCTAATTAAAAAGAACAAAGAAAGAAAGCAGCTCTTTTTATCTGGTTTCAATGAAGTAATGCAAAGCATAATCTAGAGAATAACCGTAACTTCATGCTTGACTGTTGATGTGTAACTTGTATATTTGTAACTACTAATAATGGGACTTCTTTTGAAGCAGGACAAACCTCTGGGCTCTTTGTCCCTCTTGGTGCCTGTCTGGGCGCAGGGCACAGCCCAGCGCTGCTGTTGGGAGCTGTGGCACACCCATTTCCTGACTGTGACAAAATTTTGCTTGATGAAAAAAGATGCAACAGTTTATCCTTACTAAGAAACTAAGACAGCTGCAGTGCTTAATTTATACCCATTGATAGTCTAAAGGATAACTTGCTTGCTTACACACAAAACCAATTTATCTGCTGTTAAGAAAAATAATCTTTGAAGGAGGTCAGAAATTTCATTTTAAGCCTGATCTCTAATGTATGAAATACCAACACCAGAGATTAACATTATCTTTTAAATTTCCTTGTAGAAACAGTTGGAAACCTCATCTTCCCTACTGCTCAAGAAGTCAGACAATGGTAATTTTGTTACAAAAGCTTTTTGTGCTTCTGAATCCCATTCCAGTGGAATGACAACAGCCCTGATTATCCTGTTTGAGCAATGGAGCATTAGGAGACTATGTTAACAAAACAATTATAAATTCAGTTTTGAATATATTAGCTGAAAACAAAAGAATATCCATATTGTTTTAGCAGCATGTCATGCTGATAAATCTGTTAAAATTATTATCAAGATAATAATACTGGCTATTTGGGACACAGAACAACTAAATCTGCACGGCATCAGCTGTCATGGGAAGAGGGAACGACACATTGAGAGCTGTGTCCTTGAGAACTGCACCTGGGGCTGCCACTGAGAGGCCCTTTGAGAGCAAATCAAGTGTTTTAGAAACCTCCAAAGCACAGCTACTACTGCTCAGGAAGCTCAAGGATCAGCTCTGGCATTGCCTGTAAGAACTGTTGCTGGTGTTCCCACATGTGGATGCCATTGTATCAGAGATACCATTCTCCTACATGACACAAACCTCTGATTTACCCCTCATTTACCCTTTTGCACCCACACAGAATCTCTCTCCCATTCTCTTCACTTCAGGCCAAGGGTCTGGTGTTCTCCCAGCAGTCCCTCATCCTTGTGCCTCCTCAGAGGGGCCCAGGGAAGGAGGGGAGGACCCTGCAAGCCCGGCGGCTGTGACAGGGGCTGTGTGACAGGGGCTGGGTGACAGGGGCTGTGTGACAGGGGCTGTGTGACAGGGGCTGGGTGACAGGGGCTGTGTGACAGGGGCTGAGCTGCCACGTGGGCTCACAGGCAGCAACTGACACCAGGAAGGAGTGAATGCTTGGATAACCACTCTATAACTGTGGTGGACACGTCAAACAGCTCCAGGCTGGCATGGCACACAGGCACTAACTCCTGGCAGTGCCATGAGCAGCACAGGGGTTTGCAGTGCTACAAATCTCCTCCCAGAGCTGGCTCTAAGGAAGGGCACCTGCTCCATCTCTCTTGCTGGGTGTCTGGATCAGTGTGACAGGAACGTACATGTCCTCCAGGCTCATGAATGCGCCTGTCTGCAAAAGGAAAAACAACTAGAGCTGCTAAAATAATGAGATGGAGAAAGCCCAAAGAATCCTTTGAACTGAGCAGCAGGCTACAGTCAATAATATCAAACTACACCTCTCTGCATCTCCCCAAACAAAACAGACCTTCCCAGCACTGAAAAACACATTGTTTCATTTGCTGGCAAACATGTCAATAACATCCTTCTTGCATTTGGCTCCAAAGGGTTTCTAACTCTATTAGACAGAATAGATGCAGGATGAAAGGACAGCTATGCTACAACTGCCCATAAAAGTGTGGTAAAAAACTATTTCAATTTTTGTTTTTCAGCAAGAGACAGCCTAGAGCATCTTTGCCTAGAGGTTTTTTATACTTTAGTTCTTATCTCTCCACACAGGCACTTATTACTTCTCAACCTCTGCTGATAAATATATTCTAGTGTAACAGATCATTATTAAATCTTGGGGAGCCCTGACAGATTCATGAAAGGTTTTATTGGATTTATTTGCAGGGAGATAAGCACAGATGACTAACAAGCACCTTGTGATCTTGTTTTGCTCTCCCAATCCAGGCCCCACCCCTGCCACCAAGAGGGACATTATTAGTAACCTGGGCAGCTTCAGATAATCTCGTCACTCAGTACAACTGAAACACATAAATTAATGCTGTGTGTTAGGCTGACGTCAGCCTGTAAGTATGAAATTTCCATTTACTCTTTGTTGCTGCACTCCCAGAGCCATTCTCTGAGAGGGTGCAAGAAGCACTGCACTGTAGCTCCTTTGGGACTGAGGAATGTGTTCCCCAGGATAAAACCCAGCTTGTCCTTGGAAGAGCATTGCCTCATGAGAAGGAGGAACTACATGGCTTAGGAGGTCAGTCACAGCACTGGAGTCTTGTCCTATTCACCAGCTTCAACCAACCACAGAAAGCAAACTGCAGAGTCCCTGTCCATTTCTGCCCATTAGGAAAATATCTCCTCCATAATACTTCAATATTTTATACACAAAACTGTATTAAAAGAGCTCCAGCTCCAGAAGGTCAGAAAGCCCAGTGCACTCACTATCTGTACAATTCATGCTTTTGGAGTATGCACTGACTTTCATACTTTGGAGTGTGCATTTGACTACATGACTGAGATTTGTTTCTCCAAATCAATTTCCTGTGTGAAGAAGGGGAAGCCATGTAAATGCATCTCCTTTCCTAGAACTTAAAATCCAAGCTCATTGCCATCCAAGCATTGTGCTCCTATGTCTCACCCCTATTTCCTCATGAGTAGAGGCCACATTATCTCAGTGCAGCCCGAAAGATAAAAAGCAGTGAGAATTTGTGTTGGGGGAAACAAGCTAGGGTTCTGGAAAGGTTTCACTGAGTGCTACAGGACAGCAACAACACTGGCTGCAAAGAAGGTTGGGGTAAGTGAACACCCACAGCAGTCACAAGGTCTTAGATGCCAGAAGTTTGGTAACAACCTGAACATCATCAAATTCTGTTTCCCAGGAAAGGAGGCCTGTAGGGATGATTTTGAGTCATCACAATTTCTATACATAGCACAAAATCTACCTTTTAAATTACCCCAGCACTTCTGCTCTTTCTGCTTCTGAAGGAGTGTATTTTTAAGCAGCTGAGAGGAACCATGGATGAGGAGCAAACAAAGTGGACTGAAGTGAACTCCTACTGAAACCTGCGTGCCTTGCAGTTGGGGCTCACATTTCTGCCTTGCTTCTGCCTGCAAGGCTTCACAAAGCAATCAGCTGACTCTCCCAGGCACTTGCCAGGCCCTGTGCCTGCTCCCCCAGACAAATGAGCTGCCACCTTTGCTTTCAGTCAGCACCACAGCTCAGTGCTGGGCTTGTTTCATCCTACTGCAGTCCACATGGCTCACTCCTTTTTTTTTTCCCACTTATTTTGAGATAGAAATGTTAACTAAAGCATATAATTTCATGTGAAAAATGTCCACATTATGCTTATTAGTGTTTAAAACAGTAACATACTGTTACAGAGTCACGAAATCACAGATCCAAGCCAACAAAGACAACCTGAATTGTGGAACTTGCACATTCAAATTGAGATTAATACTAGATCTCTTCCTGGCACCACTATGCACTTTGAGAGCACTTTAGGTATAGAATTTGTAGCTCCTTCAGCTATCCAAACTCACCACTACACAGTACACAGCAGTGAGCTGTCCCTGATCACAATAAGGTGCTCATGATGTCACTTCTTTTTTTTTAATTAATCAACAAACTTCCCTGGTGGTGCCTGAGATAAGAAAATGACAGAACCAAAAAAAACCCCAAAAAACAAAAAACAAACAACGGGTTAAGGACAAAACAAAACATTTTGGTACAACTGTCTCCTACCTATTGGGATGGAAGAAATCTGAGAGTAGAGATCCAACATACGATTGCCATCTACGTCTACGAGGTAATTCCCTCGGCTCTCTTCATAATTGCAAAAGAAGTGCACAGCTTCTGCATTCTTCAGGAAAAAAAAAACAATGAGTGCTTTCAAAAGTGGTAGTATGTAGGAAGGTGCAGCTAATGGTTATGCAGCCAAATCTGATAAAAATATGTAATGCTAGGATAAAAAGACACATTATATTCATGGCATGGGAATAACTGTACAGCTATTTTTGTAATGACTGTTAAAAGGGCAAGTCTTTATTTTTTCTACAGAAATTAAGCACAGACATGGAGAAATTGCTCATCTTAGGAAGGCAATATGTACTCAGGCTGACATATTTTTAAACTCAAGCCATAATATACCTTACTTTCATTGGCCACTCTCTAACAATTCTGAAGTTTTTCTTTAGACACACATAGTTTAAACAGAAAGAAAAATCCCTGATCCTAGCGAAATGATCCTGTAGTATTCACAATATACTACAAAAGATTTCATTGAAGTGCATATATAAACCACACAAAATGTACTCAGTGTGGAAACCTGGAATCAGTGTTTCACCTTTCTTTGTGACAAAAACATACAAACCAGGATTTTAAAACAAGTTCTGAAATCAAAGTGTTAACATCCCCCAAAACACAGAAAACTTGACAAATTACCTGAATGCCATTCAGCTTCTTCATTAATTCCTGCAGAAAAACAAATGTCACAGTCTCAGGTGTGTAATTAGCAAATACTGATGAACAATGTTTATTTCTTTTTTATGATCCCATAAATCTTATGCAAACTTTGTAGTCCTGTGTGCTTACCAGGCAACTCTACCTGCCACAGGAACTTTCATGGTGCATCTTGCAAATATTACAGTCAAAACTATGACCTGTGGCATGCAGAGCTAAACGGGCTGCAAACACAGTTTAACTGTAAATCTCCAAAAAGGGAAAGCTGCCTCTTCTATATTGACCAACTGAACTGAGAAAACAAGAGAGAAATCAGAAAATAAGAGAAGCCAGAGTCACACAGAAGGGATACTGGTACATTGGCTCTAGAAAGACAGCTCCTTTTTATTAAATACAACAAAAAACCTCACAAAAACAAAAACCCACCACATGCACAAATGCTGACTCTGCCAGAGTAAAACAACATCCAGCAAATTCAAACTCTTGCTTCATTTCAAAACCAAAGCATTATTTCACATAATGAAAAGCTTCTATTTCAGCAGGAGCACAAGTGACCAAGCCTGACCAGATGTTTTATTAAAATGATGCTCTTTTGCTTTGAATTATTGTATGGGAATTATTATTATTATATGGGAACTTGCCAGTTGAGATTCAGATCTGCCTCTCAGAGAGGGGCATTTTATTGATGAGCTTTTCATTCTCAACCTCCTGATAAAAGTGGGCATAGACTTATGGAATTATATTTATTCCTATCAGATTTAAGGTTTGAAATGAATCTGTTTTCTAGCAAGTTAGACACAGCTAAAGAGAAAAAAACAAGCTACTATACTTTGGAAACTTACTCTAGATCGTGGTCCAGGAACTTCTGTCTTCATCAGAGGTCCATCATAATCAAAATCCACATCAATTTTAGCTGCAGCTTGACTGATATACCTGTGTCCTGTAAGAAATAATGAAAACCTGAGCACAAACCATATTTTCTGTGCTCTCCTTTTAGAAGATACATCCATACCTTGCCTGACTGAAAACATTTGACAGATGAGACAGCTCATTACATTGAGCTGTCTGAAGTGAACTATGTATCTCATCTTTGACCAGGCTTAAAATAAAACCTATACCAGTGAGGTGGCTTAAAAAAACCAACAAACCAAAAAATCCCAAGGCAAATCACAAGGCAGCCCTAGAGAAACAGAGGCAAAACACAGGAGGATTGAGAGCACACCTTTTTTCTTCTCTTTTGTTGAGTCTGCCCATTATGCCCTTTGCCATAACTTCCCCACTCCTACACAGAGATGGTCAACTACCAGTAATAACCAAAAAGCCTGATGGAGTCCACAGGAAAAATCCAGTATGATGCTTTTCAATAGGCCAAAGAACACTCTTTGGGAAAGATTTGTCTCAGAAAGGTAAATGGCCTTGTCTCACATAAACCAGCACCCTGCAGTGCAGCTCTGAAATCTGAGTCCCAGTCAGTGCCAGTTTTCCTCTCATCTTGCTGGTTTTTATCCACATGTGAAGGGAATCATAATAAACTCGACACCTTAATGAAAACAAAAGGCAAAAATATCCTGTGCTTTACCAATAACAGGTTCTGCTTCCCTTTCTGAAACAACTGTTTTAAAACACAGAGTTTAGGCAAACTTCATATGACAGAGTCAGTTCTGGTAAGCAGGTATTCCAAATATGTACATATTCCATTAAGGGGATTATGGGATAATATGGGGATTGTACATTTGCAAAGAAAAGGAAATACAGATGCCAAAGCTCTACCAGGGTGACCAGCAGAGACTGTGAGCTTGCTCTGGTTACATACTGAACTAAACCAACATTCTTGGCAATTACATTTTTGTCATAGACCATCTGCAAGCCTCTACCCAGCACGTTATCAACAACAAACTTCTCTTAATACTCTTAACTTGGGAGAATCACACTTAGGCCTGAAAGAAGAGGGCATAACTTCTATAGTATCTGTGGTAGGTATTTTTAAGCTGGTGCAATCTGAATGGCCCAAAATGAAGATCCTTAGCTCTCCTTGTCACCAGCTGCAGCTCAGATCCAGGCTCAGCATGGCAAGTCAGGCAACACCAGCTCTTGCCTGGGGCACTTGGAGCCACAGGGTCTGAAGGTACCACTCACCACATCCTGCTGTGCCAGGGCCATGCTGCCAGGTGCTAAACCAATAAACTGCAGCCCAGTTTGGCAGAAGTGCAGGGAGGGAGATGCCTGGGCAGCCAGGCCAGCAGTCAAACACATGGAAATCCCTGGGGTGCAGCACTGCCACCAGAAACCCTGGCACCACCACTTCCATCCATACCCACCTCTCACAGCCAGAGCTCTGTTCCAGCAATGTACTGAAAATGTTTTGTGTTTGGAAGTAACAGTTGTTAAATAAACCAAATATTTATCAAGGAAAACAGAAGGTATCCTGTGATACTGCTCAGCAGTGCTCTGAGCACAGCCATTCAGCTGAAATTTCCAACAGTGACTCGAGACATTTGCCTCAGCTTGTGTCAGCCCAAGCTGGGATGTCTCAAGCAAGCCTGATTTCAAGAAACTATTTGGAAAATCACCGCCCTTTGAAAGCATCTTTGAGTACTTAAAGTCACTGCTCATCTTGGGAAAACTTAGTCTGCAAAGATGATTATTCTCCCCAGCTTTAATTCAGATGCGTCAGTGCCTCTCTGCAAAGCTATTAATAGGTTTTGTTACAGCAACACCATTTTTGTGTCATTCTGTTTAACATTCATGTAAATTGGAGACTGCATGGCAACTGCTCCGCTGACAGGGGAAAAGCTACTGCATATAAAAGATCAAAAGGTGATTCTATTGGCACAACCAGGGGATGCTGGGGGCACACCCAGGCTGTGCCAGCCACAGCACTGACACACAAGGAGCTCTCCAGGCTAAGGGCACCTGAACAGCACAGACACAACCTCTCTTACTGCCATATGGCCCAAGGCTTCTGCAGCCCAAAGCTCCCTTGGTGCTCAGGGACGTGTCCAAAGCCTTGTGGTGACAAAGGCAAAGGAGCCCAGCAGTTTGGAGTAGCTGAGAATTACTTCAGCAGTTTTCTGAGCACAGGGTATGGCCCCAGCCCTGCTCCCTCTCACAGCCCATTTCCTCATTTCCAGCCTCACCACTGCCCTTGTTCTGCAGGCCAAACAGGAGCTCAGGCCACTCTCCAGAGGCACAGAGGAGGTCAGAGCCCTGCCTGGGCACTCGTGGCTTTCTGGCACCCCTCTCTCCACACCCCCTGCAATGCTTTGTTCTGCAGCCCTGGAGAACAGCAGGACACGGTGCTGCCTCCTGCTCTCCAGTGCCTGTGGCCCTGCTCACAGCACAGCTCTGGGACGTGGCTGCTCTCCTGTAAAGGCTTTTCCAGGCACTTGGACAGGGTGATGGATGGCTGCATCAATACCTGCTTTGTTTAGCCTGGAGGAGGATTTCAGGCCATGCTCTGTCTCCCTTGCTTCCCCCCAGCCCCAGCATCAGCACCACAGTCTCCTAATGGAGCAAAAAAATGCAAATAAATCAGGTCACTCACTGTAGTGCTTCATCCCCTGGGAAACTGCAGCACGCTCTGCTCAGCTGGCATTTCTGTCTTGAAGGTACTCAAAGAGCTTTGCAACTCAGCCCAAATTTTTACTGTTTGACTTTTTAATATCAAAATATCTTACCCTGCAAGAGAAACCCTGAAGATGCAAGACACAATGTAATTCAGGCTACTCCAACTTGATATTTAGGAGTTTTAGACATTTGCAGGCCAGGACTGGGTTTTTGCCTCCCAAAAAGACAGCAGAGATGGGACAGGTAAAAACTGAGATTTGTAACTATGACCAAGCAAGGTATTTTCAAGAACTGAGAACCCCTGGTGGGATTCTCATCCTTCAGTGAACTAACAGCATTAACTTTGTAATAAAAGATAATCTCTTGCTTTTCTGTTGACATCTGAACAAACTGCCTTAGAAAAAGGGGATTTTGTGTTATATTATCTTAAGAACAGGAGCAAATGACATAACCTCAGCTCTAATGTTCCAAGTGTGTAGAGCTAATGGGCTCTGACCAAGTGTCCTTCTCTAAAGAAGCATTACCAAAGCTCTTAAATTACATTTAGCTGACATGACCAAGAACAGCACCCTTTTATCCCTGGTAAACAAAGCAGTCTCTTTTTTATCATGGCAAAAGTCAAAACACAAGCATAGGTTAATGAACCTCATCAGAGAGCACACAGGCTGAACAATTTGCACAGAATTTTCTACCCATCCCATTTAAAGAAGGTGGGTAAATTAAATTCTACTTTTCTTGCAGACTTCTCAAAGTTCTCATCACACATCATCTTTCTGAACACTTGAATAACATCAGCAAATTATCACATCCTTCCTTTTCATCCAACAGGATGTCATCACTTGCTAGCAGGCAGAAAAGATCATTTCCCAACTCTGCTTCCCCACGCTGCCCCCTTTGCTCTCCAGGGGTCCCAGTCAGCAATTTTAACAAAGTGCCACATTGCTATAGCAACATAATTAATAGAAGTGCACCCTGCTAATTTGGGGATGCTGGGAGTCACAAAGCACCGCTGCTGGCAGGTCTGTGCTGAGAGCTGATCTCTGATTACAGAGCTGCAATCAAGGTAAGGATAGAAAGAGCCTGAACCTCTCATGTGTTTGACCAAAAATAACACTCCCATTAACACAGTTCCTGAGTGTACAACTGGATATTAGCTGGGAGAAACTCCAGTGGAGGCACTGAAAGGACATGGGTGTAATAAAGAGAAGGAGCAATTCCAAGGAAAAGGAAAAGAAGAGGAATGAAAGGCCATGCTGGCATAAGCAGAGCTCTCAAACACGAGTGTCTTGCTGTGAAGGGCTGTGAGGGGAAGCTCTGCAGTGCCCAGGGAGGCACATGGCATGTGCCACACCACTGCTGCCCTGTGCACAGCAGACAGGAAACCTCCCTTAGACTTCCCCTCCACAGTGTCGATCAAAGCACCTTCCAGACAGAATTTTTAGAGCATGGAGGCCCTGACAGCCAAAAGTAGGAGGACTGTGATTTCCTCTGAGTCCTCTTTATGTGTTACAAGAAGAATCTGTTACTAACAGATCTTGAAAGGGAATGGCAAAAGGCCAGGCTAGCTAGAGATGTTTGGGAAATGAACATCACTATTGCATAACATTGTGAAAAGTGAGATTGCTATTTACAGAGTGCTTATGCTGCAAGATCAGAAGCTCTTCCACATGAGATTGTCTGTGTTTCAGCACTCCCACATGCACACTTTGGATTCTCCAAAGATTAAGGAAAAAACTAATACCACACAAGCCATAAAGAAGTAGAAACGGCTGCAAGAAAGAATAAGAGAAGTTCCTCTTCATCATCCCAGCACAATCCCAAACCAGCTCCTCAGGAGAGTTACAGGAGCATCCAACCACTGCTCTTGTAGCTCTTGTAGTTCTTGTGATCTGAACCAGTCATAACATCTTCCTTCTTCCAACAGTTCAATAACTACAGAGCTCAGCAGGGCACCTCTGGAGGTGAACAACCAAGCACAAGGAACAGCCAGGTGTGAAAACAGCCAGCACTGCTACAGCCACCCTTTGTGGCACAGAAAAATGGATAGGAGTATCACATTCACTCAAGGAACTGAGACCAGCAGTCCCAGCTTGGACTCTGCCTTGTACCAGAGCCTGCTGACAGCAACAGGTTTTATGTGATTGTTTTTGTATAGCCCAGCTTTTTGTGGAAGTGTTTGATCAGACAGAAAAGTAAACGTCCCTCAGTCCAGCAGGAGAGGTTGCACTCCAGTTTCCAGGGCTCCAGTTGAAGCTGACCTCAAGCTGACCTCTGCAATCCCAAGAAGGGGATTGTTCTCTGCTTCTGCCACACATCCCTCACACAAATCCAGCCTGTTCTCTCTGATTTCCTCAGGGATGCTCTTAATGTACAAACCAAATAAAAAAAAGTAAAATGTCTTTGCAAGGATCAATACTGGAGACAAAAGTGTGACTGAGAATAAATCATTCTCATGGCTTTCCAGCCTCTTTGTGGTAACTGTGATGGGAACAAGTCAATAACTGGTATGAACATCTCTCAGACTTTACTGCAGTGCACCCAGGCGCTAAACATCATTATTATCCTCTCCAGAGAGACAGGAAACAGGCTGAGTTAGGTGAGGTACAGCCTCAACAAGTGCTAGTGCACTGCACTGGAAGGGCACAGACTCTGGAGGAGAAAATTGAACCTACGAGGAGAGACTCAAACAGAATCCAGCAGAGAGAGAAAAGTATGAGGTCTTGGGGGAGACAGTAGTTACCAAACATGTAAAAGGCTGCTGCAAAGAAAAAATAAACATTCCAGCCTCCAGGTCCTTTGAGGGCAGGACAAACAGCAAGGATTTGATTTTTTTCCTGTTGTGAAATTTAGGCTAAATATTAGGAAAAAAGTTTTAAAGGTAAGGTCAGTCCAGCAATAAGCAAATTGCCTGGGGAGGCTGCAGAAGCTGCAGAACAGATCAGCATCCTAGAAGGGCACAGGCAGGCACTAATGCAAACTGATGCTACCTTCAGGCAGCAGCCTGACCTTCTGCCATGCTTTCAGTGCAGGATTCAAAGACAAATTCAAGCCCTTTGGGTAATCAGCAGGAAAGTGAACTACATCTCTGGAGTGCCAGCCTGTCCTCATAGCTGTGGTAGTGCCCTACCAGCAACAACCAACTACCTCCAAAGCAGGGAGCCAGAACAGCTTTCCTGCTGCAGTGCCCAGCTGGTAAAACCAGAGCTGGCACAAAGGGAATAAACACTGACATGCACACTGCCAGCTGTGATCAACCTGCAGCACACCAGGCTGCCAGGAGCAGGTGAGATGTAACACCAAGATACACCCTCACTTCTCCATCAGCTGCCTCTCCTGGCCCTGCCTGGCTGATTCCCACAGAGAGCACAATGCAGAGGCTTTGTAAAAGGAGGATTAGGTTAGTTACTCACTCTATTGTCATTCTGCCACCCTTCACATTCTAGTGAACCTTGTCTTGGAGGGCAAACTATCAAGCAGATCAAACAGAGAAGGAAAACAAAAGCATACCTGATTAAGGGCATATTTTCAAGAAGGGCATGATACTTACAAGCTTCACATTTTTGGGTAAGATTTAAGTTGGGTATTGCTTGTCATTTATTACATATTATCATGTGCTTTACTTAGCTTTTGTTTTTGATCAACCTAAATAATTTCCATTTTCCATTTCTAGTTTGCGTGCCAGGGTTTAACATTGTGTGAGTAAGGAGAACAGTGTGCAGTGGTTAAGTAACAAAGATTTTCCAACTAGAGAAACAGCCAAGGATGAAAAAAATCTCTTTGTGTAAATAAATTTATTGTAGATTCAAGATGAACAGGAAGATTTGCTTAATGCACACATACAACTGAAACATGACAGCCTACAGACACAAAGACCTACCAAGAGGCAATCTATTCCCTCCTTTCCACCTCCACCCCCCTTGGCAACACTGTCATTTCATTATCCACAAAAAAAAATGTACCAGCCCAAATGGCACTGCAGGATTTCTGTGGGAGTAATGTACAGTCTCTTTTTTAGCCTGTAAAGCTCTGAACTCGAGTGCTCAAAAATACCTTGGAGGAGAGCACTCTGGAGCAGAGAGCTCCTGCATGTCACCCTGAGCATTTCCCTAAAAGCCCCAGAGCCCAGCAGCACTGCACCCTGAGCTGGGGCTCAGGGAAATGGCCTGGAGCTCCAGCTTTGGCTCCAGCCACCAGAGCCTCCTGCTGGCTCTGTGAGGCTGCAGGGGCACAGACACAGCTCCTCCTGCGAGGGGCTCTCCCCTTGCTCCATCAGTCCTGATCTCTGCTCACTCACACCCAAAGGCCACAGGTCCCTTACACAGCCTGCAGCCAGGCCTCTCTGTTATTTTGCTTCAGTATTTTAGCAGCCTTGGAAGTTTCCTGGAAGCAAGGATGGATTAATGGAGCCCAGAGCTGCCTTCCTTTCTTATGGGGATCTACACTCCCTCACTGATGGTGAGAGAGGAGGAGGACTTTGGGCACCTGCCCTCCACTGCCCACCTGCACCTCTGTGCTTGGGAAGCAGCAGGAATTGTACAAGACACTGGGAGGCACAGGGAGCAGAGTGATGCTGAGATTAGCTCAAGGACTGCCAGCTAACCAGGCCTGCTTGCTGCAAGCACTTTCCACTGCCCACCATGGACCCAACAATCCCTGTTCCTGCCCAGGGTGGATAATCAGTGAGTCACTCCAAGGAACACACACACATCCTGCACTGAAACACTGACCTAATATCTTCTAATAGTTATAACACCCGACATGGTGCTCTTCAGTCAAAGGTCAGTTGCTCCCTGAAGTGTATTATTTAAAAGGAAATCAATGATGAAGTTTCTGAGCAAATGGAAGGGTGTGCTTGGTTTATCCTGGCAGTGGCAGAAGGAACACAGTGGCACTGCAGAAGGAGGGTGGAAGGACAGGAGAAACACTAAGATTTACTCAGTCACAAAAAAAGCCATTCAGCCACACTGTACTCAGTGTAACAGTACATGGAATGGATGTTCTTAAAACTCCACACTGCTTTGTGCAACACAGTCAACAGGAATTTGGTTTTTTTAATCTATTTCACAGAAACTGCAGGTTTAATATACATATGCACATGCTAAATTTCAAGCCAGGCTAAGCCAAAACTTGCCACTCACTTAGGAGAAAGTAGTTTGAGCTGTGTGGCAGGTTTCTATTTCACACTAGAGCTCACTCAAGGCAGAAACACACAACCCCAGTGAGGGTCACATCCTCATGCCAGTCACACAAACCCTCTTCACAAGGGAAGATGGGCAAGGTTGTGCTACACAACACAAAGAGAAAACCCAGCTCATTTTCATGGATGGTTGTCTCATCTCTTCACAACCATGTAGTGCCAGAGAGTAAAAGCAGAGCTCCAAGGGCTGAAGAGCTTTACTTCAGTTTGCATATTTACAGGGAAAATTATTAACTTGATACATTCTTGTTTGAAGAATGAAAAAAAACCAGATATACTTTGGACTACAACTGGACTACAACTGCATCATTAGCTAAGACACAGAACATCATATTCCTCAAGTTTTGAAAGACTCAACACCTGAGGATAAACCCCAGCAATGTTTAAATTGGATTCTGACCACCATCGTAAAGTTAACACTTACCAAGTACAAAGCAGGAAAATGCAAGGAAACACTTACTAAGTACACAGCAGGAAAATGCAAGGAAACACTTACTAAGTACACAGCAGCAAAATGCAAGGAAACACTTACCAAGTACCAGGAGTCTGGAGTTTTGCTGCAGGCAGCAGGTAAGCTGTCGACTAAGCAACATTGACGCCATTTTATCTTTTCTTTATTGAAAAAGACTCAATCTTGAGAGATTTCTTTCTGGTTGATGTTCTGGGAAAATAAAAAAAAATAAAATCAAACACTTATTCACGTCCCTATAGATGCAGCCACTATTACTGTGCTGTTCAACTCCTCCTTTCATTAATTCCCCCTTTCATTAATTTCCATGCAAAGGCACAGAGAGCATGGTTTGATGGATCAATGCTGATGTTCAGAGCAGTCTCAGGATTGAGCCCCACATCTGATTCTTGGCTTGGTCTTGCTAAGGTCAATGACTTCTAGGCTAAAGCTGTATGTCCCAGCTTCAGCAGGGCTGGGGGTAAAGGTCAGTACCTATTTGCCCTTGCTCTTCCTCTCTACTTTCTCTATATGTGTAACCTATGTTGAACTTAAAAAAAGGAAATGTTTCCAGTCAGTCTCTCAAGCCAAAACTGTTGTTTTTGATTTGAACTAAGTTTATGAGAAAAACCTCATCTAATACAAAAGACAGGAGGACAAGCATTAGGAAATAAAAGAAAATAAATCCCCTGAAAAAACAGCCTTTTAGCCATTAATTACAACTCTGTGAAGAGAGAATGTGAGAGCTGAGATTGTCCAGCCTGAAGGCTCAGGTTGCATCCCATCAATGTGTAATAAATACTTGATGGGAGGGAGTAAAAAAGGAGCCAGGGCTTCTCAAAGGTGTCCAGTGGTGGGATAAGAGGCAATGGGCACAAACTAAAATACTCTAAGCTCCACCTAAACACAGGAAAACTCCCAGCAGGTTGCCCAGAGAGAGCATGGAATCACCATGCCTGGGGATATCCACACCCCAAATGGTCCAGAGCAGATTGCTTTAGGTGTCACTGCTGGGCACAGGGCTGGACCAGACCCCTCAGCTCCCTCCCAAGCTCAGCCCTTCCATGGTTCTACCTCAGCTGGTTACATAAAAATGACCTTGGAAAGTCAAGCAGCATGACAGATAACATGCCTCCCTTTTCACTATGGATCACTTGTGCAGAAAGCCTGGCTGGAAGTCAGGAATAGATAAAACATTGAATTGAACAGGTCATTGAATTATTATCCAGGACACAGGTTAAATTCAAACTTCACACTTAGCAGCATGGCCCCTGTGTCCAGTGTAGGACACTGGAGCCCTTTGCCTGGCATTGGCACCTTGCTGGATGCAGACCATGGAGCAGCAGTGGACCAAGGCTTGCAGTCCAAGTGACAAAATGTCACTATTATCCATAAACCTGGAAAAAATTCTATTTAACAAATACACTCAGAGTAGAGCTGGTCTTCCAGCAGAAATAGAACACAGTTCACAGCTTCCATCAGTCCTATGCCATCAATAAAACATGCCAGCAGATGTTCATGGCCAGATGCAGGGAAGGAGCTGAACTATTGCTACCATGACAGCAAGTATCTTGTACCCAGAACTAAAATATCAGAAATTTAGTTTCTGTATTGTCTTTTTGTGAAACACTATTTGTTCTCCTTCACATGTGGGCTTTTTCAAATTATATAAAAGAAAATAAAAAATTTCTTGCCTACAGAGATTTATAAATTCGCAGATGTATTAAGAGTCAGGAACAAAACCAATTCCCTGTGCCTCCCCAGACAATTGACACAGCACTTGGTTTCACTTAGTTCAAATTAAAATTCAAGGTAGTTTGCAATGTGCCAGGGTGAGCAAACACTTGCACAACACTTGTGCACACACTGGAAAAGCAAGATTACCTTCCTAAGGCTTTGGGTCACAACTGCAGAGGGAACTTTGTTAATTTTGTTTTCAGTAAAGAGAAACTTCACTTATAAGACAAGATTAGTTTAATTAATTAATGAAGTTTTCTTCCTCAGCTTCTTTCTTTATTTGTGCTAACTTTTGCATAATCAGTGTGTGAAGAAATATGGATTTTTTTCACCATGGATTTCTTATCTCATGACCACCCTCCAAAAAAACCAAATGACAAGAAAATGCCCAGCACCTCAATTGGTGTCCTCTGCTCAGAGCTGTTTATCTGTTCAGTACTACCCCAGTCTCCAATTCCCTCCATAGGTTTGCTCTGCAAAGTGTTACTTTTTTAGTCTTTAGGAAGCTGTTAAAAGGTGAGCACAGCTTTGCAGGAACTCACAAAAGGACAGTCAAACATACTTAACAACCCACCAAGGTTCACTGCTTGTTCTCATGCCCTTCAGTCATCTCCCATGGGGGTTTTGCTGCCAGCTGCCCAATTTTCCTTCTCCACAAGGATGAGATGCCTCTTCACCTACAAATCAAACACACCTTCCACAGCTCTACCAGGTTTCCCTTCTTCCTTCCCTAGGTGAACCACACCTATGTTTGCTTCCAGAAACGCTATTTATTTCTAATTATATTTACTGTTTATCTCAACTCCTTTAATAGCTAAACTACAGTATTCATTAGAGGCTGAAAAATATAATTGGGAATGATATTGGCTTTGTAGAAAAAAAAAAAAATACTGCATGAGGCTTAAAAATAAAGTAGCTTAGCCCTAATTTTCCTTGACAGTTCTTACATAAAAAGTTTTATCATTTTCTAGTCCAGAGTCAGAATAAATCATGTAACATCACATGTGACTATAACCAAACCCAGCATCTTTTCCATCTCCATTATGCACACAGGCTCTCACAGGAGATCAGCTGATGTGATTGGGATCTTAGTCTAAGCACACAATATTTGGTTATCACAACAACTAACTGAATTTTGCCTCCATAACCCATCTCCTGATCGATTCCCAGCGGCCCAGCCTGATCCTGCACTGCAAGCAGCAGCAGCAGAGTTTGCAATCCAGCAGAATCAGCTCCCGCACGTGTCCCAGCCGCAGCGATGGCACGCTCCACCACCCTGCTGCTCCACTGCAGCCACACAAATCCCCAAATCCAGGCAAAACACTGCCACCAATTTCACTATCTGACAGGAAAGGGGATGGGAAGGACCATCAGAATACAAAGATGTGACACACTTCCAGTAAAAGATTCCTAAGTCTTCCCTAAACATTTTTCCTCTGCTGGCAGCTGTCTGAGCTGGGGCACGCCATTGGTGCAGATGACTCCACAGAACTGCTATTCTGAAGTGAATCTCAGTACCTTAATTTCTCAAATACATTTGCATAATTTTGTCTGTAGTTCTGCATTATATAAACTGTGTTTGCCACTGCATGTGTTTAAGTCACAGCCACATTCTTCTAGTAAGAAAAATTACTTTCATTTTCAAAGAGAAAGCTCAGTCCGGTTTATCACACACAGGAAACATAAGGATATGTGGATTTTTTAAATGCATGCTGTGAAATTAGATGTACTTTTTTTAAAACACCAGCTGCTAAATTTCTGTACCAAGAGATTATTTCTGACAGATAAAACTAGTTACTAGAGAGAACAGCAGTCATTGAGCAGCAGCAGCCTACTGGGAACACAGAAAGAAGTATTGTTTCCATGAGTGAACGACCTTGTGTTTCCTGGGGGGGAACTCTGGAAAAAGTTTTAGAAAGGGGAGGGCTTGATCCTGATACAAGAGAGAAAATGGGAGTTTGTGCAGCAATCTCACTCCCTAGCAGAGAAGCTAATGCAGCATGACATCGAGTGCCAGGCTGCAGCTCACAGAACCTGCCCTGGAAAACATCCTCTGGGGAGCTGCACAGGTAAAGGCAGAACTGAGACCCAGCAGGATGGGAGGAGAAGTCAGCTATGCACATTTGCATCTCTTTCTTGCAACTCTGCCAAAGACACAGAAATCTGTTTGAAATTCATGGGGGCACATTCATCTGTCCCTCAGCTGCTCCAAACCCATTTAACCAGGAACAATTAAGTGGTTTAGAAACAGCAGCACAAGCTGCATCGGGCAATTGCTTCACAAGGCTTCCAAAAAGTGGATTTGGGAGCAGGGAGGATCCTAAAGGCAAATTCATTCCTTTTTTTACTGTTTTCCTTTGCTTGACTCTTCTAGGCTGCACAGCAAGGGTACAGTCATGCTAAGTGCTAATTGTGACATTTCAAGCATCTCTTAGTCCTGTTTGCTTGGATCCACCTGGATGTGAACCCAGCAGTAAGCTCACACACTGTGAGCTGCACAGGGGCTGCTGGGGGGTGCAGAGGCTGCAGAGCCCTCTCAGAGCTCAGGGCAGCACCAGCACCATGCCCCAGTGCCAACCCTCCCCACAGCCAGCCTGCCCTGGCACCCCAGGTGAGCTGGCACAGACAGGCTGCAAGGAGGGAGTCCCTCCAAGGGTCTTTATTTCACAGCTCAGCATGCTTTGACACTGCTCTTTCTGCCCTTTAACAGCAGAGGAACTGCAAATTGAGGAACCAAGTCAGCTGTGGCTAAAAAGGACAATGTTGAAAAGTCAGGTAGGACCCAGGTCCATCCTGGACTTGCTAAAGGGGTGCAGATCTCCTGGTTTGTAGTGTTCATGAACAAGCATCTTCATTGACATAGGTGATTTAGCTCAGGTATTTTCCTTCTGTGAACAGCTCAAGGAGATCTCAGAGTCTGGAATAGTCCCACAATTACACAAAGAAATACAAGTAGGGGCAAGGTGGAAGACAGTCAAGGCTGCCATTCTGTTAAACAATCATGTCCTTCCTTAGTCTGCATTTGAACAAGAATCAGGTAATGCACTGTCATCATGCATGAAAAGATCCAAAGAACAGAGCAATTGCTTTTTGAAAATGGCACAGCCCCACCCTCCCTTGGGGAGTCCACATCCAGCAGATCAAAGCAGGAAACAACTGAAGGAGTTCACCAGTTAGTGACAGAGCACAGGGTGACTTCAGAAATCCCGACTTGCTGCTTTAGCCACCTAAATGTAGTAAACAATGTAAATAAAGAGGCCTGGCAGCAAGCTGACATATTTAACTGCAATTCACTCGGTCCCAGGAGCAGAGTTAAGAGTTCAGTATAGATTATGCATTTATCAAAGCCTGAGTACACACAATGAAATACAACGGGTCCTTTTACTACTGCTGGAGTTTTATCCCAAAGTATAGCTCTGAAACAAATTTGGATTAGCTTACAGCAGCATTTGCAGAAGTCTATAATAGTAACACCAAGAATTTAGAAATTCAGTCAGAGCTAGGCCAAAGTTATCTCAAATGGAATAGAATTGAATTGAAAAGTCCTGTTAAGAGGAGTTGCAAGAGAATTTACATCTGGTGTTCATAAAAGGCGGGCATTAGATTTTTTCATTAAATATCTGTACAAACCCAGCACAAAATAGAACTGGAACCCTCATCTTTGAGAGGAACAGTACAGAGGCAGCATCCTCATGGGAGGGCACAGCACAGAAAAAGGAGCTGCTCATCCCCCATCCTGGTAAACCAAAGGCCACAGCCTCACACTCCAAAAAGTGAAGGTGTTTACAAGCACCCCACAACATGGAGCTCACACAACAGGGTCAGGGCAGAGATGGACACCCTGAAGGAGGTGTGCTGGGTCTGCAGGACACAGCCAAAAAGAGCCCTGAGCACTTTGAAGCTCAACACTTACATGGCCTAATTTCATGGATAGCAGCCAAAAAAGAGCCAAGTGTGGCTGTCCCCAAGGCCTGGAGAGCCTGTCCCTGCAGAGCTCACCCAGGCAATTCCCACCCAGGCACTTCCCACCAGTAACAGACCTGCACATGGAAACGTGCACCCACCACATGGATTTTGCCAAAAACCACTTCACAAGCTGACAGGCTGTTTATGCCTCTAATAATCTTAATGGCTTTGCGTAGAACAGGATGCAATTGAAAACTCCATGATTGTACTTAAGTTGTCAAGGACACAGTTGTCATAGTTACAAGTAAAGCTCAAGTGTTGGTTATTCAGGGTTGCCTATTTATTTATCGACTCCAACAGTGTTGGACAGTCCCACGAGGCCTCAGAAGAACAGAAATGGAGAGACTGGTTTTGTCCTTCAAGTCTTGACAAAACAGCTAATATTGCACACAAAAGGATAATAAACTGGGGTTTTTGCACAGCTCTCTTCTCTCCCTCCACATGCAGCAGGCATTCAAGTCAGTCTGCTGTGAGCACTGCAGCAAAAGCACAAACCAAGCTGCACTGCACAAGAGGAAAACCTCACACCTACAGCTTGGAATTACTGTCCAGCATCCAGCAGGACACAATAATCCCTACCTGCTTCACAGCACCTGCACTCAGGTCAGGGCTGAACCAGCAGTGAAGCCAGAACATGTTCAGCCCTTCCATCAAGTTTTAAAACTCATCTGGAGTCTAAAGTCTCACTACACTCATGTGTCCAAGTTCTCCTCCTCAGGTGCCCTCTAAGCAGGGTTTGGTGGCTGGATATGAATACATGATCTTCTTTTTTTATAAAATAAAATCCTTCTGCCCTTGTCTCTGTTTACCCTCTCTCAAAAAAATATTGGGCCAAGGAAACTCTCACAGTCCCTAAACCAATGAACAAGAACAGGCAGGAATGTTGTGATTATGGCACACCAGGATCCAGGTGACCCACTAAACTTCTGAGCAGCTCATTTTTGATCCAAGAACTGTTGGCACAGCTAAGGTAGGATGAGATGTGCCTATACCTTCCCTGTGAAAATACATTGTCTGAGGAAAACAAAAATTTTATATTGAAAAAGCATCTGCTAGAAATGGGATGAGTTCCAGATGCAAAGCCAACAGTACCTACACAAATAGTATAATGGTACATAAATGCTGATAAAAAACAAGTACAACAACACTTACATTAGCTAAAAAAATTCTAATTTCTTTTAGGAATTTCTTTGCAGTTCTCCCTGAAAAAACCTGCACATTGGTATTTCAGTGAACCTTACCAGTGAGGTACATATAAAAACATCTCTTCAAGCCTATATTAAACATCCCTTCAAGAATATTTTAAATCCATTATTTGAAATGCAGATGGCAACAACATATCCAAACCATGCCTGTTCATTTCCACACATTTCCCAGACCAAACCAGCCCAGCTCACAATGGATTAAACAAATTATGGCACAGTCATGTTTTTCAGTTTAGTTGCTCCACAAGCATTTTGTAGTTTTAAAAAAATTAAAGTATTGCAAAATACCCTCAAGTGGTATTTCCAAGGAAATTCAGTTCTATTCCTTGTAAGATTTTATTCCTACCATCTTACTGCTGCCTCCTCAGAGATCAGGAACATAGATAAATAGCACCAAATAAAAGCACAATTTATTTTCCTGTGCCATTAGGCATAAAACAGCTCACTTGGAGCCAGCCTGCACCAAACCAAGGGAAACATCTCAAGCTGGAGTGAGAGCTGTGGTTTCTCAAGGTGACCCCCATTCCAGAACAGCAGAGCCACGCAGGAGATTTCCTGTACAAGGGGTCCAGAAAACAAACCAGGAACAGCTATCCCTGCATATCCAAGGCAGGAACACCATAACAACACACACACACCTGCCCAGACCCAATCCCCACGCTCCCCCTGGGCACAGAGGGTGCAGCAGGGCACACTCTGTGCCCACCCCACGCCCGCGGGCACACGGCAGAGGCACTTACAGGGCTCGGATGCAAACTCCGGCTCTCCCGTTGGAAGTGCTGCTCCCAAGCTGCCCACAGCCAGCTCCTGGGTTGGAGGTGCTGCTCCCTGCTTCTCTGCCCGCTTGCCTTCAGCGCAGGCTGCTGCTGGCTGTGCTGGTGAGGAATGCCATTGCTGCCGGCTCCTTCCAGCGCAGCGGGGACGGGCAGCACCCGGAGGAAGCCCCGCGCTGCAGCCCCGCAGCTCAGCCGGGGGGATGCCCCACTTAATGAAGGTTAATGGAACCAGCGCCTGGCAGCCACAGCCTGTGCTCAGCCAAAGCCAGCAGAGAGGAACACCCGACTCGTCTCAAACCTGAGAGAGTCTGGCTCTGGATTGTGGGTGTCCGAGTCCATCCGAAAGCCTCCTCGGCAGCTTTATGAAAACAAATTCCGAGAGGCAGAGCCAGACTGCGTTAAGGTTTGAAATGGCTCCTTAGTTTCCAATAATTGTGGAAGTTGAAGAACAGGTTTTGTCCCTAAACTCCTTATTTTGACTCTGGTTTGCAAATCTCCTGAGGGTGACACCCAGGCACACGAGTGTCACAAAATAACCTTGGTTTGGCTCATTCCCTCCAGGTGGTGCGCAGGCAGCGCGGCAGGCAGCAGCATCCCAGAGCACCTCCCGCTGCACACTGCTCCTGACAGGAATGGGGGGATGTGGATACCCACAGAACACCAGCAGCCTCCCTTCGGGCACAGGGATGCAGGGAAAAGCAGCACAGGGTGCCATGGCCGAGGCTGGGCTACCATGGCCAGGTTGCCATGGTGCCAGGGGGCAAGAGGGAAGATGTGCCAGAACAGAGAGAGGCTGAGCCGCTTCAGATTTAAATCCCTGTGACAGCATTTCGGCCGAGCCACTGCACGGTTGCTGTGGCAACAGACAAGTGAAAAATCACAGAGGAAATCTGTAATTATTACAAGCGAGGTGGTGACTTACCCACTTCAGTAATCAGAGCAGAGGAGGGGGAGCTCGTGCCCCCCAATAGGCAAGGCTGCAGTGCAGGCACGAGATCCGAGCTGGGGATCCTGCTTTAGGCTCTGTAGGCTCCAGCTGTGGGATGCAAGCCTTGGGCAGGATGCTTCCTCAGCACAGGGTTGTGACTGAGGTGTTGCACCCAGTCTGCAAGGGGGGAGATGAGGGAGCAGCCAGAGAGAGCCCCAGACTTGTGCTGCTGGTTCAGCACGAGCAGAGCTGGGTGCAAGGAAGGGCCTGAGGCAGGCAGAGGCAGGGACAGGTATCAGCAGCAAGGGACAAAGATGGAAGATGCAATGCCTACAGGAAGCAGATAAGGTCCCTGGAAACGGCATGATTCCAGTTTGTACTGCTCCTGCAGCATCACCTCCCTGTCTCCTTCTCTCAGAGCAGCCACAGCAGCAGCATTGGCTGGGTTGGGGTGGGTGGTGTGATGGTCACAGTGCTAGCACAGGAGCAGTGAGGGACAAAGGCAGTGATGGTCACTGTGCTAACACAGGAGCAGTGAGGGACAAAGGCAGTGATGGTCACAGTGCCAGCACAGGAGCAGTGAGGGACAAAGCCGTGCAGGCAGAGCAGACACACTCTGCAGGGTCTCCTGTAACACTACCTGGCCCAGGCTATTTGCACACCAACACCAGCATCCACACAACCCATTTACACCCATTAATGGGGGAGTACAAGTTTTAAAGTCACCATGTTGCCTTCCAGAGCTTTTCTGCACAAAATGGACAATTGATCAGCATCCAGACAAACTGCCAATCAAAATGCCACTAACACCAACAAGCAAGAGAATCCAACGTGGTTAATCCTGTTCTGGTTCCCTTCCCCTTTGCAGGAGGAGACTGTAGCCTGGGATCTCATGTGAGTACTGTGAGCAGCTGCCAAGAAACGAGCCCTGACTGCAGTTATTTGTAAGACAGATCCCATAACAAGCAGTTGATTTGATCCAAAGTAAGAACTGAACCTCACCCCTCACCTTCTTTATAAATTAAAAGCTGTTATTAATTACATACACAGACTGTAAACAACACATTTAAACTGGCCTGCATTGGTTACCAGTCATTAGAACAAACTGGTGCCTCTAAACTGAACCTGTGCCAGATAATCTACCACAGAAAGCACCACAATTTTATCAGACAGATGGTTAATGCAGGTACACATCACAAAGCAGAGGGGCAAGGACTGAGAAAAGCTATAGGTGCTTAGACTCACCATGTATAAAACCCTGAATTCAAGAGCAATTCATTGAGTCAGTGATTGATTACTACACTTACTCAGTGCAGTAATAATTAGGACTACAGCTCCTGAGGAAGACTGGGGTTCTTGTGCCTCTGCTGAGTGTTGCCTTGGATGATGTGAGGCTAAACTCATTAACCAAAATGATGCTGGATGAGAAGAACTTGGTGCTGCAAAGTGCTAACAAGTTATATGGCAACATCATGTAGAGACTCCAGTCAGCACCGTGCCCCTTCCTGCTGAGTCATGTTGTGTCCAACTGCTTGGAAACCCATCCTGCAGAGAGACAACAGCTCCCTTGTAGACTTTTATTTATAGTGGATTTCTTTTGCTTTAACCCTTGCATCAAACGGTTTAACACCAACCTGCCACTTCCTGAGTAAAGTCTGAATTATTCTTGTTCTGTATGGCTGCCTTCATTCTCCATACCCACAATTACCCTGCCTGGCAGGCTGCATGCACATAGAGGATGACATTGACTATTTAAGTCCTGTTGCAAGGCAAAAAACTTGGTGTGACACTACTATTAAAAATTTATTTAAGATGTATTAAAAATGTGCAGTTCACAAAAGTGGGAGCTGTAATGAAAATGTTGTGGATTTGCATTTGATTTAATCAAGAGAACATTGGTAAAGAAATCTGTTTAAACAGTCTGTTATTGGAAAGGATGTGGCCAATCACATGCACTAAGTTCACGTTCTGCTCTGATTTGCAGTTGTCAAAGATTCACTCACTACACAATCCTTCATTGCTGGAAAGTAATCTCCAGCTTCAGCAGAACCAACTGTTGGTATATTTCTCTGTATCAATGCTACAAACATCCTTCTGAAATACACAATGATGATACAAGGCAAAACACCAAGAAAGCACATGGTTAGTATCAAAGATATTTTGTTTTTATAGAAAATATTGGAAGGTTTACTGTGTTACCAGCACATTTCACTGCAAATGATGGCAAATTCCTCCAGAAGCAGCTCCACATCCCTCCTTAACCCCTGCCTCACATCCTAGAAAGATTCTGCTACACTTTGTGAAGAAAAACAAAGCATTTCAAACAATGCAGCCACAGTACTTGAGGAGAATTCAGCATTTAGAAACAGCAGCTCCAGGGTAGAGACAAGATGTCAAAATCCTAAATGTCATACACATCTGCAAGAAATGGGAACAAAACACATCAGTATCACAATGCAGAGAGCAAAGCATGCAGGATACTCAGCACCAAGTCTTAGTCCTCCTTCAAAAAATAGAGGGGCACAAGACTCAACAGCAGGGTCTCAGGACCCCAAACCTGCATGAAGAGGGAAAGCAATGCCTCTCCTAAGGGCTGCTGTGTTTGGAGAAGGAATTGAGCACAAGCTGGAGTGTCAGATCAACTTATAGGTACTGTGAGCAGTAATCACTAAGTTCACCTTAAAATATATTTAAAAGTATTTCAGTACAGTTGGAAGGAAACAAAGTAAGACTATATAAATGGTGGCCCCAAGTTAATTACAAAAATCTGAGCAAACCCTTTGCAGACAGTAGGATAAGGATCTTATTTGGCCAAAGGAGATTACCATGAAGGGCAAATCAAAATAAAAAGGACAACTGGGATTGCTCAGCTTTGTGGGAAAGCCAGCACACTGCAGCTTTCCAGCCTGTGGCTGGCCAGAAGACTGCTTCCTACCCTAGCACATCCAGTAACTTTAAACTCTGTGCACAGAGGCAGCTTTTCTTTTGTGAAGGAAGTTAAAAGGCTCATGAACAGAGTGGAATTCAGCACAATCAAAACTGCAGGGATTTTATTTGGTGGGCAGATGTGGAGCTTGAAAAAGTCAGAGGTTGCATGTGTACAGGGCACAGCTGACCTGCCCCTGCACTACTCACTAATCAGCAACTGCTGTAACTCCCACTGACCCGGGCACAGGGGGATCACCCCTCTGTTCTTCAGGTGTCAACTGCTTTCATTCCCATTAAACCTGAGAACTTCACATTCATTGGAAAGGGATATAGGAATTAAGCACAATTACTATAAAATTTTACTATTCAGAAGTCCTGTTATTTCCTGTTTATTCAGGCAATAGGTAAAAAGGAACAGCAGCTGGGGAGTTTTCAAAACAGTTCAGGAAACACAGATATGTACACAGTGTTAAAAAGACTCTGTTACTAAATTCCCTAGTATGTTTAGAACATTATTTTTGGGCTCCAGATGGAGAAAGAAACTAGTGCCAATCTGATTCAGCAAGATACATGTTTCTCGAGTGGTCCCTTTCACTTCTCTGGGCCCATTCACAAAAACTAGAGTTGGGATTGAGCCAAAGAACTCTGCTGAATTAAAGGCAAGGTAGAAAAACTTGGAACTGGAAAACTCTCTGGTGATCAAAAGCTAAAAGTTACCCACTAGGGAAAAATCCACAAGGCTGCTGCATGAACTGTGCTTATTCACTCCTTATATACTGCCTGTTTAACCAAACTAATGAATCTGCTGCACCATCACACAGGTACTAAATACCTGGATAGGAATTTGAGGAGATAAATTGGAGCTTACTAAGTGTGCTAATGGCTCAACTCACTGGTGAAGGCTCATCAAGGTACATCTCTACTGCACCCTCAACTCTCATGGTAACACTGACATCCACAAGAAACTGGGCTCTGCTCTTCAATCTGGCACATCCAAGTGGACACTTTATGCACCACATTTAGGTAGTTAAAAAGTGTTGACCAGTTTGGGGAAAACTTCCATAAAGATTTGGACAAATCTCTATAGGAGTTCTAATACAAGTTAAGCAAGTCCAGTTTACTTGCTGGGGTAAGAGAAGAGGGATGCAGAATCAAGAAGCTGATGAAGGATGCCTTGTATTACTGTGATGTTAAGAGAGGCTGCATGAACAGTGGGAAAATCCAGGTTATCAAATCAGGATGAGCACAATCAGTATGGAATAACAAGCTAGTAGTTAGGTTGAACAGCTTGTTTATTTATTTAACAAAACCTTTTTGTGGGAGATGTTTACCATCGTGAGGGTAGCTTAAAAAATAAGGGCATCATTAGCACAATGGCACAGGGAGGCTCCCTTCAGAGAGCTGCCCTCACTGGTACTTAACCTCTCTCAAGAGGGCACTGTCACAGAAGCTCAGGAAAAGAACAACAGCCAATTTCCCTTCTCCTTCATAAAATCAGGGCTTCACCAAATGGATGCAACTGCAGGATTTATCAGTAGTCAGGTAATTCTTCACAGAAGATACATCACGTGCTTTGTTAGTGTCAGTATCATCTTAAGCTGTCCCTTCTCCCCCTCTGCTGTTAACTAGTGACAATAAATAAAGGATATTCAGAGGCTGCAGTTTCACAAGAGATGAGAGGAATGTGGCTGCAAGCCTGCTAATCTTGCTCCACCAGGCAGAGCAGGGGATCAGTTATGCAAGGCTGCATGTGGATTTTGACCAGATATAACAAACAGGTCCTTTCTCTTCTCTTTCCCATTTGGAACAACAAAAGAGAAGCTGTGAGCCATTTCCTAACATTTATCACATCACCCTGGAAACTCATTTTCTCTGCATATTTTTTGGGGAAAAAAAAGATACTTTATGCAAGTGTTGCATCCCAAAATGATACAACCAGCCTTGTGTTTGCAGGGTAGTAGCACCTTCTGAGCTTTTCTGAAGAGCCCCACTTTGAGCTAGTTTTCCTACTCCCTTCACCCAGTCTCCCATCCACACCAGAGAGATTCTTAATTGAGGCAGAAAAATCACCAAACCCTTCTGGTGTTCAGTGGAGTCACAAGTTCAGCTCAGAGCAAGCCAGTGAAAGGAAACAACCAGGCAGTGTGAGGAACAAGAAGTCCACCCTGAGGAGCCACCACAGCTGACTCCCTGTTGAAACATCACCTACCCATGGCACCCATGGCCATAGTCTGTCCTACCCTTTTGATTGAACCAAATCCTACTACACCAAAATCTACAGAGAAGCAAAACAACAAACTCTAAAGGGATACACAGTGAGGTAATAGTCCAATTTTTATGAATAAAGGAACAGCAGGAATCCTACAGCCTGCACCCGAAACAAGAGATGTTTTCTAATCACCCTTTTGCCAAAGGAAAAAAAATATTACTGATGAGAAATTAGGCAAGCAGTCTCCTGTTACTGCTAAAAGGAAATGGCATTTGAATTCCATTATTGTAAGAAGAAAAGCACAAGATTTATCAGTGATAGTTACTGCAATGCACAGATTGTTGCTGCAATCAGTAAAGTCCTTCCCAGCCAAAGGCCCTATACCATGAATCCAGCCCCTTGCACTGGTGGTCATTGTCTCCCCTTGCCTCTGCTCCCTCCCTTTGTAACACAAACCAGCTCTCTCTGTGCTTTGCTTCAGCTGCTGTTCACAACAGCCAAGGCAGAAACATCTCCTCTCATTCCAGCAGCCCCTTCAGCACCCAGTGCCCAAACCACAGAACAAACAAAGATCTGCTCCCCTGTAGATCCATTACCTGGTAAAACCACCCTGCAAACAAGGAATGTGGAATTCATCCGAGCCCAGCTCATCCTCTGCTTTCCTACCTCCACCAGCACACTCTGATTGTGTAATCCTATTTCTCTCTCCAGGAAGCTGCATTGCAGCAATAGCTGTGGAGCAAAAACAGGGCTTGCTTTATACTGGAGCTGAGAGGGGAGAACATGATAGGGAATGGCAGCTCAGTCCATGCAGGTAAATCCCATCCCTCACAGCCACAGCTCAGTCCATACAGGTAAATCCCATCCCTCACATCTGCAGCATGGTCCATACAGGTAAATCCCATCCCTCATACCCACAGCTCAGTCCATACAGGTAAATCCCATCCCTCACATCTGCAGCATGGTCCATACAGGTAAATCCCATTCCTCACAGCCACAGCTCAGTCCATGCAGGTAAATCCCATCCCTGACATCTGCAGCATGGTCTAAAAAGGTAAATCCCATCCCAGCTCAGGCCATACAGGTAAATCCCATCCCTCATACCCACGGCTCAGTCCATGCAGGTAAATCCCATCCCTCACAGCCACAGCTCAGTCCATACAGGTAAATCCCATCCCAGCTCAGTCCATACAGGAAAATCCCATCCCTCACACCTGCCACAGGAGTGTCAGTGGGCTCAGCTCTGCCTGAAGAGATGCAGCTGTTAAGGATGCAGAAGTCATGGCTTTTAGCCTGGCCACAGCCCCCTGTGGCAGGATTACCCTCTGGCCTGTTGCCATAAAGTATCTTATGCCTGAAATCTTTCCAGAGCAGTTTGGTTTGGTTTCTAACAGCTTTTTTACCTGTCATGTTCTCTAATTCCCACTGAGGCAATCATTTATATAATCAGATATATACAGTGAGAGCTGTTAATAATGCTTCAGTACAAACTTACTACCTCCATCTTGCTCTCAATATCCTAATTTTTTTTGTGAACATCACAACATCAATATGAAGCAAGAACCTTGCAAAAAAATGTGTAATTCCTGACAGATGTGGAAAGAGATTTAACAGAGAAGAACAAGATGGCTGGTTCCTATTATTTGAGAAGGAGCCTAACAGACAAATTGAGAGAAAACATAATACAAACAGAAAATATCACTGCTATTAGATCACACCAAGTTTATTTAAAATACTTAATTTTCACTGTATTTATGTCACTTATGCACATTTCTGTAGTATTGCCAGACCAATTAAAACATATGAGTTGATTTCAGTTGTGTTTGTTGTCAAGAGATGCTGCCAAGAACCTCCGCATTTCAGCCCTCACTAAAAGAGGAAGCCAAAATTGGAATGCTGTGGTGATGTTCAGAGTCTTTAATCAAAATTGAGCTTGATGAGTTACAAATACAAATGAGGGATATTATTTTTTCCTTTCCCTGCAAACTAATTTTCATTTCCTGTTTTCCTCAATGGCTGCTGAAGCCTGTATTCCTGCACTACCTCATTCAGAAAGGAAAAGGCCTGGAAGGGCAGGAGGTGGTATCTCCTGTGAAAAAGGTCTGTAGGGTTGTTATTTGCTGGGAGGAAAGAGGAAGAGGAAGGGGTGATTTATATTGAGAGTACAGCCAACAAAGCCACCATGAAATCAGCCAGCACTGGGTTAGAAATTTCTATGAAGAACTTGCTGCCCCCTGTGCTTTGCCCAGTGCAAGGCTTACTGATGGAATCTGGATGCTTTAAAATTGAGCCAAACATCAAAAATAGGACACCACAAAAACATCATCACTAATTTATATGTCTTCCCACTGTTCTGTTCTGTGAGAAACCAGTGATGAAACCAAGGTTACAAGGGGAGGGGGGAAAAAAGTCCTGAATAAAACCCAATATCCCAACAAACAACTAGAAAAAAAACCTTGTGCTGGCAATCCACACTCTTGGGTAACATTTTTCCATGATTCCTGTAACCATCCCACCCACAGGTAGGCTGTGTAACCCAGGCTGAGCTGTCCACTGACACTGTGGGCACCTCTCCCACTGCTTCCCTCAGCTCACCCCATCCCTGCCAGCTCCCCTCTCCACACAGCAGCTCCTTCCCCCAGCAGGACAGTGGATGTTCTGCCGTGCCTCCTGCAGAGATATAATGGTCCTCTAGGCAGAAGCATCTGTTTTTAGAGCTGACAGGTAGGGCTAAAAGCTCTTCAAACAGGTCTGAGACACCATAAACACAAGGGCTGGAAAGTGTGGGAAGAGCAGTGGGAATGGAGAGCACATCACCCTGACACTGTGGGCAGGCTGGAAGGCTCCAGGAGAGGAAATGTGATGCTCCTGATGTGCAGATGGCAGAAGAGATGAAAGGAAGTGCATGAGAGAAGCTCTGATCCCAACTCCAGGATCACCCATGGTCCCAAACACGGCCCATGGAGCTGGGACAGTGACAAGGTCAGTGGGGAACAGAGAGCAGGCTGGCACAGGAACATGAACCCAAAGCTCTCCACTGACCCAGCAAAGGCACCCTGAGGGAGCCAGCACAGAATACAAATGCACCAGAAGCCAAAGGAGGCATGTACAGGCTTCTCCCACAACAGCAGCCCCCTCCTGAGGCAAAGGAACAGAGTTCTGCCTGGGGGGACATCCCAGGGATGCACTCCCACAACAGTCTGGGTTCCACCAGCTGCCCACACCTTGGAAAAGGCACATTATCACAACCCAAGCAGGCAGGGTTAAAGTGGATCAGTGTATTCTAGCAGGTGCCAGGTCAGGATTGCCCAATTTCTCTGTTACCAGCCAATTTTCAAGGTACTTTAACTTGCAAGGTTTCAAACTTCAGGCATTTTGAGGCCATTGCTAAAAAATTCCTAAGTAAAACAGAATTATATATGGGCCCAACACCTGGAAAGCAACATATTTTCATTTGTAAAATTAAAACTAAACTTTGTTTAGAGAGAGAAAGGGAAATTCCTGCTGGAATAAGGTATATTTTTAAGTGTTTGAGATAAAGGAAAGCTGGAGATAGGTTTAGACGTTTTTTCTACTCTCAGAATCACAGCTACACAGCTAAACCAGTAAGTTTGGCACTTCATTCTGTCACCTGGAGTGTATTTGAGACATACTGGCTTTTTACATGAATTGTTTAGCAAGCTGCAGAACATCCCCCAGGAACACCAGCAGAACTAGATGTCAGTGTTTAAACTGCCAGGTTTCCCAAGAGTCACAAGAAGGTAAACACTCCCTGCCAATGCCAATTGCATTTCAGGAAAATTACAAAATGTAAATGGGAAAGTCACCAAGTCTGAAGCTTTACTGCCTTCAAAGTGCCTTGCACCTTGCCACAGGATTTCTACAGTACACTGCCTTTCAGCCAGAGTCCCAAGCACGAGTTTGATACAACACAAGCACTCACTACACAAACACTTTATCTCCTGCATAAAAACTGGGAGAGGTTCACTGAAATAATGGCAGAAGACATTACAAAGGGGAATTAAATGTGAAAAACTAAGTTCACATTTCTTCAAGCTGACAGCCTCCACTTACTAAAGGCAGTACTTTTGGCTGAGTGACTTCAGTGCTTTCTCACATCAAACAGGACAGCACAGTTTTATCATTTTATAAAAGTTGAGTTCATCACTAGGGCAGACCTGTGCCCTGGACACTGCAGGTGCCCATCCCTCACCCTTCACAAAGGCACTTCATGAGATCAGCTCCTTGCTGGTGCCATAAAATCATTCCTTGATTGTCCAGCCCTTGCTAGGACATGCATCCGTTTCCACAACACAATTTATGGCTGTAGAAGCTGTCACACACAAAATTCAAAATACTCCAAATGCACAAACTAGGAAAAGGAAATTAAACTGCAAACTGCAAAAAGTGCGATTTCTTTTCAACAAGAAAATCATACCCTCCAAAAATATTCTCCCTGCTGCAAGTAGATGCATCTCTACTGGGCAGCAAGAGAGACAAGCTTCTTCTTCCACACAGCCAAGAGCTGCAACACATAAGCAAGGTTCCTACTTCATTTTTCTGCTGAATTTCTAGTACTGGCTAAATGTGGAAAATTAAAGAGTCAAATAATTTGTGAAAGAAAAGACAAACAATCTAACACAAGGATACACTACAGAACCTTACTCCCACAGATCAGAGGAGAGTCTGAAAGCCACAGAAATAGTTTACAACAATATTCTCTGTTTTAGACACTTTGCTTGCCTCGGAAAACTCCCAGAATACTGTTATTTTTGCACAAACACCATATGGCTACGAAAATATCACTTTCTCTGTTTTCCTGGACCATAGCTGTCATTTCAGGCAACAGGACCATGATCACAACATTCAGAAAACTAAGAGGGGACAGAGGTGGTTTTCAAGCTACAGAACAGTGGCTGGAAGAATTATCTACTTTTAGTTGGTAGCAGCTCTGACCCCTAAGGCAACTTCTATACATAAAGAAGAGAAATTTGAAAGCAGGTCCCTCTGTAAAAAGAATAGGGTGTTTTCAGCCTCCAGAAAGATAAATCTGTTACATAACTTTTAAAGCATATCCACCCTTCCACAGGCAATGGGGCTCACAGTGATAATTATCTGTGTGGTGGATTCTTGGTCTTTAAGCTTCACTGCTCCTGATGTGTCGTTTTTGCATTACTTACCTGTACTTTCACAGCTCCCTACACACCAGCACCAGCTGCTTTCCCTCCGATGGAACCCAGCTCTTTCATGTTCCTTATCCTTTCAAATGGGATAAGACACCTCACTGTTTGATTCAGACTTATCACTATGCCTGGAAAACTCTTAAGAGCTTAAAAAGAACTGCAAAAGAAGAACAGGCACTACTGGAAAAGCCTGCTTGAACAAAAGTGGTGCACACAGATGGACAAGGTGCAACATACAAGGAGGAACAAAAACGTATTTGAAGACAATAATGAGAAAGGTCTTATGTGAAATCTGAGAATTACTCAAGATCTGTTCTCCTCCCTGCTCCCTCTGACAAAGGCAAAGCCAAAAGCAAAGGAGATTCATCCACGTTCAGAGTCCCCACTTGATTTGAAATTTCTGCCAATCCAGCAATATTTAAAGATCCAACCCAGTTGTATCTGTACAATAGGCACAGCAGTGAGTGCCACCCTGTTCATACAGCACCTACACACACTGCCACTCAACAGCCTTCTCTCCTGAGACACTTCCACAAGCTGTTTTCATTTGGGTAAGAAAGGACAGGAATTTAATTTGCAATTGAAAGAGACAAAAATTTAGCAGTGTTTCTGGGATGGACTCTCAATCCTAGAATCCATGAAACAGAGCCTGTAAGCCAAGAACCAGATCCAACTGGCCTTAGAGCAGCTGTGAACTCTAATCCTGTGAACCCTAACAATTCCTGAAACTATGAGGCGAAGCAGCAGCACGGGTACATCATGACATGATCTGAGCTGTTTTAATTGAGGCCAAACCCTCAGAACACAAACCCAGAGGAAGACTCTGCACTCCCAGGGCAGGAGTGGTGCCTGTGCAGCCGCACCTGCCTACACAGGCAGCTACAGCTGGGCTGCTGCCCAGTGCCTGGGGGCAAGGAAGGCATTGGATAAATTGCTCTCTAACTTGGCTGTTAAGCAGCACATCACGCAGACAGGGCAAGGGGAACCACCTGGAGACCCCCAAGCTGCTGGTTTGACTCCCAAGAGCTGGTTTGAATGACCATAGACATGGCAGGCAAGAATCTGAATTCCTCCCTGCTCCTAAAAAAATCCGGATCAGGATGTTCTCCTTTCCCAATGACAGCACAGCTGCCAGCAGGACACCTACTGATTTGCTTGGTGTTTATTTGCATGCTGTGCTTGCTTACTGCCTCTGGGTATAAATATCCAATTTTATCCACTTATTTGACTTTACTTCGTGTTTGGATGCACAAGACACCTCACTGTACAGTATGCCTCCAAGGCTGTCATCCCTCAGAAGACTAAAGGCCTAATGAAAGACTAATAAAACAGTTTTATCACATTTTCCCACGCGTAATTTGCAAGAGGTCAGCTTGTCTGATAGCACCACACACGTACTGACTCAGGTCCCCATTTATCTGCAGATCTCTGAATCACTGTCCTCTGCACTCGGGTGTCCAGGAGGAGCCACACACACACTGCAGACACAGAAGACCTGAACAGTGATTCCCAGTCCGCAAGGCTACCCAGCATGTAATAACAATATTACAATATACAATAACAGCTTTCCCATCTATACAGCCAGACCAGTGATGTTTGAGGAGTGCTTTAAACACTACAGATGAGAAACACTACGAAATCCAGATGTTATCCTTCTTTGCATACATTGTGCTTCAGTATGGTGAGCTGTGATCCTGCATTTGAATCACTGACCTCCAACTCTCCATTTGTAACTCCGGTTAGAGACAACAAACTGCTCCCAGACAGAATTTGCCCAATACTGACACTACAAGAAAAGACAATTACAACAAAAAACCAGTGCAACAAGCACTGCAAAATTGCTAATTCAATTTATAACACAATTACTAGATTATAACAGGATTCAATAGGTAATTTCCTTACTGCAGAGCTTCCAGAGGGTAACCCAACTATTACCCTCCTTTTATACCAGTTGGCTTTCAACCTTTACCAAATTCCTTGCTTCAAACTGTAAGAGCAAAGACCCTTTTAAGAGCCCATACCCATCAACTGTGCCTTTGAACTGTAGGGCAAAATCCAGTATTTGTGAGCCTGAACATTCATTACTGATTACAAAATTACTTGGAAACCTCCCACTGCAGTTCAGTTTCTTTGTATATCATCTCCTTCTCTGTTTATTTCATAAACAGAGATGGAGAACCATGGAGGCAAAAGCCAAGACAGGCAGGGGCAAAGCCCTGGCTGAAGAGCCCCGCGCTACTTTAAGCGCCGTAAGGGAAGTGATGCTAAGGATGTATCAAACTAAAGCGTGAGGTTTGGCTCATGCATGGGTTTTGCATCACCAGCACCAGCTGGAAAACAGGAAACTGAAAAGCCCGGCTGAACCCCAGCTGAAGTGCAGCACCAGGCCTCCACCAACACCATTACTCAGCTGCCTGCAGCACCTCAGCCAGGGCGCCCTCCCCGCAAAGGCAGAGCCGTTCTCCCGGTACGCGGCCGCTTTCTTTGGTGCCCTCCGGTTCCCTTTCCCCGCCGCCGGTCCGTGCCGGGCCCCCCCGCCCGCCGCGGCTGCCGCTGCCGGGGCACGGAGCATCCCACACCCGCCTCCCGGCGCGGCCGAACGCGCGGGGAACCACGAACCCTCCTGCGCCCCTCGGTCCCCCGGGCCCACGGGGAGGGCGCCGGGCCCCACCGGGCTGCACCCCACGCTCGGGTCCGGCAGGGCAGGGCAGGGCAGGGCCCCCGAGCAGGGGGGCAGCATGGCACCGGCCCCCGCGACCCCAGCAGAAGCCCCGCGATCGTGGCCCGGGGCCGCCCCGCCGCCCGCAGGGTGCGCCGGGCCGGGGAGCCGGCGGAAGGGCACCGGGGAGCGGCGGGGGACGCGCGGCTGCCCCGGCAACGCGAGCACCGCCGCCCGCGGGGATGGAGACGGAGCCCCGCGGGGAGTCCCGTTGCCGGGCGGGAGCGGCGGGCGGCGAAGGCAGCGGCCCGTCCGCGGCCCCGCGCGGTTCGGGCGCTCACCGGGAGGTGCGGGCTGTGCGGGCTGTGCGGGCTGCGCGTCCTGCGGCGGCCGCGCCGGGCTGCGCTGGGTGCGCTGCGCTGGGCCGGCCGCGTCCTGCCGGCCCCGCCGCGCCCCGCCCGCCCCTCGCGGCGCAGCCAATCAACGCCTCCGCCCGCGGCCCCGCGCCCGCCGCGACCAATGGGAGAGCGTGGCCGGGGCTCGCCCCCGTCGGGAGGGGCGGGGCCTGTCGGACCCTCAGGGATGGCGGGGCCGGAGCGGCGGGGCTCGGAGCGGCCGCGTCCCTCGGCCAGGGCTGCCCTTCCTCTCCCTGCCCGCCTTCTCCGCTCCGCCTGCCCGCCGTCCTTCCCCCTGCCCGCGCCTCCTGCTCCGGGAGCCACCACGACAAGGGCAGCGGAGGTTGGCTCCTCCATCCATCGCGCATCCGCGAGAAGCGCAGCGGAGCCTCTTCCAGGACCGCGCTGGGAATCCGTGCTGCACTGTTACAGCTCCGCAAAGACCCACTGTCCTTTCCTTATTGCTACTTGGGACATACTTAATTTAGTAAAGGCAGCAGTTGAGAAAGTCTTTTGGTCTTCTAACTGATTAGAAATTCAAATTAAACCTAGTGTTATGTCAAACCCCGAATTTAAGACCCAAATCTTCACCAGCATTTAAGCCTGACTTAGACAAAACTTGTTTTTGTTGTGGACAGTAATGGACTGAAGCAGCTCATTATGGGATCATAATGAGCCCTTCTGTTCCGTTGCTGCTTGGTTCTGCTACAGCAATGTGGTATTTGCAGGCACAATGCTGCCCTTGAAGCTCCAGCCCAGTAATAAATTTTATTATGTACCTCATCCACAACAGAACCTATGGCAAGCATGTTGAACCCCACCTGGACTCTCATCTTACAGAACACATGTCTCATTCACAGCCTTGGTTTTCTTCAAAGCCCAAGACCTGGCTACAAAAGGCCAGTAAGAGAAATGTCACCTCCATCCCCTCTCCTGTGAGCAGCACAGGGACACCCTCTCCCCATCCAGGTGACTTCTCAGAGCTGGGACTCGTAAGGGATGTGCACAAGAGATGGGAGCTGTCAGACCCTGCCCAGCCCTCAAGGACCTCCGTGGGAGGCTCCGGGGAGTATCCTGGAGCAGCAATTGTGGCAGAGCAGCTGAAGGGCACCAGAGAGGAGAGCTGGGGAGGACACAAGCAAGGCAGGAACGCTGCGGGCTCTGAGAGGCCAGAGCTGTTCTTTTGTGCTGCAGCACCATCAATTTGCAGATGGTGTTACAGGATCCTTCTGTCCCTGCACACACCACTGGAGGCCAGGCCATCTACGCCTCCTCATTTCCACTTACCCTGCCCAGAACCCTCGTGTCTGTCAGTCTATTCCAGTAAAAAAGATTTAATGGCCCAAAACCGCAAGAGAGGCGGCAGTTGAGCCATTCAGATGGCAGTCAGCTATTTGTAACATAAAGGACAAGGAAGCACTAGAACAGATTACAGGATCTCTGTGATGAGAGCCTTTGATAACAAACACTTAGCAGGATTCTCAGATAAATATGAATCTGCTTTGAGAGAAATACAGAGCAGATAATTTCAGATAATTTCTTGGTGTCCTTTCTGATCATCCTACAATGTAAACCTGCTACTGATAGATATCCCACAGAACAAGAACACAGCAATAAACTTTACTTTTTTCACGTTACCTTCTGTCCAACTTGCTGTCACCTCTCTTGCCTAATTTATTGTATTTTTACTTAACTTTGAGGCAGAAATTATGCTACTTCTAATTATTATTAACATCTTACTTATCTTACTCACTATCTGATGAGTATCCCCTTTGAATATTTGCTCAAAAAGCTTAGAGAATACACTCAGCTTACAAGCTAGAGATGTTCCTTTGCATCTCTTCTTGCTCACGCCAGTGGGGCTGGCCTGGGCAACGTGTAAATAAACACCCACACATATATATATGTAGATATTTTGTTACTGCCTTTAGGTGCTGGTATTGTTAAAGAAATTCCATGTGCCATCTGCTGGGGGAAACTTTCTCCGAGGCAATGTGCTGTACTGACACAGCAGACTGCACTGCTGGCAGCATGAGGAGGCAGTTCTTTCTCAAGAGGAAGCTTTATTCTGTTAATGCACCAACTTCCAGGACAGATGCAAAGGACACACAGAAGGTCAGGGTCAAGATGAGTCTCTAAAAGAGCACAAACCTCTCAACCTTCGTCACAGCATGAGAGCCTGGCAGCAAGAAGGAGCTCATTTTCAAATCCTACTTTACTTGAACCTCCGAAGTGTTCAGCTTACAAATGCCATGATCACACTCAGGAGGTGAACTGCATTTTAAAGACAAGTTATTTAGCTATTCATTAATGAATAATTCTCAATTTACTTGCAGATTGCAAAATCTCTCCACCTTATGAGACAGGCAGCTTTCCTTGCCATGCCATAACAAGCAGACAGGAATGCAGCACCCACTTTTCAGAAGTACTCTTCAGTTTCCTGTACCCAACACTCAGCACCAGTAACTGTCTTTAAAACCACCAGCAGCACCTGGCTGTCACACTCGTGGCAGTCTGACTGGGTAATGTGGTTTCAGGCACAGGACTGAGGAAAATCAGCTTTGCTAACCCACCCTGCACTGCCACATTGGGAGCACAGTTACACATAACTCCAAAGTGAACCCAGATATCCATTGCCATCAAAACAGCTGCTCTGCTCTTCCTTTATACCCCCAGCAACAGATTCCCCACTGACGGCCCTGACTGATCACAGGAGTCACCTGGATTAAGTCACATTGATCCAATGGAAAACTACACTTACAAATAGGTTTCCTAGGAATCAAAAATATCAGAATACAGATTGCAAAATTGCTATAACAAACACTGTGAAAGGGGAAAATATACAACTGGAACATAAGCTCAGTAAGACGAAATCTTGGACACACAAAATTATTTCTCCCTGTTTTAAGATGTTGTCTACCAGAATGAAAAAACAAAGCAAACAGAACAAAACCCATAAATGCAACTGCCAGGGACATAGCCCTTAATTCTCTGGTAAAAAGGGAAAAGGACTGGAACATGTGGTGGATGTAGAAGTCCACAAATGGTTGAGATAATGAACAGACAATCTATGATAGTTACCTGCTATAAAACTTTGAGATCCAATTTAAGTCCTCATCTTCTGAGGAATGAGAAGTTCCTACCACACCCACACACAAAGTACATCCACTTTTTCCTCGAATGTTTCCTGAAAACCCCAAACTGCTGGAGGCAAACTACTGCCAAAAAGTAGGCAATTAAACACCACCTTCATTTCAGGATTATTTCCACTGTAGCTTCATCTGCAAGTCTAGGTGAGAAGTGCAGAACCACGCATGCCACCTAAACTGTTACTCCAAAATACAACATAGTCAAACTAGAAAGGAACAGGGTGTTGAACAAACTGTAAAATGTTTTGACTCAAAATGTTGTACAGCAGATGGAGCTACAAGGATGGCCTACAAATAGCCACCTACACTTGAGAACACCCAACAATGATAAATATACAGAATCTATCCCATCAAGGGAACATCTTCAACTTTTTTCTACTGCAAAATGACACACAGACGTTCACAACAAAGCGACTCTCCCAGTTTGACATCAACAAAGATTTAAAAGAAATAAATGCAATTAGTTTGCAAAGCTTATCTGGGTGTCCCATAAAAGTTCAAGTTCGTCTCCTGGCCAATTTCTACAATTGTGTTACCTTTGCTTCTCTTAAGAGAGATAAAAACAGGAGAGGGGTGGGGACTGAGAAAAGGCATTTGTAGTTTCACCATATGGCAGTGACAAAAGTGAAAATCATTTGTTTCAAACCAGATTCCTCCTGGAAGGTCATGTGTCTATCCATTACCAGACTTCCCAAGAAGTTTTGGACACTCCTCCCTTTTATCAGAGTTAAGTGCACTGCAAGGGCTCCACAGGTTCCCCTTCACCTCTTCTATGCTCCTCTCTCCAGAAAATGATCCATCTGGATGACTGCTGGATTTTCCAACCAGATCCAAAAATGCTCCCAGCTGCCTGATAACTTTATTTAGCAAAAGAGAAAATCAGTTTTCCAAATGAAAACTTCATCTCCCCAGCCAAGTAGAAATATTCATTGGTTTTAAATTAAGTGCCTACTTTCTCTTCCTTCACAGAAATGAAGGAGTTGCAGGTGAGTTTCTGTTGATAATTCCAAAGACTTTGAGAAATCCTGTGTGGGAAAAACCACAGGATTCTGTAACTGCTCACACTATTTCACATCAGCCTTGTACATTCTTGTACAGCTCTCAAAAAATCACTACTGAAATAAGCAGCTACAATCAAAAATAGTTGAATCTCCCAAAGTTAGTAACATTACATAACAAACCAACAAACATTAGTTTGGGAATCTTTGGTTTAAAATACAGTTTTTCATCTTTGAAGTTAAAATGAGGGTTGTGAGAGAGAAGTTGTGCATTAATCTAGACAGATACATGCTAAATAATGTAATTTTTACTTTGTATACTCACAGGGAATGGCCATCATCATCTAATAACCTTTCATCCCATTAAAAACCACAAAAAATAGGTCTTCAGACACACAAGCAGGTTATGCAATAACTGATCCACACCAAATGTAAAACAGGCTTTCAAGAAGCCCATCAGATGCTGCTAAGGAACATCCTTCACACTCCCACAAGTCCCAGGCTGGAACAGCTCCATCACTGACACTCTCCTGGTGCTGAGGAATGCAGTGGGCACAAGGATTCCCATGGCAAAGTGATATAAACACAGCAGTGCACATAACATTTATAAAACTGCAAGCAGATTTTTGGATTCGTTAATAACTCAGGAGAGATTTAATAAATATGTTTTATTTTAATCCAGAAGAAAGATATTGGAGCCCCACTTTTGTTTGGGCAAGACATTCATGGCCTACCCCCAGCCTCACCAGCCTCACATGTGTGTGCTGAGGGTAGAATTCCAAATATTTCAGGACATGTTCATGTGGTACCTTCTCATCCTCAGCCTGCCCAGGACAATATAGGGTTGACCTCCTCTACTCCAAAACCTCTATGGAGTATTTTTAGAGACTCAAACAAAATGCATCTTGTTTCCTTTCAAGTCAGACAGTGGCCCTAAATTAGAGTGATTTATATAGGACAAACTGAGAATTAAAGGCCAAGTTTCATAAACAGATTTCTTAATGAAAATTTCGTTCATGACAAACAAGTCTTGTCCAGAACATTGTTTCACAGGTGTCCATAAATACAAATAATGTGTATTTGTATTTGGAACTGGGATAAGACTGAGAACAGTGTCCATGTTGTGTAAACTGAAAAGGGAAATGCATGACATCTGCAAATCAGTCACATGGAAAAGGTTAAATACTTCTTTGCCAGACTCTAAAAGTGAAGTCATCAACCCAAAGAGCAAGTCACTGTGTCACTGCCACTGTCTGGCATCCAGCAGGTACTTGGAAACATCAAAGAAATCACCTCCAACTGCACAAGTCCAAGAAACGAAGTGCCAAAACCAAAAAAGTAAAGCAAAACTGCATTGCAATACATTCTGAGAACACAATTCCACCAGGAAAATGCTTTTCTTGGGATGAAAATCCTTATCTTAACAGAACACCAAAACAGCCCTTCTCCTTAGGTAAAGATCTTCTCTTTCCTCATGGGCCTGTCACGTCAGGTGTTCAGCCACGATCTTCCACAATTCCTGGAGGAGCAGGAAGGACACATACAGGCATTTTCTCACATCAGTAGGTTGCAATTATGAAAAAAATTCCACATGCTGACTGTAAGACAAGTTTTAAGACATACCCTATGCCTCCATCTATAGATAGTATCCAATGGATACCAAATCCATTTCTGTAATTTCCTGGAACAATTATTTGAAACAGAGCACTATAGCTAATTGCTTCATTCTTGTAGCATGATTTAAAAAAATGATGTGTGTTTAGTATAAAGTAGTTTGTTTTAAAATAGTTTGAAATTAGCCCAGTTGTCAGAATGTGGTGCTAATAATGCCAGGGTTGTGGGTTGGATCCCTGTATGAGGCCATTCATTTAAGAGTTGGATTCAATTGTCCTTGTGGATGACAGAATGATCTGTGATTCTCTGATTCACTGATCTGCATGATCTTAGTAATCCTGCTAATCCTAAGTATTTTGACTGATAATCCTGCTCTTTTTCTTAGCTTGTGTTGACAAATGGTTTCAATAATGCTGGTAAAAAAACAGCTGAAGAAATAATTTACTGAGGAATCAAAGTCTCACAAATGCATGGCTTATATAAACACAAATCCCCTTCTCAATCCTACAGACAACAAGGATGAAAAAGCCTTAATCACTTCATTTCTTTAAAATATATTAATATATGCTTTGTCTGCTCCACAGAGGATAATTAAGCAGACTATCACATACTCTTCACCATGACATCTCTGAATTGTGGCAATAGACCTAATGATAAATAAAAACATAGGCATTTTAAAAATGCAGAGATTTCAAGGGTCAGCAGCCTTCCTCAAAGCAGCCAGGGAATGAGTTTACACATTTATCTATAAACCAGGTTACTTTTGTGTACTTTTAAAACTTTTAAACAAGTTTTACACATGTTTTATGCCTGAAGGTATCAGCATTAAGTAAAAAAAAATCAATCTCATGAAGTAACTGTGGCTCCTGTCACCTCACCATGCATACACACAGTATGTTCACTACAACAACATAATTTCTTGGTAGCAGATTTGCAATCCAGTGCAAGATTTGCATCTCCTCTTAAAAGATTAATTAGATTGGATTGTTCTATAAGCCTGTTAGCTGTTAGCTATCCTGCATAATATTCCTAAGAGCAGATAATTTGGAAAAAATGGAGAAAGAGAACCATAAGTGTTTGAGAGGTAATTAGATAACCATAAATATTATATCTGACATGTTTCCCAAAACCAGAAATTTACAGCTAATTGACTTCTTCATAGATATTAGAACATTATGTCCTGAACTCTGAACTGGGAAAGGAGTGAAATGAAAGTGTGAAATGAAAGCTCTCCTACAAGAAAATAAATGAGAAGAGATATTGGTCCCATTTTCCAGTTCAGTCACAAAAAATGGCATTTTACAAAGTAAAGGTCTCTTTCCTTTGAGGAACTGAGTGCAATCTCAGCCACCCTATTGCTGGTGATAGAAAATCAATTCTGTCCCAGCCAAAACCAGGACATGTCAATCTAGTACAGATTATGTAACCACAAACAAGGATCATTTTAAATTAAAAAAAACCTAAGTGGAAATAAAAGATAATGTTTATTCTTCTGTTCTTCCTTCATGTTCCATAAACAGCTGATAACTAATTTGAGATGATTAGCCTGACACATTACATTTATTTTCATGAATGCTGCTTACCAACTGCTCAATCCGTTCATAAACAAGGAACTGGCAGAAATCAGGCTTAATGTGCTCCACTGTATATTTCATTTTTCCATCTTGGAGGTTCTCCAGATCATTTAGAGTATTTCTAAAGTGACTGTAGGCTTCACATGTAATATCCATATGTCTTAAAGTGAAGTTCAGCCTGGCAAAAAAGTATTTCATTTAGAACATCTCTCCTATACTGGCATCTTAAATAGGTGTGTAACTTCCCTCAACTATTGAAAAAAAAAATCTTCTCAGCATAATTAACTCCCTTCAGCAGCCAAAAAAATGTACACTCCCCATTCCTGAAACGCAGAAAAGATGTTATGTCAGCATCAGTACACAATAACTTTTGGATGAACTTTTCCATTGATTTTAGGGCACTTTGCCACAACAGAATCATTGGCTTGGCTTCCTGGACAAAAACCTGGCAGCAAACCACAGGAAGAGTTATTGCTTACATATCTGTAGGGATTAAAGCAAAGCCTATTTGTGTATCAGCTTATGAATGGACTGCAACATACAATTACTTAAAAACATTCATTGATTCCTTGAAAGCAAACAAAAGAAACTGTTCTAGAGTTGCTCAAGCTAAGAAATAAATAATTTTAAACCACTTAATTCCATTCTGTGACCTCAAAATACACAGCAAATGTTATCAGGCATGATATCAATCTAGCCACCTATTTATCCTTATTTGCACAGAGGGTATCTTAGGTGAGGCAAAGGTAGGACAACAAAAGGCAAACTCCTGTTAAACTCACATTCTGAACTGATAAAAATTAAGCATGTAGAAAAAAAGAGCTTATTCTGAGCATATCCTGGAGCCTGTGATCATCTGATACAATGAAAATCAGAATCCAACCTTTAATTAAAACATACAAAGTTTTAGTGTTTTTTATATTAAGTTCTTGGTAATACTCACCTCTTTTCCAGTGCTAGGTAAACTGTGCAAGAGTTTCTCAAGTTGTGTGTGATTCTATACAGAGTTCTGAACAAGGCATCTGTCAGGTCATCATCATAGAACACTGTAAAAAGCAAGATTAAGAGCATGTGTATAATTAAGGATATAATTTACTTAAGTGTCCATTGTGAAACAGCAGGCCTTAGTTTGATTACTCAAATCAAACAAGTCATTCTTTTATCTAAGTGCAAAGTACATTTTTAATGGCAACAACTGATCCTGTAAGAGTATTCACTGCTGCTATTTATGGCTTTCTTTAAGCTTTCTCTCATCAGAATGGGAATAATTTATCAGACAATTGACAAGCTTTGACAAGAATTCTCTCAGCCTGGAAATAATCTTACTACAAAGCTAAAAAAAATAGGGTATTAGAGAGTAGAGAGTCTCTTTCCTTTATGAAAACCCACACCAGGCTATAATTAATTTACCATTATAACCAGATCTCCTTTGAAAGCAGGACACACCAAAGAAAAGGAAGAGCTATAGCTTGCAACATCTGTTCTCATAATTGCCAATTCAGAATGTAAATATAAATGTTTAGAAAAGAAAAATACAGGCAGGAACACTTTGGCAAATTAGCTAAGGATCTGACCTATTAGATTTTAAAAGCAAACTAGGTACATTTAAATTATTACTTATAATGCTTGAGTGTTTGATTTAAAAGCTTACTGTTTGTATTTCCCTACCATCAGCTGCCATTATCACAGAACAGTGATCAAGCAAATCAGCAATCTCTTCTTCAGACCAGCTATAAGGAGCTTCAGGATCTGGAAGAAAGAATATGGCTTTGGTGTTCATGATAAAATGTCTCAAATGACTGGAGAAAAGGAACTTCCTGGCTCCTGTGGGCAGCTGCTACTCCATAAACAGAGCACACCCCTCAAGGGAAATCAAAACCTCCCCTGTTCATTTTCTGAACTTCCCCCAGTCCTCTGCTTCCTCTGTGTTATGTCCAACCCTCCCAAGGATGACTGGCAAGCAAAAGTTTTCTTTCACTTCAGAATTCACAATCCTGTAGCAAGATCACAGCTTTAAATGCATTAAAGCAAGCACACCTTTAAACAAAACCCCAGATATATCCTTATATAAGTTTTGATTAATCTTCCTATTTTATCATGCTTTTAAAAAAATATTCTTCATTTAAAAAATCTTTACTTGAAAGTCTAATAAACTTAAAACCTTTTCAACTGGCAGTATCTGTCATTAACCAGAATTATCTTTGAGGCCCAAGAGAGGCTTTTGAACATGTAACACCAAACACCAAGCCCAATCTAAAAGGAGCCATTATAGGCACCTACCAGTGCAGAATTCATCTTTCAGCCAATCCAGTTCTTTCACTTTAATTTCCCCTCCTGGGGGTGAAGAAAGATCACATCAGTCACAAATGGCCTTTCACACAGCACCTGGGCTAAAGCAGAGAGTCAAAGTCTGACCATACAGCACCTACCTCCTGGCTCCATCAGCTGCTTGTTTAATGCAACATTTTGCTCACACATGGCCAGGAGATCTTCACCAACATCTGGAAAAGAAGTGATAATGATAATAAAAACAAGAATATTTTGTATGGGCCATGTATGCCTCTCAGTCTAACACTCAAAGTTTCTCTCAAGCCCATGAAATAAAGGAAAATTCAGAGCAAGTCTGTCACTGATGATTGCTTCCCTAAAATCCTTCTTCTTTTTGTCTTTCAGTTCTAAGCTGAAAGCCTTGAAGAAAGAAGTTATATTCTTACCCTACCTATTTTAATCTGGACACACTATCTTGAGTTCATTCCAACATATCTTGCTTTTAAACTCTGGAGCTTTCTCAGCCCCTTGAGAAAGTTCCTGTTATTTTTCAGTAAATAACACAAATTTATATGCACTAGTAAAAATGATTAACTATAACTGAACAGATGAGTCTGAAAACACCAGGATGAAAGCACTGCTTTGGCAAGTTTCACGAAAATATTTAACTGAAAATAACTGCCTTACCTGTGCAATAAACTCTCTTGGCAACTGTTCCCATGATAATGCTGGTAATTCCAGTGCCACCTCCCAGCTCCAGCACAGAGCAACCCCTGAAGGTGTCCCTTTGAAAGAGAATGTGATCAGCCAGAAGGAAGGCAGCACGCCAGACCTGGGGACAAGGGAAGCAATTAAAACTGAACCAGCTCTGAAGCACCTTCCATGAAAATCAAGATTCTGCAAGGCAGAACACGTACTTGCTTACCAACGTCTTCCAAGGGGGTTGCCATAGTGTGCTCTGTGCAAATGAGAGAGAACAGAAAATAATTACCTCAACATGGCTCAAATCAAGTTCCACAGTGGCAAGTTTGAAACTAAGGCTATGCTTCCCTTTCAAATATAGAAGTAAACACTCTTCATTCTATACAATAATGCTGGATAATGCCAAACACCCACTCTAACTAAGGAGCCCTGAGTTCTCCATGGTATACAACTGCCAAATCCCTTCCAGAGAAAAAAAGTAAATTTTTATTTGCAGTATCACTGTATTGTGATCACTATTTTCTTTCACTTAACAAACTGCTGTTCCATCTCTAAAGAAAACCTCTTTTTCTTTTGTTTTACTGAAATGTATCTGCCACATTTCTCCCTGACTGAAAACATATTATTTACCTATTTTAACAACATCACTGCAAGTGCACTCCTGCTCTTCATCTTCAAAAGCATCTTCCTTCCCTTTCATCAGAATTACAGGGCACACTATATCCCTCAAAAGATCCTCTGCTTGCAAATCAGAGGCACTTTGAGGCCTTCTGACCACTTCCAAGTCTCCATCATCATCTAGCAGAGCTTCCACTCCTTCACTATTTAATTCTCCTTCTTCTTTCAGGTTACACTTGTCCTTGTCACACAGTTCATCTCCACTTCTGCTCTGCTGTTCTCTTCCTGTGGTAATTTCTCTCACGTGTTTCCCAGATGCCAAATCTTCTGTGCTCCAAAGGAGTTTGAAATACGACAGGAACACTGTAAGAACACAGTGTGGGGGGAAAGGTTAAACACCAGGTGAGGCAGAACCTTCCACATGCATGAGATTCTGGTATGCATTACATGCATTAAAAATCTATAGAGTAAACCATGAAACAGGTAACTTGAAATACAATTTTATTTGCTATGAAGAAATACTTCTGTTACTAAATTCTGTCAGCAGAAATTAGCAAAGCACTTTCACAGTCCACTGGCTGACTCAGCATCTGCACAGCCACAAATGGGCATGCTCATCTGATTTAGTAATATTTATTTTAACTATTGGCAGTAACTTAGTAATATTTATTTTAACTCTTGGCAGAGGAGATGCTTTCTTACATCCTCCAAAAATTCTGTTCACAGAAGTTCAAACTAAGTTGAAAACAGAATGACTATAAGTTAGAATTAGTTTATTTTGGTTAAGATTCCTATCTTGTAAGAAAGAAGCATGTTCTAGCAAAATTCAAGTTGAATTTTTGTTTATTGCTTTGAAAGTCTTTAGGAATTCAAGCAGCTCCAAGCCTTGAAATTGGCTCAGTATATAAGAACAGAAATAACTGCACAGGAGGCAAAGCTGACACTTCTGTAATTTTCTTTAAGTGTTCATACTGATTATTCAAAGAGATTAAACGACTGAAGCTATTCTTAATAACCAATTAATTAAAAATCTTTTACAACAATCACTCAGTGACATAGCTTCTATTAAAATTTAAAGTTATTAAAACATGGACCTTGCAATTTTAATTACAGGAATCTGTACTGCCTGAATACCACACATAAGGAAGAACAGACATTCCAGAGTCCTTCCATCTATGTTCATTCCCACAGAAGGGAAGAGAGAAAGTGCTTGCCACCACTGCTTTGAACAATTTCACAATTTATGGAGTTCTATTCCAGTTTCTTTAGTAGGCAAGATGTTCCAAGGTGGTCTACTGAAATCTGACAGAGGTTCCTCTCTAGTGAGATCATTTTTAGCTAGATCTAATAAAATCTTCAATGCCTGTCCTAGCATGGCAAATTTGTAAAGTCTCCACTGTTTGCATGATGACCAAATGAAACTAATTGGAATAGAGGATGCCATCAGTGAATGAAATGCTTTGCTCTCCAAGTCCATTCTTATCTTCTGCATTTCTACAGCATTCAAAAGGTGGAAAGTCAAACTGACTCAAAGGGGAAGAGTAAATCTCCAAAAACTTCCCCAAAACACAGCACAGCAGCCCTGGTAGATTGTTATGGCACTAAAGGCTTTAATATTACAATGCAATTCTTGTGTCAATAACCAGAGGAATGTCCCAGACAGAGCTCACTGAAGAAAGCAGAACACACGGCCACTTCCTTCTGCTGAAAGGTTCTTTGCACCAAGCACAATCCCAGCTAACACACATCAAACAGCATGAAAACCCACCACAGCATTAATTACCTGGGTTTTTACCTGAATAGGGTCAAAACTATTATTAATTTCCTTGTCAGGCCTACTTTGATAATTTTTCACATTGTCATACACCAGAACAGCTGCAGAAGTTACTCTTTTGATGTCACAGCTGGGTTTGAAAAAACAATTAACACTTCTGTCACAGCAGGACTTTTGTGCAGAACATTTTGCCAGCAGCTTCAAGGTCAGTTCCCTTGACAACTTTATAGCAGCCTACAAGCTGGCAATCAGCCAGGGGCATTTGCCAACTCATTTCCTCTATAGCCTGACTCTTCAAATTCTGTGTCAGTTTAAGCCATTGCTGTGTTGAGTTTTCTTGCTCATCTTTTTTTGAAGCAAACACTCCCTCAAAAAACTCAAGCCCACCAAAAAAAAAAATCAAAACAAAAAAAACACCATGTAGCCCAAAGAAAGCTGTTATGCTCCCCTGGAATAGATGGTAAATTATCACATAAACATTTAATTAAACTTGATAAATTAATTACTGATAGTTTCTATTTTAAACTTAAGTTACACTATTAAAAACTCCTGGGTCCTCATCTTTTGTTTGTATATAAGAAACATTACAACCTTATTTTAAATCATGACTCCCAAAGTGCTATATTGACAATATTGCTCAATGAACCATTAAATTAAACCTACAAGTGAGTAAATTGGGTTACTTTTTCTCAAAAAGTAATTTAAAGTTTAATTTTTAAGACAAGCTGTCTACAAGTTTTCGTTTCTGGAGTTAATTTCAAGAGGATAACACAGCTAGCCTCTTCCTAAAGACTGAGTAGGAGGTGATTGTGCTTATAGCTGGAATAAAATATGTAACTATTAATATCAACCACTTAGGGGAGGATTGAGCCTTCCAAAGATCTCAGTACAGTTAAAACACAGCACCCATTACCTGGCTGTCCAACTGCATTCAGTCGTACCATGAGGTGCCTTTTGCTTGGGCAGTGCAAGTGGACATCAGACAGCACAGTGTCACTCCTGAACGTGGGGTTATCCATCTCCTCCTCTGCTAAATCTGCCATGGGGTGCTGGTGAGAGCCACATCTGCAGTGCTCAGACAGCCCTCATGCAGTGCTGTCACAAAGGGATTCCATTCTCTTTCATTTGCAGGGGTCCAGCAACAGTTTTGCTCACCAAGGGACACTCAGGACATCGTTTCTGTGAAGGTGGGATCGTGCAAGCTCCACCACGCTCTGAGACAGCAAGTTCCTCATCAGGATATTCAACCTAAAAGCAAACACAGGCAGCTTTTAGTGGTAGCCTGACACTGTCTGAACATTGCTCCAGCAGTATTTCAGAAGATAAAAGTCAGATGACACTGTTCAATAAAGCAGCAATGCTCCAAAGCTCTCTTTTACAGAATCCTCCAATACATAACTGTTAGTAGTTCAGTGGCAGCCACTGTGTATTTTAGGAAGAGCTGCTAATCTGCTTGTGGTACAAACAACCTCCCCTGAAAAAAACCAAACGTTACCATGACTGCAGAGAATTACAATGCCTAACCAAGGTTTTCAAAGGGAATAAGGCCCCTTCCTGTGTTGGCATTACCATCTTGAATGCTTATACTAAATTTGCTATTATCCAGTTGTGCTTGAACAAGATCACCAAAAGGTTCAGGCTGGAAGGGACCGCAATGGCTCACCTGGTCCCACCTCCCTGCTCAGGCAGGGTCAATCTGGAGCACGGGATCGTGTCCAGATGGTTCTGGAGTATCTTCCAGTGAGGGACACTCCACACTCTCTGTGGGCAATCTGTCCCAGTGCTCGGTCCCTGCACCGGGAAGTTCTTTCTCACGTTCAGGTGGAGCTTCCTGGGCATCAGCTCCTGCCCTTTGCTCCTGCCCCATTGCTGGGCCCAGGGAGCAGAGCCCGGTCCCTGCTCTGGGCCCTCCCTTTGATGTTTACACACATTATAAGGCCCTCCTCAGTCATCTCTTCTCAACTTCAGCCTTTCCTCCTGAGAGAGATGCTCCAGACCCGCGATAACTCAGTCCCTCCCTGCCGGACCACCATACCTATCCACACTCACAACACTGCCGCCTTCACAAGCACTCTCTGTGTCTGTGGCTGCGCACTTCTGTTAACTCCGCCAGCTCCAAGCCTGCCCTGTCCCGGCGGGAGCGGGCGCAGCGCTGCCGGCAGTGCCGGCACCGGGAGATGCGCGGGGGCTCCGTTCCGGCTGCGGCACCGCCGGAGCCTCCGGGGGCTCAGTGCGCCGGGCGAGACTCCGGGGGCACGGGCAGCGCGGGCGGGATCCCCCTGTCCCGGATCCCCACGGTGACACCCGCCTGTCCCGGGTTCCCACGATGAGATCCGCCTGTCCCGGGTTCCCACGATGAGACCCGCCTGGCCCCATGGTGTGACCCGCCTGGCCCCATGGTGGGACCTCCCTGTCCCACGTCCCTCCGGCAGGACTGCCTGTCCCGCCTCCCCATGGTGGTCCCGTGTCCCCGCGGTGGCACCCGCCTGTCCCGCTTCTCCCCGGCAGGTCCCGCGTCCCCCGACAGGATCCGCGTCTCCCCGACCGGCCCGGCCCGTCCCACTTCTCCCCGCTCAAGTCCCGCGTCCCCCTGGCGGCTGTCCCGCTTTCCCCCCTCTCTCCCTCTCAGATCCCCCCTCTCCCCCTCTTAGATCCCCCCTCTCCCCCTCTTAGATCCCACCTCTCCCGCTTCTCCCCGCTCGGGTTACAGCTCTCCGCATTCCCCCTCTCAGGTCCCACCTCTGCCCCTTTCCCCCCGCTCAGCTCTCACCTCTCCGCTTTCCCCGCTCAGCTCCCACCTCTGCCGCTTTTCCCCCGCTCAGCTCCACCTCTCCCCCTTTCCCCCCGCTCAGCTCTCACCTCTCCGCGTTCCCCCCACTCAGCTCTCACCTCTCCCCCTTTTCCCCCGCTCAGCTCCCGCCTCTCGGCTCTCCCTGCTCGGCTCCCGCCTCCCCGCCGCTCCGCTCTCTGCCGCTGCGGCTCCTTCCGGCTCCTTCCGCTGACGCCGCTGCCCGGCGGCCCCCGCGGGTGCTCGGGCCCTGGGGTGCCGCTGTGCCCGGGGCTCGCCGGCGTTGGAGAATTACCGGCACTAAACCCCGCTCAAAGCCCGCCAGGGGCGGCGGGCAAAGGCAGCGCCAGCCGCGCAGGTCAGGCTTGCGCTGAAGCAGCCGCAGGACTTGCTCGGAGATTCAACACGCGTTTGCTACTCGCGTTGTTATTAATTGTTTATGGCATCACTTGCCGTGTCTCGGTTCGTCTGTAATGCCATGCAAAAGCTACAAACGGCTTGAAAACAAAGTGGGAAAACCTCTGCGGAGGCAAATAGGCGTTTCTGCCTTAGTCCAGATAATGTCAGAATTCAAGTACCACTGTACGATTAGCTGGAGCAACAGCTGTTCACTTGCTTAGGGAATTGCGGGTTTAGTTGCTTAATTCTGAAGAGTTTTTAATTACGTATAAACCAGGTGAAATCAACAAGACTGAGTTAATCACTGAGTGGAAACATCATAACCAGAGTCTTTGGGAGGCTTTAATAACAGAAATTGGCCTAGGAGTTAGACCAGCAGATTTTAGTATCTACATTTAAGACCATGGTGTCTTAGACAGTCGTTTCCCAGCTGAGCTCATCTACTGGTCTGGCCCTGGGCTGTGTGGTCAGCCCAGAGGGTGCAGTGGTGTGTGGGCACAGCACACATCAGCAGCTGGACATCCTGACCAGCCTTCTGTAAACAGAATCAAAATCACAGACACAGGTGGGCTCCAAACTCCCATCTGCGTTCTAGTTCATCTCCTTGGCAAGTCTGCAGGGTTGTTTTATCTTTCAGCAGGAGTATCTTGTTCAAAAGTGGGCATTTACATATTAACTACTAGTCATACGATGATAATGTCAATTGCTAAAGATGATCCTTGTATTTTTCTTGAGTAGCAGGAAGTATTAGTCAATGATTAAAAAAACCTTGGAATATAATTTATATTCTGTATCTATTTCTAGATGTCTCCTTCTCATCATCTGCCTTTCTCAACAAAGGCTAAGAATTCTTAAAATAGTTATTAAAAAAGTGAAATAATCTTTCCCAGTTTTACAGTCAAGAGTTTTGAGTGGCAATGAAATGGAAAACACAGAAGCCATTCACATATCTCCTTGCAGTTTCTGTGGGGAATTTTATTGGATCATTATCTGACAAAAATGCTTTGGAGATTTGTCCTCCTTTTATCTGTCTCCAGTGAAAGAGCAGAACATTATTTTACTTCCCGTGGTGATACACTGCCACATAAATTATTACTGCAGTGTCTCTCTCTGCTGGCATGTTCTCACTGCTATGGAGTACTAAGCAGGCAAAGCAGATTTTATTTGTCACAAAATCTCACCAGTCTGCAGCAAGAGGCACTTAGTGGTACACAGGCTTAGTATAATTAGAGGAGTAGCTAAAAAGCTGCATTACATGGGGACTTTTAAACACAAAGGTACATTATGTGAGAAATGGAGCTGCTGCAATTGCTTTTCCAAGAAATTCTGATACCTCATTTCACATATGCATGATATTTGGGCAAAGCAGGAATATCTCGTGGCTGCAGAAGATCTGTGGCTACAGATGTTATAATGTGGGTGATAATGAAAATTGTTTAGGCAGCTGCAGTTTCTGTACCACACACAAGAGGGCTTCGGCAGCCAGTTCCCGAGATATATCTCTTTTTTAAGGATGCACCTAAGTTGCATTTCCTGTCTTCCTCACAGCCATGTGGCCTCGGAATTTGTTTAAATTTACCTCACGTGCCAGACAGCTTTACCAAGGTTTAATGGCTCGTTTGAAATGATGAGTTGGGCCAGTGTCATCCATTGATCAAGTACCAAGGAGTTGGCTGTGCTGGTTGCTTCAGGTATGTCCCTCCTGCAGTCCCCCTTTGAATTGTCGTGTGCTGACATTCCATGGGATTTTTTTGGCAGATCAGGTAATAATGAGTAAGAGTCAGGACACTGTGTCTTTTAGTCTCTCATCAGAGATAAACTGTGACTGGTCAGTCTTTTTTTAAATTCATTACAGGTTGTGACTCTTCAAAACTGAGTGTGTACGAGTGCATGATGAAAATATTAAATTTGAGAAGGAATAGCCAAACCTCAGATCAACCAGCAATAGTTACTAATTTCCAAGGGCAGTGAGTCTGAAAATTGTAATAGAGTATATTGTCTAACAGCTATTCTCTTTTGAGCCACAGGGGAAGTTGTTGTGGTAAGTTTAAAAGAACAATAAACTCCAGAATCCCATTAGCTTTACTGGAAGGCTGAATGGTGAAACTGCATTTGATTTTAATTCTTCATTCAACAAAAGCAACAACAACAACAACAACAAAAATAGGAGAAAAATTGTGATATTTCCTGGAAAAGGATTGTGAATGAAATTAGGTGTGCTGCTTGTGCTTGTTGCCATGGCAACAATTAATTACAGTCTTTGTCACACTTGCACTGACTGGCTTTCCTACAGTCAGGTGGGTAAACACTGTGGGAATCCCTCCCTTCTTCAGTTTATAAATAATCTTACTTCCAGTAATGCAGCACCTCTTCACAAATACAGACAGGGCAGAGGCTATGAAATAAAGAAAGACGGGAGAATTGAGGAATTCAGTGGGATTCTGCTGCACCTGACCAGCACAGGTTCAGAACAGTTGAGAAGGAGCTGCCCTAGAGATGAATTTTACCCAGGAAAAGTCCTGGGAAGCAAAGCTGGTGATTCCCAGAGCACAATGCCCCCTGAATCCTCCTGCACCCAGGCAACCCTGCAAGCAGAACAGAGAGGGTAAAAGTTACTTACACAAACTTTGCCACTCTCAGGCTGGAAGAGACTGATAATTTTGCTGCATCACACTCTGGGGACTAATAATTGACTGCAACTTTGAGAGTATATTCTGAATTTGTTATTTTGAGCAGCAGATTGACTTTGGCAGACGCAGCCAACACGTTGTCTATGCAAAGCAAATTGTTCCTTCTCCATAGAGCTAAGCCTAGATTAAAAATGTAAATCTTTAATGCTAAAGATCCTAATTTAACATTCAAAGACCTCAGGAAATTGAAACTGAATCTCTAGAGAAACTAATTGCACTACTGGCTTTTTCCTTTCATTATAAACATTTCCCTATGAATACCTGAAATTGTTTTGTTAACTGTGTTTTTAGTTTTCTGACTTTACAGGAATTATTTGTTCCCTAGCATGAGAATGAATGCCTAAAATATTATGGTGATGTGGAAATGAAACCTTTATGTAGAGTTGATTTAGTCTTGATATGAATGTTTGTCATCAGTTTGATCTAAAAAGGATCTGGAATTAGTATGCTAGTAAACTTAGGTTTACTGTAAAGTTAGTTTAGACAGAGTCTACAAGGACCTCCACACATCTTGATGGCTAAAATAGATTATTTAATAATGTTTCTAAAAATGAGCACATGCACAAACTTTGTGGGCCCCAAGATTAGAACAAAACCTCTTCAAGACAAAGAGTATCCCTCATAAGCATCTCATGCCTGGTTAACAGCTTGTACCCAACTGGGTTAAATGTTCCTGCAGTTCTATACCCTTTGCTTTCCCCTGGATTTAACTGGGAGATGACAGTGGCAGATCATTGCAGGAGAGGGATGATTCAGGTGTTTGAGGCCTCTGGTTCAGATTTATGAGAAGAGAACTGATAAAACCTCTAAGACATGGTATTTGTGGGGCTAATTTAAACTTTCAAGTGACCCTGCAAATGTAGTTGGAAAAAAAAGAGACAAGCTTGGGATCCCAGTTAGGAGTGGTGCCCCAAGGCCAGCTCATTTTGTCTCACTGCATTAGTTAGTCTAACGAAACATTTCACTTTGCTTCATTAACTTTGTATCACCCAAACATTGCAATTACAAGGAGTTAGCAGCTGCCTGGTTTGTGGAGCTACAGAGGCATTTTCACAGATTACAGATACAACTTGGAGATGTGAGAAATAGATGGCAAGAGCTCAGAATGATGTTGTGGCTGCTTAACAGTGTATTCCTGAATATAAAGACTATTATATTCCCAACCATATACACCTTTCAGTAGTTTTGCAGAGCAAAATGTGGTCTGTAGCGTTGATGATTACTGTGTTTATTCAAACACTCTCTCAAGGAAAATGTTCCTTTTAACTGATCCTACTGCTGAAGCCCTACTGGTTCACGATAGCTTGTTGCCATGGATGGGTAATGATGTCACACATTCTGCCCAGTGTCCATGCCAGAAAATAAATGAGAATGACTTTTTTAATTACTCAGAGTTACTTAGCAATTCCCTGGAAGGCCTGAAGTGAATTACAAGGAAAAAAACAAGATGCCCCATTGACCCTACCTGCACAGTATCTTTATGCCAGTGAAGAGAAACAGTAAAACACCAGAGTAAATCCTCTGTGGGTTTGAAAACAAGGTTCTATTACTGAAATACACTTTGTTACTCAACAGGTTTCAGCGCGCTGAAGATGAGCAGGAGGCTGGGGGAAGTGTGGCTTTAGGGCTCACACATGAACGCCTCAGTAACTGTAGTTTCTGGAGAGGGAGCTTATGTCCTTCCCTCCATCGGTGACATTCTAACAGGAAAATGATCCCGAGCAGGGTACAGACATCCCTGCACCAGGGAGTAAATGCCACTCTACTGCCTTCTCTCAGACCCCGTTTCAAATTAGGTTAGAACTGCCTTTTGAGGCCGGCAGCTGGAAGGCGCAGAACAAGAGGGAATCTCCTGTAAATATACCAGAAAGGTTGCCAGAAAGCACGAACACAAACTGTTTTTCTGCTCCCCATACCTCGGCTCTGCTTCCTCCTCCCCTCGCAGACAGGGAGGGGAATTTGCTGTTTGCAATGCAGGAGCTTTCTCCGCTCCGAGGTGAGCCCATCCCGAGGCTGCCGGAGCCATGGGGATGCCCATGCCCGTGTTTTTGACACCCTGTCCTTTTCCGTGAGCAGCGCTCGCACGCCCGATCGCTCGCTCCGCGCACGCCTGCGGGGCTCGCCCGGGGCCGGGGCTGGCGGCCGGGGGGCGGCGGGGTCTCGGTGGGCCGGACCGGGCCGGCGGCGGCCGAGGGGTGCCCGGTCCGCTGCACGGTGCCCGTTCCGCCCGCGGGGTGCCCGGTCCGCTCTTGGGGTGCCCGGTCCGCCTGCGGGGTTCCCGGTCCATCCGCGGGGTGCCCGTTCCGCCCAGGAGTGCCCATTCCGCCCGCAGGGTGCCCGGTCCATCCGCGGGGTGCCCGGTCCGCTCTTGGGGTGCCCGGTCCATCCGCGGGGTGCCCGTTCCTCCCGCGGGGTGCCCGGTCCGCCTGCGGGGTGCCCGGTCCGCCTGTGGGGTGCCCGGTCCGCTCTTGGGGTGCCCGGTCCATCCGCGGGGTGCCCGTTCCGCCCGCGGGGCGCGGAGCAGCCGGGGCGGGGCTCGGGGCGCGCTACCTGCGCGGCCGCGGGGCCGGGCGGGGCGCGGCGGTGGTGGCGGCACCATGAGGGTTAACTTGGGCGCGCTCTCCCTCTTCGTGGCCCTGGTGGGACTTTCGAGCTTCATCTTCCTCGTGGTGGCCATCGCCACCGACTTCTGGTACATCATCGATGCCTCCAAGCTGGAGGCGTCCCAGAACGGCACGGACGCGCTCAGCTCGCACTCGGGGCTCTGGCGGACCTGCCGCGGTGAGTGCGCGGGGCAGCGCAGCGCTCAGCATGCGGCTCGGCGTGCGGGGATGCGGGGTCTGTCCCCCTGCGGGCTCGGCGTGCGGGGGTGCGGGGTCTGTCCGGCTCCGTGCAGGGATGCGGGATCCGTCCGGTTCCGTGCAGGGATGCGGGGTCTGTCCGGCTCCGTGCAGGGATGCGGGGTCTGTCCCGTTGCGGGCTCAGCGTGCGGAGATGCGGGGTCTGTCCGGCTGAGGGCTCGGCATGCGGGGATGCGGGGTCTGTCCGGCGGCGTGCAGGGATGCGGGGTCTGTCTGGCTGCGGAGTCCAGCTGCGGGGATGCGGGAGTCTGGCAGAGGATCAGGCTGCGGGGAGGCAGCTGCAGGGGTCTCCGTTCGGGGTCCACCTGCGGAAGTCCGGCTGTGAGGATGCAGGGTCCGGTTGTGGGGATGCGGGATGGGGATATGGGATGGGGATGCGGGATGGGGATGCGAGGATCGGGATGCGGGGATGGGGATGCGGGATGGGGATGCGAGGATCGGGATGCGGGGATGGGGATGCGGGATGGGGGTGCGGGATGGGGGGATGGGGATGCAGGGATGGGGATGAAGGATGGGGATGCAGGGATGGGGATGAAGGATGGGGATGCGCTGTCCGTCCGGCTGCGGGGTCCGGCCCGGGGGCAGTGCCCGCTGCCCGCGGAGCTCCGGCTCTACCTGGCTGAAGGACGGGCGCTCCCCGGCCGTGCCCCGGACCCGTGGGCAGTGCCCTGTCAGTGCCTCCTGTGTCACTTGCCCAAGGAGACATGGGGAGAGCGAATTTTCTGCTACTGTAACCTGATTTTACATTAACTTTTAATTCAAGATAATCTAATAAACGTTAACCATTTAGAAGGAAGGAGATGTCTTTTCATTTGGCTCAGGAAATTAAGGGGCAAAAGTTCTGGGTTAAAGCCATTAAAATTATAAATAATAACATATCAAATAAAAATATAAACACTATCTACTTTATTTACACAAACAATACAATTAATTTAAATATAAGTATTATTATGTATCATCCTATAGAATTATTATAATCCTATAGATCAATATATAGATTTTCCCCATGTTGTTAATTTACTTGATAGGCATTTAACTTTTGGCTTTGATTGCACTCTAAAAAGCCAGGAGTAGTAATGTTTGCCATAGGCAAGAAAGGATGTTTCCAGAGGAGCAGGGAGATGGGGCAGGTTGCAGGAATTCTCTCCTTGCTGTGCATGAGCCCCACTGCAATGAGCAGATGTTTCCCTGTTGACTCCAGTGGTCAGGCCCCACGGGAGCAGCTGATGCTGCATGCTAAAACTCCTCTCATTTCCTTCCCCACCTAGGAGTGGCTGGTTTAGAACCAGTAGTATTATAATGATTATAGGTACATGCAAAAAACCAAATATATATATAGCAAACTGACATAATAGTGTAATTTCCCCCCTTTTTCTACTAGTGAGGAGTGAATGTTACCCTTTGATAAACCCCTTCTGGCACGAGAATGCGAACATCACCGAGTCACACAGACAGCTTTTGTGTGAGTAGCTTTTATATTATTTTATATTTCCATCCACCCTTCCCTCCCTCCCTGGCCACTTACAAGGACTCATTTCTGATTCAGAGGGGGAATTCACTGAGAAAGTGCTTTGACTCTGCTTCTGTACAATATCTGTCACTGTCTGTGGTCTTTAAGTGTCTTTACTGCTGAAATAACCACCTATTTGGTGACAAGTTCAGCTAATTTCTTCCACAGGAGCTAAACCTCTGACTGGAATGGCACAGGAAGGTACACAATTGCTAAAAATAAAAGGCAAAAGTGTTCACAATCACCTCAAAGGAGTCTGATCACTGAAAATGCTTAAGAACGCATTTAAACTAATCTTTAACACAACTAATTTTCTAGCATTTCAGTGGGATTCCTGGCACTGATGAAAGACTTAAGTATGGGAGAATTTAAGAAAATAAATCAATGACCAAAAGCAGTGTTCAAAGTCTTTGAAGAACATCGTGTTCAGAAACATTAGGCTTCTAATATATTTTCTTCTTTTTCTTTAGATTCATTTGTCAATGCCAGAATGTTTTCAAAAAATCCAAACTGAACATTTTCAAACACTTACAGGCATCTCCTAGAAGAAGATTTACCATCTTTGCATCATATTTGGCACAATCCTTTCATCCCACCCCCTTCTGTATGGGCTTGATTTTTACAATTTTTTTATTTACTCACTTCTTCTCCCTGACTCTGCAGAATACATCCAGGATACAAATGGATGTATCCTGTTTCTTAAAATGGAACTATTTCCTTAAAACCAACCCATTCCCTGGGCTCCAGAGGGACTTAAAGGGTTTTTAAATTTTTAAGTTTCTTGGAGCAGCATCTGGTGGTGCAGCACACAGGGGAGGTGCTGGGGCTGTGTCACTGCTGTCCTGGCATGGTCCAGCAGGAGCCAGAGCCCAGTGAGCTCCTGGAGCAGCCACACAAACACATCAGCAGGGTCAGGACTGACAGCCCAGCATGTCCCTCTGTGCTTTCAAATAGGAAGGGCCAATTTTTTAATCTTCCATGCTGAAAGCAGAGGCTGTAGCTGCTCAGTGGCTCTGAAATCAGTGGCAGTGATTGTCTGCTGGATCACTCGAGCCTTTGAGGGTTCAGCATTAACTGAGCCTGCCTGATCATGCTTTAAGTGTCAGCAGCTCCACTGGTATGTTGGTCCAACATTTCAGGATGAAACCATTTGCTTTTCAAAAGCTGTGTGTGTATTTGCAAAAGGTTATTTTTCTCAGGTGAGAGATTGCAGCTCTTCAGTTAAATAGCAGAACAACCCCAAAAAGCATTGCTCTTTTGGTTATACAAATGATGTTGGCTTGGAAACAAAGGATGGCTCTTTGTGAGTCATGAAGTGTAAGAAAATAGTGGATATGAATAAAAATTGTATCAATAATGATGTTTACAGACTCTTTGGGGCCTTGGAGAATTTTTTTTCTCTCGCTTTCACATCAAGTACTATTTCTATGCTCCTGGAAAAACACTTCTGGACTGCAAAGACACTTGCATATTTTATTATAAACAGGCATAGTCTGCCTAAAAGTGATGGGAGAAGAAATCAAAGATACTTCAATTGAAAGAACCTTCTAGGTTTGATTGGAATGCCCTACTGAGATAACTTTTTGATTTTTTTGCTCAGCTTCAGTGCAGTTTCAGTGTGGTGAGGCACATCCTCAGCAGTAGCAGCTGAACATAGAAAGTACCATGTCAGTACTTCTTTCTCCTAGGAAATACAGATATTTCTAAGTATCATCTAGATTCATCAGGGCCTGAGATAGTACCTTCTACATTAGCTTTACTTTTCTCTGTTAAATGTTTCTGACTTAAATGGCCACTGAATCATATTTAGGCAGATCATGGCAAACCATCTTCATCTACAACACATTTAGACAAGAATTTTGGAGGGAAATTCTGTGGTCATGGATTGCAGTGTAGTTACAGCAGTTTCTTCATCAGCTCCAATATGTGGCAAACAAGCTAATTGCACAGCTTTAATTGGTTACTTAGCAAAAGGACATTTTTCTCCCTGTGTGCCTGTGAAGGTGTCTGTGAGGCACAGTCACATGGGATTATTCTCATTCCATCTAGCTGTACACTCATATTTCTCACTGATTGGCACTGAATCTCACGAGCTCTGGCAACATAAAACCTGTTTCTTTCTGATTATTCCTAAAAAGACTTTAAAGGACTGTCTCCCAAAGTAGGCAGTCAAGTCACACATTGGTCACATCCCTCATTCTCCAGAGTCTGAATGCACTTCCTGGCATGTCTGAACTAGACACAAGTGCAAAGAGGTTGGAGAAAGTCTGTATGTGAGTGCAAAGAGCTGGGCCTAAGTGGGAACAGAAGTGTTGGCCACTGCCAGAAGACAAACCCTTCATTAGAGAATGAAAAGCCAATATCCAATATCTCCCTATTCATCCCAGCAGATTCCTTTTAGGCTTATTGTGTACTTCAAATTGAGCTCCTGGCAAATTAAAATAATTGGGTGCATGTTTTAAAACCCTGTGCTAGCAGCAATATTTCCCAGGCAATCAACCTAGGGCTTGCTGAGCCTGGGACTGTGGTGTGTTTTCACATCACAGGAGTGCCCTTGAGCTGCTCCTCTAATGGATTGGGCACAAACACTCTCTCCTCTTCATTAGCCTTCCCTTTCTTCTCTTACCACTCCTCCCAGCTGAACATGCAGTGTATACCCTCCCTCCCCTCAAACCCACAATGGATAAATATTTCCTTATTACAGATTACCTATGGCCTGGTTATTTGTTTAAAACATCAGCCACTATCTAAAGAAAAATACCACTTGACTGCTTACTACTAACTTTTCTGAAAGTTCTGCATTAATAAAATTCTTTTTCACTGGAGGTGGACACTTCCCTCTGGCCCAAACAGGAATAAGATGAAACTATCACTTCTTGTAATTTAGACAGTTATTAGAGTGTCTTGGTGACTACTAGGATTAAAGATAGCCTCTGAAAATTCCCCTTAGAATTTAAATTTGTCAGCAAAGACACCTCTGATGTTTTGCCTTGCCCTGTGTTCTCCTGTGCCAGCCATGGCAGACAAGCAGCAAGAGCAGAATATTTCATGGTGAGCTGAATCTATCTCTCTCTAAATGACAAAATAAGGATGTCACTGACTTCAAAGGCAGCTGCACCGAGCTCTGAGCAGCTTCACCATTTTCCAGTAGCAGAAATGTAACATCCAAAATCAGATCTAGATGCTGAGGATCACACACAGAGTAGAAGGAATGGCAGTGCTTAATCAGCTGAAACCTTTTTCCCAAGAGTTTGAGCTTTCAAAAATAATGTCTTAAAAGAGAAGAAAAACCCAAACAAGAAACCTCAACTTGTTACACTGGTGAAAAGTTGCTCTTAGACATTTTTGTCATATAAATATTTTCCCTTTACCAAAGTCTATGTTGTTAATAATAAATAAATGCCAATACCGATTTAGCTGAAGGCAGCACCAGTGTAATCCTTGCAAAATTAAAAATATTGTAAATATTTCTATTCAAAACCAGATAATTTCTCTTGAATCTTAGCTTTGCACTTGAGCTACTGCAGGGTCCCACCAGCACTGAAGAGCTGGGGCTGGAGTTATAAAAAATAATGTGAGAGGAACAGCTGTTCTTTCTTGCTATCTGTGTGACACACAAACCATCTGCATTAGGCACCTACAAGGTAGGTGGCAATCCTGATTTTTTGTCAGAGATTTGAACAACATGGCCAGTGATTGATTTCCTTTTACAGGTCCATTTTTACTGCTCTCCTCTATTCCTGACCCATCCAGAAATGAATATTTAATGAATGTGGTTTCCACTCATATTGTTTTTCTGTTCTAAAATCAAGACAGGAGCGTGCAGCTGCCCATGCACAACTGCTTAAAGTGTTCTCTCCAGAGTATTTTTATTTTTTCTGTTCTAGACACGAATGTAACTGGAACCATGAGGCTGCACTCAGGTTCATGCTTCCTGCAGGGAAATGATCTTTGCAGCAAAGGCAGCCCTGATACCTCAGTTGTTTTAATGTAACAGCTGCATTGGTTTCTTCCTCAACAAAATGGGTTTAATAGTAGAGATAAACTTGTCTGGATTTCCTCACAGCATGTGGACCCTGTAACAGTCATGCACCAGCTGCTTTCACACTTCACCCTGCTCCATATTTACTGAGTTGCAGTTTATAATGTAGGAAAGAATGCTCTTTGCTTTGGCCACTGTGACTTTTTTTTCCTGAGGGATTTACAGTTCTTTGCAAATTTTCTTTTGGTTTTAAGCTACCAGAAGGAAACAGCTGGGGCTGGAGCAAGAGCCATTTCAGAGGCCAAGTGAAATGAGACCCAGATGATGCACACAGAAATTCTGGCTTAATTGGTCTGGTAGGTGTGTACCTGTTTCTGAGCAACAGTGCACTGTTCCTTCAGAGAGGGGCCAGAGGACATCTGCTTCAGTACTTACTGCAGATACAACAGTAAATATATACAGAAATCCGAGATAACTGCAGCTGAGGCCTAGCAGGTGACAAATTCTGATGAATATTCTCATTTTCAGATTCATTGGTACCCCAGCAGCAGAATGTGAGCCATGGTGCATTGCTCACATCCATCATTCTACCCATTCCTGCTACTGCAGGTTTTGTCAGTGCCACCTGCTCCAGCTCTAGCAGCATTTTATTTCTGCTGCCTGCAATTGGTCTTCCCGTTCAGCTCAGAGATTTTTTGAGAAAAGCAGGAAGCCAAAACATGTAACACACAGACCAGAGCCTGGCTACTCATCCTGGAGACCCCTAACTCTGTGAGCAATCCTCCTCCTTCACTTTTTCTCAGTTGAACAGGAGGGAATCCAGCCTTCCTGCCCCTGTGGCCCAAGCCAAGAAGAATCACATTTAGCCACAGACAAGTTCTTTCAGTTGTTCATTGGTTTCCTAGGTTGTTTCCTTGCTTTTTTCCTGGCAAGCAGGTCAGGCTTTCTCTGTGCACTTTTTCTTCCTGGCTTTCCCAAGTCCTACTGGAGCAGCCCCATTGTTTTTAGCAACTGCCATGAGTCTGTTTCAGCTGGAGGCTTTTGTCTTCCTGGCTGGCTCTTTAGTTACTGCTGGGTAACACAAACAGGCCCTTAATTAAGCTCTTCTGAGGCACTGCCATTTGGAGTATTTCTGATGAGGTGATATTACAGATTTCTAGGCACTATTTGCTTTTATAAGCTGTGCAAACAAATCCAAAGTTAGTTTGAAGCAATTAAGCTGCAGGATGTTAACAGGAGATGATTAACAAAACTGCTGGGCTTGCACTTGGTTAATTCTGACCCTCTCAGTGTTTTTATTTCATTCCACAGATTTCTCTCACAATCAACTCCTCAACAACTGTGTTGGGTGATAATTTAGAGATGCCTGCCAAATTCTCAGTTCTGGACACACACTGCAGATGTCATTTTTACAGATATTTGGCCAGAGCTCTAGTAAAAGAGCCTTGGCTCACTAATGTAAAACTTCAGTAACCACGATTAAGCAATTTGATTCTTTTTTGCTTCAAAACAAGAGAGCGTTTTTTAAAATTTATGAGTTTGTTTCAGAATTTCCAAGATTAAACCATTGGCTTTCTAACAGGGGACTCAGGTGTTGAGAAATAGATGTGGGAAACTGAATTCTGTTTTACAAGAAAGTGCACATGCCTCTTCTTGTGCAAAATGCTTAGTGTTTTTTTTTTTCCCCAATACTAGAGCAATTTCATCAATATGAAGACAGTTATATGTTTAATACATAATGCATCAATATGTATTTCAACAGAAGCTAAAAACCACTAAAATGACTGCAAAATGAATGTTTTAACTTCTTTCACAGATGATTATTGAAGACAGAAACACAGTAAAAGATATTTTAAGTAATTTTCTTCTATAAACTAATTCTGTTCCTCTAATCAAGGAATATAATGGCATAATATCATATGCCAGATGGCATGAATTCAGATTCCTGAGTGGTTTCCATGGCAGCATTTTAGAATAAGTTTCCAAGGCAGTTTCAGATTTCATAGTACAAATGAGTATTAGATATTGAACTAGAACACTGGAGATTATAAAAGTACTATTTAACCAAATAGAATTCACTAAATATTTGATTTCTAAAAAGCTGCCAGTGATTGATGAGGAGTGTGATCCCAGCTGTGGGTAGGAAAAGTAAGGTTCTGTCACAGTAAGATTTGTGGGTTTCAGCTGAACTATCCCTAAACCCTATATTTTCACTGAAGAGGGCACAAAAATCAGAGTTATTCTGATATTGCGACTGTCACAGATGATTAATGTAATCTAGGAAACTCCCAAGGATGCTCTGGTATGGTTTTCCTTTTCCTTTCCTTCAAAAGTTCCATTCAGAGTGTGTTTTGCTCACCCACATGTCCTGGCTCAGCTTGCAGCAGCTGGAATCACACCATGACAAGAAAGTCAAAGAAACAGCAAATTAGAGCTGCTGTCCTGAGGTGGAGTTTGTTAGCAGGGATTTGGACTGGTGAGGGAAACCACAAGGCAGGGAGCCAGCCATGAACTTTTGGTTAAGTTTGTTCTCTCTCAGCAAGGCCAGCTCTGAGGACAGAGTTGCACCATGCTTACATTCATACTTTCCAAATGTTAATGGCCAATGCTTTTCCACCTTTTACTGCAAGAGCAAAGCTAAGATGACACATGGATGTCAGAATGGTGGGGAATAATCAAAAATGAGACCAAATAACCCTCAGCAAGCTCAGATGTGGCTGAAGAGCACACTCCTGTTGCTCTCTGGAGTATGAGAACTGATTTGGGTGCCCAATCTCTGCTCTGTCACACTCTGTCTCATCACATCCCCAACCACCTCCAACCACATGAAACTCCTGAGCTAAGTTCCATGGCTATTTCTCTATTTTCTAAGTTCCATGGCTATTTCTCCTCTTGGAGTTCAGCTAGGGTTTGCAGGCAGTTCTGACATGCTGCTTTGTTCCAGTGAGCTGAAGACTGATCTGGCTGTTAGCACTGAGAACTGCTTTAGGTCTGTGCCTGTTGGCCAGGAACAGCAGCCATGGCCAGTCTTGCTGAAGGAGGGCCCAGGGAGTGTCCTCAGCTTTAGAATCAGAGGGAAAATACTCTCTTCACTGCAGAATGTTGAATCCATGATTTCTGAGCATCAGCTGGTCCGGATGTCAGCATATGGGGCACTTAATATGAGAATATAACACCAGAAGCAGAAAAAAACCCCCAAAAATTGTTACCTCCCAAAACTTGGTAATTTTGCCACATTTTTTTTCCTTTTTTTTTTTTGTCAGCATGTTCTGTGCTACACAGAACAATGTCTGGAAAGCACATTCTACTCAAGTACAAATATCAGCAGTGTCTGCCTTGATGCCATGCAGACCCTTCCTAACCTTCCAGGCTTCTGGAACTGAACAGAGACATGCACACAATTGTGTCTGAACTTTGTAATGCTGCTGTAGAGGATGAGCTGGATCCTTAGCCAGTGGCAGATGCAGCAACTCCAATTCCATGGGCAGTCAAAGTGACTTGAAAAAATTGATCATTTGATCACACACCAACTGTGAGCTCTTAAGTGATTCCTTTTTCTAAGCCAATGGTGTATTGTTCCTCTATGAAATTAAATGAGACAATGAAGCCTAGACTTCTTCAGAATATGGATTTTACATTTTCTTTTCTCAGATACTCTGTAGTTTACTCTCAGATACTCTGCACTTTACCAACAAATGATACAGGAATTACTTTTTTTTTGGATATTATTCTAAAATAAGGTTGGGTTGAATGTTGTGGATAGATTACATGAGAGGGAACAATGACACAATAATGGTTTATGATGGAAAAAACCAGGGTGATATGAAAAAATACATAGCAACCCTCTGTTTGCACAGCTATTAAAATGTTATAGGGATCAAGAAAGACTAATGTAAAACATTTAGCATGGGAGGAAGCAAGCAGGATAGGTTAATGCACTTAGTGAAGCTGCTGCAGAAAACTGACAGACAGAATCAGAGCTGGATGGGAAAATTTCCCTCTAGTTGATGGTCAGCTGCAACAAAGGAAAAGGTCAACAATTTGCTACATCAGTGCAGCAGAGGACACGTGACAGGAGAGAAACCTTTAATCAAAGCATGGCTGGATCTCACCTCCCACACAGAACAGTGTTTTTCACATAACAGGGCTGCTTTTCTTTAGGGTTGCCAGTGCCTGCCGGGGGTGCATCACCTGATATCAGCTGGCTCAAGAGCTGAGAGCAGTTTGATTGCTCATATCTATCTGTGTAGACATATCCTCTGTATCTGTGGTCTCTGTTTGAAGCACAGGCTGTGATCCTGTGAGGGTTTGTTCTGCCTGTCACCTTTTCCTCCTACCATATGTTTGTCCTGCTGATTTACACTGAAAACCCAAGGGCTTGTCCAATTTCTTGTTTGTGCAGCACAGAATGAGGCTTTGATCCTGATCAGGGGCTCTGCACTTAATGATTATTGGTACACCCACTGACACCATAATAAAATATTACAATGTTAACATTTTTCATTTTTTCTCCAGACATGCATGGAACATTTGTCATCCTGATGCCCCTCAGCCTGATACTGATGATTTTTGGAGGAATGACTGGATTCATCAGTATTCTTGCCAGGGCCTACCTGCTGCTCCTAATGACTGGACTGCTTTTCCTTTTTGGAGGTACTAAATCAAACTCCTGGCCTAACTCTTTAAGATAACAAGAGGTTGTATCTGGGAAACATCACTTTGTATCCCAGGGAATGAAAGCAAGAATTTGCTTTCAGAATAATGCTGGTGCTCATTCCCCGGGTGTCTGCTGGGGTCCTGGCTCTGGAATAGAGCTACAGAGGAAAGGCAAATATCCCTCCTTGGGGAGTAAGTCACCCTTGGAACAATCAATGTGTGCTGTGCCCATTAACACTAAAGGTTCAATAACTTCTCAGCATGGGGCACAAATCCTTTACAGGCAGGCTAATGGGGTGATGGAAAAGTGACTGTGGAATTACTGAATTTTAGGTATGCACAGATTTTGCAGCTCTTAAGAAAACTGATGTTTTAAAAAGGTGTTTGCATTGAGTTCCTGAAAAGGGACTTTTTAGGCATTCCTGGCTTAGCCTCACTGCTAGTTTTGATCTAGAGAGGTGTCCCCAAACTGTGGGTCACAAAAGGAAACCCCCAGAAGTTATTTTAGTTGGAGTGTGGCATTTCAATTTGAAGCTAGTAAAATGCTTTTATGCTTCTTTTTATTTTTCTTTCCTGCTATATCCAAACCCACTGTGTTTTAGAAAGTAATTTATGAATTAAAAAACCTAAAAATATTCTGTCAAAGTAGGAAAACTGTGTTTAAATCTGCATCTTCTGTTCCAAACAGATTTTCAGTGCTGTCTCACAATGTAACTTAAACTAGAAATTTTTCCCAACTGAAAAGGGGACCCTCAGAATTGGCTCTCATCAACTGCTCATGCAGTCCTATTTTTAAGAAGCAAATGCTGAGAGATTGCTGGAAGCAAATGCTGCTGTCTCAAAGCCTTGACTGAGCTTTTTATTCTGAAATGCTCTAACACAGACCAACCATGCCCCATTATGATTGTCTCCTAAAAAGAAGAGCAAGTTCTAATTTCAGAACAGCAGAAAGCTGTATTCACTGAAAAGGCTGGTGGGAAACTGCTCCAGATATTCAGTGAAAGATGAAAGGCTGTGAAATGCCAAGCATGATTTTCCCCCTGGGGAGTGGAGCAGGGGCCTTTCTGAGCTGCTTGGGGCTGCAAAGAGGGAAAGGAAACACAGAGGGAGAGGCAGGAGAGGGTGCCTGAGGAGGAGATCCTGCTGCAGTGTCCCAGGAGAACATGAACAGACTCTGGGGTGGCCTTTGGCTGGGACCAGGCCCCATCCTGCTCTGGCTGGATGCACAGGACAGCTTTGTAGGGCACTCAAATTCTCCAAGTTGAGTGTTAGATAGTTCTGCCTCAGCAGAAAGAGATATTTGGAGATGCCATTCCAAAAATGTGGGGTTTTTTAAACCTTCAGAACTAATATGTTCCGCATGTCAGGACATCCTATATGTTTCCCATTTTCTTTTTTTTTTATTTATTTTGCAAGGCAATTTGCACAGAATTCAGTGCACCTTGTTGAAAATGTCAACAAATCAGGCTTTTCCATTTCTGCTGACAAAAGGTACGAAGCAATTTTTTCCCTCTCCTTGCAGAGGACTAGAATAAGGTACAGGAATCAGATGATGGTTAAAATCAGGAATATGAGTATGAATTTGGACTGATGGATAACCCAACACTCTTCTGTCTTGGCTTTCCTCTAATCAAATGTATTTCTGACAAAAAGGTAGCTCATCAGGACTTACTGTAATTTAACAGAAAGCTATACCAAAATCTTCTCTCTCAAATCAAATCCACTCTTTTGTCCTGAAAGTGTTTCAGTATTTACTTTCCCTGGGCTGCAGTCCTTTTATCCAGGGCCTTGTTACTGCATCTTTTCTGCTGCTGATCCAGTAAAGGGTGATTTCCATCAGTACCTGTCCTTTGACTGACAGGGATGCCAGGCTCAGCATGCAGTGTGTGCCTGTTCCAGATGTGCCAGTCCCTACATTTGCCATCTTTTGAACAGTCTTTTCATTCTGAAAACATCTGGCTCCCTGTTTGAGTGCCCTTATTTATTTATTTTTAGTCTGTCCCAGAGATGTTTTTGACTCAGGTATTTGGCAGTGATGGGTGGTCATGGCAGCACAACACTTGGTGGAAAGTGATAGTGAAGACCAACAAATTTACATTAAACACTCAAAACTGACAATAGTCAGGGAACAGCCTCAATTCAGTGACCTGAAATGCAAGAATCTGAGTCTCTGTGGGCTTTCTTGCACACAGGGAGACAACTGTCCATGGTGCTCAGCAATGAGGAATCAGAATACATTACAATCCAATTCTGAAAACAGAGCTGCACATGCATTAGATATCTGTAAAATACATGTTTATTGAGGGAGGCTTGCTGCCAGATGTTGTGGTTCAGTGTTTAACAATGAGAACACATTATTCTCAGTGGACATGGATAACCCTGCCTTTACTTCCCTCTCACCCTCATTGTCCAAGAAACAAACCTCAGCTAGATTTCAAAGATAATCTGCAAATCTGGCCTGGCTAGAGTAGGAAGGAGTGGCAAAGAGGCCCTAGGACATATCCAACTGATTGTTTTTAATTTCTTTAGTGGCTGCTAAGTAGCTGAAGATGTTTCTCTTTTCAGCTCTCGTTACCCTGACAGGGATCAGTGTCTATATTGCATATTCATCTGCTGCTTTCCAAGAAGCTGTTTGCCTGCTGAGGAGCAAGGATCTCCTGGTGGAAATCGACATCAGGTTTGGCTGGTCCCTGGCACTGGTCTGGATCTCCTTTGTGGCAGAAGTGCTCACTGGGGCCGTGTTCCTGCTGGCAGCAAGAGTGGTGGGTCTGAAACGGCAGCGTGAGCAGGCTCTGTGAGCAACAGGTGCCTTTGCCACCACAGAGCCCTGCAGAGCCTGGAAACTCGGATTATTTGGTCCATCTGGTCACCAGGGGCAATAATTGTGCAAGGCTGAGGGTCTTGTCAGCTGCTGTAAGCCTTTTTCCTCACGGGTGGCTGTAAAACACAAAGACTCTGGTAAATCAGTAAAACATTCCAGGTGTTGTCAATTAGGAAACCCTTGTGTCCTTAGAAGAGAGTGCATTGCAGTGTTTGTATTTCCAGAATAATTTCAGCTGGCAGCTCATCAGACATCTCCATTTGTTGCTTAGAGCAAGGCAGATCTCTTTTTTTTTTTTTCCCTGCTGTCTCAGCAGAGTGACCTTGCAGGCCAGATTTTGGTTTCTCCTGAGAGCTCTTAGAAGGACATGGACCTGCTGGAGTGAGTGCAGAGGAGGCCATGGAGATTCTCAGAAGACTCAGCCCTCTGCTCTGGAGATGGACTGAGAGAGCTGGGGCTGTTCAGCCTGGAGAAGAAAAGGCTCTGGGGAGACCTTAAAGCCCCTCCCAACACCTAAAGGGTTCCAGGAGAGCTGGGGAGGGAGTTTGGGCAGGGCCCTGGTGGTTGGAACAGGATGATATTTCACATCCTTTCCAGCCCAAAGCATTCCAGGGTCCTGCACTCCAGCAGATGGTGGTGCCTGTGATGCTGAAGTTCTCCAGAGCAGTGCAGTGGTGAGTGCACTGCAAGAGATACAGCTGTTTTCCAGATGTTCTAAGTGCTGGGGACAGCCTCAATCTCTCAATGATCAGCCTACATACTTCTCTCCTTCAGCTCATTACTAGCTGCTTTTTCAGCTCTGCAGTGCAGGAGATGTATCTGATGCATTTTCCAGTTTTTACTTTGCAGTTTTGATGATGCTTCTTTTTCATGAAGTTTGTGCACGTGCTTTGTGCTAGAATGTTTATCTTGTGCTGAAACTGCTGAGTGAACTGAACATGCAGGACACATGAATTCCATTTTGGGTGCCAAGCAATCCAGTTTTTCCTCTTCAGTGCCCACTGAAGTTACTGAGGAAATTTCCCCCTGACTGCTGTGCTGAATAGAGGCTTGAATGTGATGACAGCTCCCCTACATTCCTGTTAGATCATGCATTTCTGGAGGCCCTCAGCACCCTGCAGATCAGGACTGTGACTCAGGAGCTGTCAGGCACCCTCTGTCACTGGGCAGGTCCTTGTACATTCTCCAGCAGCACAAAGGGCATCATTCATCTACCTCTGTTAAACACCAGAACAATTTTATCAGCGTGTCCTGTGTTAAAAGATTGCACATTCACTCTGACCAAGCTCAGCTCTAATCTTAGTCTCAAAGAAAACACCAATTCTTTTATGAAAAAATAGTGGCAGGGAGCTCCTGAGAGCTGACAGACTTTGGAGATAGAAGGGAGCATTTTAATGCCATGTTGTGAATGGAGAACTGAGCCAGGAGACTTGTCCAAGGTCACACGAAACCAGAGTTTCTGAGTCCTGGGCCAAGACCTTACTTGTCAGATCTTGCTTGTTATCAGAATTAAATAAGGCTCAAAATCCTCAATAAACTGAGCAGTAGAAATTCTGTGACTAGCTAGTACAATTTTGTAATTCTTAGCTGCTCCCACATTGGTTTCAGGTATTTTCCATGTTGCCTTATGTTGGGACCATGTAACTGAGTCATTTTACAAGTTAAAGCATACCAAATCAGCTCTATAAGAAGTGTAAGAAAAAAAAATCCTTTGTAGTCAAAATTCCATGTGCTTAAGTGAATTATGTAAAATGTAATTCTCTGTTTTGGTGCTGGTGAAACTATTTATAATGTAATTTGTATGATGTTACTCAGACATTACTGCAAGCTGTAACAGTAAAATATCATCTGAGTTATTTTTTGAATATTTATTATGGATATTACTTTAAAGTGGTTTTGAGTGTTGTAAAATTAAATAAAATGACATCTCAGAGTGGGAATTATTTTCTGAGACATGAAAGAACTAAGATATTTATTTTTCTTTACCTTTTTCTGCAGATTTATTCTACTGTTTTTATAATGCTTTTGAAGTTCCTGTGTCAGATGTGGTAGGTATTTAAAAGACATTTACACAGCTACAATATAAAATACTCAAGTGATCAAATCTAATTAGCAAGCCAATGAATCTCTTATTGAATTAAAGCAATTCTCATTTCCATGGCTCTCCTAAATTTCTCATTCTGGCTTCCTGCAATATCTGGCACAATGCTAATAAAGAGTATCTTCTGCTCCTGAACGTTTGCATAACCCCTGAATTTCTCTGAAATTCCTTCTGAACACAAAGAACAAAAGATGGTTTGGAATAGTCAAATTAGCATTGAACATTTTGAAAAATTATACTGGGAAGAGGAAACATTCTAGAAAGGACTTTATGTAATTTGAAAGAAATGACCTTATCAGCTTCTTCCTCTTATTGAAATTAATGCTTATTTAATACCATGTCCTTTGCTGTGTTTTCCCCAAAATACTTTACTGAGATGAGGACAGAGACTGCTCCCATTGCTCTGTGGTGAATTGCAAACTCATTGGCAATTTGCCACGTCAAAAGTGAAGAAAAGCAGATGTGCAGAGCAGAGCAGCACTGTCAGAGTGCCCACAGCTCCTGCCCTGCACCAGGCACTCCTTCCACTTCTTGAGGGGTGGCAGAGAAGGACAGGGGAGGACAGAAGAATCCTTGAGTGTGAAAAATGTGGAAATATACAGGATGTTGAGGGGCCATGCTGGTGAATGACACGACAAAGATTCAGTGTGTCTGTGCTGTCCCCACAGAGCATCTCTGTGTCCCCAGCTCTGATGGCCAGGGGGACAGCACTGCTCTGGGCACAGCTGCAGCCAAAGGAGCCCCAGGGATTTGTTATCCACAGCCAATAGTTCCTGTGGGGATGGCAGGTGCCTGTCACAGTCACACCCTCCTCAGCTGGACAGGGGACACAAAATCTGCTGAGTTTGGGACAAGGAAAGGGCAGGGAGAGGTCACTTGCCAGTTACTGTCATGGGCAAAACAGACTCAGCTTGAGGAAATTAGTTTAATTTATTAGCAATCAGAGTAGGAGAATGAGAAATAAGCTTAAATCTTAAAAACACCTTCTACCCATCCCTCCCTTCTTTCCAGGCTTAATTTTACTCCTCAATTCTCCCTCCTGTTCCCTGAATGGCACAGTGGGGCAGAGAATGGGGGTTCAGTCTGCTCATCACACATTGCTTGTGAAGCATCTTCCTCCCCAGGGAGTGGACTCCTCACACTCGGCCCTGCTCCAGCATGGGGCCCTCCCAAAGGACCCAGACTTCCATGAACTCCTCCAGTGTTCTGCCCCTGGGCTGCAGTTCCTCACAAACTACTCCAGGGTGAGGCCCTTCCAGAGGCTGCAGTCCTTCAGGAACACCCTGCTCCAGCCTGGGCTCCCTGCTGGGTCACAAACCCTGCCAGGACCTGCTCCAGCCTGGGCTCCTCTCTCTGTGGGTCCTGCCAGGACCTGCTCCAGCCTGGGCTCCTCTCTCTGTGGGTCCTGCCAGGACCCTGCTCCAGCCTGGGCTCCTCTCTCTGTGGGTCCTGCCAGGACCCTGCTCCAGCCCGGGTTCCTCTCTCTGTGGGTCCTGCCAGGACCTGCTCCAGCCCAGGCTCCTCTCTCTGTGGTCCTGCCAGGACCCTGCTGCAGCCTGGGCTCCTCTCTCTGTGGGTCCTGCCAGGACCTGCTCCAGCAGGGGCTCCTCTTTCTGTGAGTCCTGCCAGGACCTGCTCCAGTCCGGGCTCCTCTCTCTGTGGGTCCTGCCAGGACCTGCTCCAGCCCGGGCTCCTCTCTCTGTGGGTCCTGCCAGGACCCTGCTCCAGCCTGGGCTCCTCTCTCTGTGGGTCCTGCCAGGACCCTGCTCCAGCCCGGGTTCCTCTCTCTGTGGGTCCTGCCAGGACCCGCTCCAGCCCAGGCTCCTCTCTCTGTGGTCCTGCCAGGACCCTGCTGCAGCCTGGGCTCCTCTCTCTGTGGGTCCTGCCAGGACCTGCTCCAGCAGGGGCTCCTCTTTCTGTGAGTCCTGCCAGGACCTGCTCCAGTCCGGGCTCCTCTCTCTGTGGTCCTGCCAGGACCCTGCTGCAGCCTGGGCTCCTCTCTCTGTGGTCCTGCCAGGACCTGCTCCAGTCCGGGCTCCTCTCTCTGTGGGTCCTGCCAGGACCTGCTGCAGCCTGGGCTCCTCTCTCTGTGGTCCTGCCAGGACCTGCTCCAGCAGGGGCTGCCCAGGAGCTCCCAGCCCCTTGGCCATGCACCCTCTCCACTGTGGGGTCCTCCACAGCTCCTGGTGGGTCTCTGCATCCCAGAGCTCCTCCCTGGGCACAGCCAGGGAATCCCAGCTCTGCCCCTGAGCCCCTCCTGCCCTGCCCTGGGCTCTGCAGAGCTGCTCCTCTCTCAGCTCTCACTCCTCTCTCAGGCTGCAATTTGTCCTTGCCCAGCTGCTCTTCCCCCATCCCAAACCTGCCATCCCAGAGGTGCTGCCCTGCCCTGCCCTGGCCAGAGGTGGCTCCATCCTGGAGATGCTGGCCTTGGCTCTTTTTTCAAATGAAATTCAATGGTCTCAACTATTTGAAGTGGAAAAACAAAACCTGAAGAAATCTGAGCCTGCTTCATAAATAAAGATGTCCTTTGCTCTGGTTCCTTTTGTAAATTCCTTTCAGTGAAGCAGTGCCAGACATAGTTAGCCAAGACATACCAATAAAAAACCCCCATGTCCCCATGCCTCCTAACTCTCATTTCCATATTAACACACTTAATAGCCCCATCTCAGGACGAAAAACATTAGAAGAAATGCTCTGGCTTTGTGTTAGAGAGTCAAACTGTCCCCAGAATTGATATAACTGTGCTCAAGAGAGGTTCCCTGGTGCTTCTAAGAGGGCACAACTGTTAGCCAAGAAACTATGAGCACACAGGAATTTGGCCAGGTGTTCTTAAATGCCAGCTAAAACTACTTGGAAGGCCAGGCTCTGCTCAGAGTTTGAGCTCTCCTTGGTTTAGGTCATGGGTCTTTAATTACTGGATTGTTGTTCTAGGTAAATTGCAAAAATTACACTTCTTCCTGTTATTAAAGCATTGTAGTGCTCTTTTACTGCAGCAGCTTCCTCTGCTTTACACATCAGCTTTAACCCTAATGGAGATTTCAAACTTTGCCCTCCCTTTTTGGCAGTGTTTGCAGCAGCCCTGTCCCTGTCATACCCAATTTTTGATGCTCACAGTTTATCCTGAGGGATCTGTCCCCTTGGCACTGGCACTAATCACCGTGGATGCTCTCAGCTGAGAGACTCGAGGAAAAAAGAAAAAAACTTTTCGTTTTTGAAAGGTTTGCACAGAAGCAGTGGTCTGTGCTGACATCTCATGGCTGCTCTGGGAACTTGGCTCTGTTTGGGAAGAATCTGTTCATTGCTGTGCCTGCAGCACTTGCAGGACAGCCAGGCAAGCCCATGTGTTTGTGAAAGGCTGTGGGGCTTCAAGATCTGAAAGGTCTTCCCCAATCTATTCTGTAATTCTGTACTAACTTTTGTATGGTTGGAAGAGCAGGGGAGGCTGCCATGCTCACTACAGCTTTGCTCCTGGATTAAAGTTGCTCCTTGCCATTTGGAGTTTAAAATGTCAGGTGTTGGAAAATGTGCTGATAACCATCATCTTTTTAAAACAAAATAAACACAAAACGGTCTTAAAGGCTTTTATGCTGTTCTCAGGAGATATAGCTGTGCCAATGATGGTTATGTTTTGATTTAGATCAACCAGCACAGTTTTTTAATACATTTGTGGCATAAATGTTGAAATTAATAGCTGGAGCTAATGAGCTAATTAATAGCTGGAGCTAACTCCAAATGGCAAGGAGCAACTTTAATCCAGGAGCAAAGCTGTAGTGAGCATGGCAGCCTCCCCTGCTCTTCCAACCATACAAGAGTTAGTACAGAATTACAGAATAGATAATTGAATAGAATAGAACAGAATAGATAATTGAATATCTGAGGCTGCAAACAATAAAAAAAAGTAGCTTTATATCATGGCTTATTTCCATGATATGACAGACTGTTCAATTGAACAATTGAACCTGACTTCAGGATTGGTCCAGACAATCTAAGAGAAGTTCTGGAGGAAACAATGTGCTACATTTCATTAATTTTTACCCTCTTTCCATAATTTTTTTGGAAGAAAGACAGGAAGTTGTGCTCTCAGGATGAGCTGAGCAACACCCCAACATTACTGAATTTTGAAACTATGCAACAACTGTCAAAGCAGGAGAGACCAAATCTAGCCTCTCACATTTATGAGATTCAGTCTTCCTTTCCCAGTAACTGTGGCAGCATTATCCACACCAGAGCTATGAATAAATCTCTGCACAGTCTCTTCAGACACAGCTGTAATTCTCCCAAGCCCAATGACCAATACAACATCTTCTGAAAAAATATATATTCTTAGCTGTGGTGCAGCCTTGACTTCCTAGACCTACATGTTGGATGAGGAGTATTTGGGGATAATTCCTTCATCCCTGGACTGTGGTCCCAGGCAGATGAACAGCAGCTGGTTTGGATCTGCAGGATTAGAGGGAAAGGAGGAGGGGAGCAGTGCCATACCCCACTGTAACTGCAGTGGCACTGACAGACTGAAATCTCTTGTTCTGTGGGACCAAGTTTCTCAGCCTACTGGCAAAGGAAACCCATCCTTGTGATCTTACAGGAACCCTTCAGGTTCCATCAACATTGGGGACCAGGCACTGAAGTTAGCACTTGTAAAACTGCCAGAGAGAAAGGGATATGGGGCTTTAGGAGGGCAAATTTCCATCAGCTAATGAGTTTGGCTTATCAGCCAGGCTGTCACAATCAGATGTATTTATGGTCCCAAGCCACCTCCCATCACTCTTGGATGTTGAAATGCATTTATTCAGCACAGCATCTCTCAGCCTGGTCCTGTTCACACAATGGTTTAAGCTATTTGGGTTAATATTTCATTTGGAGCAGACCAGAGCTGATGAGCAGTGAAGTATTAAAAAGTAGCACTTTGGTGGTAATCTGCTTGTTTGCCTCATTTCAAAGTCAGCTGAAAGACACCTTGGTTGGGGTTGAAGGGATGGGAGGCAGCTCCCTGAAGAGCTTTTGGCTCATAATGTTGCCATTTTCATTTTTGCCAAGGACAAAGCAAACACTTGTCATGGGAGGCTGGGATCCTCTCAGTGTAGTGCTCCCTAGGTGTGGAGAGGAATCTCTGTGCCAAGAGCTGAAGAGCATTTGCTAATGGTTTGTGCTTCTGGACAACACATCTGGCTGCTGGTGGGGCCAACATATTTCTCCATCCAACCTGGCCTTCTCAAATATTTATAAGCTAATGTTCTCTGTAATGCTTGTAGCATACAGAGAGGCTGAACTAAATTGCACTGTGGAGGAGTCTCTATTTTCACAGCCTTTTGGAACTGACTGCATCAGTGCTGTGAAAATCCTTTGGCATCATAAACCTTTTATTGCCACAGTTCCCACTTGAGTAGTATCACACAGTGAAACATTTAATTATGCAAAAAAATCCCACCAAAAAGCCAAACAAAAACACCCACCATAAAAAAGAATTTTATAACTGTCAAGCAACATCCATAGATGGAACAAAGTTTTTAGGACTTGCAATAAAAAGTCTTTTGAATGGATAAAAAGTCTTTTGAGTTGTCTGTCTTTCTGTTTTTACGAACAGTACCTTCCAGGCATGGTACTTGGCAGCTGTATCTCCTTCTTATCTGTGGCAAAATTCATGGATGACAAGACCTTTATTAGTTCCAAGGCACTTCTGACAAAATGGAGAAGTTCTACATAAGTCACTGAGAAGCCCAGGTTTGTTTCCTTCAGTGATCATACAGATAAGACACCTATTTAATACAGTGTGCAGTGAAAAATTGTAAATATTTATTTTTCAGAACTCAAGAATAATGCAATATTTAATGAAAACAAAAGAAGAAAGAAATGGGTGCTTTCTCAGCCAATGGAAATCACAACATTTCCAGACTTGTCTTTTTGATTCAAACTCAGCTGTTCTTTGAGCTCCTACCAGAATGCATGCAAACACCAAAGAGTCAGCACTGGCAGCAGTCAGATTCATTTTGCTGAGCACTGGCAGCTCTTTCCTGCAGCCATCCAGCCCCTGGCCAATGCATCCCCCAGAGCATGGGGTCACTCTGAGGCACTCGGAGCTCGTGGCAGGGATGGTTTGGTGCTGCCTGTCCTGGGCATTCCCTGCAGGAGCAGCTGCAAACAGCTGGAGAGGGAACTCCACCACTGGATCCCATCCTGGGAGAGCTGCTCTGCCTGCCTGCTGTGCTGCCACCATGAACCTGCCAGTGGAAGGTGCTGTCACCAACCCACCTTTGCTGACTATCAAAAAGGGGACAGTGCTGAGTCTTTAGGGCTCTGCTTTAGTGACCTCTTGCTTGTCACAGTAGTGTGCAGAGACACAGGACTGTAAGCCTGTGCAGGGAGCTCTGCTGGGCTGGCTTCCCTGAAAACAGCATTTGTTATTCCCCCTCAGGAGTCTCTGTGTGTGTAGGCAGGAAAATCAGCAATATAAATGAGAAAAAAGTCCTCTTCCCATACAGCTGTCCAGTAGGAAAACCACTCTCCTGCTTCCAAGCCTCTCCAGGACACAGACCTGTCCTTCAGAATCTCTGGGGCTCACTTTCCTGTTTTCCTGCCCACCAGAAAGTCCTTTCCCTCCTCCTTGGTAATGATGGCAGTGCTTGGGGACCCTCTGTCACCATAACAACTGGGCTATTTGTCTTATAATTCAAACTGCTCTCTCTAACTTCAAGGGCCTCTTCCTACACACCATCCAGAGCCCATCAATCCTTCCCTGAGCAATTCTACATTCTTTATTGGACTAGTAACTCCCACACCCACTCCTTCTAAAGCTGCCTCTGCCATTTTATCTCCAAAGCCTGATGAACCATTTACTCACCCATTTGGAAAGAGAATTGAATTGGATACAGGAAAGCCTCAGTCTTTTCAAAGCCCTGTGATTAACCCTGTCCTCTTGGGTTTGCCTGGGGGAGCAGTGCCCCAAGGAGTCCAGAAAATAACCCCACTGTGTGAGAGCAAACCTCTCACACAGCAAATCCCCCTGTAACTGCAGATTCCTTTGGAATCTAGGTGACATGACAAGCTTTAAAACACTAAAGACTCTTAGAAGGCAGCATGTCTCTCCAAAATGACAAGTGCTACCCCAAAATCATACTTAGCTACTATCTTTTTGACACAGGACTAACAGAATCCGTTTCTGTGCTTCACCTTCTCTAATGGCAGTGTTCCTACTCAACTGCCTCGAGCTGAATAACTGACTTTACTAACCCCCACCATGGCTCATTTAGAGATTGAATATTTTTCATCAAATTTTCTTTCATTCTATGTCGAGAATTCAGCCTGCACTGTCAGCTGCAACCCATACATATACTGCAAGTCAATACAGATATTTTCTGTATTGAGAAATATACAAATATTTTCTACTAATTTGGAAATTAGGTTAAAACGTGATTACCCTCTAAATAGCACTGTTACATGAGAGAGAAGCACACAGTATAAATTAGCGCTCAAAATGGGGTTTGCAACACACATAATCATAACTTGGCATTTCACCAGACTCATTTGTGAGCTGTTAGCACGGCGTGGGGAGCCCAGCTTCCTGGTAGCTGTTCTGTGGGAATGTCATTTTCCAGAGAAGCAGCCCCAGTGATGGATTACAGTGCTCCCAGCCCTGCTCTGCTGTGCTGTGCCTGAGCAGCCACTGCACGTCACTGTTGTTCCACACAAGAGAGCTCAAAGAGCCTGGGAGCAGGACTGGGAGAGTCTGTTTGCCTTTTCAGTCAAGGGGAGAAAACGTGCCACAAGCCAAGGTTTGGAAAAAGGGGGAGTTTTTGTCCCCCAGACCAGAGGCCATCCATACATGCTACTCTCTCCCTTTGTCCTTTGCCTGTGCAGAAAAACCTCATCCATCTTTTTGCCTTAAATGTATAAAAAGAGAGTGATCATTAGCCAGGGATCACAGATCCTGTGGGAATGCCAGCTCTCCATGAGAAATGTGGCAGGGCACTGAAGCTCCTGATGGCCAGGTCCTGCAGCAATGACACCTTGCCCTGCCCATGGTGATACTGTGGGGGCTGGGACCAAAGGCACGAGGTGCTCAGATCTAACTGCAAGAGCAACATCATGTTCTTCTCAGATTTGGAGCATTTATTCCTTCCAGGAAAAGGGGAGATTTGGAGTGTTATGTTGTGATTTTAGAAATGAAGACCTTGCAAGTTTGGCATAACTGTAGAGCCAGGAGGTTGAAAGGTGTTTTTCTAGAAACACAACACTCCATCAGCTATGTCAGGTCACAAAAGCTGTGTAGCACAGAGCACTCCCTTCCTGTACCTGCCACTAAAAGTACTGACATATTTCCACTTCTTTGCAGCTCTTTCCCAAGTTTTCAGCAATTCCCATGCTGTCTGAAAATTATTTCTCAAGTGAGAACACTCAGCACTCTATAAACAAGAGTTCCCCATCCATGGGTCTTCCCGTTGTGCTTCCAGCCCCCAGTGCCTGCTGCTCTGACCAGATCCTCCTGCTGCAGCCTGGCTGGGTGCTGCTGGCAGGGCAATTCATCCCCTGGCTGGCAGTCCATGGACCTGGGGTCATGAGGAGGAAGCCACACTATCTGCAGGTGACACCGAGGTGCTGTGTGTACATTCTCAAGCCAGGTTTACTCATCCACCTCCAGTTCCAGTCCCCCAGCTGAGGGACACATTCCAGTGTGGAGCAGCCCTGCTCCTGCCAGGTTTGTGTGGTGCATGATGACTCCCAGGCCACTGTGTTTTTCCTGATATTGCTGCCCTGATTTGTGGTGATTACAGTTGTTTCACAGATGCTTTCCCGCATCTCCAGCCTGCAGAAGAGATAAAATCTGAGAAAAGCATTCTGCTCTCCTTCCCTAGGGCCCCACTAAAGGAAGTAGGACTCAGATGCCAACTTTGTAATGCTGAGCCCTGGCAATTCCCATCCTGACACAGAAATACCTGCACCTCTCTGGCTGTATGAAGAAGCTGAACCTCTGCATGCTCAACCTGTAGATCTTTCTTGTATTTTCAGAGATCTCTGAGAAAGGGAGGAAATGCTGAATCTGACTCCATGTTCTTAGAAGGCTAATTTATTATTTTATGATCTATATTATATTAAAGAATATTATACTAAACTATACTAAAGAATACAGAAAGGATACTTACAGAAGGCTAAAAGATACTAATGAAAAGCTCGTAACTCTCTCTTCAGAGTCCCACACAGCTTGATTGGCCATTGAGTCAAAACAACTCACAGCAGAAACCAATGAAACAATCACCTGTCGGTAAACAATGTCCAAACACATTCCAAAGCAGCAAAACTGAAGCAAATCAGATAATTATTGTTTTCATTTTTCTCTGGGGCTTCTCAGCTTCCTTGGAGCATGGTGCTAGGCAAAGAGATTTTTCAGAAAATATGATGGTGACAGATTCTGAGTCACAGGATCAGCACAGAAACTAAGAAAATTCCCAAAACAAAGTACCCTGCAACCTCCAGCCATAATCTTAATCCTCTGAGAGGCCTAAAATCAGGCCAGAATTCCTCATGCAGCACAAGAACAAGTAGTTTTCTTTCTGAGGTTACGAAACCAATGTTTATTTCATAAGCCCAGATCCACAAACATGAGAGGAGATCATACTGCCAGAGGGAAGGAAACCCTTTCCTGAAGCAAATGGCTGGGCTGTAACACTGCATCCTACTGAGACAGGGATGATCTGTAGAGGAGAAAACACACACAGCTTGGCAATCAAAACTGTTGCCTCAAGATTGCCGAGCTGAATGAGGGATTGAAAAGACACAGAAGCAAATCAAAGTCCAAAAATGAAGGCAGAGGGTTGAAAATGTCCATCCTTCTCCAGGCATTGTGAGAACACAGCTTTACCTTTGCCTGGATGTTTTGTTCTGTGTGGGGTGCTCCTCCTGTGCTGCCCAGGGACGTGTGCTGCCCTGTCAGGGGTCCTGCTGTCCTCTCCCAGCACCATCAGGGTGATCCCTGCTCTGCACTGCCCTGGGTGCTCCTGTCCTGTCCTGTCAGGGGTCCTGCTGTCCCCTCTCAGCACCATCAGGGTGATCCCTGCTCTGCACTGCCCCAGGCACTCCTGACCTGCAGCTGTTTTCTCTCCCACAAATAACAGATGAAATAAATCTAACAAAATCCAAAATCCACGGGCCAGATTCTCCTCTCTTGGCAGAGAAAGTGAGGCCTTGGGGAGCCCCAGATGCTGCATGATAAAGTCCTGATGCCCTCTGGCTCCTGAGCCTGAGTGACTGCAGGTTCATTCTGGGCAAGGGGAGAGCTGTGCTTTGCCTTGTCTATTGGCTGAGCTGAGAATCACCATTTAAACCAGGAACACCTCTTCTTACAGGACAAGAATCTTTGCAGAGGCTTCTCTGAGTGTCTTCAAGTTCTTTGTGTGGCTAACAAACTCTTGAATGGCTGGAGCCAGAGAAGCCAAGCCTGGTCTCTACCTGACACCATAAATTGTTGTTGTTTGTGTAATTGCAAGATTTATTTTTGTTTTGTTTGCTATAAAAGCCCAAATGGAAGCTTGAGGGTCTCTTTGCAGAGAGACTTTGCAGACCCAATTACCTGAAGCTCTTCAGCATGCATGCTTGTAGGTCCAGCTTTGTATTATTTAGAGCTTTGTATTATTTATTTTCTTGTTGTTTTATGTTTAATGTGTTTGCTGTCTTGATGGCTCCGTCAATATACATTCTGTGCTGAAAAAGTTAAGTGTCAATATATATTTAAAAAGAAAAGGGGAGGGAGAGGTGCCAAAAATACCCATCCAGAGTTTGGAAATGGAAGGCAAATTGCAAGTTTGTCAATAGTGTGGTTGGGAGCCTTTTAAGTAGTGAATCACTTGATGCTAGCTATTGTAAATATTGGTTTAAGGGTGCTATGAAATTGATGGTGCACAGTTAAACCTTCCTCCAAATACTGATCTATTTATGCTGCCTCACTTAGCAGATCCAAAGGCCACTGAAGGTAACAGGAGTCTTTACCAAGTCGTTCACAAGCACGGTGTAATTTCAGCAAACTCACAGAATCCTGGGGTGGGAGCATTTTCTTACAGTTTTTATTAAATTAGGTAAAATATTCTCCAGAATGTTCCTTTTTATTTTATTTTTTAATGTAACTGCAGGAAAAAAAATGCTTTAGAGTGACACTCAGAGAAAGGTATCACTCTCTGCCTTAGCTTTTCCTGCTGTAAGGTTGGACCCTGAAAACAATATTCATCTCCCAGCACAAATCATTGCGTGGGGCTGAGCCCTGAACCTGAGCAGACCTGGGTTGAATGTTGTTTTTAACAGCAGTAGGGTGAAGCTTGCTGTGTCTGCAGAGTCCTTCACTGAATGCTGGATCTGATCAAACTAAAACATTTCAGTTTTGAGTGATGCCAAAACTGTGAACGTGAAAAATGATTATTGGAACTTCTAGCCAGTCCAAGCTCCACTCTGCCAAATTTGAGGGAATTCTTTATCTCACTGACCCTTGTCTCTACAAAATCTTATCTTCTCAGAGGCATGTAACTGTCCTAAAAGCTGTACATTAGACTAAGTCCTAATTTAGAAGTAATGAATTATTATTGATGCCTAGATTCCACAAAAGGCTTTAACATCATCAGCACAGCCGTATTTGCCAAATATTTAATGTACTGGATGTGTTTGGAAGAGTCTGGCCAGCACTGTCCTACCACTGGCTTCTGGACTTTGTTTTTGTTTCCATGGAGATACCTACATGGAAGAAAAGTTTTAGTGTAGGGTGAGCACCTGAAAACCTGAGGAATAAATGGGAATTCAGGCTCCACAAAGGAAAATCAGAGTTTTGCTGTCGTTGGCCTGAATGAAACTGGCATGTGGATGTTTGGAGGTCCCTGAATGAAAATCCATTTCTCAGTCTTTGCAAAGTCAAGTATTTAATTCAGCCCAGCCCTTGTGACACCACGATTCTTGCCTGGAGTGTGAATGTACCTGAGCTCCACATGGAGAAAGGAATTAATGAGGAAGAAAATCCAGCAGGAGAGTTACTCATGCTCACTTGCTTTTGGTGTAGCTGTCTATCGCAGCACATCTGCATTTTCACCCCACTTTCCTCCATCCTTTTCCCAGGGAATAAAGTGAAAGAATTCTGCTGTGGGCAAGTCTGGAACCTGTCTGGTCCTTCACCTGTGGTTTCCACCAGAGAGAAAGCTGTGATTAGGGGTGACAGAGCCCTTGGGAGCCTGGGAGGTGAGATGGCAGCAGGAGAAGGAAATGACAGGTCCCTGGGATTGCCTGCTGCCCTGGAACAGGTGTCAGAGGAGGAAATGCTGGGAGTGTCAGCGCTGCAGGCAGAGCTGAGAGGGGAGGATGTGTTTGCAAAAGGGCATTTCACTCACTTATGGAGTGCATGTGTTGTGCTAAATGTCCTGAAATCCCTGTGGTGATGCAGCAGTCTGTAACAATAAATAGCAGGAGCTGTTGTCTCCTCTGGGACCACAGCTATCCTGCTTCCAACCAGGAGTCTCCTGCTCTGTGGTGAGCTGTGAGAGACCACACACCTACTGTAAGTTCTGGGGGAAAACACTGGAACATGCATAATTTAACCTGAAATCTTAGATTGCTTCTGTTTACACAGCTTTGCATAAAAGCAGTAATAACACTTCCAAAATCCCCAGCAGCCTGCTCCTCCCAGCTATTCCATGTTTAAAAACACCTTATAGGTAACAATTGCTGGTGAGTTAGGACTGAAAAATATAATTATTTGTCTGTCTTTCCACTCCACTTCTTGCCCCCTTGTTTTCAGGGACAGTCTCATTTAAAATTTCCCCCTGAGTAAAGATACAATTGAAAAGCCTTCACTGAGCCATTTTTGGGATTGGTAGGAGCATAAGAAAGTGGATAAATCAGCTGAGAAATGAGGAATCTAGCAGATTATGTACATATATTATGTTTTTAAAATGAGTAGCAGCTCGCCCTCTTTGTTTTAAAATGCTCATGTATATTTCTAGAAAAAAGGATAGCTGAACATCTAATAATAGGAAAGAGTTTTATAAGCCAAGACACTCAGTGTCTGTAAAGAATTTTACAAACATGAGCATAACTATTCTTGATGACTCATCTGTAAGTAGGTATCATTATTTCTTTTCTTCAGATGGGGGAAGTGGCATCCAGAGAGACCAAGAAACTCAAATAAGCAGCATGTGTTAAAACAAAAAAAGACTAGTAAATGATCTTGTTACCTCAGTTCACTGCCTGAAATTATTGGAATAATAACACACCCAAAAGTTCCAGGATCATGTTTCACACTGAAATACACAGAACAAGAACACCCCAAGGAAAATAGAAATAATTTAATTCAGAGTCTGTAAAGAACACTGAAGTTTTTGTGAGATAATCACTATTCTCAGACCAGGCTCAGCTGGAACAAAACATTTAGCAACCCTCCAAAAGCTAACATTCTTCCCCACTGCAATATCCATGACAGCTTTTTTCCCCATGTAAACCAATATTTATTTCCTAGACCCAAGAACAGAATTCAGCAGTGTAGATGCCTGTTGCCTCCTTATTGTTTTCCAAATAGGTGCATAGGCCCATAAAGGAGAATTTACTGATTCCCATGGTTTTGAAGCAGTCTTTTAGAAAGGCAAAATCTGTTAGATTAATTCCTACATTACTGACCACTGAACTATTGCATACTTTGAAAGGTCCATGAGACGGCTACCACCCAGTTAAAAGCTGAATTTTACAGTGAGTTTGGTGAAGGACAAAACTGATCTTACAAGAGGATGGTAAAACCTTGTAAGGCCTGAAGAGACCTCAGATTAAGCTATTTATCTGCATCTTTCTTCTCAATAAAAATGATTTGCTCTTGGAGTTCTGAGCTCTAGAATCTCATCCTATGTACCAGTCCTAGGCAACAGTCATAAACTGTATTGATATAATATAATAATATTAATATCACTGATATAATATAGGAAATGTTCACAAATGTATAATCAGGATTGAGCAGCTCACCAAGGGAAAGGCCAAGGCCTACTTTGTATATTTTCCTCTTCCTCAATCAGAGAAGTGAAAAATTGCTTTCTTCTGGCTACAGCTCTAGTATTACCCACTGCAATATTCATCTCAGACAGCCACATAAACCATAGCAGAACCTTAAAAAGGATGTCCTTTCCACCACCTGCCTCCAGGACGGGATTTCCCAAATCATGCCTTCACTTTTATGAAATCACTTTTGTCTATTGTATGCAATCACTGAGCTTTTGGTTTCTCCTCATACTTGCTGTGCTGACTTGGTTTCATCTGGGCTCTGTTCCTAATTTCAGTTTGTGGTTTAGCTCTTCATGTTCTTTCAAGTAATTTTGCTCTGTTGCTAGAAAAGCAGCAGGTGATGCCTGGCCCTGCAGAAATGCTGGTGCTGCTCTGGCCCCAGCTAAGGCTGCTGGTCCCTGCTGCTTCTGGAGAATGATGCTTCTGTTAGTCAAGGCTTTCCAAGTGCCAGCATTCATCTCTTCCTTTTCAGAGCTGCTGACTAGCAGCCTTTGTTCCCTCCCTGGGCTCAGCACTGCTCTGTAACTTCCCAACATCTGGTTGCATTTCTCCAGCCTGACGCTGCTGTTTAACCCAGCTGCTTGGATTTCATTGAGCTGAAACTGAGCTGGCCACTGGCTGATTAACACAGCTGAAAATATGGCAGGGGGGTGACTGAGGGGCTTCCTCAGCAGGGCACGTGTGCTGGGAATGCTCAGAGCTCTCCCCAGGTCCCTCTCTATGGCTCAGGACAGGCTTTGAGGAGCACTGTGCCTTCCTGTAAGATTCAGGGGAGCAGCAAGCAGCAGAGAGGGGCCACAGACTCTACCCAGAGGTTTTTTCCTGGCCACAGAGGCTGTCAGCTCTGCCTGAATCTTCTCAGGCTTCTGAAAACATCTCATTTACAAGGGGCGTGCTGGGAGGCTCCACAGGGGTATTAGCACAGTCAGTTCCATTACAGGAACATGACATCTGTCTTTCCCTCCCATGTCCTCCTTGTCTTTCTGCTGATCACTCAAACTCTGCAGAATCACTTTCTATTTTCAGCTTTTCCCATTATTTTTGCACACATCTTCCACCTCCTGTCCTGTTCCCATCCTGGTTGCTTTCACTTTCTGTGGCATTTTTCCCCACTCTCTTTCACTGTCATGCCTGTGTTTAATTGTTATTCTTTCCTTATAAAATCCCAGTTCTCACCTTTCTTCACATTTGCTCTTCTTCACTTCTATTATAATTTATCAGCTTTAGAACTACACAGGTCTTAAAATTATTACAAAAGGGATTAAATTATATCCGTATTATGATTCAACTCAGATGAAAATCGAATATGGGAATGTTTAAATATAAATGGCTTCACAATTGCATTAAAAGAGACCAGTTGGATCTCAGAGCACTTTAATCAATGCTGCACTTTGGAAAGGGGTGACCATGCCAAAAGATCATGTGTGTGTCAGTACACATGCATGTGTGCAGATTCACACCCAGAAATAACCTCCATGCAGCTGACCGTTAAACTAATGAGTTTAAGATATTTTTCAAAGGTTTCTGGCACGCTGAAATATCCACACAGGCAACTATTCCCATCTGTGTGCTGGCTGGAGGCTGCACTGCTGCTATGTGGGCCTTGGAAAGCAGGAGGTCTGTTATGTGCAAGAGAGGTGATTTTTTTTCTTTTTTTCGTAGTTCTGCTTTGCTTGTCAGAGTTAATTCATTTAAGAACAGGCCAATTTACACTGTTTCAGAGCATCACAGCCCATTTTAGGATCGAAACAGGCTTGATTTTCCAGTTAGCTGCAATTACTGGTAAAGGCAAGGCAGAATGCCTCAGAGAATGACCTCCTATAATTCTTCACAGGTTCCAAACACATGGTCAGATGCTAAAATCATTGCAATAGGCACAAACAGGAATATTATCCGATGTCTAATTTTAATGGGTAAGGACTGTTACTGTCCTTTAGAGCACGGTGACAACCACTCATTTTCCTTTTATTGTTCACTGAGCATTTGGTTTATTGCAGCCTGCGTGGAGGATCCATTTCTGTGAGCACAGGACAGGGAAGATGTGTGCAGCTGTGATCTTCTGAAGGGGTCAAGCCATTATTTAGCTTCTTATTTACTCTTGTTTATCTCTCTTTTGCATAGCTCTCAAAATCCCCAGCTTTTGATCCTCCAAAACCAAAGAGAAGCATCCAATCTAATTTCATAAACCTACGGTACCTGAACCCAAAAGGACTGGGATGAGGTGTGGCCAGAAAGGACTTCATTAATTATGTACATAAGGCAAAATAAAGTCCACCACCCCTTACTCTGGTTTCCAGAGTCATTGGAAGGGACATAATAGGTCTAGATTCTCACACATTTTCTCTCAAAGAGCTTTTCCAGATATTTCATGTTGATTTCCCCTTATGCATAAGCAGTTATACAGTTGACTTGTCTAATGTCTATATTAATTTTGGTACATTTTTAATTAGCAGATAGCTAATTAATGTGGTATAAGGTTATCTTGTTAAATGTTAATTGAATATGTAAACATTCTTTACAAGTTAATGTTCAGAGGAAAAAATATGTAATATGCATTTGTTGCCTGTGTCATTCTGAATTAATTACATGACAACCAGATTTATCCCTTCCCAACTTGAGAACCCTCAATAAGTACTCTTTTAAGAATCAATTGATACTTAATTAATATGTACTGGCTGTCCTATTTAATTTAAATTATTTTTTTCAACAAGTTCCAGCGTTGCTGAAAGACACAGCAGTCCCCCAGTGAGACAGAGCATTTTCAGCTGAGAGCACACGAGGGTGCTGTGAGAACAGCCTTGGTGCTGCCAGCCCTGGGCACGCAGCCTCCTCCTTCCTCCTTATCAAAACCAAAACAGCAATCCTGATGAAAGTTGCATGGGCTGTGTCTCATTCTGTGGGACTGCCTGTAGCTCAGGGCTGTGCCAGGGCTGCCCCATGCACGGTGTTTATTGCACTGATGATGAGGTCAGGAACCTTCTCCCCTGGCCATGTGGGGAGTGAGGGCCCCATTACTGCCCTCACTCATTCCTGCCCTCACTCTGAGGGCCCCATTCCTGCCCTCACTCATTCCTGCCCTCACTCATTCCTGCCCTCACTCTGAGGGCCCCATTCCTGCCCTCATTCACTCCTGCCCTCACTCTGAGGGCCCCATTCCTGCCCTCACTCATTGCTGCCCTCAGGGCCCCATTCCTGCCCTCACTCTGAGGCCCCCATTCCTGTCCTCACTCATTGCTGCCCTCACTCTCAGAGCCCCATTGCTGCCTTCACTCATTCTTGCCCTCGCTCATTCCTGCCCTCACTCTCAGGGCCCCATTGCTGCCCTCGCTCATTCCTGCCCTCACTCTGAGGGCCCGATTTCTGCCCTCACTCACTCCTGCCCTCACTCTGAGGGCCCGATTTCTGCCCTCACTCATTCCTGCCCTCACTCTGAGGCCTCTATTCCTGCCCTCACTCACTCCTGCCCTCACTCTGAGGCCTCCATTCCTGCCCTCACTCACTCCTGCCCTCACTCTGAGGGCTCCATTCCTGCCCTCACTCACTCCTGCCCTCACTCTGAGGGCCCCGTTCCTGCCCTCCCCTTTGCACTCTCCATACCCCCCCGATGAGACACAGGGAGATGGAGCTGGTTGTTTCAGAGCATTGATATTCCCAGCCACAGGAGAGAGAACAGCATGACTGAGCCCCCCAGGGGCTGAGTTCTGGGATGGATGCATGGCAACAACGTTCACATGGAATTTATTATGTGTATGAAATGCTGAACATCAGCAAAATGGTGGCAGAGTTTGCCTTTGCTTTCATCACACAGAGGGGCTGTTAATGAATGAAGAAGGTCTCTGCTGCTGCATTTAACACCTTCCATGCCCGGGCAGTGGCCACAGAAACCTGGCTGAGCAGCTTTTCTGCCTGCCCTGACACAGATCCCTTCCTCTGCACCTTCACTGCCAATGATTGTGGTTTAATTTTGGGGTGGTTAAATCTCCAGCCATCCCTAAGCATTTTAGAAATAACCATGAAGTATCGCCTCACTTGGGGATGGAAGTGTTGCAGGTGGGTTGGATGAAAGACAGAGGTAAAACCTCCTGCCCAAAGCCATAATGTGATATAATAGCAGCTCCCAGGAGCTCTGCCTGTCAGCTTCTCCCTGTAAACAGAGGATCACACTCCCTTTCTCAGGTAACTGCACTTCCTGACCCCTTTCTGGACAGGCAATCTGTCATAGTAAGAAAAATAAAATCCCTGGTATTCAGACTGGACCATGTGAACGGAGGCCTGGTCTGGCTCTCTGAGAGCAAAGCAAAAGATCCCTTTTAGCCTTTTGTGGTATCAGAATGACAAATGGTGAAGATTAAAGGCTCTGATTTCCATAGGTGCTTAGACCTGGGGCCTGCTAGTAACTTCAGGAAGAGTTTTAAATCCTTCGCCTTCCTAAAGCTACAAGTGAAGGCTTGCCCAAGGTCACACAGGCAGCCTTTGCAGTGCTGTGGCAGCAGTAAATTTGGCCAATTGTCTTGTCTCTCAGTTTGCTGCTGTTACTAAATTTTTCTTTAAGGAGGTTTGTCCCATTTGTTGCAGCTGAAAAAGCTGTTCTTACAGCTTGAAGCAGATGAAAGAATCTGAATACATTGTATTGTAATCATTAAATACCAGTTTTCTACTGGATATAAGCAGAACACCTATTTTTAGTTAAAAAGCTGCTGTTAGGTTACACAATATCTTTTATGGCTGAAGTAATGCAGCAAGCTGGCACAAACCAAATGGCACTTGACTGTTTGCAAATTGAGCATCAACAGGAACAGCAGGTGGTCACTCAGCTCCAGACTTCCATGTTACAACAATAGCTGCAGCAATAATGCTAAATAAATAGAACCCCAGCAACCCTTGTGCTCTAGCATGGGGAGGGGGGGGTTGAATGCTGAAGGCCCACTTTTAGAGGTAATCTCAGACAATTATTGCTGCAGCTTTATTTTTATCATCACTTTCTCCATTTTTCTGTTGTTGAAGGTTAGGATTTGTATCCCTGTACACCTGTAGTCAAGATCTTCAGATCAGATGGAGCTCCAGGGTGCCTTTTTATTGTACCTGACTGCTGCACCTAGTTTTGGCTAGAGTATTGTAAACCCTAAAAGTAGGAATACACGACCCATTTAAAAACATCTAGGAATTACAGCAAAAATTTCTAAACTAGGCATGTATGACAGCAGTATTCTTGGAGCATTTCTCCCAGCTTCACTAAACATTAAGTGTTCAGTTGGGTTCCATATGTCCACCACTGCTAGCAGAAGAACTGAATAGTCATTCAGAATGGAGAATTTTGTGACACTGTGCCTCTGTAGGTACATGTGAGGAATTCAGATTGCCATGTAACAGCCAGGAATTCTAAATTAGAAGCCAGAAGTTAGGCCAAGAAAACCTCTAGGTGTCCAGAAATGCTGAAAATTTGCAGATATCCATTACTATTGGCCTACCTTCTTCTTCTTCTTTTGTATCTTATTTTTATTTTCGTCATTATCATTGTAATTATTATTATTACATACAGCCCAATTTCTATTTTTTGTCCCCAGTGAAGAGCACCATTGACCAGGAGGGCTGCAGTGGAAGAAGATGCTTGTCCATACAGAGATGAAGCAGCCTGTGCCTAAATCAGTTTGCACAGCTCTCACTCTTTGGCACTTAAAATGCTGCTGTACTCACTGTGAGGAGAGTTTGCCTCTCATTCCATGGTGAGGATGGCAGTGGTGCAGAAGAAAAGGCCTGAGATAAACAGATAGAAGGAATAAGAAACAGCTGATAAAGGGAAATTCTAAGAGACTTTTGTGGGTATGGAAGAGGAAGGTGAAAACCAGCATTATAAAAATGAAACCAACAGAGGCTTTATCTCAACAAAGTTTAGTTTCATGTATACAGCATTTAGTATTTAGTATTTATCTTGTGCATAAAAGCCCTCCCAGGGGTGCTACAAGACATACCCAACACCTAATTATCGCTATTAGAAGACAATGAAAGACAACATTAATGCTGAGTACATAGAGCAGATACAAAGTTTAATTTTTAATAATTTTCAGTGCATTCCCATGAAATTTCAGATCCCCAGAAGCAAGCAATATAGAAATCCAGTTTGCAAGTATAGCAGAGCAGTTCAGTTCTCCTAGGAGCAGTCCAGCCTTCATCCAAATGTTCCAGTTGCCCCAAATTCTAATTTGAGGGGGCTATCTGTGAATTCATGAAAAAAATTATGGCAGGATAAAACCCAATATACTGAAGCATTCCAATGCTGAAACTGTTTAAAACTAGATTTCCCCAATCAACAGAAAATTAGAAACAGCACAGAGCAGGTTAATAGATTTCTAGTGATAGGCCCTGGTGCAGGAGCAATTGGAGATGGAGCTCAGAGGCTGTGCACAGGCACATCTCTGTGACAATGACACACCTGCTGCATTTGCACACACCTGGTTGGTGTCAGGGACATTTGGCCTCCGTGCAAATGAGCTGCTGTAAAGCAGGGAAAAGATTTAGCAGCATTGTAGCACATAGATGCCACAGGATTCCAGATTAGCAGAGCCCAGGCTGAGAGGGAAGCATTGTGCTCTAGCAGGTGTAACACACAGGGAGATTGCTGCAATGGCTCTAAAGCACTGCAATTCCCAGAGCTGACAGCCCCAAAGATCATACAAATCCTTAAAGTGAAGCATTAAACAGGGCCTTGTCTGCTGAGTGGCATGTCTGTTAAACCTTCTAAAGCAGCACAATCAACTCCTGTCAGGAAATTCAGATCCATATTTGTGTCAACATTTGTGCTCTCCGGTGTCAGCTAAGATATCCTCTTCTCTGCTTGTCTCCTGAAATGATTACCAGACCTTGGGAGAGCAAAAGCTGTTGTTGTGAGCAGCTGGTTCTGATACTGTAAAACGAATCCACTCTGCATTCCTCTGAAACCTTGTGACAGGTGGGAGTCCAACCACAAATGGCTGGCACTGCATGGAGAAGGGCAAAAAGCAGGGGCCATACACCAGTGGCTGCATTTTGCAAAGTGTGCTGGCTTTGGCTGAAGTAGAGTCAGTTTTCTTCACAGTATTGGACCTGCCCAGAGAGCAAAATTGATGCTGCAGAGATGTTTTGTTCCTGCTGAGCAGGGCTCACACAGCATCCAGGTCTTTTCTGCCTCTCACCCCAGCCCTGTGAGGAGGCTGAGGGTGCACAAAGGCTTGGAGGGCACACAGGGGTAATTCCAGACGGCATGGCATCATGCTCAGTGTGCAGAGCTGTGCAAGCAGAGGGGGAAGGGGAGACATTCAGGGGGATGCTGTTTGTCCTCCCAAACCTGGGACACAGCCCTGCTTTCCTGGGTGGCTGAACATCTGCCTGCCCATGTGAGATGAGGAACCAACTCCTTGTCTCACTTGGCTTCCACACATGGCTTTGATTTATCTTCTTTATCTCACCCCAGGAGCTTTTTCACTTTACTCCTCCCTTCCTCTGCCCAGTCCTGCTGCTGGGGCAGTCAGGGAGGGGCAGGGTGGTTCTTGGCTGCTGACTGGGGTGAAATCATCACACACATGCACCCCAAACTGTGTAAGAGAGGATCCCCAGTGCCCACACACCCCCTTCATTCTGCTCTGGGGGTGCTGCAGGAGCTGCAGATGTGCTGTGGATGCCCAGTGCACACACACACACCATCATTCTGGTCTGGGGGTGCTGCAGGAGCTGCAGATGTGCTGTGGATGCCCAGTGCCCACACACACACCATCATTCTGGTCTGGGGGTGCTGCAGGAGCTGCAGATGTGCTGTTTGCCCACCCTGGTGCTCACTGGTGTTTGGTCCTTGGGCTGGGGATGTCCCCTGTGGGTGCAGCACAGTTCTGCTGCTGCTAATGAAGGAAGAGCTCTGCTCCTTGTGCCTGCTTTACTGGCTGTGACAACACAGAAGCTCTTTAAGTGGAATTAAAAGCCCTCCCTGCCCTTAATATGCGTGAGAACAAAATGACTTTCTTCAGCAAGATACTCTCATTTTGTGAAACTTCAAAGAAAGCTCAAACTCCCTGTGTCTTCAAGAATAACCCAGTTTGAGGAGTATAATACTAATAAATGCATTAGAACTATTTTTAAGTAAGCAAAGACTGGATGATAGTCATCCAAATTAATGAAGGGTATGAACCTAAAATTGATTATGTAAACTGCATTAAATCCCTGCACAGATTTAATGATTTAAATTCAAATTTAATTTAGATTTAACTCAAACACTAACTTGAATTAAAACCACTTTAATTCTGAATGAGAGTGCCCAGAATGGGCTTTAGTATAGGTTAAAAGATCTGCTTTATGCAAAGATTTTCTTAAACTGCATTATTTTTTCTTAATGCCATTAAATCAGTAGATTGAGTACAGAGGGCTCTGAAAGAGATCCTGTGCTTGGAAGTAGAGCATGACTCACCAAAATGCATAAGCAGCCCCCAGCTATAAGTATAGGAGAAAACTCACATTTTTCATGCTAATTAAATCCCTGAAGGGGACCTTAGTCTTGCACTTTTCAGAAGAAGAGGAATTCCTTGCTCTGATGTCCAGGACAGTGGGCTGGGGCTTTGGATCCATACTCTGTCCCCTAGGAACAGAGCTGGAAGGAAAAGGAAGTTCCACATTACCAACTCCTGTTACTGGAGTTCATAAAACCCCAAAAATCTGAAAGGAAGTTTGACTGCTGGAAATGAGCTGGAAGCCCCACACATTGCTGATGCTGACCTGTGGGTCCCACACCTGTCCAGCCCAGCCAGGGCCAGCAGTGCCCAGGGAGCCCTCCTGGGGCACAGCGGGGTGGGCAGCAGAGCCAAGCAGGGCAGGGGATATCACTGCACAGGGTCCCAGCCAGGTAATAATTAGCATTGACTCCTTGATTCACAGAAGGCTGATCAGTCTCTTTATTATATATAAGAAATTTTTCACTGAAAGAATAATAAAGTACTGCAATGCTCTTCCCAGGGAGGTGGCAGAATCACCATCTCTGGTTGTGTTTAAAAAAAGACTGCACATGGCGCTGGGTGCTGTAGTGTAGTTGAGGTATTGGGGCATAGGTTGGACTCGATGATCTTAGAGATCTCTTCCAACCTCATTATTCTGTGATTCTGTGATATCATCATTAGGAAACCCATTGCTCTTTTATATCCTAGTTGGCTACAGGTAGACCTACTTGGTCCACCAATCTAAACACCATCACCACTGGCCAATTAAGAAACCCCCCTTTGGTAAACAAATCTCCATGTTCACAACAAAGGTGCAGCAAGGTAAGACAAGAATTGTTTCTCATTCTTTTCTCTGCTCTTCTCACAGCCTTGCCCAGGACCATGCCTGGGACAGTGGTGTGTTTGTGGCCAGAGAGCTGCTGCCACAGGGGGACAGCAGCTAGAGGGGCCCTGGATTAAGGAGTGGAGCTGAGCTCAGTGAGGAAGGGGGTTATGGGGGTGTGTGTTAGTTTTTCTTCATTTATCACAATCCTGCTCTATTTTTACTTGTCAATAAATTACTCTTCCCCAAGCAAAGGCTTGGGCTTTTTTGCCTGTGATGGCAGCTGGGAAGGGCTCTCCCTTCTTCATGGTGAGCCATGAACTTTTCCATTCTATTCCCTGTTTAGGAGGGGGGTGTGACAGTGGCTGTGCCTCACCTTGGTCAGGTCAAAGCAGGTTTGAGAAATGCTGTGAGGACTGGTGGTGCTTGAACACCCCCCACCCCTCCCAAAGGCATGGGGCAGTGCTCTGGTGGTCACCTGGAACATCTGCTGAGGCAGCTGGGGGGTTGGTTAGCTACACCTGTGTGCCCTGCCCTCCTGGAGGGGACACTGGTGCCACCCATCACCATTCCAGCTCCTGTCCCCCTCAGCTGAGTCCAGCCAAAATGGCAACAAGGGATGGGAAGGGTCTCCCCAGGACCAGCTCAGTCCTCTTGGGTGGCTGTGGATGGGACAGCTTCCCCTCTTCCATGCAAAGGAAATTTTCTTGAATTTCTGAGGCCAGAGGAGAAGCTGGCTGGGCAGAAGAGCTTTTCAAGCTGCCTCCCCTGAGCAGGCTGAGTTTCTCTTTAAGTAGGCACACGGTGTGCTCCAGCTTAATGGTACGTGTTAAGCAAGAACATCTGCTTATGGAGAGATAGATATGCTGAAACATTTACTGATGTTTTGCTTCCTCCCCTTGTGTCACCTGAAATCTATCATCTCACTATGGCATCCCAGCACAGTCCTGCTTGCAAATCCAGGGAAGCAGGGCAGTGGTGCACAGCCTTTAGAGAATGATTAGTGGTCTGTCAGGCTCACATCTAAACATGGGTACTGCCTCAGATGTGTTACCTATAAATCTGTTCTTCAGCAGCTGAGGAACATATGTGCCTCCTCTTCCTTAAACATAAAAACATTAATTACATTATATTGTACCACGCTAATGGGCAACACAGTGTCAAAAGCTTGCCAAAGCTTTAATTTTAACCATAAATCTGGTGGCTCTGGAATGGTGATTCAAGCTGCTTTAAGAGATGAAGATAAAGCTGAAGTCAGGTGTGTAGGAACAAGACTTGCTGGGGGTGGGCAGGAAGGCATGGAAAATTAGCATAGACTGGCTGAAATACTTGAAAATGAGGTAGTAAAACTACAGTCCTCTCTGGACAAGGGATGGGAGAGAAAAGATTGCAGTTAACTAACATATCCTCTTCTGACTTTCTGCAATAGTTGGGGGATAAAATGTTTCTTCTCTCCTACTGTTGTATCCTGGCTTCCTACTGTTTCGTTTTGCAGTCCCTCTTTTTTCCTTCCCTGGTGTAATCATCTAAGCACAGAGGGAATACTGAACAAGCAGCCCTTGGTGTCCTTTTGCTGGCTGGATTTTCATTTTAAATAGAGCTGATCAGGAGAAAAGATGAGGCACAGCAGGTAGCTTGCACTGTCCTTTGTGTCTGGATAAAAGCAACAAGAAGGAACATCCAGATTATTTATCAACAGAAACAGGAGGAGTATGGAAATCTGTGTGTACCATTAAACATGAAAGGCACCAGGATGGGTTCTCCTGTTGTTTAGGTGCTGTGCCATCACTGTTCAAAGGGTTTATCAGCTGGAGGAGTGCTGCTGCTTTGGGAAGGAGAGCTGAAGGCAGCACTGCCAGTGCTCTGTGCCCTGCCTGCCCTAACCTCCTCCTCCCAGGTCTGGCTCTGCCCTGAGCAGCTGATGCCCACAAAATCCACCACAAAATCAACGCAAAGATGTGGAAGTGGAGATTTCTGCTGTACTTGCCCCATTCTGACTGGTTCCACCCCAGGGAAAAGGACAATAACTCCTCTTTCTGAAAATTGTATGGATTCCCTCTGAGCTCCCTGCCCTCATTTCAGGATTTGACTGCAGAGTGTCAGAGCCACCTGGCCATGCACAGGTTACAAATCTAAAACAATGCAGCAACCTGCATCCGATAAGGGGGTTGGTTTTGGTACTAGCTCTTGAAAAGCTTCTCTTCCCTGACCGTGTGCACTCTTTTAAGGAGGAAATTACACTGGAGATGGGGCTCTGCTGAAGGGAAATCTACACCTTTCTCTCCTCATTTGTCTATTTAATTCTTTTGCCTTTTATACAAATTCATCTCCACAAGAGTTGTAAGTACTTAATCTTTTCCATGCTGCTTCTCCCTTCTAATGTGAAAAGCTCTCAGAAACTCAGTATTTGAGCTGCAGATGTGTTTGCCCTGACTGAGCAGTGATTTAATTCATCTCAGTCCAGCTTCATCAGGCCATGTTAGCACTATTATTAAAGGGGCAAAAAGCTGGACTACCATCTACAGATAATCAGGCCAGAATTTGGGAGCTCCCAGATTGTTTAGAAATTCTGTAAGGTCCATGACTTTTTTTGTTGTTTCCCTGGGCAGGAACCACAACATGGGAAATGTTTTTTATTTACCCCTTGGCTAAAGGAACTTAACTGGCTGCCAGATGTATGAGCTGGAGAAGAGAGTGTAGCAGCAGAAGATGGCAACTCATCTGACACAAAATCCAGGCTGGGCTGCAGCTGCTGTGGGCGTGTTTCTGCCCTGTCAGAGCAGCACAGGATGTATCTATCACAGAGCAGAACTCTGAATATTCACTGTGCACTGGACAGCAATATTTCATTTCATGCATCATTAGGAACCTGCATTGATTCCAAGTAGTCATATAACCTCGTCCTGCACTTGCTTTAAAGCAAAAGAGGGAGGAAAAAAAATCTCCTTTCCAAGTCACTGGAAAACTTTAGAACTTGGAGAAATATAATTTCTTGGTGTCATCTCTGCTGGGGACCTGGATGCTGGTACAGCATTCATGACCTGGAAACCAGCAAAGACTCCAGTGAGGGTCTTGGTTTGAGCTTAACACAGGTTTGCTAAGCACACATCCACTGTGCTTCATCTCCCTGTCAGTGGTTCCATTTGGAGTAACTTTCAGTTCAAATATAATAAAAAGAGAGGAAATAGAAGAGAATAAACTGGTGCAGTAGCTGGTGTTGATCTCTGCAGCCAGCTGAGCTGGCTGGGAAGCACATGCTCCTGGGCAGAGCTTTTGCTGCTCTCTGGTATGATCCTGTAAAGCAGAATATCAGCTTAAAATAAAAACAACACCTTAGTACATGTTTCAGTTTGAAGCTATTTGGTGGATTTTGCTCAATTTGCTGTTGGTGCTTAGAGCTGTAGCTGAGTTTGGGGCCCAGATTTAGGCTAAGAGCTGTGAAAGGATTCAGTGATACTGAGGCTGAGTTGTCCAACAGTAACACTGTCCCACTGGAGAAGGCAGAGTGCCTTTGAGGAACAGCAGAGGTGTTGGATAATGGAATCTCCCTCCCCAGCTGCAGCACATCAGCTGGACCATGGCCTTTCCAAGGGTTTTCTCAGGACTGTGAGGGGGTTCTTGGCCCCATTGTGAACTCATTGTTCACCCCTTTGTGTTTAGGGTGAATAGATCCCAAGCAGGATGATCTGGGAAGACTCAATCAGCTCTGACTGTATTCTTCTGGTGGCCACTACTCATTTCTGGCCACAGTCTTTGGCAGATTATTCTTGTTTTTAACTGAATTTTCCAAGAATCACACATGCTTTTCACTCTCAAAGGGAGACTGAAAATGTTTATAAGTAGAAGGAAGGACCCTGTAAGACTGAAAGAGGGTATTTAAGAGGAATGTTGCTGCTGGCTCATACTAACAGTCCCTCCTCCTCAAGGAAAGGGGAAAAAAAGATGCAAGTTTAGCTGGCATTAGCTCCAGCTGCTCTTACTGACATCCATCTTCTCTGTAAAAAACACTTTGAAGGCTTATTACCTGCCTTCAACAGCAGAAACTGCCTCCTTGCCACTAATCTGTACATCAACGTGTCCCAGCATGTGGGGTAATGCACTACAGAAAATTGTATCAATTTCATATATTATCTGCTTTTTGAGTGAGACACAATATCCTCTGTAAGGTACATGGCAAAGACCGTCAGGGACTCATACCTTCCATGAAAAGGCAATATTTGTTGTACATGACATGGTCCAGGGTAGAATAAGAGCTTTGCATTCATTTCAGACTATAATTTATCAAAAAAACTCCTTTTTCTTGTATTTCAGTCTCTCATTGCCGTTGTTTGACATTTTTTTATTCTCTCTGTATCTTCAGATCCCACAGCATCTGGTGGCAAATCAAACATGGTAGAATATTGGTTTTGAGCTTAATAATATTTTCCAAGTCATTTATTTACCAAATGCTCTTGGTGGAAGTGCTTTGTTCTTTATGTTAACAGGTGGAACGTACTCAGTGTGAATGTGTGGGTAATCAAAGCAGAGCAAGTCTCTCAGGGTGGTGTGTTCAACTTGGACAGGTTCTCAGTAACTCAGAGGCTTCATGCTTTGACTGTCTCACTTTCCTGGCCACTCCTCCCAAACACAGGCATGGATTTTGCCATCACATTTCTTTAACTGTGATTTGTTTTTCTGTTTTATTTATATTGGTGGCCCTTATCAGGGAGAATAGGCTAACCCAGTAAAAACCTTCAGCTGAAAGGTCAAGATTTGGATGGGAAGTGCCCTCCTCATCTTCAGACCCAAGCCAGACCTTGGCACTCTGTGCTCTCTCCTTGGCAGGCTGAGCTTGTCTTTAGAGCTTGCCAGATGTATCTTGTTCTCCAGGTGCTTACTCATATTCCCCCAAATGGAACAGAAGCAGCAGTAAAATGTCCAATTGTTTTTCTATACATTGTCTTTGGATCAGGTCACAGCCAGTCTAATATTAGTTACCTAAATTCTACAGGACAAAGGAAATGAATAAATAAACTATAAGTAAAATAACCTTTTTTTTTAATTGAAAAACCACATCTTTCTTTCAAAGAATGATAAGTTTTAATCGGATTTATTTTTCTTAGAATTTCTACAGAATTATGGTGTTATCCTTCATCACCTCTGTGGCACCAAAACATAAGGGGCCTTTACAATATGATACCATTTATTAAAAAGATACTAGAAATATATCTGTTAATCAACAAAAGAGAAACCCATTATAATGGTATCAGACTGCCTAAAATCATAACCCTTCTAATGTAAGAGCACTGGGTAAATTCAAACTGTAAACTTACACATGGAAGTTGTTTGGATTTTTTTCCAATCCACCAAACAACAGGAGCAGATGTAGATTATTTTTTGGATGAGACATCCCTCTTTTGGAATGATTTCACATGCTAACTTTGCTTGGGAACTGCTCCTGTTGGTGACCATGTGTTCAGCACATCTGCTTTGGCTTGTTGTTTTCTCTGAGACTGACAATATTGTGGCAAGGCGTCAGAGTGAATTGAGGTGAAGGAAAGGGAAAAGGAAAATTAACATGAAAGAGTTGCATTGCAAGTTCAAATCAACCCTGAGAGACTTTCCATCCCTTGATCCTCCATGTGGATATCAGGATAGGTGTAGAGGGATTTGGAGAGGTGGGAGGAACTGACAGACTTGAAGTAATACCTGGGCTTGTCTTGTCACAGTCACAAACTGGGCTCAGTCAGACACACTGGGAGGACATTTCTGACTTTTAGCCCACAGGAGAGCATGCCTTCAAAAACCTGGGAAAATCCTGCCAGTGACTCATCAAGCCTGGTTTCACTGGTCACTGCATAATGCACCCTTTCATAAACCAAAAGGATTTCAATCAGTAATGTCAAACTAAAAGTTATGTATTATGTATACATGCACTTATAGCAAGCTGGCTTCCAAACTGAATTTACCAAAAATCCTTCTCTCTACATGTCTCTTATTTGCACTGAGATTCACACATAAAATCCAGTGGTTTTCATCTTCTTCAAGCATCTTCATCTTCCCTCATTTTCTCTTTCCCATTTCCCTTCCCCATTTCCATTTCCTTTTCCCTTTTTCATTTCCATTTCTCTTTTCCCTTTCCCATCCCTTCCTTTCCTTGCTGACTTCTCACAGTGTCTCTTGGTGGCTCCTGCCTCATGGTCTGTGCACTCATGTCCATGTGGCATCTCTCTCTATAGGTACCTGACAAAAGAGGAGGCTGAAAATGGCTTTTAAAGCAGACCAGTGATGCAGATGAGGAGTGAGTAAAGAATTTGCCTGTCAGGTTGAAATCTCACTCATATGAAGAATTTTATATGGGCATCACAAAGAATCTTGCAAGATAGATATATAAAAACATAAAAAGACATGAGAATTGAAAGGAATTTTTTATTCAGCAAAAAATAGAGCAGTAAATCATGTTGTAAAGGTTTAATTTGACATGGGATGTGCACTGTAGTACTTAGTCTAGAAAAGTACTAATATAAAGATTTTAAACATAAAGATGTGAGTAGGCTCAGTGGAGTTAATGTCAGAATTCTGTTGGTGTGGGGATGGATGCACTGAAAAATACTCTTTCCAAAAATACAGGAAAAATCCTTTCCTTTTCCTTATGGGCTTGGGCTGCATGAGGCAGGTTCATCTCTGCTTCCCTGTGCTCCCTGTGCAAGCACATTGACTGCTCTGATGTTCATGTCTCAGTTTTCTCAATTGCCAAGCCAAGCATCTCAACCAGTTGCAAAAATTCCTGACACTCTCCAAGGACTGGCAGAGTATTACAAACCCAGAGTTGGGTAGGGTTACCAAGCTACTCTGTTGTGTTCATTGTAGAATGGACAAAGTTTTAACTGGGTAAATATTTTAATTGTTCTTACTAAACAGGAGGAAAAAAGTGCTGCTCTTTCCTGCAGCTCTGGCCTAAGCTTTGTTATTTTGTTTATTGACTTAGGTGTGTCTGTAGGGACAGTTTCTCTCACCTTTCCTCCTACAGCTTGTCTTGCTTTTCAGAGCTTGTTCCCCATCTCCACTCAGTAATCAAGTACCAAATATAGAGACAGCATTTTGGAGATTACAGCCTGGACACTTTGGTAGCCTTTTGGCAAAACAAGAGTCCATTAACATCCACAGGCTTTGGAGCTCTATTTTCTGGAGTATTTAGTTACTACAAAACCTAATCCTTGCTTGCTTATTCTACTTTTGAGAGACTCAATCAGCATTTTTCTGCTAAATGGGTTGAGTACTTTATAATATCAAAGAATTTGTGCCAGGGTTGACCTTACTGTGACTGGAGCTCCCTCCTTGGAGAAGGTTGAAAGCTGCATGGGCAGGCACAGATGGGAGAGGTTTATTGCAGGTATGGGAGCACAGCTGATGAACTGCAGTGCTAGGTGAGGTATTTTATTCAGCATTTAGCTTTGCCTTGCATGTCTGCAGCCTATTAATCCATTCCCAGGAGACCTATTGTAATTTTCCAGACACTTGAAAATTTTCAAGCAGATGTCACTTTAAACAAAACCAAAAAACTTGGAGAGGTATCTGCTGATCCTTTCTGATGTCTGCAAGCAGTAATTTCTACACTAAAGTTGTTCATTTTTAAAGTAAGAGAGGGACAGGCTGCAATGTCTGACTGGCAGCAATATTCTTTAAATTTAAAAATGGAAATGTGGAAAAGGGATGACTGTTATGTTGGAGAAGGAAAATTTGGGAGTGAGTGCTTGGTTTTAAACCTGAGAAAGTCTGGAATAGTCAGCTTCAAACTGGGATGTGTCTTGCTAGGAGAAACCTTTACATAAGCCTTTTTATCAGCCTTTAACTTAGGCAGATAATGAAATTATCTGGAAGACGAATAGGAAAATGCACTTAGGAAAACACCAGTGCCAAAAGCTTTGCTAAGTGGCATTTAAGTGGGGAGCTTGTCTGCAGGTGGCTCACACCTGAGGAATTTGAAATTTATTGTCATAGTCTGGTTATAACCTCCCATTTGCCCCACTCCATACGGAGATGTTTGAAACTGGATAATCAATGTATCCCCCTCCTTTGCAAGCTAACAGATTTCCAGCACACACCCAGCCTTCTGCACAATTTGAGGGCAATCACAGAGGTAACAGCATGAAGGTGTGTCTGTAGGGACAATTTCTCTCACCTTTCCTCCTACAGCTTCTCCAGTTCCCAAGGATTTTGTTACCTGCACACATAGGTGACAGATGAACACATTCATTTTTCCAGTTACCTCAGTTGCAGCTGTTTCTGTGGGAAGGTTCAGGATGCTGATTGCTCGGTGTGGAGGGAGCTGCTGGGCAGCTGAGGTGATGCTGAGGTCCACCATCTTTCCTTGTCCTCCTGAGCAACATCAGGGTAGATGTGGGAGGGCTGAAGAAAAGCACAGCAAACCTGGCAGCTCTAGCTCAGCCACCTTCACACTGTGCCATTACAGGTGCTCAGGAGGGTGCTCCTTCATCCCCTGTGTCAGAAGAGAAGAGGAGCATAAGCAGAAGTCATTTTCTGTCTCTCCCACTCAACAGTTAACAAAACAAGAACACTTGTGAAGCAGGATGCCCCAGTCGCTCCCTGAGTGCTGAGGTGGTAAAGGATTAAGAACTTTGCTGGCTCAGTCAGGTCACTTCATGAGCATCAGAAAATCAGGCAGTGGACTGTGTTACCCATCTGTCAGGAAAGCTACCAAACAGCTTTCAATTAATTATTTTTAGGACGAATGCAGATTGTCTTCACCTGGGACAGGGCTGTTGCAGGCCAGAGTCTGTGCTCACAGAGCAGAGCTGCTCCAGCACAGCCAGTGCAACTTGGCAGCTTGTGACAGCTGAGGATACAGCCTCTGCTCATTTTTGCTTAAGCCTTGTACAACAAAACGTTTTAACACATGATGAGTGTTAGGTTTCTCAGTAGTTCCAGGTAATAATGAGATTCTGCTTGAACTGGGTAATTCTTGGTGTTTGAGTCTTCATCAGCAAACTTGCAACTGTTCCAGCTGAACAAATTGTACATTTTCCTCTGAGCCAGAGGGAAGGGTTTGCAATAGTTGTAGAAAGAAAAAAACATGGACAAAATGGGTTTAATGTGTAAAATCAAACCATGTATCTATGAATATGTGAGAAGACATTGAGAGGAAATACTCATTGCACAGACCACTGAAGGTGCAAGCCAAGCTCATGCAACGCCACCTGATTTATATGAGGAGCTTCCCAAGACAAGAAGTTTTCAAGGTTCTCTTCCCTTGCACTGTCATTCTCAACCCCTCCCTTGCACACAGGCAGGCCAATTACTGGGAGAGCTCAGAAGTTTCTGTCACAACTCCAGCAGTTTCTCAAAACAAGTATCAGCTTAAAAAAGCATGGGAGGTTGAAACGGAAGAAAGCTACAGGGATATAGCTGGAGGGGGAGAAGGGAGGGAGCATCAGTTGTCGACTTCCAAAGCAATTGTGGATATGGATTGCATGGAAGGCTTCTCATCAGCAGGGAGTCTGACAGGTCTATCAGGGGAGAGTTCATCTACTTCTGTAATAGTAGTTATTTGAACAACTAGAGATCGATATAGTTTCTAGGGGAGATGCTGCTATTTATTGGGAAATAAGAGAGAAACACTGGTGAAAGTTTCCTCTCTGTTTCTACAGTAACCACCATCAGAAGGAGTGTGCACGTGTTTCCTGGCTGGGGTTCAAGCCTGGATGGCTGCAGAGCCATGGCAGGCTGTGTGTGTCACCCGCAGACCCCATGGCTTTGCCTTGAACCCCTCAGGGCTCAGGGGTCACACAGTGGGCAGCGAGGGATGGGTTAGCCCCTGGAGGAGCTCACTTGTGAAATAGATTTCAGGTCGGAGTTTGCAGCTGCCTCTGATGGGGTGTTTAGGCAGGGAGCCACTCGTGGGTGCCTGTGGGTGATTCTTGTGGCCCCTGCTGCTGCCAGGCTCTCAGGAGCAGCCCTGAGTGCAGGAGCAGTGTGCTCTGAGCCCAGGAGGCACTCTGTGCCCCAGACCCAGCTCATTCCTGTGCACAAATATCCTGGGGGATGCAGGGTGAGCTTCCTGCAGCAAGGGGGTGAGTCCATCTCCTTCATTGCAGGTGTGACACTCCTGGCTCTTGTGAGGGGGATGTGCAGGGCACTGCTGCCCTCCACCACCTCATCCCACAGGTATCCATCACTTCAAAACAACACTCTTAGGGTGTGGGCACCTCAGGGTCTGATTAAGTCATGATTAGGGAACCAGTAAATGCTTCTGCAAGATGCATCATCAAAGCCAGGCAGAGACACTTCTACTCTGTTAGCAAACACACCTGCAATATCTTTACCTTAAATGAGCTATAAAGTTGTCTGCCTCTCCTTCACTGTTTACTTTGTGCTCCTGTTTTCTGCACATGCTGCAATATTTTGCTCCTTAAGAGGTGTGTGTGATAAGCTCATGAATAACAAATGAGGATTTATGTTTGTGGATTGTGAAATGATATTAACGTGACTATTACTTTTAATCTTTGCTTTTGAATGATGTATTGAGCTGCAGGTAATCCCAGAGGGATGTTATTCAGGGCTGAGCATTGAAAATGTCTCCTTCTTTTGTCTTCCCCCCTATTAAGTGTGGAATTGAATGTAGAAAAGTGAAGGAAGTAGGGCAAACACAGGCTCTCTGATTTAATGCCTTATTTTATAGTCTTAGACCCCTACCAGCTGTATCTTCTGTGGGGAGGAGGGATAAAAAATTGAGACATTCTGAAATTCTAAACAAGCTACCTTTTTGGAGAGAAATTACAAAAGCATCTCCAGCTAAATCTTGATCCCCAGTAATGAACACTGAAATTTGCTGTTTCCAGGAAACTTTCATTCACTTAAAACTCAAACCTTTCTTAATGTTTGGAAAGGAGCAAATGCATTTTCTTTGCAGCTTCTGATTGCTAGAACTGGGAGCTGGACTGAATTTTGCAGCCCAACATTTACAATAATAGTAGACAAAAGCAAAGTGCTTGCAATTCTATTGGAACAAAATTGAATAGACTGTCTCTCCAAATTTACCCTTTTTCAGCTGACTGTCATAGGATGCTATTTCTTTAAGAGGATAGTTTAAAAATGTTCTGCAGGACTGTAAATGTGACAGTAAAAATATGATGTCTGGGATGGCTTCATGCAAATATCCCCCCTCCCTGCAAATATATTTGTAAGTAAACAGAAGATCCTGCTATCTCTTTAAATCCACTGTTCATTTCACAACATCAACAAATGTTGGTTATTATATTTGCATATCACCAATACTGCTGATAACCTCCATTCCTACATTATTTTTGTACCTCTGATGGTAGAACTGGCTAGACAATAAAGGAAATTTGGGGACAGAAGGAGAAATACCTTATTTACTATTTAAATTCTCATTTCTCCTTCAGATACACTTCTAATAAACATATTTCCATGATATCCATCAAAAACAACTCTTCAAACTTACTGGGAATTGTACATGGGGTTTTCACTGGACCTTCTGCAGGCAGCAGCAGATGTGCCCCAGGGAGCAGGGCTGCTCCTGGAGGGGACAGCAGGAGGGTGGCTGCTCCTGGAGAAGGACAGGAGGAGGGTGGCTGCTCCTGGAGGGGACGGCAGGAGGGTGGCTGCTCCTGGATGGGACAGCAGGAGGGTGGCTGCTCCTGGATGGGACAGCAGGAGGGTGACTGCTCCTGGAGAGGGACAGGAGGAGGGTGGCTGCTCCTGGATGGCACAGCAGGAGGGTGACTGCTCCTGGAGGGGACAGCAGGAGGGTGGCTGTTCCTGGAGGGGACAGGAGGAGGGTGGCTGCTCCTAGAAGGGACAGGAGGAGGGTGGCTGCTCCTGGAGAGGGACAGGAGGAGGGTGGCTGCTCCTAGAGGGGGACAGCAGGAGGGTGGCTGCTCCTGGAAGGGGACAGGAGGAAGGTGGCTGCTCCTGGAGGAGGACAAGAGGAGCTGCTCTGCACTGCTGGGGCTGCCACAGGGCTGGGGAGAGCCAGCTGCAAACAGAGTGACCAGTGTGGGTTGGAGCCCCCATCTCTTCCAGAGGCCACTGCTGTCCAGGCTGTGTCACTGCTGTCCAGGCTGTGTCACAGCTGCAGCCTGTGGGCCTTAGGAGGGCACTGGTCAGGACAGCTCCCCTGAGGGATGGAAAGTTCCCATCTTCTCTGGGAACTGCTGGGTGCAGGAGAGCCTTCTGCAGGACAGGTCTGGCTGGGGTCACCGAGCCACAGCCTGCTGTGTCACCTGCTCCTGTCCCCACTGGGGCAGGGCTGCAGAGATGTGCCCAGGTTCTGCTGGTGTCAGCTCCCTGCCTTGCACAGGGTGACGCTGCAAAGCCACCAGTCACTGCTGGAGGGCTGGGCATGGACTCCCACCTCCCCTCCTGAGGGGTCCTCCAGCAAAAACACTGTGGGTAGCTCAGCTGAAGGTGATGCAGGTTTACAAAAAATGGGAAAGCCCACAACACTTGGGAGGCTTGCAGTGGGTAGGACCGGAAATATGGTCCCTGCTATGGGGCTGAGCAGAAATGAAATATCTGTGGCCCAAGGCTGCCTGGGGAGGAGCATGGTCCCCTGTCAGGAGCAGAGTGACTGCAGGTCTGCAGCCCTTGGGTACTCACAGCTCAGGCAGGGTGGATAGGAGGTGAAGGTGAGGTCCCTTTTGTCCTTTCAGACCTTTACTCTGTGAGGCATTTTAAATTTCAGTGGGAATTCTTATTCTCAAAGCTCAGACAGTACTGTCCTTGAAAGCTGGTAGACATAATTATGAGAGGCTTAGAGGGATGGTGAATAGATCATCTTCGCTTCTTGAGTTAATCTTGATATATAATGCATGGCAAATATTGTCTTGTTTCTTTTAAAAACCGTCAGTGAGAGGAAATTCCAGAGACGGGAAATGCAATCTTTCAAAGGATTAAGAGAGAACTAACTAACATGAACCAGATCATTAGCTTTGTATTTTCTGTTCCACCTTCTGATGCCCATATTTCACTCATGAGGATGAGTTGGAATGACTCCAAAAACTAAGTGGAAATTAATTTCTCAAAGGCTGATCTGAAAGTTAAAATGCATTTCAAAATCACTTGCTTTACAGATCCCATCCATTTGCCCTGAAGAAAGAAAAAAAAATAATGCTTTATGTAGCAACACAAAGTACAAGTTGAAATGAATCTGGGTGAGGCACTGCAGGAGGTTCAGGGGGAGGCAGCCAGTGATCAGGGCTGCTGTGAAATGTTGTTTAACAGGTTTGAAAGGGATGCTTAAAGCAGAGGATTTTTTAAGGAAGCTGGGAGGATGATGCAAGGAGGATTGTACACACTGCAGTTTCCCCTGAAATGTTAAGATATCAGAATTAGGTTTTTGAGGGCATTCCCTATATTATGAAACCTACATTACAGAAAAATCAGAAAAAAAAAATCAAAGGTTTGATTTTATTTTCAACATCATGTTCTGAAATGCACACCATTTAAGAAGCTATTTTCCAATTGAGACTAATACTGATAAAATGTTAAAATTCTTTTCTTCCTCTAAAGCGTGATTTTTATGATGCATAAATTGTAATCTTTCTAAAATAGTAAATCTATGGAAGGTTTAATTGCTGCAAGGTTAATTTTCTTTTTGTGACAAAAAACTGCATTGCAGAAGGCTCCACAGATCTCTTTTGCAACTGGCTTTAACATGAGCATTTTCCATTTTATTTCCATTGCAAATAAAAAAAGAGAGAGGTAATTAATAGGGAGTTCTAACTCTGTTAGAAACATTCTCTTCTGAACATATCTGAGCTCCAAATAAACACAGCAGAGCTGGGAGAAAAGTAGGGCTGTAGTGAGGTCTGATTCTAGGCTCAGCCTCAAATAAAGTCCCTCATTTTCAAGCTGAGAAATAAAGGGTAAAACAGTGGTGCTTTGAGTTATGAATGCACTTCAGATCTTTGCTGAACTATGACACGAGGCTAACAATGATAAATACTGTGAAAGTGATTAAAGCACAGAAATGCATTTGTGTTGCTAATATTAGGTAATTCAAGTCCTTGCATCCTTCCCAGCTGTTATTACAGAGAGGTAAGAGGAACCACAGTGACATTGATACCTTCATTTCCAGAAGTGCTGAAAAGCCTCTTCTGCCACTCTTTTCCATGAAACTCTTTTCCATTACGCTGAGCATCTTCAGGCAGTCCCAGGGCAGCAGAACAGTGGCACAATTCAGATGGTTTCAGATCCATCCTGCAGAGCAGTTTGGAAGGGATTTCTCTTGGCATGGCATAGGGAAGAAAGGATCAAGTGCTGCAAATAAGGTATGAATCATTTAATCCTGACACTTTGTACTGTGATTCACATTGCAAGTGAAAGTATGCCTTGGGGTAAATAAAATGCTGACTCTGCAGCAGGAAGTGTCAAAATCAGTGTGGATTTTAATAGCACTGGATGTTAGCACTGACATTTCAGTGTGACTGACTGGGGAGATGAGTTACCACGTGCCAATCTAACTGAGAAAAATGCCCACTAAATCAGAGCTAAAGACTGAGTGGGTGTGACTGGTTCCTTCCTGCCCTGGGGAAGCACCAGGGAGCAAGAAGGAAAGCTGGCCAAACTCTCTGGAGGAATTCTTTGCACCATTGCAGAACTGAGGTTTCCAGAGCTGCTGTGTAAACTTCTTTCTTAATGTTTAACCTCATTTGAAAAATAAAATGCAGTAGCCATGAAAAAATCCCCTTTTTTCCACTCTTCAAATGGGTATTTTCATCCTGCTCAACCTATTTGCACTGAGTTAAAGCCATAATTGCTAATGCTGCTTTTGGTTCAGTGTTATTCTGGACAAATTAAGGCAATTATCTAGCTCACAAATATATGTAAAACTCTCTGGTACTCTCTGTAATTGCCCTTGAAGTTCAAATGCCTGATGTTTAATATGGCCTGTCCCATTAAGTATTGTTCCAAGTAAAATCAATGGTAAAAGTCCCAGTGACCTCAGGGATGAAGGTTCACACCCTTAGATTTGGTTCATTTTAGTTCAGAGACAGATTTCGTTTCCTTTTAATTCACTAGGTGGTAGCAGTGTACAAATTGTGTTGTGTGGGTTTAGGTTTTTTTTAAACCTTAGTTCTAATCAGGATTGTTCTAATTCTAATTGCTTCAGGACCTTCCTTCAATTCCCAACCCATCATTTATTAGTCTTGCACTGAGTTCTTGAGGGGAAAGGAGACAAAAGGTTTTAAATACCCTTCTGAAGGGATGCCAAAACTTGTGCCATCCTGCAGATGTTTTCTTGCGATGGCAGAAGTCACACTGTGTTGGAAGAGAGCATTGCTGGTCAGACAATGACATCAAGGCTGAGCTTAAACACTTTCATCCAGCCATCATATGCAAAAAGAAGAGCAAAACATCAAATCTTCACTGGTTCTGTGTCCCTTCCACCAGTTTTTACTGAATCCCCTGCAATGTGTCAGGCAATGTGATTAAATGAATGTCCATTATTATTGCAGTCAGTCCTGGGAAAGCCACAGTGTTCAGCAAGGGGTAATCTATCTGACAATAGGCAAGAGGACTTGGGCATCCAAACTACTAATCTAGGTAGGGTTCCTGCTGAGTGTAATCCATATTTTTCAGCAGTGGATGTGCAGATTAATGAGAAGCTGTCATTTGGAACAGATGTTGCTGTTTTGTTCACTTTTATCACTGCACATTCTGGGATTAACCTCCTGATCTGCATGTTGCTACATGAGCATTAACCGTTTCTTGGGAGATACAAAGGAAGGATTTACAAACCCCCCTGTGCAGTCTTTTTCCAGAAATTGATTTCAGACAGGCAGGTATAACCTGTGACACTTCACCACGACCCTGCCCTGTCTTTTCAGTGACCATGGCCAGCCCAGGGTAGTGCCCTGAGGGAGTCGGTGACACCAATGTGCCACTGAAAGGCTCCTTCCTGCCAAAGTGCTCCTCAGCATCTCTCCAGAGTGTCTGTGTGCTCCTGGCTCCTCACCTACCACTGCTCATCCCTTCTTTCACAGTTTGCTGTGCTGCTCAGGATCTTCTGGGGGCTGGGGTGCATTACAGCACCAGCTTTACCCAAAGCTAGCTCCAGAAAAGGGGCTGTGCTGCTGTGGGTTATCTCTAGTTTGGGATCACAGCTCATCAAGCACACAGGGGGCTCCTCTCCAGGGCTGTCTGATCCTGCCCCTCTCTGTCTGAACAGCCCTGGCCAAGGGTAACTGCCTCACCCAAGGCAGCAACTTGAAACTAGATCAGCATTTTTGGAAAATATGCAGCTCTACATTTCATCCCTAGTGTTCTACTGCAATAGATTAGGGATGGAGGAGGAATCATGGGAATTTGAAGGGCTCTATCAGAGACACATTTTTAGCCTAAAAACGTGTGATGCTAAGTAAGATGAAGATATTTATGTACTGATAGATAATGGCCAGAAGTAGCAGAGATATGATGAATGCAATCCTCCAGTGAGCAGCAAGCACCAGCTGTAGTTATCCAATATCTCTGTCTGATCCTAGTGGGATGCAGATAGGAGCCTTATCACGAAGTAAAACAGAGTCCTGACTGAATCAGACAGGCTGACACTGGCATCACTTTGCAGAAGTTGCTCTATATAAAGCTTGCAGCAAATGTTATTTTCTGGTAGTACAATGAAATAAATCCAGGGGACATTTGCAGGAGAGCTTTCAGAATTCCTCCAGGCAATGACTGTGGAAGAGACACTGTAATATAAGCACACTCTTGCTTTGTGCAAAGCACGGTGAGACAGGCAGAATTAACATTGATGGGAGAAGGAACACTCAGGTTTCATCAAGATGTTTAAATATCTGATGTCATTTTGCCAATTTGAGTAACTAAGTGGCAGGAATATACTGGATTTTGTATGTTATTTTTGGCAGCAAATGAGATACTGAATTTTTAAATGCTCATGCAAATGCAACAACAACAAAAAAGTCGTTGTAAATAGATGTTATACCTTAATGAAATGTTCGTTTTCTAAGTCTTTGTATAATAGCTTGGGTAATATAAAACTTTAATAGTGCCACAAAATAATCCTAAAATATATGATAGAGACGATGATGAAACAAGACAGACAAGATCAGATTTCTATTTTCTTTTGGTCCTTGTTATTTCATAATTGCTAACAAAACTTTCAGAATAAAGGTCTCAATCTAAAACTTCAGCAAGGAAATGATTCACACCTGGAAAGTAGCAAACAAAATCTTCCAGTTCATGTTGCAAAGATGTGAATGAAGGAAAGCAGGGTATATGCTGATTCTGTGTCATCTCATCCTACAGCTATCACTTAGGAATTAATAAAACATACAAGGCTCTGGTGCAGCTCCATCCCTGCTGGCTGCTGCTCTGGTGATACATTGCAATAATATGCCAGTGATAATATTCCAGTAATAAATGATGGCAATATCCCATCAGATCCTCATCACTCCAGTGATGCACTGTGCCCATCCATCAGCAGGCAATGGAGTTTAGGCATTAGTGGAAGAGGCAAATTTCATTGAACATGCTCTGAACACAGGGTTTGACATAATGCAGCTTATGGGATATGGGATGGAGCAGGGACTGCACATGGAGTGTCTACTGCAGAAATGGGCTCTTCTTACTCTTTGAATACTTAAAATCTAAAGGGAATGTGAGTGTGCAAACCATCATAGAATAGGATCACAGGTTCATTTAGGCTGGAGAAGATTCCTAAAACCATGGAGTGGTGGAACTGCTTGGGAATTAGCTCTCCAGGTTTTCACCATCCTGCACTGCCATGTGTTGGGTGATTGTCTCTTTGGAGCATTAATACAGCAAAATGATGTGTAGGGCCCTGGCATGATAGGCCAGGGTCAGGGGGCTTTCAATTAATTTGTGTCTGCTTCTCAGCCTGCTTCTAAGACAGTGATTACTGCCAGAGGGCCTGTAAACTATTTTGGGAGTGCCAACCAAGTCTTCTGCAATAATGGTGTGATATTACACCTATTACACCTGACACGCATGTAGATGGACGAGTAATTGGAGGGAAAAATTAGAGATACTTCTCATCCCTAATTATTCTTTATTTCTTTTATTTGGCAGCTGTCTTCATGGGAAGCTTATACAGATGCAAATCATCACAGCAGTGACATTTCCTCTGGAGCCTTCTCAGATGACATAATTCATAGAAAACTCTCCAGTGAGATTCCCTGAAGAACTGATGCATCCCAGCTCCCAAACAGTGATGTGAGTTTGGGAAGTCATGCTGAATCACCTGCCCACAAGCAGGTTTAAGCAGAAGGGAAGATTTTACTTTGGAAGCCCAAGCAGCAATACCAAGAGGGTTGAGGGAAGAGACTCCATTTTGGGTAGCAAAGTGCAGTTTCAGATGTTCAGTTTTGATGACAACAGACCAGAGAATTAAGCAATGCACTTTAAAGATTTTTCTTAGCCTTTCTGATACTGAATTTCTCCAGAGGAATTCAGTACCAGCCAGCTCTGTGATCAATAAGTATGCTATTGATGGAGAGCAAGGGAAGGACTTACAGAATCATTAAAGGTCAGCTGACTTGTCCCTAAAGCTCACATGCTCAGCATCTGTTTCCCTCTTAGGAGTCACAGACTGAGGCACTGAAACACACCCAGGAAAGAGGTTAGATTTCATATGGCTGGCTGAAATTTGTATCTCCCAGCACTGAAGAATATTAATTTCTAGGGGCTGGTCATGAGGAATCAAATTAGTTACTTCTGCTTCTGCTGTTCTTTGATGCAAAACAAGTAAGATTGTTCTATTTGAGTTCAAATAAAAAACCCAAGCCAAGTACAGCATCAGTCACAAAACTTGGAGCACTACAGTTTGATCACCCAAAATGCTGCTATTGTAAATTTGGTTCAGCTGCAAAGACTGCATCTTTTAGTACATTGTAAATAAACTTTTCAGGATACTGTTGCAAGAGTCAATGCCACATGCTGTAAAAAAAGCAATTAAAAGAAAAGGAAGTCAGGAGAGGTGAGGATCTCCAAGTGGAATATACATGTTGTAACCCTGAGAGCACTAAGAGCCACAGGGGCAAACTGCTGGGCTTGGAACATTTTGTCTGCTTTGTTTCCTTCCTGGAGTGATAGTGGGACAATAGCCTGAGATGGGAAAAATATCCACCTCTGATATAAAGATTGTTAGTGATGAAAACTGTTACAACCTTCATGGAATGATTCCTCTACTGAGGAAGCACCATTGTTAGCAGCTTGAAATATATATCTGGAACATACAAAATTTAGGTTGCCTAAAGTTGAAGCAATTTTGGTTCTACCACAGATTTCCTTGTTCAGCAGAGGTTTCTGCTTTCTGGTGGCTTTTACCTTTCCAGTTATTTACTCTACAGCCAAGTTATTATGTGCCTTTCTATTCTGTTTGACCTTTAGTACACCTATTGATTTATTTTCTTTTAAACTTCCCAAGTCCATGGTTTTATTTTGTCAGCTGTATAGCAATGTTTTCCTGAAGCCTTGATGTATTTGTTAAATGCTCTTCCTAAGTGAACTAGGCTAATAATCTCCCTAAGATTACCTTCAGCAGATATATTTTCCATCCTTGATCAGCATTAACAGTACCATGCACCTTCCAGTCTTTGTTAATTGAATTAAATATGAGCTTTTCCTTTGTTGTCCCATACTGAACTCAGCTTGTCAGGCTCTGTTGTCTCAGCCACCTTGCCTGTACTTTTTAATGAACTAACAAGGAACTAGCATTTTCAAAGTTTTCTGGAATTCTGTCCTGTCCATGAGTTACTGAAAAATGAACATTACCTGCCAAAAAAGCTTCGCAGCCAGCTGTGTTAAAATTTCTCAATGCAAATTACCCAGAACTTCTGATTTAAGTATGTCTAACTACAGTAGCTGTTGATTAATATCCTCTTTAGTTACAGTAGGAATAGAAAGTATATTACCATCATCATCTAACAAATACTTCATCCTTTCCTGCAAATACAGAATAGACATTTTTATTGATTTTTTTTTGCATTGTTGCTAAATAAAAAAGAAATATCTGTTGTTTCTGTTTGGGAACAGACCCATCGGTCTCTTTCAAGTGGGTTTTTTTCCACTCCAGAAATGTTTTGCAAAAACTGTTCCCTTATTAATGTCCTCAATGACACATTTTTGTTTTTGTTGTCAATTATCTATCCTCTTTTACTATTTCATTTGTCTTTTTTGTCCTTATTGGTAAGACTTACTTTCATGGCTGCATTCACTTCCTACTGCAGAGGTTTTTGATTTATTATGCTGAGTTTATTCTGTTGTGTTTTTACACAGATACAGCCTTCCTTCTCCTGTTAAAATAAGACATCCTTAAGTTGTTCTTACAAAACTCTCATATTTTCTGCCTTATTTCCTTCTTCCAGTTGATCATGCTCATAATGCTTTTTGGATTTAAAAAGCCAACTTTCTTAAGGTACCACTGTATTCTGTGCTGGTTCAAACTTCATTTTCCTTGCATATAGCAATATTAGTTGAATTATTACCCCTCATATGTCAATAATGAAGCCAAGATTGGTACTTGGTGTAGGTATTTCCCCTTTATTCAAGACCACATCAAAGCTAGGCAAGAATTACACATAAAACTGATTCATTCACTCCTAGCACTGAAGTATTCCTTTCTGGGAAAGGTTCCTCATCTTTCCTCTGGGAAAGACCTGGCTGCAGAGTTAAGCCAGGAGAAATGCCAGCCTCACCAGAGGAGTTTTATAGCTCCCTGTGGGATATGGCAAATCACTCCAGCTGGGCCCAGGCACAAATTCCCCCTCCCTCCTCCTTCCCCCATGGCAGGGTTCCCTGGCAGTGCCTGAAATGAGGACAGGCAGCTGTGAGGTGTCCTCTGCCAAGGCAAAGAACATTAACTCTCCTCTGATCACCCGTCTGATGGGGGATGCAGGGCTTGGGAAGGAATTATGCTCCACACATGGGTTCTACCCCAAGGTTGCCTGGTGTCAAGGGAAGGATCTCCTCAGAATTCTGCACTGGGCTGGCTTCCAGTCTGTGCTTATGGTGGAGATAAAGGATCAGAGCTTGGCTTTCTAGAGGGCTGCATGGTGCATGGTTTCCTGCAGCTACTCACTCAGCTGCTGGCCAGGAGCACAACCTGCTTTAAGGATTTGTATCTGTGTGGAGCAGGTTTGGGCTCTTGCTCTTTTGAGGGAGAGAAGGAGCTGATCCCCATTTCCCCCTCTCCTTGTGGCCCAATATTATGACTGAACAAAACCCCTGTTCAGTCTGGGACCCTGGACTAAAACATCTCCACGTTGTTTTCCTGCCTTGCACTCATTGCTGCTGTAATTGAAGCTGGTTAATGTGCAGTGGCTTCGTTAGGTGGTTAACAGACCCAATTAGGGCTGAGTTCAATATCTGTTCTGTTGCTTTGCAAGGACCAAACTGGCTTACATCTTAACTGATTAGAGAGAAAAAAAAATCTTTCAGCAGTTCTTTCCCAGTGCATTATCTCCTCTGTCTCTGGAAGTGCTTGGATTTATTTGTGTGTCCTCAGCAGCAAGGCAAACACACAGAGGGGCTGCCCAGTCCCTTCTCTGTGGGACAGTGAGTCCTGTCACCCCTGGGGTCACATCCCCAGCCCTCCCAGCCCTGCTGGGTTGAAGGAACACAGGTCCCCTGACCCCTGGGCTGAAGGAACACAGGTCCCCTGACCCCTGGGCTGAAGGAACACAGGTCCCCTGACCCCTGGGCTGATGGAACACAGGTCTCCTGCTCTCTGGCAGCAGTTCACTGGTCCCTGGGCTGATGGAACACAGGTCTCCTGACCCCTGGCAGTGGCTCATGGTCCCTAGGCTGATGGAACACAGGTCTCCTGACCCCTGGCAGTGGCTCACTGGTCCCTAGGCTGAAGGAACACAGGTCTCCTGACCCCTGGCAGTGGCTCAGTGCTCCCCAGAGCTGCCCCTGGGTCACAGTGTGCACAGCTCTGTGCTCCCCTCTGTGTGGTGCGGGGTCCTTCTCTGCTCACCCTGCTCAACAGGAACATCCCAGCCCACTTAAAGTGTGAACCCAGGCTGAGCATTCAAATATGTCAAAAATATTAACAAAGATTCTCTATAGCTGCTCTTCCCCTCTCTTCAGAAAAAAAAAAAAAAAAAAAGAAAAAGAAAAAAAAAAGGAAAAGAAATTCTTTCTATTTTGGAGCTTAGACTCTAGGCTTAAATAGTACATATACATGAACTTTCACCATGTGATTCTGTACTTTATAAAACCATGGCAAAGAAAATATACTGATTTCTTGCCAGGTTCCTCCCCCTCAGTCCTGCTCCTGACACTGGGAGCTTGTTGTAGAGCCAGGAATATTCCATCCTTACAGCTAAGCTTTGACAGTAGCTTCCTTTTGTGATTGCAAGTGAGCCATAAAAGGGAAAAAAAAACCCAACAACAAAAAACCAGGAAGAGTTACAGCAAATTAATAAGTCTGTTTTGCTGAATATGTTATTTCTATTAAAATTTTAAAAGAGTTTTAAGTGACAGTAAATGTGGTCTTATTTTAGAATGGTTTCCATAACACTACACAACAGTTGCCAATGGCACTTATGCCTTGTCGTGCATACACACAGTTATTTAGCTGACAACAGTGTTTAAGCTATTAAACCAGATAATATTGCAACTGTTATGCAATGGTAAAGCTCTCACTTGAAAGAAGTATTTGGGCTTTTTAGCTGAAAGTTGACTTTTCTTCCATATTCATTTATATTTGCTTTATTAGAAATGTATAATTTAATGTAATATTCAAGGCCCTTAGGGTATACACTCAGTTACCTATAAAACATTCATGCACATTGAACACTTTTTTGGTGCCAGTTCTTGGCTTTGTACATCTGCTGTACAATACTGAGTATTCTAACTAACAACATGCCACTGCCTTAATTGAGTTTAGGTGTTCGAGTCATTTATTTAAATTTAGTAGTGTGAATAATTTATTTCAATTTACATTTTAATTATTTTACCCACTTTTTTGGGAGTAACCTCATTTTCTAGCTTCTAAAAAAATAATCGGCATATGTTTACTGCAGCAACATTCACACTTACTAAATTCTCTGAGAAGTTTAGTTCCAAACTGAGAAATACTAATGAATTATTCATACTCCAGGCACTAGCTGGAGTTGAGTAAGGATGTCCAGATCTAAAAGAGACCTGGCCTTCTAGAACCCAGCATTCCCTAAAGCTCCCTGACATTTGTTCACCTGCTATGGCAAGTTGGACTAAGCTGCATTTAAGTATGGTAAAATGTGGATATTTCTGCTGTCCATATGGATTTATATGTTGCTTTTATTATTATTCTTATATATTATTGTCTGTAATTGACCAGTTTATTGGGGCATCATATATGGTATGGAGTTCCTTTTGCTCTCTTTCCTATGTAAGTAACAGATAGTAAGGTCTGAGACAGGCATTCCATTACATTTTCCTGTATTTAGGGCTCTCACAAGTGAGGAAATGGAACTCAAACATCTCATCTGTGGCACTCTCAGACATTCCCCAGTGTGCCCAGAGCTCCAGTGGGATTGCTTGGGAGTCTGCTGGGAGAACTGCAAGGAAATCCAAACTCTAAGGATTTATGTCCTCAGAAAGAAATGGGGGATTTGCTGGAAAACCAGCAGCAGTTTAGAAAGCATTATTTATTTATTTGTTTATTTAGCTAATTGCTCATTCTCTGAAAAATTTGCTTGCTTTAAAGTTGGAATTTTAGAGGGGTTTAAGATCTGCAAATATACCCAGTGCCTGAATCCAGCTCTTACAGAACATCTCTGTCACTGGCACTTGCCTGCAGAGGTTTCAGAGTGCTAACAGGACAATCACTGTCCCTATTTTGTAGTTTTATAACCAGAAAAAGATGCCTTCAACAAAGAGCAATGAAAATCACTCAGCATTAAACATGTGAGGAGTTTTTCCTTGGTGGCTGAGTCAATTTGCCACCACTGCTGTGTGCAGACATGCACCTACATATGCACCTGTGACTCCTGGGTTGTCTCTTTTTTTAGAATGATCCTTTCCAAATACAAGGTAAGCACAGGCAGAAATATATGCATTGTTTCCAGCCTGGATGTTTTTACTGCTTGGATTTCTGCATATAGCTACATTTGTATTATTCACACTGTCTCTTTAGACTCATGCATATCTTTTCACACACACAAGTGTGCCCTGAGATGTTACAATCTCTTTTACCTGTCGATCTATAGCTATATAAATGTTTCTCCAGGTAATAAATTTCACCACATTTTACTTTAAAATGTAATTTTTTCCAAATTCACTTTTACTGCTAAATATAGTCCATAATGGCCTGTCCATAAATGAACACCTTGAGAATGGAAAGCGGTAAGCAGAAAATATTCTTAATAATAAAAATCTTTAGTTACAACAAACTACATGCATATCTTTGTTTTGAATACCAATGGAGATGCTACTCAAAGTATTTTTTTATTTCAGCTGTAAAAACCCCTTCAGCTGAGCAGAAGTTGGATGCAGAGGGTTCTGGGGAGTGACTCGGGGAGTTGTGATTCTGATGTGGTGATGTTTTGGCCAAGACCATGAACTGGAGCTTTCCAGAGTTAAATCCATGGTCTGCAGCACCAGCCAAGGTGGTGTCAGTGCTGCTGGGCCTCAGGGGGCTTCTCTGCTTCAGAGGGGACACAGAATCCCTGTGGAATTGTCCAGTTCTGTGCAGGGGAAGGTCTGACGTGGGTGGCTGTGGGGTGCAGTGGTTCCCCTGCTCCACACTCTGCACATTCCAGCTGGAGCTGGGATCAGCTGAGCAGATGGTTCAGCCCTTGTTGGACCAGAGCCATCCCGGTGCTGCACTTGGGGAAGGAGCTGGGGAATGGCTGTGACAGGCACAAGGCTGAGCTCCCTTAGAAGGAGCTGTCCCAGGGCCACTGCAGGCAGTGGGGACAGGGACAGGGAGGGGAGCCCCTGGCTGGGGCTGGGGGCAGCTGCCCCAGGCACTGGGACACAGGGAGGGGACTTCACATGCCAGGGGTGCAGCGCTGGGCTGGAACCAACAGGCAGCAGAGCAGGGAGGTGTCACACCTGGAGATGAGCTCCAGGGACCACGGGCTGCTGCAAATCCACTGCATGACAAATTCTGCCCCCGAGCCATCTTTAACTATTCAATCCTCAGCCGACAGTCTCACTAACACAGGGATTTTTTCTCATTCAGACCTGTACAAACCCTGTCCTAAAACACTGCAGATTTTGTAGTAATGCTGGTGTGCCAGGAAAAGCTCCTGGTGAGCTGGTGAATGTGCAATATACACAGCTTACTCTGTTACAAACCTGCATGTGGCCTGGAAGTAATAAAATTAAAATACAATAAATACAAGTAATACAATTAAAATAATTTTTGGACAACATGACCTCTGTTTTGAAGGTCAAAGACCTTCCTAAAAGCTAGATAGAATACAAGCAAAAGGTGGAAAACTAGAATCAGTTGGTGAAAACAGAAAAAAAAAAAGGAAAATCACTTTTTTCCACACAAAATATTTATAATTTGTTTGAAAAATGGTTCAAATATTTTGGCATTTTGTGGGCAACTCTGAGACTAATAGTTCTTTGTCCCATTGCACTCACTATCCAATACTGCATATAGACAATAAATTTTCAAGAGGGAAGATGAAGACTGATGGACATAACTGAAAACAGTTTTGGCCTTGTTTGACTGTGAAAGGCTTTTCAGGGGCAGATTTATTTGAGAAAGGGACTTATTTGATGGCTCTGAACCTACCCCCTCTGCTCACCTTTGTGCTGCAGGCACAGTGGATATGCTGGTAGAAGTCTCATGCCATACTTTCCCCCTAAGCCTCCACTGCTGGAAACAGGATATTAAATGCTTGGCAATAAAGCAGTTTCTGCTTGTTGTTCAGTAACCTTGTAGCCTTCAGCTCTGCTCGAAAATCTTACAGGAGCCGAGGAGCCAAGCAGGAATCAATGATTTGTATCAGGGAGGTAGGAGGATATTAAAGATACACCGGAGGAAACAAAAAAAGAGGCCAACCTTGGAGCAGCCAAATGGGTAGAGACCCTTTGGTTCAGCTCCTAGCCCTCATTACTTGTCCCTTCCTGTGGCTGAATTTAATCTTACATGGTTCTGGGCAGCCCCTCCTCTGGCACTGCAGGCTGGCTTTAAACCTGATGAGTGGCTTTTGTGCTGAGGCTCTGCTGGGCAGGGAGTTTAGCTGGGGAGGGAGATGAGGCAGGGGGGAAACAGCACTGCTTCTCCATCTGGGCTCTGGTGGGGCCTCTGGCAGGGCACCTCAGCCATGGGAGGCACTGACAGAGCTGAGGAAAGCAGAGGTTTCTTCCCACACCTTCATTATTAGTCCACCCTCTAATTGAGGGCTGCATATATCACCTCCTGGTGATGTCCAGGAGGAGCTGTGCTGCTGATCCTGATGGGAGAGAGGGAGGCTGCAGGTGAGGGGCAGGGAGTGAGGCCAGATGAATGCTGAGCTGCAGGCAAATGCAGGTCTCTGAAGGTGTCTAAAGGTGTCTGCAGGTGTCTCGGGTGCTGCTGGAGGTGCCAGACAGGAGCAGGGCTTGCTACTCCTCCCCTCTTGCTCAGCCACTCTAATGGCCTCCCCTGCCTTCTCTATTCCTTCCTCATCTCTTAATAAAAAGTGTTCAGACTTTTCTTAAACTTGTAACACCCAGAGAGTTGTCCCTGCAGAACGAGCTGTGCCCTTTGGCCTCTGTTTTTCATTGAATGGTCAAAGCTGCAGTGCAGGACTGGATGCTGGCCAGCCAGCTCTCATTGTAGCTAACATCCCAGAGGGCCTGGGGATCAATCCTCACACAGACAGAACAATTCTCCTCTTCAGGGGTGCAGCTTTCTGTATCTCCTCTGGAGCTGACTCAGCTGGCTCACACAAGGACCGTCCTTTGAGCAGCCAGGTGAGGTCAGGATTGGATGCCTGGAGGGTCTGTCAGGTACATTTGGCAAGTGAGGAAGGCCAGGTTGTGAGTACAGGAATCAAAATACATTTCAAAGTCCCCAGTGAAGGAGACAGGCAGGTTTGGGATGTGCCTGGTGCAGCTCTCAGGCAGAGGGAGAGCAGTGGGGCTCAGGCCATGGGCACTGCTATGGTGCCAGGGCTGCAAGGAAATGAAATGTGTGTGTGTTTTGCTTTTCCTCTGAAGTACATAACTCACTGAGAAGTCTTCAGGGAGCCTTACTGTTTACAGATTCTGAGTCAGGGAAGAATTACCTTGTTTTTCTGAGCACAGTGGATCAAGTGAGTCAGATGAGTTTGGCCAGAGGATATAACACCCATGATGCCTTTCTGGAAGGGCAGAGGAGAGCAAGCTGAGAGACTGCAATTCCAAACTGGAAGGAAGAGGAGGTCCAGGACCTCATGCTGGTCTCTGAGAGCTCACAGCAGAGAGCTGTGAGGACACTGAGCCATGATGATTTGGGGACCACCATGACACAGAACTCTGAAGGGCTGGATCTGGTCCCAGTTACAGCAGTGCAATCCCAGAACAGCCTGTTCATTGTGAGATGTGGTGAAGAACCAACAGGACACATCCAGCCTCCATGTGCAGTCACCCCTCCATCTCTCCCTGAATCCCCTTGGTGAAGCCTTTCCACACTCCTGAACATGCAGGGCTGTCCCCAGCCCTTCTGCAGCTGAAGGGCCACCAAAGGCCCCTGGGGTGATGGCGGCTCCTTCTGCACAGAGCATCTCTCACCTGATCTGAAATGTGTTGTTATCATATTTCTAGAGTCCCATACCTTCTTGGTGATTTTCTTGTAGGCAGCTCCTTACAGCCTGCAGATTGTTCCTTCTCTGTCAGGGTTCCTTCAAGGCTCTCCCTGACTGGCCAACCCACCCCCTTTTTATCCCAGTTATCTTCATTAACCACAGCTGCAGCACAATTAGAACAACTGGGACTTATCAGGGCAAGGCCACTTACACAATACATATATTTTACTATGACTCACAGGCACCTATAGAAATGAGCACTCATTCTTGTGTATCACCATAAAATCCATCTGGAATGCTTGATTCTTCCCAATTAAATTCCAAGCTTCCAGATGAGTCCAAGTGTAATATAAGAATCTTTAACTAATTCTGAGCATTCTTCTGGCCCTAGCAGAAGGCTGGGAGAGAGGATCAGTGCTGTTAAGTCCCTCTGCTGTGCTCTCCTAAGAAATGCCACAGCCTTCAGCCCCACCTGGCATTATTGCCATTGTTGTCCTTTAGGGGTTGATGCTAATGACGACTGAAAGAGTTTAATGAGCATGTGCCTTGAATAAGCTCTTTATACCTTATAAAATAATTACATTTTATTGAAAATTCCACAGGGCCAAGCTCACAGAAGCAGTCAGGGGTGCCAATTTAATAGGATATGGTACAGTGCTTTACTCAAATAAGGCCAGATCCTTCAGAAGTTCACCTTCATGGCCACAAAGGACAGCAGGGCCTCCTGAGCACAGGATACCTGCTGTTATCCACCCTGGGGCTCTGGGGAAAGGCAGGATCACAAAACACCTCTGAAATGGAGTGGTGCTGTTTGGTGAGAGGAATAGGATTTGTGTTCTAACAGCACAGAGACACCTGGTGATCCCTGATGAAAGGTGGCTTGTCAATAGCCTGTTAAATCTTCTTTAAATAGGAATGGTGAGCTCTTTTCCCAGTCCTTCCATCCAGCACAGATCAAAATTGTTGACCTATTAAGGAAAGAAAGACATTCCCAAAGGAATGCCTTGTGGTGTCTTCTGGGATGCAGTGAGGCCTCTGCCTTTAACAACACACAGCAGTGGAAGCTCTTAATGGGGCTATGGAAAGTTCTTAAATAGGAAGGAATGACAAAGAGCCTATTGAAACTGGGTAGGGTAAGTTTCTCATCATGTAAGCATTTTGTAAGAGGAAATGGCTGAATGACTCACAGATAAATTGCTTGTAATACATTTCATTAGAAAATGAAAATTTGTAAATTTATTTTTCATCTTTAAACAAAATGCTTCCATAACTATCACTGAGGAAATATGAAGTGGCCAGCAACACAACAGAAATATTCTTTGGATCTGCACTGAATACAAGAAAGCTCAAACAAAATACTCCCATAATGTGCTTTGAATGTTATCAAATACATTTTCTGGATGAAATTTAAACCCTTGTAAAAACTTTTTCAACCAGTGCCAGTTTTTAAATATTATATTATTTATACTGCAAAAATACTTAAGAATCTCTTAATGTCAAGACCAGACCTTTCAACAAAACCTGTTTTTTTTTTTTTTCCACTAATGGACCCATGGAAACTCTTTTCAAAATATTCACTAGATGTGTGCAAGACCTGTGTGTCAGGGACTGCAAGGACCAGGGGTCAGTGAGCATCCTTGCTGCCCATGGCTCTCAAGGCAGGGAGTCTGCAGCTACTGATGAGATCTGAGCTGCAGCCTGGACCAAAAAAAAAAACAAGGGAAGACTTCAGCATCCAGATCCCAAAATCTGTTGGTGGCAAAATTCTGAATTTTGTGTTAACACAAAATCAATGCAGAAAATCTGAGTGCTTTAGAAATGTGAAATTCTGGGTTATTTTTTCTCTGTTTCATGGTTTCTGAGTCCTTGCAGCAGACTACTGCCATGTTTTCCAGTTTTTTCTCTGTTACTGTGGTGGTTAACAGTATTTTAAAATGCCATATGCCTGAATAATTATCAAATTCCTGGTTTTCCTGTGACACCTCCAGGCTCCTGTCCACGGCTGCTCATTCCTGCTCAGCCCACCAGAGCTTCTGAGCCTGCAGCTGAGGAACACTCCCTGTATAATTGCTTAAACTCTTGGCACAAGTGCAGGGTGGGATGAAAAGTAGGGAATTTTCCAGACTGGGTCCACTTCAAGGAGAACAGAGTGGCTGAAGAACAGAGAGCAGAGCCTGTGAAGATGCATTTCTGGAGGTTTCACCCATCCCTCTTCTGCAGCAGGTTATGGGACCATCACAGTTCCCTGCAGGCTTCTGCCCAGTTGTATTTATATTTGTCAGGAGGAATCCAGCCCTGATGGGGAGAAATGTCCAGCACAGTCACACATTTTACCCAGTGTAGTTGTGCCTGTTCAAGGTAAATGAACAGCAGAGAAGGTGGCAAGAAGTTAAAAAGGTGAAAAGAAGAAAGGTTTTTTTTTTTAAAAAAACCACCAAACCTGTTTGAGCAAAGCAAGGTCCAAGCACTTCCCATGTTTGACCCCTACAACAGAGAGCCAAAATAAACCAAGGGAGGGCACTGAGGGTGTCACCCTGTGTGCAGGGACATCTGCCAAGGGCAGTCACTCGTGGAGCACTGAGGTGGAGCTGTGTCCAGGCTCTGGAGCCAGCCCCTCCAAACGTGTGTGTTCAGTGCCAGGGGTTACACTCTGGTGTCTGTCTGCAGTTTATAATGAAATAATTTCATTAGGCAGGTGTGAGGTGTGAGGTAAATGTACAGTGTAATCCTGTATAACACAATCATCATCACATTTTGATTCCCCTGCCCATCACCTTCCACATTTATCTTCAGAGACCTCTTAATGAAACAGCTGCTTAGATTTAATTAAACAACAGCATTATATAAACAAGTTCTTTTGTTTTGTGTGCTGAACAGGGCATTCATCTTCAAAAGCTTTTCTGCCAGAGCTGGCCTGGCTGCCCCTTGACTTGTCTCTACTCCAATTACCACTCCAGTTTAGCTGATTAATTTGTAGCCACTGGCAAACATGCACAGTTGGCAGGACATCATTCCGTTTCAGTGACAAGCACTATAAAAAGATCATTATTTTCATTAGCATAAATAACTGCATGTTGATAGAACTCTGCTTTCTGAAAATAGGTTAAAGTCTTAACTGGCTATGTCTTAACAGTGGCCCTGAGTGGGCTGCCCCTCCTAAAATTCTGAATGATGCAGGACTTTATTCATTACCCAGATATAATTGGAAGGAAAATTATCACACAAGTGAACAATAAACTATCAGTGTATAATGCTTAATGACTGCACTCAGTCCAGTAATAGTCTGGAATGATTTTTTTCTTAAAATGAGACTTTTTTTTGGTAAATGCCTGTATAGACACACACTAATTTTTTACCAAACCATACATATTTGATGGTATACAAGAAAAATCAATGAAAGAAACAATCATGCACAAATTAATATGTTTTTTCCTGCATTTCCTAGGGCATAGAGATATTATTTTTCCAGTCACTGGCCCGGGTTGGCTGCTTTGAAAGCTTTTCTGGCTGCACTCTACTAGTCAATCATGTTCCTAAGAGTTTTTACCTTCCTGGGTTGATATCTTATAACATGGTCCTTTGAGAGGAAAGGTTTAGTTTTGTGTCATTCTCTTTTCTCCACCATGATGACACCTGGTACATACCAAGCCACCAACAATAAGGAAAGAAGGCAGCAATAATAAGAAGCAGTGTTTGAAATACTTTCAATAGGTTTGGTCCCTTAGCCCAGCTTAGCAGCTCTTCAAATGAAAAAGTGTGTTAATACACAGGATGTGACCATCTGGATGTTTTTAACTCATTGTCCTAGAGGGAAAGTTTGAAATGAGATTTCTGCTTTTAGCTCTTAGGGAATATTTGGTTTTATTTCACACAGAAAACGCCACAGATTTTTAAAATATTTATACATATAAACACACACACACACATATGAGCACACAGAACCCTGGCTCTGTAGCAATGGTCTTGGGTAAACACCAGCAAGTGTTGGCCAAGCATGAATTTTAGTCACTGTACTGCCCATATGTGTTCATGATTCTGAGAAGAACAACCTTTCAAAGGTACCACTGTTTTTTTCTTTTTTTACTTAATTCACTACTGATGGCATTAATGGTAAAATAACTTTTTCTTTGTATTATACAGCAAAACAAAAAATGGGCATGGAAGAAGAAGAGAGGCTTTTTTTAAACTTTTTCTTTTTACCATCAAGAGGCCTTGCCATTGCTTTGAAATGTTGCCCAGAGCATTTTTGTGCCCAACTTGTCTATGTCTTTCAGTCTGTGTCAGAAGATGACTTTGAAAATTAGCTGGTTTATATAACAGAGAAGAGCCAAGGGTAATAAAAAAGAGAGCAAATGATTGCCTCAGTATTGAATATTTTCCAGGAAAAAAATGTAGAGGAGTGAAAGGTGAAAAGAAGATTTGGACTCCTGACATGCTCTGCAGCTCCTCACAGGTGCCCCAGGCTCCCAGGCAGAGCCTTGCCCTCCTCCTGGGGCTGGGTGGAGGAGCTGAGGAACCTCTTAGGCTGTCAAAGGACAACCAAACTGAAAATGCCCTGCAAAATGCTGTGTAATGTTTGCTGAAATGTCACACCCAGCGTGGGATGCAGGGGAGAGGAGGGTGGCAGGTCTGACAGCACTGCTGAACACCCAGGTGGGGAATGCCATGGTGTGTTTGGATGCTAAAATGGATTGTTGGAAACAGATTTTGAAATCACTCCTGTGAAATGCTTGTTCTGCAGCAAATAGGTCATAAACCAACAAAAAAGGCACATTGAAACATGCTTTTGCTTTGTCAAAAACAAGTAAAAAAGAAGAAAAAAAAACAACAAGCAGGAGAACCCTCTGACTTCATGCAATGGAGCATGCAGAAATCTGGGAAATGCCTCTCAGGAGCAGTGATTTAGGAAACCAGGGTGTCTACTGATGGGAGCAGGAGCCAGAACTGCAGCAAACTGTAGTTACCTTCTGGGGAAGGGAGAGAGGTGAAGGGTTGTTTGCAGTAGACAATGACTCTCAGAGAGGAGCAAACTGTTTGTTTGTTTGCTTCAAGTTACTTCAAATCACTCTTGAAGGGTACACAAACTGTGTTTTCGGCCCAATTATTTAGGGTGTTCCTGAATAGGATGCATTGTTTGAGCAGGACAAAATGAACTACTGGGCCAAGAGAAGTCAGACATAGAGGTAGAATAAGAGCTTGCCTCTTTTATCTCTAGAGAAAAATGGATATTTAAGATGCAATGCAACTGCTGGCAAATTGTGGCCTTTTATAATAATGCCATTGCATTTCTGAAAAGCTGCCCAGTTCACCTGGGCTGTATGGACACAGGAGAGGAGCTTTGAGCAGAGCAAGGAGTGCATGTGGCAGCAGTCAAGGTGCCTGCCTGAAAGGTCAGCTCTAAATCTCTAAATGTGCTCCACCATCCTTTAGGGAAGTGCTGCTTTCCCTGTGGCAGCAAACTGGCAAACAACAGCTTGCCTGAATTTTCTTAATGAAATAAAAAGGCACTCCTTATTTTAGATTGGTAAGCACCTCTGAGTTTTGCTAAACATGAAAATTCTTTTACCTGAACTGGCAGTCATAAATGGCTTTAAAACACCAATTACCAGCTATGGAAAAAAAAAAAAAAAGAGGAAGAAAGAGATCAGAATAGCTTTTTACAAAAGATAAAAATCATCATCTTGCATTTAATTGACTTCAAGACCATTTACCTGGAAAAGGGGCTGCAATTAAACTCCCAGACCGTCCAGTGTGCCCTCACAAGAGCCTGCTCCATCCACAGGCACAGTTAGCAGCTGGTTTGGCAAGCTTGGCAAGTGACAGTGGGACTTTGTGCTCCTCAGACCCCAGGAAAACACAGGAACTGCTTCAGCCTATGCTTGAGATGTGTTTTTTTCCTTGGAATGATTATTTCTGTTACACATCATATTGCAGGAATTTCCCTGAAAGCCCAACAAAAGCAGGTGTTTTTCCTTGCAAGAATCAGTGCTGAGGACTCACTCTGGTGTCCTGGTCCTTTGCTGAGCAGAAAATGCTTGTGCTTGCATTTTCCTCAGCTGTTGCTGTCCTGGCTGCCAACATGGCTAAACTCATGATGGATCAGACTCACTGCTGCACGATGCTTGCTCGGAGCCAACCATCCAAATGCTTTAAGAGGCATCCATGCTGCTCTCCAAGTATCACTGTTGGCTGCCCTCCAGTACCCTTATCTGGCTAATCTAATACTGCAGAAACAAAACTGTAGAGATTAAAGCAAAAAAGCAACGTGTGTGGTGGACATGTTTGTGTTAGAACACTGACTGGGGAGAGCACATTTTTAACATAATGAAGGTGTCTGGAATATTTTCCATTCCTGTGTCCATTTCCCTACATGTCATACAGCACATTTAAAAACATCTTAGCTTTTTGAGCATGGATTTTTGGGCTGAAGGATCACAATGAAGCTTTACAGCCCTTTCTTATGAAGTGTGGCATTTCTGACATTATTTGATGCGCAAGAGCAACTGCATTAGTCAAAGGCTACGCTTGAATAGTTATCACTTTAAGCCCATGCCCTGGGAGTATTGTATTTGGTTTCCTCATTATTTCCAGCCCTCCAGGTTATACCAAGAGTTGCTATTAGGACATTACAATCATGAAATGAAGGTAGTCACTTTCTATAAGGGTCAAGCTTTCCTCCTAGGTGCAGGCAAAGTTCATTCTGCTCAGGTGGACACGCCGTGCCCCATTCCAAGCATTTTGGCTTCCCAAAGGTTTTGTGTACAGCTTTGGCACAGCTCTACCTTTAGGGTCCAAGGTTCACTTGGACAGCCCTAAAATATTTAAGGAAGTCTAACACTGCAGCATCCATGTGCTGCAGCCATCAGCCTGCTCCTCTTACACACAGGCCAGGGTAACTGTGGAGTGTTTGGGTCAAAGCCATGGGCGTTGCACATTCCTGTAAGAGAAGAGTATTCTGAGCAGGAAATGAAAAAAAGAATGGAGAGCACTCTCCTCATTTAAGCCATGTCTGCTGCAGCACATGGCCATGTTTCCACACCATCTCTTTCATTTGTTAATAATTTTTTGCAAGAGCAGTGAGATCCCTTTTGGTAAAGCAGTCTTTTCACAGGGGTGCCTCATGTCTGATCACCAGTAATCAGCACAATGGAAGCCATCCATAAGGTGATAGGACAAAATCTTAATGCATCTCATTGATGGTGCTTTGGTGAGGAAAGAACTTTACTTGGGTGTGTGTGTTGTCTACATTCTATAATGCTTTCAAGCCTGGTCTTTAAATGTGGCATCTTCCCCATAAATAACCCCTGTACAAATGATCATTTGCTAAACTGCTGTTAGAGTGGCCAGCTGGGTCAGCAGGTTCTTCACCGCTGGGCTCCAAAGCTCACCAAAGCTGTCTGCCTGCTGCTGCAGGGCCTGTCCTGTGTGAAAGGCACACAGTCTGTGCTGAGCTCACTTCAGCATCCTGGGGAGGGGGTCTTGTTGTCTTATACATCAAGAGTTCTCTTATCATTATAGTGCAAGGATTGCATATTGCCAGAGCTTCATACCTCCTCAGTGTTTCTCATAGGCAGCTCCTCCAAGCACTGACTCCTCCAGACCCTTGCAGTAACCACCTGACTCCAGTTCCCACCAATCCACTCTGTTATACCACTCTTCTTATTGGCTACAGCTGTGGCCTGTTAACATCAGGCCTGCTCCAAATCTTTAGGAATTGGCTCAGCTGCAACTCTTTAGGGGATGAGATTCCATTCTATACCACCTTCATTTACCCACACTGTATCCCCCTACAGGGACTCAGCCCTCATGGAGCTGTGCTGCCGAGCACAATCCCTTCCCCACAGGCTGGAGAGCCCAGGCCTCACAGAGCTGCTCCTCAAGGCCAGGGTTCCCCAGACTGGGGCCTGCATTGGTTGGTGGTGACCATGAGGAACCATCAGAAACAAGGCGGGAGAAATGATGAGGAGGCCTCCATCTTATCAGAAGGCTAATTAATTACTTTATTACACTATATTATTCAATATTATATTACATTATATTACGCTGCATCTAAACTAAATCTGCCAAGCACTCAACTGCACGGCACTCATGGCTGTCCCAACAGTCCTGACACACACACACTGACAGGCCCTGATAGGCCAAGGAAACAAAACACCATCACTGTGGGTAAACAATCTCCATATTGCATTCTACTTTTGCACAAACACAGGCACAGCAAATGAGCTAAGAGTTGTTTTTCCTTTCTCTGAGGTTCAGAGAATGTGAATCTCAGAAGTATTTTTGGGAAGTTGTGCCTTGCTTTTCTCTGTGAGGAGAAATGTGGCGACAAGGAACCAGCGGAGCATCCGCAATTTCAATACTCCCTTGATGAAATTCTCTTCTCTGCAGAGAGGAGCTAAAGCAGCACACAGAGGGCTCTGGCCCTGCCAAGGTGTGTGTGGGAGAGGAGAAAGGCAGCCCAGCCAGGCTGCACAACCACCCAGCAGCAGCAACATGATGTATGAGCACCCTGCTCGTTTGCACAAGGCAGCAGTGGAACACTAACTTGTTTCCATGGCAACCCCAAAAAGAATTACGGCTTTAAAGCTGACTGAATGGTAGCCCCATGAAAAAGTAAAGGGCAGACCATATCTTTCTAAAATATAATTTAGTACTAAGTCACCTGAACAGTATTAGCTAAAAGGGTTTCAGCTCTGGGCTTGGGAAGTGACCCATTTGGGATACGGAGTGTTAGGTTTTCCTAATGGTGTGCCTGAGATCTGAAGGGCCTGGTGGACACACCATGGTGTACAGCAGAAAAGAAGAGGAAAATACCCTTAAAGTCTGAAATCTCTTACCAGAAAAACAAGAATCTCTTCCCTCTTTACAAAAGTGCCAGTTTTCTATCAGATTATTGCACTCCCCTTCACCTCTTGTGAGGACATGTTGAGTGCCTGGTACAAAAATACATGGGGAGGGAAGGAGAAATGTGGTGAAAATTAAATAATCCCTCGGGTGAGTAGGAGGAAACTTCTGTGTTCAGACTGGAGCCACATCAATTTAGACTAGGAGGCCAGAATCTGCCTCCAGCACGATGCATTATCCTGCCCTCTGAACACTACTCAAATCTAATCCTGAAATCCCAAAACATTTCAGAAAGTTTTTAACAGAAAAAACTCCCATTAACTGCAGCCAGAGTTGAGAAAAATGCTCAGGATTTGGTCATTTCTGTGAAATCAGGGCTGGGGAGAGGCGAAGGGGGCAGTAATTTGTATATGAACGATGATATTTTTTGCACAACCACAGTTAAAAGAAATAATCAAATTTACTATGGTTGAAAAACTACAGAAAGCAAGAATCTAAATTTATTGTCAGACAGTTTTTTTACTAACAAATAAAAATCAGCAAAGTCCCATGTACATCACTGACAGAGAGCACTAACCAATATTTGGAAAGTGTGGTTGGAACAATGCAGAGAGGCTGATCTGGAGCTCTCATAGACTGACAACAAACACCTGCACTGTTCAGGCTTTGGTCAGTTAAACCTCATTGTAAATTATAAAAATCCGTATTTTACCAAGAAATCTGGCCAATACAGTATTGAGAACTGTATTCATGTCATGAAAATAGACTTTCTCTCAGGAGTGGGGGCCATTCAGCTCCTCTCAGGCCAAAGATGTGTGAGTTGTGCTGAAATCTGGGTGCCCCTGCTCTCTCTCAGTGGTTTACAAAAAAGCAGCTGTCTGTAAAAACTCATTAAAAAGTCTTGTTCAAAAAATAAGTACAAGAATTGACCTCGGTTTCTAGAAATGGCCACAAGAAGGAATTATTTCTGTGTTTGGGTAAATGAGACCTTCGATCCGCAGCCCTTTTTTTCCTTTTCCCAGCAGAAACCTGCAAAAACCCATTGCTTTGAGTCTTAACAACACCAGTGTCCTGATTCTCAAGAATGATCAACACTGTTAATCCCTTAGGCTGGGATTTTCAGAAGAATCTCAAAAGAAAAACCTCAGTGAAAGAAATAAGCACTCTTGGCAGCCTGGCCATCCCTGTCTGTGGGCCCCAGCAGGGGAGAAGCCCAAGGCTGGAGCTCAGTCCCCAATGTGCAGGATACCTTTGCCCTCTTCTGGGAACACTCTCTTAAAACATCCTATTAAGGTACAGGTTGAAACAAATCACGAGTGTGTTTAATAACGTATAAAACAGCTTAGTAAAATTGTCATGAAAATTTAAAAGCTTGGGCAAAAACCCTACACCTCTGCCATTTATACTGATGACAATGATAATGAAAAAAATAATGATGTTTTAACTCACCCATCAAAAAAATTTATTCACCCTGAGAGAGTAGAAATGTGCAAAGCTGGTGGAAAGATATACTTACCTTGAATTTATAAACTGCTCCTCAGATAAAGAAATACAGGATGAGGAGTTGCCTCATTTGCATTCATTCATTCATTCACCCTTGGCCATCTTTTCCAAGTGGATGCAAATTCTTTGAAGCCATTAGAGCTGATAAGAGAGAAGCCCCAAACCTGAGCCTGTTGTCACTGTCCTCACATCTGAGGTGATTCCCTGTGCACCCCAACTGCCAGGGACACCCCACTCAGAGCAGCCTCCAGGCATCCTCTGCAGCCCATCCAGGGCTTAAACTGGGAGGGAAGGGCTCAGCACCAGAGGTAAGAAATATTTCTTATGTAAGGGCCTGCCTTACATAAGTCTGCTTAACAATCTTTCTGCTTAATAGAAGATGAACAATCTTTCCTTACTTCAGCAGCCACATGGCAGAGGAAATAGTAGGAATTAGATGGTAATTACTAATCTGAGGAGGCAATTCCTATGCACATGTTTCTTGCTGGTTGATGTCCAGAGAAGTTCCGTGTCCTGAGCTAGAGCTTTGCCATCAGTTGGGTATAAAACATATAAAAAACCCCAACCAAACACAAAAAGAGATTATTTACCATTGAATTCACATGCTGAAAGACCCCGAAGGAATGAAAGGCAGCAGGGGAATCAAACAATAAGGGTTGTGGGGAGGAGATCAATTTCACAAGGAAGATGTTTCTATTTGGAATTGTTTCATATCACAGGCGAGGCCCAAGCTGGTCAAACTGCCTGGACACAGCAGAGCAGAAGTGATACTTGAGCAGCCCATAAAGAAGAAAGCTTGGCTGGATAGGGCACTTCTCTTTTATAGGGCAAAGCACGGGCATCTGCAATCAAAGCACACACATGGGCATTCAGCCTGAGATTTACTGAAGACAGTGGTGTAATGAAAAAAGGAGAGAGCACACGCTGAGCTGTGTGTGGCTTTGTTTTGTGGACAGTCACAGCTGAAGGAAATGAGGTGTGAGTGAGGACTTTTGGGAAGGTTGCTGGGCTACAAGACATATTCCTCCACGTGTTTATGTCTGTCCCTTCCTAGCTGCAGATAAAAGACAATGAAACTGTTCTTCTATCACCTTGTCTGGCATTAGCCCCTGACCTCACCTGGGTACCAGAAGTATGCTTCAATGTAAACAGACACACATATTTAGCATTTAACCCGATCAGGTCTAAATTCCAGCTTTGTATCCCTGTGGTATGGTGGACTTAGGCAATTTGCCACTGCAAGGAATGGGAAGCCCAGCAGCAAATTGCTCCTCGCAGCGCCCAGCAGCAGACCTTGTAAATGACTATGACTGAATTTATTCTAAATTAATTCAGAAGCATGTGGGATTTTAAGACAGAACAACTGATCACCATACAGTTAATTTGGCTGCCCTCTCAACCCCACGCCCTGTCAGGCCAGCCAAGCAGCTGTCCCAGCAAAGAGAGCAGGGACACCAAAGAGGCCAGGAAAAAGCCCTGACAAGAATTTAAATGAAATAAAATTGCCAAACTCTTTGCTCTGTTGCCTTTGTTGGGGTTAGGTCTGCAGAGACCTTGAACCAAATGAAAACACAAACAGAAGACCAAGCCAAATTTGTGTGGCATTTCCACTTGGCCATCTCAGGATGCTCCTGCTCTGGGCTCTCTGGGGAGCAGCCTGCACTGGCAAAATGTGTCTGCTCTGATTTCTGCGGTGGTTCTCACAGCAAGAGGGCTTTGGGGCCCATTTGCCCTGCTAGGAATGGGGACTGAGCAGAGCAAACCATCTTCAGCATCCCCCTCTCTTTGCCCTGCTAGGAATGGGGACTGAGCAGAGCAAACACCCTCAGCATCCCCCTCTCTCTTGTGCTCGGTGCCTCCTGGCTGCTCACTCTGCAGGCTGGGGACTGCCAGGTGCTGAGGAAGAGATCCCTAACCACAAATAACTCCTGCAAATCCCCCAGAAGTGCTGGGGTGTGACAGAGGAGCAACACTGAGGTGTGCACAGCAGGAAGGCATCAGGCATTTGGGAATGCTGGCTGTCAGAGGGAAGTGCTGGGGAGGGGAGCTCTGGCAGCCCCAAGGGCCGTGGTGCTTTATGTGAACTGCACTCCTGGATGAGGCTCCTGGTAATGACCTGCCCAGCAGAGCCTTTAAAACAAATTATGGATGATAAAGCAAGAATCCAAGGTAAATTTTCAGAGCTGATGAGTGAAAAACAGCTCACATCTTTATGTGCTGGCTGAGCACATTTAGGGGAGAGCCACTGGGGTGCAATAAGCATGATTCCACACTGTGTCACTTTTAGGAGTAAAACTTCATAATCCTTGGCAACTTCTGCATCCTAAAGAGCAGGGTTTGAAAAGTTAGCACACACTGAAACACTTCCTCCCTCCAGGAGGCCATTTCTGCCCAGGTAACTCCTCCCTTGGGGGGGAGACACACTCACCTGCTGTGTGAGGACAGGGAGAGCTGGGGCTGGGGGGCTGGATCAGGGCTACCAGCCCCACTCTGGGCTCCCTGGCTTGGGGGGCACCAGAAATGCAGCCCCTGTATGAGCCATGCTCACGTGGCTCTCTGCTCCTGATTCCTCAGGCGTGGCATTCACAGGGACCAGGATCAATTAAATATTCCAGAATTCTTAATTTTTGGGCAGCAGCAACATGCTAATTAGTGCAAATGGAGGGGTGGGGAGAGGGTGGGAAAAGCAGAGTTTAAACACTACAGTGACAGATGCATTTTATAGGATCTAATGATTCATTCTGAGATGCAATCATCTTTTCAAATACTATTACCAGCTACTGTTCAAGGGCTGCCTGTTTTCAGGGCTGTGCCCATCACAAGGCAGATCCAAACACAATTGGAGATATTGCAAAGACTTAAATGCCTTTGATGTGGGAGGTAGCTGACATGTGAAGAAATAAATCTAATTGAATTCTCTGTTACATGGAATATTTGTGAATACAGGTACACGGAATGTTCTGTGAGGTGACTGTGATGGTGGTTCAAACCCAGCTGCAGTCTGTGGCTGTTGGTGAGCCACTGGTGAAGTTTCTGCTTAAACAAACCCACAAAAGCAAGATTTACAAATAACCCTTCAAGGTAGCTTTTGGCTACCTTGTCCATTCTGTGATGGTAAGGTAGTGTGACACACCAGGACACCATTATAAAGACTATTCAGACCTGAACTCAGCTAAAACCATCAAATTGCTTTTGAATATTTTAAACATAGTAGAGAAATCTATTATTTTCTTGCCCATGTTTCGCATGTGGTTTTTGTAGACTCTAGCAAGGCAGTCTTTAGGGAACAAAATCTAGAATCCTCAAAATAGTTCTGCTCTGTAAAAACTCTTGATCAAACAGAGATTTCAGCTCAGGAATCCAGATCTTCTTCAGTCCAGCTATCATTTTACTTTCTCTGCCTTGCCAGTATTCTGGAGGTGCTTTGTGTGCAATAAGAAACAGGCCACAATAAAGTCTGTTTCTCCAAATTACTGCACAGTACTACATCCTTTGGGTATCTGAGACACTACTAGGGCTGTATAACACAGTCCTTCAAAACCCAGAAAGATAGTTGAGCCAGCACTTCAATTGAAGGCGCAGAAAGTTCATCTCTTTCACTCCATTCTTTATTAACAGGCATTCTTAGATGGCATCAGACCCCAAATCTACTTAGTCCATCTTGTCTGCAGGAATAGCAAGCAAGAGGTGAGCAGAAGACAAAGCAGGAGTCAGAGGCCATGGGTATAATGTGTCAGCACAAAACTCTCATATTTTCCCATGGAAAGCCAAAGACTCAAGCCAACTCCAAGGAAAGCTGCTAATTCATCACCCCCCAAAATCAAGCATCCTCCCAAGGTGGAAATTCCACATCCAGAGCCTGCCTTGTCTGCTGGGTGGCAGCTGGGCCCAAAACAACCTTTGGCAAATGCAAGGCAATGCACTGAAGCTGGTCTTTCCTCCAGTTTCATCTGCAGTGGTAATTAATGAAGGTGACAAGCAGCAGACTCTCTCTTTGCATCCTCTCTGAGTGATTTGCCACACAGAGGGCACATCACTGCCTGAACACCTCGCCCACCACTGGGGTGAATATTTATCCAGATTTGTCACCATGAGCTAGCATGATGTTGCAGTAATCATTAATCTGCTATCTAGTGTTTAATTGCTCTTATCTGCTGCTGCAGAGGAAAGGAGCAGTTCATTAGGCAGAGAGCTCCCCAGCAGCATCCCTGCTCTCACTCTGGCAGAGGCTGTCACACCCCACTCCCTCCCTGCTGTGGCTGCAGGAATCCACAGTCTGGGCATTACTTGTGCCAGGAATCTGCTGGGGTTTGGGTGTTTGTGGCATCCCCCAGGCTGGGGTGGGGCTGGACAGGCAGGGCTGTGGCTCTGGGGGCAGCAGGGCTCGGGTCAGCAGCACTGACCATACACCTCCCCAGCCTCTGGCTCCAGCCAAGCCCTGCCTTTGCCCCAGCCTGTCCAGCCTCATCCCCCATGTCCCCCGACCCTAATTTCCCTCCCAGCCTCATCCCCCATGTCCCCCGACCCTGATTTCCCCCCAGCCTCATCCCCCTCATCCCTGGTTTCCCCTCAGCCTCATTCCCCACGTCCCCTGACCCTGATTTCCCTCTCAGCCTCATCCTCCATGTCCCCCGACCCTGATTTCCCTCTCAGCCTCATCCCCCATGTCCCCCGACCCTAATTTCCCTCCCAGCCTCATCCCCCATGTCCCCCGACCCTGATTTCCCCCCAGCCTCATCCCCCATGTCCCCCGACCCTGATTTCCCTCCCAGCCTCATTCCCCACATCCCCTGACCCTGGTTTCCCCTCAGCCTCATTCCCCATGTCCCCTGACCCTGGTTTCCCCCAAGCCTCACAATGCCTCACCCTGACCCCATGGGACCTGGCTCATGGCAAAACCCAAACCATGAGTGACTACTGAACGAGATTGGCTGCCAGCTCCTCCTCTTCACACCGAGAATGTGAAGTATGTGCCTGCCAAAAATAACACTACCATCTACACAGATACAACTTCCCATCAACCCAGCAGCTTCCCAGAGAGAGGTGTGGATGTGGCTCTTCTGGAACAGAAGGAGCAGAGAAATGTGATATCTACATAACCCAGTTTTCTCTGCTGTGTGCTCCAAATGGCACCTTTTGCTCAGATGCCCTCAGGCACAAAGAATCAGGGTGGCTGGGATGTATAAAATAACAGGTTAAGTTTTGGGGTAATAATATGTCTTTCAAATGAGAATGGTCTATTGCTGCAAGCTTTGAAGAAGCAGCCAGTGCACTTTTTAAAGCCCAAATAGGCATTTTATGATGTAAAGGATAAATCTGTCAGTAAAGATACTCATAAGTCGAGTAAATACAGCTGTTCTCTTATGTGAGGAGCTAGATATTACTTTTGTGGGGAAAATTGTGCCATTCCTTAATAGTGAACAAAGAAAGAGGGAAAACCAGGGATGTAAAAATGTGGAGAGTTTTTTTTTACACTGTGGAATAGTGAGCTGCAGCCAGAGGTAGAGTGTTGAGGGATGGACTCTGGCACTTCAGCACCAGCATTTGGGGTGTGTGGTGGGGGAAGAGGATGTGGAAGCTGTCACCTCCAAAACAGAGAATGTTTGCTCCACAGGAGCATCAGCTGGTCTTTCAGAGCAGCTCCTTTGCAAGTTGCTGATTCCTCAGGTCTGTGGCAAATGTGGAAACACAGGTGAGGTATGAGATTCACCTGTAAGCGACAGGTGAACACTGGTTTAGCTAACTAATATCTCAACAGCAGCCATGAAGACACAGCTATGTGGTCCCAACCATGATAATTTCTAAAGCTGAGAAGAAAAGAGAGGAAGGGGACTAAAATTTAGGCTCTGGAGCTGGGAATAAGTAGCCAGAGAGGCTTCATGATGCAGCAGCACAGGAGCCTGTGCAGGAGCAGGTGTGTGGTGGAGGAACAGGCACTCCCAAGGTGGAAGCATTTTGTACATGGACATTCAGCTGCCCACAGACACAGACTGGTGTGATCCATCACAGGATGGGAGCTGGCAGGAGCTCAGCAAAGCTGGTATGCACATGCCCCTGTGACTCTGGATGTCTCATGTGCTTTGTGGTTCTGACAATAAGAAATCAATACTGATATTTTTATGAAGATATTATTTTGTAATTCCAGGTCCCAGATGGGACTCTTACGGTATTATGGATGAGAAATAGAAAACTCCCAAAAATCATCTTAGAGGGACAGAATCCTGTTGCTCCAAGGGGAGGGATGTACAAAAAGCCATACAAAAACCTTCCTGTTCAATACCAGACTGCAAGATCAGCTATAAAACTGCAGGATCAAAGGTCTGTCTAGCTCAGCATCCTGCAGCTGTCATGGGCTGATATGTGATGCTGAAGGCATCCTGCAAGGGCAGGATGGTCCTGAGCAGCCTCCCTTGTGTGCTGTTCCCATTGCAGACAGTGCTCTATTTCCCCTGTCAGCGTTTGAGCATTTCCTGAGCCAGCAGTTGCCTTCAGCCCACAGTATGCAGCCATACCTGGACCTGTCATGCCTGGTTAAATTCCATCTGGACCCACAAACAAATGGCAGCCTCAGGGAAGGGGTCCCACACTTTGGTTGCATGCTAACCTAATGAGATGTGTAGAAGAAGCCCGAGTTGCAGTTTGTCCTCTCACCTGTACCAATGGCTTGGTGAGCATGTGCTCTGCATTCCCAGTGCTTAGTGCTTCAGCTGGGCCTGGAGTCCAGCTGGACTCTCTCAAGAGACACTGGGAGAGCAGGGGAGTGTGCTGGGCTGAGCCCTGCTGGCTGCCCCTGCCCACCCAACTGCTCTCCATCACCTCCTCGACGAGACAGGAGAGAAACAATGGAAAACTTATGGTCTGAGAAAAAGAAAGGAGATCTCTCACCAATTGCATGGGAAAAACAGATTTAACTTGGGGGAAACGAATATAATTTATTGCCAGTCAAAATAGGGTTGGACAGTGAGAACTAAAGACATCAACCCCTCTTCCCAGTCTCAGCCTCACTCACCCAGAGCTGCCCTGGTCTGTGGCTGGTGGAACCCAGACCACTGGGAAATGTCCTGAGACAGGCAAATGAAGGAGCAGAGTTTGGGGACTGGGTTTCCTGTGTTGGACATATTCTGCTTAATCTCTGAAGGTTTTTCATGTTTAATGACCTCCTGCCCTCCTCTTTCTGCCCTCTCCCCCAGAGCTGACTCTGCTGAACGCCCAGCATAAACACCAGCCCCTGGATTGTCAGCAGGAGGTTTGCTCTGGGAAAGCCACTTTCTCTGGCACAGCATATAGGGATTTATGTTAGATTGCAAAAGAATGATAAATCTTATCATTGTAATTACAGAAACAGGCTAATTCTGTGGATTTTCCCCTTGTGCCACCATGCCCTCCCAAGGAGCTCCAGCTGCCCCTCGTTCTCCCTGTGCAGGCTGGAGGAGACAACCAGGGCTGGATGAGCTTGTGGAGGAGATTCCCAGGAATGAGGCTTTAGCACAAGTTTATTCAGGATTAGTCCACCTGTAATTGAATGCGCTCCAGTGCTGCAGGGTTTGTTTCTCCAGAACAACTCTGGAATAATTAAATAATAAGAGAGAGGAAGAAAAAAACCCCTGCAGAGTTAAATGATCTTTGGATGTGTGCTGGTCCTACAGCTTTTTGCAGCCCCAGTGATCCCTACACTGGGGCAGCAGGCAGGACACACTCAGTCCCCACTGCTCCCAGAGCCTCTGATGTACTGGTGCTTCAAAAGGAAAAGAGGAGACAATGACAAGTCACTTCCATCAGAAAGCAATTCAGTTTGTGTGGTTCTGAATTGTGTCTGCAGCAAAGAAATCTCATCACAAAGCATCTTTAAGCACAGTGAGCAACGGAGGAGATGGAGAAATAATGAAACTCAAACTGATCTACTGTAACTCTTTCAAGTGTGCTCTGTTAGGGAGAAGCCTAGGTAATAAATTATCACAATTTTAAAATCTGAAATTGAGGTACTTACAAGTACTTCCTGGTTACAGTTCTTGTCATTGAACAAATAGTAGTTAAAATCTCCAATTCCATTCCCTTCACTTGCTCAGTGGTCTTTCAACTGAACAAGTTTGAGCTGGGTTGTACCTCCTGTCTGAAGCTTCCACCCAAAGATGATAATTTCTGAAGAGCTTCAGAAAAAAAAAAACAGGATAGCAGCTTTTGAGTTATGTGAGGGAACAGAAAAAATATGCTTTTCCCATATGTTGTGATTGAAATGTTGCATTTGCATAAGTCAAAACCAGCTGTAGCTATAAAATTTTTAACTTAACTTGATTTATTGCCCTTCTTGAGGAAGGAGAAACAACAAAAAAAGTCTCAAGAATGATCCATTCAGTGGATTTTGAGTTAGGATAAGAATGGTTTCGTCTGCCATATGTGCAGCTGCAGTATTTCCTAGTGGGGTTTTCTCAAAGGTCTTCAAGAAGAAGGTTTTAGCCTGCGTGGCACACACAGATTCAGGAGTTCTAGATGAAGATGACAGCCTTAAAGGACACTCAGAATTAGTCTGCTCTTAGAAATAACATCATTCCCTACAATTTATCACTGTTTATTTATCAGTGGTGTTTAAATACTGGACAGTCATTTAGCTTTAGGCTAAGATGCCACTGAAATGGACTTGAAAGTATCAGTGTGACATGTCACACACCCTGCCCCAAAGATCTTGAGTTGTTTAAAGCAGATACATGGAAGCATGTGCCAAATGAGGCAGGGATGGGAAACAAAGAGGGAATTCAGCACCTGAATGACACCATTTCCTGTGCCAACAAGAACCATTTCATAATTTCTGTGAAAGGAGCATACTTTGCTCTCAGATTTTTTTGTGTTGGGTCTTGATTTTTAGTTCCCTCTACCCTAAGAAGAAGAGAGTCTTCCATTTTTCATCTTAGATGCACCTTGGAACTGGTGTTCCTTTCCCCACCTAATGTGCTGTGAGAGGAGTCACCCTGCACATAAGAGATTCTATCTTCTTCTTCTCTCCCTGGCCCTGCAGTGAGATAGGAAAATAAAGCTCTACTGCACAGCAGAGGAAATCTGATTCTGGTGAAGCAGGGGACAGAAATTTCCATGCATTTTGGTGGGTGAGCAAATCACACAGAAATGGCTGAGTCATTTTAACTCGTCTCTGTGGAGTGCTTTGAGTTCCAGAAGGAGACAGGTTCATTAGTGCAACACACACATTTGTTTACCTGTGCACTAAAAAGTTTCCATAACGTTTTTCAGCTCTGCCACTTGTTCTAAATAAAGATCTCATTGCTGCCTGCACACACTGTCCCACCTGTGTCCTTAAGGGGCTGCAGCAAGGTGCCAGTTTGTTATCAGTAAAGGAGTCAAAGGTGGGCACTGGCACGATGCTGCAAGGAGGGGTTAAAGATGATACAGAACCTGTCAGCAGGACAATTATAGAATCACAACCTGAGCAATTTCAGAGGGAAGCAGCCCACACGTGGCTGTTAAAGACAATATTAGTTCAATGCTGGACTGAAGGGAGCCACGCCGAGCTCCCGTGGCAGGCATGTGCTGCACTTGTCCTTGCCGTGTGTCAGGCTCTGACAGCCCTTGTCACCTTCTTGTCTCAAAGACTTCTTCTGCAAATAAAATCTTGCTGAGGTTTGAAAAGCACTGGGGGTCTGCATGAGAACCCTGGCTGCAGTGCTCAGGGTACCCGAGGCACACACAGCTGATCCTGGGACTGCACTGAGTGCAACTCTATCTCTTTGGCTTTCTGTTCCCCACCCCATGCTCTGCAAGTTTTGCTTTTGCTGGCAAAAGTTGTTTTCTCAGTGTCAAAAAAAGAGCCAAAGTCTACAGTGTAAAATGATTTTTTTCACCTCTCTCACCTTTCCGTGGCAATTGGCAGGATTTGCAGGTTTCACATTACGTGTCAAGCTGCTTCCAGAGGCTCCAAACTCCCAGACTCTTAAAAATCAATGAGCTAGACACAGTGAAAGCTCAGGAATTTCTTGCTTCATCACGTACCACACAGTATATAATGGTTTTTAAAAGAAAGAAACCAACACAGGTATACACAAACCTACCCAGAATTACAGCTTCTCTACATTTTGGAGGGCTGAAATTTTGGGGAACTTGACAATGTGTCTGCCTGCATTAAGGCCAGATCTCATCAACACAGAGGTTACCAGGAATGAGCTGTATGTGGGGAAGAGGTAGCAAACATACTCCTAGTTTTGCAGCCTTCCTCAACATTTTGGATCTGTGGCTTGATGGAAATAAGGGAATCTGAGAGGAATAAGCGTGATACCAGCATTGCTTTGTCAGTATAGAGGACACACTTGGGCTGGAGAAGAGTTCTGGGGAGGATCACAGTTACAGTGAGACTAGTAGAAAAAAACCCAACCAACTAATAGCATAAACAAACAAAATTTTATAGAAATAATATAAATATATAAAAATAAATAATAAAAATATAAAAAAACCTTAAAACCTCATTATGATAACCTGTGACATAGAGCAGAGTCTACTCTGATCAAAATAATCTTAGGTAGATTTCAAACATGAGCTTCATAGTGAAGAAAAGTAAATGACATTATTTGGGAGCACTGAGCCTGGTCAGACCAAGATCCCCAGGGAGCTGGGGTGAGGGAGGCAGCAGGTCACCCCAGCTGGAGACCACCCCCCTCTGTACCCACTGGAGAAGGAACTGGGGAGTTGCTGCCTGTCTTTCCCTTCTGATACACTGGGAAAGGACAGGATAATCAGTGTGCAAATGATTTTAAAAGAAATGCTTATTCACCCATCTCACAAAAGAAAATCCCAGCAACCTCTTTCAACAAAATCTGTTTTCCTCTTGGTGGAGTAATGAATCACTGTTTGTTTACATATGGGAAGTAGCACCTTACAGTAAATGGATGGAAGTGGGGACTAATTTGAAAGTGTCACTTTGTGAAGGGCACCGGTAACATTTGTGAAACATTCCAGTTTTTGACCATCTGGCAATGTTGAGGGCTAAGCTAATGTATAAACCTTGAGAGACCCCATTTGTAGCAGGAACTGCTTTAGACTTCAAATTTTAATGGAGTGAGATCTCAAATCAATGCCACCCTAATAACGCAGAATGGATTTGGGCCAGGACACAGAGCTGTTTATGCTGGCTTTCTCTGAAAGGCCAGAATTACAAATCCAGGGGCTAAATCTTTCTCCCCTAAATTGAAAAAGATCTATTAATAATGATTGTGAGCCAAGAGAAAAATCTAGACCTCTCTAGAGACAAAGGAACTGGAAGATACAACTGGGAGGTCGTTAGCTTAAGCTTTGCAATTGCTGCCCAAAGGGGCTCTCTTTCAAACCTGTCAGGAAATTCTTTCAGCTATTCAAAAAGTGTCTGCTTGGATATTGCAAACGTCAGAGTATACCCAAAGAAAGGACACAAGGAGAAAGAAGTGAAATTTAGCAGTGAATCCAAACCCAAGTTTGATGATTTAGCACTTAAGGAGTAGCTTGGGGAGGCAGCTGGCCTGGTGGGTGCTGGGAAGTGTGGGAGTGAGCCCAAAGCTGAATCACCAGTGCCAGGGCAGGTCTGTGGTGTTGTGAGGTCCCCAGGATGAGGTGAGAGATGAGAATCTGACTCCAAGTTCTCAGAAGACTGATTTATTACGATATGATATGATATATGATATTAAAAGAAATGATATACTAAAACTATACTAAAGAAAGGGAAAGAATATATCAGAAGGTTTAGAAAAGAATGATAATAAAAATCCGTGACAGACTCAGAGATTCTGACACAGCTGGCTGTGATTGGTCATTAAATGAAAACAATTCACATGCTGGGTAAACAGTTCTCCAAATCACATTTCAAAGCAGCAAAACAGGGAGAAGCTGAAGCTTCCCAGGAGAAGAAATCCTGGCAAAGGGATTTTTCATAAAATATCACAGTGACACAGGTCTGTGCCCTCGCCTGCCTCAGTTTCTCCGTGGCAGAGCAGGAGCAGTGACAGAGACCTTGGGAAGTCTTTCCCTTGACTCCAGCACACACCACAGCTGGAAAGTGCTTGCCAAGGCAAAGTGCCTCTATTTTGGGCGGAGGGAGGTGAGGCCTGAGCAGCTGAGACACTTATCTGCAGGCACACAGCGAGGCAGAGCAGCCAGGAATAGCACACGGGTCTCTCAGCAACAGATAATGCTTAATAAAGGATTTAAAACAGCAATTAAGGGCACACTCCTCCCACCTCCACATTAAATGAGGAATCCCCTGGCCTCCTTGGGAAGCAAATAGAGCTTGGAGCAAATTAGGGGTGTAGACCTGGGACCTAGAGGACTGCTTTGGATGAAGAGTGTCACTTGAAGTGTTTTAGCAAGCAAAAACCAAAGTCAGTGCTGAGGATTAAGATTTGAAAGTAAGTGCTGACATACTGAGGTCCTTGGAAATTTTGTCTGTGAGGAAATCTACTGTATAATTAAATTTGCAGTTTCCTTAGTGGGACCATCATTTCCTTCCACGAACAAAAAGATAAATTTCTTAGATATTCTGTCATGGAGTCTTCTAATGTAACGAGGCTTGACAGACTGAATAAGTAAGTCCGCAGCTTTTAAGAATAATCTTTTTGATAGCAGCGATTCCCTGAGATGATAACCTTCCTAAAGACAACTAAGGAGTCTAGCAATGAGCTGAGAAGCGTGCTTTTGCCAGCCACAGAGGAATTGCAGTCATGACCTTGTCCAGACTCTCTGACAGGATTTTGGCAATGACTGCAGGAATTGGAGGCTCGAGAGGAAACGCAAACTTCCTGGTCAAAATGCCAGCAGATAAGTAATTCAGCGGGAGTCCCCGGGCTGCACTGGAGGGGTGAGCATGCCAGCACTACATTCAGATGAGATGAGAGCAGTGGTGTCATCAGAAACGTGTCCCACACCTGAGGCAGCCCGAGAAGAAGAGGTTGTTCACAAAGACCTTTCCTGACACATGGCTGTGACAAAATACTTGTAGATGATTTTATTCTTTCTGTGATGCAAGTTAGCCAACAACTTTTAAAAATTAACCTATTTGTAGGTTAGATGATATCAAAGAATTCTACATTTTCTTCCTCTGGTTTCTCCCATTTGTAGCTGCCATTTATATGGACAGGGCTGCTGCCCTTCAGACACCAAAGCAATGGTTACTGTTTTTACTGTTGGGAAAACCTCACTGGAATTAATTTTTTTAAATTCTAATTTATTCAGACTGAATGAGCAGCCTTAAGTCTTCGAGTAAGAAGGTTTAGCAGTCCAGGTTTTTCTTTTACAGGATTAAATTATAGAAAAATTCAAACCTGCTCGCTGTCTCCACCAAACTAATCACAAATATGAGTCAACAATGAGACAGAAATCCTTTATCAGGAAGTGTGTAGGTATGGGCTTATGAAAGTATGGGGCTTGGGGTTCCCACACTGGCTTTTAGTTCAAGAGAAATTCATGGCTACAGAGAGAAAGCAAACTGCTCTGCATCTCTTCTGCCTCTCCTCTCCCTGACTCACTGCAAGGTCACCCCAAGAGGCAAAGCAAGGGATGAGTGTATCCATGTTCCTCTACATCCAAAGCATCTGCTGGCAAGTGTTTTTCTGCAAGCACAAACTAGAAGTATCTATAAAGAAACAAGCTATAAAAAAGCGTCCATTTGTGCCAATTTATGTCCAGATTCACTCATCCTTTGGTTGTGCTTAGAGGACCCTCCTTGTCTGATTTGGCCTTTGTGCACTTTGGGGCATTAAATGTGTCTTTGGCACAAAAGGACCATTGAGAGCACTGGAAGAATGTCAGGATTTGTCAAGTTTGAATGTCCTCTCTGCTGTAACTGGAAATTATCCTGCCTGCTTTTCAGTCCTACTACACAAGAAGGCTCTGCTCATTCTAGACAATCTTTTAGGGTGTGGTAGTTAAATATCCCACTGCTGAAATTTGCACTCACAGTTCAGGGTGCAAGGAGCCATGAACAAATGAGACCTTTTTTCCTACTGTATTTCTTTTACTCTGCCTACCCTAAAGAAGACACAGTTTCCTGCATTGCTATTTCTTTCCCTTTCAGAGCAAATTCAACCCTAAATTAGTCTGCGCTGAACAATTGAGTACAGCCTGATCTGTGAGCCCTGCATCAGAAATGCTCTCTGCTGCAGCTGAGAAGAGACTTTCAGGAGAGCTGATACCCAGCTTCTCAGCAGGCATTTTACCCTCTGGATGCAGCTGACATTAAAAGGAGTTCAGCCCCAGACAGATTTTAGAAGCTGGGTATGAAGTCTTATAGAGCTGTCTGAGTGAAGCAGCTGGATCTTGAGAGAATGGAGAATTCTCTTGTGGAATGAGGGTGGTTTGAGTCTCTGTCCAGTTTTTTAAACATCTGAATGGGTGCTGCATGTATGAGAAACACTTCCAAAGCTGGTTTCCCCCTTTTGACATCTGGTAGCTTGCATGAAATATACTATAATTTTTCCTGCTAATTGAGCTCACGTAATAAATTTTAGTTAAAATGGAATTCCTTCAGGGAAATGAATGAAGTTACCCACATGGCTGAGTCCCAGGAGAAAATACACTTTACATGTGAATAGCATTTTCTGACAGTCTGCAGTGGTGTATTCTCTTGGCAGAAGTCCTTCCATAAATCACCAGCTACAGAGTGTAAAAAAATGAATTTTGGTAAGTTACCATGAGATTCCTGGCAAAACTACATGTGAGAGAGTTAATTCATGTGCCTTGGCAGCTACCTAGTACTAAAGAATGAAAGATAGGTTCACAACAAGGGCCCTCAGGAACCTCAGAGGGACAAATGGTGCTCTGATCACTGCAAAGCTACTTAGGGATAAGGAAAAAAAAAATTGTCAGCAAGTTTCTGTAAGCCAGAAATACACTCCAAGAAAATCTGAAACATTTCTGTAACCTCATCCTGCCAGAGTGTGAAGCATCCAGATTTAAGCCTGAATGCCCCAAAACACAGAAGAGTGAATTTGATCTGCAAGCAACTTCAGGGCAGTGGAAAGGGACACACGGCATAAAGAAACAAAACAATCCTTCCTGCCTTCTGCTCACAGTTAGAGAATAGGAATTATGGTCATCAAACAGAAGGCAAAACATTTCTAACATCCACTAACAAACATGTGGTCACTCAACAACCCATTAGACCTCTGGGCCTTTGAGCAGAACACCATACAAGCCTTTTTTTTTTTTTTTGCCAATGTATTCACAGTCATGATCATGGAAAATGCATTCACAGTGACATCAAGGGCTTGCAGACCAGCATGGCTCAATGCATCAAGGACTGTGACACCAGTCCCACTCCCACTGACTGTGAGAACACCTTTTTTGTGGTTGCTGCCTTCCTGTGTCCCAGCCAGAGGCAGAAGGCGGCGTTGGAACCCTTTCAAACACCCCAGAGGGCTGGTTTAGCCCTCAGGAGGAGCCAAGCCCAGCCTCTGACCTCCATTCTGTTCCCAAGGGCTGCAGAGCTGCCCTGACAGAGTTTCCTCTGAGCCAGTGCCACCAGGAGCTCCATCCCAGTTAGGGATGAGTGATCTGCTGCTGCTGCTGCACCACGGCGTGCCAGCTGTGAGTGGCACTGCTGGGGGGATGGATGGCAGCACAGCTGCCCCTCTCTGGCTCCACCAGCAGTTGGCTGCCCATATGGTGGTGGCACACACCCCATGCTGATGGATGCTCAGCAGATGCTCTTCAAGAGCTAAATAATGCAAAGAGAGGCTGGTGTGAGCAATAGACAGCTCTCATAGTCCAGGCTCTGCTCACAATGCAGTAAATTGGAGAGAGAAGGAGATGCAGTTTAAAAAAAGAAGGATAGTCTTAAAAACCCCGGGCCAATTCACCATTTTGTGTGTTAAAAAAAGTAGTTCCAGGTGGTGCTGAAGAGAAAGTTTTACTCTATTAACAAGGTTCTGCACCTTCATTAAAAATATTTATTTTGGAGAAATTTCTTACTTTAATTAAATTGGTCCTTGGCCTTTAGGAATTTGTCTACTTTTATCTGGGACTGTACTAAAGACACCCATGCATGTGTGGTCATAAAGTGATTATAGTTTCCTCTGAAAACTCTGGGTCCCTCAAGACCAGAGACCTCCAGTGGAGCTAATGGAATTTCTCAGTTCATCTGCAGTACTCAGATGGGTACAGGCAACTATTGGAATCTGGATCTTCCCAGGATAATGCCAGACTTATTTTTATTGTCATGGTTAAAGAAAGATAACCTCTCTGCTCATATCAATACTTTAGAGCATCTTCAGTGGCAGAAATTAGGTCAGGCACAGACAAACTGCTGATAGTTGAGGTGAAAAAAAGTAAAAATCAGTAAGGTTACCTGATACAGAGAGAGCACAGCCAGCAGCAATCACAATATTAGCACAATATGCATCAAAATCCGCTTATATGTGGGAGTCACAAGAAATGGAAACAAATACTAAAACCCACGCCAAGACATAAGCTGTGATTCATGGGATGAGACAGGAATGCAATTTTCAGAAGAAACACCACTGAAAACAAAACAATCCAAAGGAAAATGCATTAGGTATGAGCCCATTTGAAGGGAAAAGGATCAGAGCTGCCAACATTGCCCTGTACCTCCTCCATTTTGATACCACAAGCAGCCACAGGGAAATGAAAGTTAGAACTTAATATCCAAGGTCATTAGTGCTCTCAGTAATAGATTATCCCTGAAAACATGTTAAAGAAGAAAATTGTTTTAAATATAAAATTGGAATAAGCCAAAATTAGCCCATAAACTTGAAATTAAAAAAAAAAAATCCTATGCATTGCTAACGCTTGTTAAAAAGAGCAAAAACTGCAAGGGGTTTAATGCTTAATGTGAATTAACTCAGCCGTGTGTATTCTACAGCCAAAGCCACAGAAATGGCCATCTAAATTGATTCCTGAGCTGGTAGGCCTGCAGCAGATTTGCAAATGATAATGAATATATTAATAGATACTTTCACTAATTTCACTAATGACCAATTTTAACGAGAAATTTGGATTTGTAGATGAACAGAAACATTCCCATTCCATCATCTGTACACGTGCGAAGAATTCCACATCCCAGGCCAGAGACTGAGCCAGCCACAGCACAGAGTTACCCCTGCCCACCCAGGGCAGCACTAAGGGTCACTCCTTGCCCTCCCCAAGCACCTCCAAGATTGATGTTCTGCAGAATGCTGCTTGCCTCTGGAAAATGCATCCCTGCCAGATTTTGGGACTGGGTGATGAATGGTGTGGGCTTGTGGTGCTGCTGAGGAAGAAATCACAAACAAACCAAGCTGACAAACCAAAGAGCAGCCCCTGAGTGTGACACTCACAGAGCCCTGGGGACCCAGCAGAGTGTCCTGCTCCTCACAGGGACCATCAGGGAACCCTGGGGACCCAGCAGAGTGTCCTGCTCCTCACAGGGACCATCAGGAAGCTCTGGGGACCCAGCAGAGTGTCCTGCTCCTCACAGGGACCATCAGGGAGCCATGAGGACCCAGCAGAGTGTCCTGCTCCTCACAGGGACCACCAGAGAACCCTGGGGACCCAGCAGAGTGTCCTGCTCCTCACAGGGACCATCCCTGAGTGACACTCAGGGTTCCATAGGGACCAGAGTGTCCTGCTCCTCACAGGGACCACCAGGGAACCCTGGGGACCCAGCAGAGTGTCCTGCTCCTCACAGGGACCATCAGGGAGCCTTGGGGACCCAGCAGAGTGTCCTGCTCCTCACAGGGACCATCCCTGAGTGACACTCAGGGTTCCATAGGGACCAGAGTGTCCTGCTCCTCACAGGGACCATCAGGGAGCTCTGGGGACCCAGCAGAGTGTCCTGCTTCTCACAGGGACCATCAGGGAGCCCTGGGGATCCAGCAGAGTGTCCTGCTCCTCACAGGGACCATCAGGGAGCCCTGGGGACCCAGCAGAGTGTCCTGCTCCTCACAGGGACTATCAGGGAGCCTTGGAGACCCAGCAGAGTGTCCTGCTCCTCACAGGGACCACCAGGGAACCCTGGGGACCCAGCAGAGTGTCCTGCTCCTCACACCATGCTGGGATGCTTAAAGGTTTTATTTTTTTTCCTAAATTTAATCTATCTTGCAACTAGAACAGCTTACCAGGGAACACATGCAGAGATTCATTATCTCTGCCTCTGGCTTCAAAAGGCTCTGGAGGTTCCTTGGATCCATTCAAAACCTCTTCCACTTTCAAGTGCCACCACACATTACTCACTAATGGTAACATGAACCTCCAGACACAGTCTGTGTCTGATCTTTGTATCTTTGTGGCCACCAAATTTTTACTTCATTTCTCTTCCTAACCTCTAATCTGTATTTCCATGTGTTAAGGTTTTGTGGTTTTTTTTTTTTTTTTTTTCTTTTTCTTATTTTCTTTTTATGTCTCTGTTTTCACATTTCTTCTGACTAGGATGCTTTTATGGCCAGCATAATTTGGTACATATTTGAATAATTGTGCCTTCCTGGGCATTCAGTAAACTATCCTTGAAAATGCCCAGTATTTACTCCATTAGTGTGATTTGTCAGGAATCCTGACAACAACAGCAAGCCCTGAGAAAAAAGCAGGTGGATAGAATTATAGAATAATTCCTGCTGGAAGGGATGACAAGAGGTCATCTAATCTGACCTTTCACTCAAAACAGGGGCAAAAAGGGGTTAGCAGGCTCATGCTTGTTCTGTGCTCATCAAGGACAGGTTCAGATTATGAATACCTAGAGCTACAACACTGGGTAACTCCTCCTGTCCCTCATGAGGAAGTTTAGTATTTCCCTTTCCAGAGGAAAGCTAACCTAACTTTAGAAACTAAACATGTAGCATGGCTTGAAATGGCACATGGGGAGTTTTCCTCCCCATTCTTTGCAGATACCTGCTCAAGGAGCATCCAACAGCATGCCCTGCCTTGCTGGATGAAAACTTAACCCAGTCTTGAATGTTAGACAAGAACTGGAGGAAATCTGCCAACAGTTCATTGTGTCTTGGATATAAAATAACCTCGCATTGCTTTTTGCTCATGTTATACCCATACAAAACCCATTTTAGCTTTTTTTTTTTCTGCTTAGACATCTAAGTGCACTTCTGTTTTTCAAATCCAAGTCCACACACAATTCTTCAAATTATTTAGACACTGGCATTACCCTACAGACAGCCAAAGCTGTATTTTTACATTTCCATTTGGGTTTGAGCCTGTCACAGTCCCAGTGTTTAAAGTTCCAGTGAAGCCAGCTGCCCAGCAGGCTTGCCCATAAATGCAGGTCATGGTGCAAGCTTTCAGCATGGAGCCACGAGGGAAAGGACTGCTGCAGTGAAGTGGTGGGGTCTCCTCTCTTCATTCCTCCCACATCCACCCCAGAATTCATTCCTGTAACCATGAAGCATAATCCTATAAGTCAGCACAGAATTTAGGCTTGACAGCTGTGCCATCTTGTTTTATGTAATAACCCTGAGACACTTTCAGCTAATTTCAGTTTTATGAAAAAAAATTTTAAAAAGTTCTTAGAGGCTTCAGATATTGATCTAGTCAGTTACATACATATTTTCTTTTTGGTAGGCTGTGGTTTTGCTTTTTCCCCTCCCTGTGAAATAGGTCAGTAATTAACTTTCCTTTAAGAGCAGAGGTGGTAAGGTTTATCTTCCCCATGCCCCCAGCATGATCCCAGTTTACCCAAGTGGGGCAGTGGCACATGCACACGTGCATGCAGAAGGTGACTTGGGGGCACACACCATCCAAACACTACAGAGCAGTTCATGTGCACAAGCACAGGAAAGAAATCTCCCTCTGACATGATCTTCATCAGGTTTGGGTGCTCTTGGATTCCAGAGAAGCCATCCTGCTGCTTTCTGAGGCTGCTGCCCCCACCACAGCTGGGGATCCCCATGGGAGAGCCTTGTACCCTGTTCCCAGGCACTGGTGTGAGTGTGAGGCTGTCTGGGACTGCACCCTGCTAAAGGTGCTGGTTGATGCTGCAGGGACCTGAGATCTTTCCTGATATCTCCATGGACTCCCCATTTTCCCAGAGCAGCACCACAACAGAAATTTGATCATAGAGTATCTTTCAGTGCAAACAATTTCTACAAAGATGAAAGATATTTCTAATAAACTGCTTGAAGAGTAAATATTGAAAATCAGAAGGGATAACAAGCAGAGTCTAGATGCAAGTTTACACATGGGAAAGTTCAAGCTGTGTTAGCTCCTGTTGCTGCAAAGTAGACCAGAGGAGATTTAGATAAGGGTAACTCTTCATGGGACCAGTACCAGAGTCAAAGGTGTGTAACAGGAAAGAATATTTTGACCTAAAAGACACCAGAGAGTCTGTACTCCAATACTGTTAGAATTGTAACCTGTGAATGATAAAAATGTACTGAAAAATAACTATAACAAATAGAATGAATGAGATCAGAAGAGATGCTCTGTGCTGGAAGATCTGACAGAATCAGAGGGATGCCAAAATCCCCTCTGCAATAATCTATAACAGGAAACCAAGCAGGGTGCAGGTAGCCCTGGAGAGGCTCTAGTAGACATCCGTTCAATGAATTCTGCTGCACAGATGTTCCTTTGTAGTTCTCAAAAACCTTTAAGGCTCCTGGTCAGTAAGAAAGTTTGGAAAAGATTCAAACTTCAGCTCTGCAGTGTCAGCATATATTCCTGTCTGTGCTAACTAAAGCACAGTGCTAGCAAAAAAAGCAATTCTGTAAAACAATGGCACGAAATCCTACCTTCATTCTCCCCGTTTGATTTCCTGATCAAACACTTATTCCCCTCCCCAAGAGTTTCCTCTTGCCAGTTTCCCTCACTGGTGCCAATGCAGATAACCCTGGGAACTGTTTACAGCAACTCTGGAGACCCAAAGCTTGATTCATGTGAGAAGAACAGAAACTTTCAAGTGAAAAATACTCTTAAGGGTGAAGAGAGGACAAGCATTGAATGATTAGCTACAAGGAGTCCTTAGTTCTGGAAAGACCTTAAAACCCAGACTGGCCTTTACAGCTGTCTGACTCAATGGGATATAACATTTGCACCAAGGTCTGGCTGCTTGGCTCGGCTCATTTAAACCTGACTGAAAAGGAGAGCTGAAATCTTGCTGCCTGCTTGCTCAGGGGAGCCTGGTAGTGTCTGTACAAAAAAATTAAACTTGGTTTACAAAACAAACTAACCTAAACCTCCAAATTGCCAGGAACACTGGAGTATAACTGTACCTTGCCATGCCTGCTGCAAATTCTTTGATTTAGGATGTTACCATGTATTTGTCTCACCAAATGCTGTCCTTGGCTACATGTCCAATTTTCATTTGCTTTTGTGTAAGTGGCATTTGTATGGCAGAGCCACTGCTTCCCAGCTGAGGCCTACATCAGAGTTAAAAATGACACCCTGAGATGGGAGCTGAGGAATCCATAGTGCCTTGGATCACCTCAGTCCCCTCCCAAATGACAGCAAGACCAGACTGTGGGGACAGAGTGGGTAAATAATATCACATCTTGCCCCTGAGGATTAATCATCAGGCCACAAATAACGCCAGTCCACACAGTGGTGCATCTTCACATGAATTCACACTGTACAGCAAGATTCATTAAAAAAAGGAGCCAGTTAGCAGTAATACATAATCTGCATTATGAAATCATGAGCCCTGACCACCTACAAAATGTGCTACTTTGGCTTAAGCAAACTGAATTACAGATAAAATTAATGCACCTGCAAAGAAACAGTGCATATTCAAACACAGTCAGCAAAGACAAACTGTCTGAGAGAAGAAAAGCTCAGAGGGATGCCTATGATGGCAATAAAAATCACATCAAATCTGCAAACCCAAAATATGTTCCCCCCTCCTTTCCCAACCAAATTCTTCTTGAAGATATTGTATATAAATAACTGTGCCTTGCAAGTATCTCCAACAGATACAGGAACAGTCTCCAGGACCTTTTATAGTATTTTATAATCTTAATCTATTTTTCACTTTAGAGATGCCAAACAGTGTTTACCAACATGCAGTTACCTAACAACTGCCATACCTCATGAGTAAATCAATAGAACATCTAATTTCAATTTTTTGCTTATATTACAACTAGTTAACAGAAGTTGTTTGGGAAAGCTAAAAGCACATCCAGAAATGCATACAAAGCAGAGGAATTCAGCAGGCCTGGAAGAGGAGATCAGACATGCAAGAAGAGGGCAGGCATTTGAAGTCAGAGATTTATATTGGATCAATTATTCCCAACTCCCTTTGACTATCTCAAATGGCTGAGGAATAGAGCCAAGTAATGGACAAAGCTTTCTTAAAATTCAAAGTCAGTCTTGATTTGTGTCTTATTTAGAATTTCTATATCCCTGCACAATCCCTGTTATGTTTCAAGACTTCACAATTAGCAGCTTGCAAATGGAATAAGTCCTGTTTGCATCAATGTGCACATGTGCTGGTGTGGTGTGGGGAGTGAGACAGTGTTTTAGTTGAGTTCTCCACTTTGTGAAAATCCAAACTGTTGTGAAACAGCAAAGCAGAATGAAATGGTACCGATTTCTGGGCTCCCATTGCACACAGCAAGCATTGGAGGCCAAGAGGTTACCACGGCTTGCAGAGCTGGGAATGCAGCAAACAGAATTTCCACTGTCTTCACAAGAAGCACTAGTCAAGTGGGGTTTAGAGTTAATTTGATTTCCACCCATTAAAATTATATGTTCCACACAGAAGAGTCATAAAGTGCCCGTAAAAGTGAGAGCACTTGCACACTGAATAACTGTGGCAGTGGGGCTGGCTCAGGGGTGAGGAGCAGCAGGCACAGGGGCAGCACAGGGAGCCCTCCCACCCTGTGGTATGGGGGCTGTGGGGTGTGCAGGCCCCCAAAAGTCACCCTTGCTCCACTGTTTCACGTGAGCCCAGCAAAACAACACAGAGAACAGGATACAAACCACCACAAAAAGCAGGGGTATAAGTGGCATTTGTCCTCCTTCCCCAAAATCTCAGCAGCCAGGGGGGGATTGTGGGCAGGATGTGCTCTAAGTGTGGCACACCGACTGCCACGCTCTTGAAAAGCAGCTGCTCCAACTTGCCAAGGACTGTGCCTTCAGATGATGTAAATCTGCTCAGCTGCATTGAGCCGTGGTAATTTACACCAGCTGAGGGATGGACCAAAGGCATTTATTAAGGCTGCAGTGTATTTAAGAACAAGCAAAGATCAATAGTCCAACAAATATTCATTTCACATCACTGCTTTTCAGAAGAGAGGTCAAATGGATCCTTACACATTTTTTTTTTCCTCTCTAAAATTTCAAGCAGAGAGCAGAGAAAGTTGGTAATTAAATCCCCTTTGAAGGAAGCACTGGCAATGAAGAACAGGCAAGAGCTGGTACTGCACAGAAGCTGCAGTGCTGGCTCACAGGTGGCATTAAGGGCTCTGAGAGAGCAGGACTTATCCCTTGAACTGTCTTCTGGGAAGCCTGGCATCTCATCAGTGACAGCCCACTTGGAATGAGTGTAACAAATGAACAGTTCAGCCTGTAGGTCCCCAAATAAACCAAATTGAACTCTGGACATGTTGAAATCAGTACCTTTCCCTGGTTATTTTTCATTTTAATGTACATGAATTCAGTGAGCTTTGTATTGGTATTGCTCTCTGCCTGGCTATAAGGAAGAAATATAAGTGGCATCACAGGGAAAAGTATTCTCACGAGATTGCCATCCTAATTATGTAAACCCAAGACAACGTTAAGATTTTAATGAAATTTCCAAGTGTATTGACATTTTCAAATACGACATGACAAGCCTGACTTTGGAAAGGGATGCAGTGATTCCTGGGGAGAGAGCACACACAGCCTACAACTGAGCAATCATGCCAGACCTTGGGACAATTTGTATCAACAATGTGCCTCATCAGAATGACACAAGGAGTTATATCATCAAAGTGCCTCCCTTAGTGAAGGAGAAAGGGAAGAAGGAACACCATATGTTGGGAGCTAGAAATCAGGGGTGTAGGTGACAGTAATTTCCTGAAGCTATAATGAACACATAAATGAAAATTTTAGGTCAGGCTGCATTCCAAAATATGGAAAATTATTTGTCTTGCAGGGTAATTTAAAATTCATATCACCATATCAGCAGCAGACTGCTGTGGTTTACTGTGTTGATCTGTTCTCTCCATCCTCTTCAGAGCACAGCCCAGGCAGCTCTGCTCTCAGTTTACAACAGGGGAAAAAAAAGCCATAGGGCTTTAAATTTTTAAGTTGGTGTTTTGAAAATACTGCTGTATGTATTAGGCTTCTCCTGTTTCAGAGGCCCTTTCCTGGAGAGTCTTCCAACAGGAATATCATTTACATCAGCAAGGCTTTTTGGCAGTTTTTCTTTTTTTCCTTTTTATAACCATGTTGCAGTGAGACATCAGTTTAGGCAGCCAGCTCTGCAATAAAACTGACAACAGGTTTATTCTCCTGCTCCTCATGGGACCTATAGGAATTTTAGAAAAGAAAGCAGGAGGGAAGGAACAGGAAAAACATGTGTGTATGATCTGCTCTGTCCCAGCACACCAATTCTGCTGTTTCCAGTGTGATTCTCATTTTAAAATCCAATGTTTTACTAATGTTTCATTAGATATTTATCCATTTGAATTACTCTGAAAAGGCAAAATATCCAGAGCAGAGGCATTAGGAGGTTCTACCAACTTCAGAGTTGCCAGGATTTTACCTTTGGGGTCAAACTGCCCATTGTTCTGCTCTTGTAAAAGCCATGGAAACACCAGTGCCCTGGAACATTTCTGCCAGAGGGAATCCCCCAAACAGCATGGAAAAGATTTTAAAAAGCAAAGCAAATGAAACCCAGCCTCTTCAGATCATTGTGGAAGAAACTGTTATCTCAGAAGGAAGTTCCTGAACCCTGCCCTGGCTGCTGTGCCTGAAGTCACACAAGCTCAGTTTCTGCTCCTCTCCCTGGGGACACTGGAAGCAAAGACCTATTTTTCTTTGCACTGGGTGAAAAAGGTAATTTTTTTGATGACAGAAGGGTGGTCTTCCCTTCCTCAGCATGAGATAAATGACTGAAAATCCTGAACGTGCAAAGATGGCTTGGGTTCCCATTTAACCCTATTTTAACCCTTCATGATTGTCCCACAGCCAGTGGTGAAAAGAGCAGTGAGCACAGCAGCCAGGAGGCACCAGAAGTGGAACCAGCAGCCTGGGAAGGTCTCATGGCCTGGAGCCAGGGGGTTGAATCTCACAGATGAGCTGCCTGTGGTGCACACCAGCATGCTTGGAACAGACATGCTGATAGATTAGAAATTCCACCTTGATTTCATGGATTTAGTCCCAACAGTCTAGGACATAATTAAATTCTTTATGAAAGGATTAATCCATCCTTACTACCTCGTATTTATCATCTCTAAACACTCACAGACAGAGTGTGTGTGTTGCGGGGGTACAGATAATTATATTTATTTGGAGAAAAATGCTGTTTTATTAGTAGGAACCATTTGCAGGTTTGCCGAGGCTCCAGAGTTAGTTTCTCTGAGTCGGCTCCATTAATTCCAGCTGCAAACAGAGGCTGTGCCCAGATGATGGCGCCTGCAAATCACGGATCCCTTGGAAATCATCATTAGGTAACTCGTTCTGGCGGGTTACACATTGTGGGCTTTAGGGTTTATTGCAGAGGAAAATAGAAGTCTTATTGTACTGCAACCCCTCAACCACCAAACCCCCAAACATTGCAACCCCTGCCTTCCTGTCCCCAGAAACCGTGGACTGTGTTATGGTGTTGTGTTAAATTAGCTTTTACAGCTACCTTCCATTTGGGGAGTTACAGCACCAGAATAAGATATAAGAAAATACAAAGGGTTTAGACTAAAGATTCTTCACCCCATGGGAAATGCATAATTCAAGGTATTTGTAAATGTGTTTGTGATGTGCTGAAAAGCTGAACTGGAACAAAATAAATAAAGCCAAGCAACCAGACCTGAGAATCCCAATCCTTGATGGAAATCAGGCAGGTTTAGGTGTATTTTTGAGGGGATTGTAGGATTTGGGTCAGCTCACTGAAAGGCTGCCCTGGCCAGCAACAGCCTCACACCAGGATGAAGCTCTGAGTGCTCTGTGCCAGGCAGGGACTGCCTCTTACACAGGACAGCTTATGTCCATTTTGGGAGGGGTGAGGGAAATAAAGCTAAGGAGAAAATAGCAGTCTGGAGAGAGACGAGATTAATTCTAAGTGAATCACACATGTTCCAGGGATTCAGAGTCTGCACACAGAGCAAGAATAAAAAGCTTCAGACCTAGTGTCTGAAAATCAGCTCAGCAAGGCATTTGAGTTTGGCTGTTTATCTGGGACTGGTGTTTTCAGAAACCAGGGTTCTCTCTGAGCATTACCTCAAATAGTGGGAGATACCAGAACAGCCAGCACACAACAAATTAGTAAGAAAATCCTGTTTCCTAATATGAAAATGTTTTACTTGAATTTTGTGATCATTGCTAATAGAGGTTCAGGTTTAACACACCATTTCTTCTAAATGTATGTGTTCAGATACATAAATGTTAATTCTGACCTTTGTCTACTAAGTACATCTAATTTTCCTCACATATTTCAGTCACCTATAACAAATTACCCATCCCTTCCAATTCTCTATGTTCAATGTCCTTCTAAAGATGCCCAGAAGAGGGAAAAAAAAAAAAGCTGAGTGAAGATGTGCCAAATTGATTTCAGATTTGGGACTTATGCCACGTTGTCTAGATTGTGCTGTTAGGAAAAAAAAAATCTCCAAAAAGGAAGATAATAAAACACCCCAAAACCAAACTTGAGAGCATTTTTTTTTTAGCAGGGAGGACTTTTCTAGAAACTTTCAGATTTGCTGGCCCACAGAAGTATCACTGTTTCTAGGTCTTGCTCAGCATTGAGAAGTCCCTAAATCCCATCAAGCTCAAACATCCCAAGACTTCAACATGAAGCTCCAACCAGCAGTTCACTGTTAATGAAACAGCTGGAACAGCTGCAGCTCCAGCCTCCTGTCAGAGCTGGGGAAGGAAGGCTCTGCAGAGCTCCAGGTCCCTTCTCTGCACCTTCCACAGCCCCTCTCTGTGGGATGCTGGGCTGTGTCCCATGGGAGGACACTCTCCTTCCTCCCTCCCTTCCTTTGGGATCGTGCTGGGGACCTTGCTGGGTGACCCCAGCTCAACATTCTTCCTGTGGCTGAGCCCTCCCAGCTCTGGGAGCATCTCCTCAGCTCCTCAGAGGCCACCCAGCCGTGGGTAGCACACAGCAAGAGCAGCAAATTCTCATGGTCTTGTCCTCAGATGATTTCCAGTCTGTGTTCTAAAGAATCTCCTTTCTTTCTCAGCACAGCCTGGTGGCTGCCAGAGCTTTGCTCAGGCTGGGGGCAAAGCAGGCATTTCTCAGCTTTCCTGGTTGGGGTCAAACAGCATTCATGCTAAATATGATTTTGGGTTCAAGATTTGGAGAGTTTTGAGGGTTTTCTTCATGTGCTTAGAATCAAGATTCTCAGCATATATGGTGACAATTGGTTTAAGGCTGACTTAAGAAATCATGAATGCCAAGAGAGAGCAGATGGGATCATTAAGAATGACAAAACCAGGAGCATTTCCAGGTAATCCTGTGTGATGCTTGATTAATAATTACAGACAGCTTTGGTTAAAGAAACCTTGTTTTAAAGATTAAGATATATTTATCCCAACATGTTTTTATCCATACATGTGAGTGCCAGTTGTTTTGAATGGGGCTCATGTTTTCTGACACACCCCCTACAAACTGAGCACACAGAGAGCCAAGGGGGCTTTCCTGACCCTTGGTGTTCCCAGGGCCATTTCAAGTGCCAAAACATCATTGTGAGGATTTAGAGATAAAACCAAAAAGCCTCAAGGAATGTAGTTTAAAGCCACAATCCTGTAAATGTCTTACTGTGAATTTCTTTTGCTAACACAAATGATAGATCTATGAAATAATTTCCTCCTTTGTAAATGCTGAGAATAGCTTAGTCCCAAAATGGCATCTTTGACTTATTGAAACATTTCTCTCTTTCTGTCTAAGTGCTGGGGATGTACATTTTCTGAGGTGCTAAAAAAAAAAAGATAGGCTATTTCAGCAACTAGAAAAATTATTATTTGGGTTTAAAATTAATTCTGAAAAAAAATTTAACCAAAGTGACTTGAGAGGTGGAATCAGAGGTCTGGTTGAAAGCCCATGATGAACATCTGAGAGTTGTGCCAAACACTGCTTTTCATCAGCTCAGTGTGGATCCAGATCCCTTGGGCACTCCAGAATAAAAATGATCTTTTTGATCAGCAAAAGCAATGGAGAAATCCTGCTTGTTATTTGTTGGTGTCTCTTGGATGACCTTTTAAATAAAAAAAACCTCTCAACTAAATCACACTGAGGTTTTAACTGTCATAAAATTCATTAGACTGGGGAGGATATGAGGGGATCATTAAGTCCATGCCAAAGCAGAGTTCAGAAGTTATTAAAACTATTACTGGGAATACTCTGACATTAGTCTCTTGCATCTGACTATTTTCAGGAAAACATACAGGAGTTTAATTATCTTTTCCTTTTTGGACTTCTAACCTTCAGTGATAGACTGAGTTTAAGTCTGTCAATAGGCTGAGGGATTTCTAGTGAAGGAAAACACATACAGACAGACTGAGCAATCTATAGAAAGTAAGCAAGGATTCCTACAGAAAATCAGACTGTAAAACTCCCAGTATTTGTCAGAAGTGGTCAGACATTTTTTAACATGAACACAAAGGTTCTTAAAAGATTTCCAAAGACTCAGTTCCCAGTATTTGGCAATAGTTAGGCTTCTTTAGTCGTGTCCCAAAATCCCTGGTCACTGAGAATAGCAATGTCAGGAGAGCTGAGCACTGCCTGTAGTTAATGCCCTGTACCCCTGCTGCCAGCAGTGCTGAGGGAGAGCACAGGCAAAGCAAGACAAGGAAACTCAGCTCTAAATAGAAATACCTGCATTGATAGAGGGAATTAACTTCTTTCTATTCTGCCTTCATAGAAAATCAGCCTTGCTGGACTCTGCAAGCCAGCCAGCTATTGCAGGAAATGCACTGTACTGCCTTGCAGCCCACAAATACCTGAAATGCTGCTCCTGGGCACAAAGCCATGACATAGCTTCACATCCCCTGGCTGGAGTGATATCGAAATTAAAATAGGTGATACGAGTGAGATATTCAATTTTTCAAAAGCTCTGGCATTCCCCAAATTAATGAAACACTCCTAGGGCTTGGCTAAGGCGAACACAGAATCAAACACAGCCATCAGGGTTGGCAAGGCAGAAATATCTAACTCCCAACACATGCTGCAACAGAGCACACATTTATTCATACCCTGTTAGAGGCTCAAGCAAGAGACTCAGATTTTCTGCAACTTGTGATTTATTTGTGAACTGAAGGCTAATATATTCTTTAGAATAAAGAAAAAAAGTCTCCAACCCCCTCAAGGTTTTATTTGCTTTTCAGCAATCCTGGTCTTACCAATCAGTGTGCTCAAGCCAACTTAAAATATCTCCCAGTCAAACAAACCACAAAGCAGCACTCCTCCAGCTGGAACAGCAATCTTTCCCTATTTGTTTAAATTTGACAATAAACCCATCATCAGCAGCACAGGATAGTAAGAGAGAGCAGGTAAAGGATCAGGCACAGAAATTCTATTATTAACTTTCTCAGCTGTAAGACCTAGAAGGGACAACAGATATATTTTTGTTCCAGATGGTTCCTCAGAGGAAATCTGGAAATCCAAAAACTAAGAACAAAAGGATGAAAAAAAAAAAACAAGCCTCACAAACTAAGCCAATAAAATACAAATAGACTACCAGGAAAAAGATGTACAGAAAGAAGATAGAAATCTTCTAGGATGTCCTGTAAAGAGGTGGAAAATCTCAGTGTTACAGACACATAAAGCTAGACCTGGATGAGACAATGCCCTTGAAATTCTTACTGTAGGAAAAAACCTCTTGTTTTTTCTCAGCTGTGCTAGTGCCACTGAAGGAGGGGGCCACACAGGCAAGGAGGATTCAGGTCAACTCACATTTGAATGGTGAAAATGCTAAAGCCTCAAGATCCCTCTTGTTCAGAAAACTCTTATTATTATTGTTAATGAAGCATGAGCAGAAAAAGCACAGCTTGACAAAGAGACCAAGCTGAGCTTGTGGATAGCCAGGGGAATCCTTCCTCCTTACATTTAAACCAACAAAAAACCTTCCCACCAAAACTTTCTGGGAGAAATGAAACTGGGAGAAATTCCTCACTGTGGTGAGGAATGGCACTTTTTGAAAACCCCTGTTCCTAGGGGAACTGTGTTTCAGCAGCCCAAGGGCAGATCCTGAGCAGCTCCAGCCCTTGCTCAGCTGCAGGGATCCAGGCTGGGGGACAGTGCCCAGTGCTGCCCTGCAGAGCTGCTGTGCCCAGAGGGTATTCCCTGTGCACCCAGCTGGCCCAAAGGGCAGCTCTGCAGGCACCAGGATCCAGGGAAACTCACTGCAGAGGCTGTGTGCTCCCCTAAGGCGCCTCCATGGCTGTGCAGCATCCTGCTGCAGGACACACACCATGCCAGTGGCATGGATGGGGAAATACAAGGAAAATTAGCTAAATTTGCAGCAATGGACTGACTCTTTCTGTGAGAGATGTTTCTCCCCTGTTAATAAAAGTTGCTCCTACAGAATTCCAATGGTTTTTTAAATTAATTTTTTTTTTTAAATTTTTCACTACAGCTACAGCTCCTTAACGGGGTGACAGACTGTGCTGTCTGTATTAGTCAGCAGTGGAGCTCAGAGAGTTGCTTTGCCTGGCGATGCCAAGGCTCAGTGTAATTCCTGCAGACATCCTCATCTGAAAACACCTCGGGTGACAGTTTGGCAGGCACGCTGGCATTTCCAGCTGAGTCCCTGCTCCTCCTCATTGAACTTCAGCACTGCCTAAAGCCACTAAATGAGACAGAAACCCCTCCACAGTAGGAAGGGTGGAAACTACATGAGGACTATTCTGTGTCTCTATGCCTCGATAAAGAAAATAAACTAAATGGGGAGGGGGAAAAGGAGGTACAGAGAGTGTGACCATCTCTGGTCCTTGGCTGTTGTCTTATATACCAAGAGTTCTTTTATCATTATGCTGTAAGGATTCCAAATCCTCAGAGTTTCATACCTCCTCAATGTTTCTTGTAGCCAGCTCCTCTAACACTGACAGTTCCTGGTCCTTGCAGCAGCCATCTGACTCCTGATCCCATCAGTCCACTCTTTTATACCACTTGTTCTTATTGGTTACAGGTGTTGCCTGTTATCATCCAGCCTGCTCCTAATCTTTAGTAACAGGGTCCAGCTGCAACTCACTGGGGGATAAGATTACATTCTACACTACCTTCATTTATCCATACTGTGTCCCCCTACACTTGGCAGGACACAGCTTTCTGGCACCCTCTGGCCAGGGCTGAAGGGATGCTGGGGTCAGAGCTGCTGTCCCAGCCCTGCATGGCTGCTCTAGGGTGGCACCCACACCCCTGAGGGTGACATCTGTGCTGGGCTGAGCCCTTGCCTCCATCTGGCTGCTCACTGCACGTGCTGAGCTCTCAGGTGAGAACACACTGCTCTCACACACTTCTATGAGTGCTGCATTTTTGGCCCCACCAAGCATGGATCTTGCCTTAGAGACCTGACAGCCCAAGTCAGGCCTCTCTCTAATCTTCCTATTCTCCTTGAAAAGCAAATGCATTTCTATCTTTAGAGACCACAGAGGGCACTCACTCCAGCCTCCTGGTTCCCACTTGCTGCAGACACTCTCAAAGACTAACTCCTGTTAATTAGAAAAAGATAAAACAATTCAGGCTGCACTGCACCTTGCAAGAGCAGGTCTTGCCCTGGCCACTTCCAAAGGGGGAGGGCTTTGGAACTTGATTTACCAGACACGTTCCCTGACTGTCACTGGAGTTAAACCAGACCCCATTTATTTTCCATGCCTTCTGCAAGCTATGTTCCCAGGGAAAGGAAAGTAACATATTGATAACAGCAGGCTCTGTCACAGGGGAGGATCCAGAATCACCCACGCGTTGCCTTGAAAACAAACAACCCCCAAACAATTGATCAGTCACTGCTAGTACAGAGGCAGTCTATTATGGATAAAAATACAGGTGGAAAAAATTCATCAGGGATGTGCAAATACCTTTATTTAAATTCAAGTGCAGTAAAGCAAGCTTTGCTCCTATAAACAGGAGTAGTGGATTATGGATGCATTTCTCTCAAGTCCTGGCAGAGAGGGAATGCATTTCCAGGCTAGGGGAGCCAGAAAACTGAGTGATTTCCCTGTTGAGGCTGGGATTTCTGAGATGGCTTAACCTGACTGCCAGGAAAGGTGGAGGTGCACCACAGGCTGCTGTATAAATTGCTGCTCTGGCTCCCTGTGTGTAAGCTGAACACAGCCCCCAGGTGAGCTCTGGATCCCACAGCCCAGCGGAGCTGCAGGGCCCTGGAGGAACTGTGCAGCTCAGTGCCAGCTGCAAACACACCATGCTCAGCCTGAGCAGCTCTCACTGGATATGTGAAGTGTTAAATTAGTTTAAAAAAAGCAAATTTGACAGAGCAGCCTATGGAAAAGACACAAGGAAGGATATGAAAAACATCCATGTGTGCATATTTATGTGAGAGCAAGACCACTTGAGCTCCTCACCTCAGCTGTCACTACCAGCTCCTTCCCCACCTTTTGCAGTAGGTGCCCATGTGTGTGATGCACTTCTCAAAGGAAAAGCTGACTCTTCTGTTGACACACTAAACCTGACTCAATATTGTCCTAGAATCAAGCAGATGTTGCTCTGAATAAAGAAAGATATTAGCCAGACTTTTAAATCCAGAGCTAAGAAAAGAGAGTGGCCACAGTGCCTTTTGATTTTAATTTCACCCTTTCCAGCCATGGGCAGGCAATACAATGTCCAATTTTAATTCAGTCTCTACACTTAATTTAGTCACTGCTTACCTTGATTTTCACATCATTGCTTTGGGATGTGAAATCCTCAAGGCTTTCCTAGCAGAATGATAAACTTTGAATGGCAAAGCCAGACCATGGCTGTAGAGCCCTGCCAATTTCTTACAGACATTTCTGCCTAGGAAAGAAACACCATAAAATATCTCAGACAGAAAAGAATCATGACAAGAATTTACTCTCTTCCTTGCAATAGAAAAGGGGGACACAGAGAGCTTGAATTTCAAAAACTCAGGTAAACAACAATAACTAAAAGCACTTAATATTATTCAAGCCTCAACTCAAAAAAGTGAAAGAAAAATGTCAGCACTTTGACTTTCCTTCTCGCTCATGCCCATGCCGAGTTCCCCATCTGTGCTGGCTGCCCTTGGCCAGCTGCCAGCCATCCACCCAGCTGCTCTGCTGCTGCCCTCCTCAGCAGGGGCCCGGGGAGCCCATCTATGCAACAAACACTTCAGACAGCTCACAGTGCTTGGTGCTACCCAAATTGCAAACTGTGAAACGCTCCCATGCAGTGCCAGAAGAGTAGGGCTACCATGAAACATCATCTGTACACACACAGCCACAGCCCCTCCTGTGCCCCTCTGGGGGCTGTAAGCCTGAACTCTGCACAAGGATTCCTCTGGGGGAGGTACAGTGCTCTGGCATTGGAGGCTGGGTTTGAAGCAGAGTTAGTCCATACCAGGGAGAAGGTATAATCCATCTCAAAGTGTGGCTGGTTTCAGAATATATAAAATCTATGTAGATAGAAATTGTGGAAGTGACAGAGAGAGAGAACATCTTCAGCATGGAGAATGAGAACAAAGATGCCTTATAGTTTGCTACTCAGAAGGCACTGGCAGAATACAGTGGGTGTTGTTGTAGCCCTAAATTATTTGGAGTTGATTTTTTTTTATTTTAAGAACAGCAAATCAATATAAAATAAGACCATGCCTACAAATGGCACAAAAAGAAATTTATCACATTCTATTCAATCAGGAAAAGAAACACACAGTCTGTCAATTTTTTTTATGCTTACTATTTTCAGTCCTAGAGGTTTTTGCAGCAATACCAACGTCATCAAGCAATGGATGACATCAGCTGATGACTGCCTATACTTTGGTGCAGGCAGATGATACACATTGAGTCTCCCTGCTTGAACTCCTTTCCCTCTGCCTCTGCAATATCAGAAACAGAAGAGCACAGAAAGTTATTGCAGTAAAAGCCAATATAGGGGGAAAGCAGGTTTTTCACTTTAGCTGAGAGAACGGGGTCCCTGATGAGTAATCACAAGTCAGCAAATTCTGGGATGACTTCCAAAGGCACAAGTAGGTGCTGGGGCTCATAAGCCAAAGCTAGTCAATAGCTTGATTGCACCACTCCTCAAAAAGTGACAGTCCCACTGAGCTGAATTGCTGCTCAGGATGGAGAGGCTGAGAGCCATCTCCAGTATCTCTAACATCATCTCTTCTTTCAGATGTACAAATACTGGACACCCCATCAGCCTTATGGACACAAGACACCTGCTCCTGGCCATGAAGTGCAGGGTGAGGAGGTGCTGCAGGCACTGTGGGCTCCAGGTAGAGCCAGCCTGGAGCAGGCTCACCAGGAATGTGGGACATGGACCCACTGAGCCATTGACACCAGAGTCTGTCCTCTGAGGACACACAGGGGCTGCCAGGATACCTTTGCAGTGATTTGCTTGCACTCCTTAGTCATGGCATGCCTGATAGAGGGGCACCATTTGGTTCCTTTTGTCCCTGGTGCAGAGCTTTTTGTAAAAGCTCCTTGTAAAACTATTTGTTTGAAAACAGGATTTTTAAATAAAGATGGGAAAACCAAAATAAAACCACCATGAAAAAAATAACAACATCTCCCGTCTCCCTGCCAAATCAGCCTTGCCTGGCCAACAGTGAGGTCATTCTTTGTTTTGGTTCAGACAATTTATTTTCCAAGAGCTATACTTTACACAGAGAGACTTCATTCACATATGCAATTAAATATTGCTTTCCTGAACAGAAGTGGCCACACAGAGCATGCTGTCAACACATCCCTGCAAGATTTCTCCAAGAGTTCAGCAGAATAATTAGCTTTGGTACCGTTGCACAGTAGTTTTTATCTATCAGAGTTTTATCTTGCCTTCTCTCAGTGGTGAGTCTGAGAGAAATTCTGAACGTTTGCCTCATGGGTCTAATCATCTTATTGATGCTCAAAGCGTTTAAATGTGATCTGCAGCCCCTTCACTCTTTGACATTCCAGTTCTTAAAAAAAAAAGTCAGATATTTTGGCAGGTGCTTAGCTCAGACTTGTTCTTTAGGCTATAAGGCTTTTGCCTGTCTAATTAGCTGTGGCAAAAAGCTGAGAATGTTGACAATCTGGGGATGTGAGGTAATAAAAAATAGATTATTTACCAGCAGCAAATTAAGCCCTCTAAGAACCAGTGTGATGAGTTGTGCCCCTGTGACAATTCCCTGTGGCACACAGATACCACTGTCTCCATCTGTCTATCTTGTGCGCAGCGTACCTGACGGCGTGTTTCTAATCTATTTTCCCATGCACAAGAATTGATCCACCAAAGCCTTCAGAGACTAAAGAAAGTAACCTTTCTGGTGACAGCAAGCAAAATCTGTCTGCTTCCAAAGATGATTTTTCCCAGTTTCCTTTGGGGCAGTGCAAATAATTGGCCAGTCACCAAACGCTGCTCGGGACTGGAGAGGCTGGGTAGTTGTGCTTCAGGTTTGGGCTGGCAGGGAGCAGCATGGAGGAAAAGGCAACTGTGGGTGATGGATTTGGTCTGGCTCCTCAGAAGCAAGGAGAAGCAGCCCTCAGGATGTGCCTGCTCTGCTCCATGGCAGTGCCTGCCTGCCTGCCTCTGGCTGCCAGTGGGACAAACAGCAGCCCAGACCTGGAGACAGGAAAATCCATCTCACAGAAATTAGCAATGGAGGGACATGACTTCTTGCCTAAGCACACTGTCAGCAAGGCAGAAAAGCATGGAGGTGCTACAGGACATGTTCCCCCTTTTAAAACCAGTCTCAAGAGGAGGCTATTGAAGACAGTGGCTCATTAGAGTAGCTACTTTTATTTCAGCCAGTTTACTCCTAATGACAATTTGCCTTTACTCCTTTTTTACACCACACTACTTTGTAAATTCCTCTCCCTGAATGTATTTTAAGGAATGGGATTCTGGAATGTTTTTTTGGTTTATTCAAACCAGGATATATGGATATGGGAGGATACTATATGGAACATATACTGTCCTCTCATCCATATTTCTTTAGGGATGGATTAGCCACACTTTCCTTTATATTTTCCCCATTACCTTGTTAGCATAGGAATTAGACAGCCCTTCAGGTCTCCCTGTAAGCCAGTGCAATACTCTGATGTCAAAATGGCAGTAAAACCCCTCTAGGATACAATACTTGTTGTCATAATATCCCTTACTCCAGAAAATGCTGGATCCATCCTTGGATCCAATAACTGGTCATGGATTTCAGGTTACGTGCTGCAGGGAGTCCCAGAAGTGCAATTCTTTGTCAACGAGCTGTTATTGTAAGAATATTATTCTGCTTCCTAGGGAATTTGTTGATCAATATGGGTAGAGCACATGATGTTGTAAAGCTCATGCACTTCATTTCTGTGGGAAGCAGAGATGACACCAGACCTTCCTGTGGAATGGCCACACCAGGGTAAACCCAGCACTTCAGTAAAGGATCCATGGGTATGGATATTCTGCCTTTTGAGCAGAGACTGCAAATTGTGCAGCATTTTCAGCTGTACCAGCTCCCTCATGTTTTGGCTTGTCTCATCATCCTCAAAAGCTAAATACAATGTCAAGGTTTATTGAGAAGATCACAAAGCAGTTTGCATTTCCTAACAGCTGGGGATGTCTGAATGAGTTCAACAAACTGACACAGACAAGTTAAAACCCCGTTCACACATCTATGCTAAATTCCAGCAGAATTTACTCCAAGGTTTGGTCTGAAAGTTATACAGCTAAATCCTTACAGAGATGGACAAGAAAGCCAAGTGCAGCTTCCCCCATCCAGGTAAAAGGCTGGAAGTATCAGGAATCTCCTGAGTGTGATTATTGCTGAGAGGCTGTCGGTTCCATTTTAGAGATCAAAGATGATACAGAAACATTCTGTAGCTCTGTTCTGTAAGCAGTGTGCAAGGAACAGGTAGCTATAATTTATTTTAGCAGATTTCAGAAAGGGATTGAACATTTTGGTGGAACAGCACATCTATAATAATAAATAAGACTGATTATAAAATGCTCATGAGTGGACTGTGGGTACAAACCCCACAAAAATTAGTGCAAGGTTTTTTCTATTGACTTCTAAAGGCTTGGGCTGGATGCTAATGGGCATCAATTAAGATGAAGCCTTCTCTAGAGATAAGTTACTAATAATTTTCTGCTAGTAAAAGTTGTTACACCACAAACCACTTTATTTTTTATAAGAAAGGACCTGAGGACAGACAAATTTTAATATTTGGATTTTTTTTTTTGTGTAGAAAAAACCCCATATTCTATTTAATAATATATGGTATTTTGTTAGATATTTACTAGAATAAATTTCACTGAATCTGCTGTCTCCCTGGTGATCACAGTTGGTAGCAACCATTACAAGCACAGAGAACATGTGAGCATACAAATTCCTGTTTGATTTTCAGCTTTTTCTTCTCGAAAATACTAGAAAAGACTGAAAAAACTAACTTCCAATATTACAATTAATTTGAAAGGAACTTAAGGATCTGTGTGTGTTTTGTAAGGCTTTTAACACAAATACTGACAATGAACTTGGCAGATTTTTAGAAAGCTTCAATACAGTGAAAGAAAAATATTAAAAGAAGCCTGTGCAGTTTAGAGAGAGAAATAAAGTGTATTCCATTATATCTCTTTCTCCTTCCAATGCCTAACACCACGTTACACTGCACTGCAGAAGCCAAATACTGAAGCAAATTACCTGTCAAGGGGATTTTATCAATAAATAATTGAATTCAGCTTTCAAGGAGGGCCAGGGCTGGGACATTTTCTCCTAGAACTGCAATGGTGCCTTGCTCTGTGCCCTGCAACTGCACCAGACCTCCAGCAGGGAGGCAAAGACTCAGGTAGGGAACAAGTTTGGAATTAAGGAAGAAAAAAAACAACGAAGGAGGGAGAGAGGAAAAAAAAGTGTTTTTATTCTGGCTTCTTGAAGTTATGACTGTGCATGTTCATCTGCTCCTGATACCCTCAGATCTGATCCACACTCACCAGGGGCAGGGCTATCAAATCCAATCCTCTCTATCTCCAGTACAGGAAACCTCAGTGAAGAAAGAGATCTTGATAAGGGAAAACCAACAGCCTGACAGAGCATTTGTTAGGCAGAAGGAGTTCCCACACAAGGGGAAGGTGTAGAAGGTGGGCAGAAATGAGGGAGAGTGCAATGCAAGCTTGGGAAGGAGCCTGCATGGGCCTGGGCAGCAGGGAACCCCAACCAATGGGATATAAACCTATTGAAAAGCAGACTTCATTAGGGGCACTGCTCATGGAGCTGCATGTTTACAATTTGGGAGGAAATGGGCTGAAACTGAAACATCACAGCAAAAAAATGGGCTTTAATACAAGGTTTATAATGGGTTCGTAAAGAAAATACAGTTTCTTAAAGGTTCTGGATACAATTACAGCCATCTTGCCCTTAGTGCAGCAGGAATTCCCTGAGCAGGATGCACAGAGCCCCCACACTGAAGGTGCTTTGGTTTCAATTGCAGCAGAGTGGTCGAGTTCTGCCTGTGGGAAAAACCTCAGGAGGGCTCTGCCTGGGCTGGCTGGGAAGGTGCAGCACAGGTGTTCTGAGAAACTCAGAGCAGTGGCTGGGCTGTGCTCCTGCCAAAGCAGGGAACTCGAGTGGAGTGGGAATAACTCTATCATCAGGGCTCTGATTTCATTTAGGCAAATTTTAAAGAGTTTTGCCTGGCTCAGATAAGCTGGCTCACCATTTCACCCTGAGCCTTTCCCAGGTGCTTTACAAACCGCAGAGAGTAAAACAGTAGCTCCTGAAGAGTTATTTGTGACTCAACAGGATCTGAAATGCTGTCTCTATAAAAACCATTTTTGCTGTCCCTTCAGGAGAACAGTTCCTGCCCAGACAAACCACCAGGTTCCTGATTCCAGTGGGAATTCTTCATATATCAATAAGGGAAACACACTGGGGGAGGTTTTGGGTGTGGTGTATTGGAAGAGCCACTCATTCCTGCTGATTTTGTGCTATGTGGCCCATCACTACTCCTTTTTAGTAATTTGTTTTTTAAATTTTATAATTCCCTGGTAGCTGTTTAATCTGGCTGTTGGCCATTTTTCCATTTAGCATGAACAGTTTTGGACAGAACTTTTCAAGCTGGTATGAGCACTTGTGGACTGGAGCCACACACACAATAATTACTCCCACATTCCTATTTTCCTGGTGTTTTCCTGTCCCTTGGCCAAGGGTGGGTTGTGCTGGCACTGTACCTTCAGTACTGTACCTTTCCTTGCCCTGAAGGAAAATTAAGTGCCCTATGGAAAACTAAAGACAAAATCCTCTGAACCTAAAGGAAGACAAAATCCTCCAGACTAAGTTTTCAGCTAGTCTCAGATATCCACTGCAGCAGAATGTATTAATTTCTAAAGTGTCTGATTTTAATACATATAACACATCTTAAAAGAAGTTGGACACTTACATAATTAACATTAAAATTTACATATATTTGAAACGCTATTGGTTACACTAACAGCAAAAATCAGAAAGAAAGAAAAAAAATCTAAACTGATTTAGGCTGTGTCAAGTCTCAAGTTCTATATCAAAATTTTTAGCAAATATAAAATATTTTCTTTCGTGCACAGGTTTTTTGAAAATGGTTTCTACAGAGTCTCTTTCAGCTCTTAATGCGTACCAGTGTCACAATGATAATCTCCAAACCAAACAGGCCACTGATATCATGCAGCAAGGCTACTCTGACCTAAGAAAATCTGAATTTCCAATGGCACACAGCTCACCACAAGTCATCTCTTACAAGTCAAGCATTTGCAGCCATCAGTTCTGGCGCAGAGGACAGCTCCCCATAACATTTGTTTTCAGGAGCTTGTGTTGAGCAGAGAAGGCAGAGAAGAAAGCAAGGCCCGTGTGGGAGAGCAATGCCTCACTTCTTGCCTGGGACCATTTCAGGCAGGAAAGGGATGAAGAAATAGGGAGAAGGACAGCTGGTAATGACAATGACTCAATCAGGCAGCAGGAGAGGAAGCTGCCACCTTAAGTCCTGAAGTTTTCTCACTCCCACATGCTTGGGTGCAGGGGAACACCTGAAGTCAGTGTCAGATGGGGCACAGGGGATTTTAAGGCACTTTGGAGCACACTGCTCAGCCACTGCAGTGTGCACTGTGCACCATTTGCAGACAGCAAATGCAATGCACAGCATTCCCAGTCTCCCACTCCTTTTCCTCTTTGCCCTTTTAGGGAACATTAAGTAGCAGCACAAAGAATTTCTGTGTGACTCAAGTGAAGCACTGCTTAAAGAACAACTACAAAACCACCAAGACATAGTGATGAAAAGGATTTTGGAAGAAAGATCCTTAATTTGAATGGAAAATGTCTCTAAATCCTTTAAGCTGCTTTGAAAATCTCAGCCTCCATGATACGGTTTAAATCTAAGATAACAGTGCTAGTCTGAAATTAGACAGAACATAACCTTACCAAAAAGGAAGAGGGATAGAAAAAAACAAATTTCCCCTGAAGTTTGCTTGTTTGTGCTATTTTATTGTTAAAGACTTGATTTATTTTGAGGGTAACCTGAAAGCCTGAGCCTGTTATTTCAGTGTGGGAAGCACTTTGGAGCAGCAGCTTCAGGCCACAGGCAGTACCCAGATAAGCACCACAACAAAGGGGCTGCTCCTGGGGAGCCAGGCTCATAGCAGAGCTTTAAGCTGGGCTCAAAGGAGTGCTTGAGAGAGTTTGAAGCACCTGCAACTACATGGGAGGCTCTGGATTTGGAAAGGAACTTTATTGTCAGAAGATTATGTCGCTGCCTAAAACAATTTAAAATGAACTAAGCGCTGCAGCAGGGATTCAAATGCTAAAAAAGAAATCATGTGATTTTATTTCTACAGATGCCTGCTGCACTGGCACTGTGAGGTAGAGTGCTCTCACATCACTCACTGGAATGTAGCACACAGATATACACATCTACCTACAGCTCTCTGCTTATTTATGTGCCTAACTCTGCTGGCAAGAAAATGTCATCTTAAAATTCATTATTCTTTAAAAAAGAGGGTAAAAAAAGAAAGGTGGCCAAGTGTTATACAGAGGGCAAGGATGAAGATGTATTTAAAATAATGTGGAGTGTGAAATAACCAGGGTGGTAAGTATTAAAGCTCCTTAGAGAGGATAGAGAAGAGTACAAAGAGAAATTTAAGCTTCACTTGTGTTGGAGGATTTATTAGTTCTTGAAAAGGAAGATTTCAAAGAAACTAGTAATGAATGAGGGAGTAATTACATACTGAGTTTGCAGAGAATAAACTAATTATAAAAATATGGTATGTTGTAGGCCATCTGCCCCCCAAAAAAGAACTGAATTGTCAAATTACTGAGCCAGAGATGACACATTATAATTATACTGTTACTATGCAAGATTTTAATATAAAAATCTAACAACATTTTCCAATAACCACCATTTCTCTTTCTTGTTTGAAAATGAGAGTCATTATATGCTATCATGAGACTTGATGCTGCTTGTCAGCATCCCAATGTGTTGGGATAACTGCATTACCCATCTTTGAGGAAAGAGAAACCCTAGTGACAAACCCATGGAGGCACGTGCCAGAGCCAGCTCAGGAAATGAGGCAGTTTCAACCCAATTCAGAGCACAAAGGAGTCACCTGATCATCTCAGCCAAATTATTTCATTCTGTGAGTAGGTGCACAGAAATTTAACAGAATGCACCAAGCTGCATGGGTGCCCCAAACTTCTGCCTTTCCTTTGGATTTTATTTATCAATGACAATTCCCTGTAATCTGTCTGATGACAGAGCCCTTTCTGTGAGAATGCTCACTGGAAATCCAGTTAAAAACCTAGTTAAAAACCTAGTTTTGGTATTAATATTATAAACCCCACCATTCTGGTTGTCTTAGGACCGTAAGCCCTTCCTGGCAGCAAAGATATTTGGAATCTGGAGTCAACATTCAGCCAGTAGGAGAAAGCAGTGGGGAAGGTAGGAGGTTTCAGAGGTGGGAATCAAATGGTTCCAAATAGTGATGGCTTAATTTTATATTGAAACAGGCTTGGCTGTTACTTTTCACCCCATTCATGGTTTTCATGAAGCTCTGAACAGTAATTTCCAGTGCCTAAGATCATCTTTCACATAATTTAATTCTGCCATACTCAATGGCTCTTTGGGATTTTAATCTCAGGAGGCTTTCAGCTCCTACTGGTGAGTGTTTTCTTCCCTGAAGAACACAAAGATGATATTCAAATAACCAGAGCTATTGCTAATGTGAAAAATGAAGGGGCAGAGAAGAAAGGTACAGAAAACCAAAATGCATGTGCTCATGCCAGGAACATCTTAAACACAACTGGGATTTTACCTTGAAGCTTTGCTCAGCCATGAGCCTTTCACCCTCTCAGAGCAGATTTTCATGAGTCACTCACATTTCCCAAGATTAGCAAAGCTCTCTGTTTCAGGTGAGCAAGGAACCCTATCAAAGACAACAAGATCCTTGTGCTCTTAGAGCACAGCTGCTCATGTGCTTTCTTGCCTCCAAACACTTCAAAAAAGGCATCTAAATTCTGAAACATGAAGAAAATAAAATCAGATAATCCTTCGTCATCTACTTTGGTCCTTTGAAAATCCAGGTACACAAATTTTTTGGTGCCAAATATCCCTGGGAAAATATTTCCATTGGCTTTATTGGTCTTTAGATAAGAACCAACTATGGGCAAGTGCAAGTAGGAATGAGAGGTAAGGATTTTTTTAAACAATGTGGTTCTAACCCTAAACTACTTCCTTCTACACCTAAGAAAGAATCTGCTTAATTTTTCCTTTCACCAGTGACTAAAAGTGGTAATTTCTACTTCTATGATGCATCTGTAGCAACAATCAAAATTGCTTACAAAAGGAAAAACCCACAAATATCGGAAAGAGTTTTTGGTGATATTTTCAATTCCTGACATACCAAAGTACAAGAAATAAAAAAATCTTAATTCATGCATTAGGTCTTGATATATTAAAAAAAAACACTTCCAAACATAGAAGCCCAAATAAAAGCCAGAAGAGAAAGAGGGGGCAAGAAGGAGAATATTCAGAATTTTGGGATTTTTGTCCCAGTGCCCCCGAGGCTAAGGGGTCACTGCATGATTCTGGGTCCCTCTTTGCCCAGAAGGGAGGAGATGAAGGTTCAGTGCTCCAGCAGCAGCTCCTGTGCTCAGGGTCAGCAGAGAGCCTGGAGCTCAGCCACTGACACCTGCAGCTCCTCATGCACCTTTTCTGTCATCTTGGGGACATCAGGCTTTGGAGCTGAGTGCACCAATTCATACAGCTCATGCTTGTTAAAATTAAAAGTGGTTCAGCATGTGATTAAAGTTTGCAGCTTAATAAGTAATTACAGCGTTCCTGCCGTCCAGCCTGCTGCACTTTTCTGCCTACAGCACTGACTTGAATACAAAACCAGTGGGTCTGTTCATGCTGATGTCTTCACTGTGTGCTCTGCTCTTATTTGCACCCCCCCAAATTAAACATTTAAGAGGCAGTTAATAAAACTAGCAGTTAGACAAGACACATTAAATAGAGTCTCTGAAGAATGCATTAAAATTTAGTATTAGGATAATTTTAAACCAAGTTACATTTTCTTCCACTTATTTTGGTTACAAAGAATTTTTACAATGCTCTAGTATTTAGCTAAATCTGAAATAATAGCTGTATTTCCAGTGCAATGAATTAAATTGGCATATTCCTGGTCACATAGTCACACAAAGATGGGAAGCTGCCCCTGACTTCAAAGAGAAAAAATTCCCTAGAAGTTTTAGGCATTCAGGCTGGCCTTGCTCATTCATCTCCTCTTCCAGGTAGGAAAGAAGACTACATTTGAACAAATAAAAATAAAGAAATAAATACTAAAGATTTATGCTGTATATGTAGCTTATTACAGTAAATTTGTACACCAGTTTTTCCTCACCACCAATCTATATGTAGCCCTGTACATGCCAGTGCCCCAAGGCACATTCTTTTCAGCTGTCACCGTGGTCCCTGAGTCGTGTCATCACTGTTAGATGCACTCAGGCAATAATTATATTTTAGAACTGCTAAGTCGTTCACAGAACAGTATTATTTTCACCATCAGGGGAACAGACTTTTAAAATGAGTGTCCCATAACACAGTTACAGGTCTGTTTTTGGAGCTGGGGTCAAGCCTAAATGGCCACTAGTGCAGGCCAATGGTCCCTGTGCTGCACAGCCTGCCCTCAGCACTGAGCACAGCCAGGGCTGCAATGCTGCACGTGTGAGGAGCAAACCAATGTCACCAACCCAGCAGAGCCCTCCCTGAGATTAATTGAAAAACAAACAACCAACCAGAAAAACCCTGAAGAGAGATTTTCCCCATCTCAGTATATTAGAAGAGGGATTACTCCTGACAGCAACTTGAGAGAAGAAGAAATAAAGGACAGAGAAGGGGGAAGTAGTTTGCAGCATTCAATCAGTATGCAGCATCAGACTCTTAATTTGCAAAAGCTCTGCTGTAGAGACATTCCAGCATCGCTGATGGCCACTTTGCTCCCAACGACTGTAGCTACTGCAGATGAAGCCTAACGACTTCTGTAGTTGTGGAAAGATTTCCCCAAGTGAAAGCACTTGTTAAAACTTTGTTTCCCCACTTGTAGGTCGGCCAGACAGAGCACACACACAAAGGGGAATCCATTTCTGTGATTTTTGTCAGGGCATGTCCTCTTGGTTAGTATACAGTGTATGTTCAGATGGCTTTGATTAGCTTTAGCTCTTTTGGTGTGTGCAGGAAGGCACAATAACTTCAATTGTGCGTTAGCTCCCTCTCAGAGCAGCTCCCTGTGAAACACCTGAGAGGTTCCATGACTCAGACATAACCCTTTCTCCTCATTACTCCAGCCCCAGTAGCAGGAGTGCAATATTGTCTCCCACTGATCTGTATTAGCTGAGGCTTGGCAGGGAGGGAGGTTTGTATGGGATCAAAGCTCCAGCCTCCACTTGTCCACCTGCTCCTGGTCAAAAAAAGAGGTCACCTGGCTGTACTTTTAAAATAAACTCAGTATCTACTTAGCCTGTGGTAGCCCAGGGAATATTTTAATTTCCTTTCACAGAAACAGAGTAGATTCTGCTGACCTCCAGGAAAAAACCCAAAAAACAACAATACAACTATATTAACACAGTTTAAAGCAATCTTCTGACTTTCCAGTAAGGCAATATAAAGTAAGGTTAAAAGTCTCTCAACTACTTTACTCAATACAGACTCAATTATAGAACTACTAAAAATGACCAGGTCCTGACAGCATCTCTGTTGTAAAAGAGGAGCTGAAAGCAGGCAGTGCATGCCACCCACTGCAGGCTGGCAGTGGCTGTAGAGTTAATAATAAACACTCCATACATGCCCAGCCCTGTGCTCTGCACCTTCCCTACACGTGGTGAATGCACAGTGGCACGAGCAGAACCCCAGGTCACCAAGTTCCTCTCTGCTGTTCTGCCCCAATGGGTTTAACAAGTCTTTTCTTTGTTGTTAATGCCAAGCAACTGCTACCAGTATCACTTCAACCTTGAAATGTCTGCTTAAAATGCTGCTCTTCCTCCAAGTAAAATCATTTTGATCAGATTCTGTCCTCTGCGCTTCTCATCTCTCCCCTAAACTGAAATGTGAAACATTTAAAACAATAAAAATCACTGTACTGGAAAGAGGCACTGTTTATTTTTCGCACACTGCACGCAAGTGTACAGCAGACCTTTAAGAGTTCTAAATTCATTCTGACCTTCTTCATCGGTTATTTACTTTGAGCCTTGAGGAAATGCTTAGCTTAAATGGCCTTTTTCCCTTTCAGAAATCTAATCTTCCAGAAAAATTCCACTGGACAGCAGGTTTTGTAATGGAATTACTGTAGTTAATTCCTATCACAGCAGTTCCTTAATGAAAGGCTGGAAGAAAGTCAACAGGTACTGTATTCTGTAAAAGGTGCTGTAAATATGAGTGTCATAGTTCAGAAAGGTGTGTCATCTCCCCATCAAGATAATTAATGGTCTCTCGAGTCACACAATTAAAGGTTGCAATAATAATCTATAAGATATCTCCCTTTGTTTCCCAATTAAAACTTTTCAGACTAATTAAAACCATGCTTGTGTCATGCAGCGTGGTGGTTTCCAACCGGGGCAATAAAATAATGGATCTCAGCCAGAGAAGATAAATGCCTGAAAAAAAATTACCCATTTAAGCACCATCTTATGTCAGCATTGATCTATGAAGTTTTGCTTCACATAGTGGAGGAAACCATCTTCTCTTTAAGGTAACCTGCAGTCATTTTCATAAAAGCTGAGAGCCTTGACTTTTATTAGTTCTCTTCAGGGAAACCTTTATCCATTAAAGTCCTGTAACCAAGAGCCAAGTGCTTGGGTTCCACAGAACAAATGAGCCCAATGTAATGTCAATTATACAAAAAAAAAAAAAAAAGAGAAAGATTAATTAAAACTCTTCCAAAGTCTCTTCAATATCATTGTCTGATATGCTTGCTATCAGCAGAGCATGTCTTCCATCTGGCAGCTTCAACAATATAACATTTTGAGACTGTTCTTAAGGTAATTATATCAAATATACTGAATGTGATAGGGAGCAATTGGTATTAGTTTCAGATTAATCTCTGCACATTCTAGCATTCCAGCTCTGTCCTCAAAGACTGAATTTGCTTTCACTGTGATCAAAGCAAATTGATGGTCAAGAGGGCTTCCCCCTTTCTGGTTGGCCTTTTGTTCTGTTAGCTGGGATTACATGGGAGTTCCATGCTCCAGCACTGCTGGGGCTCTCCCAGAGGAATCAAAGGGGCAGAACACAGAACTGTCACCTCATCTCTGAGATGAGGCTTAGAAGGACAGATCCCATTATCCACACCCTCAAAGATGTCCTGTAGCCTTTCCTGGCATTAAGTGTAATAATTTTTAGACTTAAACTCCTCATTGCCCACTGCAGAGATCTGGGGATTTATGGTTCTTGTGGAACATCAGTGGAGTACAGCAAAATCACATCACTCAGCAGTTATACCCTGAATGACTTCTGTCTCCATTTCTATCCCTGATCTCACTACTTAATTAGTGGTAGCTAATTACTGTGAACAGCCTTGCATCTTTAACTAAATGAATGTGTGTAATCCTCTCAGGTTTTCTATTAGAAAAAGGGAGGGAGTTGGTAGTATCACACAGATAAATATTTTGTGGGGGAGCATCTACTTGGCAGATTGCAGGAAATTTGTGCCCATCTTCTGGAGACATGATGGTCAGCAGCTCTGGGACCATGGTGGTCAGCAGCTCTGGGACCATGGTGGTCAGCAGCTCTGGGACCATGGTGGTCAGCAGCTCTGAGACCATGGTGGTCAGCACCTCTGGGACCATGGTGGCCAGCAGCTCTAGACCATGGTGGTCAGCAGCTCTGGACCATGGTGGTCAGCAGCTCTGGGACCATGCTGGTCAGCAGCTCTGAGACCATGGTGGTCAGCAGCTCTAGACCATGGTGGTCAGCAGCTCTGGGACCATGGTGGTCAGCAGCTCTGGGACCATGCTGGTCAGCAGCTCTGAGACCATGGTGGTCAGCAGCTCTAGACCATGGTGGTCAGCAGCTCTGGGACCATGGTGGTCAGCAGCTCTGAGACCATGATGGTCACCAGCTCTGGACCATGCTGGTCAGCAGCTCTGAGACCATGGTGGTCTGCAGCTCTGGGACCATGATAGTCAGCAGCTCTGGGACCATGGTGGTCAGCAGCTCTGGGACCATGGTGGTCAGCAGCTCTGGGACCATGCTGGTCAGCAGCTCTGGGACCATGGTGGTCAGCAGCTCTGGGACCATGATGGTCAGCAGCTCTGGGACCATGCTGGTCAGCAGCTCTGGGACCATGGTGGTCAGCAGCTTTGGGACCATGATGGTCAGCAGCTCTGGGACCACGGTGGTCAGCAGCTCTGGGACCATGATAGTCAGCAGCTCTGGGACCATGGTGGTCAGCAGCTCTGGGACCATGGTGGTCAGCAGCTTTGGGACCATGATGGTCAGCAGCTCTGGGACCATGGTGGTGCTGAGCTGAGAGCTCGAGGGGGTGCACTGAGGTGATGGGGCTGGTGGGTGCTGGGTGACACCGAGGACAAGCAGAGCTTGCTCCCCTCAGTGTGCAGTGCAATGCCTCAGGAACAGGAGAGAGATCTGAACCTGCTGGGAAAAACCTCCCCCTCCAGGACCACAAGCAGCCACGGGAGGACTCCTGCATTTCTGTGCCTGCTCAGCCACCAGCAATGAAATATTGTCATTCCATCACGTTTTCTGCTTATACAACATATATCACTGAAGGATCTGAGGGGCTAAATATGTGCACACACAGTTGGTAAGACAGGCACTCATATCTGAGCCCTTGGATGCTCTGCAAAACAGAGAGATCAGAAATCTGAGCAGCTCAAAGTGCCATGCAGCAAATCAGTCACAAAGACGGACAAGGAGGTCAAGATGCTCTGTAAGGAGAAGTTTCACCTTCTGCCAGTGCCCACGTGGGTTCCCAGCTTGGGAAAAGCCTGGTTTGGGGAGGCAGAGCAGCAGGACACCTGCACACACCACACAGACCTGCCACGCTGTGGCCAGCCATGGATTCCTTAAAGCAATCAAATGATGAGGAAGCAGGACAATCTGTTTTGAACACCAGACTCTCCTGGGATTCAGAGCCATAACTTTTTTATTTCCCTCCTAAAATGTTAATTCAAATGTGCAACTAAGTAAGTGCCAAAACAACTTGTAAAACTTTTAGTAACCCCGCATTGACAGAAAAGTAGTATTGCAGAATATGCTCCATTCCCTTTGATCTATGATTTATTGATGCACAGTATGAAATATTCATTAAAACAGACTGCTGTTTCCCGTTGATTTGTCATGTTTTTAATTCATATTTTAACACATTAATAAAACTGACACTATTAATTATTTTTTGAAATACCAAATATATTTGAGATGTAAAACTGGCATGGGTTATGTTTGATATTAAAGTATCAGGAGGAATTAGTTCAAGCAAAATATGATCTGCAAGTGCTTGTAATGATCCTCTATATTCTATCGCCCCAAACAACTCCCTAGTTCCCTTCACTACTTTGAAACAACTTTAAATTACAGATGCAAACTGCACTTAGAAGCAGTTGTAACATTAAGCTCATGCTGCTTCTGCATTTCATACAAATACATGTGTTCATCAGTCTCTGCTATGGAGGTAACACAGAAATATATTGGAGGGGCACAGGAACCTGTTTTTCTGAAATGATTACTGATCTTGGTCTTCAGTGGTGTTTTTTTCCCAGCAACAGTTTGGTTTAACAATCCACAAGGCAGCTCTGTTCTGCCACTCCATCTGCTGTGCAGCAATAATAGGGAGGCTTATGCATTTTTAAGGGAAATATACTCTGTCTTATAAAAGGCAGACTCATAATTACAGCTTCCAGCTTGGATGAGGACATGTTGAAATGTGCCTATGAAAAATTAAAGTTCATACTGGTCAGAAAAACACCACTGAGCTACCTTCATTTATGTCACCCAATTATTTGGTCCTCAGAGATAAAGTATTGCTCAAAGAATAAAGTATTGCTCAAAATCAGAATGACCACCTTTTAGGACTGTATTATTAATTACTGATACTTGAGATCTGGCCATTTCTACTTATGAACATCTTATTTTCTAGAACTCAAAGAGATTTATTAATTTGCTCATTAAAAAAAATAAAATTCCAAATATGTAAACTATTTTAAATATCACATCATATGAACACTCAGAGATCAGCTCTCATTTCTCAGTTAAGGTTTTCAAGAGCATATAGCTAGAGAGAAAAGCAGAAAAATATGACTGACCCAAGACCACTCAAATGCCTCAAAAATCTTCCACCCTTCTTGTTGCCAAAATTAAGCAATTAAAAGAACTACAACTTTTCAGCTTTCACTGGAGCCAGACTTGCATGGTTTTTTGGTCTCAATGCTGAAATCTGAGATGTACATAAAATATTAAGGGTGCCCAACTAGGGTTTAAAAGTTATCTTTAGCTCCATGAGACAAATTAGAGAATCTTAGATTTCTTCAGACTCTAACTTCTGCCCAAACCTGCAGGGTCCCAGTGAGACAGCAGGTTGTAGGGGTGGGGAAAATGGCCCCATTGGGCAGGAGCTGGGAGCCCAGAGGGTGTGACAGGGGCATTGCTGGCTGCCCTGTGTCTGCCCAGCTGTTCCCTTGCAGGAGAAAAGCAATCCATGGCTTGTGCTGCAACCAGACAGGAGCAGAGCCTGGGATGGGCAGAGCTCACCAGGCCCTGCCTGAACCCCAACATCCCACACTGCTTTCTCTAGTTTGCCAGGATGGTTTAAAAAGGACCTGTCCAGCACAGTTTAAGGGATTGGAAACTTGCCTAGAGATCACTAAAATTGTGTAAATGTGTCATTAGCATCCTCCTCTCATGGCAGAAAGGCAACAAACAAGAGAGCTTGCCTGGAGATTTGAGAATGCTCACACATGCTTTGCGTGGAGAATTCCAAAGGCAGCTTCTGCAATTCTCTGACCTAGTGGCCAAAGGGACCTTTGACTGCTGTGTGCCAGCTCAGGCCTGCCTGCAAACACTGGGTGCTGTGTGGGAAGAGCTGTCCTTGAGGCCTCATGGTGCTCTAGCTTTGGCAAAGAAAGGAAGAACTGCTATCCACTCATTACACCCATACATAATCTGCCACTCTCAAATCCATGTGTTTTCTACTGGCAACGTGGAAGTTCACATTTTTCAACCTTTTTTTTTTTTTTTTTTTTTGGTGTGTGTGTATTGATTTGTTTTATAGCAAATCAGCATTTCATCTGACCTTTAAAATTGAAGTGTCCATGGTTCAGCAGCTCCCAAAGCCTTTGCCATCACATAATTATGGAACTGTGATTCAGGTCAGTTTAACAGCCAACCTCAGGCAGGAAGTTCTGCAAATATATTGTAGCTGCTTCTTTATTAATTATCAGCAACTTCACAACTTCAGCTACTGGGTTTCAAAAGACACCAATATTCCAAAGAAACACGAAGTGCTGACTGAAAATAAGAAAGAAACAACACAGCAAAAGGCCAGAGTTCTGCAGACCATTCCACAAGGATGTGCCAATGAAATTCCTGATGTTGCATTTCCCATACTATGTCTGCAACCTCAGGGCCAACCCAAAGAAGAGACTGTATAAATGTCACTTTCATAGTGGTGATGACACTGGAAAGCTCTCACTGATCTACAATAAGCATCTCTTTCTCTCCTGTATGGTGGAGAAGGCTTCAAATGCAAGTAAGTTCAGCCCCTATATTGGGATGAAACAGATGCTGGTGAATTATCCTGTCAATTATCGTTTTCTCTTTACTAGAACTGAATAAATATGTAACATAAAACCCCTCAAGATGCACGTAAAGCTTGTTATTTGAAATACCAGTGCAGATGGAGCACAGTCCTTACTCTGGTAACTCTGGCTTTGCAGCTGTGTGCCCACAGCTTTTGCTGTGCTTTTACAGCTTTTGAGGTGTGAGGTACCTGAACACCTCACACCCCAAACAGCAGCAGCACCTGGGGGACAGAAGGGATCGGTCAGTAATAAATCCATCCAGTTCCAGATGTGGTGCAGCTGGTTTTTGGGGCTGTGATTGGGGCACACCCAGGCCCATCAGCACTGACTGTCTGGGTGCCCCAGGAAGGCCCAGGCAGGCTCTGCACAGATGGGGTGAGGCACTGGCTGGGGACAGCAGGCCAGCTGGAAAGGAGGTGATTGACTGAACCATCACAGTTAAATGTTGGCATTATTGTTGTAGGAGCTCTCTGGGAGGAATTTTGGGCAGTTGCAGAAGTTGCCCCAGGCAGCTCCTGCTGTGTTTAGCTTGGTCTGAATGCCTAAATGTGTTATTTAACAAACTGGGTGGAGAAAGCAGCCTTGCCCTCCAGAGACTCCCCGTGCTGGTTTCTGCTGTGGAAGGGATCAAGCTGTGCACCACTCTCGGTAAATAGTTTATAGAAATTGTTGCAGGTGGGAAGTAATTTGTAAGTAGTTAAGCTATTTAAGAGCTGTTTTGTCTTTAGTTATGATATACCAATGGTAATGAATTAAACATGCTGGAACAGCCCCCTAGGACCACAGGCCAGCTGAGTGACAGCAGTTTGGGGTCTCACCTAAACCAGCTGGAGACACTTCTGCAAGGACACCTACAACAGAGGCTCCCACCTCCACCCAGGAAACAACCACCCATCCTTTTCGGCAGACTGGGCTCCCCATGGGAACATTACCTTATGCAGAGACCCTCCCCAAATCACCTGCCTTTAAAAAGCCCTGTCTGGGAGTGCCTGTGCAACACCATCCATCCACAAATGTCCTGGAAAGACAGAGACCCAAAGGGGACAGACATATTCTGCTTTCAGTACACAAAAATCTGATAAAGCTTGTTTAGGTAACACTAATCACCTTGGCATGTGCACATCCCACAGGAGCTGTGCTGAGCACTGGACAGAGTCAGGGAGGTCCAGCTGGCCCTGCAGGAGTTATTGGGTTATTTGCTGTGCATATGCCTCAGTTTCTCTCCCTGTGAAAGGGAGTGATTTGCAGCACTAGGAATTTGTGGATGATTTAGGAGCTACACATTTATGATTAGTTTTCTCGTCTGGTTTCAACAACTAGCCATATCAGGTCAAAAGCAAAGCAAGTTTTCATTAATGAAACATGAATCCTTCCCTAATACAGTGGGACTGAGCAGTCTGCAGGATGATTTTGTTGTCTGATATCGTTACCCTTTATGATCTCATATTTTATGGTAGTTAATGCCATTGGAGGAAAACATGATTAGAGCAGAAAGCAGCTTCAAAGCAGCCATTGCTGAGTGCATTCATCACACTTGCTGCAGAGCTGGATTTTTCCTCTCTACAAATATAATCAATCAGTGCAGGTAAAGAGTTAGTTGCAAATAGAAGCCCTTTAGGTGAACTAGTGTGTATCCTGTTTTTATCAGTGTTCTGGGAAGTGTAGTTAGACTGGGATAAGTTATGTGGTGTGGGCTTAGGCATTAATGAATATGAGAAACTAAATTATTGAATTTTGCAATGCAAATTATTTTTTGAGCACAAATTCTTCACTTTTGAATGTTAAGGGCTCATAAAAAATGTCAATGCTTTATGAATTAGGCCATTAGCATGCAATTTGTGATTCCAACAGTACCACAGCCTCATGTAATAAGTGACTGAATAAAGAGCAGCATTCCTCCCTGCACTTGCAAAATAGTTTGTCAGGAAGGCAAATGCAGGGAGATGTCACACGAGGGACTCATTCCCTCCCTCTGGAGATGCACAGTTACACAGCAGAGGGGTCCTGTGTCTATCCCTAGCTGTGGTGCCTGGAAAAGCTGTGTTTGTGTGATCCACAATGTCCTAGGTTGCCTATGTGATGCTTTTATCCCCAGTTGTCTTGTTCTGTGGCAACAGAGCACCCGTACCTGTGACATGGGCCCAGAGCTCCCCAGTGCCCTGGCAGCCCCTGTCCCCACAGAGGTGCTGCCACCTCAGCCTGTCAGCAGCACTGGGCCTGTGGCCAGGGGTGCAAACAAGTCTAACTGGCTTGAGACCTCAAAGGAAATAACATCTGAACATTCCTGAGTACATACATGCATCTCGAGTGAAAACAGAATCTGTGCTGAGCAAACGTGTCTGAGAGGAGGGGTACCCTGCACAAGGCAGTCTGAAGGTGTCCCAAGCACAAAGGTGAGCTCAGAGTGAAGGGAGAGAAATGTTGTCCTGGTGGTAAATTTTCTATTCAAACAGTAGTGCTTACAAAGGTAACCAAAATCGAAAAACTATTATGGATATTAAAATTCCTACTTGCCCAAGATGAGAAAAATTTTGCAAAGAAAATGCTAATTATGAGAATATTTATGTGACAGGTTGAATATTGCTGTTAACTAAAAGATCTCTGCAGCTGCTCAGAGTTTCAGAATCTGTGCTGGGGTAGAAAAATTACCCAGAAAGGAGGCAGAGGAATGGATAGAAAAAGGATGCTAAAAGTTTTTTATATATAATATACACTCTTAAAATAGTATCTATGCATTATATGGGATACAGTGGCGTATGAAACTCCTGAAACTGCCAGTTTGAAAAGGCAAGTCTTTAATTTGGCATCACTGACCCTTGCTTTCTCCCTGCAGACTGTGGCAGGGAGGCTGAAGTTTGCTGCACTCAGGGGCTGACCTCTGGCGTGGTCTCTAAGGAGGCAGAAGATGTGGATTCCAGGGACCTGGGGAGGGAACGTGCCCTCCTTGCCCTCCTTACAGGGAGCAGCATTCATCTCAGGGCCCTGGCTGAAGTGAGAGGGGCTGAGCAGCTGCTGGCAAAAGAGAGGTGTGGAGAGAAACCTTTGATTCTGAATCAGAAATCAGAGGATTTCTGGCTGCCCCTGCTGCTGGCTGTGGTCAGAACTTAAAGACAGTTCAAGTTCCCTGTCTGCCCACCTCAGCTGTGCAACTGACCTTGCCATGGGCAAGAGCCTCTGACCCAGCTTTCAAGGCTACAGCAACTCATGTTCTGGATGTTTCCTCTCTCCTTTCCTGCAGCTGAACACACACACATATACTCTGTGTTTGCAATTAACAGATCCATGTGGTGGGTGTGTTCAAAAGACTGAGATCCAGCCAGTTCCAAATTTCAGAAGAACACCAGATTAACATTCACTCACCAATATAGGTTAATTATTAGTCTTCATGAAAAATTAGCATTACACGTGCAATTAACTTAGCCCTTAAGAATCTCACTCTAAATTAGCTGTGAGTGTACAGCTACCATGAGGATGTGCAAGTAGCTAATGCTGATTCAGGGTGGCCAAGCTTATGAGCTCTTCACTATTTTTCTTTTCTTATAATTCCTGTGGTTCTCTCATACCTCAGCTCTCCCAAAGCAGCTCCAATATGGCCATTTATTATTTTCAGGAGGACAGGGACTTGTTCTGTTTTCACCAGACATTTTGTTTGCTTGTTCTGTATGCTGTATACACATACAAATAAATATGTGCCCAAAATATATATAATTCTTTCTTTTCCCCATACAAATTTCCCATCATTTTATACCCTCTTTTTTTGCATATTTTACCATACACACATTTTTCCAATACCTGCATTTGTGCAAGCATACAATTCCTGATTTTGATTTGTTGATAGACATTATTTCTACATTTCTTCTTAGATTTGCACGTTTGTTTCTTATTTAATTAGTGGTGTTACATCAGGGAATACTTACACGTTATCCCCAGATATGTTTTTAGCATGTTTATGTCCAGGTTAATAATATTTTATTTGATACTCTTTCGTTCCATGGTACAACAGGCCCTGCTTTGGCTACACTCTTTCACATCCATTTTGCTGTCTTTTTTAAAGAAAATGTCATTGCTCCTAAAACTGTACTTAAGATGCTGTTCTCTCTGCTTGTTTTACCCACCTGATGGGACATTTGCCCTGTCAGGAGTACTCACAGCCTGTTGCTAGCCTGCTGCCCTCCACAGTTGTGATGTTACTCTCTGTGAGTGGTCACTGTCCCTCTCAAAGTGAAATTTAAGCAGCTGTCCTTCCCCTCTCACACTTTAATCTCACACTTGTCATCCTCACAAGCACACTGGCTGGGCTGATGGTCAGCAGCTGAATTCAGTGGTGTATAAAGCATGCCAAACCCCAGGAGTGCTGATGTGTGACTGTCTGCTGTTACCTCACCATAGCATGGATCCTGTTCAGTATCACAGGAGGCCGTGTACCTGCCAGGACCTGCCAGCTCCCATGGGCAATGCCAGCACCAGGGCACCCCAAGGGGCTGCTTTTACAGCTCACCACAACAGCAGATGCTGATACAGAGCCCATCCCTCACTCCTGGCAGCCAGCAGGGACCAGGAGACCCAGGTCTCTCAAGTGTGAAATGTTAGCACTCAGTACCTCCAGCGCTGTCAGGCTGCCCCTGCCCTGGGGAGAGGCTCTCCTCTGGCTGGCTCTCAAAGCTCAAGTCAGAAATCATAAAAGAAAACCTTAGAGGGGATGTTTAGTAGTTTGAATCACCAAAACAACTTAAGTGAAGACTCTGATCATTGTCAAATGTTGCCGTGCCATCACCCGATCTCTTGGAGCAATTAACAAAAGCTGATAATCAATCCCTAAAAAAAATAAATGCTGACAGCCAACCCCTTTGCTGCACACAAACACAGGTGGGTCCAGGCCTGCTGAAAACCAGCCCCTTGTCTGCAGGAAAGGTCAAGCTCTGAGCATGCAGCCAGGATCCCATTCTCCAGTGCTTACCATGCTGTGCCCAGAGCACAGAGCCAGCAGAGCCAAACCTGAGCTGGGACAGGAATCCTGCAGGACAGGGATGGACTGGGCTGTGCCACTGTGGGGTGGCTGCCCTGGGTGGGGTTCCAGTGGATGGGCTGCTGGGGGAGCTGAGATGGGGCCCAAAGCACAGCACTGACAGACAGGCTGAAAAATGAGAACCTGGAGGTGTTTGTGCTGTAACCAACCACAGAGGCACAGAGTTATAGTCTACCAATACTATCTCAAATTTAGGTCAATAGCAGGCTTTAAACTAATAAATTGTGGGGAGAAGGTTGCTTTTTCAATAAAAGACAAAGAAATAAAACCCAACCTATGGTCCTTTTCATGAATAATTCTGTTCCACGGGCTGTGCTCAAGCTCTAGTTGACCAGAACATGTTTGATTCAGTGCAGCTGAGTGGGTTTACAAGACTCAAGGAGATGTGACAGTCATTTTTAATTATCCTGGTGGCTTTGGAGTTTAGTGTTGTGACCAGGTTTGCATAGCTGCCAGTCACCTCTTAATGTGGCAGGCAAGCATTTTATTTTATTGCAGTACCACAGTAATGTAGAATATGTTACGGTCAAATTCTTATTTATGGGTAAAGAGGGCACACACCATTTTGCATGTTTTTAAACTGACCACTAATGAATTGTTTACAGGTGCTGTGTCTCCAGTGACAATTCTCTACCCCATCTGCTATATTCCATGTTTTTCACCCTTCCCTGCTGCATCCTGCACCTCCTTCTCATCCCTGCTGTCACACCAAGCCTGTATTTCTCTACACTGCATCATTGTGCTGGAGTCATAAATATCCCATTCTACCCAGAACACCTGCTTGTTACTGCTGTCTGTATAAAAGTGCAGGTCTCCATCACAGACAAACAAAAGTAAACCAGAGACAGACTCCTGATCAATTATAGAAATTGCCATCCCAGCTAAACCAAGTAAAACAAAGGCAGAGCAAGAAGAGATCAGACAAGGTGAGCCTGATACGCCTCAGTCCCAAGGTCTTGCAAGCTCAGGACAAAGCTTGTGGCCTATTATCCACAGAGGCAATTCTGTATTTCTTCACTGCTACAAAAAAGGAACTATTTGCTTTTTTGTTCTGCTGTGTTTGTTTATTCTTGACTGGGAAGGAGTTGCCTGCAAAGTTCAGTAGAAGTGTGCTGCCCTGCTCTGCTCTGAGTGGGCAGCTGCAGTCACAATGAGCCATGTGGAAAACTTGCACCTGACCTTGAAAACTTGTATTTCCAACTAGATCAGCTTTCAATTTATGAGAATGAATTTGTAATCATAAGGAAAAAAAGGAATTTAAAAAAAGGAATTTAAAAAAATCACAACCAGGGTGTGCACATAGAAAGGAAATCTGAAAAATTGGTCTGAATGTCAGGAGTCCTTTCTCAGAAGGCCCAGGTCTGAAAGTGTTGTTGAGGTGATTAGTCACTAAATACATGCCAGAACTCCTTCCCTCCAATGCCAACCATCCCAGCATCCTGGCCTTTCACAACAGCAGTCACATACCCTTCCCTAGCAGTGAATGATGGTTGCCTCCTGTAATAAAATATTCAACTTCACAACAAGGCTTTATAAAGAAGGAGGTTCATGAATTTTTAAAATTATTTTGTAAATCACTCTGAGAGCTGACAATGAAGGCTAACACCTCTGCTGGTGTACAACTGCCAAGTTATCCTCGTATTCAGCCTGACACTGGGATTTGTGGGCACCTTCCCCTCTGATGTGTCAGAAACTCTCTTCTGAGTGGAGTGTGAAAGGCATTGCCCCACTCTCAGCGTAGCAGCCCAACCCACGCTCTGAGAGCTGCTCAGGCACCCAGGGCAATCCTGTCAGGAGGAGATGGTTTGAGGTTACCTGATGGGATGTGTCTGTCAATGCAGCAGGGCTGTGGGAAGCACGGGTAGCAAAGCTGCTTCAAGGCATTCCCCAGACACCAGACAGGCAGTTTGAAGTGTATTTGTTTTGCAGCACTGATGACTACTTCCCTTCGTGGAAAGAAACAGGTGGGTGACTTAGTTTCTGTCTATAGCCATTACCAGCAGTGTCCAGATCAGTTTTTGTGGAATCAGAGATCCCCAGCACCAATGACTGCAGGAAACTCTCTTCTGTAAGATGGCAATCTCTGTAAAGCACTACAGACAGAACTGTGAATGTGGGAGGAAGGGAAATGCCTTTCACACTGCCTTTCTCAGTTCTTTCTGTGCAGTTGCCTGTTCTCAGGCAGCCTGGTGATGACTGTTCAACATTGCAGCCAGAAACGAGAAGTTACCCATCAGCAAAGCTAAAAACATTCATGAAGGTGAGCAAAAGCACCTGCAGGAAGGTGGGAAACATTCACACATGATCAACTCAATAGACATCAACTCTTTTAGAAAAAAAATTAGTTACCATGGTTGCATCTGTGGAAGGAGAAACCCAATCCTGCTAAATGTCAGGAAACGATTGTCTGGAGAGATGTTTTGCTGTGACTGCACTAGAAAACAAACTGGCCACATTTTTTACTGCATGGTGCTGCTTAAGTGAGAATCTCCTGCTCGGCCATGCCCAGCAGGGAGGCAGCACGAGGGAGAGCAGGTTTAATGTGCATGGCCCTCCCTGGGTGCTGCAGGAGAGGCTGAGATGCTCCCCGTGCCTGCAGCAGGGCACGCTCTGGGTTCAAACCCTGCTGGTGACCCAGATGGAGGAGTTGTTATACAACGTTCTTTAATTGGCAATTTTCTGCTCTGTTCTCTTCTGCATCTGTTATTTATGTATCACAGCTTTCCTGCATGCTGGTAGACAACAAGGAGCTACAGCAGTGGTATCCCCTCGTATTTAAAACATTTAGACAGACAAAACCCCAAAATTCACATAACAGAATGGTTCATTACACTCAGAGGAAATTTTGTTGCTTTACAAAACATTTCTCTGAGATGATAAAGCCCACATGGCTGCTGCACAACAACTACTGAGCAACATAGGAAGAACAAAGAATAAACCAAACAGCAAGATGCTTCAGCAAAGATGCTGACCCAATATAGCAGCTTCCAGCACGCAGAGCTGCAGCCACAGCACCTCCTTGGAGTTAAGTGCCAATGAGCTTGGTGTTATGCCAACAAAATCATCAAGAAGCTGGATCTCTCCTTGTTATTAAATTGGGCAAGCAAACGAATGAAAGGAATCAAAGCAATAACAAAGGGCAGATAACCCCTGGGCTATCTCGTAAGCAGTGGCTGACAGATGTGGATTACTGAAAAAGTAAAGAGCTTGCCACTTGTATGTAATAAAGCCACAGGGATTTCAACAATACCCTTTTTGTTTTAAAGAAGAGCAAAGGCATATATTGTCAAAACCATAAAGCTTGCCACAGTGCACTGCTGCACTATATAAAGACATCACAGGCTTACGGTTTTGAAAGGAGTGACAGCTATTACATGCTGAAATTTTTCAGTGAGGCACTGCATGGAGTAACTAAGGATCATGCAGGGAAACATCATCTATTTGTTCCTTGACAAGAACACCTGGATGACCCCTCTGAATTGGTCAGTTGGACTTGGTGGCCTGGACATTTATCACTGCTGCTGTTTTTTTGTTGTGGGTTTTATTTTATTCAAACAAACTCTAAGAAAGCAGCATTTTAGTTTCATAAAGAACCCAGAGGTAGGAAAAAACAGTTGACATGCTTGTTTTCAGTCCTTGTACTGACCAGGTATAATTTGTCATCTGAGGGTGCAAGCTGCCATTTGAACTAGAGCTTGGCTGAATTTTGGCACAATTTCTAGTAGAGTTGTAAAAGCCCCACCTGTCACAGTTTTCACTGCCTTGTCAGCTTACAATGCCAAGGAAGCATTAAAGGTGTCTGTACTCGGCCATGGTGAGACTGCACCTTAAATCCTGGTGTCAGTTTTGGGCTTCTCATGACAAGACAGAGATTGAGGGGCTGGAGTATGTCCAGAGGAGGGAAAGGATCTGGGGAAGGGTCTGGAGAGCCACTCTGAGCAGCAGCTGAGAGAAGTGGGGTGTTTGGCCTGGAGAAAGGAGGTTCAGGGGAGACCATTCCTCTCTATAAACACCTGACAGGAGGCTGGAGCCAAACTGGGGTTGGTCTTTTCTCACAAGTGACAAGAGACAGGGCAAGAGGGAACAGCCTCAAGCTGAACCAGGGGAGGTTCAGAGTGGATTAGCAAGAATTAGCACAGACTGTCCCTGGCAGTGGTGGAATTCCCATCCCTGGAGGGAATCAAAAACCACACAGATGTGGCCCTTGGGGACCTGCTTCGTGTGGCCTTGCAGTGCTGGGGGAACTCAATGATTGTAGAGGTCTTTTCCAACCTGAACAATTCTGTGATTCAGTGACAAGATCCTGCCTTTGCTACTATTCTAACAGGCTTTAAGCCCTTCCCTGTCAAATTCAAACATACACTGTACTCTTCTAAGACCAAATCTTGCCTTAATTAATGCCTCGTTGCAGTTTGTAATGCTATTTTTCTGCCTGTGAAAAACTAAATGCGTTGCATATAGCAGCATAACAGGTAACCTTTTCATACTACATATACTCAGGCATCTGATACACACACAATCAATGCAACACAGAGAAAGCCTACCTGATGAAAAATATGTCCCTCTGTTCATCTATTTCCATTACATCTCCCTCTAGAAGCTTCAATGAAAAATATGGGAATATCATCTTTAACAACCTGACACATCTTCAACTTCCCATATGGCACAGAGCAGATTTCTCTCCGCTCCTTCCAAGTATTGTTGTTCAGCCTTTTATTTCATAACCCCTTGGTGTTACCACCGGGAATTTTCAGCAGGGCTGCTTCCCAATGATGAAAACATGATTCTAACCCTGAGGAATCCCATGGTGTCCAACTCAACATCTCCCCATGGAGAGTTTTGGCTCTTCTGCTGTGATGATTTGCAGGACATATTAAACTACAGCAATGTAAACTATTAAACAATGTAAACATGTTAAACTACAACTTCAAAGTCTCTAAGTTTGTCTGATGTAAATCATAATCCCCAGCTACATACAGGGTCCTACTGCATCACAGTGGAGAATATGGAAAATAATCTATTTAAAGGTTAAATTGCTTTGAAACCACATTGTCTTAGTGTACCTATGGCCCATGGAGTTTCTTTGGACTTATTTGGGCAAACAGACCACAAAAAATTGCCAGAATGGGTCTGTCTGTCAAAGCTGGCATGATGAATTTGTTGGTGTTTAGGTAAAGGCTGAAGGAGTTCAGAGGAAGGCAGAAAAGCAAATTCTGGATATTCTCTTTAAGTCTTATCAGTATCCAGCTGTTCAAAATCCAGAACAACCCAACTTTAAACCAAACTGCAATTATATTTTAATAACTCTCTCCCATTTCAATTTCCACTTTTTCTTGTATGTCATGCCTAAATGCAGCCATGAGATGCCAATACTACACTATAAAATTAATGAAGAGAAATTCAGTTCTAATAAAATCAGGCAGAACAAGTTCTGCTAATAACAAGCTGAAGATTTAGAATTAAAACATTATGAAGTAGAAATCAAAGAATGATTTTCCACTATATAAATAAAGATTTTTCAAAATATGACAGAAAACAAACAAATAAAAAAGAGATAAGAATATAGCAAGACATGGAGTAATTTAAATATATAAAGAAAAGTGCTACAACATAACTTACAGAACCCCTGAATAAAATATGTGAATAGTGAAATAGAGAGAAAACCAGACTATCTTATTTATTTTAAAATAAATTTACAGCAACTATTTATAAAAATTGGTTCTTGGGGAAAGAATGACTCCACTGGAAAATATTGACATTAACTAACTTCAAAATATCTGAAATTATCAAATAAAACAAGTATTACAACCACTTTAATGGGCAAAGTCTCCTGTTTCCTCCAGCCATCACATGATAAATCTCAGCCCACACATCAATTTATTAAAAGGCAAGTCAGAACAATAACAAAGACAAACAGCCATTAGTGGACAAGACAGTTTCATCAAGCAAGATCTTACAAATAATATATTGCTGTTTGTCATCAAGACACTTTTAATACACCAGAGTCCTTTCCAAAAGCACCTATAATCAATTCCTTCTAATTTACAAACTCAGAAAGACTACGAGAGTGATGGTAATTTCATATTTTACACACCCACAGAGGTTATGACAATTGATTCAGTTCAGCAAAGAACCGTAATGACTTTGAATGCACTTGAAAGATTTTTGCATTTGTTTTCTAGAGCTGTAAAAAAAGTAATTCAAACTCTGCCACATGGGCACGATTTGTAAAGGTTGTACATGAAAAGTATGGATTCAGCTCTGACAAAGACAGCTCTTGTCTTATTATAACCCATCTGCAAGGCATGCTGGGCACTGCACTAAAACACTTGGCTCCCCTTTGTGTGGACTTTATGCCACCTGAATAGATTTCAGAATTCCTACAGAAAAAAAAAAAAGAGGGGCAGTGAAAAATGGGTGACACTTTAAACCACTTCAGAATAACTGGGTTTTAGTCAATTCTTTCCATCAATGCTTAAAGTAAGGATATGCAACCTCTGCCCTCAGATTAACAACCCCCATAAAGATGAAAGCAACCAGAACCCTCCTTGCTCAATGCAAGGTTTCCAGCCATAAAACAAGACAAATGGCCACGTGGCCTGCCTTTCACTAGCCAAAAGTAACCAGCAATGAAACAGCAGCCTTGCTATTTCTGCCCTCAGAATAATATGAAACAGCTCAATTTACAAGATCATCACGTAAGTGAGCTGTGTTTCTTTCCTGTCGGCACTTTTAGAAAAGGTTTAGTGACCAGAGTCTCTGAGGGGCTATGGCCTCAGAGCAACCAGACAACAGTGCCTCCAGCCTGCAAGAGGGACCAAGAGTTGGCTAGAAATATATTTTTATGGTTTTTTTTTCAGCAGTTTAGACGAGTCTTGCCAGATCCCAGCTAAGCAGACAAGGCAAGAGCAAAAAACTCCATTTGGTCCTAGTGCCAAAGAAAGGACTTGATCTATCAGTGCTTGTTAGAGAAGAAAGGAAAGCAAAAGATCCTCAGACATCATAACACTGCAATGTGAGACTTTAAAAAGCACTTTTAACAAATTGGGGAACCTCCTGGGTGCCGAGTCCTACTTTAGGAACCATCTCTGAGTGTTCTCTCCATCACAGAGAAAGATCAGTAGATCTGCAAACATGGACTACTCCCACCTGATGCTCCCAACAGCACAAGCCTTCACAGGATCCTCTGGCCATCAAACAGATTATTTTTCACGTGTGCAATCATCATCCTTTGGTGCCTTATGAGGGGTTGTAAGCTTTTACTGCGAGGACAGAAGTCCTTCTTATTATTTCCAGTGCTTGCTATGAGAACACTGAGTGCCCATGTGAGTGAGTTCTGCTTCGTGGGCAGCCCTCCTTTGGATGGGCTCCATCCTCCCCAGGGCCAGGAGGGAGCACATCCCCTGCAGTGCCCCACACACCTGGAAGGAAGGGAGCCCTGGCAGCACCTGAGCAGTTCCATTGTGAAATGAAAGGATGTACAGGGCACAGATACTCAGCTGAAGCAATTCTTTGTTAGTTCACTGATATCAAAGGAACTATGCTGAAGAACTGATTCATAATTTCAAATGGAACTTTTCATTCATACTTAAGACAGTTTTGACTTAAAGACCTCACTCAAGAACTCTGTGCTGTTAGGAAGACACAGCAGGAGCTGGAAAGCAGTAGCACAGCAATAATTTTCTAATGATCCTTGGCAGTCTGTCTTGCTCATTTAAAAGATCTTTTGGGTGGGTCCCCAGAACTGATTCTGAGAGATGGTGCAGCTTCTGCCAGTCTGGAATGGGATCTCATTAGAGGATTTTATGCTAAAAATTGATGTTACAAGAAAGCTGAATGGAAAAAAAAAATCACATCACCCTATTTGGATTAATGCTTTAAAATATGAAATCTTGTGTTCAGAGAAGACTATGGCAATTCTGCATTGTATTCAGCAGATCTAGAATTTCCAATGCAGTGTTTGGGGGTTTAAAAGATTGCCTGGTTAGACAGCTGATGAAGTGAGAAGCAGAAATTGCTGCTTTCCTCCAGACCAAGGGAATCAGTGTCATGGAAGACAGTGAAGTAGCAAAGAGATGGTACTGGTGAGGTAACACACTTGAATGATTTTATGATTTATATTCTCCTCCTTATCTGTGACAATATCCATTCTCTGAAGATGAAACAGGAAACATACAGCTGCTGCATATATATTTATTTTCATTGTGTTCTAGCTTTCAGAACAGTGAGAAGGTCCATGAAAATAATAACCTAAAGCAGCAAGAAGGAAAGGACAGGGCTGCACTGAACCTGCCCCGTGCTCCCCCTGCAGCTCTGCCAGGGTCTGCCAGCCACCTGTGCAGCTCCAGTGCAAGGACAGCTTCCCTTGTGCAGTACAATGTGCCACTCTTTCATTGTTTGTTCTTTGATCTCATTGATATGACTTTTACATCTTTACCCTGTACAGTTTGCTAAGAACCGGCACTAAAAAGGCAAAATTGTCTGCCTGGAGTCTCTGATGAAAAAGAAGATAAAGCCTTGTGGTAAACCTAACAAAAGGCAGGAAACAAACTTAGAAGCCTAACTAACTTCTTTCTGTTGGAGAAGAGCTGCTTCATCTTTTCTGAGGGTGAGGCTTGGGCTCCTGTGCATTTTGGGTACTTTAATAGAAGTATTACAAATTCACCACAATGGTTAGTCCCAAACATTGGCCCCTATGTTTAACACATAGACTTCAATCAATCTAAGGTTGTTGATGCTAAATTTAATTGACAATGCAATTCCCAAATCATTATTATTCTTTTTCTGTATGGTTAGGTTGAATGTTAAAATTGCAATCTATGATCAGGCAGACAAAATATGACCTTGCTTTGAAACCAGGATAAATCACTCATTTTCCCCCAAAACTCCTACAAACAAGTACATTAGTATGGATCTCAATACAAAATCTCAAGTCTGAAAAAACATACTGAGAATATTGGAACTTTGTTCCTTCTTTCCTCAAGACACATGTGATACTCACAAGGCTGTGTTAAACTTTTCTATCTTGGAACCTATCAGAAATACTTTGATAAATGAAGAACTTTAGATATTTCTTAAGATCATGATATACTCACAGAGTGAGTTCCAGGTCTAGTTTTAGTTCCAAAGATATTGCACTGGCTGGAAAGTGGTAAATGATTTTTATTAGCCATAGACAAAAATCAAATTTGTGCCTCAATCTCCATCAATCTTAGTAAGACTCCGATGCAGTGATAGTGTTTTATTGGCTAGACTAACGAACACTGGAGTCAGTTCCTTTGTCCTCAGCTGGTTAAAAAAGTTACTCAGGTCCTATTCTCAGTATTTTGAAGCTAATGGTCTGATTTCTGCCACCACATTGATTCCTGAGAGAACTCCACTGATGTTTTCTCCCTTATTCTTGAGTTTCAGGTTTTTCTTTGCACACAACACAAGTGAATGAATTGCTAAATTTCCCCTATTGCAGCACCATCCAGCCTGTTTTTGCTAAAGTTGAGTGGGCATCATTTTGCTGTTTTGTGATTCTGTCTTGTGGAACTCAGCTTGGGGCTGGGACTCACAAGAAGCAATAACAGCCAAGGGAGGAAAATTGCTGTCCTCAGCCTCCTCAAGCACAACACGAGCACTGAAGGGAATCTGTGTGAACCTGCTTTGCTTCATTAAGGAGCAGGTGCTGGTGCATCACCAGTCACTGAAATTCATGGGAAGAGTAGCAGCTTAAAGCAAATGGCAACTTGGTGTGACTCAAGCCCTTCACGTAAAGGTCCTATGTTCTTTACAAAATTAAGCTCCTGCCACAAAGGGGGTCCCATGTCTCAGTCTGGATGGATATCCTCTCCTTTGCAGGCTATTTCAGACAGGAATATAAATGATAATGTTGTAATTGTCCCCATGCCCCACCCAGGAGCCCTGCTCCTGCCTCCTGAGGCTGTGCACTGGGCTCCAAGTGTTCCTACAGCTTTGGGTTTTACAGCCTGCTGTGTTTCCACCATCAGGCACTTGCTTTGCTTTGTTCAGAATGGCCCCCAACAAAATCCCTAGTCCTGCATTTTTATTTCTGATCACTTTAGAGATAGATCCTACATCCTTCTTCGCAGTAATTTATGTGCCAATTCTTTACCAGCACTTAAATCACTACTAACTACTTCTAACCAACCATTTTTTTGCCTTGAGATGTTTAATTATTACAGGATAAATGGTACTAGTGAGGGATTCATGGGGAAACAGTAATTAGCAGTTCCATCTATCTCAATAAAAGAAAATATTATTATTAATTAATATCCATACAAGGAAGCAGAAGGAGTTTTTAGAAATCTACAATAGAGATATCTACAGGGGCCACATTTGCTCAGAGTGTCTCTTTGACAGGTGCCCATTTATTATTTTAACAAGCTGAGATTGTCTGCATCTTCAATCACAGGAGGTCAATCCTTCATTCCTGTCAAATCTTTGATAACTAAAGTGTCTGTATTAATAACTAAAAACTGGAGAGAACAAGCTCAGATAGCTCCAGTAGGGAGTCACATTGCTTGAAATTGCCAAATGCCAGTCGCTTTGAAAAAGGAAAGAGTTTATCAAAGATTGCTCTGGTGGTGATTAGTTTAGATTTGCCTTGGCACAACTTGGCTGCCAAGCAGCCTTTTGTGCCCAAGCAACCTCTTTTCTGCCACAGCACTTCACTGCAGCAGAGGAAGCTGTCACTGAATCTATGAAGGGAAGGGAAAAGGGTTTTTAAAATACCCAGATAACACTTGAGCTACTGCAAATATTTGATGTATGAAAAATAATCACACATCAGGCACCTGAAATAAGAAATGTAATAACCAAAAGTTACAGGCTCTCCTGGAGGAACAAGAGAATGTTCTACCCAGATTGTTAGATTATTAAATTGTGTCTCAAGGGGAAAGTTTGCAACTGCCCCCTAAGGACTAAAAGATGGCAAATACATAGATTTTCTCTGTCCTCAGTGAGAGATTTTCTTTCTTTTAAGAAAATGGCATGTGAGTTTCCTATGCCCTGGTTGTTTTGCAGCTAAAAGATTTGAAAGAAAATTTCTGAATGTCTCTGGGGGGTCAGAGGTTTGTCACAGACAGAGCTGAGGACCAAACCTGAGGCTATGAGCACTTGGAGAAGTTTGTGTACTCACAGATTCTCCAGACTGACTCTTCACAAACATCAACCACATGTTAACATCACTGGAGTGTCTAAAAACCTCAAAAGAATGTGCCAGAAAAAGAGACCAGACCCTGCTGGTTTCCATTTATAGAATACAGCCCGAACAACTTGCTTCCACAGAACTGCTCTCCTCTTATGACACAAGCTCATGGTGACAAAAATGACCTCAACTCATCCTCTCAGACTGCATCCAACCTTACAAAATGATTTGATTCTCCAATTTGACTTTCAGAGACTTTCCTAAACCCTGTAGATTCTTTCTGCTGCTCCCCTCTTCATCTTTACAAGCACCACATTTCTCTCATCCTTAGAACAAAAAATAAAAGCCATTGGGTTTCCAGAACCTCCCTGGGTGGCTGCACTCAGGGATGGGCTGTACAAGTGCAGCTCATTAACCTCAGCCACAGCTGTGGGGGGCTGTGGGGTCCCCAGCATCTCTGTTCTTCCATGCTCAGCAGTTCTGGTGAGTACCAGCAGCTCCTGAGCATACAGCACAAAAATAACCTCATGTCTAACACAGTGTGGGAACAGGAGGAAGCTCAGTGTTTTATGTGAACCTAGTTATGATGTCCTCTAGGCTTTGACCTTCTAGGAATGCAGAGTTTAATAGTGGTGGAGACTTTTTATTGCCCCATTAGTCATGGGCTGGACAGAGTTTAGCAGTGGGTGCACTGACAAAGGTGATGTTCGTGCCACGAAGCTTAAAGACAGAAACACAGCACCACTGTAGAGGTACAAAATGTGGACAGAATTAGAAGAGAACTTGAAAAATCTTGGGCTCATCTACACAGGCAAAGCCTCAGGTTTTGTTCCTGGCTTGTCTTGTGCAGCCAGGTAATTCCTCTGTGTGACTTGGTTCCTCCTTTGCTCCCCAGAGCAGCAGTGACAGTGATGGTCTCTGCCAGGCTTTGCATGAGAACTGGCTGCTTCCACTGTGGTCCTAAGAATTGTTATTTGTACCACAAATATGGATTTATTTTTAATGGTATCAAAATGTGATAAGTATTGTTTGAACACACAGACAGATACAGTCCTAAACATGAATTAATAAAGTGGTAATCTGATACAGAGGGAAAGTTCATTCTTAAACATGTCTCAGAAGAAGAGAAGGATGAGTCTGTGTTCAAAGAGGGTGGAAAAGTTTGTGCAATCACCTCTTTCTTACAGGTTTGATTTTATTTGGAAATCTCCTTAATGAAAATCTCCTAGTATTTGACAAAATTTCCAAATTTTTCCATGTAGTTTTAATTAAAAAATCTGAATTTATTTTAACATGGAACATCAACTGTTCTATTGCAGAGGGAAGAAGATAGAAAGAAATTGTCCTTGTTCTTATGCTGCTCAGAAAGATTTTGCCCTTCTCATGTCTCTCACATTACTTGCTCTTCTCATTTCCATATTTTTGTTTTCTCCTTCGTTTCGCTCCATGGCAGCAAATAATGCTGAATACCAATGTAGTTCTATTCATCCATTTACAGATCATTTCTCTGAGCACCACACACAAGCACTCAGCTTTTCCAAATACAAATCAAGGCTGGTTACCTTAATTACTCATGGATTTCTGCAGTGCACAGGTGAGATGGGCTTTCATTACCCTGCCCATGTTAAAAGAAGCAGCCAAATCTACATATTCTTTCAATGACTGCTCAGTGTTCACTGCTGGTACAGATGAATCCTTGTCAAGAATAATTCAGTTTGCCTGAACAAGGAGTTTCAGGAAGTGACATTACTTTTAAGTCAGGAGATGAATAATAATCCAGCTGATCATTTTGGGAGGAACATTATAAAAGAAAATCCACTGACTTTTTCACCCAATTTACTGTTTCTGGGAGTATCAAAACACAATTTAGACATGCTATCATAAAAAAGAAAAATTTAGACATGTTATCTTTAAAAAGGGACTCTGGCTTCTCTTTCAAGTAAATTGGTAGAGGAGTATTAACAAAAAAAATTCACCAAGCAAAATGGAAATGCTAGCAATGCAGCAGTGCTTAAATTTTATGAGAGTTAGATTATCACTAGGTACATAAAAATGAGCGGGAAATCTGCAGTCGACAAGAGCTTGGTGCATAATTACTTTTCCTCTCTCACCAAATGGCTCCAGGTCGGAACACTTCATTTAAACACAAAGACAGTGACAAAAGTGCTGACTTGTGGTAAATGTGTGCAACACAAGCAGATTTAACACTGCTAAAGAAGTTAAAAGAAATGTGAGACTGTAGGGGTGGTTTAAAAAAGAAAAGTTTCTCCACATAATCATTTTGGTCAGAAGGGACTGCTGGTGGTGTCCAGCCCAGAACAGGGGTGAGTAGGGTGGGATGAACACAGAGCAGTTTGGGACACCTCCCTAGCTGATCACCTACACAGGAGAAACCTCTAACACATGTCTGGATTGGTCTTTCCAGGTCCACCTTGTGCTTGTTGCCTCCTGACCCTCCCCTGTGCATCCTGAGCAGAGCCTGGTCCCACCTTGGGCAGCTGCAGAGCCCCTCGGGCCCTGCTCTCCTGTCACCACGACATTTTCTGAAAAATCCCTTCGCCAGGATTTCTCAGAAGATGAGAAGCCTCAGCTTCTCCTGTGTTTGCTGTCTTGGAATGTGGTCTGGAGATTGTTTATCCAAACACGTGAATTGTTTTAACTTAATGGCCAATCACCATCAGCCGTGTTGGACTCTGAGGAGTCAGTCACGAGTTTTCATTATTATTCTTGTTAAGCCTTCTGATGTATCCTTTTTCTTTAGTATAGTTTTAGTATAGCATTCTTTTAATATAATATAAAATCATAAAACAATAAATCAACCTTCTGAGAACATGGAGTCAGACTCATGTCTCACCTGGTCCTGGGGACCTCTCAAACACCACACTCCCCTCCGGGCTGAGCAATCTCCCCAGACTCTCCCAGCTCCAGCCCCTCGGTGGCTCTGCCGGGCCGGTTCCGTTCTGTCACTGTCACTTGCAGCCAGCCTGGCACACAGGGCTCCAGCTGCACTGCCACCCGTGCCAGGGGAAGGACAAGGATCACTTCCCTCACCTGCTGGCTCGCACAGCCCAGGGAGCTGCTGGCCTGCCCTGCTGCAGGAGCACACGGCTGCCATGTGTCCTGCCTGTCCCTCAGCTCCTCTGACAATATTGCAGCTTAATTAAAAAGAACTGCCGTTGTCAAAAAGGAAAGCGAGTTGGTGATTGTTCCAGCTCAAACAACTGGCTCACTGCTCCCTTCATCCAAGATTGGTTTGCTGTTCCCTGTGTCTGAGGCCCCCAAAGAGCAGCACACACTTTATGGGGTTGCACGGTCCATTCTGATGTTTGTGTCAAACGGGCTTGTCTGAGGAGGAAACTAGATTCTCTCCCATAGTTCTTTTCCAGACAGGAAAGAAATACTGTAATTTGCATTACTCTGAATAGAAGAGCATTTTAACTTCCAAATAAACAACTCCCTCCAGTGCACCTCTCAGTGTAAGCAGATGCTTAAGTCCAGTCTGATTCAGCAAAGCTTTAAGCATGTATCTAAGTGTCATTGCCTTCAGAATGAAAGTTAAGTGTGTGCTGCTATGCTTTGCTGAATTTTGGCCTCATGCTATAAGAAAAGGATAATTTGGCTCATTATATTTTGTGAATGACACAATGCCCCTGAACATTAAAGTTTATATCTATTTGCATATATATGTGCAGCATTAGGTTTGGCTCTCAACTCTGTAGAGATCAAAGTACACAGGGATCCTTAGAGACTATCAGACAGCAATTACACTGCAAAATAAATTATAGGCAGTCTCCCTCTACATCTCACTATGTCCAGCTGCATATTTCCTTGGGTCCCTTTACTGCCCTTGAATGTGTTTTAGTTTTAGTTATTGCATAAGATCCTCTTAGATGAGGGCTTATGAAACAACCACTTGACTCCCAGTGGTGAAACAAAGCTCAGATTTAACAAGAGTATTTTCTCAAAGTTGAAAAAAGTAAAAAAAAAAAGGAGAAAATTATTTTCTCATGGGTTGTGCCCAGCTGTTTCCAAAGGTCTTGTTAAGGGTTTTAAATAACTTTCTGCAGAGGACAAACAGAGGCTGCGGGGCAGTCTCTGAACAAAGCACACTTTCCCATTTCTGGGCGGATTTGATGCCTTTCCCCAGTTCCCCATTTCTGTGAGTGTTAATTTATTTTAAAGCTGTCTGTGTTAGTGCTCAAAGCATTCCTGTCACAGACACAGCACGCCCTGGGTGCAGGGTTCCACTCTCACTCACACAAAGTGCTTGTGACTGCAAGTGTGAGAAAGTCAAGTCCGAGTTACTGCTCTGCAATGCCTAATTGAGGAATGTCTCTGCCTAAGGACTCTTGCCTGGCACACTGATGGGCTCTGACATTCTTTTTCTCTATCAATGTCAAGTGGTTATTTGTGACTTTAATGACAAATTACCAGTATTGGCATCGTGATTATATCTGACTGCGCTTGGGATGGAGATTTAAGAACAGATTGAAGAACTGAGATATTCAGCTCCTTTCATCCATCTTTATGAGGTGAAACACAGCAGCTGAAAACTCTGAGCTCAACTGATCACAATGTTTAGCTGATTTTGGGTGGTGTTTTTCAGTAAATTATTTGTTAGTCTGCGATTGTGATCTCAAAAAACTGAAATTATCTTTTCAGCTGCTGAAACATATTGATCAGGAAAGAAATGGCCTCCTTCCCCAGTCCCATATGGGCATACCAGATTCAGAATAACAGGCAATGGCAGCTGAGAGCTGCAGATTCTGAGCCACCTGGAAAGGTAGTGCAAAAAAATACTCTTTTCCCCAGTGTTTTGAACAATTTCCTCCACCCATCCAGCTCACACCACGCAGGCACTGAAGATGCCAGACCTTCACTGGGACTCCTGACCTTGGAATCTTCCAGCTGGCAGCCAGTGCTTGCTCTGGGCAGGGCAGGCAGCTGTGGAGGGCAGCAGAATAAGGTGGCAAAACAGCCATGGGTAATTTGCTTATTTTGCACAGGTGAGAGCCCTGGAAAGCCTGAGCCCTCAGCAGAGAAGCCCAGTGCCTGGTACAGGCTGTGACAGGGATTAAGAACCTTGGTTTGCAGCAGAACAGTCCCCAACCCTGCTCTCCATTCCAGCTCCATCCCCATTCCTGGGAAAAGACCCCCAAACAGGAGCCAGTTCTGCTCAGTCCTTAGGGAACTCTGAAATCTGACCTCTTATTAAACCATATAATCCTCTACAGCTGGGTACAGGTGTTGGAAATTTGGCCAAACCAGGTCAGCCCTGCACGAACACAATTCCATCTAACAAAGGCTGGAAAGGTGTCGTGGGTGATGCTTGTTGCTGTCACCAATATCAAATCTGTTATTTCTTAACATGTCAACTCCTACCCAAGAAAGTTTAGCACCAGTTCTGTTGCCTTCCAAGCACTCACCAAATGTATTTCCAAATATCTCTTAGAATGAGAAGCAAGCAGACAAACCACACAAATCCCACTGTAGCCTGCTGCTGTCCTGATACCACTGCACCTCTCTTACTACTTAGATATTTTTTTCTTGCTCTCCCCTATTTCCCCCCTGAGATGCTAATTTGAAGTTCTTTGAGCAGAGGAATAATTTTTCCCCTTTTAATGTACAATGCCTTGCCAAATGGTGTGCTGGTGTTTGATTCGGGCTTTAAACTCTATAACAATAGAAATAAATGAGAATAAAATAATGCAGTTCAATATTTTACAGCAATGGTAATTTTTGAATCTTGCAATCAAAGTTTAACCCAATCTCTGTCTGGAGAGAAGCTCTGTGAGGCTGTGGTGTCTGGAGGTACCTGAAAGCCCACGTGATTTGTGACCCTTTACTTCAGTTTCCTGAGTTTTCAAACTTGCACAGTGTGAATTCTTTCTAAGGACAAATATCAAAAGATGAACAGGAACAGGGTGATTTGTGATGAATAAATCTCAAAAAGTTCAGAAGCTATGCTCTAATGGGATATGCACCACAGATTTTGAAAAGCTATCTGAAACTGAAACAAAATTCATATTTTGTAAAGCAGAGTTTAGGGGATCACAGTCTTTCTTGCCCAAGGTGAATTTGGTTGTGTCATTCCATAGAAAGCATATCATAATTTAGATTAATGCTCATGACTGAGACAGAAACATCAGGTAATAGTAGCAAAATAAGAAAAGTGAATCTTGCAATCTAAAATAAGATTTCAATTTTCAGTAAAAGCTACAGATAATAGAAGGAATATTCATGTGATTGATTATTTTATTCAGAGTTTCCCACCTATCCCTGAAAAGGATTTTTCCTAATTTAAGAGACAAAGTAAAGAGCTTTGCATTGAAGTGCATAACCAGTGAACCAGACAATCCCAAACTGCTCAAGCACATCCGACATCTGCTCGAAGAACTCGATTGCAAATAGCAGGAGAGAGTTTCCATTACAGCACACACAGGGCTGGGCTGGGAGAAGCAGCATTAGAAAGTGTGATTCCCATTTAGTAATTATGTCTTGATTGTTGTTTATATGTTTGCTCTACTGTAACTTGCCTGCCTTATGGTGGCACTAGTGCTAGAGAAAACACAAAAGTAATTTAGTTTTAAAGGGGAAATGAAAGTTTTAAAGCAGTTTAACATTTCTGTGAAACTGTAATGGTTGGAGATGACTGGATTGAGTCGATAAAAAGTACTAATTCCAATAGTAACTCACGCCTTAATTCTCCTCACAGCCACAAACCTCCCTCCCTCCTTTCTGGCACACAATATAAATACTCTTTACACCGCAATCAATAGAACCTGGGAGAGGAAAAAAATTCATTTTTATTCCTCAGAGGCTTCATAAAGACCAAGTTTCCCCCAAGCTCTTATTTACTCCTATGTAAATGGCATTGGTTTTGTAATGAGGTGTAATCACCAGCACATCATTCATGTTCCCTTCCTCTCTTCTAGATTTACCACCCAGTTTCTCCACTGGTGCCTGGGATCTCAGAGTCAGGAAGTGGAGATAAGTCTGTAGCAGGCAATGCCCTGATACCAGTGATTACATTTAAAAAGTCAGTGTTTCCAAAACACAGCCCTGCAGAGGACAGTCAGGGACACCTGGTGGGAGCAATGCTGTGGCATCAGCTGTTCCTTACCTCCCCAGAGAAATGCAGAGGCTGAGTGGAAACTCCCTGAAGGTCTCCACGCTTCCCTGTACACCTCACCAAGCCTGGAGCATGGTGTGGACGGTGTAGCCCTGACCATGCCTGCTGGGTAGCTGCCATTCCTCACTCTGCCTTGGTCCAGCTAATGGGCATTTGCTCAATTCCACGTGTTCCAGCACTTAGCACTCGGCCCCAGAGAATATTGTGTGATTAATGCATCAAAAGACTTGTCTTAAAATCCTCCTCCCCTCGCTTTCCAGCATTTTATTCTCTCAGTTACATTTTCTCTTTGTTCCTTTCTGCAAACCCTAGTGTAAATGTTTTTTGAGTAATTAATGTGTCAAATACCAGACCTGAATTTTCATGGGCAATTAGTGGGCTGAGTAAAGCCAGCAAAACGCGTTTCAGTTTTAATAGTGAATTGTGGCTCATTTGCTGTTTTGCAGAAATGTATCCTGGAATACTGAGAGCTTCATACGCCTGTATATTTTTTATTTCTGTTTCATCTACCAAAGCTCCCTCTCCTTTTCTATTTTTCACCACATACAAGATGCTGCTTGTAGTCTATTACAATTTGCATATTGTCCTTCTGCCTCATCGATAATTGATCAGGTTAACATCTGCTTTCTGCTGGTGCCAGGAGAAATTTGTTTGTTTCTACAGGACTCTGTAATTCCTCAGGGCCCCACAGAATTGCACTTCCCAAAAGAGAGGTGCCATGTGCTCCCCCAGCAGCACAAGGCACACGTGGCTGTCCCTCCCTGAGGGGCTCAGCAGAGGCTCCAGGGCTGTGTCAGGGCTCACCAGCTGAATCACACATGGTGGCACAGCCAAATTGTCTATTGTAGGCAATGCAAGAACATTATAAATAGGATTACAGAGGAACCTCACACTCCCCAAAGTCCTGCTGAAAGCACCCATTGTGAGGAGAGCAGGTGAAGGCTCCAAAAACTGCCCAAAGAGAAGTGCTAGTGTGCAGCTTTACCAACAAGACATGCACTTCCAACCAATTTATAAGTGTGGAAATGACACTGCTTTGATATTATAGGGCTGTTAAAATGACTTTTATTCTCCCCAGGTTTCTGGGGATTCAGTTGCCTGATTCAAAAAATACCAGAACAGGAATCAGTTCAGCTCAGAGACAAGCAGTCAAAATGATTAGCAAGGCAAGGAGCTGGTTCAGCCTCAAGGACACAGCATAGTAGTGTGAGTGGCACAATCCATCACAGGTTGGATGTACCATAATTGTACACCACAGATTTGTAAATAATCTCCTTCTTGGTGTCTGTGTTGACAAGGAATAATATATGTGAGAGCTCCCTTGGCAGGTTACCTTCTGTCTGAACTCACTGTCCTGACACTTGAGTGTACCCAGTGCACCTTTAGGAGGTTCCTGAGCAGCATCAGAGGAGGATGAGACTGAACAAGGCAGTGTAGCAGAGGCATGCCCTGACCTGGAGGGCAGGCTCACCTTCTCACCCAAAAGAGCTGCCTTTCTTGGGCACAGCTAAAGGGTTAAGATTAGGACAGAAGAATGCACCAAGGCTGTTCTATTTTCTCAAATACACTGTGCCTTAAAAGGAATAGATGTGCTTTCATTAAAAAACTCTGCCACTGTCATTGGAATCTACAATTTCAAGCATATCTAGACAAACCCCTACTAGCACCAAAATCATCACTGCTGCACAGTAATGAATGCAATGTCCCATCAATGCCATGGCACCCAAAGTGCTCTCAGGCACAGGCAGAGTAAGGGAGGACTGTCACACAAAGAGTGCACAGGAGGGACAAATGGGCAGATCATGTCATCCATAACAAAGAATGAAGATCAAAAGTACAGTTGCTGAGGAGAGCAGAATGAGAATTTGTCAATCATCAGTACACAGTGCCACAGGGGATGACAATTTCTGAATGCAATTGGTAGCTTTGGGTGAACAGTTTGAGACAAAATGCAACTTCTATACTGCATTGGAAAGTACCAAGCACCCACCTCAAAGAGTAAAGCTCCCTGCAGGTACCCCTGCTTCAACTTGCCTGACTTCATATCACCAGCCCAGGGTCCTCCTGTGCAGGACACTCTAACTGGGCCCTTTGCTCATTTTTTCCCTGTCAATTACCTGCTGTTGTAGTGTTATAAAACTCCTGTGTCTTATACACACAGGACACTATTCCACATTTCACCTACTCCATACCTGGCAGTATAACTGCTTATATTGATACTCACATTAAAAACCCCAGAAATTTATCCCAGAAAGAAGATCTTTCTCCTCATTTCAGATATTTGATTCACAACCCACTCCTTCCTCCCCAAGACCTATACTGTAGGCAACTGCACCTCTAATAAGCTTAAGGGAAAATAAAATACATCAAGGAGGATCAAGCAGAGTTGCAGCAGTCAAACCCCACACCAGACATGCAGGCAGGTCCCTGCTATGAAGCCAAGAAAGAGACAAAGAAAAATGAGTTGTCAAGGAGATGATTCTACTGAAGAGACTCCTCCTGGAGCTGGACATCTGGGTGCTTCACATGCCAAGTTTAAATCATCAGTCAGCTGGCTGGGGGGGTTGAGGGGTGCAAGACAAGAGTAAATGTTCACTGCCAGGGCTGGGAAGGGGGTGCAGCAGCACAGACCCAGGCTGCAGCTGCTGGCTCCCCTTCCCAAAGTCTGCTCATGCTGAGGGGATGGGGCCAGAGCAGCTCCCCAGCACCTCACCTGCTCCAAAAGGCTTCCCAGCTGCTTTTTGCAGATCCAAGGTTCATTTTAAGGCTATAACTTTTGAATGTTTCCCCACCAGGACAGCAGGTCTTATTTTCTATTTGAATGGCACAGACCTGAAGCAAAGCTCGTTTGTATGGATTACAGGAAAAACAAATACAAACTCACACCCTGAGACAGGCAGGCCTCCTAAAGGAGAGCCCCAGGGCAGTTACTCAACTCTATGTCCTTCCATTCTCCAAATTATTCTTTCAGAGCATTTTCAATGCTGTGCTCTTTAAGGATAGCATATTTCTAGACAATTAAGACTGCCAAATATATGTATAGAGTTTCTGCAAAGAAACTGTCCTATCAGCCCACCTTTTTCACCTAAAATATAAATTTTGAGCACCTGGTTGCATACAAACTTGTATGCAGGAAGCTGCTGATCCTCACATGGATATCAGCAACACATGAATTTCTGAAGTCTGGGCTGGAGTCCCAGCTTTACACTCTCAAAAGCCAGCATTTGAAGGAATTATAAAACACAGAAAAAGTATAACATTAAAACATTAATCATGGTTTACACAGTGCATGGTTGATAAGAATCTGCAAATCCATGAAAGAGTGTAAATATCTTGATAACTGCACCTGGGGAAGAGAAAAAAAATCTGTAGAAGGGGGAAATATAATGGTTGGCACTTGAGTTTTACAGTTCTTTCTAGGATGGCAGGGTATGGATGTCACTCGTCTTCAATTTCAGCAATACACCTGAATTTGCCCTGTTTTTGAGCTTTGTTCATCACATGCACCATGCTCAGAGCTTGTGTTTTTCTTTAGTTTACTGATGGTCTTATTCATGAGATAAATACTTTGTTGTCCCACTATTAAAATTGTCTCCTGCAAAAGGGGAGAGGTTCTGAAGCGAGGTATAATTCATTTACAGCTTCAGAATACTGGAATAACTTTGGGTATAATTCTGCAGCATTCATGAGTTTTCTACCTGAAGTCAGAGAGACTCACAACCAGCAAAAGAGGAAAGTCCCTGGTAAGCTCTTCACTTCCATAAGGGAAGCTGACAAGCAGGGAACAGGGAGAGTGCTACTGAACCTGAAATATGCATTGAAGATGAATTAATGAGGGGGTTTGGAATGACTGGGATTGTCTACCTCAATTTCATGCTCCTCTCAAACCCAGCAGTACCAGTTTCCCACCAGGTCTATCTGTTGATCAGGTCTCAGGTCAAGATTTCTGAATGTTTCTATTCCAAAGAAAGGGTGTCTACAAAAAATGGCATTGGAGTCAAATGCTCATTGTCTAACTCAATGTCCATCAGACTAATGCAAGAACAAATATGAAAGTTTTAAGGTGACTCTTCAAGCCAAGAAATTCATGTTAGCTCCTGAATACTATTACAATATTTAGCATAGTCCTTAGCCAATGTTTCCAGTGAAAACAAGGGGATGCTTGCTTTGTTCCAATCCAAGACCAGTAGAACTCTGTCCCTGTTTTGAACCACCATTAGAAAGAGTCTGAAGTCTATTAAATCTGTCTGCCAAAACAGAGCCAGCTCCCATTGTGAGGACAGGACACTGGAACCATTGGTTTCTGCCCATGAAGTTATCAGCTGTGTTTCCACAGACTTTGTTTCATGTGTTTTCATAACCTTTAAGCTTCATTTTTGTTTGAACTCAGACCAGTCATGCTTTTGGTCAGCTCTGGAACCCTTGTAATTATCTGCACTTCATCCCACTGACAAAAATCTCCTGGAACTTACAAAAATATATCAGGGAAAAAAACCAATCAAAACTGCAGCCTACTGAAAAATATTTCCTGTACCTGTACAGAAAGAGAAAAACACCAGACTCTGATAAAAAAAGTTCAAAGACATAAATCAGACTTAACCCTCACTTGCACCTTCTATTAAGGCTTAAACCTGAAACTATGTGCTATTAGCTTGGGTTTTGGTTTAAAAATGAGCTAGCAATGGCACTAGTAACCAAGCAACAGTAATTGCTTCTCTGAGATTAAACCACAACATGACATTAAAGCTCTGCTACTGAACTTCCCTACAAAGGTGCAAAATTTTTGCAGGCAGAAGTTAATTATGTAGAAGGGCAATTTCAATTTAAGTTGCAAGAGTCTCTGAGCTGTACGGAGGCAGGAAACAATGAGGTCAAGAGTTCAGCCTACCTGAGTTTTAAATCTAAAGCAGGATTATTGTAGCTTCCAATTTATAATTGATGCATCCAGCCTCTCAAAATAATTTCAACTAAATCAAAATAAATGACCTTTAAATAACTGCTATCCAATAATATGATTGGACTCCACAGAATTTACCATGGCTGTAGTTGTTAGAATTTCACTTCTAAAGTAGCAATAATACCATGAATAAGAACTAGAGGGCATTGTATAGCTTATAACCAAACTAGAAAGTTCAGGCTACTCTTTATGAACATTCAAACCTATTTCCAGATAGCCAGCATGGCTCTTTGTGCTTATAGATAGGAAATGACTCATTTGGACTAATTATCTCTACTTGAGAGTACCATCACTTTTCAAATTATATCTATCTTTTCCATCAACACAAATGGATCCTTTTATTTATTCTTAAATCTAAATTAATTAAAAATGAAGAGTCAAGCAGTTTTCTTATTTGAGTGTTAGGTCATGTGATTTTCAGGTATGAAATATTTAAAGCCATATCTAGTTTCTAGGACAATTTTCTGAGGGTAGCTGGAAAAAGGAGGGAGACATTTTGCAACCCACAATATCTTTTATAGGGGGATGATATATAGTATAGGGTGATGGAACAGAAAAAATATAATTTAGAACATCAGCTGAGTGTAGAGGAATTGAGAAGAGGAAGGTGAAGGAAAACACTGAAGGCAAACCAGAATCCTGGAATAGGTAACAGCTTATGAAACTTGGACCTACTTTGCCATGGTTTTCTTGCATGAGCTCTAACAAGACTATCAGGTCTCTTTATGCTTCTGTTCTCCATCATAAAAACAAGAATATCCCTTCTCATTTCTCCCCACTAGAGGCCAGGGTGAAGATTACCCTTACAGAAAATGCCAAGGCCATGAAATCTAAAGCTCCTGAGACAAGTTGGACAGAAAGACAAGGCTCAAGAGATCTTGAAGAACAGACATGCCTCAGAAATGGGGGAGTGGCTGATGGTTTCACACTGCAATGCAAACTGACACCACTTTGGCACTTGCAAATCAGTGACACGTGCTGGGGGTGAGGTTCTGCTGCTGAGGTTGTGGTGGATGGAGTCCACACCTGTGCCATGGCTGGGGCCATGCTGCTCTCCACTGAGGACACCACAAGTTTCCCCCTGGTGGCAAATATTCCAGATATTCCTCACAGCTGAGAGTGCAGGAGTGGCTCCTACAGCTCCTACACTGAACCATGCCAAGAGTCTGTTGCTTAAACAGTTTCCTCACACCAGAAGGCACAGAGGCATTTTTGTCACTTGCACAGCAGTTGCCATTAGGAAGTCAATGTTTGCCAACATATCAACCCAGTAGGCTGCAATTGTTCCATATGCTTAGAATATGGAATTTCTGTGGTAACCGTCAAATATCCAAGTGCTGATAGTGACTGTTCTCCAAATATTGTTATTTTAGCCCTTTTCTCAGAGCCAAGGAGGAAATGGACTTCTCACCCAACTCCTTTTCACCTCCTACTTGTTTCCAGTAAAATTCTATTTTCTTTACCAGGGTTAATGACACAGCAATTCTATCTTTCCCTGTTGTCACAGTTCCTTTTCATGCCCACTTTTAAGAAGACAATAATCACTTTGCTTCTGGAGTATGGGGGAAGAAACCAGTGTGTGTTTTTCCTGATACTCAAGTGATAGGATGTGATGAACAGATGAGACCCAAAATGCTTGGCTTTGCCAGGAGAAAGCACATTATGCCAAAAGCAAAGCAACTATCCAACATTTCTCAGCTGAATATAGAAGAAGATAATGTTTGGCCTTATAGAGATGAAACATCTGGAACAGTATCCAATTCACAGCTCCAGATCCCACATACTGAGCTCTGACACTAATATTAGTATTCCAGTATCAAAGCTAATTTCAAGATCTCTGTTTTGAGAGAGCTCGACTTAAAAAGAAACCTAACAGCAACAAAATTATGTTGTTGAAAGGAGCATGGCCTCCTGGTCTTGCAGGGAAGACTGAAGGAAGTCAGTCTCTCAGAGCTGTGTATCTGCTCACAGATATTTAGTTTTCAAGAGGTTGGAACAGCAGTGAAACCTAAATGAGCTGAGATGAGTTCCTCACTATACTCTGCACAGATGTGAACTGCACCCTCACTGGCATCCCTGTGGTCAGAAGCTGAACTCACAACAGTTCCTTTTCTACAAAATGACCAGAACTTTCTTACTGATATTAAACCACCAAATTTTAATTATGTTTTCTTGTGTGTTTCCCTTATTATCTGAGGATCAGGTTTGTTGAGTTTTGTATTTGCCCTCCTTCTTCCCAGAGGTAAATTGTTCAACTTAAATTTTGAGCACAGATTGCAAAAACATTCCCACTGGACTTACAGACAAGTAATGCTCTTAATTAGAGACAAGAAAACTGATTCAAACTAAATATGAACCAGCCCAGACTTCAGAACAAAGTTTGAAGGGAATTTCTTTATTATCAAAGAAAATAATTTTCTGTCCAGACTCTCTCGTTTTTGTTTGTCCTCTCTGACCTCTCAGTCATTTTTGGAATGCTTTCTCTGTCTGAAACTCTGTAGACAGAACAACAACTACTTTGTTCAGTAATATCTTTAAAAGGCAATAATTGTGATTTAAAGTTAGATATTTCCTGGGTCACTGGTTAGCACTAACTGTCAAGAGCATCCTGGACATTTAAATTCCTCTGAAGTTATGTTTACTCCATACATTCTTGCTATTTATCTGAATGTCCAATCTTGTGCTGACTCATGCTCCTGGCCCTATCACAAAGGATTTCAATGATAAAAATAGGTAAAACAACTCCCTCAAATTAAGGTGTTTGTTTTTAGTATCACGTCAAATGTTGAAAAAGCTCCTGGCACTGACTCTCACTTCCCTGAAGCTTGAGGTCTGCAAGAGAAGATGTAGGATTTAAATACAGGGACAAATATGTACCATGTAAAACATGCCAGGTCTTTTAGGAATGGGGTGACTGAACGAAGCCATGTTAATAAACATACACAGACCAAAGGAATAAAACATTTTGGATTTGTCTTTCCCTTTCTGGCCAGGTAAAATAATATTAAATGGCTTGGGATGAGGGGCAGACAAAGCTGGAAGTGTGCATCACAACAGAGCAGCACAATGGATGCCAAAACCTTGCACAGTTTCCACCCTCTGCTTGCTGTTTGACCTTGAGACTCTCCCTGCCTCCTTCCCCTGGCAGAACGACTTTCTTTTTTAAGCCACTTCAAGATCTGCATAGGAAAATTGTTATTATGTAATTCCCATTCATTGAAATATAAGCAAAATCAAAATAACCATCAATGTCAGATTATAGTTTTATAGCATGACAACACAAATAATGTTTGCGCTCTCTGTAACACAAACCCATAAATCCTCAGTGGATTAACCTTTCAGAAACCCTTGCCAACTGTTCCTGCCACTACAGCACAATTCAAAATCTCAAGCTGCCAAAGAGCTCTGTTGCTGTTTTCAGAATGCTGCAATCAATCATGTTAAGGAAGGGAAGATGAGAGAGCAGATTAAGCAGAGACAGAAATGTTAAGTTTAGAAGGAAGCTTCTAACTTTAGTTTTTACTGGAAAGAACCAAACATAACTCAGAAAACTGAGAAGCTCCCTCAATTTCCCCTGTTTGGGTGGAGGATCATTTCAGCTTCATTGGACTCCAGCTCATCACACAGGTGTGTCTGTCCTACAGCACCACTTGTGAAACTGGCAGGAAACCCAAATGCCACAGATGAGAACAGCCCCTGCAAAAGGTCCAGCTCCTGGAAAGAGCAGGAGTATGAATTCCTCTGGAAGGGCTCTCACTCAGAAATGCTCTGATTGGTGCTTGTTGATGCTACATCTGAATCTCCCTCTGTGTTTAGATGAGTGAGCCAGCAGTGTAAATGTGCCCCAAGGAGCTCAGTGTGAGCAGCAGAACCTGCCCAAAAGCTGCAGAAGTACTCCAGCCAGGCCTCTCATGCCAGAGGGAACTTCCTGGAGGAATTTCCTGCAATCTTGCTGCGTTTTATTTTTATAAATCTACTAATTTTCCTCTGTGTTTCATGGCTCTACAGAGCAGGAAGGATTACAGCCCAAATCTCTGTGTGTGCACGTGTATGCTATGTATTATTTATGCTATGCATAAAATCTGGGCAATGGATGCACCACAGCAATACTGGAGTTTGGCTTTCTAATTTTTATATAGAGAAAATCTGTATATACCTGTTAATCTGCACACACAGGTTCTTTAGACAGGGCTCTGTGAAAATCATTATAAGTTAATTACTCTTAGGCAATGATATTCCTATAACTGAAGGTATTTTCTTTTTCAGATATAAATACAGTATTTCCTTGTTTAAAGCACACATGGGCTCTCCATCGTTTCATCAAATTTTTATTTTCCCTTTCTCCCTAGGGCAGAATGCATGAATGTCACTGTCATAAAAATTAATGGAAAGGAAAAAGAAAACAAACCAAACCTGATTCCAGCCTGGTCAGACTAATGATGTGCGTGATGTTAAATGAAACCAGAGGAGTGACCGTGCAAAGGTGACCAGCACTAAAATGAAATCCCAGCTCAAGCCCCTGGTATAAGGCTGTCACCAGAGAGTCACTGCAGAGCCACTCCCAGAGTGGGCTGAGGGGTGGCACCAGAGCTGAGGCTCATGGCAATACAGCCTGAGAGCCACTGGCATAAGCTGCTCTGACAACTCTCAATATCTGACTTCTAGGCTGTGTGCAAGGGGGAAATTGCATATGTTTACTTGTCTCATGGAGGGATCACACAGCTAATTTCATTAAAGCTCACCAAAAGCTTCAAAATGAGGAGCCAACACTGTATAAAAAGCAACTATTAGGCCTTAGAGCCAAGGGAGTATGATGAAAAGAAGAAAGCAAAAGACTGAAAGCACCTTCTGAATTTCTAGATGGGCTCAGATCACTTTTTCTGATTATAAATGAGCATCCTATAACACCCACTGTGTGGAAAAAAAACCTCAACAAAACCACACCATAACAATTACAGTCTGAATTAGCAATGTGAAAACAACAACATTAACAATAAACTTTTCACATCGAGGCATTCAAAGTTTGCAGGCTCTTATTTGCTTCATTTCAATACCAAGAAAATGTCATGGGCTTGAAGGGAGCCACAGGTTCTGCAGGTGCTGCTTTAGCAACCCATTTCCTCACAGAGCTGATGCCAATGAACTCCTTCCTGCTGGGATCTCCAGGCACTGGGCCACGGGTGGTGCCTGAAGCTGGAGGGCTCAGTCTGCCCCAGTGTTTCAGCAGGAGCTTGTGCCTGTGCATTCCCTGGGTCCCACAGTCCCCTCCCACACCTGATCTGAAGGATGCTATTCATTGCTGCTACCCTGTGTCACTGCAGAATACACAAGAAATAAACCCAGCTTGCTGTAACCAATAAACAGCCAGCTAACCCTCAAGGTTTATACAAATCATGTGTATCTGCTTTAAAATTCTCCTAAGGTCAAAGAAATAGCACATACTATCTAGCAATCTTCATCTATTTCCTGTTTTCAATGTGCTAATGACAATCCTTGCATCTGTGGATGCAAGATTTCTCACAAATTTGCTTCCTTATACTTCCAATACGTGTTTTAGCCTCTGCCTGTGTTTCCCATGTGCTCTGGGAGGGTCTGGAGAAGGAGGGAGCTTGGGAATGGCTGTGCCTGGTTGTCAGGATGCAAACAGCAGGTTCCAATGCCTGCCACAGCTGCAGGCAGCACACAGCGAGGGCAGGGATGACCTGATGCATTAGTAGTCAAGAGGAGTAACCTTTGCATTCCAGTACCCAGCACTTATTGCTGCTGCCAGGCACCTCTGCACTGATTTACAGGCACTCAGCTTTGATGGGAGTGGAGGAATTTGTTTCTCTCCGAGTCAGACCGAGAGTAAGCGTGAGCTTACAAACATTGATCCAAAACACACTCACAAAAGGCACAGCAGAAGGACAAAGCACCAATTCGAGCTACAGCCCTTGCTAGGAAATAGTTTTCAAGGCTAAAAAGAAAACAAACCCTCCACAGTCTTATCAAAAACCATGGTTGCTCACATGGAATTGGAGCTGTGACTCAAACAGTGGGAATTTAATGTTAAACATGGAAACCATCATTGAAACTTTTACTTCTAGAATTAAACAAAAAGTATGCTTTGTTCTTTGTTGCTTGTGCAGCACAATAAGATTTGCCGACTCAAAAAAAAAAAAAAAAGAGGAAAAAAAGGGTATTTCTTAGCTGCAAAAACAAAACAGGAGCTAAACCTACTCACAGCCAAATGGCTGCTCTAGAACAGCAGAGGTTTGGACTGAAGGGCCCAGAGAACCACCTGCAGAAATTCATTGAGAAGCTTGAGAAGGAGGAAATTGGTTTAGGGAAACAACCTTGTGTTTGGCAAAACTAAATCATCTGGATCTGATTTGAAATACCAAACCTCCCTGCTGGTAGATGGAACAGGAGTGGGGAGCACAGAGCTGCCACAGGAAATGGTGAATTCAGGTCATACTTACGGATGACTGTAATCACACTTATGGATTACTTATGGATTACTGTATTCAATCACAATCGAGTTTCAAACAGTCTTTCAGAGGCTTCAGGTGTAATTTCACTGTTTCAGTGGTTCAAGGGGCAGGTAAGGAAGACTCAGGGACAGAATCTATATCACCCATTTCTCAGTGGCTCTCTCTACTCTTTAAATGCTTATAAGCTAATTTCCACACCTAAATTTTATTTGGTCATATTAAATTACTTTTGAAATTGTCTTCTATGAAGACAGAAATATGCTATCACTTCTATAAAACTAAACCTGCTCTTAGCAACCCTGAATATCTTTATTTCCCAACTGTGCTGTTGCAGATTCACTCCATCCAAGATCCTCCTCCCAAAACACCACTCTGGTTTCCACCTCCTTACTGCTCACAGAGCCATTTCTGGCACTGATTCTTTGCCTGCCTTATCTTGCATTCTTACCTACTCCTATGCAATCCTAATATCTGTAAGCATGGACACGAGTTAGACCCACATGGATTTACATGGATGCACATAGGACAAAACAGGAAAATATGGAGCTCTTTAGAAGAGACTGTGAGCCACCTGTGCAGTCACACAGCCATGGATCCCTGGGGCACACACAGCAGGAAGGGCCCTGAGTGCTGCACAGCCAGCTCTGTAAAGTGCTGCAATCCTTTTGGCACACCACAAACACTACCTTGTCTCTCCAGGTATGGCTCCTTTTAATCTCTTTAATCTGGGGCACATTTGTGAGGATTTATTTTTCCTGCCTGCACTGTTTCATTTGAAAGTCACTCAGGGTAGTCTGAGACAGATGCCAAATCCAAATTTGGTAAGTAAAACTGGAACAAAAAGAAAAAAAAATAACCTCCAAAATAGCAAAAAAACAAATCCTGAAAGAAAACATCTTCTTGAACAAATGAGCATGAATTATAAGAAAGAACAGAATTACTGGATAAATTAATGAATAAGACTATTTGGTGGAGAAGTCAACACAGCTTTTGCCATGACCCTCAAGGCTACTGCTGCTCAAAGCTCCTTGCTAAGAGTTCTTTGACAAAACCAACAAGCACAGGGCTAAGGGAGTTTGAGCTGGTATAGTCTATTTGTCTTTCCAAAAGATACCTGACCAGGTCCCTCATCAAAGCCTTTGAAAGAAGCTGTGCTCTCATGGCATGTGAGGGAATGTTCTGTCACAGATGAAGGGCTGGTTCAAAGGCAGGGGCCAGCAGCAGAGCAGCTTCCCCAGCTCAGGACATCACTGAAGGCACACAAACCAGCCCTGCCGAAAACAGAGCTTGCAAAGGGCACCAACAGTGAGAAATTACATGACAAAGTCTTCTCAGGATACCAACTTTCCCCAGATAAAGCTGTTTTTCCCAGGGAACTTGAAAGCCACCTGTGGAGAGGTGCAGGAGGCTCTTGTGATACTGAAAGGCAAATCAATTCCTATACTGATCACATAGCACAATGCATATAGGAAAAACTGCTCAGGTTTGCATGCACAGAAATAGGTTCTGAACTGTTCATCACTGAGAAAGAGACCTCAAATTGTGAGAAGCTGGTTTGGTGAAAGTGGCAGCCCACTTCTCAGTCACACCCCAAAAAGAGTTCAGTGAAAACAGAAAGAGAATGCAGCAAATGTTTTCAAAAGTACAGCTTCCACACAGAGAACTGCCACACAGCCTGCCAAAGAGGTGCAGGAAGGGATATGACAGAAGTCTGTAAAATCATGACTAGCACAGAGAAAGAGCTAACAAAGGAAGCCAACAGCTGCTCCATCTCTATTCTGCTGCAGGAGGGAGGGACAGCAAAGGCAAAGCTTTAGAGTACTAAAAGGAGGTATTACTCCCCAGAAAACATAAATCTTCTGGGATAGTGACTGTATATATGAGTTCAAATATCAGCTGGAGAAATTACTTGAAGAAAAAGTCACAACAATTTATAAAAACAAAGGAAATCATTAAGCCAGAAGTAAGCAGGAGAATATTCCAGGATGTGTTTGCCTTATTTCTGACTTTTCCTCTGGCACTGAGCTGGACTGTTGCTGGATTTCCAGCCTGCCCTCCTACAGCCTGTTCTGTAAGGCTCCAGTGGGGTATGTTTTACTGAGAACTTTTGCACTAGAGAAGAACATAAAGTTTCCTGACAGCATCTGCAGTTGTAGGAGGAATCAATCTGACTCCAAGAGTGATGACAGCAAGATCTGACTCCTTTTTCACCCTTAACCCTCTCCCTCTGCTTTTGCTCAGGGTGCTGGCTTTTAGTGCCAGGGCTGGAATGGAGCATCAAGTTCCCTCCTTGCTCACACCACTGAAATCAGTGGGGTTCTGTGTTTGGAACAGAAGGCTGAATTGGGTGGTCATTGCTCCTCTGAAAAATGATTTGGATAATTTATTACTTTTAGTAGTAGCACAATGTACAAAACCTACACAGCTCGGCTCCTTAACTTTTGGAATTGTGCTGTTCTGTAATGTTGAGATCAGAACATAAAATGAACACTTAGCAGTTTAATTCACCATAAAGAAAGAACTTTATTGTCATGAAATGCTCTTGTTGGAAATGTTGTTTCTTCTTCATTTCGCAAAAATAACAATACCCCAAGGGGAATGTAGAGTTGTGAGAATATAAGCTTCAGACTTAAATAAATAATCCAAACCAAAAATAGTTCTTCACACTGATAGCTCAACTCCACAATGCAAAGGTGTTATTGTTAATACTAATTTTAAGACCAAATCTGGATGATAATTCAGTGGCTCTTTAGAGTTCACATAAAACCAGATAATTGACATTCACAGGTTATCTGATTGGTCTTTATGCAGTTCTTTCATTTCTTTGGCTGTGCAGTAATGCCTGTTTTCCCTATCTGAAGGAAGTCTGATCAAGACAAAACATAAATACAGAACCTAAAAGACTGGATTCATACTTGTCTCAACTATGGTTTGATGCTGACAATTTCCAAGCACATGAATTGGCCAGTAGTTTTATCAGCATTATCCTAAGGTTCATCTTGAAGTCAAGTCTCTCTTGTGAAGCCATGGGCACCAACAGAATCAATAATACAGTGCAAGCACTGAAAATCAGAGTATGATCTCAGTGTGCTCATGGTCTGGATCTGTCTTCTCAAGTATAATGAAAAATATCTCAGTGGTGTTTTTCTAGAATGTACCTGAAAAAATCCACTCAGTGTTATTTAAAACTGATTTTTTTTTTTTAAATTTTCCTCTTGAATTATCAAATGCCTGAAAAAGTCTGTGCTTTGCTAGTGGTTTTTTTTTATATCAAAGCAGTGTGTTTTTGCTACTGACCAGCAAAAAAGTTATTCTCCATATAAAAGTATTTTTTTTCAACAAAGGAAGATGTTGTCTGCTTCTATTATGAACAAATTAAGAGTAATGGCAAATGCTCAGCTTCATATGCTTATAGAAATTCATTGTTCTCCTCTTATAACTGAGCCTTTTATTTTATAACAAACAAGGACAGTCATTGGTATTCCAGCACTGTGGTTGCCTACCTTCTTAACTTCCACAGCATTCTTCTTAATTTATGTGAAGCCTTCTGATAATCCTTGAAGGCCAAAATTAATTGCTGTCTGTTTTCCCAAACTCTTTTCGGGTCCAGATTCATAGCACTGTGATAAAGATTCCTTGCCCTTCTTCTTGACTGAAATATATCTATATTAGTCTGCAGGTTGACACTTAAGTAAATCATTTATATGCAAGGCTGAATATGCTAATTGTAGAATAATTTTGAGACTCTTTCTCCTCTGCAAGATAATTATTTCAGTGTTTTAAAAATATTTTAAAACAGAATTTCACGTGGAATTCCTATCTGACCTCAAAATCGTGTTTTGAAATAGAATATTTTGACAGTTCTTGCATGGATAAGGATGCTGGGGTTTTAGCACAAGATAAACAGAATTTAACACATTACATCCCAGATAAACAGAATTCAAGAATACTTCTGTGGAGCAGTTTTTATCTTTTGAGTCATCCTGGTCTTTCCATGAAACAAATGCAGTTCTTCAAAGTCAAGAAGGTGAGAATGTCATGTCCAAGCAGCATGAACCACCTCCCAGATGGATTCCCCCAGTTAAAAGGAATCCTCAAAGAACAAATCAGCTCAACAAGAGTGGTTTCTTTTAAAAGATATTTCTTTGCAGTCTCCATTCCCTTTAATACAAATAATCCCATGGAAGTCACAAGTCTTTAGCAGAGAAATCTGCAGATGCTCTAACAGGCATGGGAGGATCTGTCAAGCAAAGATGAGTCTGAAGAGTAAGAGGTGCTATAAAAAACACAAAATGGGCCTTATTGCTACATTTTTGGGGCAGCCAGAGCTTGCACCATGCAGGGGTTTATGGCATGGGATCAGGATTGGATCCTAAACCTATGGATTTAAATCAGAGAAGAAAAAAAATGTTTTTAAGGTTAATTAAGAAATCCTTTGCTTCCCCAGATGTTCATCACTATAAGGATGTTGAAAAAAGCAACATTTGGGGCCATAAAGAATTAAAATTTATAAAACAAAAAATAATTCTGACTTCTGGCTCTAGGCAGATGCTGCTGGTTAACAGTGGTACAGAACTTGTTATTACAGGGCCATGGTCTTGGCTTCAGATGCCATCAGTGTTAACAGATGTGCACTATATAGATCTTAAATCTCAAGTTATCTTCACTGCATTGCAACAAAACCAGAGAAAGATGTCCCATTCCCATAAAGCTTCACAAAGCCCTCATTTCCTGTGAGACAGATTTCATTGTTCTCTTCTGCAGTAGCTTAAATTTTTCTGGTTTTCAGCAAGTGAAATGCTTAGTCATCTGTCATGACCACATTTCATTTTAATGCATTTTTCCATGAGTTTTTTTCCAAATGGCCATGCTGGTCATATTTGTTGTCCTTCAACAGATTAAAATTAGTTTATGATCAGGAGAAAATATGCTCCCAAGGAAATTTTAGGATGCAAAGTTAATGGAGTGTCCCAAAAGCCTCCAAGTGTCCTGTAGAGTATCCATCAAGCAAACCCCAAAGGTTTTGTGCTGTTTTACTTCCAAAATGATAAACAACTCCCTTGCCTCACACCATTCTGCCTTGGAGTTCTAAAACTTGTGCTGATTACGAGTGCATTTTTCATCAGCTTCCCATTGTCTTTCCAAAGTTCTTCAATAATTTTTTTCCCTCCTGTGCTAAGCAATATGAATATTCATCTTGGTACTCAGAGCAAGGCTGGATATCTTTGAAGCAGCAGTCATTTACGACTGGCAGTGACAGGTATTACAACATTAAAATGGAAACACGATCGGTTTGATCTTTGCCAACTTTGTTCTTTCCTTTGTAAGAGCCAATGTGGACGTGCATCACTCCATTGTACTCAACATTATCTGCTCTTGCTGCTTCCACAGTACAAAATGTCTGTCCTGTCAGTACAGGAACAATAACTTGATTATGCTCATTGTCACTCATTTAATTAACATCAAGTCTTGTTCTAATCTTGAAATTTTCTCTGTGTGCTATTTTCCTTTATATCAGGTCTTGTTACAAGTAGCAGCCACTTTCTGCAGAGTTTTCTTTGTTTTCTCTTCTTTTTCCTCCTGTCTTCGCATTGCAGTAGCACAGAGGAAAACTGATCTGTGACTTGGTTCCAAAATACTCTCATGCTACAAACAATGAAATGTATGGAGAGCTGAAATCTGTCTCTACACATAGTGGTTTTCTTTGAGAGGCACAGCACAAGACTTTCATTTATTTAAATATTTCTTAAGAATGTACAAGGTTGAAATTTCCAGAAGCAATCAGTTTGGCTTAACTGCATCCCCATCAAAGATCCCCATCAAATCAAGCAGTGGGTATATTAGATGTAAAACCACAATAAACGACTGAAAACATTATTCACTGATGTTATAAAGGAGTGAATTTCCTTAATATTAAAAATTACATCCAATTTCTTTCTTTTCAAGATGAGAAAATTATGACCTACCCATGTTGCAGAGAAAAAAATCCTCAAGCCTAACCACCATACATCTCAGACCTGTTTCTCACAGCCAAGTCTCCCAGCTAATTGAGGAAAACTAGAAAGGCAATCTTTACTTTTCAATTTATATTAAATCTTACAAGTCTTTTTTTAAGAATGCATATGGCACATGTTACACAGCTTGATTTAAAGAACCCTAAAAGTGAAATGTCATACAGAACTATGTGAAAATTCATGTCAAAACACTACCCAGTATATCTTCTCATACACTATCACTTAGAAAAAAGTCAGTTAAAAAATAAAAAGGAAATGTCCATTCTGAGTATTCCTTTTAACCTTTTCTGGATTCTGAATGCAGTAAAAACTTTTCAAACAAGCAAATACATTTGCTTAGCAAGTTCACAAACCTTACAGAGTACTTCAAACTTATCTCCACCACAAGAAATTAAGCACAGTGAGCATTGGAACAAGTTTTTTTCCTTTTCCTATAGTTAGCCAAGACATGGTTAGAATTAATGCTGCCTTAACTCAAGCTGACTTTAGTTTTCTCTAACTTTGAAAAGTATTGAAGATCACCAAAACCCTGAGGAATCCAAGACAAATTATTTTGCTACCATTGTAAGGATTTCATATGCAGGATCAAAAAAAAACCCAAAAAAGCCAAAAACCATAAATAAAAATTAAGGAAGCCAGTATCTAAAGTACTTGATTTTTCAAGGTCCTTAAAAAAAATAATGAAGAAAAGTCAGTGTAATAAAAAGGAAGATCAAATGGAAAAATGATTAATTTCCACAGACATTAATATTCAGTGTGTATTTATAGAAAAGAAGATAAACCCATGGTACATTTATAGTAGAACAATGTCTCAGAGTCCCTCTGTCCTCACTGGGAAAAGAGCAGGCAACACGAGGGGCCAGAAGAAGAGAGACATTAGTTTGACACATTTCAAAAGCAAAGATCTAAACTGTAGCACTGCTTTAAGATTCAAGGAGAAAGCTCTGGATGTTGTCCTCCACATCAACTGCCCATTACCCTGTGCAATCTAAATATAGGCCCCATGTGACAAATAGATTTGACTCTAAAGAGAGTCAGGAGAAAATACCTATCAATCAATAAGTTTTAAATGTGGTGCTTATACAGGTTCCAAAGCAATGAATATATGCAGGACAGTGAGGCTGTCCTGGAAAAATGCCTTTTTTTTTTTTTCAGAAAAAGTGTAGCATAAATTTTCTTCTGATATTTCATGTCATTCTACTTATTGATTGCATACCAAGTCTCATGAGCAAGCACAAAATTTTAATCAACTTCTGGACTCAATCCCGCCACCACAGACTTCAATGGAAATTGGATCAATCCCATTATCTACCATATGACTCCACAGGGCTTCCACAGGGAGAACCTCATTTCTAGCTCCAGCCCGCAGGGCCCCCAAGGCTACATTTAAAGCAGTGAGCAATGTGAATACCAACTAGCCTAAAATAGCATTAAATGTGTTTAAATAGGCCAAGATAATTTGGACAGCTACAAAAGCATAATCCGCACTGAAAGCCCACCAATATTTCCCACACATTTCTCACAGAAAATAAGCTATAAAGCCCAGATGTGTTAAAAATATATCACACGGCCTCCTCATGGCCAGGAGCATGTCAATGGCTGAAAAAATTTCTTGCTGATTTACTCAGGATGAAATTCAGCCTCTCACTGTCCCGGGAGTACAGACAGAGCAAGCTGGAGAACACCTTGTTCGGCGAGGAGAGGCTCTACCTGTCTTGTTCCATCGTGGTGCCATGACTGGCATTGCTAATCAGAGCAGGGAACCTGCTGCAGCACACACACAGCTTGGTTACATCCTCAGCTGGAGCAAACCAGCTAAAAATCCCCTCTGGCCCAGCTTTCCAGAGGGTTTTGGAACATGGGAAGCCATGGTGTTGAGAAGGGCTCAACATAACAAAAACAGGGCTGGCTTGGAGCTAAAAGGTGCTGCTCTGACATCAGCTGGGCTGGGCTGGAGGGGGCATTTGCTGGAACCTTCTCTCCACAGCCCCAGAGGCCTCTGGCAACAACTCCACTGGTGGCAGTGGACAGAAGGAGCCACAAAGTCTCCCAAATTCCCAAATGCTTGGAGAGCAATGTGGTGCATGGGAAAAGGTTTGGAGCTGCATGCAGGAGAATGCAGTGTTTAGCACCTAGTCTGCTTGGTAACTACGGGAACATACAAATTAAACCCCTTTCTCTCAATAAATCCTCCAAAAACCAGCAGATATCTGGTCAGTAAACATCAAGCTGAGACACAAAGTACCCTGACTGATCATTACATGACAGTGGAAAAAACCATTATGAACAAACCCAAAATCCAATGTTCCGAGTGGTTTTCTAAGCACTTAGTGACAGTACAACAGGAATAATTTACAAGCCTGAGATCCACTGCCAGGTTTAGACCCTTCTGGAAATTAAGTGCTTTTGACAATTTTATTTCTTGTTCCAGTTTTCTGTACGATTAAGTATGTAAAAGAACTGGAAATTTCAACTTCTGGGACTGTATGAACACCCAGAAGAGAAATGTAGTCCATAGGATGATTTTGGAGCAGATTGCCTCCACTGTCCTTGAGAGAAAAAGGGAACAGCTGTTTTGGCAGCTCCCAGTTCCCTAGCAGCCAGACATTCCCCACAGAGCCTCTGCTCAACACCTGGGGCATCCAGAACTGCTGCCACCTCAACACAGGGAAAATGTCCCCACCTTGGTGACACCAGGCAGGCCTCAGGAGATGGACAGAGAAATCCTGCTGGGCCCAGGTACAGCATCCCAAACCCTGCATGATGGGAAAGGGGCCATGCACAGCAGCTACTGCTCATTACTCCAGATAATGGCTAGAATTAACTGAAACATTTTTGTAATACTCTTCAGGAACCTCATTCAATTTACCAATCCCTAGAAATTAATGGTATGAACTTGCATTAAATCAGTCTGTCATTAGCTTGGCTTTCTTTATGGCAACTCATTACGAGGCACTTCCTGCCAGCCAGAAGCCCAGGGAACGTCTGCAGGCACAAGTTAAAAAGCACCATGGTACATTAGCTCCCTGCAGAGCTCAGCTGCATCCACAGCACATGGCAGTCCCCAGGGATGCACACAGGGTGACACACTGGGGACACCATGGCTGCAGACCCAGCAGTAACCAGGATTTGCCCCACTTGGATTAATTCCCACAGGGATTTGGAATGGGATAATGTGGCCTTGTGCTCACTGCTCTTGCAGCTCTGAGTTATCACAGGGACAAGGGAACCACCTGAAACAGGCATCATCCACTAGGGATGTTGTCCCTCAAAATGCAGGTCAGTGGGATGAGAATCCCACTGTTTCTCAATATTGTAGAGTGGGGACACAGACCTGAGTAAAGCCCTGCATCTGCTGGAGCCCCAGTGACCTCAGCAGGGATCCAGCCTGCCATGGTGGTGAAGCCACTCAGAGCATTTGGGGACTGGAGATCAAGGCCTTTGTTATTTGCAAGGAAAACTGCCCCAGAGAAACAGTCCAGCTCCTGGGGAGGGCCCTGCATGGCTTTGTGAACATCAGGCAAGACAAGATCACAGACAGCAACTGAGCTTCACCAGGCCTATGTCCCATAGCTATGTGTGTGTAAATCTGTGTACACCTACATAAACAATATTATTGCTCCAAAGAAGTATTTGCATGACATTCTAGAAAAAAGGAAGAGTTAAAAAAAAAAAAAGGAACTAATTTGTTAGATCCATATAGCAGGAGATGTGGGTTCTTCCTCTGCCTCTATAAGGAGCACACAAAGGGAGTTGAACCAATCCACCAGCCCTCAGCAACTAGCTTACAACACAATTCAAATTGTTCAGATTTCCTTTTGAGGCTTGTAATTTTATTATTTATTATACACAGTGAAACTTCACTTACCCTAATGTCTTATCTAAAAAAACCACACTTGTTTGAAATGAGGTCATGTCCCTTGACATACATTAAGTGATGTGGAAAGCCCCCATTTATCCTAACACCCATTTATCCATTTTAATACCATTTGAATAAAGAAACTTTCCCAATATGTCAGGCTTTTCTTTTTTTTTTTAACAAAACTCAAAGTTAATTAAACCAAACTCTACAATATTTATGACTTTTTTGGTAGCTCAATGTGGTTTAGAAAGGTGATGTTAATATTGACATTAATTAACGTCAATCTTAATGTACTATTACATTAATAGGCTGGCATATCATTCAGCCTAAGGCAATGTTCTGTGCTGCTCAAGCTATTTATAACAAAGTATTTTAAACAGCTTTGCCCCCCACTAAAAAAAAAAAAAAAATCAATTTATACTAAATGTTGTTGCAGAATCAGATTCATCACCGTGGGGATTAAGAAAAAACGAAAGACCAATTTAATGACAGGATTTAGTTCATTATTTATCTTCTGGCATGTAAATTATAGATTGCCATGAATTTTTCATCCTTTTGGTGCCCACTACCTAATTCATGCGAAAAACATAAGTCTGTGTTACAAAGAGCGAGCTCCCCAGCTCTGTGCACGAGGAACATCTCCTCTGCCTTGTGACAGACGATAATCTGTCAAAATGAAAAATTAATGGAGGCTCCCTTAATTCATCATCTTCTGCCTCTCTTCTATTAATGGATTTTTTTTCCCCCCTCTATAACTCTGCTTGCACTGAATAGAGCTGGTGGGTGGGGGGAGAAGATAAACAGGTCAGCTGACTGCCTCAGCTTCTGCAGGGCGCTGTAATTCAGCTGATGGATGGATGACGTGGTATTTATTGAATGCATTGAGGAATCCTGTGGTTTCCAACACAGTCTGGGAGCATGCTGAGATAAAGCTCATACCAAATGTCTCACCACTCTCAGCTTGGTCACAAAGACAATTACTTTGTACAAATGATCATAAAGGAGTGGCGTGAACTAAGTGCGCTGTACTGCGCACAGCTCAGGGCATCCATGGAGCAGTCAATAGAAAGAATAATTAGGATTCAGTTTGATTATAAAATGCATGTGAAAACAAATCAATCCCTCTCTCAAATTGCCTTTGATGAAATAGTTTATGTTGTTGAACACTCCACTCCTCCCAGGGTCTTAGAGCACAAAAAAAGCATTTGTCCAGTGCACAAATATGCCATTCCAAATATTCTTTCTAATTTCCCTAATCACTGAAATCTAAAATCAGAAAGCTGCACCAAAGGTTTTCTGCTTTTCACAACTCATCTGCTTCTGCATGTCTGATGCTTTGCTATGGTTGTGACAGCATAAAGCCCAGGAAAAGCATGCCTCATCACAGCCAGGGCTCTCTGACAGTCCCATGACGTGATTGCTAAGGACAGAGGAGCTTTATGGAAATGGATCAGCCTACAAGTGAAATGAATATTTGCTAGGAAGAGCAGAGGGAATTATAATAACAGAAATACATTTCCTTTCATAAAGCACATGCAGTGCATACCCATACATGCTTTGATAGAATCATTTTATGCTATGGAAATCCCTACTCAAACATCCATTTTGAACACTACTGGAGCATTGTGAGTAACTCCAGAGCTGTTTCACAGAAAATAAAAAACCCCTGTAGCCTGTGTCAAGCTAAGTGGTACTTTCAGAATTAATTTCTGAACTAGTAACCTGCAAAGCCCAGAATTAACAACCTCTCACATATTCATTTTAACCCACAGCCAAACAGGACCATTTCCATTGAGAACTCTCTGCTCCTCACAGAGCAGTATAAATATTGCAAACACATCCATTTATCACAATTGGTGGAATATGATCACAGCACTGCAGCCTGGCCACGTCCCCCCAGTGCTGATAGGGACATGCCCACAGAATGCAGGAGCAAGCCTTGACCCACATTTTGCAGCTTGCTCAAACCAAAACTGCTTCATTAAGGTAGAGCCAGCTTGAAACTAAAGAGTCTTGGCCTGGCATGACAGAGGCCAACCTGACAATTCCATTTCTGAATCATGCTTACTACAGCTACAGCTCCATGTCTTAGGCACAGAATATGATGAAATAATATCTTCTTTCCCTGTGATGGAAAAAAAATGGTACTTCACCAGTTTTTCAAAATAATTCCATTTGTTTGTAAAATGTCTTGGTTGGATACGGTAACTTTTGGAGACCTTTCTCACCTCCCAAAATAAAATCATAAAAACCTCAAAAATATTGAAGGAATTCTAATCTCTCTTAATGGAAATAAGACTATCATTGCCAAACAGCTTCGTAAATTAATTGACTCTGCACATTCAAAAATGGTTGCAGAGCAAGACATCCTCACAGGAGTGGCAGAACAATGGATATGGTACAAGAAATCTCCAGGATCAAAACTCATCAAGACCTGAAAGATGCTCTGGTAGCCTCCATAGGCTCCACAGGTGACCATCTACTTAATGTGTCATGTTACAGAAACCATCATTAAAAAAACCAAACAAACAGTCATTGCTCCACTTTCTTTTCAAGTCTCAAAAAACATCCAACAGCTTTGAAGCCTGTAATATTACAACTTGCTAAAGAGAACTCTCTCTCACCAAGTGCAAAGAGATGAAATTTTTATTGCTGCTCTCCATGCTGTACTTGGCCTGGAAACCAAACACCTTTCTCCAAAAAAAGCTTACCTGCTATTCACCTAAGCTGATTATTATTCCTTAATAAAGCACTGTGGTACAGGTAAGATTGCACCCATGCAGCACAGCTATTTGCCTTTAAAATCTTGATGATGGAGGATAATGCAAAGGGGAACAAGGGAATCATATTCCTACCTGCCATGGGTCATAAAAGGAGCCCCCAACAACTTCTCTCGTGATCAAGTATTAAATCCTTCAGATACCTAAAAATTATTATGCTGATATGGCTGTTAAGGTCAAGGTTTAAAGTATAATGTGGATCTTAGAAGAAATTCTAGTGATTGATGTAACACATCAGACACTTACCTTGAAGAAGGTATTATTCAGCTGCCTCCACCAGAAGATTAAAAGTGGGGGGAAAAGAAGTTGAAGAACTGGTTAAATGACGAGTGGTTGTTCTCAGTGGTCAATGTAGCAATGAAATTACTGTAAAAAATAGCTGCTGATATTGAAACTTGCCTGCAACATCTTCTGATCTCTCTAATACATGTCCTCCAGGCAGCAGTTCTCTCCTCACCTCAGTAACCTTGTTACACCAGCTGGTTTCAAATATTAGCAATTTTCAAAATCATGTCTGAAAGATGTTTTCTGTAAACTCTGCATGTGAAGTTTCTGAAACTTTCTGACAATGAATCAGGCTCTGTTTTGATTTGCTTGGAGATCAAGTTACTTGCACACAAATTGTTCCTTTCTGTTTTCTGAAATTGTATCTCATTATTTTTAATGGTTACAGAGAGCTTGTGACCACCAAGCTTTTAAACGGCGTTAAGATAATGACAACAGGGAAAAGTGGGCAGAATTTTGAAGAACACACAAAAGTTATAGGGATGTGGGATGAACCATGCTTTGCTGAAGTCTTAGTTCACTACAGGTAACAGCCTGGGGTTTTTCCACAGTCTGGGTTGGGCAATTTACATCAAACCTCCACTGTTTTATCAATTAAACAATATTCTACTTAAACAATATTATATATGTTATATAAACACCTTCATCATTCAGCCCATTACAGAACTCCAACACTGTACAGATGATTTGCCCTAATTCTAGAGTTCCATTTCAGAACATTAGCACTTCCACTGTGGGACAGAAAGGAATAGACAAGGGAAAGCCATAGGATCTCCACAGCTGGTGCAGCTCTGGTGTGACCCTGGGCTCACAATGGCAGTGGGGGAGCCTGACCCCACATTGATGCCCACAGAGGCTGGGAACACAACAGAAACATCTGCCCTTGATGCTTTGTTTACTGCTAGACACAACCAACTGAAACAAAAACTAGAACCAGAAAAGAGAATAAATAAAGGGAAAAGGTCTTCAAATCACATGACCGGAAAAATTCAGTTTCAGTTACATAAATTTCAGGGAATAAGGCGCTGAAAACAAGTCCCTAGACAATGTTCTTCTGATCAGAAAGTTCACCTTTTCCAGGTACTGGATGGAGTTTGAAAGAATGAACTTGAAATTAAGTGGAAGAGGCTGGGGAAAAGCAAGAGCTTTGGTATCCATAGGAAACCTGCCTTAAGGCTGCATCAGCCTAAGTTTTTGCTGCTCTAAAACCACAGCATCACCAGACATAATGTTCCACATTATTATTTAGAGTCCTTTACACCACTTTTGCTACATAGTGACATAAATGCAGCCCTTAAAGCCCCCTGAGGACTGTTCCATCCAGGCTACCTTTGTTCATACCTGCCTGTGCCCTCACTGGAGTCAATCCTGATTTCCAGCTGTGTCAGTGGCAGCAGGATCAGGCCCTCTCCAGAACCAGGGTACAAACATGTTGTGGCCACAAGATTTGTTTATGACCGAGATTAGCTTCATTAAAACACAAACACACAGAAATAAAAATATGAGGCACCTGATTTTAGAATAAATTACCTTCATAAAATTATGGTCTTTTCTTCGCACTGCAATATTCACAGGAAATTAATGAGGTTGTCAGATGAATTCTATGAAGATTTATGTGCTGATTAGGTGACATGTCTTAAAACAAAATAAAATAATAAAGAACCTCTTCCATTAAAAAATCAGCACATTTAATTTGAATCCAATCTTTTATCAGATTACTTCTGTTTAGTGGCAAATAGTTCCTTTGTTTAAAAACCCTTCACAAAGACAAAGCCTCAGGAAAACATTTTGTAAAAGTATTCTGAAAGTCAAAGTCATTTTGACAGAAATCAAACCAGAAATAATTTCTCCCTGAAGGAATCCTGCTTTATTTTAATGATGTCTGGATTGTTTCCATTTAAATAGAGTAACGGGAATTTTGTTAAAAAATTTGATTCAAACTGTCCGTTTTAACAATGATCCTTCTTGTAAGCTTAGCCAGTAATTTGTCATATACATTTTGTTCAAGTGGAGAAAACAAATATTAAAGGAAAACAATTTGACTAAAAACATCTTCCCTTCATTAAGGAGCTTTATGTTCTAATGTCTGAAAGTGAAAGTCTGCTTTAATGGCTGCTGGGAGCTGGGGATCTCTCTGTCAGACACTTACCAAGGCTTGCTTTCTGGGTAATAGAGGCTATTTATGGGGCTTTTCATGACCTTTCTTCTTGGTACTACCAACAGAGGAATACTGCAGGCATCTCTTTTGCATCCACATATCTGCTTGCTCACGGATTATTGTCTCGATTGTTTTCTTCATTTTGAAGAAAAATGTTGCATGTAATTAAAACAAGATAACAGCACGGGGCTGTGTGTTCTATCACACATCTCCCCAGTCCCTGCAGTCATTACACACACTAAGGTACATTACACTGTGGAGACAGATAGATTGGAGCTGAACTCCTGGCTTTATCACCCCGTGCAGCTCTCAGCCTGGCCCACATTCTGGAAGGTACTTTTCCAGTAAGAAAAGTGCTCCCTGGCTTTTAAAGCAAAGAAGAGCTCCACCCTGTAATTGTTTACCCGAGTCTCAGAGTCTTCCCAAGTTACATTGAGAGCCTATTTACTTTGAGTAATCCATTTAATTTTGCTTTGTGAAAGCCAGACCTACCCTGATTCAGAAGAGAGTTCCAGAAATTCCCCTCCAAGTAAACACTTGATCCTGAAAACTCCTTGTCATAGCTTTAAACAGAGTTACTCTGGGTGCAACAGAACAAAAAAAAAATTGCTCATTTTGGGGATTTCTAACCCAGCAGCAGTAAACCTCTACAGATCTCCATCCATCAGCTGTATAGGCACATGCTCTAGTGCCAGCTTCAGACTCCTAAGGAGTCAAATTCCTGCATCTCAACCCAGCATCAGTCAGCTCAACTTTTAAACAGCATTATCAGCATGATTTCCTTTTACAAAACGGATTTTTACAATGATGTGCAGTGATTTACAAAGTTTGGTTTTGGTTTTCAAGTTTAAGAAGAAAATGGATATAGTGTGTTCCACTCCAAACTGGTAGCACAGTTTAAGTAGAAAAATGTAAACATTGCTATTCTGTCATAATTGATGTTAATTAATAGTCCTAATTGTCTAATGATAATTAATTTGGACCCAATACTGAATGTCTGAACTGGCCCCCAATGCCCAAGTGCTAGAAATGACCCAGGGGTTCACCAAGCATCAGCACCAAGCACTTGGATTTGGGAAAGGTGTTTTTATAAAACAGCACAACCAAAGTTTGGAAAAAGAAGCTTCCAAAGCAGCCCCAGTGAGTACAACCTCACTAAAGCAAAACCTGGTTATCTAAGTGATCAGAGTTGAGCAGCACTGGGGGTAATTGCCACTATGTCCTACTGCCCAGGTTTCCCCTATGGTTCCAATTTGAGACAAAAGTTGAGAGCTATATGAGACTCTGAAAAATAAATAATTCAGAAGCTTATTAAGGTTGTACAGTTCAGCATACAAAACTTTGGAGGAGCCAGGTAGCTGGTTCCTTTTCCAACCTGAGAGAGGCTGTTTGTACATATCTCTGTAATGAGAAAATAGTGTTGAATTTCAAGAAATAACTGATCATAGAATTCTACCAAGCGAGAAGGACTCCTCAAGCTGGAGTCTCAGAGACCTGGGTACATAGCACAGACTTGCACCTCTGGCTGTGATGAGATGTCTGGCAGCAATAAGCAGACTGTTATCATCACAAGGGATCAAGTGCTCCAAGCAGGGAGGGTTTCACTGTCTCCCCGTGCTCTGGTTCAGTGCTTAACACCATAATTGTCCCTGCACTTGCTTCCTCCAGCTGCCAGGCTAAGTCCTGGGCAGTCCCTGCAGTCTGGTGATGCAGCAGGCTCAACACAGACACTTTCTGGACTGAATCCAGAGAGCTTTTATTTTATTTTCAACATTAGAATAACCAGATGAGCACGGTTAGGCTTAACACCACTGCAAGTGCTTGTCTGCACATCCCTGCTCTTTCCTCTCCAGAGCCTTCTGCAAGTCAATGCCAAGAGACTTCACCCCAACTCAGGATGCTGCTGCCATTTGCTTGCAGAGTGTTGGTCAAGGGTGTCAGAGGTGTAACAGCTAAATATTGCTTGGACATTTCTAAAGTAACTTCAAATTTTGTTTTTCTCTCTATATAAATAAAATATCAACTGCTGAGTTATACGGCATGACACTCCTGGCTCCCAGCTTAAGACCCAGAGCAAACCCTGGCAATCAGCTGAGCTCATGGCCACCTGGAAGCCTGGCAACAGCACATGTCAGCCCCCTGAGCAGAGCTGGATAAAGCACAGTGCTCACTGCCACCACAGGAACTGCAGGCTGGAGTGAAGGAGGAACAGTTCTGGCCCTGGGGATGTCTGTGAGGCAGACAGGGAGCAGGTGTGGATGACTGTGGTCCCCTTGAGCTGCCCCTGCAAATTCAACAGATGTTGGACGGTCATGGCCCTGCAGGGCCCCAGGGGCCAAGAGCAGGAGCTCCCTGGGCTCTGGGACTGTCCCAAAGCACAGCCACACAGCACAGTCAGCTCAAGGCTCTTTGGACACTTGGATTGGATTATCAAGGAGCTGAAGAAGACTGATTTCTGATGTTAGAGCAAATCTCTCTGCCAATTTGTAAACAAAGAGATGACAAACCTTTCTAATTAAATAATTTAAATATTTTGTTTATCATGAGGAAAAGCTGATCTCCTCCTTTTCTCAGATTTCTGTACTTCTGGATGCAGATGAACTATTTTTCCTGAAAGTTCCCTAAAATATTTAGCCTGAAGCAAATATTTGCATAAAAACTTTTAGTTTGAATAATTAAAATCTGGCAAGTGAAAATGCCAAATACTGGACTACCTTAAGAGTAAGCAGTGTTACCAACTCCATCTGCAACAGACACTTGCATAACATTTTATGAAACCCTTTAGGGCAGGAAAAATTGCACTTTCTCTGCTGACATAATAATAATTTTGTATATGAAAGTGCTACAAATCTTATAAGTTAGAGATGTCGCTGGCAAAAAGCAAACAAGGACCAGAAAAGATCATAGTTCTACTTCCCAAACATCATGATTTAGCTGCTGCACAAAATCTGTGCGTAAAATGCCTCTGAGAAAAGCAGAAGAGCAGCCTGGTTTTCAGACAGCAATCTGCAAAATAGAGAAACACTTTTTTTTCTTTTATTAAAAAAAATAAAAGAGAGAAAACAATTTTGAATGAAAAGTCTTTAAGTTAAAGACTTTTTTTTACTTGATCACTGATTTTATTAAATGTGGATGTGACTTGATTTCTAAGCGAACTATTAAATGTTATATATATGAGATGGATCAGAATGGTGCATTTACAGACAGCACTTAACACATCAGTGAATGTTGCCAGAATGTTACCATAGATTGCCCGAGTTTATTAATTAAAGAATTCTGAGCCACTGACTAACCATTTTTTAGGCTATATAGGAATAAATAACTTAAAGGCAATGTATAAAGGTATTCTTTCTATCAGCTGCAACAAAACATTTGATGGATGAAATGAGTCAAAAAAACCCCTCCACAAAACAACAACAAAAAAAGGAAGCTGTACAGGAAGACAGGATAAAGGACAGGGTTTATAGCCCAGGCCTCTCCCCAGAATTACAGGTTCTCTTTAAAGATGGCTTAGATAAATATCTTTCATGAAAAGCTTAAATGTCTTGCTGATCCTGCCTTAGGATAAGGGAGGATTAGCCAACCCCCTTGAGGTTGCCTTTCATCAGAACTGTCTATAATGCTATGTTTGTAAAATGTTAGGGATTATCTTGGCAATAAGTCTGTCTCCTGTTAGAACAAGCCCTTAAAGAGACGAATTAATGACTCAGACTAATTGGATAATACAGCAAAGGATGGGTCACGTGCTGCATCCAGGTCGAGCCCTGGTCTTGTTTGGGCTGAGCAAGCTGGCACAGCCCTGCACCACAGCTGGCCCTTGGCTGCACAGATTGAGAAGCTGTGGCCAGCACTGGTGTTGGGGAAGTTGCTCCTGCAAAGGTCATTTCCTAACATGATAAATGCTGCAGCGAGGCCGGCCCTGCCCGCTGCGCCGAGCTCTGCTCAGAGATAAGCACGGCGCATTCCTGCTCGTGTGGGATGGAAATATCAGCTGGCTGTTTGATGTGCTGTGGCAGTGTGGGAGGTGACCTTTCCCCTGGCTTGCTCTCCTCATCATCTGCTCACTGACACAGCAGCAGCCGGGTGCAGAGTGAGAAGGGAGCAGCTCTTGCACAGGTGAGAGAGAGCAGCTGCTGCAGGAGCCAGCTGTGCTGGAGGGTGCCCCCTCACTGACCACTGACCACAGGGGTGCCACAGCAGGAGCTCTGCTTTGCTGTCATTCCCTAGCACAGGTGTGTTTTAAGCAGACCTGACCTGTTCTCAGTGAGAGCAGCAGCCTGGCTGCAGCCCAGGGTATTCCCCAGCTGACAGAGGACAGGGCAGTGCCCTCTCAGGCTGCCTGGCACCAAGGGTGCAATTAGCACCCAAACGACTGCAGGGCAGACTCTCATGCTGCTCTCATTCTGCCAAAGTCCCAGTGCAAAACTCCCTGTTCTCCTTCAAGTCCCAGCCCAACCAGCCTAAGCAGAGCCTGGCCTTGAGCATCCTTGAACAACTGAATATATTTCTCAGTTATTCACAGACAACACCATGGCTCTTAACTCATCACCCCAAGGTCCTTTCCAGAGCCAGGCAGGCTTTTTTTGCAAAGATATCTATTAACATTTGACAGACTGAGCCTGATAGCAAATGTTCTGCAAGGACCTCAGCAGGTGATCCAAAGTTCCTCCCTCCCACTGCAGGCTCTGCTGGCCTTACAAACACTCGAGTAAGGACCCCAAATCTTTGCTTCTGTGCCATTATTTCTCCTGTTTTCAATAAACCAGGGCCTCAGTGGGACTTTTTATTTCTTCCAGGCACTTGATTGCATTTAGCCTTTTACCGCTTTAGTGAACTAATTTTCAATCAACTTAAAAATGAATTCCAAATGTAGGGTCCATAATTAAAAAGAAACAGTTAATCCTTTGTGACAATCTGAGTCCAAAATTATGCTTCTAAATTATTTGGACAATCATTTAGGGGGAAAAAAGAAATCTCTTTCCCAAGGCTGATTACATCAATGCTCTAAAGAAACATTTCTTCCTTAGGTCTGATTTCCCTGGTGGTTGTGATATAAACCCTGAACTTCTTAAATGTCACTTAATTTATATGATTTTTCTGTTTACCCTTTTAAAATGACAAGTTGTTCTCTAGTATTTATGTCTGTTTGAAAATTAGATATCATGGGCAACCCAGTGCTGCAGTTGCATTTCTGTTAGCTTAAGCTTAGTAAGCACTTACCATAAAAGAGAAAATAAAAATATGCCTACTCTTACTTTTTCAGTCTTTCCCTTTTTTTGCTGCATCGCCCACCAATTTTAAACAAACTATTCAACTAACTTTTTACAGTTTGACTCATAACATGGTAAGAAATTTAAACTGGTTACTACTCTGCCTTTGGTGAGCGACTGAAGGAGTTAAGGGCCTGCTTTAAACTCTCCATTGCTGCCAAGGGTTAATTAATTTCACTCCAGCATGTGGCCCCCACTGAACTCTCCTCCTGTGGCATCACCTTGCGGCGGGCAGTGGCTTGCAAACATTATAATCTTTTCACAAGACCTTTTGACAGTAATGAAATTAAATTGACCCGTGTTGCATCTGGTCTCTGAATTAAGATGGCAAGATTTGTAGACATCAATTTGGACTGGAGAAGCATAGCCCAACTCCCCAGATCATGCTGAATTTAAAACAATCTCTTTTTCCCATAATAATTTTACAGTCTTTCCAAAAGGCCATCCCTCTTTAACACAAGAAAGGCAAAACAAGTTAATCATACTAAACAGGCACATACAAATTACCTCTGTGTTTATAACCTGTGCTTGTAGTTATTTTATATCAGTGAAAAAAAAGTGAGTTAACTTTGAAATTACCCTGTATGGCAAAATAGTTTTGGAGAATTGCAGAGAATCCCCACATTGTATTTAAGTCTGGGAAGATACAACAACCAGGAAGATAATTCATTAAAATAAAATGTAAAAACATCTTTTCACTCTTACCTAGGGAGACAAGTCTTGTGTTGCTGCACTGTCTGTATGCCTCTAATAACTTCTGAGGCTAAAAAAGTTCCTTTTCTAAGTTTATAGCATGGGGCAGATCTCTGGGATGTGCATTCCCAAAGATTTGACAAAGAAGGGACAAAACTCAGTATAAAAAACATCATGCATGTGGTTCTTTCTCTGGTCAGTGATCACCACTATTGAATCTCAGACTAAAAGAAAATAGGTTCTTCCCCATTCCTCCATGCAATTTAAGTCTCAAACTAACAGAAATTCCCACCAGTGTCAACCACTTAATTCTACCTGATTACCTGCTATATTAATATGATGATTTGCTCATTTGAACCCATTGATCTGTTGATTCAGTTTTAATTGCAACCTTGATTTGATCACTGTGTTGCTCCACTCTTAATTACCTCAGAGATACTACCTAAGATTGGCTCAGTTATATGCTGTTTTAATTTCATAGCTCCTTGCTTATTCTGAGTTTTCAATCCAGAAGTGGGACACCAGGCTGCAACACAGCTCATGAAGGCAAAGAAGAACTATTTGCAAGGCACTGGTGATACTTCCAAATGAGCAGCCAAGTCATTCTCATAACTCTAGAAACCATTGGATGCTCCTTCTATTTCATTTTTAAATAGGGAAAGTGAAAGATCTGTCTGAACCTCTCCTCCTTGGGAATGTATTTGAAAATTAGATTTTCACTTTGAGATTCAAAGGTAATCCAAATTTTAGGCAAAGATTTCTGAGTTTCATGAGCAAGTAATCCCAAGATTATTATTCCCTAAGAAATAATGCATAAATAAAAAATTAACTTGATATAATTTTTTACTCATACTGAATTCTTACATAACCCTCCCTTAAGACAAAATTAAAATTTCTGCTGAAACACAGATAAAAAGGAAATGAAGTTTGAGAGAGGACACCTGTTGAATAAAAACCTTGAGGTCACTTTTTTTTTTTGGTGTAGATGCATATGAAGAGCCAAACCCCCCAAAGGGCCTTACAGGAGTCATAATTAACTTTCATTGTCTCAAAGCCCAGGGCAGAAAGAAATTGAACCAAGGGTAAGGAAAGAAAGGTCAGAGATAAAGCTTTGCATGAAATGTCACATGCTATGCAGGAATGGCATGCTGGCATATTTGCCAGTTTAGTGAAAAGACATAAATGCTCATTTTTCACCTGTTGAACACAAGGGCAAGCAGGAGGAGAATAGTGCAGGATAAAGCAATGAGAACAAAAGGCTTTGAGAGATCAAGATGCCATCCAGGTGCTTTATCACCTGGCATATCTAAAAACCAGTAGCTTGTACTAAGGTGAAACTTCAGAAATTTGAGACTTTCCACCTTCCATGAACACCAAGCTATTTTGGGAACCACCAAGGAAGAAACCCTTACAAATTTTAAGGCAGGAGCTTCAGCACAGTTACTTTTTCATGCAGCTGTGGGAGGTCCAGGCAACACACACCTCATTTTGTACTTCCTTCTGTGAATAATTCAATGCCCCAGTCTGCTGGAGAACCAAAGCAACTGGAGTATCTGAGGCAGTGTGCTGACATGTGTGTGCCAGTCTGGTGGAAAAACGGAATAAAACAATATTTATTTGCTTCACTAAAATTAACTGTGTGACTTTGCCTTTGTTATAAGACCAGAATTTCAGTAATTTTATATATTTTTGCCTGTAAAATTTATCCTGATTTTTCACCTCTTGAGAATATCTGGTGGGGATTTCTCCTTTGAGCTAAAACAGAATCAAGGAACCTTGGGACCCTGGTGTACCGAGGTTCCAGGGCCAATACTCAGTTACAGGAGGTGATGATGAGATCTGAGCTACCAGCAGCTTATACAGGGGCTTGACACAACATTTCTGAGCCTTCCTCAGTGGGAGCTGCTTTTGTCTGTTCCAAGACACTCTGTGCTGCAGGAGGCTGAGCTCTGCACCCCCTGAGAGAGGCAGAGCTCGCTGGTCCTGCTGGATCCTGCATCCCTGGGATGTGCCCCGGGCTGCCCTCAGCTCCAGAGCACTGGAGATGCTCAGGCTCTTCAAAAGGCACAAAAACTGCCCCCACATTTCCTCTGCCAGCTCTGTCTCTGTCTGTTTGTACCTGCCTGGCATAATGGGGTCTCCAGGCACTGCATTGCTAATAATAACTTCAAAGTACCTTTTTAAAGTTTAAGAGTTGAGCTTGAAAACAACTCCTACACATGACATCTTTTAAAGATAGCAGTCAGTGGACTAGAGAATATTGACAATTGCAGTACTAGGATAAGTAAACAAGTCTCTGTGGATTTGATAGCCCAATAAATATCCATTATTGCTTGTTGCCAGGCTATGTGCCTGAAAATGAAAATGAGGATAGAACAGTTCTTAATGGCTGATAGCAAAAATAATCGAGTCTTATCTAAATCAAACTTTATTGGCCTGGATGAATTATTTTTGGCCTCCTGTAATCAAAGCTGAAAATTCACCTGTCAGGCACAGTATGGTAAAACTCATTAGAGCCTCACCATGTGCTGTTATGAAATTGCTCCATATGGCTGTGCATGATTGTTTATTTACTAGATTCAAATATAGGCAGGTTTCAGAAATATAAAAAAAAAATTATTATTTTCAAATTCCTTCAAGGCAAAAGTGTATATGCTGAAGTTCCAGACTTCTATAATGGAAATATTTCACTTGTAGAAGGAATTTTGCCTGGTGCTGCAGTGAAGCTATTGATCAGGCAATTGGCAATCCTCAAGTGTGAGGACTCATTAAAGCAAAGGTATATGAATCATTTTTTAATGACATCTCTTTGCTTTCAGCAGCTTAGCATGTGTCCTGGTTTCAATGGATGCACTGTAATTTAGGCAAGCTGTCTACAGACTTCAGCCATTACTCTTACCATATGTTTTCTTCAGAAATTACCATGCACTGGGGCCTGCTCGCTGCAGTCGTGGAGCGAGGTGCACTCTCTCTGCTGTATCAGCACGTTAACATTACTTGAAAAAGCAAGAGTAATGTGCTTATAAAAAGAAATTCCCAATTAGCAAGTTTAGTGCATGTGTGTTAACTTGGATTAAATACATTCCAATTATGGGCAGCTCATTATTAAAACTACAGCCAGCTGTTTGCCAGAAATGTGAGATCTGGTAAACAAGTCTTTCCCTATTTCCCTGCAAAAAGATCCCCAGGTTATTTGTCCTTCTCATTGGTTCCCAAACAAGTGTAATACTGCAGTACAAAACTGCAGCTCTGCCACACTATGTACACATTTAAAAGCAGAAAAATGCCAGAAGTGTGGTGAGTTGGTTAAAATATTAGGAAAGTCAGATTTAAAGGCCAGCAGAGCTTTCAGGCTCAGGCACAATTTGGGAAACAGGCTGTTAGCAGCTTCTCTTACTAAGAACACTTGGGGAAAACAAGTGAAACAAGGAGAATTTCATTCTTCGAGTTCTATATATTTTGATGGCCTCAGGTTCAAATGGCTCATGTGCATGTCTTGGCTTTATTGTGCTTAACAGCTCCACCTTTCAGGTGTCCCAGTTTCTGGGGTCCTTCAGAGTGGGCTCAGATTACAGAGAAAGGTTCACTTGTCTTAAACCTTGAATGCTAAATGTTTTAATGAGCGGACACAAAACCAAACAGAAAAAAGTGAAAGATACAAGGTATGTTTTCTGTTACACCCTTACTTCTTTGTGTCACCTAAAATACACCTACTTAAAAATACAAGCCACATTTTCAGTTTATTCCATGATCCAGTTATTTAAAGAGAAGTTAATTACTGAAGTAGGACTTAAATACTTCTGAACTCCAAAATATCCTTGAAGTTTCAAAATATGACCAGTGTAGAGCAAGGGGATTTTTCTTCAGGATATTGTTTTTAGGAATACATTTTTGGGAGAATGGTTTTATGCCAGGAGGTGACCAGTAACATTGACCTTTGGGCTGTTGTATTAACAGGAAAACAGGAATGCAGCTCTCAGAGAGCACCACCAGTCTGAAGGGGGAGGGAGTGGAAACTGTTAAATTTGACTTTTGCTCCATCATCAATCAGATGAATGACAAAATCCAGGATCTGTCCCCCACTGCTGATACAACAGAAGCAGAAAACCAAGGATCCTCTCTGAGTGTGGAGATGCAGGAGCTGGTGGCTGCAGGGAAACACCACAAACAGCAGCAAGCAAGACTTGCTTTTGATGCCTGTGCTCACCCAAAGCCCAGCTAAACCCAAACTTAAGTTCCTAGAAAAGGGATTTGTTTCTCAGCTCTCTGCCTGAACAAACAGCCCAGCCAGGGCTGTGCCAAGCTGAGCCATGCCAGGAAACTGCTGCTGCCTGTTCACAGGCCTTTCAGGTCTGTGATATTTCAATTATATTTGTACAGTGCCAAAATCTAACAAAAGAAAGGGAGTAGATGCAATTAAATAGGGGAAAAAAAATTGCTCATATAGCATATTTCATTTAGATAGTGTTTTAAGCAGACTCAGGGACAGAAGGCACACATGGCCAGCTCTGGTGGAGCTCTCAGTTTGGTGCTCAGGTGACCTGAAACCATCACACCAGCCCAGAAGCTGCACAAAAAAGCAGGAAGATTCTTCCTCATTGTTTAAACACAGAATAAAATGAAGGTTGTATTCACGGGTCCTACTCTTAACATCCCATAGCCGCTCTGTGTGGCTTCCTTGTCCCTACCCTTGAACTGAGAGTAGTATTGAAAGAGGAATTTCACATGTCAAAGGAGCACATGAAAAATGGAGGGACCTCTGTGCTGAAATTTTAGGACACAGATAAACATGGGAATTTTTAAATCTTCCATGAGGAGGCAGCAACTTCAGCTGTCCCCAGGTGTGATTTTGGCCTGACAAAAATAATCTTATTTCCAACAGTAGATGGTTTAAGAGTACATGGGTAAGACAGATGCAGACTCTGTCTTGAATTATGGAATACCAATTCCTTGTGTTACTTGAACAAAATCCCCACAGGCAACCAACACTTTCCCAATGCAAAGAAACCCCCAACCCAATCCAAGTTAGTGGTAACTGAAACCAAAGATGCATCTGAAGGACACCTCTATGTGTTCTGTTATTAAGCAAAAAACTCTTTTGAAAGCCAGAAGAAAGAGGATAATTAAGAACCACAAGGAAATACCACTCATAAAATCATAGCACTTGGGAGCTTATAAAAGAGGAGAAAAATACTTGTATCAAATATGGACCAAAGGCAGAGCACTGGAGGGTTAGGGAAATGACAATCCCACTGTAGGCTGTCACACACTTTCACACTGTCGTTAGAAAATTCTGTTTAGTAGACAAAGAGTTTAGTGGCTCAAGGGATACTGCTATAAAGGTTTTCAGCATTGTTTGTGCATAATCTACGTATAACATTCAACTTGGGAATGAGATATGATGTAGAAAATTGCCTTTGCAGTCCTTGAAGCCAATAATTTAGCTCTACAACCTTAATTTATAAGGGGAAAAGGAAGGTAGTTGGAACATGAATTTGGATCACCGTCAGATTTAGGAATGAAAGTAATTAATGCCTCTGTGAAACTCCCCTGATAGTTATTTTTGGATTCAAAATCTTTAAAGAAAAGTTTTAATTTAGGGGCAGAAGCTCATTATATTCTCAAAAGAATCCTGCTGTACTAAATCATTCTGTCTCCAATTCATAGCCCCACATTCCCTCTGTACATACAGCTCCTTCACTGATAAAGCAGCAAATTATTTCCCACCTCAACTACTGAAACTTTGGCTCTCTGAGTTGTTCCAAACTGAAGCTGCTTGCCCTGCTATACCAGGCCCTTACTATTACCATGGATTAAGGATGACCAAAGTCTGTCTTTCCACTTCAGCTCAATATTCTCTGCTGGCTGCCACTACCCCATATTCTGAATTTCCTAACAGCTTTCCAAGCAACTTCCTTGGAAAGACCCTGCTCTACACCACTCCTGGACTCCCCAAACCACTGCTAACTGTAGTTTCCCTCTGTGGGACTCCCAAGACATCATGGGGTTGTCAAAAAAACTACTGAGGTGACAACTTCATGTGATTGACAGCTCTGAATTTCACCTTTCTGCTTTCTCCAGCTCGCTCCTGCATCCGTTTGTAATTTCATCTGACGTTTTTCACTTGTGGATTGTATGTTGCTCCAGACTGTCAAATGTTCAGGCCATATTTAGTGATATTATGATATATTAGTAATAAAGGACAATGGAATGGTACTCCTGGAGAAAGGAGAGTCAAGGGCTTCAGTGATATTTAGGCTGTGGGTTTGGTTTTTTTATTTTACCCTGTTCTTTCATGCCCTCTGTGACTAAGTCCCGGGTGACACCAACCAGGCAGAAATTAATATTTAATCCTACTCCAAATTCCTGAGTCCTTCAGCTCTGTTAGTTCTGTAGGAGTCTGCATTTGCACTTGGAGCTACAGTTCCAGGGATCAGCACAGGCTCTGCTAAAGTCAGTGGAAAGGTTCTGGTTGGCCACAAGTGGCACTGAAAGAGGGGCCTGGAACACTGAACAGAGCAGCAAGTTTAGGAAAGGTTTCATCTATTTACTTATTCCCCCTTATTCAAAAATCACCTTTCATCTTTGGTTATTTACATTCTCCAAAGCAAGTACTTATGACAGACAGCTGCAAACAAAACCCAAAGGTTTTGGAGCTGAAAAGCAAGCAGCTGTGCTCTGCCACTTCTATTGGCATGGGGACACATTTTCAGATTCTCAGTCAAGCCTACAAGTGCTGTTCAAGGTTCACACAGGGATAACTGCAGTTTGAAAACTTCCAAAAGGCCAGCACAAACACTGGGGCCTCATCCTTGCTTTCAAGCCAAGGGGACTATTTATGTGAACAAATTTAAGCACTGAGCAAGCTTCACAGGTTTGTGCACTGATATTATAATCCTACACACGAGCAGAATTGTTAATTGTCCTAATTTCCTTGGCTATTTCAGTAAGAATAATGAAAGGAAAATCACATGCACACTTCAGCCTTAGCTTAGTCTCTCTCCTCCTGCCACTGATTGCTCTTTTGACTTAGAAATGGAAGCCAATGTTTGCTGAAAAGGATGGCCACACCATTCTCATTGTTAGCCCTTGAAGAATGTATTACATAAAAAAAAATCCTATCTCTAAGATTTGGGTTTTGTAAAATGTCTCTCTTGGAGAAGTGCCACGAAACATTTTATTCTGCCTTTTTTTTTTTTTCCAAAGTAAGATTTTCCACCCCTGTTTTAATAGGCAGTTATAGCCTTTAACATGCCATGAAATTAAATGCCTCCATTGGGGATCCATAACTTATCATAACAATAGTATTTCTAGCACTTGTTGGAACTATGAGGAAAGTTGGAAGGTGGTATAATAATAAGTGTAGCATTTTAAAGGACTACAGAATTGTCACTGTACATTACTGAGCTCCCATAGTTAACACCCATGAATTAAAAGCATATGAAAGTGATAATAGCTGGGTTTCTAAAGAAATGACTGACACTTGGTGAGATTATCTCTTTGCTGGAATTAACCTGTGATCCGCTGGGAACCATAAACCCCACAAAAAAATGTGGAAAGCACATTAATTTGATAACTGACCCTGCTTGAAGCAGGAGGCTGGAGTAGCTGACCTCCTGAGGTTCTTTACAACCCAAATTATCCTATGATTCTAATCACTTCTACTAATTTTTGCTAGGTACCTGTAATGATACATACACTAGGTATGTAGCAAGAACAGATCACTTTCTTATTGCTTGCATAACTTTACAAAATCTCCAGTGTAAAATTAATTAAAAATGGAAGGCCAAATTATGCCAGATATAAATGGCCTTTTAAAAGAAAGGAGCTGATATGTGCACCCCTCTCTGGCACTGCAGAGATGCACATTGTGCCAAGAATTTACAGTCTTCAACTAAATTTCTTTTCTTTCAAGGAAGAAGGGAAATTCTTCAACCAAGCAAATTGCATCTCTCAGGAAAGGAAAACTTCTGTAAGAGTACTCACAGCTCTGTGTGCTTCAGTACCTTGCCCAGAACCAAAAACCAAAACTTTCAATCCTTCAAGGCTCCAGGAAATAAATGCTCAATGTAGAATCATTTAGGTTGGAAAATAGCTCCAAGACCATCAAGTCCAACATTTAACCCAGAACTGCCAAGTCCACCACTAACCCGTGTCCCAAGTGCCACATCTACACGTCTTTGAAATCCCTCCAGGGATTATGACTGCACCAATTCCCCAGGCTGGCTGTTCCAATGCTTGACAACACTTTCATGAGCCACTTCACATCTTTGCTGTGCTGGTTTATTGAGAATCACATCAAACCCTCCTGGAGCTGTGTACACCCCTGTATTGTTTGCTGGTTTGAAAGGTCTTAAAGAACAGGCTGTCATTGACAGTCTGAACATCTTTGTACTTTTCAGCACTGTGGACATTTTGGAATGTTTGGTTTTTATCACAAGAGAATTTCTCAACTCCTTATGAAAGAGTTAGGAAGACACCTACACCTCCTCAAGGAAGGTGAGAGACACATTGCATAAAACCATTTTCACAATGACCAGAGTTTGGCAGAGACAAATTCTGCCAAGGTATAAATTTAAGTAAGGCACTTGCAGGAGTGAGATTACTTAAAAAAGCAAAATCAGTGATTATTTAGTTAGATTCTGAGAGGGAACAGAACCATCACATAGAGAACTTCCACCAGCCTTTAAGTATCCTAAAGAGAACAGGATTTATTTTGACACAAATATCAAAATAAAAGAGAGTAATTGAGGGTAGCCACAAGAGAGGTCAAAAATCCTCCTAAAGAGTCTAGGGCAAATCTATTTTTATTAGAGGGAAAACCAAATGCTCTTTAATTAGCACTGCCAAATACCTATCAACATTACTGGAAAAACATTCATTTTCTTGATCTAAATGATAAACCAGGTGCAAAGGAGTTTTTCTGTAGTGGTGGAAATTTGGCTTAGAGCCAGTGATTTAATCTGAGCCTGTCCACATTGGAACACTGAACACACAGAGTTTGAGACTGCATCTCAAAAAAATGTTAATTTAGGGTATGGGCACTACTTCCATTGATGGCTGGAGAGGCAAGAACAGGAAATCACATAAGAAATATTTGCACAGTTAATTGTCACCAAAATCTTGTTTGGTATCACATTAGAGGAGCATGAGGAAGGTAAAAAAAACCCCAATTCCACCTCATGCAGGCACCACTCCAATATAACACCCCAAGTTTTGAGGCCATCTGAGGATTTGCCCATCACTAGGCACAGCTGATGGCTCCACAAAATGATAGCTAGGACTTGTCAGGATGAAAAATAAGTCAGGAGTAATAATGAAATATTAATGTACACCCTGTTTAATTAAATGACAATATCATTTTCTTGTAATCCTTCTCTAACTCTGCTGGAAGAGTACAGTGTTGACATGATAATTTTATAAACTTCCTTGACAGTTCACGTTAAACCATCCTTCATTACCACAGATTGATAATTGGCACTTACAAAGGAAATGAAATGTCTGAAAAATTCATTAAACATGCCAAATATCTGAGGAGACCCAGTGCAATGGCAAAGTTATCTAAATCACTGTGTAAGCAGCTAAAGGGCTGCTTTCCTTTATAAATTCTCAAAAAAAAAATAGGAAAAAGTGATGACCTCCTATTATATTTTTAATGCAATGGAAGTGAAGTAGTTACCTTGATACAGATTCAAGCCTTCCTTCCATCAGGTGATTTTGGCAACAATTTCAATTAAGTCAATAAAGTTATAGTATTTGGCTTTAGATCTTCCCTCCCCTCCTTTCACCTTTCTCCAGGAAATAGAAAAAGGAGATAAATCCTTAATTCTGCAGCTATTCCCTTAATAATCTATTACAACAGAGTCTTTTCAGAAAGCCTTATTTGGATATTTCCAAGTGATCTATTTCCACTGTACTGGTCATTTCATCCCTCACAGTCTATGCAGATCCATCCAATAAACTGCAGACACCCTTCCCTTTAATGTACTTTGGCATTTAAATTCCCCATGGCTGCTCTATCTGTGCAGCTGAAACTGTTTGAAAAAGCAAGAACATTGTTTAATTACAGAAAGCTGCTAAATATCTGAGCAAAAGAAGTTCTTGAGGATATGCCAAATATTTTGGCCTATCCCTCAACCCAGGTCAGGCTCAGGAAAAAGTAAGAACAAACTAATAAAGAGTAAAATTTCCTTTGTCAAAATTACTTGTTTGGCTTTACACTGCTTAATGGAGATGGAAAAAACACTTCTAAAATTCATACTTTTTGCAAGATACGCAGAATCATAACAATTTTCTGAAGTCATATAACAGGATTAGAAGGTAGAGACAGCTGAGCATCAGAATTGCCAGCACCATTTGAGCACAGCCTGACCACTGGAACCCCTGAGACTGGATCATCCCCTGGCCACAGCAATTCACTGAAACTCTGGACACAAGAGTGGACAAGGCACCAGACAAAGTTGCCAAGTGCCTGATACTTTTGATCCCATTACAATCATTTGCTCTAATGAGAAATCACAGGCACCTAAGCAAGCAAAACCACCATCTACTTTACATCCAAATAAAACGGCAGAACCAGATATTTTTCGATTTTAACATGAATGAAAATTTCAGTTTCTCTTTCTCTAAAATGATAAAAAAAATTAATTAGATTAATTGTCTTACCTACAAAGGAACATTTTATGAAGCTCACTTGTTTCTGTTGATTGAAGCTGGATACTTGGTGTATCAAACAATTCAGTGATTCATCAGAGATGCATTTCTGCTGTCACTTCCATGCTCCACATCTCAGAAGCTTAATATTCTGGACAAGTTGCAAGACCTTGAGCATAATTGACTTGAAAGTGGCATCCTGCCCTCTGAGAAAAAAAAGAAAAAAAAATTTACATTTCCTAATGTAGCTAATTATTTTCCCAAACTGTTTAATTTATCTAATGAAGCAGAGAAGGGCAAACCATTACTAATATACCTTATAGGATGAAGTTTGATAGAATTATTTTGAGGCTATATAAGTAGACTTCTGAAAGTATTGGTGAAAGGAAGACCAGTATGGTAGATATAAACAACAACAAAAAATTCTGCCACGATTGTCTTTCTTTCTAATTAACCATCAGCTCTTCTCATTGACAACAGGAATGCGAGGAACAAAACACATCCCTCAGGAAATGGCCTAACTTCCACAGATTTTTGAAAGTTCTGTAAAAGGCTTTGTTAGCCCAGTCCTCACGGTTTACAAGGCAATAATCACAAGGTTCTGCTGAGAGCTGTAGTGCAAGGATTCGTTCCAGGGGTCAGAAAATCCTCAGCAGAACCTCATGAGTTGGAGCAGCCACCCCCTGCCCAGCTCCCACAGCACCAGGACAAACTTCTGGGGAAAAGGCAGTGAAAGTGGCAGCTCCACACAACACCCGTGTGAGGCAGTGTGAATTTATGTTTTAAGGTGTTCTAGGATCTTGTAAAACCACAGAATAAATTATTTCCATATTTCAGCTCTGACCTTACCGTAAAACTTTTGCTCTATGAATAATCCCATTTCATTATTGCAAGGTTGCATTTCTGAAGGTTGGTTGTAAATTATATCTATAAATAATTTGGCAAGTTACTGTTTGCAAGTTGCTTGTAACTTTTATCTTTAGGAAAATCTGTCCTTAGACTGCCTCAATTCTGGTCCTTCACCTTTGCTATTAAGCTGAAAATCCAAAATATATAAGTGATGGCTACTTGAGTTTGTATCCATGCTATGATTTACCATTTAAATTTCTTCCCTAATGACAACAGAACTTGCCCAGACAATCTGAACCATTCAACTACTGCTCTGGGCATCATATTTTTACTTCAGCCTTTCTTTTCTCACAGCGTATTCTCTGGCCATCAAAGACTCAAAGGAAAAGGAAAGTTGGAGGTAGGTCAGATTACTGGATTCTAATTTTTGTCACCCCATAAAAAGATCTAATCAGCTCCTTTGTGGCTTGCCCAAATTCCATGGAAATCAATGTAAAGACTCACATTGATTTGACAGAGTATCTTTGCCAGGTCTTTAACGTTTCTAAAGCAAAATTTAATAGGATGCCTAATTAAAGACTTAATTAATGTCTGGATGATGTTTTCTGAAAAAGAACTGAAATTAATGCTCATGGTATTCACAATTCTCCACACCAGCCTACTGATTCTATGCTGATTAAAATCTCCTGAATGTATTATATATTTAGAATTACAGAAATCAATAATTAAAAACAAACAAACCAACAAAAAACCCCACAAAAAACAAAACAGAGCTTATTAATTTAAGAGGAGAAAGAAGAGGATTCACCTCCTTTCTCTACCTTGTAGATGCTAAGAGCTTACAATAACCACTAAAGCCCAGAGAAATTTATGTTTTTATTTACAAAAGGCTGAATGCTATCAAAGATGCAGAGTTCTTTTTTCTTGTTCTTTTTTTCCCTATGCTTGTAATAAAGCTGATTTTTTTTCCTTGCTTTAGCCTGAAACAAAATAGCTGATTCTCAGGTGGAAAAATAATTAGTAACATGGGAAGCTGAATGAATTTTGAGATATTGAGGAAAATGTAGTTTGAACTGTCAGGTTTATTCACTTACCCACAGGAACTACAAAGCAGCAAAGAAATAAAACCCTCTTAGAACTTAAAGCTTTCATCGACCTATTCCCTCTGGCTGATTTTTTCCCCAAAACTCTCTTTTCCCAGTGGTTCATATTAGAAACACAAATAGTTTGCCTCTCTGCATAGTGAAAAATGTCATACTTACTTCTTTTAAAAACACTATTAATTTATTATTACCTTTTAATATGAGGATAGCACTACTATGCAACCTGTACAGCCAAATACACTTCACAGGAGCCCTTGCACTGCCTGGATTGTCAGAGGAATGGGAGCTGTCAGCAGCTCAGATGTCACTGTTTATTAGGCCAAAGGAGTGGCCTAATATGCCAACCAACACAGATGTAGGGCCTGCCAATAACAGCAGGAGAAGATCTTTGTATGGATTGGCACAGAGGATCCTCACAGCCCCTCCCGTGCTCTACTGTGAAAAATTTATGGGTAGAAATTGATTCTTGGCTACAATTATGAAAGAATAGGAAAGATCAGCACCCAGTGCCTCAGCAGGACACAGTCCTTTGTTGTTTGTGATGTTTTGTACCTCTTGTTCATGGCTTTGTTGTTTTTTGGTACCTCCTGAAGTCAAGAGCCCCGGGTGTATCAATGCCAGGGCTCAAAAGGTGGCAGAGCTAAAGCTCCATGGCTGGTTTGAGGTGTGTGCTGTCATAGGGATCTCAGGAACCTGCCAGGAAAACCTCAGAGACTGGAAGGCCACAACGGGTGACTACAAACTCCTTTGTGAGCAGAGGAAGGGAAGAAGAAGAGGAAAAGTTGCATTTTAAGTAACAGAAAAATCTGAATGTATGAAGGTGAGCTGAGACCACAAGAAGTCCAATGAATGCCCTTGGGTCAGGACTAGTGGAGTCATCACTGAGGGGGAATTTAGGTTTGGTGTCTGTTACTGACCCCCTTATCAGCATGAATGAATGATGAAACCTTTCTTCAGCTGCTCAAAGAACTCTTGGACCCACAGAATCTGGTCCTCAGGGATGGCTTTAATTACCCAGGCACCTGTGAGAGCAGCACAGCCTGGCAGGAGCAGCTCCAGCTGTGGGCTCTGTCATGGCAGGGACCATCCCTCCATGTATCTGCTCCTTTGGTCTGATGCCTGCACTGTCACCAGCAGTTCTGATTTGAGCCTGGGTTTGCCCATCCCAGCACAGAGGTGCAGTGCCTCCCTCTGCCAGCACAGGGTGTGTGTACCCTGTTGTTGTGTCCTTAGAGCCCCAAGCCAGAGCAGGCTGTGCTGCTCTCTAAGGGCTGCCTCCTCCTCCTCTCCCCTCATTCTGCCCCTTCATCTGACCTGCCCTGTTCCTGAGGCACTGCTTGCATCAGGAGCACCTTCAGGGGAGCACAGAGAGCCCCTGTGAGGAGCTGCAGGATGTGTTCCACACAAACTACACCAGAATCCTTAGTGAGAACCACTAAACCTGTAAACTGAATTCATTCTTAAAGGGAAGGAAATTGCTGCAAGCCAGGGCACACAAAAAGCACAGGAGATTGTCCAGACTGAAGTATTTGCTATTTATTTTGTAACAACTCCTCTCTTATGCTCCCCTCAGAAGATTTTAAGTACCCCAATTCCTTGTTAAGCTGTGCCCAGTAGAAGCAGCAATTTCTTTGTGCATTTACACCACTGATTTGTAGCTGAGCCCTTCTCCTCCTTCACTCCAGCCTGCTTTTCCCAGGGGATGGAAGTGGCTCTGACTGCAAATTCCACAGCACTGTGAGCCCACAAGGCTCAGTGCTGTGCCCAGCCCCTGCCAGACTGGGCATGGAGGCTCTGAGCAATGCCAGCCTGAAACAGGAGACAAGCATGCCACTGCCACACAAGCCACAACTGCATTTTTTATTTTCCCTTACAAGTCAGTATTTTGTTGGCACTGTTGCCTGTGTCAGTCATATTTAGGAATTCCCATTCAGATGTGTGCTTTTCATTAAACACTAAGGTCATGGTCCTTCAGGAAGATAAAGTAAATTAAAATGCTGCACATTAGAAAGAAGAATGGGGCGATTTCACTTGCTAAAATCTCACCTGATTCAGCCAAAGATATTAAAAGCACATGAAGAAATGCTAGCTATAACCTTCCACTGAAAGATGCTGTTTGTATAGAACATTAGTAAACAGGGAAATGGATGTATGGATATGGAATCTTCATCTTCACAGCCCAGTTGCTGAAAAGTAAAGAACTCAAAAGCAACAAGCTCCAAAAATGTGGAAGCCTACAGGAAGAACAAGAAGGAAACTTGTCATGGAGAGATTTCAGACAGTATTCCTACCAGAGAAATTTTGGGAAAACAATTACAGAGAGATCCAGGTCCTGGCAGAGAGCAGAGCAGGTAAGGGAAAGTCATGAGGGAACTTCTCAGCACCATGACAAGCACCAATCATTTCCATGGCACCATGAAAAGAGGAAAGTGTAAATGACATTTCCTAATTAGTCTATACTAAGAGGCATTGTTAGAGGGTGAAGAGGGCATGGAAAGCATCAGGGCAAACCAGAAGTGATCCAGAGAGCAAACTTGATACTGGGCACGGTGGAGAAAAGGGAAAACACATTTAAGAACAACTTATTCAAAAGCTATTAAAACAGCCAATCACAGTTAAATTGTGATTGGAGGAGGAAATATGCCCTGGAGGGAGTGCAAGCCACAAGATTGACTTGTTCAAATGCAGAGCTGTGGTAGAGCAATCGAATAGTCCAGTGGCAGCTTCCCCTCAGAGACGAGACAACCTGGGGCCATACGACCTCAACCTTTGATGCTCACAAAGAAAATTTAATGAGAGGCTTGCTATAGAATCTGGTGTCTAGAAATGACAAATTGCAAGCTTTGCTGACCCCTTGTGAAGGCAAAGTTTCAAACTTTCATTGGCAAAATTGAGCATCTGGGACTAGCCTGGAAACTGAGACATGAAAGGAAAGGAAAACTGACTGTAACCAGTCACAGGTTGATAAAAGCAGCTGAGTTCCACATTCTTGCTGAAAGTGAGATGGCAATGGAGGAACACAAAATAAACCATAAGAGCATCAACACATGATTGAGATGCCATCATGAGCTGGGAATATCACTTTGCTTTCCCCCAAATCAACACTGCTTGGGAAGAGGTGCTCTGGTGATTAAGTCAATGCTAAATTCAGGTAGAACCAGGAGGGACCCAAGAGTCCACAATCACAAGAAAATAAATCAGATTAAACTCTCCCAAGCTGTCACAGCTTCCAAAAAGGCTTACTTTGGATTTTGGCTACAGGATAAAGCACAGGCACAGCACAAAACAGAAAGCTTATCTTTAGGAGCTTGCATCTTTGTAATTGCCAGAATGTTAACTATAGGAGATTGCAGTGCTCAAAACAAGTCAGTTAATATTTCCAAGTGCCAGAGATTTTACCCAGATTTCTGACACCATATCTCATGCAGTTAATAAGTTTCATGCTGATTATTAAACTGAACAATACAGAATATCATGCTGTTGGCAAAAGTCCCCATTATCATTAATAAGATTAGAAATTTCCCTCTAAAAAGGAAGAAACAGCTCTAAGCAATTGATCTGTGCCTCCAGAAGACTAATAATGTCAAAAAGCGAGTGATTTGTCCCATCAGCCTCTGTTCTAGCTCCTATTCTAGCAGCTAAAGAACATTTCTGACAATTAAAAATCTCTACAGATGGAGCAAATGTTAACTTTGAGAAGGTTTTTTGCTAGATCAGAGCATGGTATCTGAAACATTGTCCCTTACAGCCATCATTATTGACAGCTTCAGAACAGAAAGAACAGAGAGTCAAACCCAATGATTTGGGAGGTTCTGCTGGAGGCAGAGCTTTTCTAAACAAGCTGAATATGTGTGTGCCAAGCACTGAGCCTCCCTGGAATGTCAAGTTAGGTACCTGAAGGCAGAGACACCCAAAGTCACTAGCAAAGCTTAAAACGCGTAGGCATAATTCCCAACACCCACACAATCTCTCTCTCAAAAAAACCCACACTGGCAAATTGAGAATAAATCACCCCTCACAGAAAGTCTTAAATGACAGGATTTGGCTGCAGTGCCTACAATTCTTCACTGAAATGTTACATCATGTCACTTTTTATTGTCCTGTGTGCATGCAAATGTGTACAAGATTAGTGCTGCTGCTGCAGATGAGGAGATGAACAACTGCTCTTCCTAAGCCTGAATCCTTTAAAAAAATCATTGATATAATGAAATCTAATTAAGAACAAGCTTAGTGTTCTTCTTTTTTTTTTTTATTTTACAAAAAGGGGAAGAAGCAGAATTCAGACAAATCATGTGCCAAAAACCCCCCAAAAAACAAAGAAAGAACAACAACAACAAAAAAACCCGTAGAAAAATAACCCCTTTTCAGTGTCATCACAGCAACAAAGTTTAAGAAAGGAAAACATCAGCAGCAGAATGCTTTAAAAGATCTCATAGTAAAATCCAGAAACAAAAACCTAGAGGAAAAGCAGATTTAAAGGTTCTGAGTACACTCTCAAACTGAGACCAACCAAACTGAGGGTTAACAATCAAGACTCTTTAGGTGTGTTAAAGCTTCACCTTCTAGCTAAAAAAAATTCCAATGGTGGCTCCTATATTTGTATGTGGAATTTTGACAGCAGAGCAGATATATCTTCATCAGCACTTTGTGTCTGCCTGCCCCCTCACTTCAGTTCTTATTGTCATTTTGCAATATATTAATGATCCAAATCATCGAGTGATTCCAGTTAGGCTGCAAGAGGTTCTCTGAAGTAGGCAGCACTCCTTATAATGATAGATTGCAGGAATAATGGCCTCTTTACTGAAAGCAAAACATCAGAAAACTGCCTTAAAAATGGCAGAAGGAGAGGGACTGAAGATAGCAAGTGCTTCATTAGCAAAAATGGAATCAACTGTTTTAGAGGGCAGCAGAACTTTATCCTCATTTCTGCAAGGGTTACTTGTGTATTAATGATCATGCAGACATTAAACATCACACACCTAGGAATGTAAATTGTTAAGAAAAGATTATTAAGGAAGAGATGGACTTAAATTACCCTAAAAACTTAATTCTTAAGAGTTTTTCTGTACACCTGAAAAGAGTGAACCAGAAAAATGTGTTTTTCTTTCACTGTAACTCCTAAATGCAAACATGTTAGTTTAATAACTTAATTTTAGGGACTCTGGAGACAGGAGGAAATTGTACAGGTGATGAAGAGATTTCTTGAGCATGACCTGGAATGGAGCAACCACCTCTCTGAGGCTGTCATTGGTTTGGCACACCTTAAGCAGTCTGAAACTTGAAGTGTTAAATAAAAATAGCATAATTCACAGGTAGATTAAAACAAACTGTGCTTTTCTCCCTTCCTCTCCATTCTCCCTCCCTTTTATTTCATTGGGTTTGCTGCAGAACTGACCAAATCTTATCCCTTTCAACTGCCCTGAAAAGCTCTTTAATTGCTTTCTGCTACTGCAATTAGTAAATGCAACATGGTGGCCATTATTATATTTCCAGGTGCTCTACAGATTTTCTGACAATAAACTGGACTGATGAAAACCATGAATGCACAAACAATCTGTAAAGTTCAATGCTTCCATTCATTAGGCTACCCGAGAAAGAAAAATAGCATTAATATGGAGAAGTCTTTCAACTTCCCCCATTAATAGGTGGTCTTAACTCACAGGTGCCTTTTTAATCTCTCCTGAATTCCTCTAGAACCTAATGAATACACATAATAATAACATCAATTCAGAATTTAATCCTGATTCTAGTCTGTCTTAAATTAGACCTCAGTCATTAAGAGATTACAGGATAGTGAATGATAGTTAATCAATGTGTTTAATTTGGCCCCATTATTTATTTGATACACTTTCTCACATAGTGACTATAAATCTTTTTCCCCACAAGCTTGGCCATCAGAAGCAATCCTGAAATATTGAGCAAAAATTATTAGATTTGATGATCCTCTTAAGTGCAGGTTAAACTATAATTAATCTCTCTGCATGTGCTCAAACCTTTCAGACCAATGCATATATGCACATATGTAATTCATACATAGCAAACACTTCAGGTAAGATTTATTGTGCTTTATTTTTTGTCTCTGTTAACTCTTAGCCCTATCAGTCAGGATTTCCCAGCACTTACCACAGCATTAGCCCTAAGCATCAGGAAATCACATTTCTTGGTGCCAAGGGTTTAAAAAGATTCTAATTCAGCTATTAAACTGGAGGCAGCGTGTGCCAGCCCCACAGCGCATTCACCCATTAATTCTGTCCCCTGGAAAAAATGACTACCTCTTGCACCAGGCTGATAAAATGAGGAAACATGCTGATTATGTCTGTGGCAGCTATTCTTGACCCAACCAACAGTGACAGTCATCAAACCGCAGCACCTAGAGCGCTGCAAGCTGTGTGAGCTAACCCAAGACATCATTAATCCTAAACACCACAGCTCTCGTCCAGATACTGGAGTTCAGAGAAGCTTAAAAACAAATCCCTTTGGTGGGTGGAAATTCTGTGTGCTGCTCATAATCACTTCACTGACGGCGTTTGGAAGTTGTTTCTCTAGCTGGACAGGTCAGACACGAGAAGCAAAGTGCCAGTGAGCACTGGATTGCTCAAAATTGGGCCTCAGATTCAATTAATAATGTTAGATGGGCAGAGAACAAATGGGTTGAGAGACTAGCTGGTTTTTAAGGGTTTTTTTTTATCATTTTTAGCACAACAGGATGGAGGAAACAAAATAGCTGTGAATGCTGCAGATTGAGTGATTTGTCCAGCCAGGATCTGAATGTATACACATGTTCAGTACAGGAAAAATACAGGGGTAAAACCAACACAGAGCCCTTCCAACCTCATCCTATCAAGTCTTTGGGAAGACACTAACTTTTCAGAGGGGTCTTGGGACATGAATTTCTTGGCAATTAATGCATGAGGTATGACCAAGGAGGTGTCCCATAGGATTAGTGTACATTAAGCTTCTCTTGTAGGTTAATGAAGGATTTGCTCCCCCAAGAAGGTCAGGTACCTCATGCTGATGTGTGCACTGTGTGACTTACTCTTAGCTGGAAAATTACAGCTTACAGCATTGTCATGAGGCTGCAAAGACACTCTCTAAGGCTTGGAGGTACAATTCTTACATCAAGGGCAGGAAAGGATGGAGGAGAACCAGCCCAAAGCCAGTGGCTTTCTTCTCCTTCGTGTCAGAGAGGTAAGGATTTGGCTGCATCATTATGACATAGTTGATACCAAAGCCTTACCTTAAGAAAAAAAAATGCTTTGGCATATTTATGTTCTCTTCTCATGTAGGCTCATTATGATTATTTCCATTGCCAGGTTTAATCATAGATCCAAAGCATTCGTAAGACAGAAGATCTCTGCATAGCCCTCCCAGAAGCCAAGAGTATTTTGGATATAGAACATGTTTTTTCATTAAGTGCTACCCTAAAATTTCTCATTTGTACCTCACTGCTCATCTACGAACAAAATAATCCCCAGGCAGACATAGCTGCATTTTTCCATGGAGGTGAGTATCCAAATGGTATCCCAGAAAGTATTTAGGTTATGGACAAAATACCATGTACAAAATACCACAGAAGTGCACTCCTCAGTCCTCCAGTTTGTGTTTCTAAAGACAAACGTGCTAAAAGCCAGTGGCTGAGTCCAGCATAGAGGAAAACTACTAAATGTTCCTGAGTATCTTCACATCTTCATCTTTCCTTTCACGCATAAAGAAAGTAACCAGATCTTCAGGAGAGATCAGGATATTTAGTGTGACAGACTGTCCTGAAATACTGGTAATAAATATGAGCTAAATAGCACTGTGTTCCCACAGTAACATTTCAGTCCATTCAGGGTCCACTGGGTATCCCACCAGTTTCATCTCTGACTTTTTATTTCAATAAACACATTCTGAACTCCTTAAAAAATATGGCTAATTGGAATGGGAATAGAATCAACAATTCAGTGCAGAAACATCTTAGGCAGACAAATGGTTTGAATTTTAAATAATTCAGTTATTCTCTAACCAAAATTTTGAGGTGCTGCTTTCCAGTGGCAAGCATTTTAGTTTTGGATAGTCTTGAAATGCTATTCAGATTTTTGTTATTTTTTACAAAATGGCAGAACTTGTGTTGCCTTAGCAATGTAATTTCATGCTGTGTTATTTTCACAACTTCTGCATTCATGTTTATTTGCCCACAGCAGCAGAGCTAAGAAATTTTTGCTTGCTCATTCTCCTTTTAAGAAATTTTACTAGTTAATAAATAAGGCTTAGCCTTGTTGCAGGGGTCCATCCCTCAGTAGTTACTATTCTCTTTCTGACTCAAAGACCAGCTGCAATGAAAACAATGCCCTCTCATTCCTCCCAGCACTTAAAAAGGTTTATAGATCTCCAGCCTCCTACAACTCAGCAGAAAACTGCTCGCACTTGACAGTCTTCAGAAATCAGCATTGTTTCCACCCTCACTAAACCTGTCAGGCACACAAGGTCAGGAAATGAGGAGAGCTGATGTCACCTGAATCATTACTACCTCTGCTGAGACCTCTTGCCACACTCCTCTCTTCCAGAGAAAGCCGCTATACCCAAGAGTAAAGACTTTGAAGTCTTTTAAAACTGTCATAAAATAGTTTCTGGAAACTGTTTGGAGGACTACAAAGAACTCGAGCACTTCAAATCCGTAAACTCATGAATACTTTCTTGCCAGAGTTCTCAAACTGCAACAGTGTTTTGCAGGGGGCTCATGAATATGAGCACCTCTGCAGTAGCCTCTAATAGGTGTTTTTATTTTCTGGATGTGATTCTACAAGGACAGCAATAATGAATTTTTCAAAACTATCTAGACTGTGCCTACTAGTCATGCTAATTAAGAATCACTGTGCAAGTCTGTGAGACAGCTCAGAGAAAGCAGCTTGCTCCCTGAATAACATGGTATGTGTTCCTAAAAACAATGTCCACAGGAAAAGAGGAAGATTAATTCCATCATATGCCTTTGAGACAGAAACATTGTTTCTGTTCTGTTTTAAAAATCACAGAAGCTGTTCATGACAGAACACAAGCAAAAGGCTTTTTGTGAACAGAGGTACTTTCTATGGTACCTGTAGTACTTGAGATGACCTCATGGACAGTAATCATAGTTCCAAGACAATGAAGCAGTTCTAATTAAACAGGAACATGCTGCATGCCACTGGTTGCCACAACTCTACAAAATACAGGTCATATCTATAAAACCAGACACAAATATATGATATATATATATACTACCCTGGTCCCCATATGAGAGCAGCATCATTGTTCACCTGAAATCCTGATCTTTTCCTCATGAAGTTTTCACAGAGATGAGCTTTTTCTCTGCAAGGCCTGGTGGGTTGAGTTTAAAATCATACTAACACCCAGAACGTGTACCAAACACCAGCTCTGGTCTGGCATCTCTGAAATCTGCTCAAGTTTCCTTTTAACTTTACTTTGCCAAATAAAATCCATATTGATTAAAATTCTCCCTTCATTCAACAGGAGTTTTTGAGCTGATTTCAGTTGTGGTAAGTTTAGAAACCCCATGAATTTTCTTTGGTCAGCTACAGTCCTCCCTTCCTCACTCTAAGCAGACCACTTTATAATGCTGCATTCACCCTTTTGTTAATGATAACGGTAAAAAAAGAAATCAATGGCTCAATTAACAATCAGGAATGGAGCTTCCAGGCAACAAGCCCCGTGATCAATAACTTATGTTCAGTGAAATTAAAGGTACTTGTTAAGTCAAGTGTTAAAAGCTGCACACACTTAATATGGGAATATCAGTCACGAACAGTTTGGCAGTTTAACTTGAGAAAATCACTAAGTACAAAGTTCCCATACTATGTTCCACACCAATGAGTAACTAATGAAGCATAAATATTCACACAAATTCATTTATGTAATAAATTCTCTAATCCCCCAAAACACAGCAGCAGTGCTGAGTCGACAGAAGCTTCCACTTTTGTTATGAGTTACACTTTTAAAATATGAATCCAAAATGAAGTTGGCAAAACCAAATTCACAGCTTGCACAAAGGTAGTTCCCAGTGGTTTGAAGTAACATCAGTGCTCAATGGCCTGGCTGCTGCAAATGTCAAAATTTTCCATCAGCATAAAGGGATGTGCTAAGATTTCTCCTAATAAATTTCTCTGAAGCTGCCAAAACCCGTTCAAATGGAATAAAATGCACTCATCTTATGGGACAGGTGAAAGCAAGGATTCACATGGCACGTGATAAGCGACATGAAAGCGTTTGAGCCCTTTAGAGGAGTTATGAACATGCACTGCGATAGCAAAGCCAAGAAAACTCTGCAGATGTAATCTGACTTATCCTGTTACTCAATTCCTACCACATTCTGTAAGATGGTGGTTTAGGGGGAGATTTTTCAAAGGCATGAAGGACAGTGAAATGCTCAACCCTCAGTAGAAGCCTGGGTAAATCAGATGTCTCACTCTCATCTGTGCAATCTAAAACCTCCCGCCTAACTTTTATACATCTGCTCTCAGTAGAGCTTTCCTTTGACAAGAGAACATTTAGAGCAATGTCAAAAATGACTCCTACATCAAGCTTGTGACAAAATTCATCTCATGGTCAATAGCCTTGTTTTTAGAGCTCCACTGATAACAGATGATTTAGCAGCATACTCCTACTCTGGGAATAGCCAAATTGAAGGCTGCTCTTCCGATTGCACTGAACTGCTTCTACTCAAAGTGGGGAATATTCAGAGGATAATTTATCCTTGTTCAAAACTTTTAAAAATAAATAAAATAAATGAAGAGAAATCTCTGCATGGCTCATTTTGCATATCAAGGACGCTCTTACTGCAATGTGCTATATACTGCACCCTTTTCCAAAGAGCACAGAAGCCTCATGAGGCCTGAATTCCTGAAACAGTAATAGAGAATATGAGAATGGGGCTGCGATGAGGTGGCAGGTTGATTCTCTTCATTTAATGAGTTGCCCCTTTCTTCCGTGGGCACTGCTGACTGCACTTTAATGGGTACCTAATCAATGAAAATCAATCATCTGAAATGGCACAGACAGCATTTCATCTCCATCAAAAATCATCTTCCTACAGAACACCATTAATCTCTTCATCATTGTTTAACTCAAGAAGAAACTTCTGTTTTCAGATATATCAGCCTTTGGTTTTAAATGATAATTAAAGCTGTGCAGTATTCACTTTGCAGGGAGCAGTTAAGGCTATGGTGAGTATTTGGTTTTCCAGGGAAATTTCCCCATGCAGAATTAACCAACGCACCTTGACTACATGCAGAAGGATGAGCAACTGATAAATTTGAGTGTGAATAACCCTATTGCTAACAGAAAAACACCTCACCCTTTGATCTTGCTCAAGGAGCACATTCTCAGCCCTCATAAGCAAACCTCCTGCCTTGAGGGAATCAGAAGCCCAACCCCAACTGTTCCCAGGACAGGCTGGGAGGCATATCCATGGCAGATGGGTGGGAAGCTTCTTTTCTACAAGTTACAGATGAATGTTGGGGTAGGAAGCAGACTCCTGTTTCTCAAAGCACTGGTCTTTCATACCTGCCTCCCCAGCAGGTCCTTATAGCCCAGCCTCAGCATCTCATAAACTTTTGGTTCAACCTGTTTTACAGGAACACTTTGAACCCTTACTGCACCCTATGCTACTGCCCTGAGCATTTTAATCCAAACCCCACAGTCTCTAATATTGTCTTATATATTAAGAGTTCTATTGTCACTACAGTACAAGGATTTCATATTGCCAGAGCTTCATACCTCCTCTAAGCTCTGACTGCTCCTGGTCCTTGCAGTAGTCATCATCTAACTCCTGATTCCACCAATCCACTCTTTTGTACCACTTGTTCTTATTGGCTACAGGTGTGGCCTGTTAACATTAGGCCTGCTCCTAATCATTAGTAATTGGTTCAGCTGCAACTCTTTGGGGGATAAGATTACATTCTCTACCACCTTCATACTGTATCCCCCTACAATTCTCCCTTTTTCTTTTGATTAAAGAGTTGCAGCATTACCAGAAGGAGACATTCAAATAGATTAACATTATGACACATTTATACATTTCATTTTTAACTAAGAGTTATACAAAGGTTCAAACAGCATATTATAGTACAGATATATATATTTCTAAATGCTAGTTCAGTTTTATAGCTTTTCTCAGTTTACAGGGCACTCATATTTAACAAACACTAATAGTTGTAATTGATAGGTTTCGCCAATAGTTTGGTATTCAAATCCTGTTTCCCCAAATCCACGGGGTTATATGGTCAAATCCTGTTTCCCTGAATCCATGGGGTTATATGGTCTAGTCCCAAATCCACGGGTCATCCTGAATCCACAGGGCAATACCGTTTAGCATTTAAATCCTTTTTCTCTCAAATCATGTTAGGGGTCACCATTTGTTTTCTTATATATCAAGAGTTCGATTATCATTATAGTGCAAGGATTCCATGCTGCCAGAGTTTCATACCTCCTTGATGTTTCTTGCAGGCAGCTCCTCTAAACTCTGACTGCTCCTGGTCCTTGCAGTAGTCATCATCTGACTCCCAATCCCACCAATCCACTCTTTCATACCACTGTTCTTATTGGCTACAGCTGTGGCCTGTTAACATCAGGCCTGCTCCTAATCATTAGTAATTGGTTCAGCTGCAACTCTTTGGGGGATAAGATTACATTCTATATCACATTCATACTGTATCCCCCTACACTCTAATCCTCACCCTCCTCCCCAGAATCAGGAATGCTGCAAAGGGCATTTCCCAGCGTGGGTGGGGTGTGTTAACCCATAAACAGGGTGAAAGAGGCACAGTGGGCACTAAGAAATGCATCTCTGCTGGCTGGTGTGTTGTGGTGCCTGCTCCAGAATGAAGGGTGAGCCTGGTCTGCTGAGGATACCCTGGTATGCTCAGACAGAGAAGGTGTTTGGAAAGCAGGTAGCAAAAGAGCCAGAAAATGGCATATCTAGGTCAGTCAAAAGACTGGGAGAGCAGCAGGAAACCTGCTGACAGCAGGGAATAAAACCTCAGCTGATGCTTGTCACAATCCAGCAGGAATCCTTGCTCTGCCCAGTGGCTGCACTGTGGCCTCTCAGCACAGCTGCCCTCCCTTTTCCCTGTGCACAGGTTGTCCTGCACAGCAGGGTAATTATCCAGAGAAAAAAGCATCCTCCAAAAACTAGGATTCCATAACTAACCCAGTGGAGAGAGGTACTTGCTGCTTCTCCAGTCCAGATTGACACACCCCAGAAGTGTTGCCTGCAATGAAGATTTACAGTGGTATGGGCTATCACCCACAGGGCCAGTTCTGACTGCAGCAGCTCTGGAAAGACAGTATATCACAGAGAAGGAAAAAACAGCCCTGTGACACAAAGCCAGCAGTGGTTTCAGCTGTTGTTGCACTGGGAGCAGCACTGATGCTGCCTCTCATGCCTCCTCTGCTAACAAAGAAATGGGACTGCAGCCTGAGTTATCACCTGCCTGCCCTTTTTTCACAAGCATGGGACAATCTGTGAGCTGCATAACTCTCCACTGTAAATATTTAAAACAAAGCTAAGCCATTGAACAAACAAACAAAAGCACTGTAAAAGAAGTGAAACCTAATTCACAGAATGGATCTAAGAGTTTCCTCTATCCTCATCTCCTTCACAGCACTTTCCTTTAGAACATGGAACCAGTACAGGGATGTTACACATTAATACATCTAAAGATGAGTTGAAGAGGCAAAAAAAAAAACCAAAAAAACCTAAAAATCCCAGGACTCTTGCTGCTTTGGGAAACAAAGGATTGTCTTGAGTGAATCCTGGTTTAATCTTCTTGATATCATCCAACCACAACCACTTGACTGGAAACAGAATTTTCTTCAACCAGCTTCTACATCCAAGACTATATAGGTCAGGATCACTACAGCAGCCTTTTCTAAGCTTAAGATATCTAATCAACACAAGACAGAGTTTATAAACACTTGGGAACAAACAACAACCTGCCTTTGTCAATCCTCTGCCACCATGATCAACAAAATTAAGCTAGACACAGCTTTTGTGCATCAAGCTAAGCACAGAATCTGTTTTTCAGAGCTATACACAATACCTTTGACTGACTCTGACAGCAGTTTTCAGTACTCAGTGTTTGCTGATGTACATTGCAATACCTGCTCCAGAATTGTTCATGTCTGATAACTCCCTGGGAACAAATCTCTCAAATGTGCCCTTCCATGGAGGCAGGGGAGAGGTTATTTCATGCTCAGGTCATTTTAAGTTCCTCCTAATTGTACTTTTGAAAGACTTCTCACAATTTTCACTGATTAACTTTCAAGTTTTTGGGAAACCAGGGTACCCTTCTCTTCCTATCCCTGTGGCCTTAGTGAGAAATATTACTCAGGTGTTTTATGCATTCATTTCCATGTTTCTCCCAGGAAATCTGAGGGAAAGCTAACAGATGCAACTTGAGCAGTATCAAACCTTTGCATGGTCTGTTTTACTGCCTGCCTTTCAAACAGCAAACAACAGAAGCAATTTCAGTTTTCAAAAATCACAGCTGCTCTTTGGGCTTGTCAACACAAGATGGCATATACTTTACACACATCTGACAAGCGTGATGGATACTGGAAAGCAAGAAGGTTTTCTGTGTATTGGTTTCACACTGCCCCCTTACAGAACAGTCTAACTGGAGTTGTATAATTTGTGCTCTGTTAGAAACTGGAAAATCAGATTATCAAAATGCTTTTAAAACATAGAGAAGCCCCAGACTCAAACAGGTCCTATTTTGTCAGGGCCTTTTCCTGGCCCTTTGCAGGACAGTCCCAGGCTGTTGGCATAACAACCTCCTCCAGGTACCTTGAGAGTGAGCAAACATCATTCCTGGCAAACCTCTAATGTCACAGAAACAAATCAGGATGTCAGTGCAGAAAATTGGGACCCAAGTGCAGGAGCCATAAATCTGTCCCATCCTGATTGAATGAGTTGTGCCCTGAAGGATTGCAGAGTGCTGAATGGCTTTTCCCTGTCAGCTCTCTGATGCAGGCTGAGGGGGAGCAGAGTTATGGAGAGAGGGTAGAGGTGAGCCCTCTAAAGGGCCCAGTGGAGAGAGGAGATGAAAACTCTGAGTCTAGACCAGACTAGCTGAGGGGAGGAATCAAACAATTCGACTGACTGGTATATTATTCAATATGATATACTTCAGGTTGGGTTTTTTTTTTTTTTTAACACTTAAGGATGTAAATGCATTATGGAAAGGCCTGAAGAAGGAAAAGAGAATAATTTACTTCCCAGCAGACTTAAGCAGAATTGGCTAAACAGTGAAGTCTCCAGAAAGACAATGTGGCAGTGCAGCTGTGAGTTAAAACAACAGCTTCATTTTTTACTATGGAAGAGGTATTGCTTATTTTAAGCTACTGCTCAGTAACTGATGGTTCACAGAATGACAAAACTGCTTAATAACAGAGAGTTTCTAGGATATCTCCTGAAATATTTAGTGAGGAATGCATGTAGAGTGCAGCTATCTGTTCTGGTGTGGGTAGTCAGAGCTGATAATTTATTTATTTAGAGAGAAGAGTGGGAAAAGCAATTTGGATCTGTAAGAGAGAATGAGAATTAAGCTTGAAAATTCTTGAATCACTTTGGAAAATAAGGCTTAAGTATCTGTGTCACATAAGGCAAAGCCAGACACACTTGTGCAGCCCTGGTATTTCTACAGCTGATGTCAACTGCCTGCCTGAACACTCCCAGTGTCTTCCAGGGCAAAGCCAGGCACTTTATTTTAAACTTTTTTCTTAACTGGCTCAACTTAATCCAGTCTGACGATCTGTTATGGTGGCATAGCTAATAGGGATTGTAACAAACAGCAGGGGGTTGTAACATCTTAAACAAATGCATCTGTTCCCAAACTGTACTTGCATGTGATATTATTATGTTGAAAAATTGATCTTGCCGTCTTGCTTCGTGCAGGTTATGAGTTTTAGGGTTGATATTTTGTGCTTAATGCAGCTCTTTGGATTCTTCTTTTCCCACAAAAATACAGAAGAAGAATTCGGGACATACTATTTTTACAAGTTTAAGTGATCATGGGCTCTTTGGATTCTTCTTTTCCCACAAAAATACAGAAGAAGAATTCAGGAGATACTATTTTTACAAGTTTAAGAAAGCTACCCCTCCTGAAATTCGAAGCATTAAGTAGAACATGGCAAGTCACTATTATTTAAAAAATTCCAGAGGGAAATACCTCTGGAAGCATCAAAAACTCAAGCTTGTTTTCACTACAGGTAACAGAAATTTTGCCATTAACTTAACTGAGAAAAGGAAGTAGATTCTAGTAAGGCAAAAGGGATATCTTTTGGCCAGATGTTCCAACTGCTGTGAAATAACTTGCCTATGTCTAATGGAGAGCAGAACTGGCTGGGGAAATACCTCTGAAAGATCAGAGATGTTATATCAGATTTATTGGCTCTCCAAAAATGAAACAATTCTTGGGAGCCACTGAATTTTCACCAATGCCATTGATGTTCAGATTTTTCCTACCAACTCACTCACTGCATGGCTCCTCTCCCAGACATCTTCTGTGGAGAATAAATCCAAGCTGGGCACCCTTGAGCTCCCAGGAATTGAATTTCTTCAATTTCAGAGAGCTGGGTGTTCTTGAAATTAGCTATAAATATCTCCAGTGTAGCTTCCTGTGTACAAAAGCACAGGAAAATGGCATCTTGTACTGTAAGGAGAGCTGAAGGAGTCTGAGGAGCAGGCTAAGCAGTCTAAGGAACTTGACCAGTGACTTCACAAAAAGTTACTTGTATGACACATTAATGCCAGGCTAGGATGCCTAAGCTTGGGGATGAATGGAATAAACAACACTGTGACACTGCACAGATCCTCAAGCTGCAATATTCTTGTCTGTCGCAGACATCTCTTATGAAAAATCCTTTCCTTAGGATTTTTCCTCCTGAGAAGCTGAGAGGCCTCGGGAACAAAATGTAAACAATGGTTATCTGCTGGTGTGGAATGCAATAGGTGCATCTGTGATTGGCCCATGTTGGATGTTTGTAATTAATGGCCAATCACAGTCAGCTGGCTTGGACAGAGAGCCGAGCCACAAACCTTTGTCATCATTCTTTGCTATTCTATTCTTAGCCAGCCTTCTGATGAAATCCTTTCTTCTATTCTTTTAGTACAGTTTTAATGTAATATATATAATAAAATAACAAATCAAGCCTTCTGAAACATGGAGTCACATCCTCATCTCTTCCCTCATCCTCAGACCCCTGTGCACACAGTTACACTTGTCAGGCTCCTCTCACCAACCCCAACCCCTCCTTGTGGGCTGAGCACACAGTGCTGAGCTCCAGCTGCAGCCACCACCAGCAATGTCCTGCTGCAGGAGCAGCATGAACAGGAATGGTTCCTTACCAGCACCCTCTGAACACCTATGGGGCTGCACAAACCCTTCTCCTGGCTTGGAAGGAATTAATTGTCTTGAATCATTCTGCATTAACAAGGTTGATTTACTCAACACAAGCCAATTACTGGGCACAGTAACAGCAGCTCTGCAGTCAGCCCAGTGCCTCCTTTTCTGCTCTTGTTTCAGTGATTCTCATCTCCTCACGTACACAACTACTACAATAAGATGAAAATTGGAAAGCAAAAACCTGGGTTATGAAGGGACAACACGCAGAAGCATCTTGGTGCAGTTTTTACTTGCTCATGGAAGCCAAAGCCTTGCAAGGTACCTGCCAAAACTTGAGCACTGTGAAGGTGGGGCTGGAAAAAGTTCAACAGAGCTGAGCACTAAAACACTTGACATGAAAAAGATGATCTTCCTTACTGTGGCAGCTTTTCTTTTTTTACCTTCTCCTCTATTTTTCTTCTGCCAAAGATGTAGAAACTTGTTTCAGATATGCATTTCTAGTTGTTTTATTATCAAAAAGACACTGAATGCTATGAATTCTTGTTTACTGTCATAAATTTTTAACTCGACATATATGCAATTTTCTTGTTTTGAATGGTGGAACAGAAGAAAAGATATGAAGTGATGAGTGTGCACACAAGGGAAAAAGAATGGACAGACAGGAAGATCCCTCAAGGCCAAAGGACTCTTCCACTGAGAGATATTATCTTTGAAAAGCAGGTCTTACACCAAGATATTTTTATGTCACTTTGGCAGCAAAAAGGGTTCTCAACACAAAGAATTGGACTCCTGAGAACAAATCCTGCAAGAAGAGTGTCAGTAATTGATGAAACAATGTCTGAAGTCTCCTCCAGCTTTGCAGCCAATACAGGGGTTGGATTAAAATGAAATCTCAATGTACTGAGCTGACGGCTTTTCTTCTTCCCTGGTAGCAAAATTCCAGCAAAGGGGCAAAACCAGATGACAGGCACTGAGATATCAGAGGAAAGAAAAGCCTTTGTGTTTTTTCCACGTCCAAGTTGAAATCTCAGCACAGCATTTTGGTTTGCATTTGTTCTTTGGCCACAGAGCTGCAACATTGCTCAGGAACCTGAGAAAGGCCAACCCCATTCCAGCCCCACTGCAGCTGCAGCTCTGGCCAAAGAAATTCTGCAAGGCCTTGCCTACAGAGTATATTCAACACTTTACTTTTAGTAACACAAAGGGATCCCATAAATTCCCCAGAGATTGTCCCTGAATATGGACCCTGCAGAAAAGTGGAGAAAGAACACAAGAGAGGCAAAAGAAGAACCTGCAATACCAGCAAAATGATTACAATTTAGAAGAATATTTCTAGAATTATTTTTTTTAAAAACATCAAGGAAAAACAACAGATGTACACAACAACTTTTAGAGAACTGCATTTTCTCAGTTTTATTATTGCTTATTCCTTCTAAAGAACAACACACATGTTTCTACAAGATCCTTTTTTTCCTCTTCTCTAATCACTAGAAAATCAGAAAAAACTGCTTTCCTTCAATTATGTTTAATTGACCAAGGGAAAAAAAAAATATATATATATATAAATATATAAAAGGAAAGCTGGATTAAAGGATTCTGCCTTGACTTTTGGAAGCTTCATTCACAGCAAATACCCAGCAAGTCCAAAGTGCTTTTCTGCCTCAACTAACCTCAATTAGTTACTGCTCAATTCTGATATAAATATATGATGAGAGAGGAACTTGAAGGTGAAGGTACATTCACCTCAACCTGGACACAGCCACGAATCTGAATGAAATAAAAGCTTCCTTCAGTATGGAGGTTTCAACTTAAACCAACAAAACTGTGAATGCTTCTTTGATCTTTTTCTGTCATGATCTAATTATTAAAACACAGACTCTGATTCCTGTCTTAGTTACACTGACTCATACCAGCAGTAGCACCCCTTGTTTTAAATCAAGACCAGAAGAATGTTCTGTAGTTCTTTTCAGAATCATGGCATTTTTGTGTTTGGAAGGTGAGCTGGATATTTCCCTGTGACCTATAATTGGAACAAAGCACCAATTTTTATGATGTTGCAGCTTTAAAAGAGATTCTAAGACCGTCAAGGGTTTTATCTGTCATTGCATGGAGCTGTGCCTGAGCTGAGCAGTCCTGCATGGAGCAGGAAAAACCACTGAGGGTTGGTGGCCATGAAAACACAGCTCTCACTTGTAATTTGGTAATTTTTTTCCTGTCATAGGGCTCCTATAAGATGAAAGGATTTTGGCATCAGTTTTCTTGGTGATCACACGGATATATATTTTTATTTTTTTTTTTGGAGAAGCTGAAATCTGCAGTGGCTGTACTCTGAATACCAGCACAAAGAAACATATTCCCTGAAAAATCAGCCCCAAAGATCTCCACAGAGGAGCACATAGTTGGATGTTACTTCAGTTTTTGGCTGATCAAAGTACATTTGCTCCCTGTGCATGGTGCCTCTGCCACCTACACTTGGTCAGTCTCTTTTAAACATGGGACTACAACAAATGGCCCAGGATGTGCCAAGCCCCATCCCAGCTGCTGTCTCATTTATGTCAGATGATGAAAATTTTCAGGGCTATGGCTGGGATGGCCATCTCAACTCCATTTGCAGTTCCTTGATCTCAGAACAGTTGACCATCTATCTCAGAACTGTTGTTTCCCTGTACCTTGTTTCCTTCCTTCCTCTTTCTCCTGGAAAAAGTGTCATTTTTGTGTTTGTGGGAAGGTAGAGGCAGTGAGTGACTCCCATAGGCGGTTTGCTTTGATTTTTTATACTTTTTTTATTCTAGAGCAGGGCTTTTGCATTTTAAAACAACCTTTTTTGTTAACTCCTGTAAGACATGAAGGGAGCATTTCAACCACTTCCCCAATCCTCCTCTTCCTAAAATATCTCTGTGCTATTTCTTCTACATAAGAGTTACATCAAAACTTTCCCTGAGCCTCTCCACAGCACTTTACTCAGAAAAGCAGCTATCAGATCAAAAAATACTTCTGTTTATTAGTTCAATCTCCTTCATTAGATTCCCTGAATCATGTGTTTTCCCACACAAACAGTGATAAAAAAAATCTGCTAAAATCCACTGACAGCTGTGGCTGTGATAGACTTTTCCTTAATCCGATTAGCTGCCGCCTCCCTGCTCGCACCAGTTTCTGTGAGCAGTTACCATATTACACTACAATCTGCTGATTTCATCTGCACTGGCATCAGGCAGCATTCAAAGAAAGTCTGGCCTCATAATAACAGGCTTTGAGAGCCAGGAATCTCCTCTCCACACATATGCACAAGCTGCTGTCTCTCCAATTGTAAGAATCCGACTGATCCAGGAATTCAGCTCTGAAGGAACAGGGCATCCCCACAAACAGCCACCTGAAACTGCTGTCACCCAAGCAATTCTCTGCTCAGGCTTGTCTTTTTTTCAGCTCTTTAATTGTGATGCTTAAATTTGCTGAGATGCTGAAAGAAAAACTCATCCTTGCTCAGACTGGTGGCTTGTGGGAAAAAAAAAAGAGAAATGTTTCTTCAGATTGGAAGGGAAAAAGCAGCTTATGTTTGAACACAGTAATCTTGTTCATGTCTGCTTGGCTCCTCACTTGTGAGGGTTTGCATTCACATTTCTTGCTCCCAGCAGTCCAAAGGGATGCACTGAGTGCTCCTTCTCTGCACGAGTGCACCAGAAAGGAAAGGCAGAATTGTTTTCAAAGGAAAGGCAGAATTGTTATCAAACTCCTTCCTCACTCACAGCCAGATTCTGAGGGGAAAAGGCCATAAACAGTTGAGAAGAGGGCTTGAACAGACCTTGACTTAACATAGACCAGGGGACATCTGAAGAGATACAAGTTTAAATAGAATTTATAGAGTTGAGGTGGATCTTGAAAGAAAATTCTTCTGATCATAATGATTTTGCCCTTCCAGCCTTCAGCTAAAAGTCACAGAGGTAGCTTCCCAAAAAAACGCTACTTAATTTCATTTTTCCACCTAGCAATTTTGCAAGCTTTTTTTTTTTTTAATTTTATTTTATTCCTACTGCTTAAAAAAAGAAAAGAAAATGGCAGAGCACCAAGTCACAGAAGAATTTTTGGAAGAGATATGGAAATTATGGCTCATCATACAGTATATAAATGTTACAAGATGCCAGTTTAATGGTTAGGAAATAGGCAGCAGACTCATTCCAGGGAAAAGGCAATGTAGTCATTGTTCCTGAATGGTGTAACAAAGATTTTTCATCCTGCTCATGCCCTTGGTCTCTGAGCAAGTAGTTTTCTTCTGAATCCAAGGAGCATGGCTCTGTCAATGATCCTGACATTACTGCATTTGCCTTTAAACTGAGTTTTTTAACCCCAATCAGCAAAACAACAAAAAGAAAACCAAAAAGAAAACCAAACCTGTTTGGTCTTCAGAACTATCTACTCATAAGAACCTTTGACTTTGCCAGTTTGAGCTTTTGAATTTTTCCCAAAATTATCACAGAGAAAGCTTCACTGAGAATGTTCCACATCGGCCAATTCCAATGCAAGAAACAGTGAGATGCATTTATTGCATGCAGTGATTTCTGCATTTATTGATTCTGGGCAATGCCTTGGCCCTGAGCAGCTGAGCCCTCAACCCAACCTGCCCAGGAGTTCAGGTGTGGCAGTGCAGTGATGAGACTCTTTAAACTTCACTTGCAGGAGAAGAATAAGCACTAGAGCAAGAAGGTACAACTGTACTCAGAGGATCATTTAACATTAACAGTTCCTTCTTTGCCATTTCCCACTTCTTCCAAAGCAGTCCATAGCTCTAAAGAGATTACAACCTCAAAATTCAAGTCTAAGTATTACATGCTATCAAGCAGGATGGTTTAACACTGTCAGCATTTTCCTTGTCCTAGTTTTTAGCAGATTGAGAATTTCAGCACCTTTGATAGTTACTATTTGAGCTCTGCTAGAAAGGCAAACTCCAGCAAAAATGGCCCTACCAAAGTGTTTTCCAGCTTGGTCCTAGCTGGCAGCTTAAGAGCCTTAAAATAAATATATAATGAAGCTGAAATATTTTATTATTATATATAACTATAATAATGTATATAATAGACATTATTATAAGGATATTATAGTAAATAATTATTATAATAATGCCTTATTTTCAGTAGGGAAATGCACATAATGTACCACTATAACTCACCAAAAATGTTTAGACTAATAACTGGATTTAGACTTGACACTGAGCTTCAAGTATAGAAGAAGAAATTGAAAATTTCAGTTACATGATCTGTTGTTTTTAGAAAAGAAACTCTCTTATGAGCTTGTTTTTTCCCCAGGATCTAAATAGAGTCATTGAAACAACACCAAACAAGTACTGGAGTTATTGTGAGGGCAAAAAGTAGAAAATTGGATACTTATTCCCCATGGGAACATGGGAAACAAATGAGAAACTCAGAAATAAAAAGATATGATTACAAAAACTAAGCACTAAAATGAAATGCTCTGACAATGGAAGGTTTCAAAATCATTTGTTACTTTTTTTAATTCCATAAAACAAATTTGTATTTGAGAAATGAGATTCTCTGAATAATCCAAACAAGTCTTTCACTGTAGCAATGATTATTATCCTATTTAAATAAAAGACCTATGTTTCTGTAGTAATTATCATACCATATCCCTAATTAATTATTACTCAAAATATCTGTTAAAATTCTTGCCAACCATTTAGAAACAGGCACAAATTATTCCCTTTGATCAGACTTGCATTGCTAAAGGCACATTAAAAATACAGAGACAGTCTGGAAAAGCCTTACAAAATTGTCCATAAAGCCAGAATCATGTTAACTACTGCATGAGCCCTTACTCTGCATATTCACAATTTGATTGCACATGAAGACAATTACTGGTTTTGGACAAGAGGTCAACCCACACCCTCAACATTAACTTGTGTACAGTTCAAAAGAAAATAATTGCTCTCTAATTTGAATACATTATGAAAGAAATTAAGGAGAAAAAACCGCCACAAGATTTGTGAGCTTCAAAATCGTGCTACAGTTAAATAGGCAATAACAACTGCCCAGATTCTGCAAGGCTGAATTCGACCTCTGGATGTTTACCACACTGCCAAGTAGTTAATGAAGAGAAAATCCTGGCCAGAGAATGTGATGCTCTGCTCCTGGTCCTTTGGAAAACTCTGTGGATCTTTAATTCCCATGAACAGAATCTCATTTTTTAAATGATTCCTGTGAAAGACCCATGACAGCGAAGATAGCTGCTTTTCACAATTCAAATTTGTGATGCTCCTGGACTTGGTCTTCTAATCTCTAATGTTTCTTTCACTAAACCTCCTCTGGAGTTGCAATTTCTATATCAGGATCCTCATTTCTAAAAGAAATACAGGAATACTTGCTGTGCATGTTTCCACAAAAGCTTTGAAACCAGTTTCAGAAGGTACTGAATCCACAGATGAAATGGGTAATGTATGAGAACTCAGTGCCATCATCCTGTCAACAGCTTAACACCCTTTTTGCAAAATTATTTTGCCAATTTCCATGCAGATGGTCCCAGGTCATTAAAGAATTTCTGATAGTCTCTTAACTGAGAATAAGCAGCCTAAATTGAAACATGAAGCATGCTAGACATGTATTGATATCAAAGAGCAGTTGCATCTAGCAGGGTCAAACTCATTTCAGCTTGGAGCTTACAGAAAACGTGGAGGCACTGGAGATATTTTCCTGCCCATGTCAGATTGCAGGAGCCATTGGGCACTGTCAAACCAGCCTGTGTTGGCACTGGTGCCAGTTTGGGTCTGGGAGGCATCCTGCACAATGTGGAATTTCAGGAGCCAGCCGGCCACTCCAGGGCACAAGTCCCTGAACACAAACACCCTCTCTTTTTCCTTCAAAGAAAGCACACCAGTCCAGGTTCCTGATGGCAGATTGCAGGAGCCATTGGGCACTATCAAACCAGCCTGTGTTGGCACTGGTGCCAGTTTGGGTCTGGGAGGCATCCTGTGCAATGCAGAATTTCAGGAGCCCGCCAGCCCCTCCAGACCACAGGCCCCTGAACACAATGCCAATCTTTTGAATCCAGGTATTGAAAATCAAGGAAAATATGCTTTATATCTTATGCCATCCTGTTTAAAAAAAAAAAAAATTACCCTTCATTTATTCAAAAATACTTCAGGTAATCAAAAATACTGTTGTAGTCTCACACCGGTTAGATCAAACTTAAAACAACCAAAATTGTCAAGAATGCTGATCTACATTTATGCCCCTCATTCTCTTGTTACATATTCAATTCAAAAATCCCCCACCTATCATAATATAACAAAAATCCAGTGAGATGCAATCCAAGGAACAAAGTAGTTTCCTAAATCGTATTAGGCCAACTTTTGAACTAAGTAGAAAGAACTGTTTCTTGTATCTAGTTCAACAAAACAAAACCAGAACACCTCCAAGGCTCTCTGGAGGTCCTGCTTAATTATGCAGATATTTTAGGCTCTGTACTTGAACTGCACAAGAGAGCTGCAATGGATATATCTGTATTTTAAACCTTGATAGAAGATGTTACCACAAAAGAATATTTTAATCAGCTGCTAAGAAAGTGCTTGAGATCCTGAACTGCAAAAATAACCAAGTACAAATTTTAGAAGGAATATTTTCCTGTAGCAACTGTTGCAGTGCAGTAATGAACCCATGACGTTTGTTTCAATATAGTTGCCCATCTGAATTATTCTAGAAGCAGATAGGACTGCCCTACAAAACCCAAACAAAAACCATCAACAAAAACCACACCCTAAGCCCAACACAGATTGAGGGGCTTCTCCCTCCACCCCCCAATATATAACATGTGATGCTAATGGGAGTTTTGTGCACTTCTAGAAAAGCATAAAATGTAATTCCCATATGCTGCAGTTGCCAAAGGGAATTTGTTGCATTCGCTGATGTTAAATTAGGCCATTGTGTATACACTTCAGAAACAGAGGCAGGCCATAAAAACTCCTACAGGTTATTACTTGAGCATTCATTCCTCAGTTCATCTCTTTGCTGATATTAAAGTCTGAACGTTGTTCATCAGAGAGTGACTGATAATAAAGAAGTGATTGACAAACTTATTACTTGGCTTTAAAAATAAGTTCTCCCAATTCAAAAGATTCTTCTCAAGTCTAGGGAGACGTGGCTTGTTCTTTGTAGCAGAAGGCTGTAATTGGGAAAAAAATATACATGGGGGAAAATAGGCTTGGTTTGTATTTAAACTCTGCAAATAACTGGATAGGTGGTTCTTAGTTGAAAGTATCTAGCTTAGAGAGAGGAGTAGGAGTTCGGGATGGGAGTTCTGTTCCTTCAGCATCAGTCTGAGCAGGTGGGGTCACTCCATGGCATGCTGTCAAGGAGCTGCTGCTCCAGTGGAGTCAAATGTGTGCAGCAGCACAATGGGATGCTCCTTACTGTCACCTGGGGACCCATAACCCCTGTGCACTTCTATTTAAACCCACCATGGCAAAAGCAATGATCCCCCTCTTCCCTGTCAGTCCTCTTGCTCATCCCCAGTCCCTTTTTGCTGCCAGTGGCCAGGGAGCTGGATGAGCTCCCTGCTGCTGAGTGAGCACTGGGGAGGGCAGGAAGGGCTGGACATGAGGGTGTGCTGGGACCAGCCTTAGGCAGCAGAGCTCAGCTCCAGGCCTGACTAAAGTGACTCCATCTGTGCCTTGGGGGCACTTCCCAGATTGTGTATGCAGCCTTAAGGCTTCTCCTGGTCATGTTTTCCTGCCTTTGGGTGAGGACAGGACCCTGCCAGCAGATAACAATTCCCGAGTTGTACTACACTTATCACCTTTTTAGCTCTCTGAGCATCTATTGCATGGTTAGAGAAGCAACAGTGCTGTCACAAGGAAGCAAGAGGCAACTGCCTGAGCTGCAAGGCCAGCCATGCCTGCCTTGGAGCAGCCCCAGAGCTCTGACTGCAGAGGTGCAAATAATCCTTCAGTGCCAAGGGCCTGATTGAAGGCTGCTTTTGATTCATTGGGCTTCAAATTAAGGTCAGACCTGCTCATTTTTTACTTTCAGTGAACTTTTAGCCTCAGGTACCAAGCAGCAAACACTCCAGATGTTTTGCACATAGACTTCACTTAGCAGCTCCTTCTCTCAAGCACACTGCTGCAACAAGGTCACTGAGATTCAGGCAGAGGATGGAGAATTCTGGCTGGCAAAATCCACAGCCAGAAAGTGCAGCATGTGCATAGGTGTTTGCAAAAGCACAGGCAGTCTTCGCGTCTCCTGACCTTGAGATATTTTCCTAGAATATGCCTCTAAAATTGTAGGCACTTAAAAGCAAAACCAGCTGAAAACAAAACCATATTATTAGAAGCTGTGTGATGGGATAATGCCAGCTCATTTCATGAGCTAAGTTCTATGCTTTCATTCAAAATAACCAAGTAAACAATCTTTCTCAAGTCTCTCCCCCACTTCCCATTTTCTTTTAATTCTGGGCCAAGCCCAAATCCCCTGTCAGCCGCGTGCAGCTAACCTTCAATTTCTGTCAGCATGGTTCACCATCAGCCTGAAATCCTCAATCATGAACCTATACACCGTTACCTGAAGCAGCTGCTTTTTTTCTAGTTGACCTTTTAAACTATCAAAGCTCAATTTTTAGTTAGGGTCATCTTTCCCCTTCCCTGATCCCTTTTTCTCCCTCACTCAATTACTCACACATGAGCTTAAAAGCATATTAAATGGATTTATTTGGCTCATCCTTTTTGACTCACTGGCCTTTAAATAAGCAGTAAATGTTTTGTTTTTAAAATAAACCATTGCCTTTCTGCATCTATTTGTCTACTTACACAGCTGCATTTTCTTTTCAGTTTGGATTATAATTTACAACTTGGAACTTGGTTGCAGAGCAAGATCTGAAACCATCCTTCTGTTTGCTCAGGATTCTGAAGGAATGCCAATGTTGCCAATGGCTTTTCAATAGTGTCCTGCCACATCCATACACAAAACCATAAAGTACCTTATATTACCTCAGACCTCACCAATAGAGAAGCTATTTCTAGGAAAGTCTATAACAATGCCTTGCTGTCTAGGACTCCAAAATCACAGCTCCATCTCAGCAGCATACTTCAGATTTTATTCATCTGAAGAAGAGCCAGGCCAATTCAATGGCACAATGCAGCTTTTTGTCACTGCAAGGTGTGGTGCAAACAAGGTTTCTGAAAAACAGTGAATTAGCCCTGGAAGAGAGTTTAGTTTTGGCTTGGAAATCAGCACAGATGAGTATCTTCCTTTAATATAGGTTAAATAAAAATTTACATATTTTGAAAGAAGTAGAACCTTTGTCCTGTCTTATTCAGAAGGGAAAAACAGTAGGCAGCATTTTACTTGAACCTCTGCCCAACCTCTGACTTGTCTTTAGGTGACTTTTATTACTCACACTAATAAAAAGACCATTACCTTGAAGTTCAGGTACACAATTGAGATATTCCCAGATAGTTCAATGACATTCAAAATAAGTGGAAAAATATGCATATTGATTTTCCGTTTTGACAGCATTAAGATTTATTTACTCTTGATGTTTCAGTGACCTCTAGTTTGTCTTGGTCAATACATACCTCAAGGGTTGATAAACCTTAATATTCACCTCCATGAGAGTCAATATCCACTTTATAATATAAAAGCCATCCCACGGGACAAACATTAATATTGTCGAATAGATTCAGTCCCTCACCTCTTTCTTCTCTTAATGTGAAAAATGACCGAGCTTGGATCGTTGGCAAAATTGAGGGGAAGGAAAAAAAATGGCAATGAATTCTGACAAACTAAAGAATGTGCAAAATGTATCATTGACCTTTATCTAAAAGGACTCTGGATGAAATAATCATCCAGATCTGGGCATTAGAGAAGTGTCAGGATGGTTTTTACAGGATAACTTCAAACTTGTTCTTGTAGAAATTTACCTACTACTAAAAGTCAAGCTACAACTTGCCCATTTCTGACTGACTCTCTTCTGGAGATGCTCTCCCCAAAAGGCACCAACAGATGGAGCGGGATGTTGAGGTCCTTCCCAGAATACAACAACAGCTGGATGGGATGTTGTTTTCCTAGCACCAGTGTTAACTTCTGGCTGATCATGCAGCTCCCAAAAATTCATTCTGGCTATCATGAATTATAATTACCAGTGCATACTTGGGAGTTTCCTACAGAGACAACCACAGTCCAGAACAAAATATAGAAATATTGCAATTGCATCTCTCTTTTAACCCTTCAGGTTGGCTGCTTTACCACTGGGGGTATCTTAGGCCCTACAGGCTGTGCTCATTCTTGTCAAGGAACTTAACCAAGGGACAGAATAAGTTTCCACATGCTACAGAAGAAGAGTGTGAAGCCAGTTTGGACTGACTGCTATTGCCATTAAAATATCAGTTTTTTTTCCAAGCCTACTATAGTAAACATCTGGGAATTCTTGTATTCAGGTAGCAGATACTGTGAGATGAATTTTTTTTTGTTTAGTGTTTTTACAGCACTGCTGTCTACCTCTGTGAGTGATGAACTGGCACTAGGCCAGGCTGACACACATCTGTGTGTGCATCTTTTAAGTTGAAGAGAGTTATCAATGCAACTTTATGATGATTAATTCCAACTTTTGAATTTTCTGGTGGGGAAAAAAAAATCCCCTGCAACAGCTGCAGCAGCCCAGAAAGGATCTACTGTAGGAATGTGAGCAAGGGAGAAATGTGTCCTGGTGTCCAACAGACTTGCAGATGCCAGAAGAACTCTGAAGATTTTAAGAGATGATTTATAATTTATATTAGGATGGTTGTAACTTATACTAGAAACTGGACCAGTGCCCAGGGCTGGGTTAAGTGTCATGAAAAGCTTGGTATGTCCTCCCACACATTTCACTGTATGCTCATAAACTGCTACATTCATGTTGAAAAATGTATGATGTTTAATAAAACACATGGTGTAGAACCATTTCCAGTTCTGCTCCACCACTAAAAATCTTAGGCAGTACATTTTTTATCAAATATTCTTGCAAATTATTTGGGGTATTTCCAGATCTATTTTTACTATACATGTTAAATCAGATAATTTATTTCCCAGACAAATTAAAGATTTAATGAAGTTTTCAGGAGGTCTATTTTAGTTGCAATCTTACTCTTAACTTCCATTAATAATACAGTGCATGAAAGTCTTCAGTTCATTTTTATGCTGATTATGGCATTTTGTATTCAATGGGTACCTCTTGGTCAGCAATAATGAAGATGTAACAATAGAAGTGAAATAAAATTCAGTGAGTATTTTCAGGTATGCATTCTTCACTTGTAATTAAAGCTCCACTAATCTCTTTTAGAAGGAGTATTACCTGCAATATTGCTAGCACCTCGCCTAAGTAGGAGAGCTGTAAATCAGATAGTGAAGCAAATCTCATTTTAAAACTACTTGATTCTATGTAAAGCTATTCACTAAACTTAAATACTTACATTGATTGTTCAGAGCAAGAAGGGAAAGAATCAGATCTGAACTGCACTTTAACAATAAATCCCACTGGACACAGCTGAAGCAAAATCTGGCTTGTGAAAATTGCCAAGCCCGTGCACAACATTTTATATTGCCAAAAGCTGGGGTTCTGCTCTGCTGCTATGGTCCCTGACTGAAAGCTCTTCCAAAACCATCCTTGTGATTAGGAAACCTCTGTTAATCTCCAATCTAAAATTACTGATAGCCAGTTCAGATTAATTGATTTTTGTTATCAGCATTATTTGGTGCAAATCCTCCTTTCCTGGAACAGACCCTGAACTGTTCTGCAGGGTTATTTTCCTCATTGCCTTAATTCCTTTACTCTGCATCACATCAGATTTTCTAGTGTCAGAAAGAGAGGCCATTCATCCCTTCTTTCCTGTAACAGCACCCTGGGCACCTCCTCCAGTTCCTTTTACTTGAGGCCACAGCTGCTGAGTCACAGGGAGAATTCCTGCTGGATTCTCCTCCTGGAAATCAGTTTTTATCACCAGGCTTCCACAAGGGAGGGTTAATTTCTGTCCCTGTGCCAGTGATCAGACACAGACACAGCAGCATCTGAACTTTAACAGGAATTCTCATCTATCTGCTCCTCTCCTCTCAAAGCACATCTTAGAATTGTCTGTATATGTTCGCTATCCAGTGTTAAAGGTGCTGCTACTTTTCACTTGAAAACCATGAGTGTTTTTTGTTGTTTCAATGGTTTGCCATTGGGTTGGGTTTCTTACGTGAATAAACTTACAGAAATGAAAGAATCTTCTCCAAAATTCAAAAATAATTACTGCTTTTCCCTGGGGAAACCAGCACATTTGCTTCAAATACAGATTTTGATTTTGTGTTACTTTGGAAATGACCAGGCTATACCATAACAAAGCTTAGAATTTTCTGTGAAGCCAGGCTTGTCCCTTAAACATCCAATTCCTCAAGAAGAGGTGATATCTGGTGATTTGGCTCCTTTTTGAGACACAGAAAACTGAAGTTCAGGGGTTTACACTAAAAGAGAGTGAGAACATTTTTAAAATATGTCATTTTTCACAGGATAAGATGTCATTTCCTGCCCAGATCCACGTCCATAATCTCTTTTTGGCACAAGAGTACAGGAGAGTGAAGAAACAGTTGTAGTTATTTTTTGTGATGTGTATTTCTGAACACAAGCTGTGACATTAATCTAATATATGTCTCTCTGCATTAACCAATCAACAAATTCTTGAAATATTGCATTCCCAAAACTGAGTGCTGGAGGTTAGAACATACCTAAAATGTCTGCTGATAATTTGTTTCTGCTCTTCTCGCTTGGGTAGGTAAAGTCTAAATATTGACACTATTTGGTACATAAATTGTATTGTACTTGGAATCATTCTGAAGGTCTGCAGCCCAGATTTGTTCTAAAAAGTCATGATATTCAAAAAAGTTTAGAGTCAAACATTAAAACAAACACCAGTATACATACAGATACAGTATAGATTTTGGTTGTTGAATGCTCGTACTAGTGGCCAAAATATAAGAAAAATCACAAATTGAGAATTATTTTTTTGCCCAGATCACTTTAACAAAGAGCCTGGACGAGTTTAGAAACTCAGTAGTCCACAAATCTGCTGCCTGTGTAACTGGTTCCCCTACAGATCTGCTGCAGTCTGCTTGTTCTCTTCTCTCAGAGAAATCTTTAAGGATCCAATAAACCCAAACACCACTGAGAACAGCCTCCAACCTCATTCTGAACTCAGAGCTGTTCCAAGGAGAAGTAGCTTAACAGGAGAAGACAAAAGCTGCACAAAACCTTTGCACTTCCATGCAACATCTCTGTCAGAATGTAAAAATCAGGAAATGGGACCAAAACCCCTCCACTAAACACAGCAGACATTCTCACTCACAGTTGGTCAATACATACCTCAAGGGTTGATAAAAAATATTACAGCTATTAAGAGAACAAATATTTTCACATTTGTTAATCACATCCAGCAAGACTTGCAGCAGGGTTTTGCAGTGCAATAAATATTCACTCGATAATTAACAAGATAGATATTAATCCAGAACTTCTAGACAATTCCCACGTGGCTTTCCATGGTATCTCATTAGAAAGAAAGGTTTGCATCAGTTTCCATCCCAGATGCTCAGTGTCCAGTGCTTTAGAGCACAGGCACTACAGAAGGACAGAATTTCAGTTTCCCATCACACTGGTGTGGAGCGTGGCTCTTCCAGCAGCTAAATGCCATGGAGGGATGAGGATGGCAATAATTAACTTTTCATCCAAACTTCCAGACTTGTACAGTCCCTTCGTGGCTAAAGACTCCAGGCAGGTTTTGGAGGGTGCATTCCTCCCCAGCAGAGAGTTGGGGGAGTCCTTTTTATAGCAAATCCCCAACCCCCAGGGAAGGAAATGCAGTAATCTGTAGGGCACAGTGCTATGGGAAACAGCCTACAGCACAACCCACAAACAGGACAAGAACTGGAGTTTTCATTTTAAGGAAACAGCCAGAAATCTGCATTTATACCATGGAACCAAATGTACAAAGGTGGCTAAAAGACACTAAACCATTTTTGATTAGTTTCCTGGAGGTGTGATACAGACCAGATTAAAATACCTACAATTTTCTATACAGGACTTTCTAAGATATCTGACATTAAAAAAAAAAAAAAACAACAAAAAACCCCACAAACAAACACAAAAGCTCCCAGACATCCTCTGGAACAAACTTGGAAGAAAAATATTTAGACTCATACTCAGTATAGCAGGCTGAGTTCATGCTGGCACCATCTCTGCTGCTGAATTATAAACCTCTCAGAAACCAAGGCTATAATTACAGCTGGGTGACACTTGAACTTTCCATGGCCAAACATTTCACAGGACATAATTTCTGCATGAGATTTCACAGCACATTGTAAAGCCTTGAACTTCTTCCATCATAGTGGAATTTTGTGATCCTTTTTTTGCCAAGACATAAATGAATAATTATTGGTAAGTAATGAAAAAAATTAATTACTTTCCTTTTTAAGAGCAGAATCAGTAAGAAAGCTGAGGCAAAGGCTGGAGAAGAGTGGCCAGCAGTGTTATCTGCAATGTTTTGTTACAGTGAGTGATAGCTCCTGGTTTAGAGGAGAGGGCATTTCATATCTTCTTTTTTTTCAATTACATCTTTTCCTTAGTGGTGACTGAACCTCAAACCCAGCTGGAGATGGTGCAGGTGAGCACTTACAAGCGTGGATGGTTATCTGGAGCTTATCTGAACAACTTTTATCAGCAATATTGCAATGGGAATTTCAGAAGAACAGCTTTCCTGGTTCTTCCTTTTCCTGATTAGGTACTGCAGGAGCTTGTCTGCTGCTGCATGCAAGACCCAGCCTGCTGCCTGGCTGCACTCAGAATGGCAAAAAACCAGTTCATTTCATCTGGTTTCCCAAGTGTCTTAAGGGATGCAAAATTAGCACTGAGGCAACATCACAGTAAATATAGCTATTCCTAATTTCCAGGCAAAAATCAGAAAGATAAAAAGGCTCAAAAAACGATAGTCAGGTTTCTCTAACTCTCCTTTCCCCCCTCCTCCTCTTTCCCTTTTTATGCCATAAAACTAGGAAAAAAGCAAATTCAGATCAGGTATGGGAAACAGCTGCTAAGATTTAGCACAACTGGGTTGAAAAATAGAGGAAAATGAAAGCCTGGTTATTTGGGTCAGTGGAAATTGGACAAAGCAAATTAGTGGAAAACAGAATATAGAGAGAACGATTTTGAACTGGCTGGAGGGTAAATACAATGACTGAGGCAAGCATCCATTTCCAGTGTGTTGAACTCCCCTGCACAGCAAACAGCTTTTACCAGCATCAATGGGGACAACTGGACAATCAGATGCTCAGTTAGTGCTGGTGTCCCTTCCCGTGGCTCTGCCCACCCAAAGCAGCTCCATCCTTCCATGGGTGCTCCAGCTGGCCCAGGTTTCCCAGAGAGAGGGAGGGCTGAGGCTCTGCAGTCCCTCCAGGCACCAGGCTCCTGCCACTGCCACCCCTGGCTCAGGCACAGCAGAGCCCCCAGGGCTGCTCTGACCCATTTCATCCCACTTCTAAAGTCAGCACAAAGTGGATCCCTCCTCTGACAAACAAAAGCAATAAAATTGTTTTCTTAAATACTTTTAAACAGGCTTAGGTCACCTAATATATTTATAAATTAAACACCTTGCAGTACTTCCCTTCCTTTTTTTATTGTGGTTTTTTTCCCTTGTTTTGTTGTGGGTTGGTTTTTTTTTGAGGAAACACATCAATTAACAGATATTGCCAAAGGCAGACTTTTTGCTCAACAGCTGTTCTTTCACTCTAAAAAAGCAGAATACATTGCAGGCAGAAAAACTTTCCCTCACCATAGGCTAGTGTTAGATAACAGAGACCAAAAAGAAGTTCCAAGAGTGATCAGCCTGATACTCATTTTGTAAAAGTTCTTTTCCCTTTACATTGATTTTTCTCCTCTGAAATGTGAAATGTAGTTCAAAATATCCCATGTGGCATGTCAACTTCATTTACCCACTGCATTTCTAATATGTTTTCTCCATACTCTTCTATCCCATCACAGCAATTGCTGTATGCCACAGCATGCTATCATGTTTTATGCAGAATTTCACAGTGAATTCAATGGTGACTAATGCTTAAAAAGAGCTGCCACAACATGGTCCTACCTTTTATTATAAAAGCACCTGCCTGGGGTGTGAGATCTGGCTCTTAAAGAGGAACCATCCCCTAACTTCTATCATTCATTTCCAAGCGTGGGAGGAGACCCACAACAAAATTCAGCTCCAAGTACCCATCAAAGAGTCACATCCAAATCTGAATTCAGATTTAGGGTTTAGAACAATCTTTAAGTTATTCAGAAGCAAAGGGCTGCAGCCATCCCTATGTCCACACCTGCAGAACAGGTACAGATTCCCTGGCAGGCAAAACTCAGTGAGGTTCCCCCCATGAACCAATGTCAGTCCCTCTGACACCTTTCATGGCAAATCCCACTTCAGTGGGAGAGGCTGAGTTACTCCCCTGTGTAGAGCAGGAGCTGACAGTCTGTTGCTCATCAGTTTGCTGCTGATTTTATCTGCATTCCACTAAAATCTGAGCACAATCACAATTAAACCCCTTAGACACGGCCCAGCCAATATCAGACACTGCAAACCATATAGTCCCAGTTTATAAAAATATTACAGCTATTAAGAGAACAAACATTTTCACATTTGTTAATCACATCCAGCAAGACTTGCAGCAGGGTTTTGCAGTGCAATAAATATTCAGGAGCTGGGCACTGGCCATGTTAGCAGCTTTGCAAACACTGCTCTTTGGAAAAGTCCTTTCCAATGGGATGTAGGTGGCAGTGTCTTTTCTTCGTTGACTGTGAGGGAGTACAAACAATTAGCTCAGTTGGGGATGAATCATCCTTAATGCTTCCAAATAGGAATTTGCCAAATTATATACAACACTGATTATGTTTCCCAGTGCAAGAAGATACAGTTTTAATTATATGACAATTTTTCATTCTTATTGCACAAAATTGTTGCTCCAGACAAAGAATGTCAACTGCTATTGTGACATTCCCTAATTCTTGTCTCTTATCTCATATTAGCAAAGACCCCTGAACAAAAGGGAGAGTGACTACTTTGACTTTTTAGTGCAGCAGTATTTAAATAACAGGTAAAATTTAATGCTAGCTGAATTTAAACAGTCTCAGCAGGTTCATAGCAGTAAATCTCTTCTCAGAGTTGTGGGAACACTGAATGTATACCTTTCTACACCAAATTTTAATCTAAGAATCAAATGTGGTTCCTGCCTTATCTTTCTCTCTACCACCCTACTTTGACAAAATAGAAACAAAGATAAAGCTACTTTATTTTGTCTACATCTGTTCGGGATGTGTGTGGGGAGGCAGGAGCAAAACTTATGAGCTACTCATACATTTTTATATCTTTAAGATTTTGGAATCAGCTGCTCTGCGTGGAAAATAACAGCTCTCAAAATAGTTCACTTTGTTGGCAGGTAAATTGCATTATTTGTGTCTGTAAGGTCAGGAAAGGCTGATCTTCTGGACATCAGAGAGGGAAAGTGGTGGCCATTACAAATAACTGCTTGTAGTAAAAAACAAAAGGAGGCACTGTCTGCATTCCAAAATGTGGAAGTAGATTACAGGGTAGAGAGCTGCCACTGGCATCTGAAGATGCAGCAAAAGGAAGCCACAAAGAAATGGAAATTCGGAAAGAATGATATTCAAGGAAGAAGAAATAATGTGGTCAAAGAGAGAGAGGATTGAAAAATCCAGCACTGAACAAGAACATAGGCAAGAGGAAGATGGGACCCAGTTCTAGTTTGGGCTGTGTGCTGTCTGCTGTTGTATACAAACAAAAAGTGAGTCTACTGAAATTTTCCTATTCAGTTGGATAAGAAACAAGGAATTACTACAGCAGACATATTCACCAATTCTTAAACTTTTTAGATGAGCTCAGATTGACCTTCTAGTGTTGAAAGCCACAAGGTACATATTGCTGGCATTCCTATACAGAGGTGGAAGCACATGTAGGTGACATTCATCATGCCTTGTTAACTGCATTTGTAGTCTCTCCATGTGATATCAATGTCTGAACTCCCACAGAGCTGGATGGGAGCAAGATCAGGTCTGCTATCTGTCACATCAGTAATTGCTACATGCATTAAAAATTAACCATCTAATTTGAAGGAGTGGCCTGTGAGCAGAAGCTTTACTGGGTTAAAAGCAACATTTCCAGCAAGAAACATGGTTTATCTACTGCTAAATCCACTGCTTCCCATTACTGTTCAAATGAGATCTCTCTCTCCCATCTGCAATATATAATCTACAAAGTCCCTGCTCCAATGATATTCTTTTGGAAATGAAAGTTTAGACTGATGTTTTGCTTGAGATATTACAAAGCTTTCTATTCCCATCAGTAGAAATTCATGCCCTGTCAACACAAAATTGACTGCTAATGTACTCAAATAATTTAGTTGGGAGAAAAGACAACTAATGCAATTATCCCTGAATGGTTTAGATATTAATGTCTCTGAAGCATACTAAGTGCCCCAAAAGCCAATTGTAGCTTCTTAGAAATAAACCTTTAATCCTCTGCACCCCTCTATAAGAAAGAAAATCCACCTGGGAGCTTAAAAATAGAAAAGAAGCCAAATTTTTATCCACATTACTAGAGAATAGCTTAGTTTACACAGGATGTTATTTTCTCCTTGTTTCTGAAACTCAGCAACACACTCAGAGGTAACAAAATGCACTGACCTTTTCTAACACATTTTACAGTTTCATAATCATTCATGCTATTCATACATGTAGATTACTAGTCTCTAATTAATATTCCCAAACCAAAATCAACATGATCCTAATTTTTTTTTAGGATTTCTAAAGACCTAACATTTTTTATGCCCTTTTTCTGGAACCTCTAAATGTCGGTGTATTAAACACAGAATCTTGGGATCAGAGCAGAAGCTGGAGTGAAAAAGGAGGCAAATTAAGGTTTTTATGTTGCTGATACCCTTAATCATGCATTTCACATATCTGTGTGTCCTATGCACTTGGGCAGCACCAGCAGCTGTGCACAGATATTTGAAACAAAAGCCCCCAGAGAAAGCACCATGCCTCTTAATTTGCAGTAGGCAAAACAAGGTGGAACCAGGCTATGCGCAGGTGGTTTGATTGAATCAGCTGCTAAAACTCACAGCCAGTTCCCAAACTGTCTACTTAACACTGCCTCCAACAAGCCCTGCTGTCCCACAGTGCTGTGCCATCTGTGCCTGCTTAGTGTGCAGCTTTTCCTCCTCCTCTCTCTCATGTTTAGATCGTACCCCAAAGCCTGGATTTCCTGGCCCTCCTCCCAGGGCAGCTCCTTGTTACAGTGGCAGCACACAGGAACAGGAGGAGAAAGGTATGTCAGAGCCTTGTATCCAAAACACAATTTCTGCAATGAATATGTTTCTTCGGGCAATTCCTTACTCTTAGCTGCTCTGCTAGGTTTTTAGGATTGCTGTTTTAAGTTGCAGTATATTAAACTGTCATTTTTAAAAAAATGCTAATGAAAAATGAAACAGCTGAAATTGATGAGCAGTAATAAGAGCTCATCACCGTGGAGATTAAAAAAGTCAGTGTTGGCACTGGGCTGCACAGAGAACACTCCAGCAATTCTCTGTGTGCTTGATTCCCACTGCTGGAGGTGAGGGGAGAGGAACTCCAGGATTTGATCTGCTCTGGAACTGAAGCAGCTGAGGATTTCTTCACCTGCCTCACACAGTCTGCACCACAGAGTTTTTATCACCCCAGAAACACAAGCTCACCTGCCCACTGTCATGCAGGTTGGTACTGCTCTGTTTCCCAAAGACACAGGCATTCCTACAGCCCTTATGCTTCTAACTTTAAGAATTTTGGAGTCCTAGCAGGGAGAACATCTGAGGAGTATGTCCATGCTTCACTGACTCTGGAAAAATCTGCAGCTTCAGGCAGAGCTTACCCCAAGCCACAGTTCAGCCCCAAGGCAGAATTCCACAGGAAAAGATTTCTGTCAGTGTATGGTTTGAGGTTGAGGCCCACTGGAAAACAAGTGGCTCCACAGATCAAGTCTGGCCTCTAAAATTGCCAGAGTATCTCATTTAGGGAAAAGGAGAGGTCTATGGGATCCAAAAGAATGAAGGTTAAAATTCCATCGTATTTTTCAAGTATTATTTTTCTTTGTATGCAATGCTCCTGTGGCTTCTTGAAAAATGCTTTAGTTGACCATAGATAATAAGGAAATTGTATCTCTGAATTAATTTTGTGTTCTTCCTGCACTTACACTTTCCCACTTTCCCACCAGCAATATTTCCCTGATTACTAAACACCCTCTAAGAACTCATTACTCAATAGCAGCAGAAACTTTATCATTTTATGGAATGTACACTGAGGAAGTGCAGACTTCTCAATAAGGCAAAACAAAACATCCAAGCAGATGATGGCTAATCTGTACATGCAGAAAGCCTCTGCAACAACTGTGCAATGATTCACACTCCTGAGTAATGCCACACATTAAATTCAGGCAAGCAGAATTCTGAAATGGTCAAGTGAATGCCTCTGGACAGGTTTCATTAAACAAAAATGAAGTATAAGGAGAAAAACACATGCCTGGAAGACATTTGATTATTCTATAAAACTTGTGAGGTAAATTTTTCCATGAATTAAACTTCAGTGTGTTTTAGGAGTGGTAACTTGAAGCAGATCACTTATTGACCAAACTGTGTTTCCTTAAAACCAGCAGTGGACACTCATTACAATCAATGGAAGCAGACTGGGATTAACCCTGAAGATTCCTGGAGTTCTTTGTAGGCAGATTATTACATGGCTGAATAAAATAATGAGTTTTGATGGTAATATAAACAAAAAAAAAAAATTTCTTGCCAAGACAGCTGACATAATCTTGAAAAATAAGAGTTTAGGCCTTCAGTTCATGTGAGGGGCAGAGCAAGCAATCTCTTATATCCCTACCTGCCAAAACAGGGATAATAATGTTCACATCCCCCTGTTGTCTGTCTCTCTTGTCTATTTAGACTGTAAAGTTCCAAGAAAAGACCTATTTCTTTTGAATGGTAGAATGAAAATGATAAATATTATACTATTAGAATAAATATATTTTAAATGCTTTAAGTTGAAGATGCATTTAGAAAGTTCAGCTGTACTAAATCAAGCTTAGGTTTCTGAAATTGTTCAGGACATCTTCTGAGAGCAGCTTTACCTCAGAATTAAGTAATTTCTACTTTTGGTTTTGGTCTGCCAAGTTTATAATCTCTACCTATAGGATCCCTAGGATCCCATGTGTTATTTACAGCCTCAGGAGAAAATCAAGTAGCATTAAAAAGAACAATTTTCAAAAACTCAATTCCCACACTGTCAAATCTCATAACCTACCCAAGCCCCCATCAAATACTTTCTCTCTATATTTTTCTCAGTATTTTTTTTTGGAGCTAAAATTTATTGATAGCTCAATGACTTTGACTTGGGCAAACTTAAATAAAGGTGGTAGGATGATAAAAGAGAGTGTCATATCCTAACCCCAAAAAGGGAATCAAATTGAACTTTTAATCACACAGTAATTAAAAGCAAAACAAGTGCTCTAGCTGAGTTGGGGCCAGACACTAATGCTAAAGGGATGAAACAAAATGTTAAGATTGTGTGAAATAAAGCAGATCAAGCCACAGATCTGAAATTTACTTTTAGTGTAAGTGTAAAGGAAAGCAGAGAAAAACAAACCATGTAGAGCCAAAAAACTCAACTGTACCTCACAGCAAGATATCCTGACTTGGCAGGATATCAAAAATACAAGTAATATTCATTCTGTGCACTGCCTTAACATAATCCATGTTATGGTTAACTTTATCTTGCTAAGGCTGCTACTAAGAGAATGCATTAAAGCCTGATGGCATTTCCATGTAACTCCATGCACGCTTGGCTTGAACAACGTGGTGGTTTAAGTTATTCTTCTTTAATGCTATTTGTGGTGTTTTGGGGCAAAAGAAAATTCTTCTCAACTCCTCAGCTAACCCCAAAAAGATGGGGGTTCTGTCTGAGACTTTTGCTGCATTAAGGACAGCAGATATCCCTGCTCGAGGAGGTCACTGTCTGATTCATTCCTGAGTTCCATTACAAATCAGTTATATGAAGAATGAGGTATTGAAAGCAGATTTTAAATCTAATTGAGCATAAAAGGTTTGCCAATTTCCAAGACTGAGCTGAATTATATGAAATTCAACACCCACTAAATATTATTTCTCTCAACAGGCTGCAGGAAAGAGTTTTAATGATTTTACTTCTTAGACTGAGCCAGCAGATACCCAGAAAAGATCAGTATAATTGCTACTCCTAATTTAACATATTTTAAATTATTTCAAGTATTAAATGTCTTTCACATTGACAACCAGAGGATACAGGGTAGAGGAAAGTTAAAAAACAAGATCCCCTTTGTGAACAGAGGTCCTGATTCTTTGCTACTTTGCTCCTGGTTCTGGGATACTAAAGGGGGAAAAGCTCTGGTCAGCCTCACTGAGGCCAGAAACTAAATATTGGTCACCTAAAGACAAGAATCCAGGGATCCTCAGATTCACCTCTGCTACCTAATGGTTGGCAGAAGGGAAGCTGGTAAGAATTGTGCAAGTTTCCATCCAGGGCTATTAAGGCTTTAGAAATTCCCCGTTCCTGGGAGCCAGCTCTGTGGTTCACTGGGGGCTGCCTGAGGCAGCACAGGATGCATGAAGCCCTTGTCCATAATCTTTTCTGGGAGCCTGGAGCCAAACAGGCTGAATTCCCTTGGAATACGACTTAAGTCCACCAGGTAATGGTGCTGCTTGGATGAGGGCAGGTATTAATTAACTGGAAAGTCTAATATTCAAGATGTCCTGATTTTTGAGTCACTTCTGCTTGTAACTTAATGCATCAGCTTGATAACATTAATACTTAATAAGCAATATGCTTATCATCCTGGGCAGAGTGGAAACGGGCAGTATTCTGAATTTCTGCTGCCTATTGTACATGGGAAATATATGAGAACTCATCTTTTTGCTTATGGCTCTGGAATTGTATACTCTGCTCGGCACTCGGTATTTCACTTAGCAAAGGACAGCACTTTATAACTATTAAATGCACTGCCTTAGGGATGTGGTAACCCATTGACTTGACAAGTCTTTTAAAAAATGCTATAGTCAAACAGCAAGGCAGGATACATAGGATTTATCTGATAAGCTGAAAAGTCCCTAATGACCCCAAACACTTCAGGCAACACTAAGTAAAAAAGTCATTTTGATGAACCTGCAAATCACATATAAATCAGGAGAGAATTTTTGTGTCCAAATATTTTTAAAGGCTTATATTTCCACTGTGTCTTCTTTTTCTCCCTCTACTATTCCCTTGACATGAAAATATAAGAAATCATTGTGTTAACTGATCTGAATTAAACATTTCTTCCACTTTGGCTCCCTACCTTCTTTTTTTTTTTTTTATGGCTTCAATGGGAAAATGGCAGCCTTCACTCATTTTCCATTTTGATGCCTTTTAACAGGACATGTTTTTCTGGGTTAATTTAAATTTGCAAAGGGGTAGACAAAAATGATGCTTCCCCACATGACCATGTGGATGCTGTGCTAGTCCTGAGGATAATTTTAGCTATATGGTACATGCAGAAGTGACAGAAATAAGCGACACGCTCTGTTCAGGGTGCCAGTGCCTGCCAGTCTGCTATTCCAACAATATTCTGTAATTAATGTTGAGTGAGCAATAAAGAAAGACCCAAGAGAAAGGCAAATCTGCTTGTTTTCTTTTCATTATGGATGACTATGCAAGAGGAAACCAGGAATATTCTGACAGTGCAGCTAAGATCTGGAAACTGTACATCTGTTTTGATCATTTGGATCCCAGCATTCATAAAGATGAGCAGTTTATTATGCTCAGTGCCATTTGTCAATACATCCTTCCCTGTTTGTCCCTGCTGAGATTATGGCTGCCACAAACTTAACAGCTGGCACTAGCACTGACAGCCCAGGGCCAATTTATGGAACTCAGCTGGTAAAATACTGACCACTTGTGACACAAAAGAATGTCCCTGTCCCAGCCATCCAGCTCCCTGCCCTTCTGGTGCCTGCTCTGCTCCTTTTGGCCAGGCTGCTGCAGGGAATGGCTCCTGCCAGCACTCCCAGCTCCAAAAAACCAGCAACACTCCCAGCCCTCCCACCAGCCTGCAGGCTCCTTGCCACTCTCTCCCCCCAGTTTTCCTTCTGGCAGATGGGCTCAGCTGAGTTCTGTGCCCTGGCTGCACCATCCTGACACCCAAATGCCCACTTGGAATGCAGTCAGTTGGGCTGTGCTGGGAGCAAACCTCCTCCTCCTCCTTCCTGCCTTGAGAGCTGCATTTAAAGTTCCAGGCCTTTCCTGCTAGAGGAGCCTGGTTTACAGTTGAAAAAAGGAATATTGTGCTTCAGAATGTCTTTTTTTCTCAGCTGAGCAAATCTAAAACTATTGAAAATGTTCCCTCTTTTCCCCCCTTCACTATCCCCATGGGTGGAATTTCACTGAGACTTTGCATTAGGGGTGAAAAATCATCCATTTTACAGCTGTGAGGGTCACACAACACATTTGTTACCAGGAGGATAACTTGCTTTAGAGAGCTTTACAGAGCTGTGTGCTGGTGGGATTTTATGGTGGCATAGAACAGACAGAGCCCCAGCTGTGCCTGTCCTGCTCCTTCCACCCTTCCTGTGTAGAAATTGTAACTTGCTATGCTCCACCTTCTGTGTTCTTGTTTTGTACATCAGCATCTCGAGCTTTCAGATCCCCAAACATCCTTTGCTGGCACACAAGACACACCACATGCCCCTGGCTGGCACAATTTATATTTTCTGTCCCCCTCATTCCAGCTGGAGCTGTGTGTATTAACAAACCAAATCCCAGCATTAGTCAAAGTCTGTGGGTCAGATTTTTGTGATTCAAAGTCTACAACTTTCTTATTGGCTGAAATATTGGTCCAAGTGAACTAAACCAGAACAGTTTCAATTAAAAGCTAGGAAACACCTGTGGGCCCCATGCCTGGCATGGTGCTACTTCATCTCTCTTTGGGATGGAATGTTTCTTGTTCTTATCACTGCCAAAGCAAAAAAAAGGACAAAACACGAATTCTCAAGTCATGCTCTCAGGCCTTTTCTTGCCAGTGCCTCCACCTTGGTGCATCTTTGAGTAAACAGGGCACAAGGACACACAACTCCTATCATCACAAAAATATTTTATATTTGCACTTCACCTCAGTAGATAAAACTCTCTGTAAGGCAATAGAAAATGGCATTGTTTTGTGTAACATATTTCTGTTATTTGTCTTACTCCTCGGGAAGGAAGGTGCTCTCACAAGGCTGATGGGACCTGAATCCTTGTTTGCTCCTGGAGTATCCCAGATCCATGAAGAATTTTCAATGGAGCTGTGCTTGTGACAGCTTTGGAGCTTTTGGGAAGGTTTCACAAGCTCAACTGTTTAATAAATTATCTGTTGGAGCCACAACAGTGTTCAGAAAAGCTTTACAAGATGGATACTTGTATGCAGTTCAGCCACTCTGAATAGGTTTTAGGAGCTAAAGGTCTTCGTTGGGCGTATAAAGGGTAATTTTAATGAAAAAATGGTGTAAATTCCAGAGATAAGATACAAATTTTTCAAAACCACTAGTTTCTAATGTGGGCAAGTCTATCAAATGCTTCCAAGTGGGAACAAGCAAGTAATGCCTTCTGTGCAGGAGAACACAGCTTGGATCTACAAAGGATATTTTGCTGACCTGCACTGCAGGCAGCCCATGGGCTCTCTGTTTATATGGGTGGTTTCAGTTCTGTACTTACCTGAGCCCTGTATCAGCAGAAAGGATGTACTTGACCCCACTGAGGTACATCACAAACAAGATCTCATTATCCTCACAGAAGAAAATCAAGAAGTGAAGTTAGGCTAATTTGTCCCACTAATAGTTTGAATTTTCCTCTTAAATCTCTACAGAAAAAAAAAAAACAAACCCAAAAACATAGCAATATCAGACAAATAATCATTAACCCAGACTCAAAGTCTCAAACCATGTCCAACAAGCATTTATAACTCACAGTTTATCTCCTACCAAATGCACCTAAAGCTTATTTTACACAGATGCTGTTCCTCCGTCTGAAAAATCTAAGAAACTTGTGTGAAGTTAAGCCTGATGGAACCTTAAAATAGACTTCCAAACCTGAGCAATTGAATCACAGGGTAAATGTGTATGCAAATCTCAGGCAAAATATGACAGCTTTGCTTTCTAGGCTTACAGAACAATCAGTCCATCAGTGATAATTAGCTGAGGTTAATTCCACTAGCACTTGGATTGTAAGAGAAAGCAAATCACTAATTGAAAGATGAAACTGGATATAGGCATCAGCAGAGCAGTCTTTCTAGATGCCAGCTGGAGAAGAGAATAAAGTAATGTGTTAATCTATATGAAAACAAAAGACACCTTCATTAGTGTTCATTTCAGGAGTCACTGAGTGACACTGCTGTTGCATATGAATGACTGAATAAAGCAGCTAATACAACAGGACCAGATTCTGCCCCTTAAAATAATTCTAATCTCAAGCACAACAGCCTAGAAGTTGGTTATTTTACACCTTTCATTATTTATTACCATACAAGTGATAAAGAGTAAACATCTGACATTTTTTATTCCAATATTTTAAAAACTGCTTGGAAAAAAAAATTCTGATTTCCCCTCACCATTGCTGCTCATTTGCTGCCTTCATTTGGCTTATGAACTGCCAGCAGAAGGTTTGGCAATGCAAATTTTTGGTGGCATGCAGCTGCACCACAGGTAGCTACAGAAACAAACAGGTAGAGCTCTTTTCACAGCAGCATTTCTGAAATTATTGAGATAAAAATATAGCAACACAAGGATTCAGGCCCAGAATCCAAACAGCCCATTCCCTCATTAAGCTGTTATTCACATGAGCTGTCCTGCAGACAGCCAGGAAAGCTCCCCAGTACCCAGGCAGGCTTGGATCTCACTGCCCTGCCTGGAGTTGGTGTCCATGGGGCAAAGGGCACCAAACAGAGCCCTCACCAAAGAGAACAAAATCCACTCTGCTCCTGCCTCCCCAGCAAACACCTGGCAGGGCTGTGCATGAGAAGCATGACACTGTACATGCAGTTTTGCTGTTGGGACAAGAGAACAAACTCTTTTTTGTGACAGATGGGAGTTGTGCTGCTTAGAGCAGTACTGGGAGACACTCAGTTACACACTTAGGGCACAGTGACAGAAACAGCACGTGGACCTGCCTAGAACAGGAGAGGCATGCAGCTTACAGCTTGAAGCATTTCCTCTGAAATAGTCTTGTTCTACCAGAGACATTTATTAAAGGCAGAAACATGGTCCACACTGAGCCCTAGAAAAGGAGTTGGCAGTTTAGGGGGGTAAAAAAAAAGGGAATTCTGACACATGCTTCCATGGCAGAAGTGTACAGGCAGCCTTCAGATTTCTCATGCTGCTCTACACTCCTGATACACCTCCTGAGCTATTTTTTAAATGTATGTACATCTTAAGGTCTAAGATCTAACATGAATAATAACTGAAATGATACATAATTAAACATTTTGCACATCAATGTGTGATATTGATGGTTTAAATATTTCATGACTAATATGTTCAGTTAGGTTTAAGCCAAGCTACTGAGTTATTTCTCCCTCACCTCCACTGCCCTACATCAGAGAGCATTGATATTGCTTTCACCACAAGTTGAAAAGATTTCAAATCTACTTCCTGGAAGGGTAGTTAAATAATTACTGCCATGCTAAAAAAAGGAACCCTCGGACCATAAAGGAGAAGGGAAAGGCATCTTTTTCTCCTAACATGTAGCAGAAATCAGCATCTCTCTGGTGCTCAGTTTTCAGCACTGTGAACGCTGGTGATGGAGCTCTCCATTTCCAGGACTAGTAGCCCAAGGTAGCAGCCCTCAGAGCCCCTGGACCCATATCCTATATGTCATAAAACATGGTGCCTCCTGTAATGCCAGCATTTATTTGAGCCCATTTACTGCACTCGGGTTAGTCATGTCAAGATCAAGGCCTGCAGCCTGAATAAATCACGGGTTCAGCATGTTCCCTCTCCATTCTCTGCTGCTGAGCTACCAGAGAGGGAATTGCTCCTCAGGCTCAGGGAGAGAGAGATCTTTATTTTTAGTGCTGAGGACGAGAGGATCTGTCCTTGCTGATGACTCATGTCTGAAGGTTGTTACATTTGCAGCCTGTCAGAGGATGTGCTGCACATGAAGAGCAGGGGAAAAAAGTCCAGTGACAGCAGAACTCCTCTTCAGGTTGCCTGACTTTCTGAGTTCTATTCAATGGAACTTTACCCAGCACTTCCTTCTAGATTTTTCCCTCCTCTCATGCTACATTTTCCATTATCTTTAAACTTGCAGTGCACTTTGAGGCATCACTCTGAAATGCCTTTTGATCTATCATGTTTATTATACATCATTGTATCCTAAGCACTTTTCTTTTATTCACAGATGGAGGCATTTCCCCCCTTTTTTTGGCCTTTTCCCAGTTTTATCCTATAAAAGTGCCAGCCCCAAAACATACACAAGAGTTTCTGATACTGTCTATGAAGTACAGCAGGATGTACAATATAGATACAACTTACCCGTGTGTGGTAACTCCATAACATTAACAAAAAAACCCCAAATTTTTCTCCCTAAATAAACTAAATAAGGACTATTTTAAACACAGTAAACTAACTAAAATTTTAGGGTTTGTTTCTTTACATTGTCAATAAAAAAAAGTTGCAAGAAAAATAAAGTGTCCTAAAAGTTTTGTTTTAATTCTTATTACTGTTTCTTTTAATTCCTATTAATAAAATTTTCTTGATACCCTTTTAAACCTACTTTACCTTTCTCCTAATCCTACATCACAACAAAAATAAGTGAATACATTCGAATAAATACACTAATAATTAGCCAACACTAAACTAACCATATTCATCAGTATATTAAGCAGAAAATCTCAAATTAACAGACCAAAACCACTACACCCTGTTACAGCACAGAAGATGCTGAAGGCCAAACCTCAGAATCCCTTTGGATATATAGCACCTCTATAGCCCTTTTCAGACCCTCAGCATAAGGCAGTCTGGTGGGAAGGTAAAAGTTAAAAAAACCCCAAAACATGAAGAATACTAACATCACAGTTGTGCAAAATTTTATATTCAAGACCTTGTATTCATAGTCAAACTGCTCATCCCAGGGGTTTTGAAGGCATTTGAAGAAGGGAGGCACCCAATTCCTTTGGGCAATAGGAGTGAGGAACTTAGTCCCCATGTCAATACTTTTATGTCACCTGAAACACCCACAGGTACAGGCCACCAAACAAGGAAAACCACCTCAGACAGCCACTCTCAGCACTACTGAGGGAGATAGATGCATTCCAAAGGGATTAACAGGTCTGTGATCTGCTGCCAGAGCTGGTATCATACACACTGCATACTGTGCTGAGTGTGCTGTCCATGGGTGACCATAAATATCTGTTGTAATAAGGGAGATACAGTCAGTTGTACAGCTGGGATAGCAACAGAAGGGCACATTCACTGAAAAAAAAATCAATTTTAATTAGGAAGACAATTATATTTTCTCCCAAAGGTTGCCAGGGTCTCAAGATTTATCTTTAAGGTGATGGAGAAGTAATCTTTTGCCATTCTATATCTCCTGGGTACACTGAACTGTGGAACTATTGCAGGTCCAAGGAAAGACCACGAGGTCCCTCAAGGTCTTATAAGGAAAGGCAATAAAAATCACTGGCACATCATTAGCCTGTCCCTGCAACAGCAGCTTATGATTGCATCCTTTGATTTCTCTTAGCAAAGGTTTGTCCAGCTTCTTCCCAAGCTCTGCAGCAGTGACTGGGCCTGCACTTCTGTCCTCATTCCTATGGAGAGCTGAGCTTTGTGCAGGTAGGTGGCTCTGGGTTAGAGACCATCTTCCCTAAAATAGGCACAAACTACACAAGCTCTCAGATGGAGACAGCTGCCTGGCCACTGGGAGTTTCTTTGGGATTTTTATTAAAAATTTTCTTCTACTATGTAAGAACTTATCCAGATATTTCTGAAGGAGAGGGAGCCAATTGCTGCCAAGTCTTTCCAGTGTAATGAGGAAAAGTCAGCTGAAATGCAGAGGAGGTACTTGATAAATGCTTCTAGATGTCAGTGCTTGCCTTTTCTCTACTGCCACTTCCTTGCTTTCTCTGGCTGTGTTTCCTCTCTGCTCCTCCCTGATCCCTCACTTTGCTTCCTGGACAAAATGTCAACAGCCACTACAGCCTTGTGCCTCTTCACATCCTTCCCTCCACACTCACCTCTGCCAGAGTAACCCCCCAGAGCTGCTCTGTCAGATTAATGAGGTTGCCTGCAAATAACAGCCAGTCTCATTTTCCCTTCTCTTTCTCCACTACTTGCAAGTGAAATACCCTGTATGTAACAACCAAAGCTGGACCCACAGGCCCAGGATCACCTGGTGCAGTCTCATCCTTGACCCTTCCCCAGCTAAGGTTTTGTTCTGTGGCATTGCCAGAGCAGACCTTTCTCTATTTTAGTGTGTACACAGTACTCCATAGCCTTGGTGCAAAGTAGTTTTGAATTATTATCCCCAAATTCCAGGCAAACTACTGAAAAATCATAGCTGGCTCCAGACACTTCAATCTGCTTTGTTGAACACCACCATTTGTAATAAAAAAAGATGAGCACTGGATCCTCCCAAGCAGTACTGGAAAAAGATCTGTCAAACTACTGCCAATGTTCACATCTTCCTCTGCTCTCTACAATGGATTTCTATTACAGACTTCAAACATGCTCTGCTCTGACAACAGCCCCATTGATGTCAAGATGTCTTCAGCATATAAAACAAGTGCAGGGTACATAAGAGAGAGGCACAGCATGGCTCTGGAGTTTTGCATATTCTTGCAGCAGTGTTCTACTTTTTGAGATGTTGGAATTGCCAGTGAGTGGCCCAAAGCTGCAGGACCTTCCAGGGTGATCAATCTGTAATTTCCACATGTCTTATTTTCTCTCTGAAATATTTCCCATTATATATTGCCATGGTGATACTGCTGTGGTTTTGTTTCACATCCCAGTCAAATCAAAGAGAAATGCTTCAGAAACAATAAAATATTCCCATGGCTTTTTAACACCACAGCAATTTTAAGCTGTGCAATGCACACTCTGCTATTCACTCATCTCCCAAAACAGTGAAAACCTTCTTGTCCAGCTGTCACAATTTTGATCCTGAATGTGCAAACTATTAGCAGTTCAGGAGGGCTGAAAACTCCTCGCTGACACTGACACAGCAGCAGTGGCTCAACACCCCAGAATGTGTGATTTGTGCTTATCAAAGCCAAAGGTCCAGCCCTGAGCAGCATCACTGTGAACAGCACCTTGGAGCAGCTTCAAACCTAGCACTCTTCACTAAGTGGAGTGCAGCCATTTGAATGAATACAGAATATTCCTATATTGATAAAATATATACAAGGAATATATTTCAGACAGAATATCTGTCTGAATTTTAATAAATAACAAAATAAACCTCAAAACTGAGACTGAAAATGCAGGAATGTTTTTCCTCTCTATCTTGGTGATCTTGGAGAGTCCAAAGTGATGTGAAAGCCATGGAAGTAAATCTGTGGAGGGAACTTAGACTTTTGAGAGACATTTGAAGATTAATTTCAGTTGTAAATAAGAAACTTGCTTATTCCTTTCTGTAGAACACTAGAACAAGCCTTTTTAAAATAGTGTTTTATCACTATAAATTCTGGAAAGCTTTCTGATTAAATGCAATTGCATTCAGGGATGTTTTTATTATGCGATTTCGACAAACAAACTTGAGAGTAAAACTCAATTTAATTTCAGGAAGCAATGAGACAGGGTAAATTTAATAGGAACATATTGTTCCAGGCATGCTCTATGCCAGCCTGCAGACCTTGAGCAAAGCCAGCCATCTGAGAGCAGCAGGGGAGAGAATGAGAGAGACAGAGGGAGGTAAAGAATGAGAAGGAGGGGGAGGACAGCACAGGGAAAGAGACAGATAAGAGAGGAAAGTTCCTGTCAGACTTTCCTGTGATGAGAGAGAGAGGAGTTGAGCACTGTGGGAGAAGGAGATATGAGGGAGACTCTGAGCTGACTGTGTATAAAATAAAAACAGTACATACAGCACGAGCCCAAGACGCTTTCCAACTTTCACAAAGTCAATGCAAAGACTCCTCTAATTCATCTGGAAGCATTGCTCAAGCTGCCAGTAAATAAAAGCCAGTGCCTGTCCCTCTCTTCTCCCTGCCTTCACAACATGAAGGGGCTGTGGAGCACAGAATGCCACTGTCTGCTCCTCCCTAACCAAAGGTGACAGGGAGGGAGTTCCCCTGGAATTCAGCAGGGGTGGTTTTTAGCCAGGTGTGCTCCCCATGCGCTGCTGGCACAGCCCAGAGAAGCAGGACAGGAGCCAGTGGGGCAGGACTGGGCATACCCAACCAAGAATGTTTTCTAGAGCAGGCTGTAAGATTTCAAAGTCTTTGTACATCACATTCTCCACCAAGAGCTTTTCAGCAAGTTCTAGTCAAAAGTAGAAAATAAAAGTACCCCTAAGCCCTTTTAAGGAAGGCACCAGCTTGTGAAAAGAGCTCCAGTGCATCAGCTGACAAACTTGTTGCTGTTCTTTTGCTCTTCATCCCTTCAGCTCCTGTCTCCTGATCACTTTGTTCATTGAACCAGGTTGTAAGAACTCTGGTACAAACCCTGTGACATTGTATTTAAAAACATTCCATATGTGCGCCTGGTTTGAGCAACACTGCTAATGAGAATGTTGAGCACAAGGACCTCACCCTGATAATTCTCAAATTGTAGCTGAAGTCCCTGGGATAGAGGATGTTCAGTCTGATAGACAGCCATGGGATGATACTGAATTTTACCAGCTGGGCACCTGTAAATACCAGCTGGTATAGCAAGATATACATTGAATTCCTCAGCATGAGGAGCTCTGTGCTTTGGGGAGCCAGTCTGTGTCTGCACAACCAGTGCTGGGCTGGCTTGGGGGACACTGGAGTCAGGATCCCTTCACATCAAATCTTAGCTCTCACAACATCTGCATATGTGAACTTAGGCAAATAATTGTTTCTATTCATGCTATCAGATATTATTCCAATTGTCCAAACCAAATACTGAGCCAGGTTATGGAGCCCTCTCTTGCTCAGAAACTGTTTTGGTAAAAGGCTTGTAAGAAAATACATTTTCTCCTCAGGATGGTGAAGATCAACAAACTTTTATAACTAAAGCAGCACATTTCTAAATAATATAAGTCTTTAAAATTTATGTTGATTTAACTGGAAGGACATTTAAGGAAGTGTTAGATTCTTTTGGAAATCCCTCCTTCAAGCAAGGAAACTTTCTATGCAGAGCTGGTTCTCTATTAACACGTTCTCAGTTGCTACGTGGTTATCCCACGATGTGCAATGATTTATGAACACAGATAGGATTAACTCTGACCTTGTGAAAACCAGCAACTTCCCTCTTCCTTTTCTCCTCACCTGAATAACTTACTGGCCCCCTTAAACAAATTAAAGAAATAAGTAAGAGTGACTGGAAACACTGCTGGACTATTTAAGTAAGCCTCAGAGAACTTCACTGGATAATTTATTCTTGTGAGAAACATAATGATCACCCAACAAGTTTGGTTAGGAAGGTGGTTTATCAGGCCACCTTGATATACTAGGGCAAAAAAATACACAGAACACCTCCTGATGATGGATTGCAAGATATATTAATACAGAAAAGGATTGAGATTTACTTTCAATAGTAGATTAAGGTGCTCCAATGCAGCCGAGACTAGTTCTTTTAAAACAACAGGGACTGAATTTCTTCTAGATAAGGACTTAATTTTTATTGAAAACCTACCACCTTCAAACTGCTCGAAAGTTGAGGCACTATAAAACTGTCAAATAACACCATTATTAAAAGCTTTATTTGACAAATCTTCCACTGCTGGGATAACTTGTGTGTTTGCCTTCTCTCTCACATGAAATAAAATCATTCACTTATGCAAACTGCTGACAGGAACGGAAACAAATGGGGTTCTCAGCACAGGGTGAAACACACTATCCCCTTTCTGCAGCTTAATGGAAACCAGAGTTATTCATAAATCATAAGGCACTCAGACCAGAGAGCTGCTCTGCTGCTGGCTGCAGAGTACTTGGGGGAATGTTTGGGGTGGACTCAGGAAGCTCTCTGTGGTGCTCTGGAGTCACTGGGATTTTTCAGGAGCAGCATCTGCATGAAACTGTCCAAGATATCTGAACTGAACAGTATCTGACAGCCAAATGTAGGATTAATTTTAACCTCATAACAAAAAGGTGTGAGTAGCTCTGCTAGCTGCTCTGATAGTTAGCCTTTTATCTGTGACCAGTGACCTTTTGCTTGCACTTGCTATCGATTCATAGATTTTTAAGGCCAATAAGGACCTTTACACTTTTCTAGGCTGACCTCCAAATTAACATAAGCTTGTGTGAGCTTTCTCTTGTGAGCACCACCTTAGAGCAATCAGGTATGAGCACCTGAAGGATAAATACCTAACAATATACCTGCCATGCAGTTGCAAGTGGGTCACAAGCATTTGAGAAGATTTACCAGCTCCAAGCACCTATGAAATACACCCAAATATCAGCAATCTTTGCATCTGGAAATGCCTGAGGAGGTGTCTTTCTGCTACCCTTTTTAAATAAAAAAAGACTTGAGCTTCCTAGGCAAAGCTCCAGGAAAGCTGCAGGATTATTAGGCAAGTAGGCAAATTCCCTCCTTGGGAGACCCCCCTGAAATCCCCATTTTTCAGCACACACTGTGCCAAGAGAGTTGCCTCTCCCAGGGACTGATTTTATCACACATCTGAATTTTGTACTGAGCCAGGCTGTATGTGATATGGAAAATCCTGGTGATTCCTGAGTAGTCCTGGCTAAATTGTGGGGCATAAATCTGGGGCAGTGAGAAACAGGGCACCCCCTGGGCTCTGGGGAGTCTCCAACCTCTCACAGGCAAGGCAGAGTGAGAGCAGGGGAAATAAAACTTCCTCAGATCAGGCTGTATTTTAAATGGGATTTAATAGAGAATTGGAACTAGCAAGGTTAGAGAAACTAAACAAAACAAACTAAACAAAACAAACTAAAAAAAATTCATTTTCACTGTTGCGACAAAGAGCAGGAAAAAATAGCAATAAAGGGTAGAGGGGGATCTGAGCTCAATCACACTCAAAGGAGTGAGGCTGGAAGTCCAGCTGAGCCATTGCAAGAGCACCAGAACTCTAACACACCTTCTGTAATGAATTCTGTCAATCAGAGCAGAAAGTCCCACTTGAAGTTAATGTTCCCTGAATATTTTCCCCATCTATTTTAAACTATGAAGCCTGGACCACTCCTTGGAGATCTGGGAAACGTTCTACCTATTAAAAACATTATTGGGCACAAGTGATAAAACACTGGCAATAATAAAATTACATTTTCAGGACCCCATTTCACAAACCTTTGCCATGTTCTACCAGTACATTGCACACACAGTCATTTTTATTGCTTAATACCTTGAGTTTTAAAATTTATAATTTACTTTTTTACCAAATAATCAGTTTATGGGATTTTTTCTGCTATCCTTGTGACAGGCCATTCTGCTTCTGGCTGTACAGGATTAGCTACAATTTCTATCAGTAATTGGTAATCTAGATTTTATTTCTGCTCTACACTCTAAATAAAAACTGAGTTGCTTTCCATTGCAATAGATTCAGTAGATCCTACAGGTTTGATAATATAAATTATAACTCAGCCCAAAGATATTTTTGGGTTTGATTAGCAGAAAATATGTTCATGCTCTTAAACACTCTCTGTCCATGAAAGCAGGAGAGCTTTGGACTGTGAAAGCATGGGCACAAAGGTTAGTGCATGGCTGTGGGTAGATTAAAATGCCCTTCTCTGCAGCATTTCATAAACAGCCCACAGCCCTGCTCTTCTCCTTCCTTTGGCTCCCCTAAGCTTCAATTCTCTACCCCAGAATTTACCAACACAACTTCTGCTCCAGGAACAGAGCCAATGCAAGACAAGTGATGACTTCCCTTTCAATATTGTTTATTAAGGATGTGGAGAGGCAGGTTAGGGGATGGACTGTCTGATTTCTAAGATTGACCAAAAAATGGAGAACATCACTAAAGTAAAAAACTTAGGAGGTTAATTGCTCAACCTAATGAAAACACATGGTAATCTGATTTTTAGACTTAACATTTGGAAGCACCAGATGAAATCAAGCCCTGTGTGTGAGGTATTTGAATGTCTCTCAAACAGTGCACAAGGTACAGGAGAAAATACAGAGGGAAAAACTGAGTGTGGAAAGGGAGGAAGGAGGGAAAACTGAGATGCAAAGGGTTGAAGCAGCTCGTCAAAGACAAGGATAATAAACCAGAGAGATCACAGATGTCCTGAGCTCCACCACTATGAGTCATCCTTTTTCACACACCACTGAATAAGTTGATGAAATTAATAGACTTGTAAAAGATCCTGAAATTGTTGGCATAATATTCTCCAAACATTGCTTAGGAGAGAGTATTTTGCCTCAAATTACTAATCATTTTATATCTCTTTTGGAATGATTATAACCACATTAATTTTCCTTTGAAGCAGAGCTAGCTCTTTTTGTCTTCTCTACTCCCTTGCCACATTTTCACCTCAAGAAGCCCCTCAAATATCACTTGTTTATTGGCTGTATGTCACTTTTCACTGCAAGCCTGAAAGGAATTAATTTTTCTGTAGGTCAGCCCAGGCTTCTCTGAAAAACACCAAGAGTGGTGTCATCTACCCAGTGAGGAATTTGAATTGTGGCATCCTCAGGACCTCCACTGTGTGGATGATCCTGTTCTGTGCTCTGGGTGGATGCTTCTGAAACATGTGTGTGTGAGAGAGGGGAGGGGGGGGGAAATGGAAAGCAGGAATGAAAAACATATCCAAACATTAAACTCCATTATTTTAACAGACCTTTTCACCTACTGTAATGTTTCAGACGAAAATCAACAATGATGATGGAGTAAATGAATGTGAGAGGGATGTGCAATGAAAAGTTGTTCATAGGAAGTCTTACTGTGGCAACTGAGTATTTTGTTTGTTCATTTATTGCAGACCCATGAGCCAAACACTCCTGTGGCACTTCAGGTGCTTGATTTCCTACCCCTTGACTTTAACTGAGCCCATCCAGAAGGTTAATGCTTGCTTTATTTCCACACGTGCCTGCACAGGGCTGAGTCCACAGAAAGCTCCTTTCTCTCCTCCCTGGGAACAACCAGGGGGACCTGAGCAGGGCCTGAGGCTTTGCCCCAGGATGTGGGGACAGAACTTTCCCTCAGCCTGGCAGGCTCCTGTCCCTGAGGAGGCAACAGGCACTGAGAATGCCCAGCTCCCTGCTGCAGCAGCACAAGGAATGAGCTGTAGCCCCACCAGCTCCTTGGGGGATTTTGCCTGTGGTTCTCCATTGCTTATTCCTCGTGCTGTCAAGCTTGCAGAGAATATAGATTTTCTCAGCCTGATAACAGAGATGGAATGGTAATAGGTAGTAGGAGATGAGAAAGTGTTAGAAGAGTAGTGTTTTCAAGAAGTGCAAACTTAGCACGATTTACTGTGGTGCTTCATGATGACTGACTGAAAATTCTTGCTCAGATATAATGCCATGTAAAAAGAAAAAATTGTAACAGCTACAGCATTTCTGGAATCCCTCTGCCAGGTTTTGTCAGGGGTTGAATACTTCAATTGGAAAAACAGGAAGGAAGATTTACAGGTAATCAGTGTTGTCAAAAATAGTGGACGACAACAGCTGAAATATTGGAGCAGAAATTCCAGACAAATCTTTGTCTCACAAATAACTTTACAATTGGTACCTCTAAAGAAGCAGACTGAATATCTTTCAATACGTGGAGAGCTGTATGTGTGAAACAATAAATACTTATGGTAAAAAGCAAAAGGAATGGGTGCTTTTCTGCCTGACCTGCATTCAGCACAGTTTCTGAACATCTTTGAAGATTCACTCAACTTCCACTGCAACCCAATGTGCTCTGTGGGCTCTACCAGAACCTGGCACAACATATCTGAATAATCAGAAATTAATATACAATGAGTTTTTTAGCACTAATAGCATAAAAGGCAGCCTGAGTAACAACTCTGAAATGTCAGCTTCTCACCTGGGTGGGTCTAGCAAAATTCATATTCCTGGCATGTTAAAAACATCTCCACTTGTGCTGCACAGCTGAGGGTGCCTCTGTACCCAGCCAAAAGGAGACAGATCCCAGCTATCAAAGGCTGAGAGCTGCACACCAAAGTGAGACACCTGGCCTTTGGTGGGAGAGGATTTTTCTCTGAACAAGGACCTTGCAGAGCCCTCCTTGCCATGCTGCTACTCTGCAACACTCTGTGAAGGGATGGCAGAGCAGGGCCTGATGGTGCAGAAAAAAACCTTTAGCACACTCCCATCTTTTTGGTCCAGACTAAAGCACAGCTAACACTGAACTGTGCTCTCTGAGCCAGGCTTTGCTCCAGTAGAGATCATAATCCCAACACAACAGAATAGCAAGAGTAAGGGAAAGAGAAAAAAAAATAAAATATATATATATTGCTCCGAGATTCTTATTTTCTGGGGTGCAGAATGTAGAACTTGTCAGTCATATTCCAATATCTATTTCTGACTGAAAAACAGACGATGTCTATTGATGCAAATGCCTTATAAATATTTCTTTCTGTCAGCAGATAGACAATGTTGGTATTTCCTTTTCCTTCTTATCTGCTAAGTGCATGAATGCTATTTGTCCATAATTTACCTCTCAGCAGAAAATGAAAGCAGCATCTACATACCCAAGAGCTGATAACACAAACTTGCACTTCTGTGTAAATGTATTTACACAGATGTGTTTGTGCACACTGAGCATCACAGACATCTCTAGGAATTCCAGAAGATTCTGTATTTCATACATTATTTTCCATCCCTAGGAAAACACCAAAATGGAATCTCTTTCCCCTGGATCCCACTCTTTGCCCAGTCAGGATTCCATTCTCTCGTTCCCCTGTTTGCAGAGTACAGAGGCTTTCATGGGGATAATGGGAATGATTCCAACCATTCCTACCCCAGCCCAGAGCTTGTTTGGCTCTCGTGCTCTCAGTAACACTGGCAGCTCCACTAGAGAAAAGCACTTAGGGGTGCCACATTTTCATCTCCATGCCACCTACACTTACTCTCACTGATGTGGTTCTGCAACACAGCTTTGAGGGCTCCTCTTGCTGCTGCTCCACTCAAACTGCCATGCTTTTAACAAGGATAAGGGATTTCAGGGCATGGCCAGAATTTTACCAGCTTGGTAAAGCTTTATTGTAGGTTTTCAGCCCTTGTGTCTCCCCACTTTGGTTTTGAGAGGGAACATCAACTGTTTGTGTTCAGTGCTGCACGTGAGGATTTGAGCCCCAGAACAGTCCTGCCTTTGTGCTTGGGCTGCTAAACTGCTACCCAAAGAACAAAGAAAATGAATATGAGGGAGATACTCAGCAGGTCAGCAATATCTTTGAAGAGAGGGATTTAACTTAGACATTAATCAGTATATAATTGCTTACGTAGCATGCCCTTCTTCACTATTAATGATTTAACATGATGATTTACCAAGGCACAGAGAGAATGCCTGGATGGAGGGAGAAAAAGCACAGAAATATAGCCTGTGGTATTCCCTGCCAGAGAATGAATCTACCCGTGCAGGAGTGTCAAATTGATAATGAAAGATAAAATGTATGGAGAGCCCAAGAGGCTACTTTACATATTGGAGTGAATAATGCTGCTGCTCCCTGTGCCCATCACACTGGATCAGCTCCTTGCAGACAATGACAAAAAAAATATGGTGATCCCACTTCATTCACAGGAATTGTTTCCCACTCAGGATAGAATTTCCAATGAGCAATTCTTTATCTAGACATGTGCTAGTGAAAAAAAAGCAAAATCAAATAAAATACATGTTTAAATAAGACAAAAATATTCCCTCTTTTAGTATTAACACCAGGCCTCTAACAATTGGCCTGACTAGAAATTGCTGTGGCTTAAAGATCTTCCCATTTAAACAAGAAATTTTTATCTGCTGAGACTATTTTAGCCTATAACAGTGGTTTTCAAGTGGTTACTCTTGGGCAGTTGAGGATTATTTGTAAGTAATCCATAAAAGCAAACCAAGAAACTGAAGCCTACTATCAATAGGTTAAAATTTCCTTACAGGAGTTTGGATCTCCAGACTAGAAAGTTCTTAAAAAGCATATATCAAAAATGCTTGAAAAAACCTTGGATCTAAAAAACCATGTACAAAATATGCTGCTAAATCTGCTGATAACTTAACAGTGGGATAGTTTTCTGTCTTCTGGGTTTAAGGCACATGACCTAACAATTGGCATCCCAAAATTCTGTGGAAAGACTTAAAAATACTTAATGAAAACTGTGAGAAGCATTTTCAGGATTTCTCATTTGGATCACCAAAAAATTGAAAATCTCTGAAAATTTACCCTTGTTTGACATTACAGTTATATTGAAAATAACAGTATTCAACAACAACCTCAATTTTTCTGTCACAAGTACCACAACATCCATTCTATCCCTTTCTAGTGAGGTACAGAAGCAACAATAACAATGTTGAGTAACATTGTGACTGAGTGAAACAGAATTCATTCTATGTTGTATTTGCATAGAATCAAATGTAATTGTACTGGTCATAAATTCCCATATTCGACATCAAAATTAATTTTAGGATCAAGCACATATTTTCTATGATTCATACCATCAAAAAATCCCCCAAAACAATGCAAAACAAAACAAACTCTAAGCTACCACCTACCATTCAAAATATTTGTCAGCTTTAGTCCCAAGTATAATCATAGAGATACCTTATGTGAAAGTATGATTTTACTGTTTATAAAATTTTAGTCTCTACCATCATCTTAAAACAGTGGCTTGAAGAGAAAAAAAAAAGGTCACTATTTCTAATCTTTGTTTGCAAATTTGCATTCTGTTTGCATTTATGGATTAAGAACCACAAAATTCTAAAGTAAATGGGGCAAAATTGTTTATAATGAACTAAGCAGTTGTAACATCCTCCTGTAGGATGTTACTGTAGGAATTAATGGATCCAAAAATTGTGAGCATGAGGCAGTAGGTGTTTCACACCATCTCAATTATCCATGGTCCAGTTTCTGATCAGTGGAGTGGTACAAACTGTGTGGGTTATTTTCCTCAAAGCCAATTAGCTTTTAGTTCCTGCCAGTGGAATGAGTCTAAGCACCCAGCACTGTGTTTATTGAGTGCAGCCTGCAATCCCCACTCCAAGCACTGCAGCTGGGGCTGGAGGCTGCCCTTGGTGCAGAGGAGCTGCAGAGCTGCACTGGCCCTTGCAGGGTCCTCAGGGATGCTGTGGAGGCAGAAACAAACCCCTGGAGATTCAGCAGCACCAGGTGTGGGGAGCTCAGACCGGGACAGTTACCTGGGCCAAGCTGAGCTGAAGGGATCCTGAATGAATCAACTTAGTCTGGAGCCTGTCACCTCAGGAATCCAGCTGTAAACAAGGGGGGTTTGCTACAAATCCCAGACAAGGTGATATGAAATGAACGGAGCCTCCTCTTCCACAACTGTGTGCAACAGAAATGCAAATGCAAGCACCTCGTGTTGGGCTGCCTGAGCACTGGGGCTAAATCCCTGTTCACAGCCAACCCAAGCTGCACAAGAGCAGCTCTCCAAGCCCCTGCAAACACAGACACAAAGGCATGGCTCGTGTCTGGGTGCTCTGAGCCTCTCCCAAGAGGCTGAAGGAAGCCAGCTGCTAAAGGGAACAGATCAGATCAGTTTCCTGAGGGTCTGCATGGCACCAGCTCCAGCTTAACTGTCCCTTTACACAGGGATTTGCACTACAAAAAGTGAAATTCCTGCCTGTGCAAACGTTGGCGCTGATCCTCACTGTGCTTTCACTGATACATTCAGTGAAATTTCACAGTTCAGCCAAAGCCAACCAAACTGGGCTAATCAATGAGGTGCCCACGTGAGCTGGGAGAGGTTCTGGCTTTATGGGCTTTGCTGGCAAGATGGGGCTGGTGAGTTTAGCTTTAGCTAAGAAATTACAGCACTGGAAGTCACCCCCCACCACCTGAGAGTGCTTCAGCTACAAGAGCATTTGACAGTTAACTCTGGGAAAGACATGACACAGTGAATAAAAGCATCTGGCCAAGACATGGCCCCTGGTGGCCTCTTCCTCTGTTAGACTTTCGTCTCAGAGATATGGAGGAAATGGAGAGGGAGAGAAAAATGGATATAAAACTGCTGACACTTCAGAGATGATATTTCTAACTTATGAAATCCTAAAGCTCCTTTCTGCTAATACACTCTGCAGTGGTTAGCATTAGATCCACCTGGGACAATGGACAAAAAAGAATTAACATAGCTGCTTCTTATTCCATCCACACAATCTGTTTCCATTTTAAAAGCAATTTTGTAAATTTCTCACACTCCTTTTATTTAATCAATTCGGATGTAGAGTATTAATTTCTAAATTGCATGAATCTTAAGTATTTGAATACCCCTGTGGTCCTAAACCCTCTACATCAGTCCTGTGCATTTATCTTTGTTAGTAAATGACACAGTGCATAAAGAGTACAGTTAAAGAGTAGAAAGATCACAGCTGCTGTCGTATTAATATTTAGAGAGCAGATTTAATAAATACCATATCTCACTCTATGTTATTATCTGCATTAGTGCTATCAGGTTTTAAGGGAATTCACGAGATGGTTTCTTATCCATCAGGTTGTCAGAAGCAGACAAGAGGAAAATCAAATGTTCATTTACTCACATCTGGTGTTCCACAGGGATCCGTGTTTAGACCCCTACTGTGTTTATCTGTATAAATGGTTTCTATCTATCATCTAAATCAGAAGAGTTTATGTGTAGAGCAAACAACATCAGATAAATATCCTTATCCACTAACTTGGTATAAAAGTACAAACCAAATGTACACAGCACATTGTAATTTCTGCTATTTACTGAGGTTATAAAACCCTCTTCCCCCTTCCACTTTTATTTTTGCTCGAGGTTCATAACTTGATTTGCAACCAATTATTACTTTCCCCTTTTCCTCATGCCTTTTATCATTACACTGATGCATAGCTTCTCTTTCTCTTGTACCGTATCAAGGAGCTGGAAAATCAGTTTTAAAAAGTGTTATAAATAGGTAACGCTGAATATAACATGAAAGAAAAGCAGATGTACCCCTGGAAATGAAATATTCAAACCAAGAGATATATTGCATCTTGCTGCAGGGGACCTGCCAGGGAGGACAGAGGCTGTGGCAGAGGCAGGGGATTGTGCAGTGCTCTTTGCTAATGCTGCCATTATTATTCTCCTCTCTCCACCTGATCTTTTTACGACGCCAGCTTCCTTCCCCAAGGAGGAGCTGGGAGATTTTTTTATGGGAAGAAAGGAGCAGAGAGAGACCATAAGCGAATGGATCTTTGATATCAACAGCCATTTTGGCTCACAGGTTTTTTTTATGTGAGTTACCTAAATTGTTTTACTTTTATGCAAATCTGGGTAATTAATGCATAAATATTGAGACCATGAACACCTGTGATTTCAGTTCCCATCTTAAACAGCTCCATGGAGCTGCTGCTCTTTTCCCTTCAGGCAGCTGTATGAGGTGCATGTAAGAGCCATATCCTCCTGCAAAGACCTGTGTGAAGGACATCCAGGTATTGTCCTGTTTTAAAATACCTCCCCATCACACAACGAGTCCTGCCCAGCATTAATATAAGAGCCAGCTCTGTTGGGAAAGAGAGTTCTAGGCATCCTCTGTCATCCAGCTCTTTATCAAGACATAATAGTCAAAAATACCCTGTATCTTAAAAAAACCCCAAACTCCTCACTTCCAACCCTACCTCACCTCACTACTTTCTCTCTGCCCTCTGATTTCTGATTTTCTATATATCTAATGATATACATTAGACTCATTCCACTGCAATAACACAAGACCCTGGATTTGGCTTTAAGCAGCACAGTCAATACCAACCTGCTCTCTAAATAAGAGTTCCCTGCTGGTTGTATCATATCAGTTAAAATAATAAATGTGTGATTCATTGTTTTCTGCTGTCCTGGAGCACAGTCATACATTTGTTTTAACATTCAATTATTAACAGGAGCACTATTTGGAATGTCTCATATTCCTTATTTAAACAGAAAATAATTATTAATCTCCCCCAATAAAATACATGTACACTAATAAGCATTTCTTAAATCTTATTTTAACAAGGATGTAGTTTGAAATAATTAAAAAGCAATACTTTTTAAGCTGCTATAGGTAAGAGCTCCATATCTGCACATATTTTACCCTGAATAGTTCTGTGTAAAGCCAAGTAACTCCTCAACACTGGAGTTATTCTTATGCTTTCCAAAAAGATGCATAAAATAATTTGACCATCTATGGGTAAAGGCCTTTCAATTCATATGGTGTCAGTAACATTTTGCTACACATACTTTTGATTATTATCCTGTTGGAAAGTATTACAAAATGAACAAACAAAATATAGAACACAATAATTAACATGCAGGGGATGCAGAAAGAGAAAACACTGTTAATATGACTTTGCCTCTCCAAAGAGAATGAAGTAGAAAAAGTGTTTATCTCAGCACAGGATGGGTAAATGAATTAAAAAAAACAACATATGGGTGAGGCTGCTACCTGTAGCAAGTAGAAAGGTGAAGACCCTGTGAAGGATGATGCAAGGGAAACAGAACTCACATCACAGATCTGTGCTAAAGAGACAGAAATTTATCTCCTTGTGCTCTAAGATGGCCTTAAGAATTGAAAATGTATTTTGCAAACATGCTTTACAGGGTTTCTTGGCCAAACTAACATACCAAACCACAAAGTGATGTGCATTGCCACAGGTTTGCATACCCATGATTTTACAGGGAGAACAAAGATAAACTAATTCAATTATCTCAGGGAAAGATATAAATTGTTCAATAATTAAGATAGCTCTGCTTTTATTCTACCATTGCACCAGGCAAAGTATAAGACAGAATTTTAGAAATCAAATTTTGAGCTTCATTTGTCTTCAAAATCCACACATTTGAAGCCAAGCAATGCTACCATCTCCTTTAAAGTGAGCAACAGAAGTTCAGGGATGTAAACTATGTGACCACGAGCCTTACAGGAAAATTCAGTGCAAAAACCAGTCTCCAACACATCAGACTTACAACTGGATTTGACTGCCCTGCTCTACTGACTTCCTTTTGTCCTCCATGGCCAGAAAGCTCCAGTGAACTTTCCAGGGAAGTGTTATGTGTGTTGCAATTGGACTCAGGCACCATAGACAAAAAACATCAAGGCTAAGGCAAGCTGCTTCTTGATGTGTATCCATACAAGCACACACACAGACTCCTCCTAAATATACAGAATGCTCAAAACCAACATTGTTCCAATAGAATATTTTGTCAGCTGAGATATTTTCCAATTCAAAGTTATACCACACATTCCACATATTCTTCCTCTCTGATAGAGCGGAATAAACATGATCCTGAAAAGCCAGTTCTTGTTTAAAAGCAATGTACAGATGGGTTAAGTGTGCAGCCTCAGAAATGACCAAACTTAATAAAACTCCAGTCCTCATATAATTCAGACAAGAATAAGAAACATATAACAAGAACCTTCTGTACACAAGAATTTTTACTATACATTAGAAAATCTATTTTCACCACACTATTTAGCTTCTGAGAGTGGGCATCTGTGCTGTACTGATGCCCCTTCTGAAGTGAGGCATTTCTCCCTGGTGTTTAGCTGGCCACACCTTCTGCTCTTAAAACTCACACAAGAGTACAATGAAAATGGGTCTAGATTTTCTCATTTACAATATGTCTTCCTCAAAACTCATGAAAATGTCTGTTTTCCTTCCAATCAGTGGCATCAACAATTTCAAGGATACTGCAACAACAGTTAAAATAAATATGCATAAAGCAATAACTGGTGAAAAGGATCTGAGATTTAAAAAAAAAATTAAGGCGAAATTACAGTTAGCATCAAATTAAATATGAAATGCAATGATGGTGCTTTAAGAATTGAGAAGGATTTTATCACAGTAAAACACACAAATCTAAAGTGTTATTTAAAAGCAGAGCCTAGTAATGACTGCAGTTACAAATGGTTAGGTTTTATGCTATATATTTGATTGAACCTGTGCTTAGTGAGGTATGGATCATTGCTTTTATATAAGTGGCAAACTTCACTTATATTCGGAGTTGCATCTCATTTTTAGGATTCAGATGTACTTTACTACTGTTTTTCCATGTTACAAAAAGCTGTACTAAACTTTACAGCTTACACAGGAGGTGTGGGATGAGCCCTGAGTTCAGGTGTATCTGGCACAGTGTCCCTGCACACAGAGCTTTTCAAGCAAATATTTCCATTGTCAAAAATGAAACTGAAACATGTATTTCAAGTGACTTAATACACTTCAATGAGCTCACTAAGGTCTATCTGTTGGCAGTATGCAAAGCACAGATTTTGAATTCCAGTTTGCAGAAATGCCAGACTGCAAGCTTCTTTCTAAGCCAGGCATTAAGCAATGACCAGACAAAGTGTGTACAACATTGCTGAGGGTACAAACCCCCTCATACTTTCACTGCCTGACTAGACAGATGCAGATTTAGATATTTGCCACTTAACCAAGCAGAGGCACAGAATTTTCCTGTGCTGTGAGTCAGGTTACACCAATTCTGAGCACCTCTGGAGCTTCCCCCAGCGGCGATTGCTCATCTGGAATACTCAGCAACAGCAAAGCAATTTCATTTCCTCCCCCTTGATTCACGTGGGATCTGTCACCAAAAGCAATTCTGACAAGTGCTGGGGAGGAGCTGCAGGAGTCAGAGCCAGCAACTCTCACACGGCTTCATTACAGCCCCTGCTTAAATTCACACCCGGGACACCACCGTGAGATGTTGCTCCTGAGGGAGAAACTGCATTCAGGGCATCTTTTTTTCCAGGGACATTTCATCCACCCCTCCTTGAGAGCTTTAAAATAAAGTTTTCTTCAGAGGCACATCAAATCATACATCAAGGAGGCAAACTGGCTTTGCAGCCTTGCAGTAATCAAAAGGAAGGCTCGATGGTGAGCACCATCTCTCATGCACTGATAAATTGCTTTCTCTCCTGTTTTCATTATGCACTACTGGAGTTATGTTCATTGAAGTTAATGGGAGTATTTCCATGGACTTTGGTGTGTAGTAGGTCATATAATAAGTTCCTCCATATGTTGTAGTCTGAGGGCCAGAGCAGCACTTACTCATTTTAAGCACTGTTTTAAGATTTGATGGATGACTTAGCTCTGTTTTCCCAGTTTTCCAAGGACGCAAGGCAAAAACAAAGCTAAATACAAAATACTTCATGGCATCCTCCTTTTTTTTTCTTGGTTGGTTGTGCTGCTGTTGGGGGAAAAATGAGCATTTTGTACAGCCGATAAATCATTTTGTCACCTTAATCTTTTATTGATCTCAATAAAAATTGCATTTTCTTTCTTAACAAAAATTCACCAAGAAGGACATCACATCCAGAGATGTGTATAATGTAGGAAGTGCTCATCATTTAACATTCTTATTTATGGGACAAGATATGGATTTTTGTGGAAAAATCTTCAACTGTTTTTGTAAGGTGATGCATCATATTTTTAAAGATGTGCTTGACTAAAAGGCAGGTTGTTTACCAACTACACTAAGGAGTCATATATTATTGTGAGGTTTTATATAAAGAGATTATAAAAACACTTTTTCTGAAGCAGTAAATGGGAGGGAGTAGAGAGCTTTTCCCCACTAAGTCTGTCCTGTCACTTCAGGTTGGTACATCACAGTCATTTCATCTTGTTTCAGATGATCACACTGGGAAATCTTAGGGAAAAACAAGAAAAGAAAGGAGAAGTGATTGCTAAGGGAGCCCTGCAGTTCCCCACGAGGATCAGTGTGACACCACACTCCCACTGAACACAAGAGGCAGAAACAAAACACCTTGATCATAATCCCATGCTGGTACTCTCTTTCTGACCATCTCTGAGAACCCAAAACTCAGCATTCTGAGCTCCTATCAGAAGCACACTGCTAGAGCAGGATTTCCTGTCTCCAGCCCAGCACAGGATACACTCTGGAACCTATGGAACCAGTAGCTTTAGCACAATCACACATCAAGTTCCTGACTACAGACATAATTCCCACCAGTCTGACACTTTCCTATGTCTCACCACACATGAACTGTAATTAATTCCAATTATTCCTCACCATATTTGTTTGAAGAATCTTCAGGCCCTTCTTTCTACAGTCTAGCAGCACCTTTAATGAAGGCTTTAGTGCACCATAACTCTGTAACCAGGATTAATATGTGCTTGCACTAATTGCTTAATAAAGGTTTCACTGTAGAGTAAGCTAAATGAGGGCCAGAATCTCTCCCATTTCATTTTCATAACCTACAGGACTACACCCAAAACTGGTTCCAAGAACAGACTTGCACAGTCTGCAATATATCCAGGCTGCCTCCCTGCCAAGGCAAAGCACAGGGAAAAGGCCTCTGCAATCCCTCTTTGCAATGGAATTAAAAAATGCAGCCTGAAAAGTCGCCAGGACTCTTGGGCCTAAGATTTCTATCCATCAAATCAAGGCAGAGTCTGTGCCAAGAGTCCCCTCAGTCTCTTACAGAAGGAAATTGCGTGGTCAGATAAGCATGTCCTTAACATCAAAGATTCATTGCTCATAAAATTATCATCAGAACCATCTCTCACGTGAGACAATCCATTCTGCACAGAAATAGCTACACCTTTGATTTCCTCCAATTATGGGTACAGGCTGGTTTGGGAGGGTTTCAAATCCAATATCTCAAACAGACCACAGCACCAGGCTTTCTCAGCATATACTGCTGCATAAAGGATATTTTTTTCATTTTAATATTAGTCCCTAAACCATTTTTGTATCATATTGTCATTGTCAAAAGATTAACCTTAAGCTGAATCAAGGACTATTTCTTTTTATCAGACTCTTGAAATTCTCCAAATATTCATCTAGATTTAGAGATGAAGATAGAAAATCCTCATGTTTTTTATGTTCTGCTCTTCAGTCTTTGCTTGTTCATAGTCTGGGCACATACTGTTTTAGACTTTAGAGAAAAAGAAAGTTCCACCACTGCCCACAATAAACCAGAAGGCACTTACTCCGTGCTCATTCCTGTAAGAAGTGAAGCTGAAGAAACACTTTCTCTGTTCTTTATTTGTTTTTCAGGGTCAGAAATTCAAGGCACATTGCACAGGCTTCTTATACCACGGCTAGAGGTCAAATCTCGTAATACATGACTTGTCAGTATCTTTTAGCACAATTGATAGGAGTGTGCTGCTGACTCTTGCATTCCAGACTGAGAAGAAAATGTCCAGAGCAACTGAGGTTATATGATAGATTTCATAAAATATCACCAAGTCTCAGCAAGAAAGATGGTGTTGGAGGCTAAGAAAAAGGGCTGCACATCAACCTTACAAAATGCCAGTTTTGATTGATGTTCAAAACTGGTCATTAACAACAGTGACTCCTGCCAGCCACAAAAATCACTACCTACTTTAGAAGGAACTCATATATGCAGTAGAAGCACTGACAGACAGATGCCCCATCCCAACTCAAATAAAATTAAGAAAAAAAGTTGCTCCTTTTTTATAGCTTGTAAACATGTAGTAAATATAAAGGTGAAATTCTGGCCATTTTGGAGTAAATGGAGAAATTCTGTCTGCTTCTGTAGACATAGAACTGTACAAAATGCTATTTCTGAGGGGGCAGGAAGAGCCCATGAGTGGTTTAACACAGGTTTTTGTAAAATGGGAAAACAATCCTACAAATAAGATGCAGCTCCAAATATAAGTGAAGTTTGTCACTTCTATAAAAACAATGATTCATACCCAATAATCCATACCCAAGAATGAGTCTAATTTTTCATAAGTAAAAGGAACTGATATGTTCTCTGTTAATAAGGAGAACTGGCTTCCTGTAACTTGCAGTTGATCTGCTCTCTGTAATGTGATGTACAGAAGTGTTTCCAGCAGATCCTGGGAAAGGGAAGGTAAATGCAGCCAGCAGATGTGGCTGCAGCCAGAGACAAGGACTGGGGATGGTACCCAGGATTTAGTGCTGGGAAAAATGATAGCCATTGTTTCTTGTTTTGAACTCAGCTTCAATTAGCTAATGATAATAAAATCTTTTTAGGATTCTGAAAGCTTACTAAGGACATATGAATACCCCAAAGCAGGTGTGCTTCCATTAACTGCTCCATCTATTTCCCCAGCAATCAGCGATGCAAATAAATCTTACACACACCTTCAACAAAATCCTCCCCTCCCCTGCTTTTCTTTCCAGTTCTGCTCAGGTTAGAGCACAAGGGAGGATGGTAAAAAATCATCAGGGAAAGGTGAAGCTACATACACACAATACCAATCCATTTTCTACAGAAAAAAAAGGGTTTAGAAAATTATGAGGAAAACATTAAGTAAACTACACATGGTTATGGAGGATCACACTCTTCCCTTTATTCTCCTGGATTCCTGGGTTACCTTCACTTGCATGAGGACAGCAAAATATTGATTAATGGGGAAGAAGAGATCAGTCAGCAGGGAATGTTCTTCAATGCACCATGCTTAGTTTCAAAACAAATAATCTTTTGGGTACAAGACAAAGTCTACTATGATATTTGATCACAGACTGGTATTAGCATTTCCTTTGTCTGCAGACCTACAAATTCCTGCAGAGGTTAATTTTCATTTCTGCAACTTTCCTTTTACTATAATTCCCATTTAACACAACTTTTCAAGAAATTACTTTTTCAGCCTTCTGTTATTTTTCAAGGTCTCTAAATTTTCTTATAGGTTGTATTATCAAAATGGTGTCACTTCCCATCAGGATGAACAGATGAATGTAAGATTTTACTTGATATAGCAACATTTTCTATCTAAAAATATTTTTTAAAAATTCCCAGACATGGGGGGAGACCACCTTTCCATTAAATATACCATAGAAAAAGATTATAAATAAAAATATGTTTAAAAATCTATTTAGATTCCAAAAGGAAAGGACTACAGAATCCTTCCTAATTTCACAAAGAAAGTTATATTACAACTTTTGTCACGTGACTCCAATGCAGTTTTCAGCAAGTTAAATGTGAAATGGGAGTAATGGAAAACAGGGTGAAATCCTACAGCCAACTCAGATCCCTGTCAAGCAGTCAACAAACTCACACTAAGTGGCAGAAACTGTTACAACACCAAACTTAGGAAAATATCAAGGTCCAAAAAGCATCTGTTGTGCCACCTGATTATGGTGTACATCTACTAGCACCACTTTTACCAAAATTATGGGTACAAAGCTTGTGAAGATCAATCCTGGCATGGTTCTTTATGCTATGACAAAAATTATATCTCATATTAATTACTTTATGATAGCCTTCCAACACAAGAAAAGTACATATTTCAGAGCAAAGTTCTTGTGCTTAGGTAATTAGGAGGAAATACATATAATGCCTTTTTATAAGAACACAATTAAAGAGTAATCACATTTTTGTCATGGCTGACAATTAGCAGCCCTCCTCCCCCAGAGACATAATAGAGCTATGTCATTATCATTACCAAAACCTTAAGCCCACTGAGGGAGTATTAGATCTATGCAGAAAAACAGGTTGGGAGAAATCCTGGCTCCACTGAAAACAATGGCAAAACTCCCATTTTCCCAGCTCTAATTAGCTATGGTTAAATTACAGTGAACATATAGTGAACTCTGCTAGAGCTGATGAAAGAAGAAAAGCAGATCTTAATAGTCAATGATCCCTCCTGAGCAGTGACTCCAAGGAAAGAAGTTCAGAATACTTTTTTTGAGGCAGCCATCCTAAATCTTCCATTGTCTCCTCCTGGAAGTCTGTTGGCTTCAATCCCCTGATAAAAACAACAGAATCAAGGTAATGAGAGGGAACCAGTTACACAATCAGGCAGCACATCAACATGTGCTCACAGCATTTTTGTGGCGTGCATTTTAAACCCTCCAGTATCCTGTATTAACCCCTTCCTTCACAAGTCAGGCACTCCAAAAGCAGAGCAGCCCTCTTCTGCCCTATCCTGACTGATAAAGGAAGTGGCATCAGGCTGGGTTAAAGGGGACAGTCCAGCCTGCTCCAGATTTCACCTTTCCTGTTACCTGATACTGCATGAAAAGCATTAGTCCACTGTTGGTGCACAGAAACGACCCCATACCAGCATCATAAACACCTTCAATAATGCTGGTATTTAGCACCTCCTAGTAGAAAAAATCAGGAAGTAAAATCAGAATACCATCATATCATTGTGCTGCCCATCTTCAGAAGAGGAGAAGACAAAGTTGTTGAGCTATGCAGAGGACACAAACAATATTCACCTGAACAGGCACTTTTGTGAGAGCACCAGTCCACATGGAGGAACCAGAATGGAAACCAGCACAGGTTATCACAATAAAGAAGACCACAGCAAGAGCAGTGAGATTTCTGACAACTTTCCTTTGTGACATAACTCTCAACTCCTTAGTTTTAAAAGGTTTTATTGAGTTTACATTTTTATAGTTAATTTTCCACATCCTCATAACACCAGACTCAGACCAGATGAGATGATTTTCATCTGTAACTGAGATTTCTGCTACTTGTAGCCCGCAAAAAAAAAGATGCTGTGTTCATCCATCATTTTTTTGATAGAGATACATGCTGAGAAGATTTGATTATTCATCTCTCTGTTTTTAAATACATCAGCTAGTTAGCATGGCCCAGTAGTCTATCCAGCTGCAAGTCTAATAGGTTCTGGCACAGAAAGAGAAATAGATTGAGCCCAGCAGGACCTCCTGAAGACACTGCTGTCTTGTCTGTCCATTGGGGACAGGAATGACCTGGTCTCAAGGCTCAGACTGCTCATACAGCACCATACCAAACTGAGAAATGCCACTTTGTGGAAGTGTGTGAAGCCCAGCCCTCAAATATTCTGTTCTGCGTTGGCCAAGTGGATTTGGAGGGTTGCCAAAAGACGAGAGGCGCAAATTTTGGCGAGAAGCCAGAAGACAAGAGGCAATTGACCCAGCACTTTTCTGTTCTTTCCTGGGAATTGCAGAGCTACAACATGCCACAATTGCTTACAAATGTTAGGATTGTTTTCTCTACCTGTGCGTTGTGTAAAGAGACTAATGTGCTTTGACCTGCAATTTGCAAAGGGGTTACAACTACCATGGGAGAAGCAAGGCGCTGTGCACAGGTTCAGAAGTGTTCAGGTGGAAGGAATGGAAACAGCTGAGTTATATTGCTCCCTGCAAGGGATGTGATGCTCCTAAATCTTTCCTTGTACATAGACCCAACCAAGGCTAGTAGTATAAGAAAAATCTTGGACTGATTAATGCACAGCCTCACACAAAAACCCTCAGAGCACCCGGCCTCTGCTTCCAAACAGGGCTGAGTTTGTGTGACAGCCAAAGGCCTTTGAGTTTTCTCTGGGCAAGTCCTTTTCTTGAGCTGTGACACAAATGGACTTGGGAAAAAGGGGTGCCCAAACCCCCTGCTCTGAAAACAGGAATTTGGGTTGGTTGCACCACTCAGCACTGGGCACACAGCTCACATTTTTGATAAAAGGTGCACAGCAGGGCAGAGAACATTGAACCAGTGAAAGCAGCCCTGCAGCTGCACAGACAAAATGCTGGCCCCAGCTATTTACCTTCAGGGAATTTTGTGAATTTTATTCTGCCCTCAGCTGTGTCAATATGTGGGTGCAGCTCCATTGCCACTGGTCCCAGCACTGTGCTCTGGAGCAGGTGTCAGGAGGCAGCATTTGGGATGCCACCTTCACCTGGGGAAGAGCTCACACACACAGAGCAGGGCAAGGATGTCTCACACAGAGTTAACAGCGAGCACAAGACTTTCTCAAACCATTTGATTTTGTTGCCCTTTTATAAAATGCAAATTAAAAAAATTATGAAACAGTAGGCAATAAAACCTGAATTTTTAATACCAAGCAATCACTGAACCTTTGCACGTGAGTTTGAAGGACTAAATAATCCCATTCTTTCTCACAGCACAGACCCAGGAGAATTTCTTCTTCTATATTGCTTTTATAACAGCTATCTATCTTAGTCTGGTCTTGTTGATATATTTTAAGGCTTTTAATTTGGAGGCTGTTATTTGCTCAGATGTTATCTTCAGCATATTAAGTACAGTAAGCTTCCACCAAGTCATACTCTGGGCATTTGAGCTGGGGCAGAATTTCTGACTTAAATACCCATGTACAACGGCAGAATAAATAAATAAAGAACACCTTCAAGGCCTCCAAGCACCTAGTAACAAAATCACTCTAACCTTACAATAATGCTCTGCTTACAGTCCTCCCAAAATGCAAGTCATTTGCTGGATCCCAAATGATATTTGGTTGATGGATTGCTGGTGATTTCTACATCAGAGCACCTTGGAGCCCTAGTGCTAAACCCCTGACAGCGTTAGCATAAAAGATTTACATTTATGTTATGAGGGCCACACAAGAATAATAATTTTAAAATACATTGCCTTGGCTGCTGATGCACCATGGGAAATCTAAGAGCAGCAGGCAGCATTCCTGGGCTGTAATTACAAAATGGCAGCACGGGAGAGGCTTTGGAGACAAGGAATCAGAGACTGCAGCCATCTGCATGCCTTGGCGAATTGAAATTACAGTAATATATGAAGACATTACCTGAAAAGCCCAGCACCATTTAAATGATTTACTATTACGCCCCAGCAAGCTTTAATTTAAGGATAAAGTCATTCAGCAAGCTAATCTGATATAGGAAGCATTATTTCACACAGTTAAGTTAATTTACACTAGCTGATTGTTGTTGTTGCAGTTGGCATTATTATCTGCACAAACAGCCGATCGGCCCTGACAGAAGCAATATACTGTTTAATACAGTGTCTTAATTCAGCAGGCCAGCTATCTGTGATAAAGGTTTGTTTATAAGCAATAATGGGGAGGAAAGTCATTTTGAGGCTAAGCTGATAACACTGATGAGAACTATGTGGGGGTTTTTCTGGTAAGAAAACAAGCAGGAACCATCTACTCATTTGTCCACCTGTCTCATAACAGAACATCCCGGCAGATTTCTCTTACATGGGTTTTGCTTTCCCACCCTAACTGCAGAGTGTGGATCTTTGGCAGTGTTTTCTGCATATATTTCCTTTGACAAGCAGCCATCATCCAGCACTGTGTGATCACCATCACAGCTCCTCTTCCCCAGTGAAATCCAGGCTTCAGGGAGACCTCCACAGCGAAACTCTGCCATGTGAGCTGGCTGTAAAAGCTCCTAATACATCACAGAAAAGGCAAAACACACATGACACACTGCATAGCTTGGGCTGGCTTACCTCCAACAGCTAATGGTGAGAGGAACTGTGATACAAGTAGCTGAATAAGATAATTCTATGTGACAAAAAAAATCTGATGGAAAGGGATGCCAGGGGAGGCAGAGACAGCCAGTGCCTGGGCCAGGATGGCTTTGTGCCTCCTTTTGAGCAGGCCTTGGATCAGGTTGGCCTGATCCCCATAGGTAATTGTAAGCACATTTATTCACTAAGAACTGCAAAAGTCCTTACAAACATCAGCATTGTTTTCCCAATAGAAAACAAGGAGCAAATAAGAAACTGTAAGGGAATTACTTCCTGTAGCTTTCTCTTCTCCACCTGGTGAAGTCATCTACTGAATCACAGACACCAAAAGCTGCTTGAGGGAATTCCTTCAAGTCAGCTGTCCTCTGCCACACAACATTTAAAGCTCCAGGAACATCCTTCTTGAGCTTGCCCCTCTTTGTCAAAAACCTATCACCCAATAAATACATTTCTCTGTTCATGAAGTCAGATTGAATGTAATGCCAGTGTGACCACAAAAAGGAAAAACAGCCAACCCTACCCTGAATCTGCAAGCAGACTTTCTTCATCTTTCAACAGAAATATAATATTGTGTAATACTGGCTCAGTAGCATGACAACAAAAGGATGTTTGGAGACTTCAGCATAAAATGTATCTTAAAACCAGATCATCAAAAGCAGTTAGAGGACTCTGTACCATTTACAAGTCAAACCCCATTGAATCAAAATCCTAAATACTTCTGAAGCCTCAAATGTTTGGATGTTTCTGAAAAAACATCTTTTTCACAAAAAAGCTTAAGTATAAGTTCACACAAGCTGTCTAATACCACTAAATCCCAAGTCTGTGGTCAGCTTTCCAGCTGGTCGAACAGCACCTCTGAATATTTGGGTGCTCTGGGGTATCAGCATCTTGCACCTGCAATGAACACAACTGCTGCACCCAGGCAGACCCTTGAGAAGCTGTGCTGGCAGCTGAGGGCATGGCTGCTCCTTGCTTCAGCTTCTCTGGGGCACAAAAATCACATCCAGCTGTCAGTACAGAGATGTTCAACTCTGCCAACCCTCCCAGCACTCTGAGCCCAGTGCTGGCAGCACCTGAGGCCACCAAACCAGCCCTGTCCAGCTGCAATCTGTAACACCCTCCCCTTTAACCTCTGCATTGAACTCACAATTCAATTTCTGCTGAGCATCTGTCTCCCCAGCCCCTGGATCAAGTCCCAAACCCCTCCCAGCTCCCTGGGGAGGCAGCAGCCCCACAGAGCTCCAAGGGAAGGACTGCACGTCTCACTCAGCCTCCTTCTCCTGGGGGTTTGTTCCTGACAAAGGAACAAGTGCTCCAGGAATTCCTTTTGATTGCCAAGCCTTAGATGCTCCATGTCTTGCAAGATTTTATTAAGGAGGAGTTGCATTATTTAACATCTTATGGCAGAAGCTCACAGAACCTGCACTCAATTAGTTCTAATCAGAAATTGGTGGAATGCAGCATGAGAGCACACAAAAATAATACACAGCAAAGAACAGTTCAAGGGACTTTCCCCCCATGTTTTATAGTAATAACATGATTTTAATTACATGCTTTTTAATATTAATTTGGTTTCTTAATTTCTGTTTTTTCACCCATATCTGTTTATGAAAGTATGCAAATAGTGCAAAGCAATAATGAATACAAGATGTTTAAAAACATTCAGTTAGAGCTCAGTTGTTACTATGCTATAGTCCCTTCTAATTATATTTTTAAAAGCCTAAGGTAGAGCCCTAGCTGGTGTAAAAAGAGAATCATACCTAAAGATTACTTCCCATTCCAACACAATAAAGGCAGCTGGGTGTGTGTGAACCATTAAAACATCTTAACCAAGGAGTAAGATTTGACTCCTGTGTAGGTTTATGTTTCAGTATCAGGGTTCTAATGCAGAAATCTTTAAGAAAGGAATTATAATGGAAAAAAAAAGGGAGAATAAAAAAATTCCTATTCTGTGGTTTTATTTTGAACAGCAGAAATACATTCAGACATGCAGAAAAGAAAGAGGAATCATGCAAATTAATTTGAAATTATTTGGATGAATTAGGCCTATGGTTTGATAGCTGAATTATGCAGTTACATTTGCATAACATAGCCCAGTGTATGGGAACCTAAGGTAATGAGACTAGAAGCCAAAACATAATCAGATATTAAAGAATTAAAGGGAGGCAATGCACTTTCACAGATCATTTGGGGTAAATTCAGGATAAAAAGATAAAACAGCTGAAATGTTGCAAAAGGAAAACATAACAAGAATAAAGCTGAATAAGTTATTCATAATTAACTCACATACATGCTTTCCTATTTACAGTACCCCTTACAGTGGCAGAAAAATCTTCCTTTTGTAATATTAATTTAAAACAGGAACTAATTTTATAAATCATTGAAATTCTATGACAAAAACATGGCTCCAGCCTTGCAGAGCTAGAGAGAGCTAATGTCCAAAGTACTCTTAAGTACTTTATTCTATGACTTGATTTTTACTCCATTGGGATTGGATAAGTTGCTCAATATCTTTACTCCTAAAATGAATGGTCTGTCAATGATGAATGTCATCCAGATGAAGGCTGAATCTAAGAAAATATTTTGGGGTTCTTCCATGTCTCATGCAATTTCTATTTATATATTAAAATACAAATAGAGACTGCATAGAGGCACTATGCATACACACACAGACAACTGGGAGTATTTCTAATTTCCTAACTTGTTCTATGGTCAGGGAGGTATGTCATTAAACTGTTTTACTCCACCTAATAAAATCCGTAACATTTATTAACTGGGGGAAAACCACTAATTGATTTTGTCTCCTGGACACCCATACCTCCTAGCCATGTTTAACTGCCTGCATAATTGTAGAAAAATGTGGTGTACAGTTAGATAATGCATGCAATATGAAATTAATGGTTGAATTCCTCATCCTTGATCCATATTTAGAAGGAACCATCAACCCAGCCCCTGCTTCCTTTGATTCCAAACTGGAGCCCTGTCAGTGATGGCAATAGATGTTAGCAGTAACAGGTTCTGTCCTTTCTGGAACACATCTGGGACTGGCTGTGCCCAGCATGGGGCAGGCCCAGGGTCCCCTCACCCTCAGGCCTGGCTTTAGGGTTTTTTTTTCTCACTTTTGATCAGTCTTTTTATTGTTAACACCATTGTTTTTTTAAAAAAATACTTGCATGTCTTGTACTATCTTGTACTTACCTTCTTCCATTTTATATTTAAATAGTTGTTCTAAAACTACCTTTAAGGAGAAAAATCACTAAGAAGGAAACACAAAACTATATGCTATATTATTAGATTAAGACATTCTTAATCAAATACAAGATCTTATTAAAATGCTGCAAATTGCACACATCATTTTTCTATCAATCATGCAGGACACTCAACTGTGTTACATCTATGAGAGAGAGATTAGAAAAAACCCTTAGAAAAACTGTCAGATAGGCTGAGCAAAATAAACAAAAGATGGAAAAGACCTATATTCACTGCAAAAAGTAGACATATTTTAGACTAAGAGTAACTATATGATATTTCTCCCACAGGTTCAGGGTTTTTTGTTTAAAAAAAATGAAGAGTTATTCCTATTAAAAGTATACAAAGAAATGTCTCCAAAGCAAGCCTCAGCAGGATAAAAATATTCCTGCCACTAAAGATGATGAGTTTGTACTTAGATCAAGGGCTTTAAACATTGCAGAAAAATCTACAAGATACTATTAGTAGGCATTGATCTGTTAATAAAATGTATTTGAATTTTTTTGAGGGGAGGAGGAGGTGCAAAGTGCTGTAAAGGCTTGGACCAGAGTCATGGTTAATGCTGAAGCAGTCTACATTAAACCAAATAAGAAAACAAAACATCTGAGGCTTTGCCATGGGATTGGAGTGGATTGGCTGCAAAGAGCCCCAGGTGATGGCCACTCATGGGTGCAGCCATCAGGGCACCAGGCCATCCTCCATCCAAAGGTTTGCCAGCTCTCCAGAACTCGAGGTGAAGCCCTTTGTGCCCATCTAAGGCTGGCACATTCAGCTCTGAGTCACACTTTCCCTCCAGCAGGTCATGGGTAAATGGGCACTAAAGAGTTAGTCAGGGTTTTACAAGCAGAAAAACAATCAATTTACTCAAATTTTTGCCTTCAGTGAGAGGACAAATTCGACTTTGGAAGATTGTTTCTGCAAACACCACCTGCAGCCAGGCAAAGAGCAGGCAGGCAGGGAGGGAGGCACCCAGACAGCCCAGGGCAGTGTGGCTGCAGGACAGAAGTTCTGCCAATTCAAAAAGGAGTTGAGCACATTGCTGCTGATCACCCCAGCCATTCCCTTGGGGGTGTCATACAGAACAACTGGGAGGCAGCAGCACTTCCCAAGATTCTATAAAGCATCATCAATATGAGTAAGAATTTCTTCTATTGCCATTCCTATCACTGTCCTGGAATGATTTTTAATGCAAAATTCTGTGAAATAATGTACAATGATTAGTTTTTGGTGAATGTTTACGAATTTAATTCATTTTTGTTAACTTTTTTTTCATTTTGCTAGTAAATAACACACAGAGATGAACCCCCTTCACCTCTGGGCATGGATTAGAATGAGGCAGGGTTTGTAGGTAATATTACTTATTAGATGAATGAAAATAGCAAGGGAAGGACAGACATGCTGTCAGGTGTACAGGCAAGTCACATCAGTCAGTCTAATAAAAGATACTGCCTCTCTCCACAAACTCCATCTCACATTCTTAAACCTCTTTGTTTACAAGAACAATATGGTACACATAAAACAGCACTGCTGCTTGGATCAATCAGATAAGAACCTTGCCAACAAAATAACTTTTTCATTAAAACAGAACACATTTAAAATTGGATTCTGATCTTATATGTTTCTTTAGGGCCTCTCTGACTGTATCACCAAGTAATGAATTCTAATTGGAAATATGGATTGATGCCTCTAATTTGTGGCACATTAGAGGTGTGATTCTGCTCTCACACATTTTTTCTACAATGGCAAATCATCTTCAAACTATACAGATATTTCTGGTTCATAAAGATCAGAATTGAATAAATATGTTTTTGTTGGATAGTCAATATGCATTGGAGATAGCCAGCATGGAATATTAAAGGCTTTGCCCCTGCTCCTGAATCATTTCAACTCTTTAACACATTACCTAGCACACAGATATAAATATTTGGATTAAATCACTCACACACTGTGCAGGACTTCTTTATACTCAACTTTGTTGTCTTCCTGTATTCTAAATCACATGCATCAAATCTTCACTCCTTCTCTTACATTTAATATGCAGCTCTGGAACTGCAGTTATACATCATTTTCATTTGTTGAAGAGTGATATATAATCTGGACTGAAATTAAATAATGTCATCCTGTGTTTAGTATTTATTGATACAAATTTAACCTGCTCATATTTCAACCTCCAATCTTCCACCGAATAATCTGTATTTAATTATGCATTCCACCTCTCTATTGACCTTTGAAAATATCCCTCATGACTACCAATCAAAAGTGATATAAATTAGAAATTCTTTTGAGTCTTTTTACACTATTTATCATTCCACTCCCCAAATAAGTCAGCACTTCAAGCTCGTTCTCAAAACCTGCCCCCCTAATCCTAAAAACTCCAAACCCCCAAGTCCTTCAAGTTCCCCACAATTCCAGTTCTAATTAAAATATCACTATGTATTTGACAAAGAGAAGATTAATGAGCACATGAAGCAATCCCAAGTGATGTGATGGCTAAAAAACAAGGAACATTTTGGGCATGCCATTCTAACCACTGTCAAATAAGTTTGCCTTAGAAGCAACTAGAGCTGTACTTTTTGATATTCAAGTACAGCTTACTAGAAACATCTATTATTTGATGAAAGAATCAACTTAAAAATTCACAATGAGGCAATAAAGTGGGCAGAATTGTAGACCACTCCACAATTTATTTACTCATTCTTACAAGTTGTGAGAATAAGTTGTAAATAAGCTGCCATTTGAGCTGCAAAGGGATGTCTGTTATAGATATGTGGCTTTTAATTTACTGCACAGTACATGAGAGTTCACACTTAGAATCAACTCACAAAATAGCAACTTAAAGTGTTTTTAGCATTTAGAAGAGAGCAACAATTTTGATAACTTTTTATGGTTGTACCACAAAATTCACTTGACCCTCCTGAAGCCTAAGTATTCTGACTGTTCTCAGAGACAAAAGGTCTTGAGGGAGGGAAATTAATTTCCTGGAGACTTTGGCCCAGCACATATTCAGAGTATATCTGTGAGCAGATACAAGGATATGTCACAGCCATCAACTCCAGGACACACAGGACTTCTATTCCACTTCTTCTACATGCCAGCAGGAGTAAAATATCTTTGCAAGACTCTAAGACCTATATTGCAAATAACCAAGAGCTTCAGAACTTCAGTGCGCCACAAAGAAAATTAAAAAAGCAGAACATGGGGCATATTTCACCTAAAAAGTTCCATGCATGCAAAGCAGCCCAAGGATGTAATTGATTCACACACAGTGGCAAAACAACACCAGTGGTCCCAGCAAAACAGGCTGCAGTTACCAGTAATTGGATTCATTCTATTATACAATCAGAAAACTGAAGGTATGTAGCTCAGAAATTCCCCAGAATTGCTTTAAGGCTCGGAGTCTGACACACTGAGAGCAGACAACTTCTGGTGCTCCAGAGACTACTCCCACTCCAGCTATAATAAGCCAAAGACAAAGGAAATTTTCAGCCTCTAAGATCAACTTGGCAATAACTCTGCTGTTTGGATTAATAACAGCAGGGCAAATACACTGGAAACATCCATGCATTTTACATGGCCTTTATTAAGTACTGTCCAGAAAAAAAAAATCAACTTCTTTCTATGCTGCTTTATATTCTAACAGGTCTCAAACTTCATTTTTAGGATTGTTAGCAAACTTGGTAGTTTTAAATATGATATTATACTGGTATTTCCAAGCTGGTACTAACTTTTATGCTTGTCATGCTCATAAAGGAGAAATCATAATCACATAGAGTTAATCTTTGGCTTAGGGAAATAGAGTTAAGTCTCATCACCCAAAATAACCTGAAGATGTCCCTGCCTGTGGGAGAGAGGTTGGAATAAACTTTAAAGATCCCTTCCCACACAAACAACTTCATGATTCTATCCTATAAATCAGCTTCTCCATTCTTCTGGTCAGGCTCCAGGCCTTAAAGGCATTCTTGCATTTTAACCTTCATCTTTTCTCAGTACAGGGTACACATAGTTGTACAATATTTTTCCCATCTTCATACTAACTAATATCGTTCTAAGGATATTCTGCTTCTTCAGTTGACCTGCAAAACTCTAAAACTGCATTAACTGCAGCCCATGACTTCACACTAGCTCACAGAACTTCCTTCAGCTCAGTCCGTGGCCCACTCACAGGGCTGGAAACCTTCATGTTTGTGCACAAAAATGCATCTCTCTCTAGACCAGCCCTAATCCTGAACCAAGATTTCATGCTGTGGATTCCCTTTGCTGCACTCCCATTTGGTTTGGATAAGGATGATTGCTGGGATAAACCACATTATGTAACAGCACATTTTTCTGACCATGTAACCAAACTTTGCACCTTTCTTCCAGGACTCTGAGGGTGATTTTTGTCATGGCAGTTGAGATCTGCCCATGCCACCCTGAGGTCCTCTGCAGCACAGGCTGTTGGTGTCAGGATAATGCACATAGCAGCAGTAGTTAGTTAATATTGCCAATATCCTGAATATGTATCCCCTTGGTGAAAAATTAATACTAAGGGGGGAAAAAAACCCCAACAAAGCATAGTAAGAGTTGTATAGGCAAAAGTTTTGATTTGGTTTATCTTTTGAGACAGTTTGATTAGATAGATTAAGTTTCTGTGCATCTCTCTAAAGACCACAGTAATAACCAGTGTCATGACTTTCAAATCCTTTGAACTGCAGAAGGGAATCAAACATGGTTGTCTTTTTATCCCAGCTTTTACTCTTTAGAATTCTAAAAGCTTGCTTTGCTCATCTGTCAAAGGGATGGCATTAAGGGGATCACTGTTGACAAGTGATAGTACAAATTATGCAACACAAATGACATTTCACTACCTCTCCTCTGATCTGCAATTCCCACTCTCAATCATTCCCTATTCTATGAAAATATTAAACCACAGATCCAACTGCAGAAAAAGTGATAGTGTAGGTGTCTCTTGATATCTTGCTACTGAACAAAAATATGTTCTGAAGCCCACACCTATAATTATGTTTGTGAGAGTGGGTTCCATTTGAAGTCCCCTGGTTCCTGTGGGGATCTTGAAATATAAGAATATAGATGTCATGACAGGATCAGGGCTATAAGGTCTGTTCTAAGTAAATGTTAACAGTTCTGAAAGGTCTTGCATTAAATTCAGTGTAAACCAACAGGCAAAATCATTAGGCTGCACTTCATCTGAGGTTTCTCCTTAGGCAAGGAGAAACTGAAAAATTTATGTGTCCTTCCAGCTTGGCCCTTGACGAAGCCTTATCTCAGACCCATTCACCATCAGCTCCTGAGGAGTGTGCTCATATTCTTCCATGGTTTAGAGAGACCTTCAGTGACAAGAGGATTCTCAGAAATCAGAATTGCAGCATTCAAGGCACTCAGGTCAGAGCAAGAGCAAGCAACCCAAGAGCCAGGAGTGTGTCAGCAGAGTGGAGGGGAGGAGAGGAGCAATTCCAGCAGCAAGGACACAGCCCCAGCCAGCACAGCACCAGAAAATCCACATTGGCTGCGTTGCACTAAATACTGCAAAAAAATAGCTTTTCAAGTTTTAGCTGCACTCTCATCACTGCAGTGAGACAGTTTAGTCCTCAGACATTAGAAATCAGACTAAAGAAGGCTGGAGGCAAACTAGTTTTCAGACTGCCTCAGAGGAGAAGGACTGGAGGTGGGATTTTCCCTATCAGTGAGATTATTCCTGCCTCATTGACACATATTGATGCTCATGTAAACTGGAGTAATACAGAGGGTAAAATGATTTTAAGAGTCACTTGAAGAGACTGCATGGGGATCACAAGTGATATTTCTGCCAAGGAAGCCTCTGCACACAGACTTTGCAACCAGGACTTTCGATTACTCTGAGAGTCAGCAGTGCAGAGGAGGTTCATCCCCAGTTGCTTCTCTTTTGGAACAAAAATATTGACTGAAAACAATGCACAAGTGTTTCCAGAAGTGGACAATTGATTCGTTTGGGTACCTGACCTCAAGACACTGTCAAAACACTGAAATATTGAAATGAACACAAGGGTTGCGTCACACAAGAGAAACAGAAATGGGATTAGAGATGGAAATTTTGCCACAAGGCTGTGTTTATACTGAAGAAAAACAAAAGAATAAAATTATATTAATTTATTTTTGCCCAAAGCTGTAAAAAACTCTTGTGTCAAAAACCATCCCTCTAAGTTACACTTGGTATCCCTGCTATATATTATGTTAACTGCTTTTTATTAGCAGTCTTATTACTCTCAATATGCACAAGAGCAGAGCAGTTTGCAAATGAACAGAATTGGACTGCAAAGAGTACAAACCATGGGAAATGCTACAAGTTATTTACTGGCTTGGTATAAATCTGCATATAGATTGAGGAATTCAGTCATAAAGCACCTCCAGGTGAGCCACAGCAGAGGTGGTTATGAGGGCACCTGGAAGCTTTGTGTGCTCACAATGGGCTGCTGCAAATGGAAGGGAACAGTTCAATTTGTCAAACATGCTTAGGCATCTCTATTTATTGGGGAATTATGGTATGGTATGTCTTGGAAGAAAAGGAAATAGAGACCTTGGCTTACTGCTACAGAGTGAGCCACTGGAGTTCTTTGTGAAGTAGGATTACACTGAGTTTAAGGATAAAAATCCCATATTCTAATGCGATTTAGGACACGCAACTCCCTGTGCAAGTTTTCCCAACCTTGATCACTTTTTTAAAGCTGATTTTAGTTCTGCTGAGTAAATTATCCAAGAATCAGTCAGATTAGGGGGATAAAATGGAACTAGAGGGAAAGATAGATGCATTAAGAGCATTAGAACTTAAAATCTTCCGTGTAACTCCCAGTTTAGCTGAATGCTGCTCCTTTTTAAAATGGATGATGAAAGCCTTTTCACCTGCTGATGGAAACCACAGGTACTGCAAGGGAAATGAAGGGTACTTCTATTTTTTGTGTATAGCACAGCCACTTAAACTCTCTTCTTTTTATGTTTGTAACAGTTTTCATTCAGCAAAAGGAGAATAGCTGGAGGGAAGTTAAAATTTCTTTGAAACCATGGCTCTAATTTATGCTTTCATTCAAGTAAAACCTGGGCACTAACATGACAAACCAGGACCATGATTTCTGAAAGTTTGATTATTATACAGTAAGATAATTCCTTGTGCTCAAGCAAAAATTCCTTAATTAAGATAGGAATGCTCTATGGTTATATGAAAGAGGACAGTCGGCCCCAGTACACCTAATTTTTGCTATCTCTTGTATGATCTACACAAGATCACTTCTCTTCAATATTTGCATCTCTAATTGAGAAGACAGTATTTCTCAGGGAGGTATATTAAAATAAGTCCTCAGCTTCATCTGATCACTGAATTATTATTATTCATGGGAGTTCCACTGTTAGTGTCACACCTAATGTAATCTCAAGCTATGTTAATTAATTTAATTTCAGAGTGGCCTCCTCATATTGCTCTTCTCCTCTCTCCTCATCCTGTCCCTTGTGTCCTTTTGTCACCATGTTCAGCATGGATAAAATTGTCCTGTGGAATATAGTGCTTGACAAAATCAACCTTTTATGTCTTGGACTGTCTCTCAGCTGGGGCAGCTCGCCCACAAGGAATTCTACCTTACCATGGCTGCCATTAAGGATTCTGAATCCTCTACAAGTCCATAGCAGGTGAACTTAGGAAAGTCAATAAGCCTCTGAGGGGACCTTAAGCTGTGATATGAGCATTTAATCCTCTGTTTCTTTTGGAACCTTTACACAAAGTGCTCAGCAGCTGAATTCTAAAATGAAAAGGTAAACTCTAATTAGAACAATGCAGTTCAGGCTTTTTACATTAAGGTTGTCACAGCACTTTCAATATGAAAATCAATCTATGAGGGCTCACAGCTCAGACATGAAAAGGTTTCATGAACTTCACTGGGCTGGCAAAGGTCTCTGCCACATTGTAGAGCTCATTTTTAGCCAGGTTTCATACAGAAATAAGTCTCATTAAACAAAAGGGTACAAGTGATACTGTATTGGCATGAGAGCTTGCCTAACCTTGCAGCTTTGGAACCCATTGATTATTTTCAACTAAGACACCCAAAAAAAGTGCAGGGATAAGATCTTTCCTGTGTTCTCTATGGGTGTAGCTGTTAGGTAGAGAAGGTGCACACTAAAACACAGAGAAAAGAGCAGTCCAGAGGTCACTCCAGCAGCCAGAACCCACTGAGGTCACACCCTATGGACAGGATTCCACCCACAGAATGCACAAATGCTGAAAGGCTTTTATCATAGAAGCACTTGTTCCACATAGACTTGTTTGTAGAGAAAAATCCCCACAAAATTATAGTGGGTTTGACTGTTTGGTGATATCTACACAAAACTTTCTTTACCAGGCAGACAACCTGCTTACAGTGAGGAGGGGACTGAACTCTCAATTCCAATCTCTCTTAGACACTCATATTCTGCTCTCTACTTGTGAATTAAGATTTTGACAAAGTTCATTGCCCTAAAAAACAAAGTTTATTTATCAATTTTTTTGGTCAGTTGTAGCCATGTGGCTATTAACATATGAAAGAAACAAAAATAAAATTAAATGCAGTAAGACACTTCCCTTAGAGGCAAGGGTCACACTTTTGCTCAAGGTATCTGGGAGCTCTGAAACAGAATATGTGTGAAAATGAGATTCCTTTGTGCTGAGTCTATAGAAAGATAATGTTCCAAAGTGTGAAGCTACTCAATAATACACAAAACACACCCACAACAAAGGTAAGTTGCTTCCTGGCAATGCTTTTCATCTCAAGCCTAATTACAACATCCCAAAAATCCTCTGCTGGAACTCACTGAATTTATTCCTTCCTAAATCTATTTTCCTTTAGGACTAACTGCAAATACACTTTTCTAGGACTTTCAAAGTACTATAAGCAAAGAACAGCTTTATCAGCAGGAAAAAAAAATAGCAAATTAAGATCTAGATCCTTCCTGCTTTTCCATGTAAGTCTAGAGCTCTGACTGTCCCCCTTTTTCTAATGTATAAGTTTATATAATACTGTGCCATTACAGTTGTTCTATAATTCAGTCTCCTGGGTAATTTGCTTTTCTTGTTTTGAACATACAGCAAAGAATTAAAGAAATATTGATAATTACCCCTAAGACCTGAGATATGAGTGATTTGAGGACAAGTATAAAAGAAAACAGTCTTGGTGTAAAACTTTTCAGCAAAAGAATTCTTAAAAGGACAAAAGATAATTGGAGAATAACAACATGGATTTGGGCAAAAGAGGAAAGAAAACAGGTTAACTTTAGTACTGTTTTAGATCACATGAAATAAAAGGGAAGGATCAGCCTGGAAAAGCTACCCTAGAAACATGAGGCCATTAAATTCTTTCTTGTTTCATCCTGACTCCTGTTGTCCTCTGGCTGTTCAACTATGTTAAATAAAATACTTCAAAGGAAAGTCTCAAGTGTTCAACAGCTGATTTTGCTCCCAGAGGTGCTGAACTGGCAAAAGTGGAAACATGTGGAACAAATATAACTAACCAGAGAGGAAGGATGGGCTGCCAGGGCATTTTAGAGAAGGAAAATAAAATAGTAATGAATAGGCCTGGAAAATGAAGGTGAGCACAAACTAGGCTTCATTAGGAAGGAAGGAATGGCAGGGATAACAAATCTGCAGCTTCCTAATACACATCTAATTGGGGCAGATAAAATTATATTCCCATGCATAAAAGGAAATAACACCTTCCTTCTGCCTCAGGGTGTGAATTCAGGTCATCCAGAACAGGCTTTCCAGGGTAATGAAGGCTGGATAAGCAGTTCTGCACAGCCCAGGCACTGGTTTCTTGTGGGATGAAGGATCTTGGTATCTGAATATCTGGGATAAATCAGAACTAGAACCACTGACCATTAACATGATGCAATCCACCATTAGTATAATCCACTTCCTGCAGAAAGAGCCATCCCTGCTCCTCAATCACACAAAACCCCCAACCCAGACCAGATCCAGTAATTCTGTTAGAGGAAACACAAGCACAGCCCTTTGGAATATTGCCCTGCAGAAGGACCAGATCTTCAGGCAGAACTGGTGGCACACATCCCCACCATGTCAAAAGTTCAAGTGGGAAAAGCAATTTATTCATGCCCCACATGTCAGTGGATGCAGATAAGATCATTACACATTTCTGTTGCAAAACACTGTTGATAGAGTGTCACAGAGGATTAGATTTGCTGTATCTTATTTATTATACATGTCCACATATTGTGATAATTGGGTTGAATAATATTTCATGCAGGCTAATGTGAAAATCATTTTTGCTGAATATAAAATTACTTATTTTGATTCTGCAGGGGTTTGTTTTGTCAAAACTCATGTAGCACTTAGGAAACTAATAATTGTTCAATTGTGGAGCAGAAGTGTAAAATTATCTTAACAGAAGTGCAGAAAATGAAAAGAACAATGGATCTGACCTCATTTGTTTGATTATTAATGGTGTTTCATCTAATTTACAAGGTCTAACCTTGTGTAATGCAAATGTAGAGTGCAAATGTATCTTTTTATCTCACAGTCACTAATTAGTTATGCTATATATCACCCTATTTTTGCTCTAGTTAAGCAATGGGGCAGAAATCTTGAAGAAAAAACCACCATGAATAACATTTATAAAATACCATTAAATTAGAAAGACTGAAAAAAAATCTGTGAAGATTATTAAATATACTTTATAGTTTGGTACAGCTCTCACTCATTAGCTAAGGAAAATAAAATGTTTAAATATTAGAAGAATTAAATATTTAAATATTAGAAGTGAAACCTTTCTGGCAATGCTGTGATTTAGTCAGAAGTCTTCTGTTTCTCTTCCTAAGACCTCTCAGAGCTACCAGCCCCTGGCAGAAAAGGGCCCTGTATTAGATCAGTTACAGGAGCCACTCAGACTCCACACTAACAATGGCATTGCTCTTTGCATCTCAGAGAAAATCACCTTTTCTAAAGACCAGGATAATTAGATTTCAGAGATGAGAACAGCAAGAATGGTGAAACAAGGCAGGATCTGCACCTGTTTCTGTCACCGTGATATTTTATGAAAAATCCCTTTGCCAGGATTTCTTCTCCTGGGAAGGTGGGAAGCCTCAGCTTCTCCTGTGTTTGCTGTCTTTGGAATGTGCTCGGGAGATTGTTTATCCAACATGTGAATTGGTTTAACTTAATGACCAATCACCATCAGCTGTGTTTGACTCTGAGGAGTCAGTCACAAGTTTTTCATTATTATTTTTGTTAAGCCTTCTGTCTGTATCCTTTCTCTTTATTAGTATAGTTTTAGTATAGCATTCTTTAATACAATATAATATAATAAAATAATAAATCAGCCTTCTGAGAACACGGAGTCAGATTCTCATCTCTCACCTCGTCCTGGGGACCCTCAAACACCACATTTCTTCCTCTACAACTTGCACACAAAACACACAGATGGAGCTGCTGGGAGTTGAGCAGGAGCAGCAAGCCCTTCCCTGAGCTATGTGGGTTATGTGCACAGCAAGGAGTCAGGCAGAGGGTGTTGGTTCCTCCCCCTGCCCCAGATTTTGTTCCATCAGCCTTGAGATGTCTTTCATGACTTTGGTTTCTCTGGAAGTTTTGTAAAGTAAAAATCCACCCTTGCTCAGCTGATGGGTTTTGTTGCTCCTGTAGTTAAATTACCACAACAACAGAGGAGGGCACATGCTGGGATCAGGCCAACAGCTTCAGTTTGGGTGGTTTCTGTGAGGCATTGGCATCTCAGCAGAAGAGAAAATGCATCTCCACTAAACAATTAGGTAAAAATTAGAAGGTGATAAAATGGAAAATTAGTGTACTCAGATAGAATTTAGGACTGAAGCGTCTCTCCCTCCCATTAATTCAGTGATGGATTGTATCACTGTGTCTTCAATGCATTTGTTTTAATTAAACAAAACTGAAGGATGGTCCGTGCTCATTCAGTATTTTAGGTCAGTACCACTACAGAATTCTGTGCAAGTATATATCCCACCTATGGCTTCCTTTATACTCTAATGAGGTCATATATCAGTGAAAAGCTCTAAATCTTTAGTTTTCAAACTGTGTTTTTCCTTTTGGAGTTTTCTTCTGAAAGAAATGCCCACCCTTACTCCCATTAACAACAAAGTCATCTCCTCTCTTTTCACTCCTGTCTGACACCACCTAAAGGACCCAACAATGACAAGAGCAGACTAACCAAGATTCTTTCTGCTCCTTATCCATTTGATTTTATCTTTCTGTTTGATGCTTCTGAAGTTCCTAGCACAACAGGACACTGGCCCATGACAGCAACTCTGAGACACAACCGTAATACAAATAAATAAGAAATGTTTAAGAATTCTTTCTCTTCAAGGAAAACTAAAAGGCTCCAAACTAATATTATTTTTAAAGTTTACACTTGGAGAATATGTAAGTTCATTTTTCCTGCTCTCTGGCAATTAGCTGTCCTCTCAGTCCTCAGGTCTGTCTGGGCTACTGAGCTGCTCTTTGTGGCTCCTGTACAAAGGGACAAGCCAAGAGTAGCCAAACCCTCAGTGCCACTGAGGAGAAACATACTCTTAATTGTTGGTTACATGCAAATAAAATCAACAATCTGCTTCTAACACACTGTAACCCCCACTGGGTTTTGTAAAGTCATTTTTGGGTAGCTGTCATTGCCCCTATTGCTTCCATTAAATCTGTGCTACATTTATTTCCCTTTGCACTGTTCCATTATCAGTTATTTACATGATGCCACAGATTTCCACTGCACCCAAAAAAGGGGGTTTTGAGAATGCTGAACTAAGCAGAGGTCTCAAAAGCATATCAGAGATGAGAGGGTAAGAGGGAATGTAGTATAGTGCAAAGGTGATCCACAGTCTGAAATCCTGCACCCAGAACACCAAACTCCAGTTAAAGTATCACAGCACAGAGGTTTCTGCACAGGGAATAATGCCAAAAAATTAGAGGCTTTTCAAGATTAAGGTATCTGTGGAAAAAGCCCACAAAAACACCAACGCCACCCAGCCTGAAGAAAAAACTCAAACAACCAAACCAAAAAGACTCCAATAAAACCAGACAATGTTCTTTGCATCACGTTTCCCTGGCACTGTGTATTTGAGCTCCAGTGCTATTCCCTAGCAAAGGGCTTCAATAGCTGCTTAGAATTTTCCTCACTGTAACAAGGACAGCCTTCAGCCTGCAGGGGACTAAATCTTGCAATATCAGCAAATCAATACTTTGGTATTCAGCAAAATTCTATTTCACTTTTTTCCCTTTTCTCTTCCATCTCTGTTGGCCAGCATGTTCAGGCTCCTCTCTTCCTGACCAGAAATCCACAAAATTCTCTATTCTGAAGTCTGATGTTTTCAGACACCCAAAAGCCTCATTCACCTTCACATTACAAATGCAGAGTACAAGATTATTTGGTTTTGATCACTTTGAGCACAGAATCATTTTCCTTGCCAATAATTTCATTCCTATCCTGTCAGTCATGCTCTCTGTTGCTCTTTCTCAGCTCAGCTCACCCCTCTCAATGAGCAAGTTATCAGTGCAATTTTTATCTTCTCATCCACGAGGGTGATCCTTTTCCTTTGAAGAGAATAATTCTATTTTCCTGTCTCAGGGCCCACCACTGACCACACCAACACAACCAAAGACCCCTCAGCTAAGGGAGAGTGAGGATAACACAGAGCTCCATAACACAGCTCAGCAGGAGCTGGGCTTCCCTTCTGCTTCTGAAATAACCACCTTGCATCTGCCCTTCACAAAAAGATGTGTGTGGATTTGTTTTATTTTACCCATCTGTTCAGATGCTCCACTATCCAGGCAGAATTTCTTACCATCATACAATATATCCCCATATGACTGGATGCTATGAAATAATTCTGACTAGAATTTTCTCAGTGCTGCTACTCTTGGATGCTTAAGCCACTGAGCTTCATTTTTTTCCCTTCACAAAAACACAAAACAGGAATAGAAGGTGGTCACAAAATAAAAGGAAAGTGATTAGAGACTCAGAAAAACACCTACTTATGAGACTGAGCTTCCAGAGACATTCACAACAAGCAGCAGCATTGGAAAGTTTAGCAGAATATACCTACTTGTCTTAGAATATTATGGAAGAGGTTAAAAATTCCACAGGAGTAAAATATTGATAATTAACGAGCAATCTTTTGTTCATAGTTGACTAAATTGTTTTTAGCCTTGTTTTTGATAAAAATATTTTAAATAAATTTAACCCCAGGCAAAAATTAAAGACTTAAGGAAAGGAAATGTTGAGTTAATTTTGACAGGCTGTTTTAGTCACAATGGTGCTCATATTCAGAAAGCCTTGCTTATAATGGTGCACTTAATAAACAACAGCCCTTCAGACCTGGCTATTTCAGAGCACTCTGCTGTGGTAACCTGGTTTACCATTAGTTCTTCATTTTAAAGTTTAGATGAAAGTTCTGTTTGTTGGGGTTTTTTGTATTTTTTTTTAATTTCAAGGTCTTTGCTAAAACATTTGTGTAACACAGCGCTGCTCAGTCGCATTTATTTGTGCTTATTATCTTAATTATTTTTGCCAGAAAGACTGACAATTATGCATTTGCAGATGTAGTAGATCAAAACCCCCTGAACACTCCGGTGTTTGCTCTGGGCTTATTACTCCCTGATACTCCTGCTATCAGTAGAATTTGCTTGTTTACCATGGCTATCTCTATTTAGATCATTTATTTAGATGAGAAACAGCGAGGAGTTGCACTGCTGACTCCTGGGAGGCCTCATTTGTTATCTTCTGCTAAATGAACAGTGGCTACTTTACTACTGTTTGCTATTTTCAGCCAAAGCTCCACTCACAGCTCTGTTCTCACTCACACTTCACACAGATCTGAGTTTAAAACAGATTAAGCTACACCGGCTCCAAATTCAGCAAAGGGGTAAAAGGTTTCCAGAGCAAACAGAAATGTTAAATTCTGGGCCAGTGAGAAGGAGAAGCATTTGGCTTTTACAAGATGGAAGAGGGGTCAATATATTGCTAGAAAAGAAGGGTGGGGAAAGGCCAGGGCAGAAAGGAAAAGAAAAATATCAGCTTAGGAATTTTGCTGTGAAATTTCTCTAGCAGAGAAGACCAGCCATCCTCAGCAGAGACACAAATGTAAAGCACAAAAGTAACTTTATTTGGAGACCAGGTACAGTTTCAGGGAAATGGATATTCCTTACCTCCAATGTTTCAATATCTTTTTAGAGGTTGTCTTTGTTTCTCTTTAGTGAAAGTAGTTGAGTGCACAGGAGAGTTAATAAAGCTGGATTCATAGAGATTTCTATTTTGTGATGGGATTTGACTGAAATTTATTACAGTGTAAAACCTGAAACTTCTGGAAATCTTGCTGTGGGGAAGGGAAGGAGAAGGGGAACTCATTCTTAATTCTAGCTGCTGTTTTCAAGTAAGCATGTTTAAACTATTAATTCTCCATCAGACTTGGCTGAAATAGGCTGATGCACTCAGAACAGAATATCATCATAATAGATAGAAATCATGATTAGATGAGACAGTTCCTAAAGAAGCAAACTCTTTGAAATTAAAAGAATTAAGTAGCAATGCCACAAAGCACTGTGAAATCAAAGGTACAGCTTTGGTCATGAGTCAACCCACCCTCTCAAGCAGCTTAAGGTTTGTTTTCTCATGCTAACTGGATTAACTCACCTCCACTGAGGACATCCCACTCACAGCTTACTTCACAATTCCAGCTGAAGCCCCAAAGCTGTAGTCTGGACTCTGGGCTCTTGGCATTTTCTCATGATGCCTGTAATTCTACCCATCCATCAACTGATTTTAAACTCAAACTTAGCATCTTGTGTTGATCAGGCTCATAGGAATTACATTCACCTTGTCTTTAGAAAATCACTTTATCCTGACTGCTATTTTCAAAGTCTATGTTACCATCAGTATGAGGATTTCATGGTGGATCAGTAAAAATAATTTAATTTTTACTCTTTTTTTGTAGTTCATTATCCCATATCAACCCTGCTTAGTATGGCCAGGTATAAAGGGGGGTTTTGTTTGTTTATTTGTTTTAGCAAAAAAAAAAAAAATCCTAATATTGAATTTTCCTCTTCTAAATGTATGATTTCAAAAAACTAGGATAAAAATCCTGTGTGCACAGGACTGGACTTACTGTACCCTGCATTGAAACAGTTTTGGGTAAATTACTGAGGTAATTAAGCACTGCACTTTGACTGCCACATGGCATCCAGGTGTGGAGAGAGCTGGCAAGGACAGCAGTCTCCAGAACAGACCAAGGGGAGCCAGGAGATTGCCCACAATTAATGTTCAGTATTTTTCAGCCACACCATCCCCAAGGCTCTCTGCCATAGAGGCAGATCCTGGCTCATGTGGCCTCTGTTGTGCCTGTGAACGTGCTCAATTTTTGCCTTCATTACAACAAGAGAAATAGCACAAAAGACAGGCACAAACAGCTGAGAAGAAAGCACTCATGGCCAACTTGGCCTCCACCTTCAGGCCAAGGAAGCAATTTGCTTTTCTGCTCCCAAATATATTAACTTGACCCAGCTCCCATCACAAGAACTCTTTTTTGCCATTGTGGAAAACATATTACAGCATTAAATGTTCCTTCTTATTTGGGATGATTCTGTAGGAAAGCTTAAATCTCAGCACTAGCACTAATACTACACAGAAATTTCTGCATCCAAAAATGTTGCCTTTTCCTTTGCACAGAACATCTCAGCCTTTATATTTTTCTTATCAAGGATTATCTCAGCCCTTTGTATTTTTATGAAACAACATTACATTGAAACAAGGATCATGTAGATGTACGACCATCTTTCTATTTTGTGACACCACTTAATCACATCAAATACCTGCACAGAGCTCTGGACCTTTCAAAAGGTATTTCAGCAACCTAAACAACTGGAGTTTTGTTTCCAAGACCACATAAGCTGCTGACAATAGTTCCCAAGACTTTTTAAAGCACATTGATATGGACCTTAAGAGACTGAGTATCTCCTGCACACCCAGAAGCACTGTAAATATTATAAACCAATGGTGGTTGGGCTACACAAAGGGTAAGATTTAAATCCTCAGGCCATAGGTCCCTGGTGCTCCTTAGAGATGTTTTCCAACTTTGTTACTGTTTAGAGAAGTGCAGCTCAATTGAAGGGCATTTACATTAACATACATCCAGATTTTCTCCTTTGATCTTTGTTTAAAGGTGGTACAACCTCCACAGAGTAGCACGCTCTATGTCAAGGACTACATTTGAACCCAAATGTGGAAGCTCTCTCTTTTTCCAAAAAACTTCAAGATACTGTAAGAAAATACAGCAGGGTCTCCCTCAGGGCAGCAATTGTCCTTAAGCTAGGGGTTGACAAATCTCTACAGTGAAAGGCAAATTCAAACAGATAAGTTCTATCCAAAGAGGCACATGTACTGTGGTTAAGACCTTTCTTTTTTTCTTTTTTCCTCTGTGGATAAAGTAGACAAAGGGATGCACGGCCCGCATTGGCAGGCTACAAAGCTTTCAGGCAGCAAGTCACTGGAACAAGGAGAAAAGGCTCTGCCTCCAACTTCTTAGAGCAAGAAGGAGCACTCCAAGCTGACTGCAGCGCTTTCCACAGCATATCAGGGCTGACTTGAAATCATTACTGAGCGCCAGGCCACTGCTATCGACTTTGCAATTACTCCGTGTCTCAGCGTGGGCGCGGTGGCAGCCGGCATCGACAGAGAGTAGCTAAAACTGGCTCTGGGCTTTTGTATCTATTGGTCTTTGTTAATTGCATTTCTACTTTCTTTATCACATTTGCTTCTAAACACTCAGCAGTGCAGAGGATGCTGACGGGGCAAGTAAGTTTTGTCCTAAGTTCACACAGAAGCCTCTACAAATCAGGCCCCGGGCTCCGTGCCGCATTGTGCGGCTCCTCTGCTGTGGAGGCAGGAAAACAAAGCAGAACAACTCTTGGCAACCATCCCAAGTACGCAGGAAGGAGAACAACAAATGCCTCCAGGGACGCACTGATACGTGGAGCTAAGCAGCACCTGGGAAGCCCCACGCCTGTGATCCTCCCACAGCGCTGTGCTGACTCAGAGCGCTGCTCAGCCACGCGGGACTCATCGCGCCTAATCCGAGGGGCTCCCAGAGCAGGCACTGACACCTCAGCTAGTTATCCTTGTACAACCAGTGGGAGACAGCTGACACTTTTACTACAGCATGGATCATCTTGGGCAAAGAGGCACGTCTAAAATAGGTCAGAGGAATCACAGCCTGGAAACAACGAATTCTCTGGTTTTTGTAAGGAACTCCAGAGGAGAAGATGCCTTGAGAGGTGTAAGGGCTTTTCAGACAATGGAGTCGAATATGAAACTCAAGGTGTCAAGACTATTTATGTCAATAAATAAATTATTCTATTTTGCATTCAGCACAGGGTATGGAACAGCAAAAATCATATATGATTTTCTTTATCATGTTATCTCAGCTTGTCATCCTGCAATTTCTTTGTGACACACAAACACTCCAGCCCAGAACACACCTGCCACAGAGCAGAGCACAGCTCCCTGGCTTCACACTGTTAGCTCAGGGAAAAAGAAAAAAGCTCCATTCCATATCTCCCTCTTTTTTCACACTCCTGTTCATACACAGCTACAATAACTACCCATGTGTAAAAGAATATGGGAAAGCTGCTCTTAGAGATCACAAAGCCTGGCTGGCAAGAATAGAGTACATCTGTGACTCCTTTGAGGTGGACTCATGTTACTATTTCTCAACATTTCTATCAAATATAAAGTGTTCCACAAAAGCACAGCTCCTGTCTTTTAGCAGAAATTCAAAGTTTGAGCCTTCCCTGCCCTACCCTTGGTGTGGTTGTTCCCACTTGTGCTGCCCACGAGGCATCTTCTCACCTGCACAGCTGGACACAAACACCTGAGCTGGCAGAGGCAGTGCCCCTGGGGAGCCACGAGGACTCTGAAATTGTATTTCAATGTACATTGTTTCCTCTAAATTGGATCAAATTTGTTTCTACTGAGCAGTGCATCACTCCCTAACTAGCCTGACATCTGAAAAGATATCCAATAAAGTCTCTTAGGGGGAGAATTCCATGCTATATCTAACACCACCAAAAGCATTACTGGGTGTGTAGAGGATGTTCTTTGATGCTGTCAGTTAAAGAAGAGAATAAGAGGAAGAATGGTTATTTCTAACCATGCAGCAGGCTCCAGAACCATACTGGAATACTACAGCCAGGACTGACTCAGATGCTGATTCTGCTCTCCCCTCTAAATCTGATTGCTCAGTTTTGTAGTGGTGAGCCAGGATTATTGCAATTTTGGTGGAATTTTCTGTTATTTGGAAAGCGTTACATGTAATAATAGTGTTTTATGCGATACAAATTTTTGCAAGTAGGTATGGGGAAAATCAGGCTACAAGAGAATTGGGGCTTTTGTTTAAACAACAAACACTGTACTCCGGGCAAGAGGAAATTACCCACTGGGACCCAAGGGTCCTGTGGTGCTATTGTGTCACCTCTGCCTCTCTTAGACCTGTTGGTAATGTCTCATGAGTATAATGTACATAAATGCATGTGGCACTTCAGGGACAAGCAGCACTTGCAGTGCAGTGACATGTAGATTTTGATAAAGCTTTGCTTTAGAGAGGGAAAACTGACTCTCCACACCAACCTTCTGTCATGATTCATCCAGACATCCTCTTACTCCTAAACCCATTAGTCCTCAGAAGATTAAGTAGCACAGCACAGGCAGAAAGACTAAAGGATTGGGATGCATTATTTAGCCACGATTCAGCGCCTGAGCTCTGCTGTTTTCATATTCCTAGCCTGCAGCAGAAAACACCTCTAAATGCATTAGCTGAAATGAATGGGTTGAACTTAAGTTGTTCCTCCTCATGTTTGTGAAACAGGAAAAGTACCTCAGCTTATCTGCTGTGAAATAACCAACAGGGCTTTGGGAATGTGGGCACACAGACACAGGGAGAAGCTGAGCTGTACAGATACTCCCTACTGCCTGAGGTGGTGTGGTGGCTATAGCCTGCCTTGCTTCCCAAAACAGGATCAGTTTCAGTCAGCTAGAGCTTGAATATTAATCAATGTGTTCAGTAGGTGCTCATTTATTAAACTTCTACTGAAACCTAAAAGAGAGAGCTTTTGACATGGTTTAAATACACTTTACTACATCCAGGCCTTTTTCTGTGCCAGCACAATTTTCTTTGATTGTGTTCCTTGTGTCAAGGCTTTTGGAGCACCTTCCACCCAGCACAGGTGCCCTGAGCACTGCACCAGTGCAGCCCTCACAGAGTCAGTTCCTCCCTTTTGGACTCACCACTTTCATAAGAGTCACATAAAAGTTTACATTTAATCTCTTAATAAAGCTGTCAGAGGTAAACAATGCTTTACTACTTTCTTCTTAAGGACACTAGAGACATCCTCTGAGGGAGAAATATAGATTTAAATGAAGTCATCTTTTAAACTACTCTCCATCTTCCACAAGAATAAATCTCCTTCAAAGAGCTCTGACAATATGGCTGGTTTGGGGACTGGGGCAGGAGGGAGGATGAGAAGGGGAGAACAAAACAAGATCATCCCCTCAAAACAAACAAGCTTTCATTCCTGACCTCAGACACTGAGAACACAAGATTCTCTGTATTGCTTCCAAGGACTTTGCTATCCCATCTGCTGTTCTGTTCCCAACCATGGTTGATTTTTGTTGCTTCAGAATAAGACAGAAAAACAAACAGGATACAGCCAAGCACATGCTGGAGGGGAAAAACTATCCTTTTAATGCAGTAGGAGACCAAGGTACAAACAATGGAGTACAGAATCTCAGCAGCTCTGTGTATGGTTCTATACAAATAAAAAATGAGTTTAAAACAGTCCTGCTATTTTGGTCAGACACAACAGTTTGCAGGTCAGGCCTCTGGTACTTATGCTGGTGCACTAGACACAGGTGATTCAAAATCTGGCTAGTCCCACACATGTTCCCTTTTCAAACCTGGGGACAATTTCTGAACTTTCCGCTTTTTAAGATTCACTTCTGAAGCCATCAGCTGTCTCTCCCCGCTACTCATTTGCTAAGTCATGAAATTCTCCTGAGCAAATGCCCAAACTGCACCTCTACCAGCGCAGCAGAGAACACAGCCAGGCTGGCAGACAGATGTTTGCAGGGCACCCAGGCTGGCAGACAGATGTGTGCAGAGCACAGAGAACACAGCCAGGTTGGCAGACAGATGTGTGCAGGGCACCCAGGCTGGCAGACAGATGTGTGCAGGGCACCCAGGCTGACAGATGTGTGCAGGACACCCAGAACACAGCCAGGCTGACAGATGTGTGCAGGACACCCAGAACACAGCCAGACTGACAGACAGATGTGTGCAGGACACAGAGAACATGCCCAGACTCACAGACAGATGTGTGCAGGGCACCCAGGCTGACAGATGTGTGCAGGACACTGAGAACACAGCCAGGCTGACAGACAGATGTGTGCAGGACACCCAGGCTGACAGACAGATGTGTGCAGGACACAGAGAACATGCCCAGACTCACAGACAGATGTGTGCAGGACACCCAGACTCACAGACAGATGTGTGCAGGGCACAGAGAAAGTGACAGTGCCATCAGGGGCCAGCAGGGAAAGTGCAGAGCAGCTCCTGTCTGCACACATTAACATCCCAGTCACCCAGGCACTTCTCCTGTGCCTCTGAATCTCCTCAGTTGCTATGGATTACCATCCCTCAGGAGATTCAGGATGGCATTCCCATTATCCACTTAGGTACATGCTTTTACTGTATCATCTGCTTAACTTAAGCTGATCCTACCCACTGTCATGACTTTGTGTGATGAATGCTGGAGTTGATGGACATCCACCTGCCATGGCTCTCTCTTCCAGGGCATGTGAAATCAGGAAGTGCTGCAACATTTAGCTCAAAGCTTCTGAAACACCCTGAGATGCCAAAAACTACACTTTGCAATTGGTTAGCTATAAAATTGGTTCTTTGGCTATTAGAGGCAAGCATTACTTGTTTCAGTACTGAAATGTCAAAATTCTTCACAAAAGAAACACTTGCTGTAAATCTGAACCAGACAGTTCCTGCCACTCCAGTATTTTGTCCAGTGAATGACAGGGCTCAGTTTGCACAGCTTTCCCACCCACATGTGCAATGTGTCACTCAGTGCAACAAAATTATCAAATGAGTCACAACAACAGTAGTTTGCATTTAAACAAATGGCAGGTGTAATATCCACATTATTATCAAAATCTATTTTGTTAGAGACAGATCAAATGATTAACAAGCATAGATGGAGTCAAAGACCATGAGCCATAGTGCAAGACATCTGCACTCAGTTCTATAATGTTATTCCAGTTTCAAGACAAGCCTAGTTTTCAAATGACCTACTAAGTGACACTACCCCATTAGGTTTTCCATAAAAATCACCTTATTACGTTCAAGTGCTGTTCACTTCCTCGTGTCATAACTCTTAGACTGAATACCTCTCATGAAAAGACAAAGTTATTCACTATTCAAAAATTTTCTCTATTACTGTTAATATTACCTTCTTGAAAAGTTTGACAAAGGTTTTGATTAAGTCCTCATCAAATGTACTAGAATAGCCTAAGGAGTTACAAAATAACAGCCAAACTGTTCCAGGCACTGTTTGAAAAGGCAGAAGGACCACAGCCTGAAGAATTTTAATTTAGAGAAAGGAAAAAAAAAAACACATTGGAGAGATACATGCAATGCACAAACAGAATTTAAAAATTGCTCATCATGCAACAGCTTTTGGAAGCAAAAAGGTAGCTGGGGGGGTACAAGGTGCTGGGGGAGGCACAGGAGATGAGGCCATGGTAGGAAAGGTGCAAAACTGGGGGGAGATGATATAAAGAGCAGTGAAGCTGTAGGAACATGTGCTGAGCAGAGCCAAGGATGTACAAAATCCTCTGTATAATTAGGTATTTACTGAGAGGAGGAGCAATTTCATTTTGGGGGAACATATCCCTTCCTCCTCATTCCCTGTGGCTGTTATTGTCACTCACAGTGTCCCGTGTGATGGAACCTCCCTTTGGTCACTTGGGGCCAGCTGTTCCAGCTGTGTCTGCTCTCAGCTTCTCGTGCACCTGCAGCCTCCACACTGCTGGGACAGTGTGAGAATCAGAAAAGGCCTTGGGGTTGTAAAAGCACTGCTCAGGTTTTACTAAACTGTGTCTGTTAACATTACTTTCATCACTGATTCAAAACTCAGCACCATACAAGCCACTGTGAAGACAACTCTCTGTACCCCAGCCAAAACCAGTGCAAATGTCTCTGCAAGGCAGCAGTGCCATGCTGATCCCACAAACACTCACTGAAAGAAGGAACTGGCACATCCAGGACTATTGTCATGTCATAGTTCAGCACTGCATGCCAGTCCTACAACCTGTTTGATGTAATTAATAGGAAGAGGATGCAGCCCCTCTTGTCCTCAGGGGTTTGCACTGAAATCACAGACACTGCCACCAGCAAGGCTGGAAGCTGCAGAGTATTTAACAGGATGGTTCCTGGGCTCTCTGTATGTATTTATCTGCCTGTAGTAGTACTAGTCATTAAAAAGTCTGTCCCCTTTTCAAGTGAAAAAATATTTAGTTTCTCTGGCTTATGACAGTCTTTGTAAAGAGCAGTGCTATATTGATTCTTTCCTCAGTGTGTATACAAACTCATTTATAATGCTGTGACCTGAACTGTAGAGCACAAATTTAAAATGACCTGTACATATTACTTGGTAACATTTGGATTGCAAGTTAAATACTCCCTGATTAAACATGAATGCTTTTCCCTGGGAGTACGAGATATGTTATCAGAAAAGCCTTCTTATCAAATTCACCATCCTGGAGGCAGACACATTCTCTTGCAGTCCTGGGAGTTTATAATGATAAAATTAACAATGTTGTATTTCCCAGTGAAGTCAGCAGTAGTGCACTGCATCCTACCATTAATCATTAGAGCCAGCTCTCATAACAGAGCCACTTGCTGGCCCTCAGGCACCTGCATCACTCCCCAAGCAATTCCAGTCCCCAGCAATAACTTATCGCAGGAGCCAGGGATCAAGATTAAAAACCCAGTGAATAATGGGAGACTGTGTGCACCTCTATTCCTCTGGTAGATACAAGCAAGCTAATAACCTCCTTAAAGGGGAAGCAAATCATTCCATATTTTTCACTTTATAGACAAGCCAGGAAAGACCTGTATCTACGTCTCAGTAAAATTTATTGTACTGTTTAAGTTACTTGTTTCTGCCTTGTGCAAGGCATCAGCATGCATAAAACATTGCTGGGGGAGGGTCCTCTGTGCAGCACTGCTCCGAGTACACTGCATTCTGCTCACAATAAAAACTGCAGGGGGAAGAAATTTTCATCTCAATCAGGAAATCAGAAATATTGCCCATTTTGTAAAACATTTGGGCAAGTGGTATAATAAGAGGCCAGATTTCCAGCAGGCAAAAAATTGCTTGAATTGACATTTGTGCCATAGAGGTGATGGAAGAGTCCCTGAAAATGCATCTCAGCCATGGCTTCTCCCCCTCTCTCCTTCCCAGTCACAGGGCACAGCACTAAAATACTGAGTGCTCTGCTGCTGCTGAGATCAGGGCAATTCTCTGGGAAAGACTCTGCTCAGTTGATGCAGCTCACAGCTTGCTAGGCATGCAAGAGAGACAGGCAGGTCTGGAAATGCAAAAGGAACCTTCATGGGGGCCTCACTCCAGTGTCCCTGCTGGGAGGACAAAATGCATGAATGCACACACCTGTGTATGTATGCAGGTAGGTACAGCTGTTTACAGAGAGGTTTTTGTCTCCTCCAATTCAACATCAAATATTATTCCATTATTGAGACCATGCTCAGAGGTTATTCCAGGTATTTCTATTTCTACCTATAAACCATATACAACTTTTAAATAACCATTATTGCATTGTTTATTCAAAGATGAATCTGGAAAATTAGTGCTACAGTGCTTTGAAAGGAAGGAAAGAAAGTAGGGTCTGATCAAAGAGACTGAGACAGTGCTGCTCTTTGGTGTTCTCAGGAATTTCATATCAAATTTTCACTTTTTTGGGGGTTACTAAAAAGGGAGTGCTTGAATTCCTGAGACAAAAACAGTAATTACTATACTTGGAATAATTAATACTTGCTACAGATTTTGTGTGAGGTGAGCAGAGAAAGAATTTCAAGTGTGGCATTGGAGAGAAGGAGAATACAAGGAATTTAAGAAAAGTAAATGTAGAACTATTGAGTTAAAAATATCCAGTTTATACAGGCAGCTCCTTGGCACACCTTTATATAATGCCTCAGTCAACAGCAATTTCAGACAACCCACTGAGCTGAACCAGCCCAACCTAGCCCTGCATGTTGGGGAATAATGTGTGAAGGAAACACAACTGAGGCACAGTTGGGCTGATTTCATCATGAAAACCACATAGACACAGGAAAATTCTCTGTCACTTTGGCTCCAATCTGCCATTTAGACTACATGAAATGTTAAGAAACTGCAAATTAATCTTTAGAAGCTGAAACATAGCACTAAAAATCTAGGAGAGAAAGGAATGAATATCAAACATGGTCACAAAAATTTGTCAAGTGAGATTAATCACTGAGCCTGGTTATAAATTCTCAGTGCTCCACTGTTTTCCCAAGAGTTTTCATGAAACATTTATTTTTGATTGTCAGGTCTCAGGAATTCTGCCTGATTTTCCCATCTGCTAAGAGTGTAAGTTCATCACAATTATAAAAGTTTGATGCCCCACAAAAGCTTCCCAAGCATACAGTCAAATGAGATCAAGTCATTACAACTTACTGATATATCTGTACACCTACATAAAAATCACATTATGCTTAATGATTAAGAAATAAATAACAATGCATTAATGTAATGGATGCATTTCTGAATGGCTGCACCTCTGAATACCATGTGATATAGTGGAGTGGCAAATGACTCAAGCCAAGTACTACTGCCATCACTTCAAGAAGTTATTGGAAACAAAGACAATGTTGTACTCTGATATGTGTTGAGATCACCCCAAAACATGAAGCAAAAAAAGCCAAAAAATTACAGACAGTTATTTCCACCCAAAAGTCACAGAAGATGTCATTATTCTCTGTTTCAGTTTGTGCCCAGGGTGGTAAACACCTGGAAGAATTCTGATTCATTAATTTTCCTGATGAACTCTGACAATAACTAATTCTCCATAAAAAAAACCAGTTTCTTCCTGATTTGATCTTTATTTTGATAAAAAAATTAAATCCCTAGTATTAAAAATCAAGTTTCAGCAAAATATCTCAACGGATTCTACCTTGGAATCCTCTGATTCTCATTCCTATTACAGAAGTCTGTTGCAGAGGGAAGAATAGAGAACACTGCAAGGCATAAAATTGCTGGGATTTTAAAATACACCCATGAAATGCATGTCAATCACTTTACAAACATCAGAACTGGTGTCAACTGGAGGCTTTAGAGACATCATGCTGTTAAGCAGCTTCTCCTCGAGTTTTTGAAGGTGGGAGGATCAATGGGAGGATGCTTCAAAAGCTGGGTACAGGTGATGTACACACTACTGATGGGAACAACAGAGGAGCTTTGGGCATGTCTTCAGGAAGAAAAGTGACAGCCTCATAAAAGAAATTCTACAGGATTATGCTTCAGAGAACACAGTCCACACATGGATGAAGAAAGCAGCATAGAAAACCATTTTCACAAGTTTGTGGGTTAGTCTGGTAGCAAAGGGTTTTATTTAATGTAAAAATTGGCTTCCTAACCATGCCCCCTGGGGTGATAGAGGTTTGTAAATCAACCCTTTGCATCTGGTCAAATAATTGATAGGGATATAGGCACACAGTGGGATCTGTTTTCCATTCCTGAGCTGATCTTTGCCATGCAGAACTCAAGCTCTTGTACCTTTCATTTCAGAAAGTCTTGTACCTTTCATTTCAGTGTTTATTTTGCACTACTTTAGTTGGCCTCTGCCTAATTATCAGCTTGAAGTTCTGTACTTTTGCTGACTTTAATGATAAATAATCAACAGGGCCCTTCTACTGGCACTACCAACTCATTCTCATGCAGTGAGGACTACACCAGATGGAACTTGCAAGAGCAAGAGATGGCAAGCACAAACCAAAACACCAGATAACCTATTTAAACATCCCAAAAAGCTTTTTTTCTCTGTGGTGACTGAACACTGGAACATGTTGCCCAGACTGTCTGTGAGTTTTTTCCATCCTTGAAGCTATTCAACACTAATTTGGACAGTGCCCTACACAACCTGCCCTGTCTGACCCTGCTTTGAGCAGGAGGGCTGGACTCGAGGGTTTCCAGACATTGCTCCCAACCTCAACCATTGTGTCATTTTGTGAGTCTATAAAAAGGCTTTGTTAATTGACACCTTGTGACTCACCCTGGTCCCAATGCCTTTGACTGCAAACCTGAGAGATACCTGTGACTTCAATCAAAATGTACAGATCAATGTTCCTCCAGGAGCAGCTTCCAGCACACAGCCCTCTCTCACACCCAAAATGAGCCCACAGAGGCACACCTGTGATCCTGGGACCAGGTGCTGGCACAGCTGGAACAGCTGTTCTCCACAGGAGCTCCATGTGTGGGGCAGTGGGCAGCCAAAGCCAGGCTCAGGCAGGGATCTGCTTACAAAGTGTGGGAGGAATTTAATGACACATCACTGCTGCTGGGGACAAAAATGTGCAGCCTGCCCTGACCACAGAACAGACACATTTATGAGCTCCAGAAACAGGGATGAGAAAATGAAGCTGATTTAAAGATACAGGACAAGTATCAGCTAGACCTGATTTAAGACTAGAAAAACCCAAATTTTGGATTAGGGGAAAAAACTGCCAATATGCCAAGCTCAGTTCTCTTTCTACAAACATGCAAGAAGGGAGTCAAATTTAAGGCCTTGCTCAAGGTGTTGTTATAATTTAATTCTCCAAGAGAGATTCTAAATCAGCATTGCAGGAAGAGACAAAAAGCACCAGAGGAGACAAGGAGAAGCTCTATTGTCACAGTCAAGACTTGCAAAACTTCTGAAATTCAAAGGGGGAGAGGAAGAGGAAGGCTTCTCTGTGTTAGGCTGTGTGTTATGTTGTGGGGGGAATATTGGATTGCTGTGGGGGGAATATTGGATTGCTGGACAACAGACTAGAGGAAATCTGATTGTGACTACTCTTTAAAAAAGGTGTAACATTGGAGAAATTTTCCCTCCTTTCTAAGACAAAATACTCAATCCCATAGCTTCTAGTACAATACATTCATTTTTACTGCCTTGTTTCTAGGAAAACCATAATTTTCTGAAGACCAGGCATTGGATGATTGTATGTATGAGCTAAAATTTAGATTCTTTAGACTGTTAGAAAAGTTTCCCTAATTGTGTGATTTTTTTCTGTAAATTGGTTTAAACATATAAAAAAATTTTATTACTGTTGTGGCACTGCTCATGGAGATTTAAATAAAACAAAAGTAAATAAAATGTTGCAGTAAAGTAAACTAAAATGAAGAAATACATAACATTTGATTTTTCATGAGGAAGCAGAAAGTTGGAATTATTTTACTAAGTTAGACTGTGTGTAAAAAAAAAACCCAATAAACCCCCAAACCAATATAGGCACTATAAGAATGAAAGCATGGTTTAATCCCAAAAATGTTTCTGCACATGAATAATTAAAATACTCTAGAGTAGAATTGTTCCTGCTCTGGAGTTCATGCACAAGTATTGGGATGCAAAAATCCAAGTTATCCTCTCATAATGAAGATTACAGTGTTATTCTGTCTATTTAAACTTCCTAAAACTTCTGCTGATTGCAATGAGGAGTTTGCAGGAAAAGTTGATCAGTATATGATGATGCCATTCAAATCCTGCCTGTTTTGGTTATGGAATCCATTATTTGTGAGAATATCTCCATTTTGAAGTCCCACCTTTTATTTAGGTACAGCCAAATCAAACACACTTAGCCCTCAGTGCTAAAAAACTGTATTTCATCTGCTTATGATTTCATTGAAACTGCTTAGATTTAAAACACCTCTAAAAGAAACAGGATATGACATTTCAATAAAGCTTTATTTTTTTGCAATAGTCCCTAAACAATGCATGCAAAAGATCAAGCTGCTGAGCACAAGCATCTCTTTGTGAAGGTCCTCAAATGTGTGAGCAGCTCTTATGAAAGGAAGAACACAGACACCAGAGGAACACAACCAGCCCTTAGCCTAGAATAAAAATACTTTCATTCCACCAGAATTGCTCAGGTACAAAATGTCATTCAACTCTTTCCCTCTTTCAGGTGGCTTAATTTTACAGAAACTTTCTCTTCAATCTACAATGTGATGTGACTTTTGAGAGAAGAGGGATTTGGGATTTTTTAGTGTGTTATTAAGCCATGAAGAGTCAAACATTTTGCTGAGTTAAGGTGATTCACTACACTGCCCTGCTTAAGCTCAATATCTATTTCTGTGTTGCCTATTTTAATCTTAGTTGCAAGTTAAACTGACATTGCTGAAGCTCTTTCCTAAGGGTTTCCAACACATAAGCTAAATTGCAGTGCCTTGTAAATGGGGTTTTGTCTGTTCAGCAGATGGATAGTGATTGATTAAGCTTCAGTGACTTGTCTATGGATATGAATTCTTAAAGACACTGATCTGCAAAATCAGAAACCCAGTGACAGGTTACATTGGTAAATACTCCAGCAGTGTTCCTGAAATTAGTGAAAGTTGTGTGTGAGACAGAAGGGCTGATCCAGCACTCTGTGCTCACGTGGGCCAACAATTTAATGCTCTTTTGTATTCCACCATTTGGAAGAATGGGAATACCTCTGCTACTCCAGTTTCTAACATTTAAAGGACTTCAATCTCCAAAAAGGCAGAGACTTTAGCAAAGTATTTGTAACTTTAAAAAATTGTAGAGCTAATGACAAAGAATCCTTCTGAGATGACTCCAGGAACTGAGGAATGAGTCTACTGAACCCCACAACCTGATAGCTGATGAAAGAGGATGGCAGAGAAAGGTGTGCTAGGAATTGCTTTGCAAGGCTCAGGAGGTGTGATTCCACTCAATATTTTGAAGAGAAGAGTGTATTTCAGAACTGAGCCAATTTTTAATGTAAATTCAGACTCCATCCTTCCAAGACTATTATCCTTATGAATACACCCTGGAGTACTTTGGTTTTGTTTTCTCTTCTGAGCAGCAAACTTTGATACAAACAAGCTTGTGAATCAATAAACAACTTGTTTTGTGGCCTCCCTGTGCATTGATTCACAAACCATTTGTCTCCTTGTAAACACTGTAATAAAACAATTATCACTTAATAATGCACCATTACATCATCAGTAGCCAATCAGAATGCTGAGGAATCACAATTTCCTTCTCCCTGTATATTACCTATACATTCTAGTTCATTCAATTTCATAATTAATCAATATTTATTTCTTCCCATGGTCTGGGTGTTTTGGGAACTTATATAAATTTTCCATAAATAAACAAAAGATCACCTGAGAAAATGAGGTAAATCTAGATTTTAATAATCTGCAAATAAAGGAAAGAAAGCCGATTTTAAATGAGAAGTATTGAGGAGTTAGGCATAAAATTTCTATTGCAACTGGTATTCTAATTTTTAGTTGGAAACCTGTTCTGAATTAATTTAAGGAGCCAAATTTGGGAGCTGTTCACTGAAGTCCCCCAGTTTATCATCAGGGCTTCTGTTGTGAGACATAAATGCAAATGCAGTGTTACAGACACAGCCTGATGACTGCTGTCAGTAGAGGGGAATGGTCTCCTCTCCTGATCTGGCCATGCTCTGGTACCCCAGCCCATGCACCATCAGCCCTCCTAGCTGCCCAGACTCTGCTGCCTTCTGCTCACTTTAAGGTCACCAAGGCATCCTGACCCTCTCCTGCTATGTTTTTCTGAGGGTTTTTTTCCTTGATGTGCAATGGTTGGGGTTTTCCCTGCTGGATTTTGGGAGTTTTGGTCAGCTCACCCCTCCAGCCCATCCGGGTCTCTTGGGATGGGCACTCTGCCCTTTCTCTCTCTACTGGTGCCTCCAGTTCCAGGTACCCTCTGAGCCTGATCTGTTCAACCCCTCACCTGGAGCACTGCTAACACAAAGGTGAAACAGGAGGGTTTTACACACACACCCACCCTGCAGGGCTCCCCTTGTGAGCAGCTCCAGGCAGAGCAGGATCCCTGACCTCCCTCCTGTGGCCACAGCTCCCACCCAGCTGGCTGTCCATCCGTCCAGACTGGAAGATCCTAACTTGAATACAAGACTGCCACAAAAAGCAGTGTCAAATGCCTTGCTGCTGTCAAGACAAATGATCTCTCTGCTCTCCCCCCATCCATAATGCAGTCATTCTTCACAGGAATCAATCAGGGTGGCCAGGAATGCTTTACCTGGTAAATTCACATGACTGCTCCCACTCATGATGGTTTCTCTCATGCCTATCAGAAGCACCTAAGCAGAGCTGACTGACATGTAGCTCCCACAATTTCAATTTTGGATTAAACATGGGTGCTAAGAAAATCTGAAAAAAAATTATAACCTATGATATTCTGAATGTAAACGGTTGTGTTTCTTAATCTGCAAATAATGTCCTCTCAAATTCACACGTATAGGTGACATCTATGGTTTGCATCTAAAATGCCTTTTGGTTTTCTGTTCCAGAAACAATTGGGATTTACGTACCAAAGATGTTTTTTTCTCCAGAAAAAAACCCTGTTTCTTTCTTGCAAAGAGGTAGTCCTAAGTCTTGAACACTCTAATTTTTATTTTTTTAAACAAATCCCATTTTGGTCACTTGTGTTCCCATTATTTAATAACAACGTAAAGTTAAGATACCATGACAAAAATTAAATGTGACATTTAAAACTACTTATTTATGGGGAAAAAATAAACAAAACCTGAATGTTTCATCTCCTCCAATGAACCCAATATTTGGTAGAACTGTGGTGTAAAAATACCTACCACTATTTATCAGTAATATTTTTCTCAAGAGTTATTGATAAATCCTCCTAGTCTAGAATAAACTTGTTGCATGCTGCAGAAACCCACATGTGTACTATGCTGACAGTAAAATCACTCATTTGGTAATTTTTAGAGTAGATTGTCACAAATGACTGAAACATCTCCAAAAGGGACCTTTTGAGGTCATTAACTCAAACCTCCCACTGATGTTTGCAAACCTTACCTAAGAAAATTCTAATAATGTACTTTAAAAAGAGTAGATCTTACATTAAGAAATTAAAAACCCAAAAATATATACTTGCAGGTCTCTCATCCTTTACCTAAACCTGGTGAAAATCTACCTCTGTTTTATCACCTTTATTCTGATTGTTCATGGCTTTTTGGAGGCATTTAATCCTCCCTCCCTTGTTCCTTCAGAACAAGCACTGCAGTGGACAGGCAGATAAATGGAAAAAGGTTATAAAGGGAACTCCCTGACACAGAAAAGTCAATAAAGGCCAACAAGCAGATGTTAGCCTGACACAGCATCAGGAGCTGTGTCTTTATATACATACATGTAATGGATCATCCCCTGCAGTTTTTGGATTGTGCTGGTACCACAAATTACAGCAATTTTTGGTTGATACTCCAACTATTACACGAGCCTTTGGACAGAATATTATACCCTGGGAAGACAGGCTAAGTCACCTCTGCAAAAAACCAGAGTACCTAGTGTATTGGAAGGCACGTGCTTCCCATATCTTTATTTGGGTATAACTTGAACAGTTCTTTACAGCATACGTTTCAGAAATATTTCTTCATGTTATTATTGTGTTGTCAATTACCCCACTTTACGGGATCTTTAAGTAATTTAAGTTAATTTCAGTGGCCAAGGAAGCACTTTCTGTAGTGATACAGACTCAGACTGTCAAAGCACACTGCACAATCCCTCTCCTGAGCACAATTCCTCCCCAAGAAAAATAAATCCCTCTCTCAGCCTTGGTCTGACAAAACCCTGCAGTAGCTGCATCCATTTGGGGAATTGCACTGCCTGCTCTCACTGCTGCAGCACAGGAAATTTCTGTTTCCACCTCCAGTCACAGCAGCTGCTACCTCAGAAATCCAAGTTTGCCTCCTTGCAGATAAAAGTGTGCAGCCAGAAGAAAAAAGCAGGGCAATGACCACAGAGTCACACCAAAAAACTCTGATACATAAATTGATCAACAATTCTTGGTTTTTAAATACCTGAAAGGTTCCAGCACCACCAAGGTGACAGAAGGCCTTAGTTGGTGCCAAAAATTAGAATATTCCTAAAGAACAATGATCCCTGGAGGCTACAGGAGTGCTACAGCAAAGCCACCACAGACCTCCACACCCTGCATGACCACACAGCATTCTGCTGTAATTACAACCTTTCTGTTACACCTAATGACATCTCCAGCCCCCTTCTCTCCTTTCCAGTGATCCCTGCAGCACTGGGAAGGGATCAGAGCCCCACATTTCTGACAATGCACGGGATGTCAGAAAAGAGAGAGTCTGTCCAGGGTTCAGGACCACGCTGTGCTGCACTCAGCAAACGGCATCACTGCAGGTGGCTGCTCCACTTTTTTGTGAAATGATTAAATTATTTTGTTGTTTTGGGTTCAGGGGTTTTTTTTGTGCTTTTTTTTTTTGTTTGTTTGATTCTTTTTTTTTTTTTGTTTGTTTGGTCCGTGTTGTTTTTTGGAGTTTTTAGGGATTTTTTTACCCCTCAGAGAGAATATCTTGGAAAACAAATTTGCCCTAAGCTAACAAGGCCCAGCTCTTTGGTGGCAGGGACACAGGAGCTCCTCACCACTGAGGCTTTCCACGTTTCCTGTAACAATTGCTTGGATTGTAGTCACTGCACTTTTTCCAAGTTAATAAATATTGTTCTCTTAAACTGCAGTATCTGCTAATTGCTGTATGGCTGTTGAATTGCATAAGCTTTTAAAATCCTCTATCACACTGAGAAAAGGCTGTGCTTGTGAAGCCAGAATTAACAGTGCATGGTAAAAGCAAAATGAGATTAATTTTTGCTATTACAAACCTCTCAGGGGAGGTTCACCCCATTCCTGGTCAGCTTCTGGGGACTGCTCAGGGTACACCAGTGATCTGAGCAGGGGAATCCAAACAGTTTCACATGGCTTGGACCCTCTGCTCACTTATAGGGGAAATCAAACCCCACGTATAAATCCTGGCTTGAAATAAAGTCACAGGACTCTTTGCTAGCCATATACACAGACACAGTAGATGTTGACCATCAACACACTTATGTTCAAAAGATAACATTAAATTCAGACTTTAAAATACCACACAAAAATCTGTTTGCATAGAAACTGTCCAGAAAATTGTGAGTTATGGAACCATAACTGCAGCAGTTCAGATGCAACCATGCAACAATGTGCTTTTATGTTTCTAATACTGTATTTTTCTCTGTTTGGACTAGTGAATGATTATTATTTTGGTTGGCACTATGGTAGAATTTTGTGAATCTGACAAAATAACCTCCCTAAATACATAGCAATGAGTGTTAAATTCAGCTGGCCCAGAAAAAATGGCATCTGCTTCAGCTGTGATACTTGGCTTACAGGGTGTTTCCCACTCTTCATGTCAAACATAGGATTCTAGCTTCACTTTTTATTTTTACCAATGCCAGTATCAAAACAATTACACTACCTTTGAAGACATGACATGGGAAATGTCAAGATAATTCCTTTTATTCTTTACAGAAGTTGTGCAGACCAAGTGCAAAGAACCAGGCTCAGTTAGATTCCTAAATCCTTGGAATTGCCTGATGTATCTTGCCACCTCTGTCATCTTTATTTGTCCTGATTCAGCCATGGAATCTAAATTCCCATCTTCCCCCCAAAGAAATTCCTGAAGAAAGAAATTTTCCAGTTAACCTAAAGATCCTTATAGGAACTGTAAGAACCCTGAGCTGTCAAAAAGGGAAAGTTTTAACAAGGTGATGGTTTCTCCAGAAGAATCAAGGACTCTTTGTTGCAGTTTGAGTCGACAGAGGACACTGGCAAGACACAAGGAGCAAGCCTGAACCTGGCCCTGGGTGAAAATGAGATGTGGCATAGAACAGCAGGACAGGTTAATGAAAGTTTGTCAACACTATTTGTGGGGAGGGGACGAACTTGCCTCAATTTCCACAATGCTTGAGAATTCTGATTTATGATTTTAGGTTTTTTATTCCCTCTCCCTGCCTTTAGTTGAGGAAAAGGCTCACTGGTGAATCTGCATACCTCTGCAAAGGAGGAGGGAGGCTCTGTATGGCACTCTCAGGCGATCAAACCTAATTTCCTTCTCAATTTGCTGAGCCACTATCTCCAGTAATTGCAATTGGTCTGTCAAAACAGTTGGCATCTTGAAATAATGGAATACTACCTAGTATCAATCTCATTTCACATTGCTGACAGAAAGCATGATTTCCCTTTGTCTCTCCCATTTGCAATAACAAACTGCATGATTTCCATTTGCACTAATAATTTCAACACACACACTTGGCTGGCCAGCATTTCAGATCTATTCCTTCATTCTTACATTGATAGAAATGTTATTTAATATCTGAAAAAGTACTTAAGGCCTCCCACACATTTTGCTTTTAAAATGAAAGACTGGAATTTATTTCATTTGCCTGGATCAATACAGAAAAATAATTGCTGAAAGCTTGAGGAATCAAATTTTATCTCATGTTGGGTAAAACCCAAATGAGACAAATCTGAGAACAACAAATTCCTTCATTTTACTCATAACTAGTGTTGGTTCCAAAGAGACAAGAATTCTTTCCTGTGTACTTGAGATGGAAATATCTTTTCAGTCTTTTCACATATGATCTCAGATATCCATTTTGGAGCTATTTCCCTATTGCCCACATGCCAAAAACTTTTGGTCTTTCACATTTAAATCTCACAGCTTCAAAAAGGGAGGCTTCACATTTCAAATGATGAGAAAATGTTAGGTCATATCAATCAATGTAATATTTGGAAAGAATATTTTTTTCAAGTGGGTTATGACTGATTTATCCAAGAAGAAAACTCCAGAGAAGGGCTATAAATGTAAAGTCACCTTTAACAGTTCTCAGTGGAGTCTCTTTCTCTTGGCTTCTGTCCCTTCCAGCCTCTGGACTCTTTGGAGCCCCTTCAGCTTGGATCCAGTCTATCAATATCTTTTACTGGAGGTAAAACTGTACACAGCTTCACAAATCTGAGTTTAAAGTGCCCAATGAAGGGAAATGTTTCTATCTTATGGTCTACTCCCTTCTAACTACATGATCCAGTCCAGGTCTGTACACCAGAGAACACTTTCTCCTTCCACTTAAGAAATCCTCATTTTGTTTTAAAATTTTGTCTTCAGAACAAAATTTTTATTTCAAGCACTACTTTATGCTCCTGTACTCATCAAATCCTTGGAGCTGAATTTTTCCAGTTAGCTGTTTTACTACAGCACATAGACTATGTCCTAAAGATGACCAACAAATAGAATATTTTAAACATGAACGTAATATTAGATTCCCTTTCATCTACCTATTGTATATAATAAGAGAATTTATTAATTAAGAAGACATTTCCCTGCTTCCAGTTTTGTAAAAAAAAAAAAAAAATTAGAAGTTCCTATCTGACAGCAATTTCTACTTTGGTTGAGCAACTGTTGATTTTCAATATATTAATGCATATATTAAAAACAGATAACAACACAGTCTGCAGTTGGGAAAAAAGAAATCTTGAATGACCTATGAGACTGTTTTCTTAGCATTAAGACCATTTCCTCAAGAAAGGAACCTGTTTCTACTGCATCCTGTTATTCCCCTTTGTTACAATGACTGTCACAGCAGTTTCCCAGTCCTGACTTCTGCAAGATTTACACACAGCACCCCGTGACTCCTCACTGAGCTAAAAAAGTTTGTGTGATCAAAACCCCCTAACCAGGCTGTTCCTGTGACTCAGCTGACCCTGCCTGCTGCTCTCAGAGAGGCCACGGCTGCTGCAGAGTGTTACACAGCCAGGGCTGAGCAGCACACAGACCCTGCTGCACTCCTGGAACAATCACACACAGCCCCATGGGCTGGAGCTCACACACCCTGCCACTGCAAAACGCCCACCAGGGCTAAAAGAAGTTGTTGGCATCCCCACATTTGAAAGTACTCTGAGTATGAGAATACCCCGTTACTCTGCATTTTAATGGCTGCATAAATTAATATCAACAGTCTTGGCATTGGCTCTGTTCCGTGTCTGAGTACTAAATACTGCTCAAGAGTGATTGCCAAGCCATATTTTCCATTACCTCCAATGGACAAAATTATCCTTCTCCAAATGCCAAGCTTCAGAGAATTTCATTGGACCTCATATTCCCCCCATTTTCTGTTTGGCCAGCCCATTTCTGCAGTGTGAGATCCACCACGCCTGCTGAACACCATTTTCCCTTTTCCACATCCTGATGGCTGAAACAGCACAGAGCAGCATGTCTTGGGAGAAAAGCCACAGAATATTTGGGCATGTTGAGCTGCCCCTGAAGAGCCACTGCACTGGTTCAGTGTTAATCTCACAAGAGGAAAGGGTTTTGCCCCATATCTCAGTAGCCCTCAGCTGGCCCTCCATGGGTCAGTGCCTGTCTTGTCCCAAAGCCCCACACAAGAGGTGCCCCCTGAGGGTCTGGCAGAGGGCAGGACCACTGCCCTGGACCCCTCCTGCTGATCCAGCCCAACGTGTCCTTGGCATTGCTGGTGTCTGACTCAGTTTCAGGGCTGCTAAAATGCAATCTGGTGAAACAGCCCAAACTCCTCTCCCAGCACAGTAAGGGTTTCAGTTTGACCCGAGTTCATCCCAGATTCTGAATTTAAGAACCCAGTTTTTGAGGGGGCCCTGTGGATCTGGCAATGCTTTAGCATTTCCCAGGTCAGACTCTCAAAGTACAGCCGTAAAAGAGTTTTAATTCGGTTTTTCTTCCCCCTAACATACACATAGTGCTTCCACTGTCTATGCCAAGCAGCAGGAAGAAATTATAGCAGACACCCCAGAACCAAATACTGAAGATCTGCATATTAGATCTTAGCACCTCCAGGCCTGGTCTCTATTACAGACATAGGGATCTCAGGGAAAATATTTTATTTTTCTGTGTTCAGTTTCCCATCTGTAGCATTAATATTACAGTATCTTCTTATTTCTTAATTTTTGTCTCACATATTTAAATTACAAAATTTAGTCTTGAAATTATTTCTAATCTGTGACTTTACCAATCCTATGAAATATGAGAATTACAACAATACATACTCAAGGCAAGCAATATAAAGAAAGGAATTAGCCCTATACTGACTTTTATAAAGTTTTAGCAATTACCACGCTGTGCTGGCTCTGATTTTGATTAGGCAGAATACTTGCTTGTGTTCCTTTTGATGAATCTTTGCTGAAGCAAGCATGCACATTTTTTCCTTACATATTTCCACTGCCTTGTGTGCAATTTTGGTGGACTGTCCTTTCTTAGAAAGGACGAATTCACTCCCCATTCATCCACAATTCATCGAGAATTCAACATGGCAAACTCCCATACGTGCAAAATGAACCTGTTTGACCTCAGAGTCCCTCACACAATAAATTTTGAGTCTGAAGATAGGAGATTAAGAGAACTAGAAAAGCAAAACTCACTCCATTTCACTTCCTGACGTGTTAAAATGCAGACAGATATTTTGAATATGTTCTTGTGATAATTGTTTATAATTATATACACACACATTATATCTGCAAGTGAATCTTTTGTAGGGAAACAATTTCCATTTTGATGACTAATCTCACATGGAACCTTGAAAAATATCTTCTCTCAAAAAATCAAAGACCAAACCAGACATCCAACAATAACACCAGAAAAACTTTGGTCACATTTAACCAGAGTCATCCCAAATCATCACAAATGAATCATGAAATAAGGCTGACCTACCTGCTGCATTACTTGTGTGTAGGACCAAGGTTAAAAGTATTTGGAATTTGCCAGCCCCAGGGTAAATGTCTGTGTGATTTGGACAGTTCTCCTGATCTTTCTCTTCATTTCCTCATCTGAAAAAGAAAAGTGAAAAGGCTTCCTCAGCAAAAGTAGTCCAGTAATACAGCTCAGCAAGGGATTACCTGAGCAACAGATCCACAAACCCCGCAAAGGAAGGTGTTGATGATCACAATGATGATCATAATTTCCTAATAATTATGGGGAAATAATAACATTCTTGATCCAACAATCAACAGAGCTAGCTCTCAAAGTGTTTGATATTGACTGCAGGTTCAATAATTATCTCAGCAGTTATGATACTACACAGAACAAGATCTGCATCTCTTAAAATAAAAGTAATTTGCCTTCTTTCCTTGGCATGCAAAAGATGTTGCCCTTACAGCAGTGGTAGGGCACCCCTGGAGTGGACACTGAGTGTCCAGCAGTGCATCCACAGTTGCTGCAGCCACCCAGCTCCAGAGTTTGAGCCACAAATACCATTTCACATGTCACAAACACCATGCCACAAACACCATTTTAGTTGTGGTATATTAAATAGAATTTAATTACACCTGCAAGCATGCAACTATGAGAAATTATAAATAACCCTGGCTTTATGATTGAGTGAAAATGAACACAAAAATCTGTATCAAAGAGCTTCATGTGCTCCTGGCCAAGAAGGGTTGTGTGCCTGCTTGCCAGGTGCTGCACAGGGAAGTCCATGGACTTGGAGCCAAACACCTAATGAGACAATTATGCCCTCACAGGGTCTTTGCCTTTCATCTCATTCAATGAGAGGTGGGGATGCATTTTTTGCTGTAACAGAGTGAAATGTTCTCTCCTGCTTTCCCTTCTTTCTTGCATGACAGCACCATCTGTTTATAAATACATCACTGGAATGACAGTGCTCTGATGATGTACTAATATAATACATCATCAAAGTGCCATCAGTGATGATCTAATGATGTATTAGAAAGCTGTTTATCAAAACCCTGTTGCTCTGATGATGTATAGGTGCAATACATCACTGGAATGTCTTGCACCGGTGGCACTGCACTGATAGAGACCTTGTGGGGAAAAATGGGTCCTGCAAGGATTCAGCAAGGCAAAATGCGCACAGGTAAAAAAGGACATGGGAGGAAATGCACAGTCAAAGGTGTAAATGAATTAGATTCAGGAAGAGTCAAAGGTGAGGAGAAAGAGACAGAGGTTTTGGACAACTGAGTTTCTAATGAAATTGAATTCATCAGCTGCAGAGACAGACACTTGGTCACATTATAACTGGAACAGAATGAAAAAGAACACCAGGAAAGACCCAGAATAGTTATAATCTGTTTCACAGCTCAAATCCTGATTCTCTTTCACCCTTTCCTCTAATTCTTTTCTGCAAATAGACTCAGAAAATAAACAATTGGGTTTAAGGTATGAGGTAGAACAAGAGTAATTGACCCAGAAAGTCCCATGTGCCTCACAAATTGAGTTTTAGAACACTTAAGTTAAAAGACTCTTGATTCATTGTTGATTTTTTTGTTATTGTTTCATTGGTTTTGGTTTTTTTTTTCTTTCCCCCACCTGATCCTGCAGTTCTAATTGCATCCTCCTAGTGCAGCAAATGCCTTTGTGACCAAAAGAGTGTGGATAAGATATGAACAGACAAAACAGAGGAGCTGAGGATGGCACCATAAAGTGCCAGTCAAAGCTCACTGCCTTCCCTCCAGTCTATAGCTGAGCATGAGGTTAAATGACTCTCAGGATACGTGGTTCATAACTTTATTAATCAATGCAAAACAATTCTCTTTAGCCCCCCACCTCCTTTAAATGAGTGAATGGATTCTGCTTGATTTTTTAATGGGTCTCCTCAAAAAGAGGACCCATATCAGAAATTACTCTAATACTGAGAAAAAAGGAAGACTGAAGCATGAAAGATGCAATGGCTGCACCAGCTGAGAAGTTCCCACAACTTTGCACTTAAGCAATGTAAAATTTCTTGGGGTTGTTTTATTTGAGTTTTTTTTTTTTTTACAAAGGACATTTTTCTTGCAGACAGGCAGGAGGCAGCTGGGTTTGTTTTGCTGATACAAAGTAGATCTCATAAATTTTCAACAGCCATCATAGTAACAAGCTCATTGTATTTTTTTCTAACCTCATCATTATGCATTTCAGAGGTTCTTCACAGGCTCACAAAGCATTTTTCAACCAGTGGAGGAAAAATGTCTTTAAGTGACCTCCAATGGAAAAAAAATGACCAGGAAAAGGTAACTCAGCATCCCCTTTTGGCAAGTCCAGGCCACATCTTATCACTGGTGAGGCTTGGAGATGCAGGACAAACTTGTGCTTCTTCCACAGAACAGCCATGGGCCATTTCTGTGCTCAGGTGCTACAAAATTTAAGGCCAGTTGTATGTACACAAACCTCAGAGTGTCACATTTTCAGTGTGTTCCTAGGAGAAGAACATATACTAAAAATTAAGAAACCTAACTAAGTCTAAATTTGGAACATTATAAACTAACTACCTTATTGTCTCTGCTTTTTACTATTTTTATACTTCTAAGCCTTTGAGGAACATGTCAAAGGTACAAAGCTTTCAGAAATCAGTTTGGTAAATTTACCAACTCAGGACAACCAACCCTTTTTCATATTAAACAAAAGCAAAGGAGATTTTTCAACAGATATTGTCATTTTCTGTTCATGAACACTCTTGCAAAAGAGTCTTTCCTGCCTTTGTCACTCAAAATTACCTGTTTTTTCTCCAAAGCAAATTATTCTTTTTCCATGGACTGCTTAGTTACAAAGTGCAAGTAAATCACACAATTCTCCTTGCAATGTATTTGAATAGAATATATCATTTAGCATGTGCATATTTGAAGTTCTTTGTGTGACAGCAAAGCACAGAGATCATGCAATCAGAAAAAGAAAGAACAAAACCTCTAAGTCTTATGTACCCAACCTACATTTTTACATCAAAGTACACAATGCTAACTCACTCACAGATCCCTCTGTTTCAGCAAAGATTTATTGTTTCAGGCTCAAGTTTCCCAGAGTGTTGCAGGTATTTAAGAGAACCCGATTTTCTGAGGAAAAGACAATTCTCTTCTACAACTTGGGACCTGAGAATTTGGACATCAAAATCAGAATATTGAATATGAACACTCAGGCCTTGATGCTCAGAGAAAGGGAACACAAATACTAGAAAACCAAAATGTAAGCACACAGCCACAAATGTAAAAATGAAGTCATTAAAATCCTTATCCAGTGTTTCTTCAAGCCTATTTTCAATAGCTTCATGTATCAGTGACAGAGCAACCCTTAGTCTTCAAGAGCTTAGAGAAAGGTAATATCTTCTCTTAGGTCAGGTGATTTAAGGAAAAAAAGAAGAAAAACTTTGAAGTTCTGAGCCTCCCCATGAAGTCTGAGGTTTATCAGGCAGTTGCTATTTCAAATGTGAATTCTCCCACTCTACAGGCTGCACTATTGCCCAGACTGACTCAGCTGCAGAAGCTGCTTGGAGAGGCCTGGAGTCCTGGACTTGGATGGTAGAAAGAGGGTTTGGTTTTCATGCCTGATGCCCATGAAAAATGTTCCCAAGACAGACAGAAATATTTGTTTCAGTTTCACTTACAGGTACCAGTTTGAGATTTTGGGGCTGTCACAGTTCATAGGAATACTCTCACTCCTATGGCTGCTGACCCTAAAGAACTCCTTTAAATGTCATGAAAGTGGGAATTGTACACAACTGCTGTGTCTTTATTCTAAGGGCAGGAAAAGAGCAATTACCTGGATGGAATGATTTGTGTGATCTGCTGGAGGCCACTGAGCAGCTCTGAGCTAAACTGGAGGACAGAGAACTAAGCCAGGTGTAATAACAATCTTGTTAGGATTCACAATTTCCTCACAATTATTTTCACCTGGGGCCACTGCAAAGATGAAGAGCATGATCACTTTTCAGGGAGGAAGTAGGTGTTTTTTGATTTAACTTCTTGGTTCTTTGACAGGATGTTTGATTTAAGAGGTGTTTTGAAGACATGGATTCCAGCAACACACACAGATTTGAAGGTTGGAGGGGAACTCCTAAAGAGTTATGGCAACTTGCCCAGAGAAACTATCAGTCACCCAAAGAGATGTCACACTGCCTTTTCCTGCCAGGGCCACCTGCTGTAACAGGATCCTGTACATTATCTCTCAAGTGCTGAATCTGAAGTATTTAACAGTGAGTATCTGAGGAAATAGGTACAGAGACAGTTATTAAGCCTGGGCCTTAAGAACTTTCTTCTGCCATGCTATGACCCACCTGAAAATCTGATCATCATGCAGCCTAAAGGTTTCAATACAACAACTATGAATAGAATTGGGTGGATTTTCAATTTTAATGCTGCTCCTGAATAAACACAGCATGAGCAAGGCCACGGACACTTCTTGACACCAGCCCCATGCCACTGTGCCCTTATAAAGACCCTAAAGAACTCAAACCTACAGCACACCCAGCTTGCAGGGAGGCCCTGAGGCTGGGCTGCTGGGGTGGGGTGGTTTGAGAACCAGCCCTGGCAGGGAGATGGGGCAGCCTGAAAGCAGGGGCCAAACTGCCAGTGCTGCTCAGCAATGCCAGCTGCCAGCATCAAATGGGATTTGTGCAAGGGCAGCAACACACTGACGGGCTAATTACAAATCAGCATCTGTCTAATGCTGCAAAATTGAAATTCTGATAGTTCTAAAGCAGCCAGAATCCCTGGAAAAGTGGGGGCAGCTAATGGCGAACTAGAAGAGATTTCTGGATTTCCAGCAAGTGCCAGCATTAACAAAGCCACGAGACAAGCAATGCTCCAGCAGTTTGAGCTGCCTGACCACGGAACTAAACCCTGCTGAGAGTGCCTAACTTTTTGTCATTAATTACCAAGAGAGCAGAATTTAAGGAAGGATTGAGGCTTTAGTTAAATAAATGGAAAATAGCTAAGCAGAAGGCAACACTTGTAAAACAGCTTGGTAAGGTTTTTTTTGCCCTTTTAGAAAAATCCAGAGGCATACGACAACTTCACATACTACAGAATCAATGATTTACCACCTCATTTCATTTTTAATTTAATGGTTCTGTTCATTCATAAAATAGAAATACTACAAGGTGAAACATGGACTGAAATTTAAACACCTCATTAGAGTTACATATTATTTTGTCTACCAAATATATTGCTTTGTCAATGAAACATGCTGGTTTATGCGAGATCTCTACCAGGCTGTTACTTTACAGTTATTTGTTTGGGTTTGTTATTACTCTGCAGTTCCCTGATCTACATGTATATAATTTGGTTTATGTGCAGCACACTCAATGATATTATAATGATTTGTAAGGTATTTGTATTGATTTCACTTGACAAAAAAGTCAAAATGCAATTAATCATAACAAAAAGAGACCTAATGCAATCTTTAGAGTTTCCTCTATAGAAAAAACTTATTGAAAAGAGATGGGATCCAGAAAAACATTTTGGTTTTCACATTTCAGTTTGGCTTGAAAAAATTTGATTGCTGAAAATATTTGATCAATACTTGTCACTTCTGATTTGTCATTTCATAATAGCTGCAGATAAAATTCATTGTAACACAGAACTGAAGACTACCAAGATAATTAAGTGGATGTATCTAATCCATAAAAGTTCTATAAACAAAATGAATTCTCTTGTTTCTAACCCTTTGAAGATAGAAATTACAGTATTAAAACAAATCTGAATCTAATGAATGCAGAAAACAGTTTGACTTCGATGAAATTGTTCTTCTTTTGTTCAAACTACTTTTCCTTCAAAACTTTTCAGCAACTTCCCACTTAAGCCAAACACCTGACTGAACTTGAAAGAGCATGGCAAACTGGAATTTTACATAGAGGAAAAACCATGATGAGTGTGCCAATAAGCCTCCATTTAATAATAAATGAGATCTCTAATAAGTCTGCTAAATAACCACCTGGTTTCCATAGCTCTGTGCACTGGCAGCTATTACAGTGCTGGGGCAGATTAAAGCACTGCAGACAGAGCAGGAAGCCAAAGGATTCAGCAAAAATCAGAACAAAAGAAAAACAGGTAAAAATCATCACCAATCATACACGTGTTGCCCTCCAATTTAACAAATCAGTGCTTGGGAATTCACATTTAGCATCAGCATGGCTCTGCCAAATTCCCCTCTGTGCCTGGGTGAGTTTTTCCTCAGATAACAGGAGCTGTTGTCAGACAGCTTCTTGTTCTTTTGAGCTGCATTTGCAAAGGGTGTAGAGGAACAAACTTGTCACCAGAGCAGCACATGTGCTGGGGGAGAGCACAATGTAAACAAGGCAGGGGAAGCTTAAGGGAGCTTCTGCTAGCGAGAGATGACAGATGAAATTTTAGTGAAAATAATATTGGTCAGCATCCCAGCAAAACCAAAACCCATAAATGAAGGAGCTGCAAACAGAAGCCAGGTCTTTTCCCAGGATTTACATTGTTTTCATGCCAGCCAGAACCGAGTCAAATGAATCAATTGAAGTGCTGGTTATCAGCTCACAGGGGTTTCAGGGAGTAAGCCAGATGACCTGTTTGGCACGCATGCCCTCCTCCCCAAAATTCCTGTGCTCTCCAGCTGCTCCCAGAATTCTCCAAGGCCTTTTTTGAAGGGTCAGCAGCAGCTCAGACCAGCCCAGGTGTGGGGTTATAAATGGGAGCCAGGGCAGGAGCTGCATTTCCCTCTGTCCTCAGCCTGGCCTCTCCTCCAGGCTTGCCCTGTCCCTATGGAAAAGCCTTCAAGAGCTGGAACCTCCACCACCAGCAGAGTCAGACAGTTATTCCACATTATAATGACACCCCATCATCTCCATAAATTATACATATAACTGAACAAAAACTGAGGGGCATTTCCAGAAATCACATGTAAACTGCCTTTCCAAAGCTCAATTTTACCTTCTTTTTCTGCTTAATGGAGAATTGCCAAGCTTTTCAACAGCTTTCTCTAGGCTGCCAGGAAACTGAAATATCAGTAGTTGAAACCCCAAAATACGTTTAGCTAGTTAGGACTGTGCAATAACAAGGTCATGTTAAATTGGTTTTGCTAGGAGCATTTATTCTACTGAAAAATAATAAAGACAGTATTTGCAACTATAATAAAAGCAATAATAATGGTGACAAGTTCCACCTGTTCCACTTCTCGTAAATTGGAGCTTGTGTAAGCCTACCAGAATAAGATTGGATTGTATTTTGTGACTTTCTCATAAAAGCAATAGAATTAACAGCTGAATCAGTAAATGAGAGATAATCAACTATTTTCTTTCTAATGCAAAACCCAATGTAAACCAGTATTACTGGCATGCACTATGGAACAACACTTTTTGGCACATAAAAATCAACATAAATCTAAAGTGCACTGCAAATTAAGCCACATATTTATGCAGAATGAGTAACCTTCACAGAAAATATATTTAACAGAAACCAATAGAACTCTCTGACACAACAGTATTTTACACATGTAAATCAATGTACCTTCTATCTGGTATAATTTACTAACATCAAAAAATGAGATTTTGAAGCAGACCCAAATTTCTCTTAAGCTGATCTATTACAAGCAAACATTGATCTCTCCAGAGCACCATCAGGTACTAACATGGGCAGCACTGAACATGGGTTAAAATCTGCTGTACAGAAGATGAAATTGAGCCCTGCACACAGTAGGTGCATGATTCCTGATCACCTTTGGTACCTTCCTGCAGTCCTACCCATTATTTTGGGATTCAGATGCCCTTCGGGTTAGCCATCCCCTGAACTCCTCGGGTAATTGACTTTCCATTCTGCTGGAAATGATGCAGCTAGAAAAGTGCTGTAGCTAAAGTCACCACACAAAGCAGCCCCAAATTTAAAAAAAAAATGTTCATTTCTCACAGCTAAAAACCTTCAGCAACAGAGTCCCTTCCAAGGAGAATAATTGCAAGCAGAAATTTTTCAAATAGATAAATTGAGACATGGGAAGCTAAATTAACCTTCCCAAGATCTCAATGAGCCCATGTGAGCTTTGTGATTTCCCCAAACCAAAAACTAAACCAGTTTTCCTGAACTTCAGGGCAAGAACAGCAGTGAAAATATATTTTAAGAGGTCTGTTTAAAACTCAACTGAAAATAAAGGACCTCGTCCTCCTGTAAGTTTGGGATTATCCCTGATATTTTCTAAACCAATTCATAGACTTCAACTTATCATCCTTGATTTATGGTTTCAAAGTTGTTAACCTAACTAATGAAGCAGTGAAATAATAATAATAAAGAAGTTATTCTTGCCAGAGCAAACATCTAAGCCTAATTATTAATATTAGTTTTTAGTGACATCAAAATGATACCCTGATTTCTAGCAGCAATCTACTGGGTGAGCAGTGGGGACAATTTATCATGGAAGAAGGAAAAATGGTACATGCTGTCACATCATGTATCATAGAAGTATCAAAATTGCTATGGAAACTGTGCACTTTTTATAGAGTAGGCACATAAAATTCACATAATATGTCAGAGAATAAGTTATCACTGTCCTGAGGCTGTAATAAGATCTACACCCTTATTAGTGAAAAGTTTTGACAGATTTTGTTTATAATGAATACTCGTAGCCAATGAGTTTGAGTCAAAGTCACCCTTTTTTGACCCATCCACTTGCTTTTTTCAGGTTTCTGTCTCCCTTAGATACAGGGAGAGTGCAGAGTAATATAATTTCCAATGGTTATTAGATTCTATTATAGTCACTTGTGATATGACAGGGAAATCATCCATATTCAAAATTATTAGGAGGAAATACCATCTTAGTGTTGGATTTTATTCTAGTATTATACAGACCTATTCTTAGCATTTATCTGTGTTGTTTACAATTTGTTGTAGAAGAGAGAGCAGATAATTTAGGATTCATTTGATAAGACTGCAAATAGAAAAAAAACCCCTAGGTTTTAGCACAAAATGGTTTAAAGCATTTCCTGTGAAGAACCTAAACACCGGAGCCCTTTGCCACCCTGATCTCTGTGTGACAGGCTTCTCGTTGATTGACAGCATCTCTGATGGGTTAGGTTGGAGAAAAATGAGCTTGTTTAGGAGAGCAGAAGATACTACAATTAGGTTTTTGCAGTCCAGCAAAACAGTGACTGCTGAAAGAAAGGAAAGTGGAGAAAAATGGTTGCGCGTGTAACACCCTGGGGTGCACGGGTACATTTATCACCTTGTTCTATGTGACACACTGGATGAATGTTGATGAAGATTGTCAGCATCAATGTCAGGGAAAGCAATTCCATGAATAAGAGAGCCTGTGTTAAAAGACTCTCTACCAGGAGGAAATTCACATTATTACTCTATCTGCTATTATCTGCTTTGCTTCATTTTGTAGGTTGTTTATTTATTAAAGATATTCATTTTTATATTTTTTTTAAACATGGGCTCCTGTTTACTGAAGACAGTGCTCTTATGGTAAACACAAAGCAGCCAGACTGAAACCTTGGGAAATAAAGGTTTTAAAAAAGCCACTGAGCACACTACAGCAGCAATGAGAAGTGCAGGACTGCACTACATGTAAATGTTATATTTATATTGCTTACACATTCTGTTGATGTGTAGTGTATACATTACACTGTTCTTCAGTAGTCCACTGTCATTAAACCCCATTTGATCAACTAACAAGAATTTTAATTCATATATATAATCTTCAAGTAGAGCTAGGAAATGCCTCCTAGAAACCTGAATTTTGAAATCATTACTCAGTCCTACAAATAACCCATCATTGCTCATTAAAATAAAAACAAGCTACACTCAGCAATAAAAAAAAAAACCAACCCAGACAATAGAAAGTCCAAAGCAAACCAGAAAAAAAAACAACAAAAAAACCCCCAACAAAATATAGAGGATTACTTGATGCACTCCCAAATTTCTTCAGTAGAAAAAGCACTTAAACACCAAGTTTTTGAATATGTTCTGGGGTGAAGGTGGACCAACCCAGCCCCAGCCATGCTCGATGCTCTGTGTCACGCTCACCTTTGGCCAGGGCCCCACAGACCTCCCTTGTGCAAGAGTTCCTTCCCTTTCCTCCCAAGGTTGTCATGGCCTGCTGCACCTTTACCTCTTCATGGACTCCTCCCTTGCAAGGCATGGGCAGGGTTGGGTGTTTTGCCTGAAAGAGCCTCCACAGTGTGACAATAAAATGAAAGTGAACTCTCAGAACTGTTTCCCCCAAAGTTACAGCATGACCAGAAGAAGGGCCCAGCTCTGCCCCAAGCCCAGCTGACCCCTCCACCCTGCAATCCCAAAACATCCCCCTGTAATCATGTGGGTATTTCCATGGGCTACTGTGAGCCCAGGGACGGGGTCTGACCCCACTGCTCACACCTGCATCCACATGACCCCAAGTTTTCAGCACTTGGAGCTTCCCCTCCAACCTGCAGCGTGAAGGGTTAACCACTGGGGAAGGTCAGCTCTGCATTAATGAGGAAGGATTGATTTGTTTTGACTGTGCAATCATTGAAACTTCCATTGAGTGAGGAAACCAGCAGGACGAAACCAGAGATTTCATTTTGCAACAAACTTTTGCTAATAAATTCTGAAAACTTAGCCTATTTTCCACTAGCTGTGGAAAGACAAACTTTTGAGACAAACTGCTTCACTGAAATTTCATTTTAAGGGTTGTAATTTTTATGGATGTCTTACTTGCATGTATCTATACCCTCTATTAAATGCACAGCATACACATTTCAACATATTTAAAGATATTTAATGAGTTTAATAAACTTAAAGGGATGTTATATCTGTTCACTCCGTAAAGATTGTTTATTTCAGGAAATAAACCATTTTGAAATGAGTAATATGACTTTTAGAGTTATGACTATCTCATTCAATTAGTTTCTGTAATTACTGTCATTCCATACAGTATATGCAGTATTAAAGGAGAGAATACATTTTGAGGAATTGCAGTGTAGGTGTACAACAGTTATTGTTAATGAGCCATAAACTTTAGTCTCCTGCTCTGTAAATTCATGCCAGTGGAAAGCAATTTGGCAAAATAAGTCAACAGTTACAGTTGGACAAATACTGTTGTATTTTAATATTCTCTGAGATTATTATCCTCTAGCACATTTCATACCATTTATTTTTCCTCTACATTTTAAAACATCATCCTACTTCTAAAAAACACATTGAGATCTGAAGCAAGATCTGAACAGTACTGAATTCTCCCTGCTCAGTTATGAGTTACCTGGACTAAAACAGAATTTATAAGATACTTTCACCTCCACCCAGTTTTGCCTTTACCCAATTTCAGACATACTAAAGGACTAATTAAACACACTCCTACATTTTCACAACTCATGGATTTAAACTCTGTTTACAAGAGCAAGTGGCACAGGTCAGCAGGAGCAGAGCAGGGAAGGAAGCAGTGCTGAGGTCCAAACAAAAATCACTGGAAAACTGATAATTCTGATGAATTATTTTTCACTTGGATTTCATGCTACCCAGTGCCTTTCAACTGGGAATACTTCCCACTTCACAAGATAAAGTTTATTGTATTTTTCTGACAGACTCTCCTAGGAAATATGTGTGTCTGCCAGGTTGGGAAGGAGAATGTCATACCAAGAAAGAGGAAAAAAAAAAAAATTGCAAGTATCATCATTTGTATTCTGCCCATAAAATAGATAAATAATACTTAACGTTCTTCCTACAGCAGAAGTCTGGAATTGTCTGGCATTTCCAGAACCTGGCACTGAACAGCCAGACCCAATTCATCATCTTAAAAAAAATTAAAAAAAAAAAAAAAAGAAAAAAAAAGAAATCAGGGCGTTGCCATGTCACTCAAAGGAAGAACTTTGATCAGTACTTTCTTTGTTTCAAGTTCAGGGAATCACTGCTGACAGATTAAAATTAGTAAAGGATAACAACCACATTCTCTCAATTGATATACAAATTCAAGTTGTGTTTTTCCTTTACTGCCATTCTACATGTAGGATACCTGAGGCTCAAAGTCAATTAAAACCACTTTTTAGTGGATCTTTTACCCTTTGCTGCATAGTGCAGTGGTACAGAAGGGATGTTTTTAGTCAATTAGACATTGTCCAGGAAAATCCAACTATCTCAGAGTTCACTCAGCTGCCAGTAAAAGTTCAGTATCACAGTCAATATCCCAGATCACCACACACCAAGAAGGAGAGAGAAGAGAGGAATCCAGAGAACTTCCATTCTGACTATTTTAATTACTTTAATAATCTCTTTAATTGCAGAGCAGGCTTACAGAGAAGCAATAATGCAAACAGCACATTGCTCAGTTTTTCTTACTTTGCACATCAAAAATGCATATTCAACCTTACAAAATGCAGGATTCACAGCATCAGCAGTGGTGCTTTGTGAGCAACATTCCAACCATACAAACAGTAAGCACAGAGCCAGCAACTCCCAAGCTGCAAACTAATTCAGATTATCCTTCTCCATCAATGCATCTCCTTCCATCAAAATGTATTTCTTGGCTCTCCTGGAGTTCAACCTGAGTATGTTCCAGAGAAGTCTCCTTTAGAATATCTGTTGGCTTTAAGTTTTACTTTCCTAGGAAGTGATTGTTGTGCTATAGGCTACACAAACAAATACATCACAATTGGCATTTAAGCAAACCAAACCAGCTCAGTCACAGAAGCAGCAGACTACTCAACATTTCCTGGGTACTTCTGTACCTCATGCACTCTTTCTCCAGGTCCTTTCATACTTCCTGCTGCAAGCTCTCAGAGATGACAAATGACACATTTAGGGGATGATGACTGAGCACTCCCCAAATGTTAAGAATGGCAGAGCCCACATCTGCTCAGCACAGCTGGCACAGTCATTGGGAAGCTCCTGGGTGCTCCCTGGCCTCACCCTTCCACATCAGGGCTAAAACCAAATACGAGAACAAGGAGAGCACAAGGCTTTGTTGGGATTTCTCTCCCCTCACTATGGCATAGCCATGGAGTGAGGGATTCTCTCCTGCACTCCATTTCTCTCACTGCAGGAACCCCTCCAACCTCACTGATGATAAATTCTTGTTTATCCATTGGCCTCATTTCCCTTCCTGCCCAGCAGTCACCACCAGAGCCCTGGGGCTGATAAACTCTGCCCCAAGTGCCCAGAGCTGCTGGCAGAAGCTTTTCAAACATCCCAGCAGAGCACCCAGCTGAGATCAAGCACTGGAACACTCTTCCACTCCTTTCCCCACCTCCCTTTCTTTGCAGATACTTCACAACAAATGCAGTCAGGTGTGGCTCTGGCAGGCTACACCTGCCCTGCTCTGCCCCTGAAGGGCCACCCCAGCCCCGGGCAGGGACAGCAGAGGGTTTGGGATCTGCATTTGCACTGGCCCTGTAACCCCCACATGTCACATATGGTGGGGAGGGAAGGGTGGCAGATGTTCCTCTGAACCACAGGCTGAAGTGGCAGCTGCTGAGGGGCTCTGCTACACCCGGGGGGCAAAGACTTCTCTCCAAGTCTCTTTCCTGCCTTGCTTTCATGCCCCACTCTTGGAAAAAAAAAAATGTGAGCAGCAGTTGAAAGCAAGCTTCATCAGCTTTGGAGGAAGCAAAAGGAACAAAGAGCTGGCATATTGTATCCATAACACAGTTTGGGTAAAAATTCCCAGTTTGTAATTTGTCCTTTCATTAAGCTATAATTCAATAAATCAATTAAAGTACAATTCAGTAAACAGTGGAACTGAAATGCACCAGTACTGCTTTTCAGTGCACAGCTGCTGCTCTTTATGGCTTCAGAGCTGAAACACCACTATTTGCATCAAATAGAGCAAAAATGGGAGCTCCTCTCTCTGACACGTCAGCAATCTTCATTTGTAATCATTTTTGTTATTTGCTGAAGATGAGTTTTCCGTCACTCACTTTGGCAGTAGAAAAACTGCAGAGAGGGCAGAGAATTAACACAAACACTTGGATCATGTTCTGTGTGCTTCAAAGGACTGAGCTCCTAAAACCAACTTCCCTTCCATCTAACAAAGATAATTCTAATTTTACCATAAGACCATGCCCCCTCCAACCTCTACCACCTTATGCTTTATCTCCTCATATCATAGATCTCTTACAAGTTCTACACTAAATCTCTACTGTGCATTCATTCAAAAGAAAGAATAAACCATGTCAAATACAAGTCCCTCAACAAACAGAAGCTCTTGTCAGATAAAGCTGCATCTATACATAAATATATTCACAAAGGAATTTTGTAGCATCTGGGAAGCTAGATGAAAATAAAGAGATTATAAACTTCGGCCCCATTGAATCACAAGCAACAGAGAAAATGCACTCAAGTCCTCCTTCACACCCAGCTGGCTTTTGAGAGAGTTTGGGTGAGCCCAGGTAGAATTTTGGAGCAGGGTGCTGGGCTGTTTGAGAGTTTTGTGCATACCCAGGGAGTTCCAGGCAGCAGCATGCCAATACACAGAATTATCAGCACATCAAAGGCATTATATTTATCAAACCCTGCCACAGCACATTTACTAGCTGTATGATGGATGTTGTTGTAGCAAGCAAGGAACACTTTGATGTACATGGCCTTCTTTGATTAATGAGGGCTCTTGCTGAGAAGCTGCATATGGAGTAAATTACTCTTTTCAAAAATGGCTGATTTGCACTATTGTACTAATTATGTCACAAGCCCAGAGTCGGTTCCAGACTCAGTCACCCAAAATAAAGAAATAAAAATTCACATATACAGGTCATGATTTTGTCACACACATGCATCAGCTCAAAATCCTCAAGTCCTAATTAAATTAACTTTGAGTTTCTTTTTTCTGCAGAGAGCACCAGTAAGCATTTCCTTCCTCCACTGAAAGCTTCTATAATCTAGTATCCTGGTAAATAATTTCCTTCTCAGAAATGAATGCAATTTTATAGTAAATTCCACTGAACTTATAAGAACATTATAAGAACTCTGAAAACATTTCCATTTTTCACAAAAACCCCACAAAACATCTGGCCCAAAAAGCAAACCCAAAACCCCCCAAAGCTGAAGGAACCACAATACACAAAACATGCCTCTTAAAAGCTTTTTCTAAATTAATTCTACCAGCTAGAGAAACACTACAAAACTGAAGTTATTCCATTAGCCTTGAGTCTCTAAGCATGTGGTGCCTTAAGCAATTTATCCACTTAGTTGCAACAACAAAAGTATTTCTTTGAGAGCATGAAAGCAGTATTAATATCCTTAAAACTTTGAACAGTAAATATTTTTTCATGTTAATTAAGTATATTTGCAATCTCCAGTTTTTTATCATAGGTGGCAGAACCATTGCCACAGTCACATGGAGTGCATAGATCTAATTTATCTTTGAACATATAAACAGGATGAAAGGAAGCACCAAATCAGCATTCAAGCCCATGGGGTTACACTCCACTGAGGACAAAATGGCTCCTTAAGTGCACTTTCTGTTAGAAAGTTCAGATTTAATCCAACTTGGGCTTCATCATTCAACAGTTTTACTCAACATTTTTTGCTGCAGTTGCATGACAGCACATGAACTACCAAATGAAAAAGAAGAAATAGCAGGAACAGCTCACCTTAACCCTGTGGCTTGGGCAATAAGATATAAGACCCCTTGTCAGGCCACACAAAGTGAGGTTTAAAAAGCCTTGTCAGATTTGCACAGAATCACAGAATGGTTTGGGTTGGAAGGCGTCTTGAGGGTGATTTTGTTCCACCTCTGCCATGGCAGGGACACCTCCCACTGTCCCAGGTTTCTGTCCAGCCTGGCCTTGGGCACTGCCAGGGATCCAGGGGCAGCCCCAGGTGCTCTGGGCACCCTGTGCCAGGGCCTGCCCACCCTCACAGGAAAGAATTTCTTCCCAAAATCCCCTCCAACACTGCCCCTGTCAGGTTGCAGCCCCTACCCCTTGTCCTGGCAATCTGTAACATTCAGGTGAGGGATTGTTTCATGTCAATTGAGCAAAGACTTGCACCTGGATCTCTAAGTTTCACTTTTCTAGGGCACCTATGAGGTTTCCACGGGCTCCAGTCAGCCAGCTCACACAGATCTGGACCAGACTGGATGGGTGCAAGGTGTTCTCTCTAGAGATTTCTACAACTATTTTTGAATTACTGCAAGGAGGAGACAGATTCTGTGAAAGGAATAGTCTCCATATAAGCAACATTAATTTCCAATTTTTTTTCCACAGAAGCCTTTCCATGAAAGCAGTTGTCCAGGTATATAAATTTATATTGGGTCTCTTGAAAACATAATTCAGAATACCTGCATTGTCAATAAAATATCCACTTAAGGGTTTCCAAGTTGCTTAGAAGGCAGCAACTCCCAACTGTCAAACCTTCTCTTATGAGACTTTGCTCTTGTCAAAAAGCAAAAGCTGGAAAATATTTTTTTCCAAAGCCATATTTGGTTTGATAGAAGTAGCCACAAAGGGCCGTTATGAGGGGAAGGAGCTGAGAAAGAAGGCCTCAGATCTTGGACAGGTCTCCCTGGACATGCATCTGGAAGGTCAGGAGCTGCACTCACAGCCAAACACAGAACAGTCACCAGGCAGCCCATGAGGGGCTCCACAGAATTGCCTAAAACTTGTGTAAAATATCCCTTAATAACACCAAAATAATCCCAGGCCTATTTACAAGGCATATAAAGCAGGTGGAGCCATATGAGCCACACCACATTGGAATGGAAGAGCATGGTCAGCCTGGAGCTGCTGGCTGAGCAGCAAACAGCAGGAAGTCCTTTGGTACTGCTAGTACAGAAAGGAAACATTAAAAACAATAACTTTGTATCATGCAAAACTGTTATTGGCTCTCATTTTGGTGTAATTTCACTATCTGTTTCTTCTACATCTGAATTTCTTTTAGAATACATTAATTTTTGATGGATTTAAAACATTAGGGGTTAACTAGCATGTACAGAGCATATTATATCTTATCTACTCATGTAAAAACAACATTACATCTGGGTGTGCTGATGGTTGTTTGGAAAACTCTGAGGTTTGTTCAATTGCTCCTCCAAGTGCAAGTACAGCTCCCCAGAACAGCTGAGACAACTTGGGCTCCAACTTCTAGGACAGCTCACAGCCTGGCTGCTGCAAGCTCTCCAGGAGAGAGAACAGCTCAATTCATTAAAAATAATCATACTATAATGTGTTCTTAGGTCTGGTTTAGAAAAGCATTTGGAATGTTTAAAGGTTTGGTTTAAATCCAGAAACTGAACTAAAATGAAGTCAGAGGCTCTCGATATGCCATTATATAATAACGACCTTTACTTCTGGTCAGTCACTGAGAGAAACTCAGTGTTGAGTAGTTAAAGCTTGGCAAACAAACAGATTAAAAGGTTCTATTAAATCCTGCTTAAATCTCAAAAGAAGATGAGCATATATCTTACTGACCATAACTGATATTTTCATCCCTGATTTTCTCTGCCTGCCAGCCTTTGAGGCCAAAGGCAATGGAGATGACATTGTCTTCTGTAGATGACAATTCCACTCCCCAAGAATATTCCAGACAAAATGTTCTTGCCCAAAAATTCTTCTAAAGTCAAAGTTTAATATTTCATCTGTTTCTTATTCCTGAGCCAAGAACATCTGCCTGTCAAAACTTTCCCATTACTTTATATAATGAAAGTACATGATGCCAATCCTTTTGCTGTTTCCCAAGAACCCCTGCCATTAATTTCCCACACTAGGCAAACTAGGAAATTAGTTTCCAACTCAAAATTGGAAATACTACAGAGGTATACACTCAGATGTTAATATTCTGTTGTAGAGAGATGCCCAACCTGATTCTTGTATCACAAACAGTGTAAAATAAAATAAATGAAACTATAAAGAGTACAAGTTCTGCTAGAAGACCATGAGCTCAAAAAAACTGAGAATACATCAAATGCAGTAGACAAAAGGATCTAATGATGACCTCATATTAGTTGCAAACTGCTGGATCAGCCTGCTCTCTCCAAAGTCACTCATTTGGCTTCAGGGCATTTTAAATAAGCTTTTAATGCTGGAATTGCTACTGTATAGCTGGAGAACAGCAAATGTTGACTTTAAAAAGCAAAAAATAAAAGCAAGTTGGGTAATTGCAAGCTGGCAAATCCAACAATGGAACAAGTTCTGAAAGGAGGAAAATTAAAGATTTAGAGGATGGTCCCTAAACTGGGGCAAAACAATTGAAAAAAAAACCTGAAAAAGGACAAACTGAAACATGAAGGCACTTCGAGTAGGACAAGTATGTGTAGATTAGGTAAAGTTTATGCTAATTATTAGAAAGGAATTTTACCAATTAGAATTGTAAAAGTCTGAAATAGCTTTGTGATTGGCAAGGAGAAAATGACAAAAAAAAATCCAACAAAAACGACACTAAAAAAAACCCAAACCAGAACAAAACCAACACTAAAAACCAACAAAATGACACTAAAAAAAAAATTAAAAAAACCCCCAAATTAACACACTCCTGCCATCCTGCTGGGGCATCATGTCCTACCCAGGAGGCCTCTCCAGCCACGTGTTACAGGTTATTTGTAATTTGTCTGAGAACCAGGCTTCATGTCTGTGGCTGCCTATGCAAGCAGCAAGGAATGAAACTGTGGTTTTCATAAAGAGTGCAGTTTTTTGAGGACAAAATGATATTTTGAAGTTGTTGAGTATTTGGTTCTGGGGAGTAATAAATATGGTAGGAGGCATAGATCTTAATTTATTGTTAGTAAGACAGAATCTTAGCAATTATACTCAGTATTTATAAGGATCTGAGCTGAAGGAAAAATAAATAGAGGGGAAGTGGGAGCTATCAAGAAGTAGGAAATAAAGCATCTAAGCCAGTAGTCTTTGAGATCCTAGAGCTAAACTGCCAAGTGCCATTACCTGACCCAGGAATGGGTCTGGGCACTGTTTATTTTGCCCTGGACCTCCCAATGAACCTGTGCTAATGCTGCAGAACTGGAATGAGCAGAGCAGAGGGGCTTGGAGCCCCTGAGCCAAAGGCAGGACAGGACACAGAGCTGCCCTTGGTGTTAGCACTGGCACCAAGCCCAGCCAAGCACAGAAGTGCAAACACCTGGTTTTACCAGAAAAAACTGACACCAGGCTGGCTCTGACCATGATAAATTGATAAGCCAAAGGTTGAATTCCTAATTAACTAACACATTTTCCAATTATTCCCATCTTCCATCACTCTGTGGTGCTGGGAGAGGCTCAGAGGCACCACTCATCCCCCACAGGCTGGTTTGCTGGGATGGGAAGTGCAAGGGGGCTCCTGCTTCAGCTCCTGGGACTGAGCCTAGCACAGGCTGGGGCATCACTTCAGCACTGCAAGGAAGTTAATAAGGCCACTTACAGTTTACAAACTACCTGCACTTGCATTGACCATTGTAAGCCTCAAGCAAAGCTGTCATGAGGCTTTTGTAGGGGAAACCTTAAGGGCTTTGGCTAAGGCTTGCTGTCAGAAAACTGCTTGAAATGAATTCAAATCATCAGGCTCCCTTACTGAAGGTCAAACACAACATTTGCAGCTGGAATTGCCAACACAATAGCAACATGAGGGGGAAAATAAAGACTACCTGAGAGGAAGATTCCCTGTTAGTGCTTTACTGGCATTTGGGGAAGAGGAAAATGGGAGGGGGCAGGCAGAGCCACAGAGCCTATCAGCAAGGTGCAACTGTAAAACTTTCTTCACAACAGCAAATATCCCAAATATCTGAATTCACTTCAAAGGCTGAGTCAGCCCATGCCAGGGCTGCAGGAGGAACCAGGCCTGAGCACCTCCCTGTCCTGTGCTCCACAATGGGCAGGCTGTCTCCTGGGGAAGGGAAATCTCCCCATCCAGCAGGATAAAGGAGCCCTGAGAGCTCCTGGCAGGCAGCCCCATGGCCCTCCCATAGCCACCATCCAACAGCCCCCACCAGCCCTCCCTCAGCAGAAAGGGAAACCCACCCAAAATATGGCTGTGGGTGTCCTGAAGGGCCAGGACATCCTAGGGGAAGTGCTGTGCTGGATGGCAGAAGGGTCAAATTCAGGCGGTGGCAGGTGTTCCCTCTTGGCTGTCCCCTGGCACACTGCTTGGCACAGGAGTGACTTCCACAAGGCTCTGGTTCCCTTATGTTTTGTCTCCTCTCCTTACAGAGATTGGCAGCAGTGAGAAAGCTTCAGCACTCATCAAACATTTGCTGTGGGGATGTCTCCCTAAGCAAAGCTCAGCTCACACAGAGCTCAGCTTGGGCAGAGGGAGATTCCTGACCCAGCCATGGACCCACGGTGGGCAGAGCTGGGTGCTCTGCTGTCCCCAGTCCAAACAGAGAGCTCTGCTCTGTCTGGGCAGGAGCACAGGAGGCACAGAGTGGCCCCAGAGCCCCAGGCAGGGCTGGCCACAGGGTCCTCACTCCAGCCCCAGGCTGGGCTGGGCATCACTGGGGCTCCTGGGCAGGAGCAGAGGGTGGTGACAGCCCAGAGAGCTGCTCTGGGCCATTCAGACCCATCAGAGCAGGCAGCTCATCACCCTGACACTGCTCTTTAACTTCACTATGAGAGTGCAGAATTAAAAAATTAAAAAAAAAAAAAAAAATATACCACATTTAGTGGAACCAATCACCTCGTTTTGTTTCTTAAATAATTCATCTTTTAGGCTCAGCCCTGGCTAAAGGCCCAGATTCAGATCATTTTTCCCCCATTTTCCTGATCCAAATAATACAGTTATAAACATTTCCATTTATCATAAAAACCCCACAAAACATCCTGCCCCAAAAGCAAACCCAAAAATCCCCAAAGCTGAGGGAACCACAATACACAAAGCATGCCTCTTAAATGCTTAAAGAAAAGCATTAAGAAAGATATGGCAAATTTTCCCCACTCAAAAGTTCAACCCTAGTGCATACATTTTTGAGCATCTCTCCAGAAAAACTGTCCTGAAAATTTATCTGAATTTGTATTAAAAAGTCAGATTCTTGTTTGCAGTGAGCTGAGCTTCAAACCTTGCAGAGAACCAGATGTGTGGAGGGCAGAGCCAGAGCAGCAAGTCCAGCACCTCTGTGTGCTGAGTCAGCAGCTGCTCACACCCCAAGAGTGAACAAGAATAATAAGATTGGCCCCTGGCACCAGAATCAATCTATTAACCAATATGATCTGGAGACCTTGGGTCCTCTCTCATATTTTCTACAAATTGTATTGCTTCTTGGTGAAAGCACAATCCTTATGGTGCTGCTATCTCAGGATCACAGCAGCATTTTTCATGCTACCTTGCTGCATGATAAGAAACTAAAAATATTAAAATGAAACCAGGTATCAGTTCATAGGGGAGGAGGAGAGGAAGAAGGAAAGGCCTATGATAAAAGTAAAAAAAATGAAGAAGAAATGTATTTTGGTAGAAAATTTTCTTCTACTAAAAAATCCTAGAATCTTATTAGAGTATGTTAAAAAAATATACAAGGAAAAGTTGTGCAGGCATCAGTAGTTACACCAAAGAATCCATGTGCTTCAGAGAAATTACAGGGTAATACATGAAATTTATACAGCTAGGATCCAGCTCAGAACATTGTTATCTCACATGCACTGCATAATTGAGCTGGCTAACCTCCCCACACGGGTCAGGGTAGCTGCCAACCACCCCACAACTCAGGAAGCTCCAGTTCAGAATGCAGTGTTCAAGAGGGCAAGAAATAAGATGGAGAGAGGAGTTTCAGAAGACTGAAGTTAGTTTTGAACTTGAAAAGCTTATAGGAAAAATCCTGAAAACTCTTCCATGAATGGTAACATCTTCTGCCCTTCCAGCAAAGGATGCCAACAGATTGTGACCCTGAGCAGGAGCACTTGAGATGCTCAGAATAATAGAAAATGCCACAAATAGAGCACAAAACAAACACTTTTGGTGAGAAATCACTACAGCCCTTTAGCATGAAGCAGCTGTTTAGAAATACCCAGCTGCAGCTGAACCTCTGGTGACTGTCCCCCTCAGAATAACTTCCCAAATCAAACAGTTTATTTGCCCTCATGATGAAATCTGCTTCCCTAACCCCTCAGTTTTTAAAAAGAAAGGTTTATCCCAGTTGAAGTGTTTTGGAAACAGAATACTGAATATGTTTGACCTCTTCCATAATTCTCTTTAACCATTTTAAAACTGATCATTATTATTAGCAATACTGACACCAGCAATAAAACATTAAAATATAAAATTAGCATCTTATTCTCCCATAACAGTTTCAATCTCCATTATTCCACCACATTTTATTTTTTCAGAAAATAGCACAGCACTCATTCCCTTGGAACAATAACCTGGATGTCCTCCTTTTTGGTGGGAATGCAAGAAATAGGAATCAAGAACATGGACCTGACCCATGAATGGGCTGAATTGAGGAAACCACACCAAAAAAGGGGGTGGGGAACTGAGACCACAGAAGCTGGGTCAAATAGGAATCTTGAAAGATTGAGCTTAAAGAGAAGGAAGATTGGGCCAAGGCCACTCCCAGGGCAGAGCACACACACAGAGAGCTTCAAATGGTCCAAAATTCACCTGAGCACCAGCAAGAACAGAATTAGCTGCCATTATTCCTAAGAATAAGAAGGGATGATCCAGTAGACAAAGTCAAGGTTTTGGAAAATTATAATTTTAGTTGAACCTGGCAGCCACTTCACTGGCCAGCAACCATTGGCTTTTATTGTGGATTCTTGGGAACTGTAAGATTACCCAGGAAAACATTTACTTTTATCTTTTCTCTCTTGACTAAGATCTGAAAACCAGTAAAGTGCCTTTTTTTTTACTTCTTAAAGTAGCCACAGGTTGTCTTGAAACCAGCGAGGCTTGCTGTAGCACTGCATTTGCTTTCTTTTAATAGGAACCAAAGCCTAAATATCACATTTGGCTATGCTGCCCTTTTGCAAATAAACCCTGAAGGAATATGAGGAACAGATACCGCAGTTCAGGGCTCTGCAATGCCTGCAGTGACACCAGCCTGTGCATCTCACTGAACCATGCCATTTAGCAAAGGGCAGAGAGAGGAACAGACAGGGAAAAAAAACCCTCATGCTACACCAAACTTAATGTAAAATAATAATTTTTTAAAAAAATTAAATATTCAAGACAGAACTGGCCATTTGCTCTTTCTTGTTCTTTTATTTTTAGCACCCTTTTAGCCATTGTGTGGTCTCTGCCAGCTTAGTTGTTCAACTCAATTTTTAAATCTCATGAATAAAATACAAATCATGTTCAAGGAACATTTTGGGAAGTAGAAAAGTAGATTTCATTTATTAAGTCCCACAATCCTTTTTCCCCTCACAGGTGGCCTGAAAGCAGCTGAAAAGCACATTTCCCTGTCCCACCAGCCTCAGCTTCTCTCCTGTGTGGTTGGTCCCACTAGGGAGGATTTGTCCTAAGAAGCATCACAGTCTTGACTCTGACACATTCATTTGTTGCAGAGAGAGCATCCCACCAGCAGCAGCTCACTGGGAAAGGCAAAACTACTGAAAAAAAATCACAAAGGACTAAAAAGAGCACCCAGACCAAACTCCAGGATGTAAAACAGATCCCAGCTTGAGCAGGGTGCTGAGCCAGGGCACCGGGCATGCAACGTGCTAGCAAACAATGCCATTTCTGGCACTTTAGATTGCAGCTGATTTGTAAGAAAACAAAAGCCTGGGGAGCAAAGAAAAATCTGCATTCTTCTGTCTGTTCTTCTCATAGTACCAAACATTCCATTTTTGTAATAAAACACTTTAAAACTTTCCGAGGAAATAAAACAATAACTATGCACATTAACAATTATTTTATATTAAAGGAACATACAGCTCTAGGGACAGCATCAGAGACCAGAAGTCTCACACATCCCTTTGTGGTCACACACAAACTCTGCAACAGAGATTAACTTCAGTGCATCTCAACCTTTAAATCCACACAACAAGCCCAATTATTAAGCCTATCATTTCACACTCAACTTCTCAGGGAGCTCAGTTTTCTCTTATAGCCAATACTATGAAATCGTTTAACTTTGGGCTATAATTTTCCTAGAACTTTGCATCACTCTGGTATCTTTTGTGGCACTGATTTTGTGGCCCAGCTGCCCTTTTCAGAGGAAAAAGATAAAAAAAAAAGAAAACAAACCCCAGAAGTCATAATTGGCATGTGCTATCTCCTGGTTGCCCCTCCTGCAGCTTCAGGTGATCTCAGCTGGGGGATTTCAAAGGGGCTGAACCACCAGGTCAGGCACCTCCTGTACAGCACTCTAATTAACCCCATCTCTCTCATCCAATTAAAGCACCCAGCCCAGAGCCTGCAGCCCCAGCTCTGTGCCCCTGTCCCCAGGAGCAGCCCAGGTCCCTGTGCAGAGGTCACTGTGTGTGACTGGCAGGGTGGCAGCCGCACTGGAGCTGTCCCTCTGCTCCCAGCAGCCAGGCAATCCTCAGAATCCCCCGGCCAGGTTTTCCCAGCCCGCAGCCAGGTCAGGGCAGTGACAATAACAGGCTCTGGCTCTGTGTGATGCTGTGCTTCCCCCCAATCAACCCTCTGCTGTCTGTTTTGGGAGGTGTCGCCCGTCCCTGCGCTGTCACTTCAGATGAGTGCGCAGCTGTTCTGAAGGCGCTGTACCACAGCTCCTCCCTGCACCACATCCAGCTCTGCTGCTTTTTCCCCTCCTCCTTTGCACGAGTTACCTTAGGTGCCGGGAGAGTTCCCTCCCAGAATTTATTGTAGCGATCTTAATTAAATTAATATTCCTGAGCAAGGCTGCTGGGATCTGAGGCTGGCGTGAGGTTCATCGACTTTCACTTAGAGGGTAAAGTTTCCAGTTTTCACTCTCACGAGGCAATATGAAAAATTTATGACAGAAGCAGGAGAACTCTTGCTAGAGGCAATGACATCCCTGTGCAATTAAAACACTTTCAAGTGTCTTTTTTCCCTCCATTCTCCTTCCACTCATCTTAGAAAACAATATACAGAGCAACTTTATTCTGCACTGTACATTTTTAAGTTAAAGATCTGTAGGCAGTTGACAAATTATAACCTGATCATAAAAATTTTCTTACAGTTTGAAATGTAACATATTGTACAAGGTTATGGCCAGATGGTAAGGAGTTTTTTTCTTTTCTCTGTTTTTTATTTTATTTTATTTTTTTATTTCTTCTGGTAAGAAAAACAGTTTAAAGCTTTCAAGCAACCGAAGAAACTCCCTCCACAAATAGAAACAGAGACCTTGTCTGCACTCCTTGGAGATGACAGATTTTACTGAACTCCTCCACGAGCAGCTGAGGCAAAGGGCAAGGCTGGGTTTGAGGGTCCCAAGCTCCAGGGATGCAGGGATGCTGCCAGCCCATCCCGAGGGCCAGGCTGTGCTGGGCACCCACACCCTGCAGCTCCATCCTGCTGCAAATCCTCCTGAACCCTCTCAGAGGGGCAAACATTGAGAGCAGCAGGAGACAGAGCCCTTGGACAAACCCCTGCAGATCTGAAAGGCGCAAGTTTGACTCTGAGCAGCCCTGGGATGGGATGCCTTTGAAATAAACCCACTTTATTCTCTCTCCTTTGGCAGAGCTGAGCAAGTGAGAGCTTTGGGGCAGTCAGCTTCTTTGTGAACCAACATTCAACTATTGCTGACTGCAAACTATGGAGAATAAAGCAACAATAAATACTTAATAACCAACACAATGCAATGGTTCTTTCTTACCTCACCAGAGGATATAATTTTTTGCACAATGCATTGCAGAGCACACTGCAGTAACCAGAGCTAACTCTGACACTTGGGAACAACAGAGACTATTCTTTCCATGCCCATGTAAAATTCCCCTTAACAGCATGTGCCCTGAGAGAAAAAAATTACTTTAGTATCCCATACTTAATTCTGAACATGCTAATCCTTGTTACCTCTGGATAGTCAACATCACTGCAATGCAGTGATCTATAAAATAAAATACTGACTGTTATTGCTGAAATCGGGAATAATGGAAAAAGACACTTAGGACTTCTTAAATTCACTTCAGAATTTAGACCTGAGTGATGCAAATAATGTAAATATTACAAACACCCAGCAGTTGATTTAAACAGCACAGCTATATGGTGTTAAATGCTGTCCTACTCTGATCATAATGGCATTAATATAAATAGGATGTGGATTACAGTTGCAGAAAGTTGCACATGGTGAAAGATTATGAGTGTAAATTTACTTTCATTTTAGGATATATCTACTGTTTTGTCTTTGGAAAGCTTTAAAAAACCTTTATTCCAGCCTCATACTGAGTCTATTTGTCTGCCCTGCCACCACTTCCCTCCTCCCTCTGTAAATTCAGTCTCTCTTTGGACAACATTTCAGGACTGGGGTGGTGCACACAGCCATCTAAAGACCCAAAGCAATAAACAATCCAAAGGAACCAACAGCCCAGGGCTCCATTCTCAGTCACAAGTCCCCTGGATCCAACAGCCCAGGGCTCCATTCTCAGTCACAAGTCCCATGGTGGGACACAGCAAAGCTCCCCTGGAGCCAGCTGACCCTCAGCAGTGGCAGGTTCTGCCTTGAAGGTGCAGGAGAGCTGGAGCAGTGCCTGTCCCCAGAGCTGCACTCGGCTCAGGGCAGCACACTCAGAGCTGGGGCAGCACTCAAGGCCAGTGTAACCCTCCTGTGAGCACCCTGGCATGGGCCAGAGAGCTTGGGCAGCCCCTGAAATGGGACAGCACATCTTTGGTATGAACTGGGTGAGCAGCACCACAAAAGCAAGATGTTGTTTATCACACCAGACAGAAGGGTCTCCCTGCTGCCTTTCACTGCTGCCAGGGACTGGCACCCATCTCTCACCAGACATTTTACTCATCTGCTCTTGCAGCAGTGGTCTTCCATAATTTTCTCTGCCACACAGGCCCCTTTTCTCATTCCCAGCTGTGCACTCAACAGGTTCAACCACTCTGGAAACAATAAAACACAACAGCAAGCAGAGTTCTCTTACCTTAGAGAGGCTTTTTCAGCGTTTATGGCACACATGCAAGAACAGCTCAGCACCAGTGCTGGCAACCAACACTTCTTGGGGCAGAAGCTCCTCCTTAAGAGCCCTTCTTGCTAATTACCCCCAGCTGCATTGAATAAAACAGCTCCAGGTGTGTAAGGCTTTCAGGTGTTACTAATGAAGGGCTCTAATGAAGGGCAATAGTTTTCAGGTGAAACTTGTAAGAGACCATAAGGATAGCCCTTCAAGCCAGAGCTAAAGGAAAATAAAGTGTATTTCATTATCAGCAGGGACATCTCGTGAGAAAAATATGGGCTGGGCTCCAGGATGGGGCCCAAAACCAGACAGTGGCTGGATCTCTCATTAAGATGGGAATATTTCTGAATCACTGCTTAAGGCAGCAGGAGAATGGTCTCAAACAGAACTTGCAGCTCCTGGGAGACAGGAGAGGAAACACAGCTTTTTGAATGCCATTTTAACAGCTGAAGCTGAGTGAAACACCACACAACCATCAAATCTGTGACAAAGGAAAGCAAGCAAGGTGTTATTGTAGGGCAGAGCCCTGAGAAGGACTGACCCTACACCATGTACAATATTCCTGTCATTCAGAGCTTGAACATATGCAAAAGAAATAATGTTGGATATATTTGATATATAAGGTAGCTGAAATGTCATGTCACTGGACAAGGAAGAGAGAACTGTGTTATTGGCTTTTTTGAATGCAGCAAAGCATTAAACTTCCCATCTGAAGTAACCTTGAACCTGTTCTAACCATACTGCCAAGAGATTCCTACAGTAGAAACACAAAGATAAACAGAGATATCAGCTCAAAGCTGAATTTGGAAGAAAAGGATAACCACTGGGTACAGTAGCTTATTATTGTGTAGGTGGAGATGACAACACAAAATACAAAGAAGCAGGAACTCCTTTGCTGTCTCCAGAACATCCCTGCTAACACTTTGTGCTTCTGAGTAGTGAGGACTGCTTTGCTTAGCACAAAATCAGGAAAACTGTGTGTCATTTCTTTCCCCCAAAAAGAATTCCAATAATCAAACTCTGAATGTTTTAACATCTTCCCTTATTTTTTAAAGATAAAAATGGAGGTTTAAAACACACACACACACAAATTCCACTCCCCTATGCAATCCCCTCACCTGGAAGTTGCCATCCCCACAGCTGGAGGCAATCAAGGCTATCACCTTCAGCAAAGGGGAAAATTGAGATTTACTCAACAAGCTCTGTATTAACTTCAGCTATACTCCAGGCACAGAAATGTCCTGGAGTATTTCAGCTGCTTTTAAAGAGAATGCATATTTCTGTCCCAAATTAGAAAAATACAACAGTAGAGCACCAGATTGGTTAGAAGGTCTGGGCTCTCTTACCTCTGTCATAAATGTCATGGAAAATCTATCAAACCTGACCAGGCTCCAATGTTTCTGTGTAAATGGGGAATGCAGGACTGCTTCACACGTAAGGGATTTCTGAGGGTAACAGCTTTAGAGCACACAAGCACCTCAAATAACACTGCAGTCAGGACCTACACCAAATAAATAAAGGATAAATTGGACAAAACCTGAGACAGGCATCTTCACTTCTTCTGACACTCTCTCCCCAGCCAGTGGACAGATTAACTCCAACAGCTGCTGCAGCCTAGTTAACGAAGGCAGGAATTCAGGGCACTGAGGGCAATTGATACTGCATTATATATTTTGCCAATTTAGCCTCAGTGAAGAAATCTATACTCCCCATCTGCACAGGGTTTTGCTAACACAGCACAAGACAAATAGTAACCACCAAGCTGTAATAAGTGAAGTGAGGGATGAAGGAGTTCGTGGAGTTCAGGATAGTTTCCCAAAGGTCAGAAGCTCACATCACCAAAACAGTACTGGGGGAGATGTGGGACTTCCCTGAGAGAGCAAATACAAGCCCAAATGGAAGAATTCTGTGTGAGAGACTGTATCGTAATTGGTGTCATGGAAAAAACCCTCTCTTTTCAAGGCAGAAGAAACAGACAAGATGATGGAGGTTATAAAAAGCATCTTGCACTGTAACTGACCTTGAAACCCTTCTTTTCTCTCAGCCTGATTAAGGGAAAAATACTTAGTTAGACACTCTCTTTGTCCTCCACATGGATAAGCACAAGAAATAGGGGAAAAAAAATAAAAAAGGAGGAGGAGAGGAAGAAGGGAAAATCAATACAAGCTGTCTTCAGTTTAACCAGAATGTTACAGTGAATAGGTTTATGAAACCTCCAGTAAAGAAGAGCACAATTGCTCCCACAACAGCAGAAGTTGCTAAATTTTAGTGTAGTGTAACTTTCTAAGGTGTCATATAGCAAAAAGAAAATGCAGGTGTTCTTACTGTCCAAGGACAGTGCTTGTATTAGAGTGTATAAATTACTAACCTGGAATTAACTCATCTCATCTAATGCAGGGGTTGTGACAGCAATCACTACTCTGTGCTGCACAAGAAAATAAAAAACCTGCCTCACACATGGGAAGAATAAATAGAGATAATGGGAAGTAGCTCTTCCCATCTCTCTCAGCAAAAAGATTTATGCTCTGAAAGAAGAGCTTACACCCCATCAAGCCTTTTTGGTTTAAGTATATGCATTTAAACTACACAAAACCATAATTGTCTACATTTTCTTGATAAACAGCCCGGTCAGCTTAATGAGCACCGGTGAATTCCTGTCCTTGCTGGTGTCTTGTAGCTGTCAGTCTGAGCTGGATGAAAACAGAATCCTGCTCCTGATTTTTCTCTCTCTTCTCTTTCTTCCTTACATAGATAGGTATATGTTCTCATTGAATCAGCTGCATGATCCTGCCTGACAACAACCAGACAGATACTGAGGTAAAGAAATAGTGGCTATGGAAAATAAGCAGATGGTCTTTCTTTACTATGCAGGTGCTGTTCAGCAATTTTTCCCACCAGTGAAGCTGCTGTATTTTGCACAATGTTTTCCCAATTCACCAGACAATCAGGAGCAGAACAACATGAATGGTCTGTTCTGCTGCGAGGTGCTGAGACAGCAGGTTATCAGTGGTGACTCTGAAGCTTGCTGACATCTGACATGAATTCCTGGCATGCTGACTTTTTAAAAATCGATGGGGACAGACCTCAGAGTAACAGAAATAGCTGTGAAGTTTAACACTGCTGAAACTGTTCAGGCTTGATTGGCTGGTGAACATGGAAGGTCAGAAAGAGGAGCACTGGATCCTCATCAGTAGGAACAGAAGCAGATTATTATAGAAAAAAAATCACCCTGAAGTTTCATAGCTTACTGTTCCTGTGAAATAGCCGAGATCAGGAGATGCATAATGTGCAGCAGACCTCTTCTTTATTAATACAACCTTAAGCTAAGGATGAAAAATGTATATTGGCATACAGAAAGGCTCAATGGAGTGTTATAAAGCCATTGCCTGACCTCCATTTTTGATAATTTTAAAGCAGTTCCTAAAAACTTTTTTTAAAGGAAACACTTTAGCCAATGAAAGATTGTTGATGTTAATTAGACTTCACTCTTTGGAGTGGAAGTGGGGAGGGAACTGTTAAGCTCCAGGAGAAAAGTACCTATAAATTTAAAATTTTACTTGAAACATGGATGTAGCCTCTTTGCCTTCTTAATAAAGCAAGTATCTCTTCAATCTAGACCAAATTACACTCTCAAAACTGCAAACCACCTGCCTACAGAATGGATGAAGCACATTTCCTCATTTATCGTGCTTATTTATACATGCTAAGAAGGCTCACATAGAGAGAAACACCCATTGAGTCAATGGAAATATACAAGCAAGTCAGCAAACCCCTTTCTAAGGCTTTGAGAAAATTAAAAAAAACCCCAAAAACATTGTAATTTTCCTTTCTAAACACAAATAGGAATGGAAACTAATGACAGAAATTGCTGACAGAAGAGGGTGAAAACACTTCCATCACTATTTTTCTAAAGGATCTTGCACTTATAGGTCAAAAAAAGGCCTCATGCTTTAGAACATTAGTATAGTAATCATACTAATACATTTTATTGAAACTTAGTAAAAGGACATTGTCAAGTGCTTTTATGCAGTTTCTAATGTAGGTGTTTCACTCTCCATTGATTGTATAATAACCTCTCAACAGTTTGAAAATAACATCTCTCTCTCTCTGTTCCCCTCATTGGTAAACACAGTTTCTGCAGTTATGGGCCATGAGGCAGGATGGTAATGGACTTCTAAATTCAGGAGCACTCAAAAGTGTATCAGTGGTAACAATTAAAATAACAAATCCCTAGCTTGTGATCCTTGAACTTCAGCCTCTGCACTCACTTGTTTGTGCTGCTGTACTAACATTATGTATTTCACTTATCTCCTCAGTTAAAGCAATGTTTTTTTTCATACATTGCATGGTGTCCCATGTCTCCAAGTGGAATTCTGCATTGATTACTGTCACCATGCCATGCAGGATGCCCATTTTGGCAGGGAGTGCAGGTTCAGAGTGCCACATCCAACCCTTCCTTGTGTTTGAGCAGCCAAGGAGAGAAAGACCCTCCAAGAGCTGTGTGCTTAGAAGTTTCCCAGCAGCTCTCTCATAAAATACAGACCTGTTGCCAGCTGTTGGGTGCACATTTTTCTCCCTCATAAGAGAGGGAATTCCTCTCAGTGTGGACTCTCTCCTTTACCTGGCTCACTGCCTTCCAGCTGCTGAAGGGTTCTGCTGATCTGTAGGGGAACAATCTACTGCCCTTCCCTGAAGTGTGTCAGAAAACAAGGCACCAAATACACCTTGTTAGGGGAGAGGCTCTGCACATCAACAGAAAGGATGTGCTTCATCCTTTGTGATCTCTTTGCAGAGTGAGGCCTCATGTCATGGATGGCCAAGGATATCAGTGTGCTGCTCAAACCTTGAGATAACTTCTCTGCTCTCCTTGCCATGTAAACCTGCAGGGCCACCATGGAATTCCTGCTCAATGACACTGCCAGCTGCACCCCAAGTGCTTATTCCACTCTCCCAGCAAATTCTCTTCATCCATTCCATGCATTTCTTATTCAAATGCCTGATGACTGGAGATTCAGTGTGCTGAAATTACCTTATCTGAAAATATCCCTAGTAGGGAGGTGCCCCATTCGTTTACTCTCAGAGAATTTTCTTTTGAACATTATTTTGTTCAATACCATTACGCCAAAGCATTTATAAATGAAACCAACAAGAGTATATAGAAACAGAATGCTAATGATTTACCCCACAGAGGAGAGGTCTTTGAGTAATTTCCAACCTTACAGGAAAACAACTTTCCCCTTTCAAGTAAAACAAAATTTTCAGGTCAGTCCATCCAACTCAGGTTTGTGCTAAGTTATTCCTGCTGCAGTTTAAATCTTACTCAGCTGCCTTCTGGCTTACTCCAGTGATTCCCCAGAGTTGTGGGAAGTGAGTAAAGTTTTCTGTAGATCCTAAAACTGAAGATTTCAAAAGCCTGAAACTCTTCAGTGGACACGCTATTAATTGCCAATGGGCCACTTGGTGATAACCATTTCTCAAGGTATCTGTACATGGCTCAGTTCAGGGTTTATTTTAAGACTACCAGATTCTAGAAAGTTTTGGATACAATACATCAAGAATATGAAACTAATCCCAGACAGTAAAAATAAAAATCAAAGCAGATGTGACTGAGCACAACAATAATAAAGATTGCATGGTGATGGATCAGAATATACAATACCCTGGGCAAGATCTTCCTAGGTTTTTTTAGAAGGATAAGCTGTCCCTTTTGAATAGAACATTCAATACATTCCCTGAAAAATTTGTGGGATTCATGGGATATGTCCTGCATCTCCAATGTATTTGCAGAGCCTCTGAAATGTTTTTCATGGTTAAACCCGTAGTGCCAGACTCTTCAACTAATCAGATCACACTTCCTTGTGTGCCTATTTCTGGAAATCAGAACAATTCCCTGTCTCTGAAATGCCAAGCTCCTCTCTCAGATGTTATACCTCCTACTAAAACAAACATAGATATTTATGGCAGACATCACTGAAATACAGCAGAGACAACAAAACCCAGAAAGATTTAAAAACATGATTTAAAACTAAAATCCTTTTTTGGAAGACAAAACCACATGGTCTAAGTGTCCTTTTCTTATTTCTGCTTTTTTAAGACAGTAGATGCCATGCAAAATACAGATATTTGGTTCTGTGCTGTTAGTGGCATTTAAGAAAACAAAAATCTCAGAAAACCAAGAAATTCTTTAGATTTGAAATTCTGAGAATCTCACCAGATGGATGCCTTAGTGTGTGAGAGAAATATTCTGACTATAAATGTCGTCATTGGAGAGTTGCCTCAAATTGAAAGTTTGGAAGCAATTGAATCCCTCTGCTTCCAAACAATAAACAATGACTTATCAGACCCCCTGATCCCAAGGACAGTGGATTATTTTAACAGTGATGAATGCCTAGAACCACAAACTCTTATTGTCAAGTGACTTACAATACATGGGCAGCAAATAAACCCAGCAAAGATCTGGATTGAGCAGGAACACATTCCTTTACATGATAAAGGCCAATATTCATTAAAAATGTGAGAGAGTAAGATTCTCAGCTAGCAACAATGAATTTCAAAGTGAGAGAAGTGTAGGAGCAGTCAAACCCAGAGTCACAGGCATGGCTTGGTCGCTGTGTAACCTTAGGCTGGTGTTTTGGAAGTGTACATGGCAAAGGATGCAATATTCCTTTGCCCTGACAAAGGTGCAAAACTTGAAATTCTTCTGCTCAGCTCCCAGAAGATTTCTCAAAAATCAGTCAGAGCAGCCAATGCCCAAGTTCCAGGGCAGGCTGGATGCTGATAGCAGCTCCAGGGGTACTGCAAGGAGCTCAGGGTCACCAGGGAGAGTGAATGTGCCTCAAACAGGACATCAGGAACAGCCAGGACAGTGCTGCAGGCCTCCCCAGTCCCCAGAGCACTGTGCAATCAGCAGTGAGACGAGGCAGTTTAAAGATACATAACCTTCTCTTCCACTGGGCTTTCAGTCCCTACAGCACAGGGCACAGCCAAGCCTGTTCAGCTCACAGTTCAGTGTTTAATTCATGTCTCCCTCCAGACAAAATGTTACTTTAGCAAGTCATTCTTGCAACTTCTAAATAGATTTAAGGGCACCAAGACCATAAAGTCTGAAAATTAATAAGTGAGTTCAGGCAAAATCCCTTTATTAGTAGTGAAACCTGACCAAGAAGGTAATATTAAATGTGTTTCGTATACTTAGTATTTTAAAACTTCATTGGCCTATTGCATTGAAATATCCCTCATTCTCTTTGATTTGGTTACATAATAATCATTTCACTGTTACCTAATACAAATAGGCAATGAGTTCTCCTTTATAACCCAGGCCCTTTCTCCAGGTATTCTGTAAAGTGAACGGTGACACAACACCTCAGAGCACAGTAAGGCCCTTGATTTTCATTTCAGAGAGTCAAAGTTGGACTTAATAGTAGTTAATTATTACAGATAACAACATAGATTTTTAACAGTTATGAATTAATTTACTTTAACAGGTAAAAAAAAAAAAAATTCAATTACCCAGAAAATGACTATTGAGGTGGCAAGCTGTCATGGTTTAACCTGACTGAAACCACTTTTAAGCTCAGCATCCATCACAGATTTGATAGAGCACATCCACCAGCCCAGCCCAGGCAGATCCCAGCACTGAGGCTGTCCCAGAGAGCAGGATGGGAGCCTGAGCCTCTGCTCCCACTCCCTGCTTTGCCAAGGCTCTCTGCACTGCAGCCCCATCTCTCAGGCAGGATAACGCAGAGAGGAGAGTGGGGAGTGCAGTTACTGTGGAAAACATGAGAACAGAAACATCAGTGGCACTGAGGACAACCTCTGATCTCAGCAACCCAGGGGGCTGCTGTCCACGAACACTGAGTATCCTGTCAAGAGAAACACTCTGAAAGAAAGCCACAAAGCACTGTCCTTTACTGGCCCCTTTGATTTTATCACCTGTCACAGCATCAAGTGCTCCTTTCAAAATTTGTGAGACTTGAAATATTATGGCCACACAACACTAGGCTAAGAAAAGGATCTTTTACCTTTTTTTTTGTTTTTCTCCAGGTAAGGAGGATATCGGGAGCAAAAAAAGTATCACATTTGTGAAATCCTTTTCAACATTAATTCTGAGAACAGAGGTAATGTAAGGAAAAAAAACTTCTCTTTTCTGATTTGCTATGCTTTTGACCCTGCTTCATTACCTTTGAAGCTGATTTTAGGTATTAAATATATCAAATATCAGCCTGCTGTTTTTCAGGACTCTAATTTTGGTATTGACTTGGAAAAAAAAATAAAATGGAGCTCACATTAGGTTCTATTAAGAACCCAGAATCGAAGGAACAAAGATTAAGAATTAAAGCAATGATAATGTTATCATTATCATGTGATAAGGTTTTGCTTTATGCCTTTTCACTTATAAGCACTAGGATTTTCATGAGACCATTCAAGGGTGTGTAAGAACAATCTATTTTTTTTTTTTAGGTCTGTCTAATGCAATATCTATCTCCACAGAACTGCAATGGGAATTATGTGAAAAAGTTACTAAACCTGGGGTTGTGCAGTCAGCCTTCTTCAGGATTTATGAAAAAGCAGTGACATTTCTCTATGGACATCTTTGAAGACTGCTCATTTGCAGAGAAAACTTGCTTGTGGATCAGAATTCTGCAGTGCCAAGCCCAGAACAAAAGGCAGTCACCATCCCACCACCCCAAAGACAGGCTGTGTTCCCCCTGGGCCTGAGATGCTTGTCCTGAAACATATTTCACATAAAGGACTGGCAATTTGGAACTATACAAATGGGAGACAGAAAACACAGATGCAATGAAACAAACAAAAAATAATGCAGTGGAAGAAGCCCAGACACAGATGAAGGTTTTGTTGTGAGAATGTGAAAGAACTGGACAGGAATTTTGGACAAACACTGCCTGGAAAGGTGTCAGCTGTGGATAAAAGACATAAACCTCAGAGCAGTTTTATCAATAATCAGGTTAGCTAGTCCTGTGCAATAAACACATTAGGTGCAACCTGGATGGTTTTCAGTTTTTCCAACAAGGAAAAGGAACTCAGAAGACCTCAAATTTAATCTTAAATTTGAGGAAAAAAGGTTTGTTGACAGAACAAAACACACCTGAACAAAAGCGCACTCAGTCCATCTCAAGAGTTGCATAAAGCAGACCTACTGTCTTTTATGAAACTGATTTCCATTTTATTTAAAAATATATATTTACATATATTTATAAGTATGGTGAGAACAAGGACTGCCCTTCCAATGGGACTACTGGCAATCCAGAAGTATCAGAATGTTCATGAGAGATGCCACTTCCAAGGAGCTGGTCTCCATAAGCACAGTGCTTGTTATTTTATTAACATTTTGAAGACTTAAAGGCACCTCACAAGAACATATACTCACTTTGGAAAGATGCTTCTAACTTAAAATCCAAGGATTCATCTGATAGATCCCCAAGCCTTTCACAGCACTGAAATTCAGTTCTCTTAATGAGGATCAGTAATTGTAGATTCAAAGACTGCCCAAACCAGTCAGCAGGAGATAATATGTAATATGTAACCACAGGAAAAGCAAACTGGAAAAGGAAGGACCACTGCCTTTCATAAATCATTTTTTGACAGGAAGGTTATTTATCATGGGAAATAAGCTTAATCAATAATAGAGTGAAACAACCTTAATAAAAAAGGGAATCAGGCTCTGTTCTGTTAGAGCATTATAATTAATGTGGGTAGGGGGAGCGAGAAGAGGCAGAAAGAATTGTTACAGAGAATTGTTATTATCCTGACAAATGGATTCTGGATTGTTTCTAAAAGTTCATTTTCATCTAGCAGCTTTGAATGGGAAAGGATCAAGGAGTGCATTTTGTTTTCCTAGAAGTAATGAGAAATTTTGAGGGAGGTGCCCAATGAAGGAAGAGTTACTCAAGGGATGAATATATTTTTATTTTATCTCAAGGGAATGATGTAACCAATCGTGACTATATTAAAAATCAGCTTCCTTAAAAGATGTGGGGAGACCATGTTTTTATCAATTTATTTTAATATACAAAACAAGTGCTAGTTTTTGCAAAAGTCATCTTTTTTGTTCTGGGTTGATTAATTTTTCAAATATGAGAGGAAAGGAAATGCACTCTAGAGAAATTTCAAAAGCTTGATGAAAAGAAATTATTTCATCTACATTAAAACACAAACACTTGTATAGTTATTGTTTTGTTCAATCACTTTTCATTTACATTTCCAGCTATTTTTACAGATAGATGATAATTCTATCAGATTTTGAACACATTTAGCAAATTGTCTAAAAAATATTGCACAACTTCCTCTGCAAAAGGAGAAACCTACATGTAAGTACAATGTTCCCAGGAATCCCACAGAAATATATCTCCCAACCATAAATCATTTACCTCAATCTACTTGGCCACACCATCAACATAAATATAAAGGAATAGTGTTGTTCATGCTTAATTAAAAAAAAATAATAATTAACACATAATTTCTAATTGAAGCAAAATCAAAAATTGAAAGAAATACCAGTCCCTAAAGGAAGTAACAAAGAAGCTGCTATTTTCTGTGAAGGACATACAGTTACATTAACTCCAAAAATATATTCAGAGGGAGAAATAAAATATGTGTAAAGATAAGAATGGTGAAAATGGGAATGGAGGAATGAAAAACAAATTTGCTGGACTGACTCAGATTCTGTATTTCATTTAAGATGTCCAAAACTCCTGAAACCTGGAGGTAACTGTCTACCAAAAAACCAAAAAACAAACCAAACCCCAACACTGTAAAGGTTTTAATAATTTAATAATCAATGCAATGATTAGCATGGCTAGCCTAAACTTTTGAATTTCAGGAAAGTGGCTCTTTTGCCTCTGAAGCAGACATTTTGTTCCTGTTCCCAAAGCCCTTCCGAGCTCCACTCAGTATTCCACTGACTATTCACACACAATCTACAGACAAGCCACAGCTCAGCAAAAGCAGAGTAGCAAAATAATTCTTATCCAGGAGATCATTTGAAAGCCTCTTAAAGTGTTCCCAGACAATTTGTGAAGGGAGAGAAAAAGATTATGAGGTATCCTACCTGTTACAAATTATTCAGCAGCTCAGAAAGTCACTCATTTTTAGAACACAGTTGTTGAAAACAACAGAATTTTTGATGATTTACTGTGAAATTCCTACCTTTTTATTCTATCAGAGGATCAAAAAATTGTTTTTGTAAAAGGTAACTTTTTACACAAGCTTCACTTTGTATTAATTTCAGCTTTTATTCTGCTTGATCCTATCAGGATTAAACTGGCAATGTTCCTGAGAACATGGAACAAGCTGGATCAGGACCCCTATTCTTCATTTTTCTCACTTTATGTCAATAAGGTATCTCAAAACTGGACTAACTTAGACATAGAGTGGCAGGAAAGAAGTATAAATATTACATTTTCAAAGGCTAAATTCTTCTTCAGGTTCCGCTGGGAAGAGTTTCAAAACCCAATGTATGAAACCAGCCCAGAGTTCAACCTGCTCCTGCTTCCCCATCCAGCATTGCCACCCAGCCACAGATTCTCACCAGAAATCAAACACTCAGCATTCCTTCCTTCACATTCTGTTCTGTGCACAGCATCAGTGAGGCAGAGCTGGGCCACTGTTAATTAAATTAAGTGGGAGAATGGAGAAGGGAACACCTCACTGCTGACAGTCAGCACAGCACCCTCTGGTCCCTCACCCATTCCCTCTGGAGAATGCAGCACCTGAATCGTGCTCACTGTAGCACTGGGAATGTGTTCCTGCTCTTTTTACAGCTCCACATTCAGGTGTGTTCTCTCTATCTCTTCCAGAAATGCCTGGATTGCTCTCCTCATTGCAAACATGGACCACACAGAAATGGAACCCAGTTCTATATTGATATGCTCATTTTTACAAAAGTCATTAGAGCTGCAGAAGAGGAATCCTTTTTCTGCTGGGAAAGACATGGCAATAGTGATTGGCCATTCTTTTTCCTGGCTTGCTTGCAATAAAACACTTATTCATAATGCATGTTTAGTGCTGCAGGTGGCATTGTTACTGTTCAAAGAACCCTACTCAGCACATAATGTGGTCGGCACTTCATCTTCCTGAAAATGAATCTTGAAAACTTCTTGAATTATATATCTCCTCCTGCTTTTCAGTAGATCCATAATTTCCTTCAGAAGATGGATTGCAGATAGCAGCACTGATGAGAATTAAACTAGCAAGGTTCATGTTAAGAACACAGTCAGTAAATCAAAAACTGAAAGTAACGTCAGAAATTCAAAATTGTAGACTGACAATATCCTGAGATGCTGCTTATGATGGAGTCTGGTAATGAAGTCATGAGGTTAAACATCAGCCTTTCATGGATATCCACCTGCTCAAGTACCAGAAACCTGCACTCCCCTCCTAGGAACTGTGACATCACCCTTGCTGCTTATATGGAGGAGAAAAATGCCCCAAGTCAACTAATTCTAAAAGGAAGAGCCTGCATGCAGCAAAAGCCATAGAGCTGCTCCCTCCAAATGCCAATAAACAATGCCAATAAGCACAAAGAGCTTTAGGAAGTTACCACTGGGGATATTCTCCAGCATCACAAAGCAACACATTCAACCAATGGAAAAAAAAATCTTCATCATTAGAATTTTTAATTTGTTTTTTTAAATACCCTGAAAAACTGTCACTCCAAAACAATCATAGTCACCTTTAAGAATAACTGTATTGATCCTGGAAATTTGTATGAAGTTTAACTGAAATAATTAGTGATACTTGGCACCCATATCAATGTTTTGCTGGTGAATAACCCTGCCAAAATCCATTTCATACCAATCCCTCCAGCTATGGATGTGAAGCAGATATTCTGCTCCAGTGCTTGTTTCCTTATCAGATCTGTAGGATAGTAAAGACCTCCAAGAAAGATAGAAAAGAGGATTCACGTCCCATACATTTTATATTTCTGACATCAATTACACGCCCACTCCCTGTGTCATCAACTGTTCTACTTCTCTGTTCACAAATAATTTGCTGAGGAGAACCACACAGGGGGTGAATACTTGTCTCAATAATCAGGGATTTGGCTGTTAATGTCAGTGGGAGCCTTGCAGCCCTGTCTCTGTGTGTGCACAGACTCTCCACCTCTGTGCAGGGCTTTAGGCTTTCAGGAGTGTCAGGCTCAGGAAATTGATGGGCTGCATTCCCATCTCAGAGCATCCACGTCTCTCTCTGAGGGATTGATGTGCAGAAACCAACATGTGACAGGTTAAGACACTATCCTTATTTTATGGAGGTAGCTACGTTAGCTCATTAAATTCTCAGCATTAGAAAGCTCACATCTACATGCAGCAATTTTCCTTTTCTAAAAATGAGGTGGTTGTATTTTCACAGGAATTTAGTCCTTGTGGAAACAGCTCTAAACATCCCATTTCTTGTTTACCTACAGAAGTGACACAGGACAAATGGAAGCACTGTGACTGTTCTCCACAGAATCCACCAAAACCTCTCAACCTTGCCCAGGACAAGAGGGTAATTCAAACTTTGTGTCAATAAAATCATCACAGGCTCACTGAAGTTTCCCAGTGCAACGGTGAATTCTGGGGCATATCAAATAGGGGCTAAATCAAATCCAGCAATTTTCCACTGCTCTGATACATGCTTCCAAAAGAGGAAGAATTTAACAAACCAGAGCTTCAGTTGATATAAATCAGCCCATTCCACTGAAGCTAATGCAGCTGCATTGATTCACAGCCACTGAAGTCTTGGACTCTGGTCTCAGAAATATGATAGAGAGTTCCATTTGCTAATGTAAATGTATATTGATGGTTTATCACGTAAATTTGTTCAGGAAAATGCATGAATCAGTGCTGCTTTTTTAGTAATAAATCGCTATAACAGGTAGGAATAAGTTTTGAGCTTTTAAAGAACCCGATATATGCACTTCAGTCACGCAGTAATTCTGCAAGTACTCTCTTACTTTGTAAAACACCTTTTTCCTTAGTGCCCCTCTCTTGATGCAAGCCCAGAAATTGCACCACCACTCCTATGACTGTAGACAACAAATTTAAAATACCCTTAATTGGAAGCTGAAAAAACTAAGCGTGCTGCACAATGGCTGAGACACAAGACTTATGGTTGTTTACTGTAACACTAAGACAGTCCCATTAACAAGAATGATGGGAAACTGCATCCTGGCATTATTCTTAGCAAAAGACTTGACAAATATGTTTTGTAAATGAAGGAACTACAACAGAGAAAACATATAATACACTTTTCCCCCCTTTTTCCCAGCGAAATGGTTGCATGTTTAATGCTTTATACATTATTCAAGGCTCCATTTTCCAGGGTTCATCAATACCCTAGTCTGCAGCAGCTAGAAGCTTGTAACAACTGACAAATGTAGACAAACATGCTGCTTAACCCAGGAACAGTGGGTCAGAGAACAAACAGGAAAATTTATTGTCTTTGCTATATTACTGTTGGAATGGAGAAGTAAATGAATACCATACGTTATAGCTTATCACTTACAGTATGAGTGTATCATGAACAGCCCAGCATGTCCTACTTAAATAATACTGATGGATAACATGCAGGCAGCTTTTGTTCACTGCTGAGGTTTTGTCTTGTCTACATGTTGTTTATACTTATTTAGGGCTAGAGGAAGAGACAAAAGAATAGCAGGAGCCATGCTAGAGGCTCCTACAGTCCCCTTCCTCCACGTAGCCATAATGAATCCAGGCTCTGCCTACCATGGAAAGCTATTGCAGAGAAATATGGAAGTCTTCTTGGGGTAAAAAGCAGATTCCACAATATATCCTTAGAGCAGACATTATATTATTTCCCAGCTGCACTTGTAAGCAGCTCTGCAGAGGACAAAGGAGAAAAAGGAGGGGAAAGAAGGTGGTGGCAGGGAGGAATATCAACCTGAGTTTTATAGCCTCTGCCTGCTGGAGAACTGTAGGGAGATTAGCAATAATTTTTATATTCAGCACTGTACCTCTGAAGGTGACTCAAGAACTTGTGTGAACCAGAATTCTAGTGGAGAATAAGCAAACCCCCAGACCTGTGCTGCTGTTTCTCTCCTGCCCTCAGCCTGTTGTTTGGCCAGAGCATCCCAGCTGTGCAAGGCAGGCCTGGTGCACCTCTGGATTTCTGCATTAACATCTGCAGCACGATTTCTCAGGTGTCTGGTGTGAGGGGATCACTGCCTGAGGATCTCATCCCACACTGCCATCACACTATTTCAGACTTTATGCTGGTGCTGTGTGAATGGCAAATGGGGAGGAAAAGGCACGGCACGCTTGAAGAATGGAATTCAGAGCCATTTGATATTCATCCTGCTATTGTGGCACAGAAACTGCAGGGCAATGTAGAATCAAGCCCCACATGAAGGAAATAATTTAACAACATCAGGGATCCTTTTAAATTATGATTAAGCTTTTCACTATTCAATGGAAAAAATAGATATCGAGCACACCCCCATTCCTCCCTCCCACCCCCAAAAAACCCAGTAATTTTTCCTAAATAATTGAAGGTAGTTGTGACTGAAGGGTTAGATTTATAATTTTTGGTAATTTAAGTCACTTACATTAACCCCAGGAATTAATTTGGCTTGACACCTTTGCAAGCAGGTTTTTACGAATAGAAAAAAGATATTCCCAGCCCAACATGAATTAAGGAGTGCTTGTCTACTCACAAAACTGTATCATTTTAATTAAGATTTTGCAGTCACCACTTATTAATTTAAACCTGACCTATATCTCAGTGAGGGAATTTAAACTAACAAGTCAGGTTCCAATAGATTGGAACTCCTTACACAAATCACAGGGATTTTAATGAAGCAGCTCGATATTCCATCTGTATTTACTCTGGCATGATTTTGTGATGCACGACAAGCCTCCCTTGAAAAGGATTTTAAAAAGAAACCTGCTTCAAAAAGGAAACAAGGTGGGATAAGCTCCAAATGGGACTCAGGTCTCCAGTTCTCAGTGGTCCAAATCTCATATGGTCAAGATGAGCCTACTCAGCAAAATATCACATGGTGGTGATTTCTGTGTGTGAGTAAATCTGTTCTTTAATACCTACTCCTCATTTTAATTGGTTGATTTATGCTTGTTATAAATGAAGAATGCAGATGTTTACTCAGATACAGAAAAAAAAAAACAAAAAACCAATCTCCACCAAAACCAAAACAATCCAGTCCTTGGAGCCTGTTTAGGTAAAGAGATTTTTCTTTCCCACTACCACTACCCAACATTAATTTTCATCCTAGTATTCCAGAAATCTGTGGTTCTTGAAGGTTGCCATTTGCTTATGCAGACCTCAGTAAAATCCAGGAGCTGTTCTGGGAAGTACTCAACCTGGCTGAACATGGTTTTCCTTTTCAATATAAAAACTTAATTAGCAGGACTGGCCAACAGGGCTCTATGGAATGACATGAGGAAACTGAGGCTATTTGATGACCAGCATGGAGAACTGGTATTGGTGTTAAAAATTTTGGTTTCCTCTGCTGTAAACTGAGAAAAGGAACCACCAAAGCTGTTTCCTAATCTTGGGCTGATGATCCAACAATCACTGAACGAAAATATCCAGAAAAGATTCTTAATCCAAAACGTGTTTCCCAAATTTTGGCAGATTTGTTTGGGATCTTAAATATACTTCTACATGAGATTTGTGCACCTGGCACCTAACATGGCATTTCCTTGCCTCCACTGCAGCTCTCTCAGTGCAGTGTCTGTGATCAGGCTGACTATGACAAAACTCTAGCACCAGCTTTGCATTCCAGAAAGTCACCAGACAGCAACCCTGGGATGTGACTGCTCATCAAGAGGCTGGTGACATCTGCAGCAGAGCAGATGGTGATGTTCCACAGGTCCTGCTGCAGGGGCTCTCAGTTTTCAAGGCAGTTCTTGCAAATTCAGAAACTTTGATCTATAGTCTTTGCCATCCTCTAGCACTTGGGAAGATGACACAGACAGCTAAGCACAAAAAAGGCCCTTCAAGCACAGAGGGAATGTAAGAATCCCTGCAAAATAACCAAGTGATAAACCCCACACCTTGCTCTAACACATGGCCACTGCCCCTGGCTGGTCAAACTGGCAATGCTGAGTTTGGCTCTGCTGTGTTTGTTTGCCTCTAGTGAAAGGTTTTCAGATTTATCCCAATTTAAACCCACTCCTTTCCCTCATGCTGTAGACATAACTCATGCACCAGGCTCCCAGCCACCTGGATAACCCCCTCAGGACCCTGCCCAGCCTCTCAGCATCTCCCTAGACCTGTGGGAATCAAATCATGCTCTGGGTAGGGACACCAGCACCACCAAGAAGGTTGGGACAACCTTCCTCAACCTGTTTGCCACACTCCAGATGTGTCAAAAATGTGGTTGGAAGCCAAATATGACTCTGCAGCTGGAAATGTCAGACCTTACAGGTTTACATGGATTATCTTCTGCTATTAAATCCTGCTCATGTTTCCCCCATGATGTGCAGCCACTGTCAGTGCACCTCATCCCTTTGCAAGTTCCATCTAACTCAGCACTAGGAGCACCAAAATAGCAGCTTGAAAATAAACCAGCATCAATTTGGTTCAAAGAGCTGGCAAGCTTGACAGTGACCCAGGTAAATTCCCTTCTGCCCCTTATGACATTCTCATACTACCTCTGGCTTCTGCAATTCATTTGCCTCCTACTTGGAAGCATTTACTGAGAAATAACCTTGATCTTGACTTCTCACCATTCCCCAGGCAAATTATTATGTTTTCTTACTGTTCCTTCACCCCACGGTATTTAACAATTTTGGTTTCTTGCCTGGGTTTATTCAAAGCTTCAAAGTGCAAAACAAAAATAACCCCAGAAATGTACAAGTAATGTAATAATTTTTGAAGATGTCCTCTGTGGAACCTAGCTGGATCAGGGTAGAGGAGGGAAAGTTGAGAATGACATAAAACAGACAATGCTAAGTGTAAAATAATAGTAAGGGTACAGCTTTGCTTTATACAATAATTCCTGATTATTGAAAAAAAAATATTAATATACAGCATTAAACACATTTTCAGTTTAGAGGTTCTGAGGCTCAGAAATATCTACAACCCATAACCTTAAGAAAGAACCAGGAGACTGAGAGCACAGGGAGGTTCTGTTGTCTTGCTGAAATTCCTTTTCAAAGGGAAGTTCCTGCTCAGGATTGGGAGTCTGTCCTACATGGTGTTTGTGCCAGACAAGAGCCATCCTTTTGTTCATTAGGTACCCAAAAGAGAGACAGAAAACATTTGAGTGTGTCACAACAACTGGACAGCAGGAAATGTCAAACAGTTTCTGTGAAGAGGATGGCTATGTGAAAAAGAGGGTGGGGAAATGACAGCTGGAAGATGGACACCAAAACCCCACACAATATCTGCTCACCAGCCAAGAGGAAAGTAATGGCCAATCTCCTGCAGAACTGCAATGCTTCCTCTGGTCCATTTATCAAAGACAAGGACCTAAGGGGGGCAGAAGTCCTCAAAATGAAACTGCTGGTTGGCTGAGAACCACAGCCAGATTCAGTCACTGCTATGGAGACATTTAATAAAACACCTATGTTGCATTAATTGCTATTTTAAAGTTAATTTATTTAATTATTTTGGTTCTTACTAATTTATTTGCTGTGATGTATATCTGGGTAGTTTCAGAAGTGAGGGAAAAACCAGAAGTATAACCTTAAGTTGCTTGAAGTTATGATTCACTATATTTTTACCTCACTTTTTTATTGCACATAAGTGCAGCCTTACTGTTGCTCATAAACAGGTGTGAATCTGTCCCTGCTATCACACCTAACTATTCCAGGGAAAATAATAGAACCTCTGTAACAGCAGCTGCAGTGATACACCGTTTTTTCAGCCTATCTAGTCCTGAGTCAGTTCAAGGGCTGCTATGAACAAAGCTAAAAACACTGAATTTTGCACCACAGGATCCTCTAGCCAGGCAACAACTTGAACTCATGTTTATTTACCCCTCCAGTTATGTATTAACAGAAATGTTGTTGTTTCAAAAAGGAGCACTGTCTTCTCCTGCTTATTCTTACATGATCCAAAAGCCCACCAGATGTTTTGCCTCTTTTCCTCTGTCTCTCCAATATTTCTACAACTCCTCAATGCTCTTACAGTCCCTCAAAAACACTCCTCCAGTGGACTTGCAGCTTGTGAATTCCTTTACTTCTTAAATAATTCTGAAACCTTAACAGTCACACCAAGTACCCGAGGCTTGGGTCCTGCTAAGACACCCCCACCAAGCTGCAACAGGTTCTTTGTGTGCTGAGGTGAAGAAAGCACTGAAACACTGCCCTGCTGCTCTCCCTCACCCCCAGGAAGCTCTCAGGTGATGACTGAATGCAAACCTTTGCCCAATATTCACTTTTAAAAAATAAAATAATAAAGAGCATAAGTCGCTAATTAATTTCTCAGCAGAAGGCATTCTCTTGCCTTCATTCTCTCATTCAGATCAAATTAAATTCTTAAAAACAGAGAACTGTAGCTTGATTTTCCTGTGTTTCTGCCCTCATGGCCTCTCCAGGCAGTGCCCCTGGAGGTGCATTATGAACACTTTGTGGTTGCCTGGTCTCTCCTTGATGAACCTTGGGCTGCTGCTGCCTGCAGACCCTGTTCAGAGCAAAACCAACAGGAGATCTGGTTTAAATATGTGAACATCAATAATCAGAGGTCTGAGGGTTGAAAAACACTCATTACCCTTTTGGTCATGAGACTCTGCCAGTTTGATATCTGAAATTAATTTTTCTGGGACCTTATCATACCTTTGCTAGGCCTCCAGTTGACATTATGCACTGATGAAAATAAACTTACCTTCTGCTGAGGATGCTGGAGACAGCACAGGGCCTTTGGCTGTACACAGTGTTGTTTGGCACTTACTTTAGTACTTTAACAACCTGAACCTGCCTGACTTTGCTGGACCCAAAGCAACAGCCATGTTTCATTTCCAAATATTCAGCTGCCTATGTGCACACACACACGTGCCCAGGGAGTCTGGAAACTCCAGGGGTCAGATCCAGATTTCAGTAACAACAAGATAAACGAAGAAGGAATTCCATGGAGTCATTGCCCTGCCTGTTTGTGATTACTCTATATAACTCTAGAATAATTCAGTTCAAAAATGGTTTATTAAACACCAAAAGATCCCATAAAAAAGGGAAGATTATATGAGATGACTTGGAAGATGTGCAGAGCTAGCTGTGGTTTTAGCACTGTGTACACATGGCACACACAAGTGTTTGCCTTCATTAGCAAGAATTTCATCCCCAGCTTTGATTAGTTTTGTTATTCTCTGAATGAAACATTCATTTTCCAAATTAATCTTCTGCAAAGACAAGGGGCAGAACAGAAGCATTATTGGTCTGAGCTCCTCACTGAAGGATATATGAAGGAACAAACTGATAAATATTTTATTAGAAAAAAAGAAAATGGAAAATAAAATTGAATTAGAAAACAAAAAAAACCACCCCCAAAATCACAGGATAAACTCTTCATATCATGAGCTCAAATTCTACTCTGGCTTTTGACGGCTGCTGTTTTTATTATTAAAGGTTTTGTTGAGAGTCTACATTTTGATGTTAACATATGAAAATATGATGACTGGCACAGAAAAACAAACTCATAAATTTCAACTTTAAGCATCTGTTTTAATGTATTATTGTACTTTATTGGTAATATTCCTCCAGCAACTGCCTTTTTATTATTGTATCCCCTCTTTGCAATAAAGAGGAATGTTGTTGACTGGCTTCCATTTTGGGAAATATGAAATCATTGTTTCTTGCTAGCTGTGGGCAAGAAGTAGTTTTCAAACCATGCTAAAGTTGCAAAAGTGCGCTCACAAGAAATATATAGCGAGAAATATGTTAGTACCTTTCATAAATTTTCAATACAGGGATATAGCAAGATCATTTCCAAGCATAAACAGACCCAGCAAAGAAAATATATTATCTTAAATCAGGTATCATTCCCTGGTATGACAAAAGATGGGTTGTTAAACAGCATAAAACAAGCAGACTTCAGCCTAGTACAATATGATAGCTGAGAAAGTTTTAATATTTTATATAAGTAGCAAACCATCTCTGGCTAAATCTTTTATCCCTAACAGAAACAAAAGGCACATTGGCTTCTGAGAAATATTTGTCTGTCTGCGGGGGTGGTTGTTGAATTAATTCAAAACTTTTTCAGCAGCTGGCAAAAAATGTTGAAGGGGGAATTGATGCATTTATCCTGAGCTGCATAAACAGGACACAGCAGTGGAGCCTACAGACTTGGTGGGAGAAGGGAAGCAGGAAGGGCCAGCATGGCCCCACAAAGCCCTGTCACCCACACGGGTGCAGCAGAGCTTGGGGCACACAGCAGGAGCTCACCCAGCAGCCAAATGCCCTCGCTTTCCTTGCTGTCCTTTCTCCAGCTAACAATGCACAGCCCCACCTTGTATTTCACCAAGCCAACCAATAAATGAAAAAGCTCCTCAGAACAATTCTGTCGTGCTGGGCAATAACACCATTAACACAGGTGAGCAGACTCACTGGACAAACCTATGGTCACACTGGGGTTTGTGAGTCAGTCCCTTGCACCAGCACCTCACACCTGCCCTGTCTGTGGCGAGCCACAACCTGCAGAAACACATCTTGGAGCAAAGCAGAGAGCAAGGACTGAATCCTGACACAAAACCTGTCTTTAGGCAAAGCAATAATCCAGGGCTCCCTGGTAAACAAGGTCTTACCTGGTGAGGTGCAGTCCTGCAGTCAGTCTGTATCCACATCCTCAAACTCAGACATTCTCCATGGAAGCTGAAAAATACAAGATGAGCCTGCAATCAATAAGTTAGCAGTCCTGCTGCTACAGATAGTCAGCAAACAAACAGGTGGTTGAAACCCAGCATTTTCAGATATTTGTGCCCTCTTCCAGCTGGTACTAAGGTCTATAATGGAATTATGTTAATATTTCACATACAGGTCTAAGTTAAAGCCTAGAATCCTTTATAGGTAATATTTGCATCATTTTTAAAGTAGCCCCTTTAATTTTTCATATGCAGTGGTTGGTATGAATAATTTAACACATCCAAAGATCCACTATAAAACCCAGTGATTTAATGACATATTGAAAATTGATTGTAGAAGGTGGCACTGTCCTACTCTAAGCAACAATTGATGGTTTCAGTCTGTTCCCAGTGGATTTGGGTCAATTGTGCCATAAAGATCTTCGACACCACCTGGTGAGCCTCGAGGTTTGCTTACACAACAGGCACCTGTGAGGGAATTTGTTTCTTCTGGTGTTATACTTGTTCTGTGGTCTGATAAAAACCTAAATTTTGGAAGCTTGTAAATCAATGAAAGTTGAAATTCATAGGCTTGAAATACAAGCCTAAATTCAGACATGAATTGAGAGATGTGGCAGCAGAGATGAACAGGTTCCCATTAGCTGTATTTATTCCTGCTGCAGTCATTCCTTGGGGGTTTTGAGTACAAGGCTTTGCCTGCTGCCCAGGTCCTGATCCAAGGTCTGTGAAAGTAATTGGAGGCATCCAATTGGCATGAGCAGATATAGGTATTGCCCATAGAAAACACATCCCATATTACTTTTTAGACACCTGCTTTGAAAATAGTTTCTCTTAAGTCTCCAGTGACACCATAATCATGAATAACAGAATAAGACAGTTGTATCAAAAAACAGGAATGAACTTTATATTTAAATTTTTATGGGCAGGTATGTGTTCTAACACACATATAACAGTCAGTAATAAATTTGTGTGCATACTTATGTGTGTGCACACATAATATGTTAGCAAATATAATCTTACTGCAGAAGAGTTGTTTCCCAAAAATTGGGAACCAACAAGGAATTAAGGTCTAAAAATACAGTCTTTTAAAAATACAGAGAGCAGTAGGCAAATTCTGAGCCAATCTTAACGTGTATGTCTTGATTTCAGCCATTTCAGATCCTAATCGTGTAATTCTAAGGAAATATAGACACAACGATCAGTTTTGCAACACACATTTTTGGCACATTTGTAAAGTTTCAATTTTTTCTACAATCTGAATAACAAGTGTCTTTATAATGCCAGCTGAAATGAAGAGAGAGCACTGGGGAGCTCCCACAGTGGTCATTTATTACCTACTTTACACAAGCACCTTGTCCCATGGTCTGGGATTTCTAACAAGCAATGTGACAGTACCTACAGGAGATGCAATATTTGACAAATTGGTAAAATGGTAATTTTAATGTTGTCTCAGGGAGTAGATGAAGAGTAAAAAAATCTCTACTTATAGCAGCCACTGGCAGGCACTGAGAATGAAGTGGAATCACAGATATAAACATCAAGGACTAAGGAGAATATTTGTTTAGGCATTGAGTTAGTGTGATAAATGCTCCACTCCTTTTGCCCTTTCCAATTAGTAGGCTCTGTACCAGGATTGTGATCCTGAAAAAAAACCCTGTAATTCCATTCTGGGATCTCCCTTCTCTCCCTAGTCCAACATGTCATTATACAATATAGGAAACCATCAATACATCCACACCACATTTTTGTGCATCTCCTTTTCTTACTGACTTTCTGAGGAGCACACCTCCAGTCTGAGTTAGCAATATGTGTTATTCATTAGCAAGAAGTAAAAAAGCCTTGTTATTCTACGATTTGCATTCAATGTGAACATCAATATCACTGCTCAGAGCCATCATTAATTTTTTTTTTTAAGTCTAGCCTGTAATAAAAATCTAATTACAGTACTACCATGCAAACACGTAAAAAAGCCCTCATATAGTCCTTACTCTCTAAAACCTCACAGTCCAAACATGGGACTGTAATGAAGCATAAATAACCAAGCCTTGATCAGAAGCAGCTCTGAATTGTAGCTTCAGTGGGAATAGATAATAATAAACACATGGTAAGTACCTCAAGAAAATTAACATCTCCACCAGACATCAGCATAAGAGGCACAGCTGAAAAGACATGGCTAAACTCACAACTCCTTGCATTTGCTTGTAAATCTGGAATTTGAAAAATGAGATTTGCCCTGACTTGTGAGGCATCCCTCCTTTCTAAATGGAAAGTCCCATCAGTGAACACAGTACCTGAGACATGAAATCCCTGCTCCCCTCTCACACCCAGTTATACCCATTACCCCCACCACTCCAAAAGTGTTCTGAAACCAGATCCAATCCTGATGATTTCAGATTAACCATCTTATTCCCTGCTATTCATTTTCCCAGTATTTCCAACACTCCAAGAGTCCCCATGTGACCACTGGGGGGAAAAGCAGCTGCTTGTTTGCTTGAGACCCATTTGGAAACGTGGTTCTGCTCAGCAGGAAGATGTGATCCACTTGTTACAGGATGGAACAGTGGATAGGCTTAGCCTGCCTGGTGGTCTTCTCTTCCTGGCATTAATGAGAGAATCCTCCAGGTAAACCTCTTCTCCTCACAAAGAAAGTGAAAATACCCTGCCCTTCTTGGCTGGAACGTGATATTTTCTGTCTGTGAGGGCTGAATGCACAATGACCTGCCCACATGGAAAAAAGGCTCAGAGAAGTTTGCTCAGGTCTGTTCACTCAAAGGGCTTCACCTTGAGCTAACATTGTCCACAGGAATTAAGATTACAGATTTTTTTTTTCCCTTTCCATATCCCTGTTACAAAGGAGGACGACAAGGTCACATTGAAGAATAAATAAGTGAAAAAACACAAAAAAAATCCCACCCAAATTAGATTTGCAAAAAGCCAAATTTTCAGGGGGACAGTTGCTGAAAAGACAAGCAGTTTATCCTTTAGAAAGTTCTAGTTTCATTTAAATTGCTTGCACAGTAAGGACTGAGGTGGGGGCAGTCCTAAATCCTGAACAATATACAGGATGTTTCCTTTCTGGTCCAGCACATTCCACTGACACACAGATAAAGGAACAATTTTGATGAAACTCTTTGCATGGTTAGACTCTGTGTTTGTCTGTTCTCTCCAACATTTTGGTTTTTAACAGACAGATGAATGGGATGAGTTTACTTGATTCATTGGCACTGTAAAGCACTGACTTCTTTAACAGCAATCATAAATGGTTTCGAGATATGAAACAAGTGTTGCAGCATGGTCCATTGAGCAGAATGGAGAGCAGTGCCTTCCCCAGTGTCACTGCACATGATATATTTAATGATTGCTACCCTATGTTTGGATCAAAAGTGCTTTTAGACATGGGATTCCATCTTGTTCACACTTTTTGAAAAGCTACAAAGACAGTCGTAGTTTGATTTTCCATATTCAGAACTCTGAAATGATTTTTTATACAGCAAGTCTTCTTAGCTTCTTTAATTTTCCTTTTGATATATCTGTACAAATATATGATAATAATAAAGTGCAATGCTTAAGCATTAAAAAAATGTTAATTATTGGCTGGAAAAGAGCATTGAGTCTGCAACAATTTAAGTTTACTATAGCTGTAAATGCATTACACCACCATTCTGCTTGCAGCTGTTCATGAAAGCCACAATATTCTACTGTCGTTCTCAATATCTTGAAACATTTTTCAGCAAGCAGCATTTAGAGCTTATAAAGAAAAATGGACTTTTGTTTACTAGAACATTTCAAAATTTTGGTTTCATTTGTTCAGACATGAAATACAATATTTTTTAAATTCCTAGAAAAATAGTTTTAATAAATTTTTACTTGTTTGGAGTGTTGCATTTGACTATGTGGTAACATTTTTAAGGAACGTAATCCATTCTGAAAATGTGAAGTACTTCAATACTGTATCAAGCAGATATTTATCTAAATAAATTGATCTGTGGAGATGTTACAATATCATGTTGTTTTCCTTGAACAAATTGTTAGACTATTTTTCCTTTAATATCTTTATTGGGCTAATCTAGCTGAACCAAAGCTGAACCCCAAAGTTTAAAATAGCAATGAGATTTTAAATCTAATCTTTTCCCACAAAGGACTATTAGGATAATTTCTCATCTGCAGGAAATAGTATCTTGCCCAATATTCTGAGGGCTTCTTTGAAGAAATTCAGTAAGTAATTGATAGGATGAGAGGACAAGAGAAAACAACTTCATTTACGTCAGGGAAGGTCTAGATTGGACATTTAGAAAAAATTCTTTGCCAAAAGGGCCGTGCAGCAGTGGCACAGCTGCCCAGGGGCATGGTGGAGTCCCCATTCCTAGAGAGATGTAAAACTGGCATTTGGGAACATGGTTTAGTGCTGGATTCATGGTTGGACTCCATGGTCTTAGAGGGCTTTTTCCACCTAAATGATTCTATGATTTAATTGAAATAAATAATTGAATAATTGAATTGAATGAATAATTGAAAACTGACCAACAGGCCACAGTTGTGGGTAAGGCTGCCTCACAGTGACCAAGACCTGACCAAGGGCTCTCCCTGTGCTGTCCATCTCCTGCCTCCCTGTCCCTAAACCTCACTGACTTCTGCCTGCTGTTGTTCCTGCACACCTGAGGCACAACCACAGAAATGATTCATCCATCTCCCTCCCCTGTTTCCATGCTCCTGGCTGTGCCTTGCAGCCTCAAAGGGCTGCCACAATCATCGACCAAACCATTTGGACTGCAGCAACCCTAACCAGCCTCACCACTGGGTCACAGAAGGTGCCTCTCTGAACCCCTGGGGAGATGTTAAAAATAGATTGACTTTAAAATCACTCACAGAAAAAGGGAATAGCTTTAACAGAGCCACTTTACAGCCTGGACTGCGTGAATTCCAAATCAAGCACCTTTCTCAGAGTTCTGTGTTCAATCCACAGTCTTACTCTTTTGAAACAGAGCATGATCCAGTTTAAATCCCCTCCTCTGAGCAGCCATTTTCAGACTATTTCATGACTTTTAGAAAAAAATTTCCTCATTCCAAGTGAAGCAGATCACTTATTCCTGAATGATGGTTTCTGTTCCCAGATTATGTACTGTACCCTTAATTGTGCAGTTTGATAAAGGTAGTTGATATCCTCAGGATTTCTCTAACCTTTATTTTAGCACACTCCAGGATAGTAACACTCTAATCAATTATAGCATGCTGATGGCACATGGGGAGCCCTAAATCTCCTATTGACAGCTCATCAGGGAAGTCAGCACTTTTTTGTAATTTTCCATTTAAACAATTCCTTGGTACAAAGCCATCACAAAGACTCTACACTGTTTGTTCACTGTCCCATGATCCTGACATGGAGGATACAGAATTTCATATAATTTTATGCCTTTTTAATGTATCTTTAGCTTGCTTGGTTCAGAATTTTTAGGTGTTTTTACTTCACAGAGATACACAGGTTCATTTTCAGACAAGAAAAACACTCAGAAAAAAGGGGAATAGTACTCATTTTTTATTCTGCTCTTTGGTTTTGTACTATATTCTCCATGTTCAGGGAACTGATGGGAAACACAATTTACTCCTGTAAAAGAATTTCATTTCACGGAATGCAACCTATAGCAGCAATTCATACACAGATATACTGCATGAATTCAGCCAACAATCCACTTCAGTGACTAAATTAATTATATTTAAGCTTTCCAAATCATTAGATAGTACCTGGGAAACCAGTTACACGACTTCCTCTTGATCAATGCTAAGTTATAGCAAATGTCAAATGAATTAGTTAAAGAAAAAAAATCCAGCAAAATTTAAATTATCAGAACCGCAAGCAAGGCACATTAACATAAGAAAAATAGCTGTGAGAGTTCATTCCAAATGCTGAACAGCATCATGCAGAACACAGATTTTCCCCTATGAGGAAACCCCATCTCTGTGTATCAGATATACTTGGAAATAAAAAATGCTGTTGTATTGGATATTTATTACAAAGTACTGTATAGAGAAAGAAAAGAAAGGTGAAACCTTTTATTAGCAAAGATTCACTTTCCATGCAACTGTAGAGCTGTGACATTTGCAACAAAGCATAAGAACACAATAAATGTGATATACTGAGAGAGCTTTCAGACATACCTTTTCTATCCTTGAACTCTAAACAAGGATTTCTGCCTCTCTCTCTCCCATTATAGAAACCTTCTAAGTATTAAAATACAGCAATTTCAGATGGATTTAGATCATTGTCCAACTATGAATTGGTATTCTTTGGAAATAGCTACACTTATTTCAGAATGAGGAATGGGAACTATCAATCCAGAGCATCTGCTGAACCTTATGTAAAGGTCAGTCAGTCCTGTTGTAAATGCAAACATTTTACATGGTACCCAGGCTTCCCTTTCATCTCTGAAAATAACACCCTGGGCAGACAAGGAGGTTTCATTAAGTGAGAAAGGGAAGGAACCATTACAAAGAGAACTGATATAGCAAGGGTTCTTTAAGAGAGAAAAAGTCATTTAAAAAAATCATACAAATGCTGAATCCTTTTATCTTGTCTCCTTCTGTGGAATGAAGCCCATAAACAGTCTGAGGTCAAAATGGCAGCTTCTTAAAATAGCTCCTGCACATTTGATTTTTCATATAGAGAGACTCAAAGTGAATAAGATCTTGATTTCAGAATAGCCAATACCTATGAATGAAAGAATTAAGGTGCAAATTGTACCAAGAGAGAAAAATTGACCCAAATAAAAAAATCATCTGACATCCCTAAGGCTTTCTCAGTTGAGGATTTTGGCACAGACTGGCTCTGTTTCTTTGGTTTTTTACATCCAAACCTACAAATTGCATCCACTTCTGTAAAATTGGATGTTTGAAACGTATCTTATGTTCTTCTGGTGTATTTGCAGCACTTTTAGCCACTTCTGGTGCACAAAAAGGTAAAATAAATAAGGGGATATTTACGGACTGGGGCCAGCTCAGTGCATCTCATAAATTCACTCTTGTCCATAATTCTGATTAGTGAGGGCATATCCTATCCCAGTTTAATTCCAGGCAGTTTCATTCACACAGACTCCAGGGTGTGCATGTCTGAGCTGTTACTCCATGGCTCTGCTGTTGCTATGGGTAAAATACCCTGGAGGAAGAGCAGTCCCAGAGATCCCATCCAGCCAGGATGCAAAGCCTGTAATACAGAACTGCCACATCAGCACTGCCACAGCTGCTGCCAACCCACTCTTCAAACTTTACTTTAAATCTCTAAAATATTCCCAAACTGTTCCAAATGTCCTTGCTACTCAGGCATCAAAAAATACCTCTTCTGAGAGCTCTGAACATTATTTTAAGAGTTTGCCCAGCTCTTAATCTTAATTGCCATGTAGTATTTTCTGCCTGAAAACAGCTGTGACAAATCTCTTGATCAAAACACACAAATTGTTACTGACTTCTTCACTATCAGGTATTTATGTTTTACTTTAAAAATGTTGCCTACAATTATTTACACAGCACTATCTGACACAAACAAGATGCTATCTGTGGAGCATACATTTTACCATGTGAAAATCCATTATAGCAATTTTTCAGAGAACAGTTTAAATATACTGTTCCCAAGGTAAACTTCTTTGCTGTAACATAAATATGAGTTTGCAAAAGCTCCTAAGCCATGATTTACTACCTTGCAAGGTTGGCTTGGTACACAGTTGTGCAGTAGTTTTAGCTGAAACACATTCAATTCCAAACCTACATGATGACATTATCAATAAGTTTTGTCCTTAACTCATGGCCTCAACTTTTGAAGGCAAGCTTGCCAAATTCCTGCTACATATTCAGGTGACTGGAAGGAAAAGTAACATGGAAAACAAGAGATATCTAGGCATATATACTGACAAGGTAACAAAAGAAACATGGGTTCTTTAGGGATCTGAACAGAGAGATCTACAAGCTGTTAATCAGTTATGAGCAGGAAAATCTCTACCAGCTTCTGGTGCTATTTTGGAAAACAAATAGGGAAGGAAAGGCAGTAAGGAAGAGCATGTTAAAAAGCAGAGGCAAACAAAGAGTGTTTTCTAAAATGCTGTGTACTTTATTTAACTCATGATTTCTCAGTTTCTGAAGCTCAGCAGTATGGGCTGCCTTGCCAGGAGAGGGAGAGGGAGCAGAGCAAACTTCTCCAAGCCCTGTCTCAGGAGGGTCAGCACAGACACCCTGCACACACAGCTCCATAGGGAAGAGAACAGATCTGCTCCTTGATTCATTCCCCAGGCTCTTCCCTGCAGCACATCAGGAGCTCTCTCAGTCCCAGTGGTCACTGAGCCCTGCTTTGTACAGTAAAGTACATGTTTTGTTTAGGAAAAGGAGGAAACAGTGTTCACAGAGATGTCTGTTCCAGATTAGTGCCATAAATAAGAATGAAAGCTTGTTCCTTTTCTTTCTGGTCTGCAGGAAGCTGAACCGATAGAATACATTTGGTGAGTTTCTCTGCAGAAATCACAACATGAGCAAACGGACCAGTTCTTTGAAAACTGCAACCACCTTTGATGGTGCAAGCAGTAAATAACAAAGAATTCCCAGTCTCCTAATTAACATGAGAAATGTTTGCCTTTCTTCAGATATGCTATTGCAACGTGACTCACAAAATCAGGAGATGAAGACTGAATGGCTGAATATTCTGACAGTTTAATAGGAATTTATTACCAGAAAGTACTGCTGCATCATCCAGAGAATTCATCACAGCCTGAAAACATGAAAGTGCCCAAGTTCTAAGTGTATTCTGAGATCAGTTAATTCCTCTATTTCTTTTCTTCCTGCAAATAAAAGCAATACTTACAGCAGCTACTTTCAACACAGATTAATCTGTCTATTTGTCTATCAATTTTGCAGCACTGTGCTCACACAAACAATAACACTTCTTATGTAGCCAGGGGTTCCTTATCATCATCAGGTAAGTTTTGCACAACACTTTTATGTGAACACATTTTATTAAAGACTGACCACTGTAAGTGACTAAAAGCTTCACAACAACAACAACAACAAAATCTATATAATCTATTTAATAATATAACCTCATAGGAATAGAGAAATTTTATCTTGAGGCAAAACCACAGTTTTAGTTGTTGGTTTGTTTTTTTTTTTTTAATTATAAGAAACTTTATTCCTAGACCAATTCAGAGATTGAAACATTCAGTCTTTTTGATCACTGGAAATAGCAGTCTTAGCAACAGTATCAGATGAACAAAAGTAAACTAAATTTTAACAACATTCCGAAGTACAGATTTTTTTTTAATCCTAACCTACAACTCTTAGCACTGTAGAGGAAGGACAGTCCATGCAGCAGTGCCTCTTTGTATTTTTGCCACTGTCATAATATCTTAAAGGAACAAAATAATTCCACTGAAATGCAGCTTAAAACCTTACTGCAAAACACATGGGTGGTAACAGAGGAATATTACTGACACAGGAAGAGATACCCTTCAGGTCTCCAGGATGTTGAATCTGGGATCCACATCCAAATCAAGCTCCAGAGATCAGGCCACAAGTCAATTAAATTTGTCCCCATCAACACATAAAAAAAGCCCAGACAGACAACCCAAACTTTCTCTTCTATACCTATGTATGATCCTTAATTCTTTTAATCTACCTGGTATTTTCCCCCCTTTTTTATGAGGGATGGGACAGCAAAAACTTCTCCTTTCATGAATTGCAGACAATAGTCTTTCCCACAGGCAGAACTGAGAGTGAAGCAGAGCTTTAGACTCTGAAGAATATTAAGGATGTCCAAACAGGGTCACTCAACTCATCGGTCACTCGGGCCCAAACAGCATTAGGGAAGTGCATTCTGTTAATTGGGTTAAGCAGCTTGAGCTGCAGGACACAGAACTCACAATATTGAGCCACTGGCATTAATGTGATAAAAGAGTTAAAAGCTAACATGGTAGAAGGAAGAGAAAGCAAAGCTTATAAACCTCATTTAATGGATAAAAGAAACCCATCTTTAACATTCCAGTTGTCTTTGCTTCATTGTATTCATTAAAAAAAGACAAGATTTTGACTTGAGGTCTCTGATGGTATAGATAAATGCTGAGCTCTCAAAACATTTTCAGGAAAAAGCTTCTGTGGGAGAGGGAGGTAACACATCCTAAGTTTGACAACAGCTTTGTCATTAAGGAAAAGTTAGTGAAATTTTTCATTTGAATAGGCTTCTTCATTGCTTTACCAGGTGATTTGGGATGAGGATTAAATGTTGGGCTAGCTACTAAGAAAATTTCAAATTATTAAAAACCCCCAACAAACTAATTTTTTTTTTCTCCTGGGTTATGCAAGTCTTCTCACTCTTCTTAATGTTTTATAAAGATCACAGACATCATTTTCAAGCAAACTGCTCCAAGTTGTCTCTCCTTCCTCACTATAACCACAGAGGATCACTGCTGCCACACCACTGCCTTTGTATTACAATTTTTAAATACCTCCACGTAGTATATATTTTAAAATCTTATTTTTCTCTCTTTCACTGACACATTAACTCACATCCCATTAAAATAAATGCAGATAGGAAATTCAGCCACCAAAGGCAGGACCATCAGGTTTCAGCAGGGTCAAAATTTTACCCAGTGTCCTTGTTAAGTGAATTTCCAACAGGCTGTACTTATGCAGGTTAAATGAGTATTTAAAGATTTTGCTGAAGAGGGACAATTAAACAGGAAAGGAAGGAGTAAAGATTACAGTAAGCTTTCAAAATTAAAGTCTATCAAGGTCTGCCTTCCTAATGATGTAAATAAAATTATACAAAATAATAAAAGATTAAAAAATAAATATAGGCCACCCTCAGAAACATCTCAGAATTAATATGTATGATATTTAACAGTTTTTTTTTAAGCAGATGAGAAATGGAGATTGATTTAAAGATGAATGCACATCAGCCCTGCTCCTCAAAGCATCTGCCAAGTGGTGCCACATCCTGGAAGGGCTGAGACAACAAACAAAGAAAAAAAGGAGCAACAGGGCTGAGAGGAAAATCCATCCAAGGAGCCCTGACCATGGGGATGAAGCACCAGGGGCAACACTAAGGAAAAGGATTCTGTCTGGGTGTTAGGAGTTCCAAAACACTTTTTTGAGGAGGAACCATCACCTCTCTAGAGAGGAATCTATTTTCCTCATCACAGAGAGCAGGGGGCAGCATCCAACTGCTATCTCAGTGAAATCAATCCCATTTATGATATGGACCACCCTCAGTATTTCAGCTTAGAAACTTTTTAGTATTATGAACCCAAGAGGTTTCTCACAACACTTAAAACATAAGTTTGTCTCTACTGTATGGTTAAAAGTGCAGTCAAACAGATTTCAACTCATCCTTGAATACGTAACTGTATAAGGTGATTAAGGATTAGCTTGCTAGATACTGTCCAAGTGTGAGAGAGTATTGTTGGTGAGCATTATCACATTTCAAATGACTCACAATTTAAAATTACCTACGTGAATCTTCCCTTAAAAACTTCAGCATCAAGCTAGCCTAGTTTAAACCTGTTCACTAAATAAGAACTATCTTCCTATTTTAAAGCCTAGTAACTGGAACATTGCTTTTCCTGGTCAGAAAAGTAGGGACTTCTGCATTTCTCACTTTCCCAAGCTTGCCTAGCTACATTTCCACACTTTATTGCTGTGTAAGGTTCTTCTAGGAGGAAATGCTCAGATTGCTTAAAGGCTTTGAACTTAGTCCACTTTCTTCCCTCTTTAGTGATAAATAAATACATACCAGGGTGGCAGCTGTTAAAGGAGGTGCCAGGTACATAAATCAAACAGACAGAGCCCAGAGGGGAAAAAGTCTCAAATGATAAATAATTACCAATTCTACAGAGCTTGATTACTGCAGAAGTAATGGCTGAGTCAAAAAGACCAGGATTAAGGCAGAGAGCTGAGCCAAGAGCCTGAGTGGCACTGGGACAGGAGGACTGACCCTTCTGCTCAGTGGGGACACAAACCAGGGCCCTGAACTGCCCTGGGAACCCTTTGCCATCAGAAGCCCCCTTGGATCAGCTGGGTGATAGTCCAAGGTCTGGAATGCTGAAGTTTCAGGGTGTCAATTATTTCACAGGTTTTCCACTCTCCCTTTATTGCTCTGGTTCCCAAACTCTCTCCACTAACATGCTGAGAGGCCCAACGCTGAACATATTTGTAAGCTCAGTCTCTGTGGGACTATATTAACTATTAAAATTTGCTTTTCTGAGATGTATTAGTTAGCAATTGTTTTGTAGGGATTTTTTCCTTCCCCCTTTTCCCTGTTAACAGAAGTAATTTCACAATAAATACTGATCTAGGTGAAATTGTTTTCTACTCCATGATTTAATGGGAACAATTTTTCTTGCAAGTTCTTCAACATTTTAAACTTATCCAAGGGATAATTTATTGTAATTGCTTAAAGTTAAATCAGAGCATGTCTTTCCAAATTCAACATTTTTATAACTGTCAGAACCTTAGTATTTTAGTTTTCAATAAATGAATCGGTAGCATTCAACTTCATTTGGCTTTTCCAACACTGAACCAATGAAGCAAAATCATGAAACCATGATATTTCTGGTCAGGAAGGGCTCTGAATAACTCGGAAGTGTTTTAGAATATCAAAGAGTTAGCTAAAAGGGTGAATGGAGTTCCTGATCTTAAAAATAAAGACAGAAACCCCAATTCCAGAACATGGTCTAGAAGCTTTGGCTAATAAATAGGAATTTTATTTGCTAAAAAAGCAAATAGTCAAAAGCTTCTATGGTTAGATTTTTAACTTCAGACTACTTATGGAGATTCTTTAATCCAATCTTCAGTTATTATGCTCTTGACCAAAACTCCAGGGGAAAGATGGTGAGGGACAGCTGATGAAGCTAGACACATCAGTGCACATAAGGATGTGTAATTAACCCAAATTAATGCTACTGAAGATAATCATACAGACAGTATATAATGAACTTTATGTCAATGTTTAGAAAAAACAGCGTGTTGATTTTCATGCCCATGTTGCCATAGCTGTAGCAGCAAGACAGAATCACATATTTTGAACTTGAAAAAGTCATACAAAACCTCCCAAGCCTGCAGGTAAATTTGAACTATGCTTAATCAAACAAGAGATTGTAGTTCAGCACAGTATTTCAGGCAGGGATATGGGGGAAAAAAATACCCCAAAGCAGCAAATTATGGAAGGGCTCATGAGCTGCCACGAGCAAATGAATGGATTGTTACAAGAGCCGTGTCCAAGAGTCTGATACCCTCAGTCTGCAGTCATGAAAGACAAGACAGTTCTACAGAAGGAAAAGAAAAATGCTGAAAGCCAAATAAATATTTGATGAGCCTACCTCCCTCTACATTTGAAATTTTCACCCCATTTATTTGCAGAGCTCCCTGGCCTTAAGAAATCTAGTATGGAGGTTATTGGGGAAGGCTGCCTAGAGCCTGGCCCAAACATTCTGCTCTCCAGCTGGAATAAATCTCTTTGCTGGAACATCTTGGTTGCATCTCTCTGCTACTAAATCCATGCCCAATACCAATACAGGGGCATTACAGACATCCCAGCAGCCCTCTTTGTGTTACGTTGTAAATGCAGACTTTTTTACTAGTGGCTTTATAGATATTTGAGTATCCAACATAAAATATTCCATTACAAAGGGGAAGGCTAATAAGAAGCTATAACACAGCACAGCAAGGGCAGTGATCGGGCAAACGGAGAGAATTATGAAAGATATATAAATAAATTTGCTTTTTCACTCTGAAAGGTTACAGCACATACATGCAGACGATCTATAATTCTCCCATTTGCAGCACTGACTGCAACATTTACTGATCTGTGTTACTGCTGCACTCGTTTTAGGAAAGATGAGCTAAACTCATCCCTATTACAGGTAAAGCATAGTCTGGGTGCCAAAGATCCAGAGACTTGTCATCTATTTTGATACTGTTATGTTAATGCTGGACTGGCAGAGCTTTTACTTCACAGGAATGGGTTCCAGTGAAGCTCCTTCCTGTGATGCTTTGCCTGGAGTCTCAGCAGAATGGAAATCTTTATAACCCCATAAGGATTTTATGACAGATGCCTACAGGAATATGCACACATATACGGTGTGAGCTAAAGCAAAGCAGCCTCACGGTGCCTTCCAATTCTGATCAGCTTCAATTGCTAACATATTCTTGTCTGGTAAAAAGGCAGATAGAAAACATATCTCCCCAGAATTAGCTGATATATTTCTAAAATTTTTAACAACAAAATTGGACACCTTTAGGCAGCTGAACCATGCTTTGTTAGTAGTCTTCCACGGTAGGAAAAATAAAAAAAAAAAAACCCAGCATTGATAGAGAATCATAGAGTAGTTGAGAAAAGACCTTTAATTCTCATCTGCAATTTGGAGCCTCAGAGTACAGAAGCCCAGGAGGAGCAATGTGTGCCATGGAACAGGTTTTGCAATCCCTGCTTCCAGCGTGCACCCTTATGCTGGAATTTATCATGGGAATATTACTGGGTTGGTAAAGCTATCTCCACTTTAGAGGGGTACCAAAAAACTTTTTGGGATTTATCATGGGAACATTACTGGGTTGGTAAAGCTATCTCCACTTTCGAAGGGCAAAAACCTCCTGCCTTCAGCTCCTCTGTTCATTTTCACCCCAAACACCACCAGACTGACTTGCTCAAAAGGACACATGGGACAAAACTTCTTCTGTACTATAATGAGGCAAACAATTGCAATGGTTTCATAAAACAGAGAAGTAAAACAACAGGAAAGGGAGCACCGAATTCTCCAGTGGTGCAGAAATTCAAATTCTTCCAGAGGTACACCCAAAGGTAATTTGGTCAAAATCAGCATTCTGAGATTCAGTAGTAATTCCCACTGTACCTTTAATTAAAATGAAACCCAAGCAAGCACAATCTGTGAGCACAAAGTGAAATGAATCTATTAATTTACAACACAACTAAACTCAGTAGCCACATTATCCTGGAGGCAGGCTGCCGACTCAGGAAGGGTGGGAAGTAAATAAATCATCTCTGACTGTGATAAATGATCAGTGCAGGATGTGTCAGAGTGCAGGCCTGATCAGCCATCGTGCTGAAATGCTCTCAGCTACCACGGGAGGTTTGGGGCCCTGCAAATATGAAATGGGCTCTTGTTAGTGTCAGAACTGGGCAAATGATTTGCCATGAATTAATACAAAAGCAGAGCTTAGCCCTCTTCACATCTCTGAACAGTGAAAAAAGCAGGTAGTGTTTTTTAATCATGTGCTTGCAGCGGTTGTTCCACTTTCTTTCCCCAGAATTGTAAATTCCAGTATTTTTTTCCCATGGTTATCTATTAACAATATGTCATGAATGGTTTAACTCAAGACACATCATTTATCCTCAAAATCCCAATGCTTCATGCCAGTGTTAACAAAAATTCATGCTGAAAATGTTCTCAATCCAAAATAAAACATCATTAAGATGCCTATATGTCACAAAGAGCTATTAAGCAGGGGAACAGATCCCATTCCTTTTACATTCCCAAGCTCAGTAATGATTGTGCCACATTTTGGTTCTTTGTCACCTATTGTATAGCCCTGACAGGTGCAGAGACATATGACACTCAGTTCCATGCTTGGAGGCATGTGCAGAAAACCATTTTGCATTGTTTTGTTTTTTAATTAAAAAGAGATTAACAAGAAAAACTGTCAAACCAGAAAAAAAAACATACCATCAATATGAACAGTGAAAAAGCCCAAAGAGATGACATTTCACAAAAACCCCATAAACATCAATAACAGAAGTAGATTGCAGAAGTGGACTGCATTTATCTCAGCAAATACCAGGGCAGCAGCACTGGCACACTGGCACAGGGGAGAGCTCAGCAGCCTGAGGGCCATGGGAAGGCACAGCAGTCACCCAGGGCTGTGCTGCTGCAGGAACTGGCCTGTCCCATCCTCTCAGGTGTGTGACAGCACCTGCTGCAGGTGGCACGGCATTCAGAGACTGTGAGAGGTGTCTGAGCTTCTGAGAGGGTCAGACTTCCCAGGACAATGTCCCCAGGGCTGTGCAGAGAACACAACAGCAGCTCTCAGGGAACCTTGGCAAGGTCAGCCTCTCCCTGAGGTTCCCTTTTGTCCCTCTCTGAAGCCTGCATGAAAGCCAAACCTACTGGCAATGCCAATGCCAGACAGAAAACCCTACACTGTGACCGTGTTCACAGGGGTCTTAGGATGAGGGAAGAGATGAGGATCTGAGTCCATGTTTCAGAAGGCTTGATTTATTATTTTATGATATATATGATATTAAAACTACACCAAAAGGATAGAAGAAAGGATTTCATCAGAAGGCTAGCTAAGAAAACAATAGGAAAGAATGACAACAAAAGCTTCTGTCTTGGACAGAGAGTCTGAGCCAGCTGACTGTGATTGGCCATTAATTACAAACAACCAACATGGGCCAATCACAGATCCACCTGTTGCATTCCACAGCAGCAGATAATCATTGTTTACATTTTGTTCCTGAGGTCTCTCAGCTTCTCAGGAGGAAAAAAATCCTAAGGAAAAGATTTTTCATAAAAGTTGTCTGTGACACTACACAGGTACTAACTCTGCTACTCCTGTGGGGTTTGCACTGATCCTTTTCAGAACCCTAATTATGAGAAAGATCACATATTCAGGAGGACAAACCCAATCCTCTAACACAGAGAGTCAAACCAGTTATGCTTTGTGGCTTCTCTTCACCTGTAGTTATGCAGTTACATGATCTCCAAGGCTAAGATGGTTATTTCTAGGAGTAACTCATACTTTACTATTCAAAACAGCTCTGAAGCCCCTTTCCTTCTACAAGGGTTCTCTGAACCTTCAGCCCAGCTAGGCTGTGGCCTGAAGCCAGCCAGCCCTGCAGAGCTCTCAGTGAGGGATCACAGGCAGACACTTGTCAGCTCCTCTCTGCCTGTATGACTCTGTTCCTCAAACACCAAATCTCCCTCTAGCATGAGACAACAGCCATGGGACTTGCCAGAGCCTGAAGTTAATTGTTTCACAGAGTGGCCTGCCTGCACTCCTGCTCCTCTGCAGCAGCATCTCCTGCTCTCAGGGTGTACCTGACATTTATTGTCCCCAGGAGCCTCTTCTGGTCCTGTCCCCAAGCACAGCCCGAGCCCCAGGCCAGCAGCAGGAGCTGTTCCAGCAGCTCTGAGGGCACAGCTCCCCTGACAGCTGGCACATGGCCCTGCCAGCCCTGCCCAGCCCCACTGCACCTCTGCTTCTCAGCACCTCCACTGCCCTTGTTCCTCCACTGTTCTCTTTACCTGCCACCTTGGGACTCTGGAAAAACCAGCTCTGGTTTGGATTTGAATACGTCTACAATGCCTTACTCTGAGATGACAGTTGGAGGATGTCATGTTTTTATTTTTAATGATGTGAAAATACACAAATTCTGTTAAAATTCCTCCTCCAATCAGCCTTTTTCAGGGTACCAGACAAAACCACACAAATAGATGTGTCAAGATCTCTTCTTGACTAGCAATAATTAGACTAAAAGTTTCTTAACAGTTTGCAAACTTACTGTTATCATTTGATTGTAAATTTCTCCCTTCTCTTTGATATTATTGGCACAATTAAAAAGTTAAGGCCACAAAATTAATTAAAATCTCAATTATGTGGTGTCTTCCTTGCATTCTGCAATTATATAAAGCAGTAAGTTATCATAATTCCATAAAAAAAGAAAAGAAGCAAGACCAAGAGAGAAACACCAAGCAAATGACGGGAAAAGATAAAGGATTTGATTTTTATGTTAGATATGGGGGCACACAGAGCTGTATATCTTGTAGAATCAGCTAATGTAAATGCATTACCAATTTGACAAGACATAGCATAAAAAAAAGGTATGAATCCATTTGTCTTAGATGCCATCACTGATCCTGGGCTGGTTTTATGTATCCCTGAAGTTCCAAATTATTTAGACCCGGGGTACTGAAATGTATGAAATGTATCAGTGAAACAACATCCCCAACCTTTCCTTCTAAGTTAATATGAAAGAGGTTTTTCTAATCCTTTTGGGAACAGAGCAGACAGTCAAAACACATCAGAATATTTTTTCTATTTCTCACCTGGGCAAAAAATTGAAAATGCTACAACAAATAGTTTTGCCATCTCTTGTGACCAAACTGAAAGTCTCATTACTCTTGTTGCTGTCTAAAACTATCATTTTCAGATGCTAGTGATAACATGAGAACCTCAGTTTTTATCATTAGAAAATAAAAACTTTCCCAGCTATCATATCGAGTACAGATCCATGATAACACATGATCAATGGTTAAGAAATAATGAGAAAAAGAATTATTTAAAATAAAATTGTGACTTTGATGAAGAATATTAATATTAAATGGTTATTAAATATTGCTTGAGAACACTGAACTAAATTCTCAATGCAGTATCCAATATTCAAGAAATAGCACCGGAACAGTTAAAATTGCATAGAAATAATAAAATATCAAAGGGTGAAGGTAGGAAGAAATTTACCCCCCAGGGTTTTAGGTTCATGTCCTATTGCACAATTTTTCTGCAAAAGAATGGAAAAAAAAACCTGCAGGTTTTTTCCAGCAGGTCCAGCTGCTCTGAGGGAGGGAAAATTCCTGTGCATCTCACGTGCAGGTGTAAGCTTGAGCTCATCATCTAACCCTGCAAATGGAGAGCACATCACACCATTTTCTTTGATTCTAATTTGTCTTTTGCTACAGTGCTTGGTTTTTCAGAGTTAGATGGAGAGGGACAAAAAACAGCCCAAGCACTCTGAGAGGCAAAACAGTTTGTTACTCATTTATTCCAGTGTACACTGCAAACCTCAAAAGCTTAGTGCAATATATATGGTGCAGACAAATGGAATTTTATTTAAACCCCACGGGAGGCACCAGCATGCTGAGGGCCCAAAGATTCCTATCCCACCCTCAATTTTCTCCTTCCAAAAGCATACATTTTTGTGCTATATAATCCTTTCTATACACTTGCCAAAATGACTTTGGGATGGAACACCACAGTACATTGCCAAGGCAGTGGCAAGGTGAGATGTTTTTTGTTTGTTCTCCTGTCGCATCAAATCGACAATGAAAAGAATGAGAAAAGTGACAAAATGAAAATTAAAGGGAACAGCTTACTGACAATTAAGAAAACATGTTCAGCTGTCATTTTGAACAACATTAATGCACAAACAGACAGATCTTGGGGACTAAACTGAGCCCAAGTCACCCGCTAACAACTCACCCTGCTCTGAACCTCAGTGGGTTCACAGGCCACTAACTAATATTCAGCTAAGAGGCTTTAGTAATGTAGATTAATGTTTCATGCTCTAGGGAACAAACTTATCACAAACTGTGTTGAGAAACTCTCTTTCCCCCTCCAGGGAACAGAATTACATAATCTGTTAAGTACATTATGGTTTCTTAGCTCTTTCTAAGCCTTGGTCCAGCAAAAACTTCTGCTGGGGTAGGTGGGCAAAGGGTCTCTGTTCCAATGCTCAGTACCCAGCAGAATGACACAAAATAAATACATTAAAAGCATTCCAGCCGTGCTGCTCTTATTCTGTTTAATTCCATCCATTAGAACATAGCCCCTGTTTTCTATCTGGGCTCCTTGACAATTGGCAAATGACCATGAAAGAGCCTGTGTCTGCAATCACACAGCCCAGTGCTCCCCCAACCAACCAAAGAGCCCAAGAGCAAAGGAATTTTTGTGGACTCCTACCAGCACCTTCCCCTTCTCATACAGGGATGGAAAACAGAAAGAGAATTAGGTTCCAAAGCAGCATTCATTATTAAGGTCATATCTTACAGCAGGCATGGCTACTGCAGCCAATTCTTGCTGCAACTTAAACTGAACGTGCAGCCATGTGATAAGAGATATAATGAGATTTTTAACACAGGGCTGCATCTGAGTGTTTGACAAAAAAAAGATTCAGCTGGGGTACAATGAACTGTTATTTATTTCCATTTGAGTTTAGCAAAGGTTGTCCTACACAACTGTGAAACAATTTTACACTTTTTAAATGTATTAGCTTTGAACTGAAACAGTAAATAAACTATTTATTTGGATTTTTTTTAGTATCTCAAAATGGATTAAGAAGGGTGTGTAGAGAGTATAACCACCACAGAGAACAATTTTTTGATGGCAGGCTAATGGGATTGCAAAGGGTTATTTTGCTGGAGAGGAGATTTTCAGATGCTTTCTCTCTAATGAAGGTTTTGTTCCTCACTTACAAAGTGTTTTTTGCCTTTCTTTTTCACCCTTTTTCTTCTTCTTCTTTTAAACAAGTCAGGAAAAGGTGAATTGCCTTGGAGAACCGTGTTGTCATTGGACTAAATTAAACCTTAAAAGATCAAAGCTTTCAAAATCATGCTGAGATCAAACTGGGATCTCTGGAAGATTTAGAGGGAAGGAAAAATACTGATCTTTATAGTTTGTCTGAAAACATATTGCTCTTCAGCTTCTCAAATATGCAGGAGGAACTTTCCCATGTAAAAAACTCCCAATCTTCATTGATAGTGGTGCAGCTTTTAGATGAATCAGTCTCTCCTGAGAACAGGTGAAATTCACCTCTGTTCCAAGAGTCCACAGGTCCTTCCCTGGCCATGTTCATTTAACTCTCTAATGGCTCAGTGATTTTGCTATATATTTTCTCTCATGTGACCTTCTAAATCTCCCACCTTCCACCAAAGACTGTTGAAGATAAAATAATGTTTAAATAAATTAAAAAATATATATAAATCTTTCACAGCAGCAGAGAAAACCATTTAAAAGTCAAAATACCCGTTTTCATCAGAAAGCTCTAGAGATTAAAACAGCCTTTAAAGTCCATGGGGCCTGATATAATTTTTCTCAGGTTGAAAATGAGCTGTACCTGCTGCTCCTGGTGCATCTGCCAGCAGTGGCTGCCTCAGCCAGCCACCACCAGGGCTTCACTGTGCTCTTGGGGCAGGGGAGAGGGGCACAGACCTGCTGGACAGCCCCATGGAAAGAGGCAACTGCAAAGGTCCCCTCTTTGGGACTTGGCTCTCAGAGCTAGATTAAGAGCCTGCAGTAAGAGCTGGTTCCACCTACAGCCATTTCTCACACGCTTGGCAGACTCAGCATTGCCGTGTGTGTCCTGTGATGGTTAAACCCACCTTTTAAAGCTCATTCTCTCTCACCAAGGTCTCAGGGACTCCACCTGCCACATGCTTGTCTCAAACTCGCAGCCAGCCAAGCCCAACCCACAGACACCAACCCCAACCACTCCAAACCAACCCAGTCCTGCTTTGGATGGTGAGCAGCAGTCCTTGAGGAAACTGGGACACTGATCCCAGCCCCTGCTCATCATACAACCTCAGTATTTCCAAACATTGGTGAGAAAATGCCTGGGAAAGCTGCTGCAACATATAAAGGCACTAGATGCAAAGAGTAAAGCATTTAGCTTTCCAAATGAATCAGATTTCAATTTTGCACAGATGCACAAACAGCACTGAGCCAAATTTAAATGTTTGCCATCACCATATCCATCGGAATTTTCCCTCAAAAAACTCCCTCCCTTTATTAATAGAATTAATGTTTCTGTGTGAACATTCAAACATAATTTTCTCTGGGATTTCCTTTCAAGAACTGATGATGGCACACATTCCTGGAAAAAGTCAATTCGGAGGAAAAGAAGAGGAACAAGAAATGTATTCATTTAAGTCCTTGATTTTTGACTATTAGTACTCACAAATCACTTTAAACCATTTACAAATGATTATTTAGACTTTGGATAACAAAGATCAATCTGACAGTTTATACTGGAAAAAATATCTACATCAAATTATTTCAGCAATATCCTCAGTGGATTTAAATTGCCATAAAATTCAATACAGTGTGTGGAAGGATCACATTTTACAACACTGCAGCATATATTCTAAAAGGAATTCACAGTTCTAGCAGTATCAATAAAGAATTAAAAGTCTGCATGGTATTTTATAGAGCAATTCACTTATCTATGTTAAGAATAGGACAGCAGTTACAAATCTATACTATTTCAAAAGGCATAATCTGTAATATTAACTAGATTGAATCACAGTTTAATTCAAACTAATTGTGTCAGATGGGGTTACACCACACAGTCACACTGTATTTGTTTCATTTCTAGAATGTTTTCATGTCACTTATGGAAAATTTCAGTACCCTCCATAAGCGAACAGAAATCCACATTATTTCTGGTACATTATGAGGGGGCAGAGCAGGGGATAACTGGATCAATGGAGTATTTCTGAGATTTTAGCAGCCAGGTCTTCTGCTTCCAAAACCATCAAAACTGTATTATGCTTTATTACAATGAATTCACAAATGAGTCCAACAGAAAAATAAATCCAAGTATCACTCATGCACGAACACTAGTGCAAAACAGGATGAGAAATTATTTGGCCTTCCAAATACAAAGATGGAGCATATAAAAAAGCAGGTTTACTCTGTGATTTTCTCACAGTCCCTCTGAACCATGGTGCAAGCAGCAAGGCAAAAATGACCAAACAAAAACATCCCAGAAGCTGCTAAGAAATATTCAGCTTGTTCTTTTGTATACACAGAGATGCATTATTGTCAATATCAAGGAAAGCACAGCTTACACTCCCAAATGCTGATTTATCAGACTAGAAAAGTAGAAGATACAATTTTCCTCGCTCTGATTTTCAAGAAAATTTGCTTTGCTTCAAAACGTACACCTCATTCAGAGTTTCCATCCATCTCCTGAAGTTTCCAACAGATCATGCTTTTCTTCCTCCAACTTTAACAAAATGGCCCAGTTGTTGCAGCAAAACATGCAACAGAGCTCTCTTGTGCAGTATCACCTGCTTTCTAGGACACATTGTCAAATTCAAGTCACAAATGAGAATCATGCTGTGTTTTACCCAAGCTTTCAGAACCCCTGAGAAACTTTCATTTGTTTTCAAAAGTGTGACTTGAAGCACTTGCACATGACTTCAGCAACCCCCTTTGGGAAAAGTGCAACTAAGCCTTTAAATACATGCATGGTACATTTTATGTGAACATGAACATCTCCACCAATGCCATCAACTCTTCAGCAGCCTTAAAATTAAATATGGGTTTAAAGCATTTTCTAGATTAGGCCTTCTCTCCTTACTTTATTAAAATGGGACAGGGGCTATAAGCCAGCAAGAACTCTAGTGGTAAAGTAGAAGACATAAAGTTGGAGAGAGATGTGATAAAATTCACTTCTATACATGAGGAAATGACTCCCATAACTCATTTCAGGCTTTACTTCTTGTAAATAGCCTGGCCCTGTAAAAAAGCCAGATCTGTATCGTTTCTGGATGCACACCACACTGATTGCTGACCGGCTCTAATTCCACAGAGCAGGGTCCATTCCTATGGGCTTTTTGCCTTTTGTTTCATTATCTTTACTGGATTTGTTCTTTCCCCTTTGGATTAAAGCAGTGAATATAGAATAGAAAGAAAAAAAGAAAAAAAAAAAAAGAAAAATTCAAGGAAGACAGATCTACTGAAGAGGCAAAATCCACAGTGCAATTTCTCTTCTGTTCCACAGGCTGGATGGATGATCTACCTTTCTTTCAACTTGCCTTTGCTGGAGGCAGGAACAGTGACAGTATGTTATAGGACTAGCCAAGGTGCAGAGCAGCTGGATTCCCCAGCCTTCTATAAAAAGCCCAACAGGATGAATTTTGGTAAGGTCTAAAACTATCAATTACCTTTACACAGCTCTTGCAACATTGACTGCTGAGATATATAATCTGGAGAAACTTCTGCTGGCCAAACACACGTTCTCCATTTTACTGTATTGTGTAGCTGTCCAAGAAGTATCTCTCCAAATATTTGAAACACATAGTGAATGGTTTTTATAGGGTGCAGAAAATCCCAAGGCCACAGTGAATTCTGTTAGTTTGGGGTCATTAATTATCTGTCATCCCTCATATCAGATTCTGCTAAAACAGAGAAAAAACAACTCCTACTTAAAGGGATCAAGTCTTCAGTGACAAAAAAGGCACAGAACATAACTGAACAAATTTATTTCTTCAATAAAACACACTAGGGACCTTACTCACATTAAATTGTGGTGCTCTGAAAATAAAGCTTTAAAAAAATTAAGAAAACAAAACAACAACAAAAGTACTGTGTTTACAGAAAAGTCTCCTAAAAGCACATTTTACATTGTTGAACAATAGGAATGCACCCAGTACAGCACTATAATGTACTTTCAGTCTTGGTCATTTGTTAGGAGTATAAAATTTATATTCCCTGTGCTGAAATAGATAAGAAAGGTAAGCAAATCAGACACTACACAACACTCTGGTTTGAACTTGGCTCTTGCAATTATTGCAACTCAGTAGAAACTTCCTCACCTTATTATAAGTCTATGCCATAAATATTCAGGATAGAGGAGCTTGGTGTGCATCCAGCTTTACAGAGAAAATACAAAGATACAGTGAGATACAAAAAATGCCCACATGTCCCTGGGGGATCTTATAAAGTCACAAAGCCTGAAGATTGTCCCCAGGAGAGCCTCCACATTTGCTGTGGAGGGCAGGTGTGAGAGATGCTGTGGTGTGAGTGCTCCTGGCTGGATATGCCTGCCCCATAAAATTCAGAACTGTGGGACAAACAACCCCCAGTCAGAACAACCCCCAGACAAACAAAGAGTCTCTACATCAGGAGCCAGAGAGCAACTCAAAATGAGCAGGATTGAGGATCATTTAAATTATTGGAATCCTCTGCTAGTCAGCATGCAAACTCTCAGTTGGTACTTGAGTAAGATCTGCAGGAGCAGTGCCTGAACAGCAAGGAGAGACAGAAATTACAGCCCAGGCCTGAGGACCAGCAGCCTTCTACACACCCACACTTTGCTATTTGGGTAATGTACTGGGCAAATTTACCTGAATTTACAACAGCACTGAATTGGTAATAGATTGGGTACAGATCTTCTTGTCAGTTTAATGTTAAGGCAGAATTTTAGATGTTAAGAAGCTTGATATTTTTAGCATTTTTTTAAATTAATTTTTTAGTAATTTTCTTTTAAACAGTGTAGTCTATGCATAGTCATGTTAACAAAACCTAACAGGATCCAGGAAATAATATCTTTGTATTTATACAGACAAAGCCTCTTGAATTTTTCAAGTCTACTATCATATAATCAGAATTATCACACTGTCAGAGTTCACTACGAATTTTTTAAGAGAGATATTCCCAGCAAATCCCAGCTCCCTTCCTTCTCCTAGGCACCACTATTAAACTAAAAGCGAAAAATGATGAGAAAGAATATGCATCTTCAGAACTGAATCATCAGCATGAAAAGTTTTCTATTTTCAGGATATTACCCAATGGAATACACTGACTTGAATTCTAGTAAAAATTGACTTGTTGATTTATATTTTTAAATTTCATTAATTTCATTTTTTAACTACCTTGTCCTGATATCAGGCATGAGAGGCTGTTCTCTCATTTTACAGACTGCTGGTGGCTCTGATGAATTCAATACATGCTTCTGTTAACCTACCTGAAGCATAGGTGTTCCAGGTGAAACACACCTGTTCCACAATCAAGATTCACCCAAGGAGACCAACCCTTCTCATGAAGGATGCCTGCTGAGACAGTATTTACTCTTGAAGTGTCTTGTGAGGGTCAGTGAACATACTGTTACTTAAGCAAAGATCTAGAAAATCTTTTTGTGTTAAGCAATAAATAATTGCTTCAAATATTTTAAAAATTTTATTATACATTTGCCTGGCTAAAGGTGACCCCACAGAATGAACAAGTTGGGGAATTGTAGCAGCCATAGATTCAGATACTGCTTCTTAAGAAAGAGAAAAGGAGAAATTGAGATAGATAAATCTACCTTGTTGCTAGATGGCAAAGCTGTTCTTTGATAGCCAGAATTTACTTTGAAAATAGATGGATTGAACCCATCTTCACTACCAAAGAGCAGCCCTTTGCCAAACAGCTGAAGTCACAGCCTGATGGAGTGGCTGGGCCTCTGCAGGAATGCCAAAAAAGAAATTATGGATAATGTGAAACTTCCGAGAGGGAAGAGATGAAGAGAGGGTTCTGTTGCAAACACGTTGCAATTATTAACAGTAACAGCAAAAAGTTGTGCCCTGACCTCCAAACTAGCAGAGCCTTTGAGACAGTGACACTGGAGGCACAAACCCAACCCTTGTTCAGTCAGACCAAAACCCCAGCTGGAAATGAGACACGCAGAGCAGTTGCTGTCAGCCGTCCTGTGCCTCACCACTAACAAAGCTGGGGAAAAAAAGTTCCTTTCTGGATGCACACAAATCACCAAAAGCACACACAATGGAAATGAAATCCAGACATAACAGCCCATTTTCTGTTAATGAAAATTTCATGTATAATTACTTGCATAATCAAAATCCCATTGGTTTTAATGGGAGTCTCTGAATAAGCAAATGCCCTCTAATCACCTTGAAGGTAGCAGGTATGTATAAGAAAACACACATTATCAGAATTTCAATGTGGGTATAAAGACAGTGTTCAACATCAGTTGTGTTTTCTGTGTATTTAGTTGGTTATCAGATAGTGGCATTATTATTATTATCATCAAGATGAGTTACCCCACAACAATGTCAATATTCCATTTCTTCCTGTCAGCCATGAAAGTGAGGAGCTGAGTCAATGTATATGGAAGCTGATGTTGAAAGTCTCTTTTAAATGAGGTTATCTTATATGAATTTGTTTTTCAAAAACATATTTTCAGTCTTGGCCTTGATATTTCATTACAGTCTTTATCAGTTCTAACAAGACTACGATTTTCATTTTCCAATTAATGTTCCTTACATTATCTGGCAGTCTTTACTATTCATCTTAAGAACTCCTTCTGGCATTTGGTGGTACCAGTTGTGCATGCCAGAGAGTTTTTAATTCAATAATAAAACCATGTGCTAAGGCAGTCAATTGACAACTGTTAATATTCAGTCCTTGTTCTTGATTTCTGCATTCTTAAATGGCTCTGAAATATCAGTGCAGCTCTAAGGGGGAAAGTTCTGGCTACTTCACCTGCAGACATTGGAAGCAACTTTCTATTAAAGTACTAATTGAACAAAGTTTAACTCTGAGGTGTTTATTCCTCAGACCATGCCACACCAGCCCATTCAGTTGGATCTCCAGCACCAAGTGGAAAAATCACCTCAGCTGGAACCTGGCAGGGCTCCAGAGGGAGGATGCTGCTGTGAAGGTGGGAGCTCAGGGAATGGGGCCTCCACCATCAAAAGACCTCAACAACAGTTGTTTAGTCTCCAATTTTTAATCCTAAATGTATCAGTAGGACATTTAAGCACTCAACAAGTTTTAGTTACTTTTCTCTATAGTAAGACTTAGAATTAAGCCCAAGTGCTTTAGGATTAGAAATGGACTTAAGCATCCCCTCAGAAGTTTGAATAAATGAAAGCCTTGACACAAATATATATGGAGATATATATATATAGACAGAGATATAGATATATAAAAAGTAATTTGCTCTATATATGAGTTTTTCATCACAGCCTCACAATAGATTTCAGAATAAACTTGAGAATTCCTCTCCTTTCGTATTTGTTACCATAGGTCTGGTCACACTGCAGAAAAGACTGATTTCAAAGGTAATCAACATGCTGAAGCTCCCATTTCAAAATCAAAAATAACAACTGCTAACATCTTTTTGTACCACTTTAGAAGGAATGAGTAGAAGCAGTAAGGATTTTTTTGAATCTGAATTCAGTTTCCAGGCTGGTTCTGACTAAGTCTGGAGCAGTAGCCCCTGTCACTCACCACACTCCACAGAGCAGCATGGGGACATGTGCCAGCTGAATTCTCTAGACTTGCTTAACACTGTCCATTTTGAGAATATCCCCTCCAGACATGGGGAAAATGTTTCTTTATCAGCAGGAAAAAAAAGGGGCTTGCACGACAGTGCTGTGGAAAGGTGAGTTTAGGCCCAGAGCTGCCAGAGACTGCCAAAGGTAAAGGGGGACCACTCATGAAGCTTCTGCCTGGAAAGGTAACTAAGAAGAGACCCCCTATATTGGAGAGCCTTCATACAGATCAAAATCTTGAACATGACTGAGTATCCAGAACACACAACCAAATCCCACATTTGTGGCAAGTTATATCATACTGCATTAATAAAACAGTCTCCAGAACACACAACCATGGTGGAACACATGGGAAAATGCTGCTTCCCTCCCTAGATCCCAGGCAATTTCTTTGCCTTTTCTTGTCTCAATCAACCATCCTGGGATTTCCCTGATGACAGGAGCTGAGGTGAGCTGCTGGCTTTCTACAATGAGGTGGTAACTTTCAGAATTGTCCCCCACATCACTTGGCTCTCTGTTGGCATCATGAGGCACTAGAATAAATAACTATATATTAATGTCTCTTCAAGTTCCAACTTGACCTGCCTTTATTTTATCAGTTCAACCTCTGCTGTTACAGAAAAGAATTGGCCTGAATAATTAGATAAAAGACTGCCAAGCAGTGATAATGCATAGTGATTTTTCTATTTAAATTACAGGGCCTGTGAATAACAGAAACATTTGTGGTTCTCTTTAAATCCCAGCAGGAAATGAATGAAGCCCTCAACTTATACCTAGGGGATACAAAGGAGCCAGAAATTACTTTCATGACAATAAATATCTGCATTGCCTTGTAGTTCTACTGCGTTTGGAATTGATTTTCGGTCATCTCTTAGGTGCACTTTAAAAAGTCTGAATTTGAATTAATTTACATACTCCCTAATAGAGTGCAGATGAGCATAATTTCATTAAAAGTAAGAGTGACTGTGGCAGTCCTCAGTATTTGCCTGACATTCTCAACTATTCTCTCTATCACATGGATATGTATAATTTAAATGTTACTACATTTGCAGAACTTCACTCAGGGGAGTCTGGAGACATTTTTTATTTTGGAATTTTTTTTTGGGCAGGAGGGGAGTGGAGCAGGGGAGATATTTGGGGTTTTTTCCACTTTCTTTTTCAATAATGGCAATACATTGAGATGAGTAATAAGGAAAGTATGAGTTTTGTTTTAAAACAGTACAGATAGTGTAAGCCTAACAGAACTTCACCTGAGACAATGAATACCATGGGTTATGTAGGGCCTAGAATGTCTCCTGGATATTCCAAAAAAAATTAAAGCACATTTGTAGAAAGAGAACAACCAACTCCCCAAGACTCCAGACATGCCCAAATACATTGTAATTTACATTTCATTGGTAGAATCACTTGGTTCCTCAGTTTTCCTGTGCCTGCCCCTACTTAGAGGCTCTCAAGGTTTTCTAGGTGGGTTTGACAGATCCCCTGGGAGATGCCAAGGAGCAGATCCTGCCCAGGAGAGCCCAAGGCTGCAGAGTCTCTGAGCAGTGACAAACCCCTCAAGGTCTGCAGGCAACACCAGCAGGTGCCTCGCTCAAGAGCAGAGTGCCCTGCCCATGGAAAGTGGAACAGGAAAGTTTTCTCCTTGCCTTTTCTCATCCATCCTCTGATTGCTACAAATCTTCTTAGCCACACAAGCAAAGTAGCAATTTGTCCTTCCCCTGTCACTGTCACATGTGGCTGACAATACATTGGCATGTTGGGAACCTCAACACATGCAATGGAAGGGTCTCATACCCCTCTAGTCTTGCCCAATTTCTTTTCCCTTTCCAAACTGAAGGACAGTTTGGAAAGCTTAGCAAAATACTCTAGCAGAGCTAGAGGGTAAGGCTTTTTCCCATATTTCTGATTAATAATTAAATGCTATTATTTACAGGACTAAATCAGAACCAGACCACCTAGTTAACAGAATCATACATGAGCTCTGGAGTATCATGACTGTATTTTTTGGAAACAAGTAAGAGTTTCTTATCTGAAAGCTTGATGCAAATTCCAGCCCAAATCCAGCAAAAAATGTGTTTATTTTAAGAGCCTGGAAACCAGGTAGATACTTCATGCAGCATACTTCAATAAGAAAAACTGTTCCTTTCATGCTGCCTTTTTGCTGATATTTCAGAATACTCAGAAACTAATAACCAGCTTTGGGCTGTCAGGCAGATCCAGAGATAATTCAATGAGAAGTACTGTTAATCCAGAAGAAAACTTGACAGTTATGTAGATCTGGCACTCATTATTAGTTTATTAATATTTGAATAATCTTGTAACAGGAAGTAGTCAGTAGTGCAGGAGCATATGTCTAGAGCAGCACAAATTCCATTTTGGTAATATTTGAGCTGGGGTGGTTTTATGGGTTTTTTTCCCAGAAAGAAAAGCCAAAAAATGTTAACTTGGAAAAGAATGTACAAGACTTTTATGGTCCAAAGCCTTAGCAAAAGGAAAGAATACTAATTACAATCAGAGCATCCATGAAATAAATTTTAGCATTCACTACCTGTACCAATGTGTGCACCTTTATCACGTGAAATATCCACACAGTGCTGGCAGCAATCCTAAAACAAATTAAGTGCCCACATTTTTTTAATTATTATCAACATTAGGATCTAAATGATCTGTAACACCTGAGATTAAAAAAAAAAAAAAAAAAGGTTTTTGACTTCAAAGCACCAAAACCAAACTGCTGTGTTATGAAATTTTCATCTTTCCCTGGCTCACAGGTCTGTGATTTCCTCACAAGCCTTAAGAATCCTTTTACAATATTTAGATGCCTGGAGGAGAAGCTCCACCTTTCTGATACTTCCGCATTATTAATATCAAAATCACAAGAATCTCACAAACGGTGCACTGTCTAACTTATACAGGAGGCCCAATGTTTCCTGCAATGTTTTATTACAAAGTCTTGCATTCTCTTCCAAGGCATTTTATAGGAAGCACTGCAGGGGAAGGAACAAATTAAAAGACAATATACTATTAATTAAATAAATAAATAATATTATCAGTTTGGCAACAAACTAATGCTGTGCCTGAAACTATCAAGACAAGAAGCATCTGTTAGTAGCAGCAGGGTTTAAATGAAAACCAGGAAAAAATGAAAGTATATGATGAAGAAGAAAAAGCCTCTCTCTAAACTACTGTCTTTTCAATTTATTATGAAGGATACAAAGGGCAAACAGTCTTTTAGATGGGATTTTAAAAGCTTTCATGGAAATCACACGTTCATAGATTTTCAGGGCTGACAGAGGCCACCACAGCCATAACTTCCTGTTCAACAAGCCAAAACTCACGCTCTGCATTCACACACACCACAAATCTTTTGGCACTCCTGAAAGTTCTTCAGTCTTCCCTTCCCTTTTACTTCCAGTGCAATAAAACCTTCCAAATGCATAAACAGTGAGGCAGCTCTGCTGCCTGCATCTGCATCTTCTAACATCTGGTTTGACAATCTCCTTCAGTTTACCAGTTGCCCGTGCCTTAATTTTTTGGGGACTCCCCATTGCAAACACAAGCATATTTCCCCTTTTCCTCAGGGCTTCCTCTCTCCTGCCACTGATGCACATGTTCTCACCAATCCTTGTATAATGGAAGTTGCACATAACTTTCAGAAGTCACCTATTCCATTCCTCTTAGTGCAAGCCAGAGTAATCTGTATCTTTGTTTTAAAAACACCCCAACTTAGAGAAGTGCCATAACCTTCATGTACCTGCTGGCATCCTGCTGTGTCGAAGTAAATCTCTGTAGGTGCATTTTCAAATCCTGTGTCTTTCTTGTTTTATGTGGATTTCTATGCTTTCTTTTCCAGCTCTCTGACCCTTTTCCTTTCTCTACTCCAGCCTCTCTACAGAAAGCCAGTTCCTCCTTCCCCTGATCACACCAGGAAAGCCTGGTGATGTTCAGAGTCTCTTTCCCACCAGACCCACTGGGACATCCTGCTGATCTTCCACCACTTTAACTGATTAGTGGTAATTCCTCACCACAGAACCCAACCACACAGATGGATCTCCATCAGCAAAGTCTGTCTGTATCAATGACATTTAAGATTTCTTCAAAAGCCCATCACACACTCTGACACAATCTATTTGTCATAAAGTTGCACTGGCCCACTTTACCACCTTCAATTCCATCTTTATCAGGCCTTGTATAATTCATACCATTATTAACTGTGGAGCCAGTATTCAAGACAACTGTGTGTGTTGTTACAGGCTGTAAAACCTGGCTGGTACAGCCCAGAGAAGGTCATCTCCAACACAGTGACCTTCACAGCAACAGAGCAAAGGACAAGACATGACAGAGCCAGGGCAGGATCTGAAATATCCAGAGCAAGAAGGGGACAGCAGCCAGGGAGGCTGCTCCACACATCCCAAGCTCTTTGAGAATTCCCCTGAAACAAGTACATGACAAGCAGTGGCCTCTGAATTAATTTCTTTGGGTAGTGTCTTGAACAGCATCTCATAAATCTTTCAATGAGCAACTTATTTTGCTATGCTGATCATGGGTAGTCTTTTATTAAATTTTGGTATAGATTTTTATATGATTTAGTCCATTTAGACCAAATTTCAGCTTTCTCCTTGCAAGAACAGAATTAAAACTCTGGCTGAAGCTGCCTCTGGCTTTCACAGCAATTTTTTAATGTGCAGATGCAAAGTGCCCAAGAAAAGTGGCATATTGAACTGTTTTCTATTATTTTGTCAATGAGTGTGACTATATCCCCCATGGAATTCTTCCATAGCTGACTAGAGTTCCTTTTCATGCAGCAATAAAAATGAAAAGTTTCTAAAGCTGGACACGCAAGAACCTTTTTCTGTCATGTTGGCAATTTACATTTCAATTCAAAATAAGAATTCCTTGGGAGCTTTTCCCCTCCCCCTGCCCTGGATACTGTACTCTAAGATACAATGCTAAATTTCACTGATTCATTATTCCTATTAAAACAAACAATAACCTCCAATTGTTTAGCAAACAAAAAAAATTGCAAACAGTAAATTTAAACAGTAAAACAGGGAGCACGTTGGGTAAACGTTATTTCCCTGAACAAGGAAAGCTTTTGGCAAAGTGCTTAACTTGAATACAACAAAAGGCAATTTAATTTAGTAATACAGCTGGATGAAAAATGGAAACCTCAGGTTTAATAAGAAGGGGAAAAAAGACAAGCATATATCATCCAAAAGGATAATTATGAGAAACTATTTTGTATGATCCAGCTAAATCAAAGCTTTTAATGCTTTCTTACTCCTGTCAAAGGAGGGAGATTTAGTGCTTTAAAAATGGGGATTTTGCAGACTCCACTGCCCAGAAAAAATGATTTGTCCCTTGATAAATTACTATTGGGTTTTCTACTTGAAAAAAAAATACACTTACATTGAAATAAATGCCAAGGAATGGCTAGAGAATTTATATTATTCACTCGTATCTGTCACTGGATTGGTTGAAAAGCGACAGTGCTATTAAAAATGTCTTCTTGCCTCTCGACAGAAAGGCACAGAGGGGCCATGCCAGCATTTCCTGAATGGGAAGGAAATGGATATGGTAGGAAGAGTAAGCAAATCTTTATTCCCCTCCACCATCCTGACACACCAGACTCCAAAGAGTGACTCTGGGTGTCCCTGTGTGTATTTTATGCTTAGAAGCTGCCAGTTGCAATGAAAACCCCCTTCCCACTGGGATGGAAATTGCTCATTCATTTTCCTAAGGATTTTCAAGGGCTCTTAAATGAATCCTAGAAAATTTTTCTCTCTCCTGACAGAGGAGAAGAACATACGTGCATATATGATGATAGCTGAAGAGTTGCAGTGCAGGAAAAGCAATTTTTCCCCAAAGAAACCCCTCTGAGGGTCTGTCCCTTTCTCCCCAGTCCTTGGACAAGAACTGTGGTTGTCATCAGGAAGCAGAAACGCTGAGCAGTCCCAGCACTGGGAGGGGAGTGGGAGCAGATGTCTCTGGTGGGACAGTCCAAAGGGATTGTTCCTGTGATACATTTTGGGACTACCCAAAAACAGAGGCCAGACAAAATTAAGGGAATAAAAAACAGTTTTTCAGGTACATTTGGGGCAGATTAAGCCCCCCTCAGAGGGGCTACACCCAAAAATGGACAACGGGGTCACAGGTTTTCACACTTTTATAAGTTTGGTCCATTTGAATACTGGAAGTGAATTTTCCTATTACAGCTTCAGGTAACAAAGTCATGTACCCCAAGTTTGCTCCCTCCAGCTCCCTTTTGTTTACATTTCTCAGGCCTGAGGCAGTGAGGAGTCCTTGACTCCCAGGCCTGGAGAGGAATTGTTGCGTCTGCCCAAAATGGGGAAGCAGCAGCTCACACTGTGTGTGGAGTTTAGAGTTATACACTATAAACTGCAAGATTACAAATATATGAAAAATAGAAAGGCTAAAATCCAAAAGCACCAGCAGCAGGTATAAGTGCCTGGTAGTGGCTCAAGGTGCCAATCAGAAACACCTCTGTTCTCCAGGACATGGCTGGGGACAGGAACATTCCTGAAAACATCTGAGCTCTTTTCTCTCAGATTTCAAGAGCTGACGTCCCTGTCACCAAGGCTGCCTGTGTGCCACCAGGGTTGAGGCAGAACTTAGAAAGTGTGTGGAGATAGCAAAAAAATAAAATTGATGGAACTGGGGTGCCATGGGCAAGGTTCACAGAGCCACACAGATTTGTAGGCCAGATTTTAGCTGGACTGATCTCTCAGATGCTCACTGATTTGTGCTAATTTTTCACAGACTTCATTACAGTCTGAGAAGCCCCTAAAAATTACTTTGTTCATTTCTGTGTTTGATGTGATTTCCACACACTTCCTGTTATTCTGCTCTATCTATAAGATTTCCTCTTTTTTTAATTAATTGTAACATCAAGTTTCTAGCACATGCAAGAAATCTTTTGCATATTTAATCACTGACTGACACTGACATTTATCTGTCTCCTGAGAGCAGTAACAGCTACATGTTTTAATGTTTCTTCAGGCCCTGGACAACTTTTATGCCTACTAATGAAATGAGTATCAGTGGGAGAGCTCTGAATGCACAACAACAATCAAAAAGCAAGAATAAAAGCTTTTCCATACATGCACAAAATTTTATTTCTTTGCAATCGTTCAACGCTAAAATGCGGAACAGAGAACAAGCTGGAGAGAAATAAGAGAGGAGTTTGAGTTAAATGCCAATGTTTTTCATTTAGACTGCTTAGTCTATAAAATCTTTGCAACAGAAACAAGCTTCTTTCTCCTTAACCCCCAGGAACCTGCCATCCCTGGCCCTGACTCATGAGCCCACAATTTAGAAACTGCCAGAATATGAAGACAACAGCAAAAAAAGGAAATTCTAACTTTAAAAGACAGTTTAGAAAACTTCCATCTGAACAAGGAAATCAGGCTTTAGAAACCATCACCACAAATTAGCCAAACTTAGAGGGATTTTATGCAGTAATTTCAAAACCATCTGGCTTACAGTCTTAAAGTGTCTACTGTTTAAAACCAGATGGGACAATGCCACCAAACCTGACCTCCAGCTCTTTAAGGGTATTGTACATAGGTGTGCCTCATTATCCCAGGTACCAGGGTACTAGAATTTTCGTTTTTACTTTCTTTTATCAAAATCCCAAGATGATTTCACTGGAAATCTTCCATTTGCTCCAGGGTTGTCTCACTTTTAAATGCAGGAAGAACCATTTTATTTTATTTTTGTTTTTACTTCAGAAAATGTAGTTCAGTTTTGCAGTTCAGCAAATGCAGCATTTGTTAAAATACAGTGAGTTACAAAGAATATCCAAGCCTCTCTTGGTAATAAAATGAAAAAAAAAAAAACCCAAAAAAACAACAAACCATAATCAAATCATAGAAAGTCACAGAAAATATGAATCATTGTCATTCTGATGTCTCAATTCTTTTTTTCATACGGATTATGCTAACAAAGCAAAAAAAAAATTCAATCTATATCTTTCTTCTGACAAGGTCTTCTCTGAGAATTCATAATTATATCATCTCTAGCCATTTATCTTAAGTTAATAATTCCACTGCCCTTCTAGAACTGCCATTTTGCAAATACACTACAGAAGTTACTTGAGGCAGTAATTTATTTTCAAATAACATCTTTATGTTATCCTCTGGTATGTAGGCTTAAGTAGATTGCCTATCTATAAAAAATTAATGTAGTAGAAAGTGTATTTCCCAAAAGAAGTTTCATGAGAAAAACAAATTTCTTCCTAAAAATTCAGTTCTAATCACTAATTAGCATGCAAATACTAATATTACATGGAAAAACAAAAGAATAAATAGGGATTATATCAGAATAATCCTTCCAGAGCTTTTTTCCTAGCCTATTGTTTTCATGTTCTTAAATCTTTGAAGAATTAAAGAATAAAGCAAGTCATTATGTCTCTGTCTTTTGCAGGTGCTCCCTTACAGCAGTTATTCCTTAGAAAACTGCTTCCAAGGGAACATCCATCACTACTGGAGCCCAGGACTCCTTTCAGCCTGGTAATTACACCTTTGGTGGAAGGCACTTTAACAGGATACCCCAAAATGAGATTCAGTTGGTGAGGGGAAAACATAAGTAAATTTTGAATTGTTTGGATTATTAACCTCTGGGAACTCTTTAAGAGGAGGTAGAGCCTCCATCCCCCAGTGTCTTCAACAAGCAAAGATAAAAGAGCAGAGAACAAGTAGGGATTATGAGCTGTGGTTGTTTGGTCCTTGTCATGGCAGATCATGGAATCATGGAAAATTGGGGAAGGGGCCTTTAAGACCCTTTAGTTCCTCAAGGACCCTGTGGGCCTTCAAAGACCCTTTAGCCCCTCAAAAACACTTTAGGCCCCTAAAGACCCTTTAGGCCCTCAAAGAACGCTTAGGCCTCTAAAGACACTTTAGGCCCTCAAAGAACTTTTAGGCCCCTAAAGACCCTTTAGGCCCTCAAAGACACTTTATTCCCTCAAAGACCCTTTGGTCCCAGCTGTCCTGTCAGGGACACCTGTCCCTAGACCAGGTTGCTTAAGGGTTAATTCAGCTGTGTGCCATTGATGTGCTGTCCTGGCTGCACCCAACAGCAGATCCACGCCCTTGTCACCCCTTGATCCTGGCACAGGGATGAGATCAGTGTCACCACAAGACTCCTGTGAGGTGTTGTGGTGACAGATGCCAAAGCTCTGTGCCACTGGGATCCCTCTGTCCTGTGCAGCCAGCGCTGCTCGTGCACAGCACCATGAGGAGCCTCTGAAGGCTGGTTCAGGCACTGCAGGATCCCTGACAGGGCTCCATCACTTTTGGCAGAAGGACAGAGCTCACAGCACTTTGAAGGTTTCCATCAGTGCATCATTAACACAAATCAGCTGATGATTGCACTCTGGATTTAGTGATCTCTGCTGGAATTTATGGGGCTGCAGGACATTTTCAGTTCAAAGATGTTTAATCTTCAAATGTCTTCCCCTTTGATCTTAAAGTGCTATGTCTTCTGACAGCCAGGACAAAGGATAAATCCACAAAATCAAAATGGTTTTCTAAAGCTATCTTTGTCAAAGGAGTTAAGAACAGAGGACATCGTCAGAGTTTCTCTCTCACAATCCAAGATCAATTCTGCAGGCCAAATCCTCAGCCAGCATAAATCAGTGCAATTTCATTCAGATAAAGTTGACAGGAGTCTTTTACTACCTGTGGAACTGGTATTGAGAGTTCCACATTTTTGTGAGCCTCTTTACTGTCTGCAAAGGCCCTTAATGAAAAATAGCCAATAAACAAATGCTAATAATCTAGCCTGATATGCATGCAAACAAAGTAATCAGGTAAAGCAGGCTAGAATTACAGTTTTACAAGGTACTGTAAGTCCAAGAAAAGACAGAAGATAGAAGATGCATTCACGGGCCTACACTTCCCTGATTTTTGTTTTAAATTATAGCCCTGTAAATTTTTCTGGACTGTTTGTTCAACATGCAAAAAAGGCAGCCTGTACATGGAGTAGCCATTGTGAATCTCCTCATTTCTATACCCATTAGCTGAAAGTATACAGCCAATTCTCAGCCTTGTATTTTAGGTCATAAATCTGCTCCCTGTGTTCCATGGGCAAATTAAAAGCTATATATCTTTTGTCAAAGTCTTTCTGACACAGAGCTCCTACCTTCACAGCCTAAGGCTAGCTGTGTGTCTGGGAAAATTATATACAATAGGCACTGACAGCCATGGAGTCCAGCATTTAGGCACTAGTCAACATATTTTTATACATGTAAAAATCATTCTACCTTATAACCTGAGCACAATCTATACATATTTAAAAGGATTATGGGGGTATGAAATAAGAAAAATGCTTTCAAAAGGATAGGAAGGTGGTCTGAATTCAATACCCCAGCAATTTTTAAAACTGTTCTGCATTAAGCATATGCATTAGCCCCTGCATTGCACTGATACAGGCTGCACTGTCACAGCCACAACCTATTTCCTTGTGCTCTAACCATGGCCATGCTTTATTTTCTGATCAATGTGTGGGCACCTCTTTTGATTTCAGCCCAATGTGCAAACAGTGTATGTATTTTAATTAAATGCATACACAATTATGTTTTTTGGGAATGCCACTTTGCCATGTGTCGCAGCAATGGCTTGTCTAGTTCTATTGGAGTTTTATGATCTTGAAATGAGGCATTGCAAAATGGTAACAGTTACGAAGCCCCACATGAATTTTGGCATTGTGAAAAATTTTCTAAACAATGGGCTCCTGCACATTTTTTAAAAGCTGCAAGAAGCTCACAAAGAAGTCATTTTAACTGTAAGACAGACACATATTTATAAGAAACTGAGTGTTTAATCTACTTATTTGTTCAACAGTTCTGCCCCTCTGCCCAAGGCAGCAGCTCTTCAGTGTCTCATTCCCCTTACACTGCGAGTAACCCTTGTTTCACACTTTTATCTGAAACACTGCTTGCCCTCCTTAGACCTCTTTGGTTTATAGCTGCCTTTTTCACAATGTCATATCTCTTACACTGTGATCAGAGATGTTCATCTTTATCCTTTCCTAAGTGATATTGTTGTCACATAATTTACTTCCTCAGTTATTCTTTCTGGCAAACCTGGAAGGCCTGTCTTCCTTCCATTTAACACACAGCCACAATGTCAATAGAGTTGGTAGATTTGATCTGCACTTTCCATTTATTGCTCATTCTGAAACAAACACAAAGTAGTGCTACTATCCAAAAATACCTCTTGCTCCTATTTTTGAATATGTGGTTTATATTCCTTAGGAGAACAGTTCCCTTTCCAACTGTCATCTTTTGTCCTAAAGCAACCAGCTTTAGGATGCTTTTATGGGCCATGCAATTTTTCCTTCTCAATGCTGATGACGGTAGTTAAATTTGAGGATATGATTCTGCTGTCATCTCATTTCAGGCAGCACTACAGGAAGGGAAGTCATATCTCACTTCAGAACTAAAGTCATTTAGAGAATAAAAAGGGACAGAGAAAAGCATTAGAACTGTTTGCAGAGAGTCTTGTAGTCAAGTTCCTCTGACTTCCCATGCTAGTTAAATACATGCCCAGGCCTTGCCAGCCTTCAACTACTTACAGACCTTTATTGTGTATTTCACACCAATTCAATTTCAAATCCCCAAGTCTGATTTAATTAGAAAGGCAACAAAATCTGGGAAAGCAACCAGGCATCTAAAACTGCTGCACTCTGTAAGTGAAGTAGATGATGTTTATTGGGCTCTCAGAACATATAAACTCCTCAGCATCTCTGGCACTCCCAAACTGATGGTGGCTTCCCTAATGGACCAAACAGCACAATTTTAATAACCTAAGTGAGGCTTAGATAATAATTGAGGCTTCCCTGGGCCAACCCACAGCTGGCACAGCTGTGCCCAAGTCATTCCCACACCTGCAAGGATGTGGGAGCATCACACAGGCAGAACAGCTCTTAAGCAAATCAACGTCTGCAGCGAGGATAGACAAGTCCACAGGTCCCTCAGAAAAAATTAAAAATCATTGTAGTGCCAAAGCTTCATCCTGAAATCCACCTCTGCATACACAGACGGAAGGCTTTAATTTGCTTTACAAAATCTGGTTATTTTATGCTCCTGCATCTCGTGCTGCACTGGAGGAATTTTATGGCTTTCTTATGAAAGTGGCATTTTACAATAAACACCTTTCTGATTGCATTGTTTAGTGACCTGACATTGCTAATAAGCCTTTAGTGTGCTGGTCCTGTGACTTCCCTTGTCTGACCCACACTTTGTGTCTTCAGCAAACACATTGATCTGGGCAGGAACATTTAAGTAATAAACCATTGCTCTGTGTGAGGAGGACTATCAGATTTCAATCCCAAGCTAACAGAAATTGTTCTCTCTTTAAGCTGCTTGAAATGAAAAACACCACAACACTGGCATATCTGCTTGCATTGTTATTTTAAATTATATACACACAGCATCTTAATAGAAGAAATTATATGCTCCCAAGATGACACATTTCACAGTTAGAAATAGATGTTAAAACGTTTTCAGATAACAAATTGACAATCTTAGTCCTGCTTTGCATGTGTGTGCATTCCTTAAAACCACAACCAGAAGGGGGAGTAAAAAAATTGGATTTATAATTCACTGCTTACAGAATTTGCAGTAGTAGTTTTTTGGGGTTTTTTTAATCACTCAATTTAGAGAAATATTTTTTCCAATTTCCTTTTAAACTTCTGTGAAAGGTCACAAAACCGAAGATAGGAAACTACAGGAAATACACAGATGATGTTTATGCATTTTAACTGCATTTTAAAAAACCCCAAACATATTTGTGCTTCTAAATAGCTTTGTCATTTCAAAATGTTTACTTTTTCCTAAAAGTCTGCAATTCACATTCACACACACAGAGTCAAAGTCTGCAGTGTAGCTCCACTAACTTTAAAAATCTCCAAATGGAAATGTTGTCAGCTATAGTAGTACAAAACACTAGGTCAGGAGCTATCTTTGTGCAATCATTTCAGCTTAATACTGGAAAAGGGGTAAATAAAGCTCAGAAGAAATGCAGTATACTGAATATCTTTCAAAAGGAGTGAAGGAACGCACAAAGAGTGAGGTGAAGTGGCTGAGAAATCTTGCAATTACAAGATGTGGACCTACTTATTTTTGTTTTACTCTGTTCATACATGGGACATTCTCTCTCTGTCAGGAATGCAAAGTTTTCTTCTATATTTTTTCCTTCAGTGCATGTCTCTTTTCAGAGAACAGTATTCTCCTTTTTCTACAGCCACACTGCACATTCAAATCACTCACAGGAGGGACAGTGCCTCCTCCAAATGCAATGTCAGTGTTAAAAAATCAACTCCTTTTGCAACACCACAGGAATTATCTCTGTCCTGACACCAATCATTTACATGAAACCCTGTATGCTTCAGTGCTATTAATAATTTTGCTCATATTTAGCAGCTATCAATATTCCTCAGCCAAGGAGGAGCTCATGGCTTGACTAAAACTGTGCCAACCACCAAGTGTATCACTCACAGCCTATCACAGCTGAATTAAACAGAAGAGCTTTGTTAAAACAAGATTAATCTTCCCTTCCTCATAGATCAAATATGTCTCAAAGATCAATATATATTGAAATACTGAATAGTTATGATTAATCAGGGAGGAAAAACCAGATTCAGGCTGCATAATGTTAGGAACAGAAATGCAGTACTTCCTCATGCACTCATAGGCACTATCCATTACTCCTGTTAGCCATATTTATATTTGATATAACACCACATACTGGACTATAAAATTATGATTTCCTCTATAAATTCTGCATAGAAATACTCCAGAAAGTAAGCAGCAATGCTCCTGACTCATAATTCTTGTTACAAGAAGGAAGGAACAAATGAAAACAGAACTGGGGTACCTTCTCTTATCTCCAGTCTGAGGAGCTGAGACCTATTCAAAGAACAAATAATAGCAAAATTTCCTCTGTCTTGCAAAAGTCCAGAAAAGAACAGCAGAGAAGGCAATTAGTTTAGGGAGCAATTATCTTCCCTGAATGTCTTTACAGGACGGAACTGTAAGACAAGGCTTGGAAAAAATCAGACTTTGATAAAGGTCAGTGGCATATAACCTATTTTGGCAATTACTTGTCAAATATAAGAATGGTTTAAAATACACTGAAGCAACTCAGGAAATCTGGTGACAGGGCTGTTTTAAACAATGTACTTGCTATTCTTCAAAGGTAATTCTGAATTTAACACTGGCAATACTGAAATAAAATTGGCTGTGGGAGAACAAGGAAAGAAGCAATATGCCGTGCCCCCGAGTCTGAGGGGTTTCTGGCACAGCTGTGGTGAGTGATCTAATGCCATTAGGGCTCTTGTGCCATCAGCCCCTCCAGGCCCTGCTCCTCATCCTTCCCCACTCCCAGACACGAGTCAGACACCAGTGTCCTGCTGGCACATGAAGAGGGCTGGTCCCTCGTGTGCTCCAGGGCAGCTGGAAGCTTTCAGGAGGAGTTCTGCAGCACACTCAACACCCCACTATCGAGCATCCTTATTGTTTTCCGCGTTGAATTACAATTTTCTCCCCTGGAGATTCACCCCTCCCAGGTCCCCATGAAAGGTGGGGGATGTTTGGGGTCAGATTTGAAATGTTGGACCCACCTGCTGTTCCAAGCTACACAGGCTGCATTCCCCCACCAGTTCTGACACTGTGTGATTTCATCTGTGCCAGTGGTGGAGGCTGATTGAACATCAGGAGGGAGAGAGAACATTCCATAAAACTGCAGGCGGAAAAGGTTTGCCAATTATTTTTCTTCTCATGACTTTTAGGATGTGCAGATTCCTTTTGGCAGTTCCCCTTGTTTTGTGCCCATAAAATAAGTTTAATAGCTGAATTTTCCTTAAGATAATCAGAGGCTGTATAATTTATGCATCTGAATAGCATTGTAGCCAGATGTAATTTTGCTTGAAGTTTCAGCATTACAGTTAGTAATGACTCTGCTGGCTGTGTTTTGTAGAATTTGCAATTTATTTAACAGTTGACTGAGCACTGACCCCATTTAATATCACCATAATCAAAATGTGGCAAAAATTAAAAATTAAAATCTAAAAAGAAATCTGTGCCTTCTGGGAAACAAGCAGCCTACAAGTGGACAGGGTATAGAAGCAATCTCTAAAATGACAGGTAACTAACATGCCTTTAAAGTTTATAGCAGAGACAAACTAGCCAATCAAAGATTGAGCTGAATTAAGATTTAAAACATTCTCTGAGTAACAGTTATGGCTTGAGGCATTTGTTTTGTCAGCCTTTCTGCCATTCAAGTCCCTCTCCCTGATTTGCAAGAGTTGGTTATTCTGTGATCAGACAAGGGAAATATCAGAGGGTATCCTGCGCTTCCAAAGAGCCTGAGGAGGAGGAGAGTTAAATTCCAATTCCTGTCTGTTTCTGCCATGGTTTCCCAAAGAGCAGTGCCAGGTGGGAAGCTGGGACTTTGTGAAGCACACTGCACACAGCAAGGGAACCCCCTTCATGTCCAGAACAACTCCTTCCCACTCTGCTGGGCTGTCCCAGCATTCCCCAGGCACTGTCCCACTCTGCAGAACCCTTCCTTGCTTTCCCATGTCCTACTCACCTCTTTCACACCAGATCTACCAGTCTGTTTGGGTCATTACTTTATTTTGGCCCTGTTTATAATAAGGTTTGCAGTTAATCCACCTTTTAGCCCACCCACCGGGTGACATTTAATAAATTGTATTTTTCATTAACATTTCCTTCTCAAGCATTATAGATGATTAATGGTGATAGAGAAATACAGTGTCATCAGCACAAAACAATGATTTATGGTGATAAAGAAAACAGCATCATCAGCATAAAAAAAATATTAAGCTATTTGAAGAACTAAAGATAGGAAGAAGTAGATCCAGAATTTGCTGCGAGTTCAGCTCTGCTGCTGCATTCATGTGTGTCCCTGGTTTGTCCCAGGGAAATAAGTGTGGCTGGCACTGTTCTGTGTCCCCAGCAAGGGTGACAGAGCCTGCTGGGAGACACTGCACTGCAGCCACAGCCCAACACAATGCTCAGGGGTGGAGGTTTCCTCTCAGGCTCCCCTGCACTGCCTGTGAATCCTCACTGCATTCCTAAGCCAATTTAGATCACAGGCCAATATTACACACAGCTTGCAGCAGGCTGCACTACAATTTGTGTGCCGTGTGGGATACAAAGAGCCATGAAAGATTTCCTTTCAAAGCACTCAAAAGGCTGAAAAGATTTCCCAGCCGGTTGCCATTTACACTAATAATCCAATTGGAGTGAGAGTGTTTCTAACAAAGTTAAAAAATGGCAGCACAATCGAGGACAGCAGCCCAAGATAGGAACAGCACTTTAAAAATGGAAAAATAAGGAGGGGAAAAAAAAATCCTTGTGGTTCATAGACACAGGACACTTGATCCAGACTGGAACATGTATTCCAGACTACAATGCTTTAAACCCCATACAACTTCCCAAAGTTTCTCACTTCAGTGATTTTTTTTTCCCCAAAAGGAAAAAAATCCTAATGACAAAAAACCCAAAAGAAAACTGTGATAAAAATTCATATTTGGTAGTCCGTTCAGAACAGGCATCTGACCCTCCTGATGAAAAAGGGATGGGCTATACAGCATGGTAGCTGGTTACATCTAGCACACAATGAAAAGCTAACATCACAAATTTCATTTTAAAAAATCACCAAAAGTCTTTGTACTCTCCTCTAAATGTCACTCATTCATAGTAAAATAAAATAAAAAAAAACCTAAAAAAATCACTTTCATAGTTTGGGGGAGGAGGGTGGTGTAGGGAGCTGAATGGAAAGATAATCTACTTCTATTTTCATTCTATAGTCACATTCACTGCAGCTACAGAATCAGGTATGCCAGTAGTCAGAGCCGTTACCTACTTGATAGCATTGTTCCTAATTATTTGCTGTTCCTTCCCATTAATTTTCAAACTTGATTATCTTGATTTCAACACTACTAAAAGAGTCATTTAGGGAAATAATGGAAAAGAATGGTTCCAGTGCCAATTCATGCTGTCCTCTTCCATAAATCGCTCTCCAACTTTAAACGCTTCCATTTACAGCTGCGATATTTTTGACCTTTATGATGTTTCCAAGCCTCTTTAACCATCAGCAGCAGGCTGACTACTGGGAGATTTTCCCTCCTGCATAGTCTGAGTGTCCATATAGAAGAGCCACTGGCAGAGGAAATAAATCTGAAACAATTCTCCCCTCTAGCAAAGTGAAAACCCCATGATTGTGTCTTTAGCATTAACATGGCATATTTAAAACCACAGACTAAAGGTGCAATATGTGGCACATAAAAACATGCAAATTTGAGGCCAAAGATGCAGGGATCCTGCTTTTCCTTGTGCTCAGGTACCAGCCCATGGGGAAGAGCCTCTCCTGAGAGGAGGATTGGGATTTAGGGAGCAATGGCCACCACACACATGGGTTCCCTACTTGCAGCTGGACCTCTCCACAGTGTCAGCAAACAGCTTTTAAACAGAAATGTCTGCTAGAGGCTTTCTGTATGGGTTTTGCATGTTACAAAGACAAGACTTTCTCTCCTGACACAAATTACAAAACTCCCCATTCAAGTCAGGCAGCAGCCAGGGTCTCTCTACCAAGATGAGGAAATGCTCCCTGCAGACTGGATGAGCTTAAGAGAGTCATCAATAACAAAAGGGGAAGGGAGGTAAGAGCTGCCAACTGCTTTCTATACATTTATATTTAAATATTTGAAACAACTTACTTTGACCAATTTCAAAGTGCTTAAACTGGAATATTAATGAGAGAAGAGAATTCTAAATGAATTATGGAAATCATGTGCACACCAAAAGTCATTCATTCCAAGAGTCCATGATTGCACAGAATATACAGACTTGGGGTGAAGAAACATTTCAGGTTGTTTCTGCATTAAACAAAATAAATCAAATTTCCAGATCAGGAACTGCCTTGTAGAATTGCTTTGAACAAAAAATTAAACTCCATTCTCTGCCCCACTGCTTTGTGGACTGTCTTCTGTGATCCGATATTTCTTAACTATTTTTTTTCCTAAGTTGAGTTAAAATATATTGGCTCCCAAACCCACAGCTTTTACAGGTGAAGTGGAAAGGAAAAAAACCCAAAACTAGAGGCTGAAAAAACTTATTTGTTATTCAGCTGGGAAAGGCAGAATTGTTTTACTCTGCCTATCTCACTTGCTGGCTGTTTTCTTTTTCACCTGTGAAAGCAGTTTCCGTAATAGCCATTCAGTTCTTGTACCCCAGACTATGTAGAGATTTGTTTGGGCTTGGATAAGTGCCCAAAACATGCTCCTAACTAGTCCAGTTCTATTGAGTTTCTGAAAAAGCGCTACATGTATCTTTTCAGAATTTAGGTCTTTTTATTTCAGTCTCAGATGAAAGCACACAAAGCTAAACAAGGGGAAAGGGAGGAAAGTGATCTCAGCTACACAGAGATAAAGGATGGCTCATTTAGAGCCTGGTTGGAGTTCTGGATGAATGACCACCTTAACTTTTGCCTTATTCCAACAATACTTTAACCCTGGGTAACTGAAATTCTAACTTTTGCCAAGTGAAAGTGGATTATGATGACACTACATTTTAAGGTAGAAGATGTATGAAAATTGTTATTTTTTCACTGAAAGTCAACAGCAGCGTATTAACAGCAGTGCCATGAGAGATGGCAGCAGTCACATCAAACAGAAAAGTTTTCACCTTGAACTTGGTGTAAAACTTTTAATTCAAACTTGTTAAAAAAAGTCTCTCAACAGCCAGCATTCTAAAACACCAACAAGATTTTGTTTTTCCTTCATAGGGTACCTCTCACTGGAGATACTTGGTGTGTGATCTGGGCTATCCCCAGTGCCAAGCTGTCTGTGAATGCAAGGCAAATGTCACAGGAGTCAGCAGCGAGCCAGCAGGTAGGGCAGTACATCATGGTCACAAACAATCATTCCAATATCCATCATCCCTCTAACAGCAGGAAAAAATACCTTGTTCTCATTAATAAACATGAGTTTGTTTTCAGATGAAATCCCCCCCTTATTGCCTCAAAACAGCTTCCTAAGAGCCCCAGACTGCTGTTTGGGTCAGCAGGCATGTCCTGGCTGTGAAACAGAGAGCTCTGCACTGTGATTGCTCCCATTTGAAACAGCTGAACAGCAAAAGAGAACGAGCTTCCAGGACCATTCACTTATTGGTAATGTTCATTCATGCTTTAAAAAGTTCCGTTTGTTTTTGCACATCTTTCAGATTCTCTTTTCACAAAGTAGTAGAGTGGTCATTTTTTTCTGGAATTTAAATTATCTACTGCTGAGCAGGAGGCTCACAAAACCCCCACTCTCCATTTACATGCCTCTACAATAATGAGGAGGAGAGGCCTGCCTTCCCAGGATACCTGCTCAAGCACTTGTGATGGGAATGGAATAAAATACTCTGCTGTAGCAAAGGCTGGGCTTGAAAAATGCTCCTTTAACAGCCTCTTTCACTTGAAACAATTAAAGCAAGCAAAGTATAAGTTCCACTATATCATTTTCCAGAAATAGCAAAACAAACAAAATTTGAATAGTCCTGTATGACATTAGAAATCAGCAAGTGGAATAATAATGCATGCCTCATGGACTGTCCAAAGGTCATAGGAGGGAGTCAAGAATTTTAAAGCTCTTGAAAGATATTTCTGAGCAAGTCAGCCACAAGCTCCACCACACAATCACCATGCATGGGAACCTTCTCAATTATGCTGAGACTTCTGAAGCAAACATTTGACTCGTGTCATGTTTCTGGAGAATGTGTTGGAGCATGGACCTGGAGCAGTCCACCCCACTGAAATGTTGGTTTTTATAGCTTTGATCAGCCCAAAGCTGCTTTCTCCAGCCCAAACCCTTGGCAGCACAGCCATGAGCTACAAGAGCCACCCAGCCCTCTTCTTTCTTGCAGAAGGCACAGCCTTGTTATTGCCAAAACTGGCATTTTTAAAAGGCCTGTGAGATGAAATATTCACCTTTCTCCCTCAATTCCCTGCTCTTCTCTCTTTTGAGAGCACCATAAGGCCATGTTCACCTCTGCAGCCCAAAGCAACTCAAGTACCCTCAGGTGTTTTGCTCAGGTGACTCTGCTGGACCAGAAAGCCTCAAAACCTCCAGCACAGTTTTAGGTTGACACAAGGTTCAATTCAACATGTCTATAAGCTCTCCAGCCAATTTTCCTGTATGCCCTTCCCTGCTCAGTTTCCCTCTTATGATCTTTTACAGGAGCTCACCCAGGTCGTGGCTTAACAGTGTTATTTGCTTTATATGGAACAGCCCATACCTTCACCTAACACAGGCAACCAAGAGTTGTCCCAGCTTCATTTGCAAGGGAACTCAGTATAAAAGAGAGTCAATCAGCTGTAGGAATAGAAGGGAAAAACCCAGAGCAGCTCTGACAGTTGCCTTTCTAATAGTTGGCCAATTCAGATGTAAAAGAATCCTCCAGGTGGTGTTCCAGGAGCTAAATTTGAGAAGAAGTTGCAACCAGAAATGTTTTTACTGCTAATTGTGAATCCTGCCAAGGTACCAAAGATTGAGCAGAGACCTCAGGGAAGCAATGTAACCTTTGTTTCAAGTGCTGTGGGTGTATTGCAAGTCACTGAATGGGTGCCAAGGAGAGGAATGTTTTCAGGCAAAATGACAGGAAATCCCAACAGTGTTAGGCATTTGGTTGATTTGGAAAATTAGATCATTAAAAACTCAGGTGGTTTGAGTGATTGAAATATTAAAAGAAGAGAGGAAGAAATGAAATACAACAGGAAACAAGGGCAATGACAGATACTGGAAAGGAGCAAGGAAAAGCAGATGCAATAGTTCAAAATCACACAAAAAGAGAAACAGGAACAGATGGATTTCCATAAAGAATAGAAAAATCTCTGTTTATTTTCATTTGAAGCCAATGGAAGAAAGAAGTCCTAAAGGCATTGGAACAGTTTAATTTTCAGAGCTGCTCTGGTTGGCATTTTCTTTTGAACAGCAGATTAAATAACACAACTCAGCTAATAGCATCTTTGCTATAAATGCTATGGGGCTAAAGACCAGATAAGCAGCATCATTTAAAGGCTTTTCCCCTATGCAAATAAGTGCTGGTAAATACTGTCAACATACACATATTTTGATGAATAAAACCAAATTGTTGACTCCTCAAGTCCTAATCCTGATGCCAGCACCTGACATACATCAGCCTGAGACTTATGAGATGATAATTCCAAAGATGTCCTAAAAGAGACAAACAGAAACCTGTAAACACATTTAACTAACTACCTGCCATTACTCATGATTTGCAGTGGTGTTTGAATTTCTCTGTGATTTTCTTTAGGTTTTTTTTCTATGAAACATGAACACACTGACACAACCAGCAGGGTACTTGAACTTCCTCACCCAGAGCTTCCATTCTCAAAGGCAACACATTGATGAGAATATCAGTTCGCACATTAAAGTTAGACTACAGGTCTCAAAGGAATAAACAAAATCTTTTTACTCCTAAATGGTTTTGTTTATTACTCCAAATTTCAAGGTTCCTCAATTCTTCACAGGGAAGCATCAGCACTGAAAATTTAGATGCACATTTCAGCCTTTATACATCTTTGTAATTTTAAATTACTTAAAGTTGCATTATTTTAACTTTTGGAGTTTGCAGCAATATAAAAATGCACATATTGAACAATATTTTCTGATTCTAAAACAAAATAAAATGTTGAGAAAAAAGGGACCAAAATCAATCAACTAACCAAAAATAGCAGAAAAAGAGTAAGGCCTGAAAGAGATTTTGGGAATGTCAAGCAGGATGTCACAGCAGCACTGAGATCACCCCTTTGGGTGCACCTATGCTCTACATTTGCAGCTGGAACCAGAATATATCCAGCACCACATGTCTGATATAGGCCTGGACACTAATGAAGCCCTGAAGAAGCTGGTAGATATTCTATTGGGAAAACAGGTCCATAAAGAGCCAGTTCCATGGAAAAGGATCTCAATTTTATTACCATTTTTGAGCCCAGACAAGTTTTATACTCTAATATGTCTGCAATAACGTCTGATGTATCTGACTTAAAGGACAGAATTGTAATAAAGTTAGAAGCGTACAAAATTGCAGAAAGGACAATTTAAACTGAAGCTCTCAACATTAACATCCAGGTTTTGAGCATTCAAAAGTGAGCTATGAAACACCAGAAAATTGAGGCCTTTGGTAAATGTCAACCAGGGGAAATGTGACTTAGATTATTAGAGAGTCAAAGAATATAATCCACAGTAGATCACTTCAGCCCTGGCTAATTACTAAAGGCACCAGTTCATTACACTGCTCTAAGTGTATCTAATTCAGTTTGCTCTGCAGTTCATCTATTATGTCTTTTTTATGTGTTCCTGCCCTGGCTGTTGCCGTGTACAACCTGCTCTGAAGGTGCTTCTCAATTCCTGCCATTTCCACTCACTAAGTCCAGAAACTGTGGCTGAGGTTTGCTCAGTTTCAAGCTGATTTCTAATTAGCAAGAACAAGTATGAAGAGAGAAAAAAAAAAATTAAAAAACCCCACAAGTGGGGGATAAACTCATGTTTAAAAAGTAGGACCACAGTTGAGACATTTTCTGTAATAATTTAAGCAACTGGAGTTGGTTAATAGGAAACCAGTGTCAGATGCAAATTTGAAATTCAAAAGAACAAAGCTATTTAACCTATGATCGAGACCATTTAAAAGATACATTTTATTATAAAGAGCTACTGTAATTTATTCCCATGAGATTCTGTTGGTCTTGAAATTTTACATGGATTCAAGACTTAAGTATATTCATATATTCAGAGGGAAAAAAAAAAATCTCATTCAGGGTTAACAACTACAAGCATCCAAAAATTTGTAAGTCACAGATGATTTGGGAAGTATCTTAAAAGGTCTTTTTTGTTTTACTCATATGTTTTTCTTGTTGTCTGCCCTGGACACCTTTTATTGACCAGTGCTGGTTGGCTGAACTTTTGGTACAGCTTAAGATGTTCACTCAGGCAAATTGCTATCTCCTCAATCACTTAGCAAACGTTCTGAACTCAACACTCAGGATTTGCACAATTTTTACCTTTTCACAGAGCAAGCATAATGTAGGAACAGATACATTCACCTCACAAACCTCTACAGCATTTAAAAACACTTTAAGGACTTCAGAGCAGTAGCAAAACACTTTTTAACAGGAACAAATATTATAAGTTGGGAAATTTGAAGTGCCAGTACATGAAAATCTGTACTCCATAGCAAAGAATATTTACTATCTATATCTGACTTTCCAGCAGTTAATAATAATAAAAACATTTTTTAAGTGACCATAACAAATTTCTTTTACACAGTGCATGCCATTCTTGTCACTTTTATGGTTTGGAAGTACAGCAACATAATGGATGTTAAAACTGACATTCTCCCATATTTTAAATAGGTCTCATCTGCTCGTATTTTTTGTTTAATAGGGTTCTGAAAAGTCATTCACAGCTAATTGGTATTAGTTTTCATTGAGTTCTGTGTAGGTATTAGAAGGAAAACTGAAAAACCAGCCTGCAGTAATTCCCTATACAATGAATCAAAAAAAGCAGTATGTGTGAAGACAGTGTATAAATTAAAAATGACTGAAAGGCACAAGAAACTGTCAGACAAATATGATCTGTGAGTGAAAAGGGATCTGTTTTCTTCTGTTTGTGCAGTGGGTGGACAGTCCAGCTCTCTCTAGCACAGATGAACAAGACAATCAAGCAGCTTAAACCTTCCCTTGCAACATCAAGAAAAGCCCAGGCTGTTGTGGAGTCATGCTGGTCATACTGGGAGGGAGCAGCCTCTGATGACAGCTTCAGAAACTTCCCTACAATATAAATTACCTGCAGCTGTCTGGTCAGACCTTTGTCCTGTCCCTGCTTAGCCTTCAGCAGCAAGCCACCAAAAATAATGATTCCTAAATCCACAAGTTGTCAATAACCCGTTCCCAGCAGTTACGAATACATCCACAATTCCCAACATTTGTTTTAAACACTTGGATTATGGAGAGCAGTCAGAGCCCTGAATCCAGACAAACCCTTCCTTCCAAATCCAGCTCTGTTTGCTTGTTTTGGCTTCCCAAGAGCTGCCAGGGCCCATTTCCAGTGGGATGATTTGTACCTGCTGGCAGGATCTGCTGAGATGCTGTGGTGGCTCCCTGGCTCTGCCCTCCCCAGATCTGCACATTTCCTGCTGATAAGTGAGGACAGCATCTTCAGCAATGTGATGGCAAATGACTGACCCAGCTTTAACTCGTGCAAGGACTTTAATGGGTTCCTGAGCTGCTGGCAGCCCCTAGGGGTTGCACAGCTGCTGCTCCTGCTCTTGGGTTTTGCCTCCTTTTAATCTGTATCAGCTGCAGGAGGGCAAGCTGACATGTGCCTTGCTCTTCAGTTTCTCCTTTACCCAACACACCACAGACACCTCTCTATGCAGCAGCAAATACATCAAGCCTTCTTGTGCCTCAGAGCCTCTTAATCCAAGGGAGAGATAAAAAACCTGAAAAACTGACTGCATGATACAGAGCAATACGGCAGAGTATTGGGTGTTATCACTTCCTCTCAAACTAGAGCTGACTTTCATGTCTGTGATCACTTCTCCTCCCTTTAAGCCCCAAACCCTCACACTAAAGAAGATAAGGAACCAAGGAACATGGAAGAGAAAAAAAAAAAAAAAAAGAAGAAAAAGCATTTTATAGCCTTATTCTGGACCTTCTGCACTACTAGCAAGCCAAATGAAACCATTGCTGCCTGTGCTGGGAACCAAAGTCCAGCAGCACCAGGCAGTGAGCTCCATCCCCTGCCCCAGCAAAAGCACACAGAGGCATCCATCCATCCACCTGTGTGCCAGCAGCACCACGAGTCTGGCCTCCAGCAGCCCTCTCTCCTGTCCCAAAGGCAGCTTACAAGCCCCCAGCACTCAGATTGCTTCCTGAGGGTGATGTCCCTGCAAATACCTTTGGAAAAAAGCTGCATGGTCCAGGTATCCCACTCACATGTCACTCCAGTGCATAAAGAACAAATTCCCTTATTATCTTCATTAATACTCCCCCAGAACATAATACAAGGGCCACACAGACACCATCACACCCTGGTTCCTGTTGTCTCCTTCACCTTCATCAAGCTGCCCCTGTAGTCTGCAGGAAACTCATGGAGTTATTGATGGCTGTATAATAAATACCTAAATACAGCAGGATCATTTGTCCTCCAGGCCCTCCATTCAACACAGTAGGCAAAGCTCTGTTTTCTGAGGGCAAAACTGTTGAGGTGATGAAATAAAGACTTTTTATTAAGGTAAATACAAAAAACACACTGACAGCTGAGGGCTGTGCTGCAAAAATAAAGAAATGCTCAAGCCCTGATGCTTGCACCAGACAGTTCTTTTACCTGTGATCTCAGTCCAGATACAACACATTACAGGAAGTAACTGGTTTATTGGAGTAATTTCTGTTAAAATATTAACTTTCTGAAATAAAAACCTTGAAAAACTTTAGGGAGACTATGTATCTTTCAATCCACACAAGGAGAGGGGGTTTGCTTTCATGTCTTTTTTGAGTTTAATGTCATCTTTACCTTCATTTTTACTTTTGAAACACATGTAATATTTCCTTTTAAAATTGAAAACCCCAATAACTTGCTTTCCACAGCGTTTGTCTCCTTCAAAACTACTGCAACCTTGCAAAATATTTTTAGTGAGAAGACTATGGATCATCACTAAGTCCCTTAATGAGCAGAGGACACATGAGCTGGTGCATGTCCTATAAACTATGGAGCAATGCTGCCCTTCCCACATGAAAGCTACCCAAGTGCTACAAATCCTTACTTTCCTAGGATGGATATTTACCCACATATTTTTCTCATGTCCTTCAGCTGCAAGACCACAGCAGCTTTAGTTCCACACTTCTGTGGACTAAGGGAAACTCAGCTGGAAAGCACTGAGTTTCTGAAAATGACTGCAATTACAGGTCAGAATCAGAAACCTACTGAGCACAGGTTGTCCTGGAGCCTGCCATACCTGGATTTGGCACAGTTTTGGACTGATGTCACCTCCCAGCAGCAATGTTTACTGCTTCAAGGTAAAAGGTGAAGGAAATCTGCTGTCCTTCCATTTAACATTCCAGCAGGTCTAGGGGAAAAGCCTTTTGACACATGGCCCCTTGCAAAGCAATTGAATAAAGGTGCAATCTGTTAGAGGCATGTTACAGCACACTGCTACTTGCAAAGGATAATTTTGTTTCTTTTCTTTTCTGATTTATGTGCTTGAATGAATGATGCCTCAGTGCTCAGAATTTTTATCAGAACTGTAAAACTGGGAAAGGCAGTGGCCTTTGCTCGGCAGCACAGCCCTTGTTCAGGAGCCCCAGTGCAGCCACAGGGCTTGTGACAAAAACCAAACCTTTCCAGCAACCTCTCCTCCCTGCCCATTGCTAAAGGTGCAGCAGGTGAGGAACTGCTCACAAGAAAGCAACTGGCAGGGCAGGTGAAAGGCAAGAAGGGAGATGGGAATGCTGTGCACTGAATTAAATACACTGGAAGGACAGAGGGCAGGAGAGGGGAGAGGCAGGCAGGACAATGCCCAGCAGGGCAGGGCAGGGCAGCTCAGAGGCTCCCAGCCTTGGAAGGGAGCTGAGGCACAGCCTCAGCCAGCATTGCCCTGCTCTCCATGCAAACATCGTGGGCTGATGGAACCATAGAGATCACACCCAAGGAAAACAAAATAAAGCAGCTCTGAAACAACATTTCCCAAACATTAAATACATGAATTAAATACACTGGAAGGACAGGGGGCAGGAGAGGGGAGAGGCAGGCAGGACAATGCCCAGCAGGGCAGGGCAGAGGCTCCCAGCCTTGGAAGGGAGCTGAGGCACAGCCTCACCCAGCATTGCCCTGCTCTCCATGCAAACATCGTGGGCTGATGGAACCATAGAGATCACACCCAACAAAAACAAAATAAAGCAGCTCTGGAACAACATTTCCCAAACATAAAAAAATCACACTTTTTCCTCAAAGGACTATTTTTCCTCCCTTAAGGCATCAAAAAGGCAGATAAAAGGCAAAAAAAGTATTGAGAGCAGCCCTGAAGAGATGGGTTTGGACACTGGGGCTTGGAGCAACCTGGGATAGTGAAGGGGTCCCTGCCCATGGCAGGGTGTGGGATGAAGTGAGCTTTAAGATCCCTTCCAACCCAAACCAATCTGTAATCTCACGACAGAGAGAGAAAAAGAGATGGGAAAAGACAGAATTTTGAAATCAAATTCACACCAAAGAGACTGCAAACTCTCTGACTCTCTCCCCATTAACCTTTACATAGCAAGCTTGAAATTGGTCAAGCTGGTGAGCAGGGAAAAACTTAAATACAAAATGAAGAAAGCTCATTCAACACGTGATTCACACGATATCACCCAATCCCTAAATAATCCTATTTCTAGCTGCAAAATCATTTGTATACCAGCCATCTCTTTCCTTCCTCTTCAAGAAAGTTTTCTAATTACAGGTAGATGCCACCAGACAATATTTGAATTTAGTTTAATTTATAAATTACCTTGAAGCAGGTTTGTCTCTGGTGAATTTAAATCATTATCTAAAATTTCATGTTTTATCCACAGCTGTCAAGTGAGCAATTTCCCTACCTTGAAATATATATAAGGAAAAGTGCTAAGCCTGAAGAGAAGGAAAAAATTAATCAAAATCTCTGTCCTCAAGAAAAAGAAACCTGGTGATACTCCCTTCCATCCCATAAGGTTGTGATATATTACTGATCCAAAGTGCCAAGCACAAGGGGTGGGTAACACTGATGTAACCATTCTGGAATGTGGGCATTGCAATTAACCACCTACACCAAAGTGGTCGTGGGGTAAAGGATTGTTCCCTCACCACAAAATCTCCTACAAAGGCCAAGCTTGGGAGGAACATCCAGCTGGAATTAAGCTGTTGCTAGATCAAATTTGTTCCCCTTTTTGCCTTAGAAAACTGCTGCTCTTGTTTCAGGAAAATCTTTTTGTTACAGGTACCTGACCTCAGAATGCTGGGGCAGGGAATGCAAAATGCTCATGTGTTTTTGGTACAAAAAACCCCAGGAATGATGGAGAGACCAGGTAAATGGGTGGTGCCCAGAGATTTGGGGTGTGTGGAATGCTCTGTTGGTGAGCACTGTTAAGTTAAAAATTGAGGAAGGCACAAGGATTTGCCAGCTATGTCCAATAGGAAATATTCCACCCAGTTAAAATAACAGGAAAGGTCATTTGTTCTAAGTTTATAGAGATATGTGGCACTTTAGGAGGCACAGAGTGCAGCAGCTTCTCTCTCAGGGAGCTCAGCCCCCTCCAGGACCATGCCAGCCATGGGTGAATGCAGATGAATTTTATTATCTCAACTTTGCAGAGACCCCCCAAGCACAGAGCAGGAGCTGCCTGCACTGCCAGAGCTCCTGTAAGGGGAGGAACCTGAGTGTCTGAACCTCACTTTAACCCTGCTCCTGCCAGGGGAGGAACCTGAGTGTCTGAACCCCAGTTTAACCCTGCCAGGGGAGGAACCTGAGTGTCTGAACCCCAATTTAACACTGCCAGGGGAGGAACCTGAGTGTCTGAGCCCCAGTTTAACACTGCCAGGGGAGGAACCTGAGTGTCTGAGCCCCAGTTTAACCCTGCTCCTGCCAGGGGAGGAACCTGAGTGTCTGAACCCCAGTTTAACCCTGCCAGGGGAGGAACCTGAGTGTCTGAACCCCAGTTTAACCCTGCCAGGGGAGGAACCTGAGTGTCTGAACCCCAGTTTAACACTTTGCCCACAGCCCCAGCCTCTCTCATCCTGGGGACTCCTGCCTGCCTGTCCAGGCTGTCTGAGCCCACACACAGATCTTCATTGCTCCTCCTCTCCACGGCCTTCACACAATTTCTAGTTTTTCCTTTTAAATGAAACATTTGAAGCCGTTTCAGGACAAGGGATGAGGCCGTGGGCCCCTGCACCTACGAGGGCAGGCTGGCTACCCCAGCCTCTGGAACACAGCTGGGTCCCTGCTCCCTGCTGCTGCCTCTGTTAATGCCAATAATTTATGCCAGTAGAGTCCAACCCTTGAAATAACCCAAGAACAACTCATCCAAAAGTTACTGGAGAGCTGCTTTAGGACTTCAGCCCTGTGTGCAGTGGTGTTACATAAACATAAGGGTTGACATGAATGATTTAGTGGCTGACCATGAATGAGACAAGCTGTCTCATCAGCACAGAAGACATAACAGTTTGGGGTTTAATGAAACCTTGAGAAGTAAATAAGCATCTCCTGTGGGTGTATCATGAAACATTTACTCCTAATTAAATTAACTTTCAGAAGAAGAAAAAGAAGCAATATTCCTTATGAGGAGAAAAAAAATTAAAAATATTGCTGCAAATGATCATACCACTCTGATCATCTGCAAATTTTACAGTCCCAAAATCTTTAAAAATCCACTAGATCTTTAGGAGCACATTTATCAGCCATCTTTTATCACCATAGAAATGAAGACACTGTGCTGACAAAGTCTGACAGAGTGAATCAATGGCAGAACTAAGTACCAAAATCCCCTGATTCCTACTGCAAATATTACTTCACATTGCCAACATTATTAACTGCCTTATACACCCACTTTTACTACCAAGTCCTAATCATAAACTAAGGCTTTCATCTCTATAAATTTAGAACAAATAACCTTTCCTGTTATTTTAACTGGGTGGGATATTTCCTATTGGACGTAGCTGCCACATCCTTGTGCCTTCTTCAATTTTTAACTTAAGAGTGCTCACCAACAGAGCATTCCACACACCCCAAAGCTCTGGGCACCACCCATTTCCCTGGTCTCTCCATCATTCCTGGGTTTTTAATACCAAAAACACATGAGCATTTTGCATTCCCTGCCCCAGCATTCTGAGGTCAGGCACCTGTAACAAAAAGATTCTGAGACAAAGGCAGCAGTTTTCCCCAGTTTCTAAGGCAAAAAGGGGGGCAAATTTGAGCTAGCAATAGCTTAATTCCAGCTGGATGTTCCTCCCAAGCTTGGCCTTTGTAGGAGATTTTGTGGTGAGGGAACAATCCTTTATCCCATGACCACTTTGGTGTAGGTGGTCAATTGCAATACGCATGGAGAAATATTAACCAGTCCTTCTGTTGGCACAGAGACCTGAATGTGGACACCCACACAATTCATCTGAAATTCACTGGGGTTTGGGTGTTCTATGTGTTTGCTTTTTTTTTTTTTTTTTCTCAATAAAACACTCAAAAAGGGGGATATTTTATTTGATGGAGTAGAACCAGAGTGTTTAAAACCCACAATATCTGGTGTTTCTTTTGCAATATGTTCACATACAGTGCTTTAAAGTGCTAGAAAACACTTGATGTGCCTCAAGGACTAGAAAACCTCCTCACTAAAAATTCTCTGTATTGGAAGGGACTGGCCTGTGCAATACATCACTTTATAGCTGGTGCACAAGTGAATGGACTGTCACTTTTCAAAAGTTTATCATCTAAGTACTAAAACATTACCATTCCATACAACTCATTTACAAATGATGCAAAATATACAGCTCAAACACAAATAAATATTCTATTCCATCCATGCCCATTCACAATTCATATGAGAAAACTCTCATATATTCCAACTTCAGTCTGACTGGCCTAAAAAATGCAATATTGAGATGAGACCAGGGGAGTCTCATGTGAGGGAGAAGCAGCATTCCCTGAAATAGAAGTTTTCTCAGCAAACAAGAAATTGGCTACTATTACCTACAGTCAGCTGAGAAAAAATAATAGGAGAGAATATTAACTCAAGTACTAAAATCTCAATCATCTCAAAAGCTGCTGGATAGGACTTGAGACAACCAAGATGATCAAGACTTTGTTCTTGGCTGAGTTAGACAGACAAAACCAATCCTGGCACCCATTTGTACTGATGGTGCTTTTTGCTCATGATGATTCCTTCTGTGAGCAAGGGGAGCAGTGCTGGAATGCTCCTCCCTGCAGGTTTCTGGGTCAGAGATGGATCCCTGGGCTGTGGTGGCCCCTGCTTGGACATTTAGCATTGCCCCAAGCAGTGTTTGCTCCATTGTCTGATGCTCAGATAAAATGAAAACTCTTCTACCACCCTTCCAGATCCCAGCTGCACCACCTTGCACAGACCTTGCAGTTATCACTGCAGTGAAAGGGAAGGGGGCAATGATGCATCACCAGGAAAATCACACCAAATATTCCTTTCTGACTCGAACAGGTTTGAAAAAGTGCCTTGTTTCTCCCCTGATTATCAGTCCTTTAGACAAATTTATAAAACCCCCCCAAAAGCATTGTAGCAATGAATGCTGCTGCTGTCCTCAGTACAGCCACGCAAGGTTGGGGGCTGATTTTTCTCTCCAGCCTAAAGGCAAAAGCAATAAATTTATAAAGAAAATAAGTAATTGTAATGGGTCCCATAGGCATCAGTGGCAGAGGAAAATTTTAAAAAATGAAGTGGCCTGTTTGCTCTTTGGTATTCTCTCATTATTTCACTGTCTATATATATTTTTTAAAATTAGTATTTTCATTAAATAAAAATTCCTAGTGCATCGTGGTAACACTGCTGATTTTAGATCTGAGTGCTGATACCTCAATATGTTAGACCCATAAATGCAAATTGAAGCAATCACACAAACATGGGAGCTGTGAGAAAACAGAGCTGAAAGGTTTTTAATCCAAACAAACCCAGTCACTTGATTAAAGTTCTTGAGTAATTTGCCCTATGTGAAGTTTTGGGGAAATCTACTGACAACCAGGATATAAATTCTCTTTTCTTTGGGTTACCATCTATTTCCATGCTTACAACACGGTGGAATATTTCCAAGCTCCCTGTAGCCTTGCTGGCTGTACTCAAGCTCACCTCATTTTGGGAGCTGTAGATCCAGATTATCACAGAGCTAAGCCCAGCCTATTCTGGCTGCCTCTCACCAGCCTGCCAAGTGTGCTGCAGGGGAGTGCCCTGCTGCTGTGGCACAGTGTCCTCAGCAGTGACACCCACACTCAGGGTGAGAGGCAAAGCAGCTCCTGTGTGTGTGCTGGGGCATGTGGGACACACCACCTGCTGTCTGTGTGTCTGCAGGATGATGGATGCATATCCAGGGACCACAGCCAGGGCAAGCTGAAAGAGCATCCCCATGCATGGAGCATTCCTACTGATCCCATCCACTGAGCATTCCTGCTCATCCCATGCATGGAACATTCCTGCTGATCCCATCCCTGGAGCATTCCTACTGATCCCATCCACTGAGCATTCCTACTGATCCTATCCACTGAGCATTCCTGCTGATCCCATTCACAGAGCATTCCTACTGATCTCACCCATGGAACATTCCTGCTGATCCCATCCCTGGAGCATTCCTGCTGATCCCATCCCTGGAGCATTCCTGCTGATCCCATCCCTGGAGCATTCCTACTGATCTCACCCATGGAATACTCCTACTGATCCCATCCACTGAGCATTCCTGCTCATCCCATGCATGGAACATTCCTGCTGATCCCATTCATGGAGCATTCCTACTGATCCCATCCCTAGAGCATTCCTGCTGATCTCACCCATGGAACACTCCTGCTGATCCCATCCCTGGAGCATTCCTACTGATCCCATCCCTAGAGCATTCCTGCTTATCCCATCTGCTGAGCATTCCTGCTAATCCCATCCATGGAGCATTCCTACTGATCCCATCTATAGAGCATTCCTACTGATCCCATCCATGGAGCATTCTTGCTGATGCCATCCATAGACCATCCCTACTCATCCTATCCATGGAGCATTGCTGCTGATTCCATCCACTGAGCATTCCTACTGATCCCATCCATGGAACATTCCTGCTGATCCCACCCACTGGCTTTTATTGGAGCCCACACACCTCATGGAACTGCTCCTGTAATTTCTGTCCTGAGAACCTCAGATCTGACATTTCTCACACGTTCCCAGTGATCAGTGCACCCTGCCCTTGCAAAACACTCACCCTGTGAAGGAAGTGCAATAAATTCTTCCAAGTCATCTTTCAGTGCAAGGCGCCATTAATTCTCAGTGTATCTAGCAGACACAGGTATTCACATATTATCATATAAACATGTCACACTATACAATACCATCCTAAATCACTTGGAGTCTGGATATTACGTTTCCTTTTTTTTTCCCTCCTTAAAGCAAACACAGCAAGGAGCACTATGGGTTTATATCAGAGCAGGCTTTGCAAGACCACTAACTACTGACTTTAAGTCAGTAATGACTTAAAATACAGAGAGCTCAGATGTACTGGGGGAAACAGGTTAAAATAAATTGCCAACAAAGCCACCAAGAGCCCATGATAACCCTACAGGGCTAGTCCTTTTCTTAAATCTTTCTTCCTGGAGGCTTGCAGTAGTTTTTTGAGCTAAATATTGTGATGTCCTTTCCATGTCCAGGGAAACCTCAAACCTACAGGTTTGTGTTCTGCTCTGTACAAAAGTCACCCTGCCCATGCAGTTCTGGGAGCTCTGTCTGCCCAGATCTGTCCCATCCTTCCCCTGCAGGAATCCACTCTGTTGCCAGCTAAAAATGACTTATTTTTGAGAAATACCAATTCCACTTCCCGATCCACCCACCAACAGGGCCAGCATCAAAGAGAATTAATTCTCAAAAAAATCAAATTTGGATAAAAGAAATCTGAGGGGTTTGTAGGGCCTTTTGGCATAACTGTAAAGCTGCAATAAAAAACAAGAGTCTTTTATGGTTGACTGTAAAACACAGAGCAGACCTTCTGTCAAAAGAAAAGTAGTGGCGACCACTTTCTAAATCAAGCTCTTTTCTGTATTGACAACCCTAGAGAATATACACCAATGACTTGCAGCAACAGTTACACAGGTTTTGGAATCAGAAATGCTCATAATTTTGCTTATCTGAGATTTTTTCGGGGGTTGTTTGGGTTTGGTTTTTGGTTTTTTTTGTTTGGTTTTTGTTTTTTGCTAACATTAATGCTAAAAGATCCTGTGATTGTCAGGAGTATTTCAAGATTATTTCAAAATGTATTGTTATTAAATATTACCTGGAGAACTAGACATCACTTCCTTCTCTGGTTGGCAGTAGACAAGGCATTTAATGTTACACTGGGACACTATCAAAACTAAAAAGAATCACACAGTAGCACTTTCATACCACACAGATGCTGCTGCAAATCCATTATTTACTTAATCTGCTTATTAAAGAAAATTTGGATCAGTTATAGGGGCAGCTACATTGATACCTTGGTTTTTAATTCTATTTTCATTAAGAACTTCCCTGTGAAATACAAACAAGACTTGGATTCAAGAAGTAGATTTTAATAAGAAGAAATGAGAACTGGTCTCTTTTGAGTCTTAGGTCAAAGCAAGAGCTCAGTCCCACATTATTTTGGATTTTAGTCCACAGTAAGACCACGTTATGAATTTTTTGCTGGTACAATTTTTTTGCTACTGCAAATCTTTGTGGAGTGGTAAATAGCAGAGGCAGGGTACTTTTACTCTTGCAGAGAGACGTGAATCACTTGCAGCTAAAAAATGCATTTTAATACAGCCAAATGCAACATCATACAACTGGGAGCACAGTGAGTCTACTAAATCTACAAACAAATCTGCAAAGTAAATCTGCAGGCTGAGAAAGCCTGTCTGAGAAAGCAGCAACACAAGAAGATTTAAAGGTCACTCTTTAGGAAAGCTTCACAATTTTTGTGACAAACAGTTTATTTGCTAAAAAATACGCCTAACTGCACTTTAGGGAAGGCAAAATTTGTTGGGTAATTAAGGTGAAATTTGCAATAGCTTTCCAAGGTGAAAATTCAGATTTTTGTTCTGTTGAATATCACCTCTGTGCAGTGTGATAATGAAATGTGTGCATGCCATGTCTGTGTGATGTGCACACATTTATATCACACACCTGAGTGCCCCCCTGCACTTGCTGCAGTTAGCAGTGAACGTCCCCCAAGCTTGGAGCTGGGCTCTGAAGGACACCACACTCACCACAGCAGGACCCACCAGGACAAGATCCTTTCTGAGGTGCTTTGGAAATGGCATGTGGGAGTTCTCATACAACTCTGTCATACAACTCCTCTTACATTTCAGCAATTTCCTGGGCATGCACATGCTGGCTTTTTTGTGGGGTTTTTTTCTTTTTTTTTTTTTTTTTTTGTGGCCTTAAATAATTTATTTGTTCCCATCTGACTTGCCTGGTATCACCCTTATATTGTCCCAAAGGATTGAGTGCAAGATTCACTGTTGCACTCTCTGCCCCTTAAAGAGAGACACAGTTTCCTACCCACTCCCCATCTCCAGCAGCAGTCAGGAGTTATTAGCGTTTGATGATCTTTTGTTTCAAGACCTCTGTCTCTTGTATTTTGAAATTGAAATTCCTTTGCCTGTAATGCCCCCAGAATGTGATAGGTGACTTCTTGAACTTTCCTAAACTGCTACAGCAAAGAAACTAAATCTATCTGCTCTGCTTCTTACAGTAATAGCATTTGCCAAGGGAGGGATAAAGCAAAAACAGCAAGCAGTGCTGGCAGTGTCTACTCAAACTACTGTTCTCACCTTTTTTTTTTTTTTTCCTCCATTAGTTTAATTAAATCTTATCAATTTACAGACTCTATTGAACAGATCTGTTGAAGTACTGGTATATCTTGCTTGGATTCAACAATTCCAGATGTCAGAAAGACTAGAGAAGGAAAAGCACTTTAGCAGCTGCATCAGTTGTGGGAGAGTTTCTTTATCGCAAAGGAAAAAATCTCTGGCTCTGTTCTGCTCTGTCTTCTTCACACCATCTCTATGTAGCCCAAGCTGTGCTAATCCACTTCAAAACAGGGAAAATAACAAACCAACCAAACAATGAGGAATAAGCCAGTAAGGAAAAGTAAGTATTCTTAGAATACAGAACCCTGATGCAATGAAGAGTTGTACTACCAGAGATCATTTCCTTCTGGGGTCAAAATTCATTTACCCCTTTCCATTGGTGGCACAGAATAAGGACAGGTATTTACAGACAACAAGCACTTTTAAAAAGTGTCAAATCTCTCTTCTCCTGACATATATTTGTCCTCACTGTATCACAAGCTTAAGAGAAGCTCTTCTCTAGGAATTGTAGCTGAGGTAGGTGAGGATTAAAGGGGTCAGTATTCCCATAGGTCCTAATGACATATGGAACATTTCTGTGGCCACACATAATCAGCAGTACCTTCCTCTTCCCCTTCATTTGAGAGGCAGCATTGCATTCTCACATTAATATTCCCTTAGAAAAGACTGTCTCCTTGTGTTCCAGAAATTATCAAATCTCTCCTCATGCAATAAAATGACAGAGAATTAAAGAAGTCCCATTTTTTCAGCTAGAGAAATCATTAGCTCAAGAGAATACCCAAGCCTTGAGACTTCCAAGTGTTTTTCTTTCCTCAAAGTGTTCAGCAGTATTTTAATTATTAAAGTCTTGATGAAAATAAATAAATAAATAAATGCTAAGTGAGTGATACCTTTCGAGATATTTACCTTAAATTGATAGTAATTTACCTTAAGCTTTGAAATAATTACCTCAAATTGAAGATGTATGCTTGTGTTAGGAGTTGCTAAAGAAGGATTCAGGCATCCAAAAGCTTCTGGATTTGATGGAGGAAGGGGAAGGTTTCACTGTTCATGAAGCAGTTATTGGATTTTCAAGACTAGTTAAAGTTCAAGATAGAAACAGAAACACATCTTGGAGAGCAGAGAAGAAGTTGGGAAGTCCAGAAAGAAAAAGCATCAAGGCAAAATACACAGAAGAAGATAAGATTTTATGTAAACCCACTGAATTCTATTAATAGACCAATTTCAACTATCCTGTCTCATTCAGAGCATTAAAAAGTTACCTTTAATAGGCAGAAAGGAAAGTGGCAACGCTTAAAGTTTAAAGCCCTCTAGACAGCTTTCTTACAGCACAGAGAATGTTCATATCTGACACACCAACAGGGAGGTGCACTCCTGTTTTGTGGGAAAGGGAGGCTTGCTTTCAACATAAAACAGCAGGTCACCAAAATTTCAAGCACGTACAGTTTATAAAATATCAATATTTTCTCTTTGAGATACAAAGCTCACTGCTTTGAACCCATGCAAGCATGGGAAGGATGCTCACACTGCCCTGAGCACCCTGCAGCAGCCAGGCTGGGTGGGAGCAGAGCAGTCCCAGCACAGAGCCAGGAGCTAAAGCCCAGAGCAATTCCTTGGCTCCATCATGTACCTGCCCACCCCAAGCCTTTCCACTAAAGCATCTGCAGCTGTACAAAGGTTTAGGATATGAATTCTCCAATCCAAGTGGGAAGCTGAGAACAAGGTAGCTTTCTGTTCAATTCCAGACCTATTCCTGTATCCAGCACTTACTGTGCTCCTGTTTAGCAAATTCAAGGAGAAGCTGATGCTGTGTAACAGACAGCAATAAATAAGAATATAGGTACTTCTTTTGGACTGGACTTGAGGCCCATCTATTTCAATAAGATGGCTCTTAACAGCCCTCAGCACTAAATACTTCAGGAGAAGCAGCAAAATCTGTATTAGGCAGATAGCAGATAATCCTCCCTCAGAGTGGATCTCTTCTAAATTCTCAGCAGAACCAGAGAAAAATCCCCAAACAGTCGAGTTTAAAATCCTCAGGGTTAAATAAAATGGTTTTCAGGAAGCTCACAGGTTGAAAATAAAAAAAAATATTTACCAAATAAAACCAGTTTTTATTTAAAAAATCCGATTGTCTTGGGGAAGGGAAAGGAGGAAGGAGAGGGAGAACACATTACCTGTCTACTGATTCATGAGATCTACTGCTGATTTTTTATTGTACTGACAATAAGATAGAAAGAGACTACTGGAAATTCTTTCCTTTAGTGCTACTGTTTCTGTGTGTTCTGCACTGGTGTGTTGAGCCTAAACAAATCAAAGATGTTTGAATCATTAACATCATACCCTAAGCCACTAAGAACTGTGGCATGCCAAGCATGGGAGCACGAGTAGCCAGCTCATTCATAAGCTGAAAGATTTTTTTCTTCTCCCACAGATGCAATCAAAATCCAGCAAGACAGCTAATTGTAAGTTAATCTTGTCAATTCTATGTGCAAAAGCAATTTTAGGTATGGCTGGAAAATGTGCAGAAGGAATAACAACAGGGTATTTCTGGGCCCTCTGGGATTTAAAGCCAGATTTGGTGGTATTATGTACCATAGCTACATTTGCTAAATCAGATAATTGGGCTAATAAGGACATCTGGAAACAGTTGGTATCAAACAATGCTCAATTTGTGTTTCATTCATGACCTCGATGCATGGCTGAAGCAGAGGCACTGCTGCTTGCAGCACTGGTGCCAAATGCTGGACACTCCAGGGGAACTTGGGGAGAAGTAGTTGGGGATAAAACTGGCAAGTGTATCTAAGCATTAATAATAACACTGATTCAAGGCTGGCACATTACTTCATGAGAAGAGATAGTTTTGTCTTTATTAGCATATTAATTCTATATTCTCATATGAGACTGGATGGTTGGTGTTGCTCAGGGTCATTAAAGCCTCTTGGTGCTCTCAGGGTCCTGGCAATGGAACCCCTCTGGTTGGATTTGCACTGTTGTTTTATTATTTTGGGGGGGATGTGCATTTTTTTATTTGGAGACAGATTCAGCTCCCAAGATGTTACTGTTAAAACAAGCTTTATGCAGTTCAGTTTTGCTGACTGACTTACCATAGCCAATAACTCTTAAAACTGAACACATCTCCCAGTTCAGAAGTGCTTTGGTGGAATCTCAACAATTGCCAGATACTGCAAGATTAACCACTGGACTATTAAACAAGGACTCAAAGGACATGGGGTTTAGTACACAGATCTGTTAATTAAAACCAAAAAAGCTGGATATGTAACAAACATATTTCTCCCTCATCTACTATATAATAGGCTACTAACTGTTCTTTGGAGTCTGTTTCTGAGGGCCTTTACAAAGGAAATCAAATATCCATGGAAGTAATACCAGCAGAAGTCAGCAGTGCTAATAATAAAACTGGCTTTTATACAATGGGATCTAAGAAGAAATGGATAAACTGTAAAAGCAACTAAATTTTAGACAAGTCATTTAGAATACTTTGTTGTTCCTATACTGATTTTTATAACATGCAATTTATCCCTTTTCCCACAAGATAAAAAATAGACACCTGTTAATAGCCTGAATTTTCACAATTTCATTCCCCTGGAGTACCAGACTGCTCCTTGACAACTTCTCCATTAGTGTTCATGGGATTCTCTTTTTTTCTGCACAGAAAGGATCAGAACTCCAGCTACAAGATCAGGCTTGTCTTCTAAGAGAGCTCCCACAGATCACTTCATCCTGTCAGCACTAACACTCAAGAGCATACAGAGGACATCCTGCTTGTTATTTTTCCATGATCTCTCCCAGCATCCAAACTAAGTTTATGCAAGGGGAGAAAAACTGAAAATCCACAGGCAAAAGGAAAAGTCATGTTCTGCAACACATTGATGGCTCAAGTGCTACTTGAAGATGTTTCAGTCACCTTGAGTTTTGACTTTACATTCTTTAGAGTTGTGAAAGCAACTGTGATCTACATGGAGACTCATTTCAAAAAAATTCAACAGCTGCTTGAGAAAAAAGAAAGATAAAAAATGCAACCAATGCTTCCCTGTTAGTAAAGCAGATCAGTCCCTCATAAGATTACTTTATCCCATATGCCCAGCCTTGTCAGATGCATAATCCTCTTTTTGTTGGGTACAGGATAACATCTGCTTGCATTGCCAAATTCCAGAGCAGTGCCATGAGACTGGGGCTCCTCTCCTGCACCCTCAAAGCCTGACTGAGAGCACAAGCAGGTACAATTCCTATGGCTCTGCTCAGCCACCTCCCCTCCCCTGGGACTGCCTCCCTCACTGTCCCCACAGCTGGGTGATAACTCCAGTATCAACACATCTGACATGTGACTTTCAGATCAAATCTATTTCTGGTCTCAGCTTTGCTCAGTCATTCCAATTCTGCCTGCATGTGCTGGTGTTCTCTGTGCTCTGATGACACTCTGGGCTCTAGAGCACTGAAATACAGGAGAGAGCAAAGGTGAGCATTTCCCCTCTCAGGATGTCAGGGATCCTACCCATGGCCACTCACAGCAACCTGTCCATGGAAAAGTACAGAAGGAAGGGATCTTATCAAGGCCTCTGACATGCAGCTTTTATTAGCAAGATACTGAAGGAGTTTAAGAGATTTAACAATTTTCATAGCGTGTGAATTATACCTGTACACACTCAATTCACCTTTGAAAGGAGAGACACCATAACTGTACAGCCTAGAGACACAGGCTGGATCAAACAATGTCAGGGAACATAGTATTGCTTAAGTAAAATTTAATGAAAAATATGAGCCTCAAGCTAAACACAGGAACCTGTTATCACCTCAAAAAAATGGAATGCTAGGAGTTAAAACACAGTGAGGTAGAGATCTTCTGGTTGCTGTTTGTTTTAAATGTAACAAAAGACAGAAGAATGCAAAAGTGGCATCAAGTTGCATGAAAAGAAGAAGAAATAAGAAGAAATAATTTCACTTCTTTCCTGTGGAAGAACAGGCCAGTAAGACAGAGTTTTCAGTGAACAGTTGCATGGTGAATTCTTGGGGGTGCAGCCTTTCATTTGGGATTGGCAGTAAAGATCTGCAGTCCAGACAGCTGACTCCATTACCAAGGCTTCCCCAAAACTGAGCAGCTTGCAAAAACTTTGAGTTTTTGTCTACATAAAATGACTGATAAAGAAAATGAGGTGCCAGAGCAAAACAACACAATGGAAAGGCAAATACTGAGACTACTGAGAGAAAACAGGACTTAACTGAGGATTATTTCAGCTCTTTGCTTTATGCAAAGCCAGCCCCTTTGCCCACGTAGCCTTGACTATGCGTGCGAGATCTGTTAACTTCAACTCTTTACGCTATAAACTGACATTAACTTCAACAGGGCATTTATCTCCACAGATGTATTCTGGCAATAAAGATTGCAATTCAGAGTTCTGGAGTTCTGATGACTCCAATAATGTATGTATTAAGTTTAGGAGTGGTGTAATTCTTTGTAGGATTGGGACCCAATATTAAAATCTCTTCATGAAAGAGACAGTTCCTTCCTGTGTTTTTATACCAGAACCACGGTCTTTATTGCAGCTTTTATGAGCCACTATAATTCAAATTTCAACTTCCCTAGATTGCAGCTTTTGCTTTTTCCTATTTTACTTTTGCATTTCATTTCACATGCCCTGCACAATCTACAGTGAATATGAACGACCACGTTTGCCATAACAAAGGAAAACAGAAAAGCACCCTTGTCTGCAGAGGCAACCATTTCTGCCTGGATTGCCATTGATCCAGTGATATTTTTTCGCATCCATCCCTTGAGATTTATTCTTGAAAAAGCGATAACCACTCACAAGAGTTATCACCCTGTCTCCTTGTGGAAATGCATTGCCACCCGAGCCACAACTCATACAGCAAATATCAAGGCCAGCAGTGGAATATCTCTGAAACTAAAGAGTAGGAACATTTCATCTAATGACAAAACAAAACCCACAACAAAATCCCATTACATGTTTCTTGCTGAGATAGGTTTTTTCCCAATAATTTTTGCTCCAAAGGCAATCTGAGTCCATGTTGCTCACACCTGCATAATGAAACAAATGAGACAAAAACTACTCTTTCCTGTGGCTGCTATTCACCCACAACTTGCATTATGGATCACCACGTTTCAGCAATCAGCAATGTGCTCTGTGTTGAACATTTGTTTCAAATGGAAATAGCTAAACCAAAATCAAAGGAAAGTGTTATGTCTTTGATGTAGTTCCATACATTTGTTATGCTGCGAGGACTAAGGCTGCTGGACCCAGCTGATGTCAAGGATTGGTTAAATCCTCTTTCAGACTTTGTGGAAGGAACAATTAAATCCCTGTAGATACGGCCACAGACGCCTTAGTGATGCCACATTTTTTCAGCTATTCCATTGCCTGGTTTGTTCCCATTGTGTTTCTGGGAGAAGGCCTAAAGAAATGAGCTGAGACCAGGATCCAGAGATGAGGCAAATGAGAGACCAAGACAGATGGTTAATCACTGTGTCAAACTGGGGTGCCTGGGCAAGGTGATTTCCTGATTGCTCTTTCCTCCTGTGACCAAAAAACATCCCCATATGCTGCCTGTGGGAAGAAACCTCACCCTGACTCCTAGATACCAAATTTTGGTGGTGACTTCAGAAAAATCACTAAGTTTTTAAACTACTAAACTTATAATACATCATAGCTCACCTAAAACTTGCAGAATAAGACCAAAATATTTGCCAGCTCATATTTGTCATAGCAAACATGGCTGTTTTCCAGAAGGAGTGTGAAGCTTGGGAACCTGTAAACTCTTCAAAGGCAGATGGGCTCCCGTCAGTCACACAGCATTATGATGGGGTAGAAAAAAACAAAGAAAAAACCCCAAAAAACTCCAGCAAGCTGTGTAGGCTTTTCTAGGGGAAAAATAATAATAATGCACACAAGCGGCATAATTGTGTATAATATGTAACCACAGGAAACAGCTACTTTGCCATGTTCATCCATTCAGAAAGGAGAAAATGGAAGGAAGGAAAAGCTAATGCTCTTCAGGCTTGCACAGGCTGCCTCCTGCTACAGCAGCTCTGGGTTTGTGCTGCCAGCTGTGAGCTCTGCTAAAGCACAGCCCTGAGAGCTGGGTTGGACTCGGGCACGTGGGGCCTGTGCACACTGAGAAATGAAAAATGCCTTCCCCACACGGTGCTGCATTCACAGGGCTGGAAACATTCCAGCTTCATGTGAGAATCACTCGTGTTCCCTCAGAAAGGAGCTCCACAGGGGTATGTGATATAATGAATGGTTCAGTTCAAGTTGATTAGGCTCCCATGGTCATCCTGGGAAATGATAGCAGAATAAAGGGGAAACTCGAGCACACGAGCTGCACAGCAAAACAGGAAGAAAAGTTAAAGCATAAAAACAAATACATATTGTGGAGCTTTAAAACCATTGACAATCCAGACAAATATTTTAAAGAGGTTAATATATATAAATACAACTTCATGTTTAGTTTGGGTTGCTTGGCCCTTTTGTTTTTGTTAAATGAGTTTGTTTGTTTGGTTTGTTTGGTTGTTTGTTTTTGTTGGTTTTTTTTTTTGGTTTTTTTTTTTTTTAATACAACTTCAGGCATATTTTGTTTCGTTCCAGCACAGAAGCAAGCCAATTTTGAAGCATAAAAACCTTTCATATATGGAACTTGCTCTACCACAGAGCTCTTGTCTGGAGTACCACATCACACCACAGTGCTTCAGAGCCTGGGATCTCACTAGAGCATCCTGTAAATGGATTAAATGGATCCATTAAACGGAGTTGGTTTTGGTGCTTCATAATCCTATCTAGACAATCAATACACACTTGCTTCTGACACAACTACTTCATTACAGAGCCTGCAACTGCTTTTGCACCAGGGCCATGTTACCTACAAAGCCTCACTCACTGAAGCGTTTCTGCAACTCAGGCAGAGCTTGTTAGGAGGGCCTTGATCCTGGCCCACAGGCTGCAGAAAATCCTGCCAGTAGCTGAAGCTTTCTCCACGAGATTTAAAGCCAGAAATCACTGAGTAACACTGCCAGGAACTCAGTCAGGATCAGCTTGAAGGTCTAGATTGCCAAGTGTTTAATGTTATTTTTTTAGTGTAATTTTAAAATGGGAATTTATTATATAGTATTTTTAAGCCAGTTTTTTTTTTTTAACAGTTTTTTTTAAATAAAATTATAGCAGGGGAAAATAACTTGCAAAAGAAGTTAAAGAAATAATAATTTGAGTTTATGTGGTACTATGATTTATAATAAAATTTAAAAAGTGCTCTTGACATGGGAGCAGTTGAGCATGCCATAACAGCCACACACTTTCTCAATTGAGATCAGCATGGTCTGATAAAAACAAGTCCTTTACACACAGAAAGAATGAGCTGAGGAAAACAGCTAGGTAAAAATAATAACCTTTAAGTTATGTACCCACAGGAGAAGTAGGAGGAAAAAACCCAGACACAATCTCTGAGATAGTTGAGAAACAATTTGATTGTACTGCAGATCATTTGCAATACTTTGAAGAGAAGGTCATTTGGGCAATAGCTCTGTCAATGTATTGAAAGAATTAAGATGAACAAAGAAAGCTGTTTTGCTATTCTTGTAATGCACAGTTCTCCATTTGAAACTCCATCTGAAAAACATTCACTTGTAGCTGTTCACAGCTAATGCATCAGCAAAATCCTGCAACAATAAACAACATGGAAGAGAAGATCAACCTCCCTCCCCTGAGAAACGTTTTTGGTGGGTGCAGGGGAGGAGTCCCTTCAAAGGCTATTTAATACTCCAGTGCATTTATCACTTTGAGGAGGATTTATTTTCTAATTTTCTAACTGTGGAGGTGCAGCTTTTTTCAAGCTGGGGATATTATTACTTAGCTATCTTCTCTGCTACATATTTCATCCAGAAATTTTAACCAGGCTACAGCCTCAAGCCCTTTAAACACTGTGGCATTCAGGTGCCAGTTCCTGTTGCATTATCTGAAAGCAAAGCTGGTTCCCATAAGAGGAAATAGATCCATGAGAACCTGGATTTTTATGAGCTCTGCTAATGCACACAGGGAAGATGCCTGCTTTTCTGGGTTGGGAGTTCTCAGTGTGTGCATGCACACCAAAACACAGCATTTAGTGCTGAGCTACCCTGGGTGCTAAAGCAGCCACACTCATCACCTTCATACCTGGAAAAAGGAATATTTCCAGCTTCCCTTTCCAAACCTATTTTCTTCCCCATGGTCACATCAAAGAAAAATGCAGCACTTTAAGTGTCAGTAGCACACAGAATATCTCTCCAAATGGGGTCATTCCATGATGGACATAAACAAGCTCCTAGTGGTTATTAGAACACATTTTACCTAGCAAGTAGATGACTCAGGATCACAAGATTAGTTACTCTGGATTACAAAAGTGATTAATGCCTGTAACCCTAAATCTGAATCCAGAAAATAACATCTTGAATTAAGAACACACTAAAATTTACCAGAGAATCACAATGTAACTCAGACTGGAGGGGACCCTCAAGATGCCATCATGATCCAATCTCCTGCTCAAACCAGAGATAACTTCACTGTTGGATAAAATAGTTCAGCTTTGTTTCAGTTAAATTTTAACTCCTCTTAGGATGAAGATAATTTCAGATTACTGCATATCCTAATAAGACAAATAAAGTGCATAAACAGCCAAGGGATTTTAACTAGAATTTATAAGTCAGAAGGTTTTTTCTACATAGTACAAAAGTCTTTTTTGACAAAGAGACTTGACACTCTCTGACACTTTGTTTTAGGTGTCTTTATCTTGTGCTTTCAGTCATTAACAAAAGGAGAAAAAGAAAATCACATCCTGTCTTAAGCTTCCAAATCTGTGCACACCTCTAATAATCTTATTTCATCAGATTTTCTTTATTTAGCTTTTTAAATTTGAGATTTACTACCATTGCATAAATCAGAGGTATCTATTTTCCTTTTGGAACTCATCAACAATTGGGTAAATCTGATGGAAATAGGCTTGTCTTGGCATTTTTCTTTTAGAAAATTATTTTGTAGACAAAGAAGCACAAACCTTCTGCCATGCCATGAGCCTCTTTCCTAGAAAATGGAGGAAGGTCCTATTGAAGCTGCATAGAAATGATCCCATTATATGTGAACCGTTTAGAACACAGTGGTTTCCTAACAATTAGAGCTTTATGTGTTTTGTTCACAGCTTATATAAAAATTCTCAATAGACTATTTGCCCTCGCCTTCTCCCACAGAAAGTTTGAAAAGACATCAGTAAAGATTCTTTATGGCATCTAATTTATTCTCTTGAAATTACCTGCAATTCCTTAGTAAAAGAGACGTTTTCAAATGAATTATCTCTCTGCCAATTACAACCTCTCTCATCATGTTCTGGCTCTGCAAGAGCACCAACATGACAACTTCTCCTAACTAGGAAAAAAGGCAATGTTGTTTGGTTTTTTTTTTTTTTTTTTTCCTTATGGCAGTTTGATTTTGTTTCTAAATTCACAAGTCAGCCTTTGTGAGCTGTATTCAGAACTCAGGTAGAAATGCTTTGTTTTACAGTCCTCTGTAATACACCTTTGAAGACCACAGAAGCGTGGAAATAGGGAGATGGTGGTGATCTCTCTCCCATAAAGCAGCTAATTACATGATCATCTTGAACTCTCTGAAGTCAATTACTGTAATTACTGCAACTGTTGTGTTGTCATATTTCATTTGGAACAAAATTGTTGCATGAGAGAAAACTGCCAAATGTGGTGCTCCAGACTTTTCCCACTTTACAGAAATGTGTTTAAAGTGAAAGCTGTGTCCAGCCCCTGAAGTGCCCGTGAGCTCGAGAGGCACAGGCCCCTGTGACAGTGATGGGAACCCCTGTGAAATGGAGTAAATTCAGCACAGGGACAAGGCTGCAGCAAGAACAGCTTTGCACAGAATCCCCTCACCCATTCCCTTCCACACCCTCCTGCCCGAGGCAAACAGAATACACTCAGCCATCACTGCAGCAAACACTGATCCCCAACCCACAAAGCCCCGCTGGAGAGAAACTTCTCCATCCTCAAGATGTTTTCAGGAGTTTGCTTGGCTTAAAACAGAGCTTGAATAAGAAAAACATTATAATACAAGGTGAAGCTCAGCTTCATCCTGATAGAACTATTTATCTGTCATACAAAGATAGGTATATTCTCCATGGACTGCTTTTTTTAAGGGCACATACACAAGCTATTTTCTCACTACAGTGAGGATGTCCAAATAAATCTCTTACAGGCAAGTAATAGGAAATATTTCAGCTCCAGATGACTACACTCGACTATTTGCCAACCTTCAGGAAAGCCAGTGAATGTCTAAAAGTATTAGCACTTGAAAAAGAACAGAGAGAGAGAAGTTTACAAAACACAGCAGTAACAACCTCTGCATTAGCCTCGTGTTCTAACTTCAAGCACAAACTTCTCTAATACTCATTATCACACAAAATGTGCCACACTCTATTGCAATTCTGAGTTTTGCTTCCTTGAAACAGGATACAGATGGTGATATAGGCAGTAATTTTTCTGTGCTTTAAGGCGCCATAAATATTTAAGCCTCTCTCCTGTAACTGCCTACCTCAGGAAGGGCTGAGCAGATTCTCCAAGGAGCAATACTGAAACAGATAAACTGTGAGCCCTGCTGAGGGACCTGCAAGCTGCATTTTGATTTTAGCACAGCTGTGGTCACTGGAAGTTTGCTGGGACATGGGGCCTGGCAAGAACTCTTTCACAGAGCATCCTTTGTGCCCCTTCAAGCCTTCTAAGCTGATCCTTATTCAGGAATAACCTGACCTCCCAGAATAACTGTGGCAGACCAGCACAGGCTAGGCCAGGGCAGGCACTTGGATTTGACACTGTTCACCTCCAGCATGTCAGACCTGCTCCTGTCAATGTAAAGAGAGAGCAGGGCTGAAACCCTTCTTGTGCCACAGTTCACTTCTTATTCCTGTCTTCATGTGCAGCAGGTGTGTCAGACAGGCAGGATGAGGCAATAGATGTCAGCAGGGCTTCACTTGCAGATGGCAGAGTCCAAGACTAATGGAAAACTTGGTTTTGGAAGGAATTATGTAAGGAAACCTCAAAACAGATAAGGGTTTTTTTTGTGCTGACACCAAGCGATTCAGGATTTCATGCTTAAAGTCTCAAAGATAACATAAAATATTGAGGAAAAACAATTAGAACCATTGCAAATTAACAAATTCTGTCTGTAATGTTAAATGAGGTAGGCAGAATTATCACTTTTCCCAAGAAAACTCAGGAACTTCATCTGTTTTTTTCTACTACTTCCTGACACTGTCCTTTTCCATATCACTCTTTTGACATCACCTAACTGCTAAAGAGAGCATGAGAACAGCTAAGGACAATGCAGCACTTTTATACTGATATGCATGATAAAATAAATAGCTTTGATTCCACAGAGTTAAATGTATTCCATGTTCTCTGGCATTTTTTCCTACTTATAAATAAAAAATTGAGATTGTTCTTAATGTAGCAGAATCCTTTTCCCTTGAATTGTAATACAGAACAGCCAACTTAATAGTTTTGGGACTGTGTGTGTGTTTCCCTTAAAAGAGAAAAGCAGAATGCACTACACCATTTTTTCTCCTCCTGGATCTAATTATTCTCTAATTTAAATGCAAAGGCCAACCCAGGTTGCTCCTGAGACACTGTGGGACTCTATTAGGATCTCTTACATTAAGACTTTTTATGATAACGATTATATGATAAAGAGCATCTGGAGTCTAACACAATATTAACACTATTTCTTAAAGGTATAACCCTATTTTTTCCCCAATTTAACACTCACCTTGGCTGCACTTAGACAGCCTGGCTTAAGGGAACAGGATTTTTTCTTCCAAGGAGACTGTATCAGTTATGACAATATCAGAAAAGCCTGGTGGAGGGACAACAGCAACCTTAACATCCACTAAACACAAAATTCTGCATCTTCACTTGAGCTAATTCCCTGCTGTTGAAGTATCTCCTACACAGAAATGACCTCCTATTTTGCTTATGTAATTTGCAAACTAATACCACTAAAACCTGGAGACGGCCCCAAAGAGAATTCCCCAGTGCCCTGGCAATAATATTTACAAGGCACGAACGGAACGGGGCACTCCTTGTCAGCGTCTGAGAGGTTTATTAAAGCATCAGCCTCAACACATTGTTACAACGATGGAGACAAACAGATGCCACCTTCTCGCTGGATCAAGCAGAATGCCAAAGGATGTAATCTTACAGCATATCATAAAGCCATTTCCATATCATAAAGCCATTTCCATATCATAAAGCCATTTCCATATCATAAAGCCATTTCCATCTGCGTTTCAGCCAATCACATAGAGAACAAGAACATTGGCAATACTTCTATCCAATCAAATAAAGCACACGTAGCTTTGGTTAGCAGCCTATTTTCAAAAACAATATTTTGTTCATAAGAAGCAAAGCACAAAAGTCTATTCAAGCTTTAACCTTCTAAAGATATACATTAAGTAAACTTGTTACTACTTAAGGCAGCACCTAACATGGGCCTATTGTTCTATTCTCATGTCTGTATTACTAATTTTTCTGTTGCTTTAGCATCTAACTATCTTTGCTTTCTTAGGCCTGCTTTTTCCTTTCTTAAAACCCTCTGATTTTTAGGATTCCCACACCCCAGCACCTGTGCTGGAGCACAGCATTACACTGCAGCCCTCCCTCAAACCTCCACGCCAAGCAGGGAGACACTGACGAGAATTGTCCCCGCTTGTAAAATGGACACACAGAGCATCCTTTGTGGGAGCCTTCCAGCTGTCCTGAGGAGAGCTGAGCATCTCCACAACCTCAGAAAGCAGGGACACAGCTGGAATGTGGGAAAGGTGAGGTCCTGCTTTCATTAAAGACATTCCCCAGAGAGTGAGACCTGAAACACCACACTTTGTTGCTGACTATCAGCTGGGCTTTCACTCTGCTGTTCTGTATTACAATTCAAGGGAAAAGGATTCTGCTACATTAAGAACAATCTCAATTTTTTATAAATAAGTAGGAAAAAATGCCAGAATTATGATAAGGTTGTGATCTTCTTCTGCACACAAGTAGCTTACAGATAAAGAAACAAAACATTCAAAGAAGGCAATCAAAGACAAAACTCAGGATTTTCACCTGCAGTGTTCAAAGTCCCAAAGGTTCATTGATTTATCCACAATTTGCTTCTTTCCATAATTCTCTCATATATTTCATGCCACTGCCCAGGTATCTATCTATGTACCTACCCAATTAACGGAGATGAGCACTTAGAAGATTAGATTTTGAAAGATCCAACTTCAAAAAGAGCTTGAAACACACAGTTTTTACTCTAGATAATTGAAAAGGGCTAACCCTTACTCTTTTTTCAAGTGTAGTACAAACTTTTTGTTTCTCTTTTTGATGAAATATTAAACGCATATATGAAGGAAAGTATCAGGAATACGAAAACATTTTAAATTTTTTTTTTCTAATCATTAGATTATACAACTTTTATAATTTTATTACACTACCACACTACTGCAACTGCACCAGAGCTGTAAAGAAATCAGCAGGCTAAAAGAAAACAAAGCCACCTTGCATTTTCTCATGCTGAGCTATTTGTTAAAATGCTTCATTTGAATCTTTTTGTTTTACCACTAAACCAGCAATCTATACCCTACCTGTTATATCAACATAAAATTATCACAAATAGAACAGTTCCACTGATTACTAGGTCCATATAGGAAAACAAAGTGTTTTTCTCATCACTGTAGCTCTAAGATGAGCTCCACAGGCTACACTACAAAGAAAAAAGACACTTCCACTCTGAGATAGAGTTTCAGTCTATAATTAATGTACACATAAATGCCTCATTATTTCTGGACAGACTTGCAGAAGACATTTTAACTGCACATTTTTAACCAAGTAGAGCCAACTGCCACCAAACTGAAGCACAGCAGCCAGAAACTTCTGCCCTCAGTGTTCTGAAAATGCTCCCTGAGGCCACCCCTAACAAAGGAACCAAGCTGGATATTTCCTGCCATAATTCTCTTGTCTCATGGTTCCTTTCCAATTCTCTTGATGTAAAATTAATTCTCATGGTCTCAGGTTCATGTTCCATATTTGCACTTCTAATGATCAGTGAGTGAAACCAATAATACCCATTTTGGTTATTGTTCTAATGTTTTGTGAGTCTTTTCATCCCTTCCCAAGCTTTTACACATGACTTAGGAGGACCAAGACCAGTAATCTCTTAGGAATGTTTTCAGAGGCTAAAAGCTATCACATGAGACCAAAGACTACAAAAAATTAAAATAAAAAGTAAAATTCTGGTATCTTTCCACTCAAATCAGCAGAATAAATGTTATTGGTTTATAGGTCTAACTTATTCACTCAGTTTAGAGTATTTCCATAGTCCAAGATACTGACAGGAAAGAAAAACCAAACCCTAAGCATTCTTACAATATCTGACCATCATTTAGCTGCAGCCATTGTCTAGAGAAATTAATGTAGCCTCAAGGAAAACAAGAGTGCTCAAATTTATGTTATAGGTATTCTTTGCTTTCTAAAGTGAAAGCAGACCATTAAATGTGGCTCTATAAAACCAAGAGCCAAAGTTGCATTGCTTCTTAAAGAATGAGGATGGAATTTTGCACTGGAAAAGGAAAAAAAAACTTTTATACCTTCCAATTTTTCATTCCACTAGATGTCAAAATGAATATAAGAATCTTTCAGAAGCCAGTTTTAACATAGAACTAAATTGAAGCCCCGGGGATAGAAGTAGGCTAAGGACCAGCATTATTAGTTTTATTTTTAGTTAAACATTTTTGATAGGATTTCCTGACACTGAAAGTTTGGATTCTTAGATATGCTTTATATGTGACTTGTCTGTTCACTATGATATTTACATAAAACTTAAAAAAAAAAATTAGAGGCACACTAGAATAAGCAATTGATCAATGATTTATTGTACTATTAGGCCAGTCTTTAGAAATATTATAAGAAATATATTGAGAAAAATTCTCAATATGTCCATTATAATCCAGGTGATTAAGGATTTAGTATTCCACTGCCACCTGTAGTTATAGACAATCTGCTTCCCTGCATTGTCCAAGAGCTGGGTGTTGCTCTTTGACAGCATTCCCACCCTTAGGACTGATGAAATATTTGACACAAACAAAACAGATCTACTTAATTTAACCAAATGCCTCCTAACTCTGTGATTATTGATGTTCCCATACTGTGCAGTTTCATGAAACAAAACAAACCTATGTTTATGTGATTTTTGGGTCAGGATTTTTGAGTGGAGGAAAATGAAAGAAATCAGAATATCAGCTCTGTCATTCAGGATTCAAAATTGCCATTGCAAAGCATCTGAAACTCTTTCTATGGCAGGGCGATACTCTCAGGCAGAAAATCTCAGAGAATTTTAGATATTCTTTTACTTGGAATTCTCATTATTTTTAATGTTATCATTTTCAACAGTTTGTTCTTTCCTGCATACAATAAACTGCAAGGTCATCTAATTTAAGAATCAATTGCCAATGTTCTTGAAAAATTTTAAGGAGCATTTTTTATGTCTTCACTTTAATCCTGCCTGCACAGGGAAAAATGACAAAACCTGGAGGATCCCTTCCCAAAGGAAAGAAAAACCAAAACCAGGAGAAGTGCAGTGAAAGGCAGAGCCTCTGGGTCAGTGTGGTACATCCTTCAGGCAGCCAAGGGAAATCTGCATTCCAGGGCCATGCCAGAGTGCCTGGGGACAGCCAGGCACAGCCTTGACTTCCTCTGCCAGCCAAGGCAGGAGAAATCTCCTTCCAATTCCTTCATCTTTGCAGTGCCCTACACAAGGCATTCTCCAGGATTTGTCATTTCTGACAGTTTCACATCACAAGTGGCACATGGACAGAGTTCTAGGTTGGAAAGAGGCAGGATAAACTCCACATTAGGGAGCTTAATCCAAGTCCATGTTTAAGGAGTGATTATACTGTACTGAAGGTAGAGTCAAAAGTATCTCTCTGTTTTTTTCAGCAAGTTAGCAGCTGATTTCACAGGATCAGACCTCAGAATTTCAAGACAATTCCTCTCTCATGTTCCTGCCTCCATGTCCCTTCACAGCCTGCAACCTTCAGGGGAAACAATCACAGATTTGCTCAGGTTGGAAAAGCCCTCTGAGGCCACGAGCCCACCCAGCACTGCCAAGGTCATCACAAACCCATCTCAGTGCCTCATCTATACTTTTAAAACCCTGCAGAGATGTCAATTCCATCACTTCTTTGGGCAGCCTGTGCCAATGGCTGATAACCTGTTTGGTGAGGAAATATTTCCCAATAGCCAATCTAAACCTCCCCAGGGAAACCTTGAGGTCATTTCCTCTTGTCCTATCACTTGTTACAAGAGTCAGACCTACACCTCACCTACCACATCCTCTCAGGGAATTTTGGGGAGTGATAAGGTCTCCCCCAGCCTCCTTTTGCCCAGGCTAAAGAGCTCCAGCCTGCTCAGCCACTCCTCATTAAACTTGTGCTCCAGACCCTTCACTGGCAGCATTGCCCTTATGGAACAAGAAACTCTGAAAAAAAGGATACATACTTATTAAAACCAAAAGGGATCATTAGACCATTTTAGTCTGACCTTTCATAAGCCATGTCAAATATTTTTCACCAGTTGCTCCTGCATTGGAGCTTAATAACTTGGTTTTGATTATAACAGGCCATCTAGTAGCTGCACACATGGAAAAAAACTGACCAGATCTATGAAGTGATAGCAGTGCTTGAGCAGTTAGTGAGCCTTGTTGTTACAGCTGTGATTTATTTCTACTCAGCCTTTCCAGTTTTAATGACAACTCCAGTTTCCATAGCTCTGTGCTTCAGTGTAAGTAGAGTTTTGCAAAACAAAAATTCATTTAGCACCACAAAGTAAATGCTACTGTTGTAAAATTGAACATCTTTTGACATGTGGTTAAAAGTGCCAGTGGGATGGAGCAGCTTTGGGTAGTAGCAGACAACTCCTGGAATTTTCATTTCTTTACTACATGGGATGACACCTGTGTATGGCAAATGCCTGATGATCCTCCAAGGAAACAGGCTGAACCTGCATGCATAGCACTCATGCACAGAACATGTCTGGAGACCATCACACAGACCCATTCTCATCACCCTGTAATCCCACCAGATCTATTCTACCCTCTAACAATACTACAGAAAATCCTGTTGTTGTTTGGCCTTGCTTTTATTAGACCCTATCATACAAAACCATTTTGTGTATTGAGAAAAATGTGTTCTTTGTATGTTTTTTATTCAATTCTTAAATAAATGAAAACTAGGTTAGAGTAGTGTGGTGCACTTCTTCATTTTCTGGTTGGGTAGCTATTTTCACAGCTAAGACTTTTATTTCACATTAGCACACAGAGAACAGCTCTCATGCAGACAGTGCTCTGCAAAATTGAGTAACAAATTTTTTTTTAAGCATGGCCAGGCAAAGTCCAAACCCCAAGACTGCTGCACGTTTTCTACATAAGGGTTTATCACTTGTGTGTGTGCCTTTCCATGCCAGTGGTGGGCAAAAAGTGTAAACAAGCAGCAATCATGTAAAGGAAGGACTTGCACTAAATAATGCTCCATAAAGACCACACATAGGTGAAGGAAAGTCTTACAGATAAGAGCTAAGTACTCAACAACTTAAAAACTTTCAGCCAGCAGGTCTAAAAATAAAAACAAAAAATAAAAAACCAACACCAAGTTAAAGAACTTTTCCTCAGTGAAACTAACAGCCAGTTCATCCAGTGGCACAGCAGACATTTACCTTTCCCTCATGGAAACAGTGGCTGACAAGTTCTCCCACAGCTGAACAGCTGCTCCTCAACTGCCTCTAACCCACAAATTAGACTATCAAAGGGGATTAATGAACAAAGATGTGATCAAAGACCTGTTGTTACACCCACAGAGCTTCCCTACAGACATCTGAAGGGTTTACTCCAGGTACCACAAACAGGACTGCTAACACAAGTACTTGTCCTCTCCAAGGCAGTCACCACCAAAGCACTGTGGGGTGGAAGATTAAAGAGGACAGCAGAGGACTTTCCTTAAAGGCTCAGGGAACAGCAGCAGCTGTGAGAAAAAAATCCAGTCAGAAAAGGAAAATATGTGCCTGACACAGGGAGTAGAAGAAGAATCATCAAAGTTGCTTGAACCAATTTCTCAGTGTTAACAAACTATACCGGGGAGACAAAGGTTTATATCATAAATAATGGACATGATAAGAAATCATGGACATCCCATTTTCTTTGGATATCATGGACATACAAAGAAAATGGGGTTCCATTGGACATTCAGAGGCCCTGCGAGCACACCACTTCTCCCTTAATTTTCTATTCCTGTATGACTTGTAGTGACAGAATTCCTGGCTGGTAATGTATTTCATTGCATCTTTATCCTCAAAATTAGGGGGTTTCCCCAGTCTGGGCTGATACTTTCTTGCAAAAATTTACTGCTTTGCCATCCAAGTCCAGCCCAGATAATTCCTTTCCCTTTCCAGTGCCTTGTTATCTATTTGAACACTGCTCTTATGTACTCTTCAGACTTGGCAGTTCAAAATAAAAGCAGTTGCTTTCTCAAACAAGCTCCCATAAAGGCAACTCAGCATTCTGGTGCAGCACACATGGCCAAAGAATAAATAAATAATAAAGACATTTGTCCAGCCATGTCTCCTGGTGATCCTGCAGGGATCTCATGCACCTTGGAGGGTGATGTTCTATTGTGGCATCAGGCATGTAACTCAGAATTATTGATACCAACAAGATGCTAAAGGCACCTGGAAATGTCTGTGACACCAAGGTGTGTCCTTCACACATCAGCTGTGCTGGCTTTCCTGTCCCTTTGCTTGAACATGGACAAGGAAACAGAAAGGTCTTTTCTGCTCACCCAGAGCAGGGCTACAAGCAAACCATGCTCTCCTTGCCCTGCTCCTGCCACTGTCTGCTCCCACAGGGCAGGAGCAGATCCCTGCAGCCCCAGGGAAATGAGGGAACACACTCAGCAGCCAGGGAGAAGCTGTGACTCCTGGCAGGTGGCTCTGCTGAGGGGTGGCACCAAAATCATGAATTATTCAAATGCTTTGTCCATCAGGGCCTAACGTCATCTCATTTTCTTCTCTAACACCAAGAATGTCAAACTACCCATTACTTAAAATATTTCCAGAGCTTACAGAATAACAAAAAGTGTCTCTGATTGAATGCCACTATTAGATTACTCATTCTCCAGTTGAAAAAATATTCAAAAAGAACCCTTATGACCAAAATAAAAACTTTTTTTCTTTTCATGCTTTGCATCTCAAAAAATTAATTGAAAATAACATTTGTTTTCTGCTTCTCATGTTTATTTGCTCTTCAGCTTAAGATTTTATTTCTGTTTCACCTCCTATCAAGATGGACGTTAAAATGTGGTGTGAGGTAAAATTTAATATGCACAATAAAATTTATCATGTACCTGAACAAAAAGTCACTGCACCAAAAACGGTCCAGTCCAGCAGTTTTCTAAATGATGTAGGAGAAAAATAATGGGGCAGAGTAGCAGAAGCCTGACCCTATTCCCATAAGACTGTAAGATTTATCACCTACATAAGCAGAATGCTACAGAAAAGAGATCTATTGACCACAGCAATAACTCACAGCCCAGTAAAGCTAGCTGAGATGCTAGGCTGGTATTTGCTGATAGTACCTTTATTATGTGGCACTCAGATATTTTTTTAAACAGCTCTGCTCAACAAGTTACTGTTTTTAATATTATGCACCACCTACTCCTTTTTAGACCAGGCACTTATTTACAGTACTGTTATTCAGGAGAGGGGGGAGCTGCAGGGAAGGATTTATAGGAGTGGGGATTTACTGTTTGAATTAAAAACTGTGTTGTCGCAATTGTGGATTTCAGGAGAGGGGGAGCTACAGGCACATGCTATCCTGGTATAACAGAAATATTACTCAGACAGAAATATGTTTGCATAATACCCTGTATTTGAATAGAATATTTACTGGGGAAATGAAAAAAAAAAAAAAGGCAGAAAACTGCTATCACTTGCAATGTGTGGATTGAATTTTTGCCCTTTTGTGTAGATGCAGGGAAGTGCTCAGCTGGCTTTGTTTAGCAGAGCATTTCTTCAAGGGCTTGCAGAGCAAGCCTTGCTCCAACTCTAGAAGGTGACACAGGGGCACTGTCACAGGAGGAGTTTGTGTCAGAGCCCTGAGTGCAGGGCTCTGGGCTCTGCTGCTGCCAGGGTGGCTCCAGAGCTGTGAGAAGCTGGCACTGCTCCCTCTAACTGGGGCCATCTGTCCTTGACTGCCACCTGAGCTGTGCCTGTGCCTGCCCCTGGGGACCCCCACAGGCCAGACCCCAACCACAGGCTATGCACCCCAACCATCCCTAGGATTATCCTACAGGAACGAGATTTTCTTCCCTCAGCCTTCACCTCCAGTGCAGCTATTTAGCCTGGCAAGAGTAAAATATACACCATGGGCTGAACAAACAGCCCAACTCTCCATTCCCTTCTCCACTTTCAGATATGCTCCCCGTATTCTCTCAGGATTGAAAAGAAAATGTAATGCTATTTGGAAGTCCTAGCAAATCACAAGTTGTAAACAAAACATCTGTTTATGTTTCTCTAAAAGCTATTTCAATTATTTGTGCAAGTATCAAATACTACAGAATCCTAACAGAAAGAGCAGCAGCTTTATTTGTCCAAAAAGATTCTTAGAGTTAGCTGCAGAAAATATTCTGTCACCAAAGCACAACTGAGGACATAGAGTAAGCAAGGACAAAGAGAGACGTGTCAGCAGTTCAGTAGAACCTGAGTCCTGGATCCATTCCTCAACTCATGCTCTGGTCTGAAATAATTTTGCTTTTCTACATGAATCTCCATTTTCACTTTCCTCTAAAGCAAAGAAAAACACAGTGACAGGATGAAATAAGGAAAGCTCCTAACTACCAAAGGTAGACTCTAAATTAGGAACAACACCATTTTCATTTCTAGCGTGGCCTGGTTACAGACATTTTGAATTCCTCACAAATGTTCTGTAAAGTTATCTTTACCATACACCAGTCATCCTCATCAAGAAACAAACCCCGGGCTCTACTCTCTGGAACTATGAAGATCCACTTGACAACACAAGTCATGTGTGTGAAAAGATCGATGCTCACTAAAGGGTGATGTGCAGCAGAGTAATGGCCCAGTTTTACTTTGGCCTATAACAAGGTTTGAGACCAAAATTTCATTCACTGTAGGTTCATATTTCACACCAAAAAACCCAACAACAACATCAAAAAAAAAAAAAAAAAGGGAAAACCAAAGAAAACAAAACCAAACCCCAAAAAACCAGTAACCAATCTTTGCTTATGAAAATATAATTGCCTCAGGTAAAATCAAGTTACGTAATTAGAATAACAGAGGAAAATTCTAGCACACAGGGTCCATCTGTTGCCATGTGCATAAATTCTCTATGACTTGCCAAAGTAATTTATCCACCCAGAACACACATCCAAGCCGGCCAATATCTAGTACTGAGCAGAAAGGAAATTTAAAGAAAGGCACATCATTTATCATTACAGACAGCTCAGCAATATTGTGAACAGGGAGCACAATTTCAGTGGAGGGGGAAAAGGGAGTGGGAGAATGAAGATTGGAAATGCTTGCTGAGCTCAGAGCCTGCTGTAACAGCCACCTGACATGGGGATCTCAAGGGCTACTTCCTCTGAGAAAAGAGGAGCACAGAAAGTCATGTCTTAACCATTCAACCCTGTCCCAACACATATTGTAATTCAATGATTTGCTATTTTGTGATGGGAAAACTTGCTGCTGGAAAATTTTCGACTGCCCTTGCATAGCTTGCAGTAGAATTTAATGTGAAGAATAAACAAACTCGCCACTCTATGGCAGTCTTACATTAAGCCTGAAACCTTCCAGAATTAACAGTTAGAAAAAGCCCACTTCCACATGCTGATTGTAAAATTCTACCCTTTCCTCTCCTTACTTAGAGGGGTCCTTGGCATTGGGGCTTGATGCAGTCATCAAATACAAAAGCCTTTCTGTTAAATTTTCAACACATTGTTCAGCTTTTGAGGCTCCAAAATACCAAAGAAGGGGCATATTATTCGGGTAAATTTCACTGTTTAATTCACCCCCAGCTTGATCAACTACTCAAGTTTAGATTAGAGAATATATCGACACAGGGGTACAAACTTCACCCTACAAAATCTCATTTTATTTTAAAATGACAAGTGGTTCTAGCTCCAGTTGTGAACCTATGAACAGGCTGTAAACAGTGTCTTTGTGATGCTTCAGGCTCCTCAGGGCTTATACACAAGCCAGCATTCTGCTGTTCTTGATGGTGCATCAGCAGCGATGCCCAGTGAGATTCTTGAGGCAAGGAGGACGTAAGGCAGCTCCAGATAGAAGAGGTAATAGGAGCTGTGGGGAGTAAATTTTACTGGAGGCAGATTTTAAACAAGTAGTTTGGGAGATGTCTGTATTTTCAGGAGTTATTTCAACTGAAATGCCTCAAGCAGTCCTGGATGAAAGCACGGCTGCAAAGCTGCTGGATGTGAGCCCTGGCCGGTCTGTTCTTAACACACTTCACAAGTTTTATTCAACTTCATAAGTGAGCACAGGTCCTTCTGCTCCCCCCTCCTTTTGGAGATGCTCTGGCAGAAACAACACTTGTTCAGGGAGCCAGTTTCACCCATCCTGGGCTCGAGAGGAAGAAGCAGCAATGGTGAAACTGTGTGCATAGGCAGGGATGCAACAACAGAGCTCTATTCTCCTACACAAGTGCCAAAGAGTGTGTTTGCTGTCCTTCATTCCTGGGAACTCCTTGACTGAGACACAGCAATGACACAGTCATTTCTCTGCCACAGAGCTAAGTGCAGAAAAATCAGCCAGCTGCACAAGAAAAACTAGATTATTAAAATGCATGTCTTCAGTCATGCTGGAAAACTTAAATAACTCTACGGTAAATATTTTAACTATCATGAGATCCTGAAAGCCTACAGTACCACACTGAAAAAGGGACAACAAATTAAGGACCAGAAAAAGAAGAAGAGGAAAGAAAAGCAGAACCCAAAAATATTGTAACAGTGGAACAACAAGTGACATAGTGCTAATCAAATGTTTCAGTACAAGGTAAAATAAAAGGGCAAAGACTGAGCAGGGTCCTGATTGTTCCCAAACCAAGACCTACATCTGCCATTGCTGAAAGATAAGATCCATTCTGCCTTATCCCTCACAGGCCAGAAATATCTCAGGAACCAAGATGGCATTTCTGTCCTAATTACCATCAACCTGCATCCAGCAAAAGGCAACGCTACTGCTTACTTCTGAACAAGAAGGCAAATTAAGGCACTTTTCTACCCAAAGTTAAAGGAATTCCACTCTTAAGATCAGAAAGATGCAATTGTACTGAAAATGTTCCCTTGCTATGAGCATTTTATCAGCGTACATTTGACTAGTGAGACTTCAGTCAATCTGATTTAAACAGAAACAAAAAAAAAATCACAAAAACAAAATCAGAAACAAAATTAACAAAAAACCCAACCAAAACGAAAACCCCAAAACAAAAACAACCAAAAAAAAACCCAACTAAATAAAAAAGAACAAAAACAAAACCAGAAAAGAAGCCATAAAACCCAAAACACAATAAACATTTGAAACTAAACAGCAAAGCACCCCCTCACTCCCAAAAAATGTAAAACAAATCCCAACCAAAGGAAAAAAAAACCAACTTCGAATCAGAAAAAACCCCATAGCTCTTTTCCTCACACCTTGATTCCTTTTTCAATGGGATATACACAAAGCTGGTTAATTTAGAAAAAAATAAGCTCAGAATACTGTTACTGGCATATAATAAAACTGCTCCTGAGTCAAAGGAACATTGAACATGATGGAGGGAGAAATGGCCTACCAAAAAGAGAAAAAAAATAAGAAAATATTTGTTTGTCAGTGGCTTTCATAGAGAGTCAGAGATCAGGCTGGCTTTCCTGAAATAGGCTGTAAGTTTTCACACCACTGACACTTTGTTAAAGAACACATGGAAAGGTTCAAACTGCAATAACGCCTGGAATGAAATCACTTGACACCATGTCTGGCCCGTGTTTTAAATAGTTTGCACAGTTCTAGTTAGGACTCTTCCAGCCATGTTTGCTGTCTGAGGGCTGATTAAATGACATGTTTTTAAAACATGGAGCATTGGCCATTTTGCATTTCTGCTGCCATCCTTTTAAATTTCATGAAAATGGAGTGAAAGCAACCCAGACTGGCTTTGAAATTCCTATCGTGACCTGTACTTCAGTTACCCAACATATCCATGGTATAGTTAAATGGGATAATTTTCATCAGGGAAGGTGAAAAATTGTCAGAGAACTACAATTAAGGTGGCAAAGAGGTGAGAATCCCAACTCATACAACACCCACCCCAAGGAAAGGGTCATTTTGCAGAGGGAAATTGTGCATGGCTCCATGAAACAACCATTCCAAGGCTGACTCTGCACCAGGGCTCCTGTCCACTGGCAGGGCAGGTCTGAAAGGGCTCAGGCAGAAAAGGCTCCTGTCAGAAACCAGATTTACTTTAAAGAATCACACTGTGGATCTGCAGGCTGGAGGCACATTAGAGCTCATTATGGCTGGGTCTCTCCCCGAAACATGTGTAAAATGTGGGTTTTTTCACTCCTATTAAAGCTGACTCATTTATTTTGTGTCTATCAAAGCAGGGCTTGGCCTCTTGGTCCCTGTCAATAGTGCAGCTTGCACTGTGCTCTCCAAAAGCCACACAGAGCCAGCATCCTTTCCTTATTATTAGAGGGAAGCTGGTGCCAGTCAAACACGGACAGCGCAGAGGCTGAGCTCCAGCTCAGGAATTTCTCAGCCGCTGACACTTCTATAACAGAATTAATTACTGCTCTATACAGTCCAATTGACAGAAACCCTGGGCCCTTTGACAGTGACATGTCAAAACACAATTCAGCGTGGATGTAGTAACACATCCTGAAACTGGCCTCAACTAGAAGCACATCAAACATCAACTTAAAAAAAAAAAAAAAGTAAACCTTCTCTCTCTTGGTCTGAGCCACATTTTTATTTTTAGCAAAGAACAGTCCACTGAATTTCACCTAAAATAAATTGTCAAAACGAGTCATTATTCTAATGTTAAATGCACAAGTCTAAACTAATGAGTATTTGAAATAAAGAGAATGAATTTAAATTATTCCTACAGAACCTACAGATGTTGTAGGGAGGTTCAAACATATGTGTTCATTTAGTAATTTTACAGAGTGCACAGCCATAGATTGTCTTAGCAGAAGAGTTAACTTTTCTTTATTATGTTTAGCCCTAACATATTTGAGCACGGGCTCATTCTTTGCTTTGGATATAACTGAAATCATAAATGGAGATGCAGAAAGTTCTTTGTTCCTCATAAGGTTTCTAGGAGCAAACACAAGAAGCTGTTCTGCAGGGAAGGCTCAGAATCTTAACAAGAACTGCTTTTGCACAGTAATGTCTAAAAGCTAGCAATGAAAGAGGGGCAATATTTTAACATATTTTCAGAACAGATTCCTTCTATAAATCTGAATTGCTGCAGTTATCTGATACAAACTTTGGCAGATTTTTAGCAGACCAGATGTCCACAATAAAATGTTATTCAATGTATCAATGAACAGTTTCCAATATGCAAATCACTCAGTTTCTGCAAACATCTTATGGAGAACTGCCAATATGATGGGTGTTCTTTTCAGTAGAGCAGAAGTGGCTGTAGAGAGTCCTGGGCTTCTGGTAAAAGCACCATTAAAAAATTATTCATTTCTGAGTACTGCATAAGGAACATGTTTATTTCCAGCAAATAGTCTAAAACCATAATAAAGTTAAGTTACAATAAAATTGGGAATAAAATCAACAATGCCTTCAGCAGCAGGAAGTCGAAGCAAGAAAAAACAAATTATCCACAGGACGCTTAGCAATTGCTTTCCACATAAATTGTGTAAGGTGGCAGATTCCTAAATGCCCTGGAAATTTGCATTGCTTGGTTTTAATGCTGCTTTCTGTGATTGCCTGTTGCTGACAGGCCCAGTGACCCAGGCCAGCAGAGCAGCATTGGCCTGGTGAGAAACCTGGTTTCAGAAACAAGAAAGCACCTGGGTGTATTAAATCCTATGGGCAGAGCCCTCCTCAGGGCCAGGAGCAGAAATCCTGGAAATCCTTCCCTCCACAGCCTCCAAAACATCAGCAGCCACCCATCCTTCCCACATTTCAGGACATAAGGCCAAGCTCATCTTAGATCCTGAGGTACAGCCCAAGGATTTACAGCTCCATCTCTCTGTCCAGGTTCTTCCACTTTAGTTCCTATTTCCTCATTTCCCTAAATCATTGAAAAAATTCACTCAGCTGATGGGCCTTTTCAGCTTATTGTAATTTGATTTTTAAATAGCCACCTTGCTGACATATTAAATTGTCTATGGATTGTTGTTTTTAATCGTATAAGAACATTACAAAATCAGTTATGTATGGTATTTACCACTGCAAATCAGGAGCGTGTTCTAATTTATGAGAAAGCCCCTCTCCCTCTGACTCCAAAGGAAACATGATTGACCCTGACACAGTTATGTGCTCCAGAGGGGAGACAGTCTGTCATGTTCAATCATTTCTTGATCAAATCCAAAATGGCAAGTTAATTGTTTAATTAAGGGAACAAGGCCCTTAGAAACTTTCATGTTCTACATAATTTTATAATGGGTCTACATAAATAAAATAAATACGATCTGATGGAATTGAGAGAAATTTCATAAGAAGCAACAGTGCTAAATGTCTGTGTTACTAACAAAAAGCTATCAACAGCTAACCTCCAGTGACTAAGCCCAACAAATTAACTTCATTTTTTAAGTATTTTGGAATTTGCTTGAGAAAGAACTGGCCCATTTGAACACAGTTGTAGCACACTCAAGTTATACCACATTTAAGACAAGAATGAACCACAAAGCCAGAAATCCGTCTTCACTTTGAGGCAAAACTGAAAAAAAACCCCAAGATCAACAAAAAGCAAATCAACTTGCAGGAGACTCTGCAGGAGGTTGCTACCCATGTTACAATATTTAGTGTCTTTTGCATTTTAGGGGATTTTTGCCATCAAAATTGCTGTTGCCCATATGGAGAGATCACTTTTCATAGCCAGTAAAAGTTGACTTTTATAATGCAAAACACTGCATTTGGAACTCTGCACCAGCTCCTCAACCATGCACTGATTTATTTATCTGTTTATGGGCCCTCACACGTGACAAACCCCATTATTTATGAGGCAATGTGAAAAGCACTGGTTCTTTTTGATACATAATTCACTGGGAACAGCGTACCTGAGATTCTCATTAGGGGAATTTCTTCTGGCATTCTGTGTTCTGAAGAGTTTTCCCTCTCTCTCCCAAAACCCTGCCATGATTTTTTTTTCCTCTTTCTTTAGCTTAAACTATCATGATTTGATTGAAACTCAAAACTGACTTCATCATGAACTTCTGAACAACCACAGTTCTGAATTCTGACCACAGCATGGCTAAAACATTTCTACAGCTCTGGCAGCATGACACATTTGAGGTTTCCAATGATGTTTCCATAGACTCAGGTATTTGGTAGCAAATTCAGACAGTTTAAAACTGACTTTTTAGGGAAATTTAAGCTTTTACGTGTCACATCATCTGTGAAACTTGAGTTAATGGGTGTTAAACAAGAACTGGTTCAGATCCCAATTGTTAAAAGGGGTCTGAGACAGCCCATAAGTCACAGCCATGGATTGGAGGAGATAGGGCAGCCCAGAAATGTTGGTGCTGGGGCCCCACTTTTTGTGTGTGTTGAGTTTAAATTCATTGAGGCCATATCTACATCCAACAGCTCTATAAGACAGAGGATTATGATTATTTTTATTTTTAAAGCAAGGTATGGGATGGGATGGGATGCTTGTTGCTTGTTTTAGATTGACAATTGTTTTAGGAGAGGAAAGAGAAAAAGAAAAATGGGAAATGAAAGAGAAAGGAAGAGAAAGGAAAAACACAGAAGAAAAGTTAAAAAACCAAAACAAACCAGGAAAGAAAAAAAAAGAAATCAAAGATAAAGAATTAAAAAAAGGGAGTCAGGTATAGGAGTGAATTCCCAAGCCCCAGGGATGATAGGGGAAGCAGCTGTCAGCTCAGGAATAACAAAGGGTACACAGAACATTATTTTCCTCCTATTTTACTTTTTTGTAGAATCTGAATTGTAAGATTCACTCAAGAACCCTAACATTGCATAATGGGCCCCCTAAACGTCTCTAGTGGAAGCTGGTGCTTTCCAAAACAGTAACAGTTCAATTTTCACTCTCTTAGATTCTTGTCTTATCTTAATTATGTGTCAGAAAGTTTCTAAACTTTCAGCATAACTCAGTTTTAGGAAGAGAGAACTTGAAAAAGACAAAACATAAATAGTTTTAAATTCACAAAGAAATAAGTAGAACAAACTTTGCTGCACACAGATACCTAAATTCTCTTTTTTTCTATGCCACTCTGCTTAAAAATACATGACTAAAATGCCCCTGTTGTAAAGGGGGCCAGATTGGGTGAGAAAGCAGCAGGAACAGAGTGTGCTCTGCCAGTGCTGGCTCACACAGTGCAGAGGGAAATGAAACAACCCTGACTGGATTCATCAGCATTTAATCAAAACCTTCCTTTCCCCTCCCATCAATTAAAAGATTTGCAGAAAGCAGCAGAGAGGAAAAGGTAATAAGTCGAAAAGTGATGAGGGAACAGGAGGGTCACATCAATAAAGACACATTTTTGTAACAATTGTCTTTGCTCCAGAATGAACAGAGAAGCACAAAGAATCTGCTTTCTCCAGCCATGCTGAGGAGCTGTGTTAAATCTCTGATGAGACAAAGATTTTCTTTAAACTTTTATAGGAATGAGAAGGTCTTCACTAATGAGAGTTTAAGGGAATTTCTTAAATCTAAAGTGAAGGATACCAGGAGTTGAACATAACCTGAGGGTTTTCCTGTGCATGTTCGCTAATATTACAAAGAGCTTTCAGAAAACCCTCTGAAGATCCTGTTTCCTGCAGGAAGAAAAAGAAGCAGGGCAGAAAGGCTTCAGGGAGCTGAAAAGGAAAGAATATGGCAGTAAAGGTACACACACAGGGTGTTGTTAGAGGAGGGAGAGCTCTCCAAATGCCACGGTATAATTCCGGCATCTGGCAGGTAATTTGAAATGATTAAAAAAGTCCTGTCCTCACCCCTTCCTACAAGAAACTGCTCAAGCTCACAGAATCAGTGCATCCTGAACAGAAATACTGTACTTTGACTGAGAGAGCAGCTGCACTCATGGTTAGTGCTTGTAAAAACTTAGAAAAGTTAATTTCACAACCAATAACCGAACCCAGGCCTTTTGAGGTTATGCCCAAGGAAGAGTTGTGGAAGTTCACAAGAGGATTTTTCTCTCTTCCAGGGATGCCAAAGTCTTCTGTCCTATTGCAATGAAGAGTAAGACAAACCCCATTCACACCTAGATGGCAAGTGAGCCATTTGACGCTGCTGCCTGAAAAGTGTCCCCTTGGAGATAGGGAGCATAAAAACCAAAACACCTATTAGATCATTTCAAAGGTGTAACTTCCTCCCCTTTTTGATGGGCATATCTCTAAATACAGCAGACTTGCACTGTGTGCTGATCCTCCTGGGTCTCCCCTGTTTCAGGGGTAATTGTAGCATGTCAGAACATGAAAAGTTGAAGTTGCACCTACTCCATGACCTATTGCTGAGGGGAAGGAAAATAAAATAAAAGAAACCCCAAAAGCCCCGACAACTACACCAGATGTGCCTCCCTTTATTGTATTCAATGGAAGCACTGTTTTCTAAATAGCATATTGCTCTAAAGCACAGACAGAGGGGAAGATTTAACCTTTGTATAAATGGAGAGCAGTCAAGGGCAATAAAAGCTCCCGTCAGGTACGAGAGGCTTATCGATGCTGACAGGGGGAGGAATGAGGAGTCCGAGCACTTGCTCCTGAGCACGAGGTGTCAGCCTCACTGAGACCTTTACAAAGCTCTGCCCCGCTTCTGCTTCATTACAGAAAACTCCTTTCATGCTGCAAGACCTGCCAGGGAAGGGAGCCACCTTCCCAAATCCTGAGGAAGGCAGCAGCTCACCCTTCCAAAACAAGGAGGCTGGAGTATGAAGTGCTGCTGTGCCAGCTGCCAACCAGGGCAGCAGTCAGAAGTTTTCTTTGGAAGACAAGGCACTCACAGAGCAGCTTTTGGGGCCTGCAGACAGCCACAATTCCCCAGCTGTTCTTTCTATTTTATCCCCCTTATAACCTTCTGATCATCTGAGCTTTAAAGCTCCTGCAGTAAACTTAAATGTGTTCCTTTAAGGACAGTTATGAAGCTTTCAGGACCAACTGGTCACAGCAGCCCTTCAGATGCTTTATTTCTGGTAGCTGTTCATTCACCCGGCTGTCACTTGGTTCTCTTCATGCCAGTTTTCTACCTCTGTGAGGATTTCTTGCATCTCTTCTCTGCCTATGGTCCATCTTCTCTAATGGATGGGAGCATCCCTGGGGCAGTACACAAAAAAGATGGACCATAGGCAGAGAAGAGATGCAAGAAATCCTCACAGAGGTAGAAAACTGGCATGAAGAGAACCAAGTGACAGCCGGGTGAATGAACAGCTACCAGAAATAAAGCATCTGAAGGGCTGCTGTGACCAGTTGGTCCTGAAAGCTTCATAACTGTCCTTAAAGAAACACATTTAAGTTTAGTGCAGGAGCTTTAAAGCTCAGACGATCACAAGGTTACAACGGGAATAAAGTAGAAAGAACAGCTAGGGAATTTTAGGGCAAGTGGGAGAGAGACAGAAAAACTTTCAATGTAGTGAACTTATTACAAAAGCCACCCAAACCCCGATAATAAGTTTTTAAATATTGACAGAAATCCTGGGGCATCAAAAAATATTTATCTTTAAAAAAGGTGTGAAGGGGTCACAAAGGCAAACAGCTGGGATATCCTGCCAGGAACATCCTCTGCAACAGCTGAAGGGAGCACAGGACCAATGGTGGATGTGCAGCTGGATTATCTAGGGGCTTTCTCAGGCCAGGATTTCTTCCTTCATCACTGGCTCTTTTCCTTCCTTTGGCCTCAGCTTTCCTAAGCCTCAAGTCAGTGGCTGACTCAAGGTTAGCTTATGAAAATAATCCTGTCCCCAGTGCTTTGCTACCCCACAGACACTCAGTTCTAGGCCCTCCTTAGCATCTACTGTGCAGCTGTGCTACTTATCCTGAATCACATTTTAAGTTCTCTGTTTCCTCCCAACAAGAATTCTGTTTTCTCATCAGAAAACACACAAATAAAATTTTGTTCAAAATTCAAATAGCAGCACAAGTGTTGTAGGTTAAAAAAATAATAAATACTTGGAATAATATTAGTTGCTGGGAGGATTGTGTTTGTGGACTGTTTGTTATTATGTTACATGAAATGCAGGAAGCTGCTCCAGTGGATATTTGTACTTGTGCAATCTTATTTGCTCTGTATATAGTGGCTCTTGCAACGTGGGCATTTGTGCAGCCTTTGTATTTTACATGACTTCCCAAGAGGAGAAGCAGTAGTGAAACCAATAAAGCAGGCAATAAAGCAGTATTAATAATGTATGCAGAGCTATAGATGTCTATTTATATGGTACAATATTAAAGTGTAAATGCCTTTTGTTTTTTAAGATGAACATGAATGACCAAACCAACGTTCTTAGTTTGTTTTTTTGATTTACCAACAAAGACACCAGCACACTGCTGCATGTTAAGGAACTCTTTCTATACACACACACAAGCCCCCAGAGTTGTACTACTTTGTATCTCACTATAATATTGGTAAAAAACAAAAACAAACAAAAATTTTAAACACAGGAAATATAGACATTTATGTGCTTATTGGTTAGAAGATTAACTGATTATCCTAGTTCAGTGATTAAAAAAAAATACTGAAATACGCTGATCTTTTAAAATTTCAATTCTAACCACCAAGATTTGTAAGAACTTGAGGTTTTATTACTTTGATATTTCTCATGTAAGTGATTATGCTGACACTGAACAGCAAACAGTAAAATCTATCATATTTTAATTTGAAACTGCAGCAGAAATGGTCTTGCTTATACCTTAGGCAAAGATAATTTCAGGGTTTTTTGGTGACAAAAATCAGTAAAACCTATTTTTGAAGCTCTTGTTCACATCACCTGGGTGCTTTTAGGTCTTTTCAGTGGCTTGGAGCAACACCCTTTATTCCCACTTTACTGAGGTGGTTTGTGACTCACCTCTAAACAAGAAGGAGGTGGTGGGGCCACTGCCAAGGAAGACATCTGATTTACTCCAGAACTAAAAATTTCATCTTGCTGAGAGCACCTTTGGCATCATATTTGGTTAACTGATAGATCTGAAACATCATTACTAATGGACATAATAAGTACTTCAATTGTAAAGCAGTAGGCATCATTGTTACCATTTATTATTCAACCCAAGGTATTCCCAAATATTTTAGCAAGCCTCAGATGCCCCAAATTTTTTAACTCAAAGACAGAAAGAGGGAGAACAAGCAAAGCTTTCTTTTCTTCTGTTGTGACAAGACTACAAAGTAGTTTCCTCCTCTGCTGGGGCTTTGGTGTGTATGAAGAGAGCCCAGAAGTATTTCTGTTTGATCAAACACTAAATATCATAATAGGATCTCAGTTTCTCTTTTTACCATTTTTATGCAGGTGACAACTGTGTACCCAGATCAGCAGTGTAGAAATCAAATTAAACTTAATTCTCTGACTAGAGTTACCTGCATGCTTGCAAGCTCTCCTGGAACTGGAAGCTGCTCTGGCTCTGCTCTGTGTCCAGCCAGCCTGAAGGACAGAGCTCCCAACACCAGAGTGTCCATGCCACCACATGGCTGCCCCCACAGCTCATTTCTCACCAGCACTATTCTAAAGTGTATTTGAAACCAAGTTCTCCGTGTGCATTAAGGACAGCATGACTAAGAATGTTTTCTGAAAAATCCCTTCGCCAGGATTTCTTCTCCTGGGAAGATGAGAAGCCTCAGAGAAAAATGAAGACAATAATTATCTGATTGCTTCTCCTGTGTTTTGCTGCTTTGGAATTAGGTTTGGACATTGTTTACCAACTGGTCGTTATTTTATTGGTTTCATGTGAATTGTTTTAACTTAATGACCAACCACAGTACAACTGTGTCAGGACCCTGGAGAGAGTCACAAGTTTTTAATTAGTATCTTGCTAAACCCTCTGTCTGTATCCTTCCACTATTCTTTAGTGGAGTTTTAGTATAGCATTCTTTTATATAATATAATAACAAAACAATAAATTAGCCTTCTAAGAACATGGAGTCAGATTCATAATTTCCTTCCTGCCACAGGAGACCCCAAAAATACCACATTTTACCCTTGTAATTCATGCCCTAGCATGCATCCAGTGTTTTATCCCACACATGCCCAGTGACAAAGGTCTCTGCTGCCCCTCACCAGGAAGGAGGACACCTTTGTTCTCTGCAGCACCAGGTGCTGTTCAGTGCTTGGCAATGCTGGGAACTCCACCAGAGCTCAACACTGAAAACAAGATTTCTGCACTGGAGCTGCTTTGTGTCTGTAGAACCTCCTGAGCAAGCCAAGGGCACCTTGCCCCCCAATCACCCCTATTTCCCAGCACTGCCTCAGCTCTCTTCTGCACTCTTCCCTCACTCATGCAAAGGTTAGAGGGGAGCAGCTTTACCTGCTGCTGTCAGACACGAGAGCTGGGAAGTTTGCAGGTACAAAGGAAATGCAAGATTTCAAAACATCTGTGATTTAAAATATATTCTTCAAAAAAAGAGATCTGTCTTAGTCTTTGGGAAGACAGAGCAAAATTTTCTTATTTTTGCAGAGAGGACTACACACATCAAGGGAGAGCAATGCCCACCTGAGAATTTTTGTATAGATACATCTTCGAAGAAGCAGCTCCTGGCATAAATTGTACACATTACCAGGGGACAGACAGGTAGTGTTTCACAGGAGGAGAAAGAAGAGGCAAAAAAGAGTAATAAACAGAAAAAGTCAAGTAGTTAGAGAATAGAAACAAATCGAGACAAGAACAACAAAACAAAAAACCAAAAAAAAACCCAAAAAATGAAAAAAAAGCAAAAAGAGACTGACAAACTAACCTGTCTAATTTTCAGAAAGTTCCTATCTATTTGATGGATGCTTGCAGGATTGCTGAAAATATTTGTACCTCTCTGCAGTGAAAGATAGATCCATGAAGAATTAGATATTCATGTTGGATGAAGAGACAGGTTTTCAAGCTCTCTAGGGCTCAGCACTGTGACAGGCAGAGTGAGGTTGAGTAACTGCTCAGTCCTACAACACCAGAGTACCTTCAATTTAACAGAAACCTTCTATGCAGGAAAGGCACTGAAAACATACTGGGTTTCAGCAATATCAGGATTAAAATGCATTCTGATAATTAGAACTGAATCAGGATCAAAGGAAAGAACAAAACCATTTATGCTATTTCACCCATCCTAACCAAGATGATATAAATTTGAACTTTATGGCTTTCATTAGAACAGAAGAGTGTCAATAAATGTGAAAAGGTGGCAGCTACAAGAGGAGATGCATCAGAATTTTGAAGTAAAGCTCTTAGTAAATATAAAAGAAGCTGCAACAGAGAAGTAAAATCTAAGCTGTTTGACCTACAGAAAAAACAATCAGCAAGAACCTGAGGCTCTCCCATCTCTGGCTGTTTATCTTTGTACAAATCACACATTGCTCTGGGCTCTTACTTCCCTCCTAACCTTTGTCATTCTTGTCAAATTGGCCTGTAAAGATCTCCAGGCCCAGGCTTGTTTCTTACTATGCTGGACCAAGCACAGCCTCCATCAGGCCTTGTGGGCAGCCTGGTACAGAAATACAGAATACAGAAATATTGATAAATAACCTGCTGGATGTATCTGAGAACATAAAAAAGTCCATACAGGGTCAGACCAAAACCCAGTGCAGGGTTCAGTGACCTCCCTGCTGCTGAGGAATGGTCTAGAAAAAGGTGTAAGCACAGGGACATGTCCTTAAATACTCTCTCCCCAACTCAGCTTTGTCACTCTCAGTTTTTTAGCCAGCAGCAGTGGTAGTGGTGCCTTGGTTTGGATGCTGCAGTGCCCATCTGCAACATTCCAGCAGGAACTCGGGGCCCTCCTCCAGGTGGGGAGTTAACTGATAAAAACTGATCATTCCTGAGGATGTAATAAGCAGCAGAGTTTGTTTCCTGAGGAGATTACACAACGACTGGCAAATGGACCAGTGAATCTGTGGGGAGAAGTTTCTTCCATGATCTGGGAGTGATGTGGAATTGCTAAAAAACTCCTCAGAGCCCTGAAGGGGCATTGCCTATTGCTTTTCTATTAGGAACTCTGTGTCAGTGCTGATGACTTCCTGGTAACCCAGACTCACATATAAACTACTTTTTTTGCTACTTTATGTCTTCCCTATAATCCTTTCATTCCGAATAAATAGGATTTTGCTTTATGGAAGCTGGTTAACCTTATGCTGAACTAAAAATCAGACTTGCAGTTAATTACCAGGATCTGCAGTCTAAAGCCCTCCAATCTGAGCATTTTATGTAGAGAAGCACAAAAATTGAAGCACAAAGAAATTACTTAGGCCAAAACAGAAAATCTAATCAGACTTTGGCAGAGTTCAAAACAACATTAAATCTCTTATTGTAATTGCAAAACATATTCCAGCAAAAACTGATCATCAAATAGCAATAGGAAATAGCTAAGGTATTAAGAACTAGATAAACAGTATGGCATTTGAGATGCTGTATTTCAAAACTTCATCAAGTCATTAACATACCTGGTAATAAACTACCAATTATTTCTTCTTTATAGGTCAAATATATACCAATACACAACAGAAAGAACCACTTAGTTAGGAAATGGGGACATAAAAGTGTCTGAGAAACATACATAGTATGTCTTGAATGAATAACAAAAGCTGCTATTGGAGTGCATGGTGACACCCTGCAAAAAGGAACTGCTGTTTTCCAAACATCAGAAAAACAAACCCCTTTCTCCTCTCACTGCCATCATTGAATTCTATACTGACCACCTTGCCAAGACTGAAATACAATATTCAAACATTAAGCCAGTTGCTCTTTCATGACCATGTTTTGTCCAAGCTGATTGTACCCCAGAAATTCATGTCTGGTCAGTCCTTTGCTGCTTTGAGAGCAGTCATTCATTTATTTTATTCCAAATAGCACCCCTCCTTGGTAAACTGCACCAGCATAGACAGCCGATCCAGCTAGACAAAATACACAATTTCTTCATTTGGAGATGTTCCAGAATTTCCTGGGAAACACTGGAATTCTTTGAGATATTGTTGCAAACATAGTGTGAAACACTACATTATATGTACTTTTCCATTATATGTCAGGTTAGCCTGCACATGAGTTGAAACTGCACAAATGGGGGTCTGAAGTCCCACAGAAAACTTCAGAATTTACTGGACAAAAACCTCAAACTCTCAGAACATTCTCACATCACCTTCACCTACATTTTCCAGGCTTTGGTTCTGCAAAGAGTTTTCAGGGTGAAATACAGACTCAGGTAACTCAGGTGCTTCAGCCTCCTTTCAGTCTCAACAAGTGAGTCCCAAGAAGATGTTCAGGCTTCTATTGCCAGGCACAGTGGTTCTTCACTGCTTGGACTCTTCCCTTGTCTGAGGGACCCTGCAGTATCTCTGTTCCACACCCTGATCAGCACCACTGCAGCACTTCAGTCTCACACCTCTTGGGGAAAAGAGCTATGAGGTAAACAGCCAAGACTTGCAAGGCTGGAGGAGCAGAATCTCCAGAGTCCACATCTCTACATGAACTGCTCACTGAAACCAATTTGGAATTCTCTTTAATTGGTTTAGCACCGTGCCCTTGACAGAGCAGCCAAGGAGGAGCAATGCCAGCTGTTGATTGTCAGCTCAACCCACTGCCCCCAGTCACCTCTGCAAACCAAAAGCCCCCTGCCAACAAAAAGGAGGAAAAGCAACCTCTGCTCAAGCTAAGAAAATGAACAAGAGAAAAATCTGGCTCTGAAAAATATCCACGTCAGAAGACATTCAGCAGAGCAACCAACAAAAAGTTTCCAACCAGACTACTTGGGACAATGAGAAAAAAGCATTTCAGGTGTGGGTTGGAAGGAACTCCTAGGACAAATGATAAATAGCTCTTTGTGACTCTGAAAGCAGCTTCTAGCTTGCAATCTCATGCTAGTCTGTGGGTTTTACTGATAAACAGGTTAAAGCCTTTACACTATTAATTTCTGAACAGACCAATAGACCAATCTGTTTGTAGGGCTCCTCTTCCTGGCCTCTGCCTCAGCACACAAAGCATTTTAAAAGTGACCTGACAATATTCTTCTCCAAAGTGTTACAACACAGGGTCTGCCATGGTTTGAAAAGGCCCCAAAATCTTCCCCGTGATATGCTAAAGCAGTTTAACACACTCTTTTCTCTGTGGAGCTATCAGTGCCATCTTGAGGCACCAATCCTGTCAAACAGGGTGGCAGAACCCACAATCCTGTATATGAAGCAAATAGATGGTGTTCTTGGGAACATCTTAATCATTTTCCTCCCTCTAGTTCCATAGGTTTTCTGGTTTTGCTCCACTCAGCAACTTTTCAGTGCAGGGGGGCACTGAACATGACCTTACAGAATTAGCTACCTGCACAATTCCAATATAAACTGTTCTCTCTGTGGAATGATCAAAGACACTTTCTTTTTCATCAAAACTGAACATGTTAACTAAACCACCATGACAAACTCGGTGCTATTGCAGTCAAATCTAAATGGCTGTTCAGTGATGCACAACAACCTCTCCTTTTAAATCCCAGCCTGCTTTGGCTCCCTAACACAACCAGTTACAATTGGATTTTTCATTCTTGCCACATCCCTTCCAACACCTGCAGCCAGAGCATGTATTTCTTATCCAATCCGTTGTGCTCTGTACCTGCCAGTGTGGAGATGACCTCAAGTAAATGGGTATCAGAACCTACCTGCTGCCTGATTCCTGTCCTGGGGAAGCCTTAGGAAAGGTTTCAAGCGTTTAAGTATGGCAATAAAGAGCTGCCTTTGAAAGTAGATAGAAATAAAACATAAGTAGGGATCATTTGTGGCCTGATTTTAATCATTAGTGGCCTAGATTTTCTGACTCTGCACTTCAGTTCCTTTACCTCAGTTACAACTTGTCAGCATTTCACAATCAGAATCAAACTTGCTAATATTACAAAACTAGCCCAAAATTTAGCCCAGCAGTGGTCCTTAATGGAAACACAACATTGGATTAACCAGATCCATAGGAAGTAGAGCAAAGTGAAAATATGACAGATGCAATTCTATCATAGCATGTGTCCATGATGTAGCTTGAGTGACTCACTCTGGGTAAAATGGGAACTACCTTTATTTATCTTGAACCCAAACAAAGTCATTTTTGGAAATGCCCATCTGTTATAACACAGTCTGCTTTTTACAGGGCTGTTCAGATTCCCCCAACATTTTCAACACCCAAGAAAAGAAGGTTTTTTACATAGTTGACTAATTTTGCAATCTCTTCCTTTCCTTATGCCTGGGCATATATTATCAATATCTACACATAGTGGGGATTTACAACTCTAATTTAGCATTGCTCAGTGTTCAGACAAAACTGAATAACAAAGGACTATCTGACAATGCTGGGTGGTGCTGGATAGTATTACTCAGCTTTGTAATTATCTTATCTCTACCTGCACAGCCATAGTTTCAATCAAAAAAAACCCTCAGTGTTTTCCACTCCTACTGCAGATAACGTGGGCCAACAGATCACTTAATCTATGCCTGTTTCTCCACAGAGTTGATAACAGAAATTCAAACTTCCCTGGGACATCCCTGCATCAGACTCATCTCATTGCTGCACCATTCTACCTCAAACCAGGTTTCCTCAAGGCCAGAAGTTACAACTCAGAGTAGATGTGGCTCCTATCTAATTACAAATTATTGTATTCACTTCTCCATAGACATTGAATCAGAGTTTGGTTTTCTCACTGTGGCTTTACAAGGAATGGAAATCTCTTTGAAAGCCTTTTCAGTGCTGTTAGGCAGCTCTGAGGAGAAGGACTTGGGGGAGTTTGTTGATGAGAAGCTCAGCACGGGCACTGGCAGCCCAGAACCCCTCTGTGCTGCACCAGAGGAAGGAGGGGATTCTCCCTGAGCTCACACCCACCAGGAGCATCCAGACCCCCAGCCCCAGGGTGTGCAGCTGCTGTAGGGCATCCTGAGGAGCCCCAGAGCTGCCCCAAGGGTTGGAACCAGCCTGGAGAGCTGGGGATGCTCACCTGGACAAGAGAATGCTCCAGGGAGAGCTCAGAGCCCCTTCCTGTGCCTAAAGGGGCTCCAGGAGAGCTGGAGAGGGACTGCTCATGGAGTGAAGGGGGAATGGCTTTAAACTGAAGGGTGGATTTAGATCAGATGCTGGGAGAAAAATTCCTCGCTGTGAATGTTCTGAGGCCCTGGCACAGGTGCCCAGAGCAGCTGTGGCTGCCCCTGGATCCCTGGCAGTGCCAAGGCCGGGCTGGGAGCACCTGGGACAGTGAGAGATGTCCCTGCCATGGCAGGGGGTTAAAATGAGGTGGGCTTTAAGGTCCCTCCCTACACAAACCGTTCCTTGATAAGAGATTTGGTGCTTCTCCACAGCACCGTGGGGGAACACAGGAGCAGAAGGACACACAGGTCAGCTCTGAACACTCACTGCCCACTGGGTCTCAGGGAAGAACCACATTCAGCTCTTCAATGCTAATTTAGGCTTCCAATATTTCACTATTTAATTGCCATTTAAAGTTCCCTTCCTATCTGCCAGAGAGGAGCAAAGCTTTCCCTTTTTTTTAAGGGGAAAAAAAAAACCTGAAAAACCAAGCATGCAAAGAAAGCAGCCACAAACCCCTCTCCAGCCCCAAGCAAACAAATTCAGCTCCACCAAAGAATCTTTTGGACACAGCTCTGTTCAGCAGCAAAATGAAATTACCCACAATTACTTTGCCAAGGCTGTGACATATGTCAACTGCAACCATTGCTACAGTAGCATATACTTAATTTAAATCTTTTACAGAGCATTTTCAGCTCTAATCATGCTTCTCTCACACTATTTAAATTTATTTAAAAAAAAGAAAAACAAAGAACCCTGTAACACATATTCCCTAATGCACATTTGCAAGCAAAGCATCTCTGGTCTCAAATCCAGCATGACTCACGTTACAGAGCAAAAAGAGTAAGATGATTAAATAGACTGGCTCACCCAGCTTGTTTTTACACATCAATAAATAACCTCAACACAGCAGAAATAGAGATGTGGTTTTCTGTTTGGAGGTAATTCAAACACTGGCTCCTCTTCAGACCTTCCACACTATGTAAAATAGAGCTGGGCAAATAATTCATTATGAATTATTCATTCAATTAATTTAATTTCTCCTGCTCACTAATTAACTATCTTGACTTTTTTGAATGTTTTCATTATCTGAAAATTATTTACTCAACAGTTTCTATGAATAACTCCTTGCCTCTAGATTGTTCACAAGCAGATTACTGCAAGAAATCAAAATTGTAAATTCAAGCTGTGCTGAATAGTTTTAATTAGATATGCAAGTCACATGGAATTTTTCTGATTCCTCATTGGATATATGGAGAGAAAAAAAAAAATATAAAAAAAAAACGGAACACAAGAAACCCCACAACCAACACCACAGATTTCTCCTGCAAACAAACCCAATACAAGACAAAAGATTGCCATGAAAATTTTTGAATGTATAAATTTTATAGCAGAAAATGATTTTATCTTACCCTTTGAGAAAAAAAAAACCAAAAAAAAACAAAAAAAAAACCAAAAAAAAATCAAAACAACCAAAAAACCAGTCAACTAAGCACTTTAATTTAGAAAACTGGGTTCTATTCCAGGCTGAAGCCTCCACTACATTTCCCTACTGCAGTAAGGCAGGCTGCAGGGCCCCCAGTGTCACTGGGGTGAAGGGGATGCCCCAAGTCTCCCCTTTATTCCCCACCAAGGAGAAGGAGGTCACCTCATGGCCAGTTTAGCTGGCTCTAGAGGAGCTCATACAGAGGCTGTGTAGCTCTTTTTCTGCTTTGCAGAGGAAATTTAAACAGTTATGGGACAAACAGAGAGACCCCATGGACTAACTCTTGTCTTGTGACTCAAATGCTACCTCAGCACTGGGTTCTGATCCCTTACAGCAGAACTGGTTCTGATCTTACAGCAGATCTTGGTGCTGATCCCTTAGAGCAGAACCAGGCTGTGCCTTGGACACCCAGCTACAGACACAGGCATTAAACCATGTCCTTGCTTGTTTATGCAAATTTAAAAAGCACAGAAGGGAATGATGGAATGGAGGATGACTGCAAGTGACCAGAATATTGTCAAGAACAGCAAATGTGGCTGGGGAGCCATCTACATACACAGACACAAGAGGTATAAATAGCTTTTCAACAGAGTGAAAGAAAATTTTCCCTGCATCATCTAATAATAACACCCACAAAAAAAATCTTCCCAAAACCCCAAGCCTACCTTGGACACATCTTCTTCCTACAACTGCTGCTGCTTTTAAATGGGAGCTCACCTCCATGGTGAGAGGAAAAGGAGAAGTAAAGATGGCAAACAATCATCTCTCAGAGCACAGAGTGCTCCAGAAGGAGACAGAGGGACAGCAGATCCAACAGCCACCAACCCTTGCCTTGCCTGCTCTGCCCGAGGGCACTCAGCAGCTGCAGGCAGTTACAGCAACGGGCAATTCTCCTGCCAATTTACCCATTAGATCTGCTCCCAGCACCTGAGGTGGAGGCATTGTGATGGGGACTCTCACCAGGTGTCAGCAATCAGCCCTGATGGAGCTCCTGAGACACAGGTGCTGTGAGTTGCTCAAAGTTAGAGTTCAAAGTAGGGTGATAATTAACAAAGCATGGATTTCATAAGAAACATGCCAGATTTGGATGTATTCGCTCCCAAGAACAAATCTTTGCTTTATCTACGTGCAGGTGATAAATTATTTTGGTTTAAATCCTGCAGTGTCAGTTTGACCTTTTCCTTCAGCACAATAAAGACCCTGTACTCACAGCTGAAGACCTTATGAAACACAAGACTATGCCTAGGGTTTGCCAAGTGGAACACTTAACATGCCTTACAAATAAGATTGTCCTTAAAAAACATTTTCAGATAATCCATGTAAAAAATAGATGAATTATTTCTGTTAAAATAATTCCTATCTCTGTCTTTAATCTAATATAGAGTGCTTCCAGCCAATTAAATTTAGTCAACTTTAGTGTCCTACAGTATTGTTATTCACACAAAACAGTTTCTCTAGAATACCACACAGACCTGTGTTGACAAAAATCCTTGAAGATTTCCTGAAAAAGACTTCCTTAAGTCTTCCTTAGGGCCAAACACCAATTCTGCTCACAAAAACAACCTGAACTCATTTCTTGACTACTGGAATTCCACTTATTTAGTCTCTGGCATACATGTTACAGCAAACAGATGAAACTGTTGGTGACAATGTGCATAATGAAGAGACCCCATTCCTTACAGAGAAGGCTAATTAATCATTAGGTGAGTGCTAGTAAATTTTCTGAATCACCAAGTTTCTGACAGACATGCTGTTAAGCCAGCGAAATGCCCACAGATGTTACTTGCCCATCAGAGGGGAACATATTCTCTGGAGGGCTCTGAGCATCTTGTCACCATTTATTTTTTATTTCTGAACAAAACAAAAAAAATTAGCAAACCCATGTAATGATTAATGTATATATGCAAGCAAATGATAATAGCATGAAGCCTATTAATAATTAAAGCCAGTGCTGGATTTTAAGATACTAAAGTTGAAATGTGAATTGCTTTCCAGCAGCTCTATAGAACGGTACAGTTAATGAATCCATTGCACTGCCTCCCTAATAGCTTCAGCATAACTTAATTCAGAGAAAACAATCCTGAATTTTCACAGCAGGAGTCTCAGCTTTACTTTACTTTCTCCCTATGCCTTTTAGTATTTCACTGGAGCAGTCTCCACACCAAGGCTCCATCACCAGGTTCAGTAACCTGTGTCATTGTCCCCCACTGGATACAAAAGCCAGAGCCTTGGAACTGCTGTGTGTTTGCCAAGAGCCCTCACTGCTCCCACAGGCTGCTGGCCAGGATGTGCCACAATCCCAAAGGCAAAACCAGACCCACACCAGACACCCTTTGTGGTGCACTGTGATGGTGTTCACAGGGGTCTCAGGTTGAGGGAAGAGACGAGGATCTGACTCCATGGTTCAGAAGGCTTGATTTATTATTTTATGATATATATTACATTAAAATTATACTAAAAGAATAGAAGAAAAGATTTCCTCAGAAGGCTGGCTAAGAATAGAAAAGGAAAGAAGGATAGCAAAAGCTTGTGTGTCGGACAGAGAGCCCAAGCCAGCTGGTTGTGATTGGCCATTAATTAAAAACAACGAACATGAGCCAATCACAGATGCACCTGTTGCATTCCACAGCAGCAGCAGATAATCAATGTTTACATTCTGTTCCTCAGGCCTCTCAGCTTCTCAGGAGAAAAAATCCAAAGGAAAGGATTTTTCATAAAAGATGTCTGCGACAGTACACCATAAAGGTGGGACAGGTTTCTGCAGGATTAGCACAGGCTACTCCTCAAGGACACCTTAGATCTGCAGTTTCCTTTAAATCATCCTTCTCCTTTACAGATATTATAATAGCCTCAGAAAAACACTAATGAGTATTTTTTAAAGTATTTCTGTAGTGACAGGGATATTTTTCAGGTGCAGACTTCCAGGCAGGGCCTCAGCAGGACTCAAGTTTGAAACCTCTCTTCCTCACTAAACGTTTTCCTTTCAACACTTTTGAAGTTTTTTCCCCCCCTGCTATTAGAAAAGAGACTGGCATATATGAAAACTACCATTTCTTTTATTCCTCCCCCTCCCTCCCCAGGTATTAATTACATTATAGTTCATTAGCCCAGCTCATTAAGACCACAGTAGAGGTAGGAAATAGGTAATTGGCTAGGTACAATTATTACATTAATTTAATTAGCTGTTTTGTGCTTTTATCAAAAAGGTGACCTCTGTGGAGTCTGGAATAGGTTTTCTTCCCTTGCTGCTTGCTGGGTTGCAGCCTTGGGTCTGTGATTACCTAGGAAGATGAAAAGCAACATTCAAATTGCTTTTGGTGGGGTTCAGACCGAGGGGAAGAGGCAGCTTCATCCAGACACTGCTGTACAGGAGTGCTGCATTTTGATGTGACTTACTCAGACACCACTGATGCTTTATTGTGTCCAGGCAGAGCACAAGCCTGGGTGTGGGGAATGTGGGATTGCAGTGCTGGAGACAGACCAGATCCCCTTCAGAGTCCATGAAAGCCAGAGCAAAAGGGTTAAAACCCATGGAAAATACAGAAAATATTCACACATCTGCACATAAGCATGGGCTGGTGACAGTGCCACAGGGAGCACAGCAGGCTTTTCACCCCGTGTCACTGTGAATGCCTGCACAGGGCTCAGCACACGCTGCCCCCAGCCACTCCTAAAGGAGGTTTTATTTCAATATTGCCTTAATTAAACAACTAGAATGATTTGTTCCCGAGAACACCACACAAATGAACACCGTTGGTGGAAGGAAGCAGCTCTAGGGATGCTTTCAATTAAAGCAGCAATTGGTGGGGGTGGCAAGGCATGGTCCAGTTCCTAATTAAGTAAATGTGACATCTCCCACTGACTAAGGTGGGAGCTGCACAAAGCCCAGAACAGAGAGGGAGGGGATGCAGCAGCAGGTTCAAGGGAGTTCAAAACAACACTAAGAGGTTTATTTGTCACTGTTATAGGAAAATATCTGTTTAGTCTACAAAGGAGTTTCCAAAGATTCTTCTATCCAAATAAAACCTACATTTAGGTAAAAAACAAAGCAAAATTGTAAGTAAAAACCGGGATTTTTTAGAAAACATCATCCCTGTGTTCACTTTGAAAAAAATTCTCTTCAAAAATAAAATTACCATGATCATTCTGAGGTTTAACATTTTTGTTGTACCACAGACACTCACATCTAAATCTCACATTGCTAAAATCCAGGTTTGTATACTTACTCCTTCAATATTATGTCACTTCCCAGTGCTGACAAACAGCACAAATGATACCTGTCTGTTTGTGCAGTCACACAAGGGATGAAGCTGGGATTATAAATTATCTCCAGAGAAATAAGAGGCACAAAACAAAAGCTTGTCAAGTCAACTGGAGCAAATTGGTATTGTGCTGGAACAAACTGGAGAACTAACAAGCAATACAAATGAAATCATGGACAGCTAGAGCAGATCCATAGTTTATCTTCCAGAGTCAGTTAATGTCAATGTCAGTGGAATTTGCACAAGCAACAAACCCTCAACCTCAGCTCTACACTAGCTGACATTTCCTTCCTTTTAAAAATTGGCAGTGGAACCTAAATTTAACCTCTGGAGAATATGCCACATGACATCTGTGTTCTTTACATGTTCAGCTTAAGACTTTGAAAGCTAATTTATCCAAGCAGCACCTCAATAAGTGACTCGCCTAGCAACTGCTGAACTCCTGTCACTTGTTGGCTTCTGGCAGCAGAGCCTTTTTCTCTTGAGAACTCATTCTTTAATAATGACCATCTCAGACCCCTGAGGAAGACACTAATGAGCATTTGAAAATGCCAAAAAAAAAAAAAAAATCTAACAGCGTTCAGTGATTTTTGAAGAAACAACACCTGTTAAAAGTGATCATTGTACCAATAGATTTTTGCAACAAATTGTGCCAGGCTGTGTTATTAGATTCATATTGAATCTCACGGCCAAAATACAAACACTGAAACAGACGCTTGAAATACTGAAAGCCAAACTGAAGATTTCTGAGAAAGTGCTGCTTCTGTTACATGCTTAAGAAAACAGCATGTGAGAAGAATTTTGAAACAAATATCCAAAGCAAAACAGCTTCAAAATAATAAAGTCCAGTGACAAAAGTGCCTTCCCAAGCTCCCCTGGATCCAGATATGTGACTGAGTTCACAGGGGTCTCAGGATGAGGGAGGAGACGAGGATCTGACTCCATGTTTCAGAAGGCTTGATTTATTATTTTATGATATATATTATATTAAAACTATACTAAAAAAATGGAAGAAAGGATTTCCTGAGAAGGCTAGCTAAGAATAGAATGGCAACAAAGCTTCTGTCTAGGACAGAGTGTCCGAGCCAGCTGACTGTGATTGGTCATTAATTACAAACAACCAACATGGGCCAATCACAGATGCACCTGTTGCATTCCACAGCAGCAGATAATCAATGTTTGCATTTTGTTCCTGAGGCCTCTCAGCTTCTCAGGAGGAAAAATCCTAAGGAAAGGATTTTCCATAAAAGATGTCTGTGACACTAATGTGAGTCAGTGGGGAAGGGTATGGAGAAGTGGCTTTTCCAAGTGACACTGGCCTGTCCCTGCCCTGAGGGGAGGCAGCAGTGACACAGACACAGGTGAGGCACTCCACGTTTTACCAATGTTCCTGCAGAGTTTCTGTAGCTCTACAGAGAAAACACAAATTGTGCAGCCACGTGTTTACTGAATTTCCCTCCTCAGTGGTAACAGGTTTTCTCATTCTACCACTGGGCAATGCAAAATAATTCCAGAACTGCAAAATAAACATTGGTGAGAAGGGAAACACAAAATGCAGGCACACATTGGTCAGAGGAGGGTCTGGTGTCACAGGGACTCTGCCCCACACACCCCTTTCTCCATCTGTCCAGGAGGTTTGGGTGCTGTAGGGATGTGACAGTGGCACAACAAGGCAAATCTGCAATATTTACATGAGTTTGAAATGCAGACTCTGAGTACCAAATAAAAGCAGGTACTTCTACCAATTCATAGATATTTTAACACCTTCCCCTAAAGAAATAAAGTGGTGTTGTACCCAGCTGTATTAGCAACAAATCAAATGTTCTGCAAACACCATGAGACCAGGAGAAAATGAGTTTGAGATATTATCCTTGTTCTTTACTTACACGCCCCCATTTGCAGAAACACTCAACTCTATCCTCCCTTTATATTAGAGGAAAATTAATTAAATGGGTGATAATTTAGAACAAAAAAGGAGAAATAACCTGTAGCACAAAGACATTATTAATGAAGAACTGTTACTTGAGAATAGATGGATAGATACATTAAAAGAAAAACAACAAGGAATAATTTAACAGGTATAAAACTGTGCCTTTCAGATAGTCATGGTCATTTCAGTAAAATGATGTGCTTGTTTTGGGGGAATCCAGCTCTCCTGAAAGCCAGGTAAGAGTTTAAATTACCCCATCTATTTACAGTTATTGAATAGCAAAGTGCTACAGGAAGATGTGTCAGAGAATAGGTAGATATATGCTGATAGCATCTTGTCACCAACCTCAGATGGGCTTTTGCACTTGAATATTCAAGCAGAGGTAGAAAGGACAATTCATATGCATTATTGAACCATTGTACAAATACCACCTGAATCAAAATCCTCCCTGTAAAATGGGGACAATTTTAAAAGTCTCCTGATTCCTGTCTGTAGACTGGAAGCATCAGATAAAGCACTGGGATAAAACCCCAAATATCCAAATTTGTTTGCTCTGCCAAAATTCACACACTCACATGTGCTCATGTGCACAGGAGTTTGTGCTCTTTGCCCACTCTTCAAGGAACTGAATGAGCTTGGGGCACTGGAAACTAGCAGAAAAACAATCCAGATCAAACACAAACTGTGGCTACAGAGAACAGCCTTCATTCCAAATTCTTAATTCCAGAAAAAAATGCCATTCCACCTAACAGAACATCTGTGAGAAAAGGTGCTTTTTGCACTCCCATGAGTTTGATGTGCAGCCACTGGCAGACCTTGAGGACAGAGCATGGCAAATGGCCAAGGGGGTCAGGGCAACCATTCCCTCACTCTGTCTTTGTTTTTCTGCTTACTAATTACCTCTTTCATTTAACTCAACAGAAATAAACACAAAGCTGAATCTCAGCTGCACGTGGTTAAAATTAATCTTTGCAAATTCTACAGACCCCAAATCATCTTGGTACAACTTAATTTTTAAGGGATGCCCAGCAATGATTTGCTGTGAGATGAATAATGCATTTATATCACATACTAGTTGTAGCAAAAATAATCTATAAATGTTTAATAAATATCCTGTAATGCTTTTGGTGAGCATGTTATAAATAAGTAACAATAGATTTGCAATGAAATATTTATATGCATTTTGGCTATTGTTATGCTTTAAGTGTTCAAGGAGCCATTACTAACAAAGTGAATGGAGTTATCAAGGTTATAGATATGTTCTGCAAGCCATTTATAATGAAATGTTCAACACTTAAAGTAAATGCATTTGTAGAGGTTGTTGACAAAGTGTAAGTGTCTAACAAGCCATTCATACTAAACTCCACGCAGATATAAATGATACGTAGGCATTTGATAAGTCATTTATAGTGGGCCATGAAGCTCTTCTCTGCTGGGAATATATTGCAAGATCCTGTGTGTCCCTGTATCCCAGCCCTGCAGCATGCTTACAAATGCATGGGCAGAGCTTGACAAATCCCTTACAACTGATATTATTAGGCTGCAGCTCAGCTGTTACACCCAGATAACCTGCAGGGTCAGCAGCATGGATAACTTCCAGACCAGCACTGGGGGCCAAAAACAGCCTGAACACAGCTGTGGGGGGACACAGGGAATTCTGAGCTATCCACAGTGTGGAGAACAACCCTGGCACCTGGCAGGACCAGCTGTACCCTGTGACAAACTCCGAGTGCTCCTGGTGCTGTTTAAAAGCCAGGCATGAGCTATTCCCAGGGATGTTAGTGATGGGTTTGCTGACACGCTGTGATTCCTCACTGACCCTTCAGATTTCACAGCACCTGTCCCCGTGGGGACCACCTGAGGCTGCCTTTGGCTCCCACAGCTGCCCCAGGTGCTGCTGCTTTGTACTGTGCCCTTCCTGAGCACTGCCACAGCTCCCATTAAACACCCCGGGCTCTGCAGCAGCCGCTGCTCACTGCTCTCACTGACCCTCAGAGGCTGAGATGCCCAGGACAGCAACATTGTTCTCATGACAGCAAATCATCAGGATTCCTCTCTTAGTGAAAAGAGCACTACAAATAGCTGGAAAGGTTTAAAACCTGTCTGAAATAATACCATTAAAGGTGGAAGGATTTAACTTGGTCTCGCACAGCCACTCAGCCAGGGCTTAACAGTAGGGGATTTGGCTTGGAAAACTGCAGCAATATCAGAACAACTAGTTGAATGCAGGGAAAAAGTAATACTCATTTCTGTATTTCAGTTAATCTGCTAAAACACAGGTCTATTATAGTCTGCTGGAACGTGCATATGGTCACAACAGAACTCAACAATAAATGAAGACTTCTTTGAATCCCTCCTAAAGGTGACAAAGTGGATGCCATTGGAAGGAAGAGGACATGAATGTGAGATAAATTAGCCAAATCACTCATTGAAAATGTGGGATTATATTAGGTTAAACTTCAGAGGAAATAAATAGAATTTTAAATTCAATAACTTCCGTTGACATTATGAGCTATTGTATATAAACTGTAATGCAAATTTAATTGCTACACTCTTCTGTGTGTTCCACAGCACTGATTCATTCCAGGGTCAATATGGGGTTTGCTCCCTTTGTGTCTCTACCAGGAGTGTCAGGCACATGTGAGAAGTATTAGATTTTGCTCTTCACTTATCCCCTTTCAAATTGCAAAATCAGTCTATGAAAATAACCTTCACTCTGTCTTTAGCTAGCTGCAAAGGTAAATTCTTATCTCAACTTTATCTGTATCCTCAGTTTTATATCAACACTAAAACATTAGAGGGAAATACCTTCTAATAATGATACATTAATGAGCAATAAATTACCAGGGAAATACTACTTGGAACATCCATATTAACACTAAATGAGTTCTTCATTATTAATATAGTATCATAAATATAAAAAGGGAATTATAAATAATTAGGTTATGATTTTATATTGTTAAACGCTAGAAATTTTCTTTTTATTTCAAATAATTTTAGTAGATGTTGGAAAATCTATCCACCCTTGGGCAAAGGCTTTCATGCCAAGTGAAGCAATGTGAGAAGGAATGGGTGTTCCAAGGGCACAAGCCCTGCCATGCCTGAACTCAGAGCTTATTTCACTAACAGGGAAAGCTTGTTTGGCTGAGGAGTAGAAAATCTGGACTAGCACAATCACAGATTCTAGAAAAAGGAATTCATTACAATTTTTACTTGTATGGGATAACATCTTTCCTGTTGTGATTATAAGCATTTTATAAGCATAGGAGTCAAATGAAAGCCACCAGTACAAAATGTGTCCCAGTGACCTTGTGCCAAACATCCACAATGGTGCCAACAGCAGCTTTTGACTGGAGTTCATCCTCCCACATTTTCAGATCTTGGACTCTGAGAGTGCTAAAGAACAACATGGCCTTTTACCAACAACATATATTACAACAAGACAAATTCAGATTTACTTTCTCATAGTTATTTTCCTTTTCTTTTCTCATTTCCTAAGCTTCCCTGATAAAAGTCCTCTGATACATCTACTAAAAACTGCTGATGTGTTGCTTCACCACAAAAAATGAGGTGAGAAGAAATAGTGTTTAGGAGGTTCATGAAACAATAAAAAAGATAAGTTTCTGTGACTTTTCTAGCAGCTGACTAATACGAGGGTAAAGGAATCAAATACTTTTTGTTTAGGTGAGAAAATGGGGGCTGCCATTTTCTGCATGTTGCTGCACATGGCTGCATATTTTCTATTTTTCTATTATGAAAATGGGGGCTGCCATTTTCTATTATACCACGTATAATAATGATATTTCATGCAGGAAAACCTTATTAGGGTGCTAGAGGGCCTTGGGCAGTTTAAATTTAACTAGGTGATGGAACTGGGAGAAGGGACCTATGGAAACATTCTTTAGTTTTCTGTATTCTCAATATTTAAGGAGACCCTTCTGAACAAAGATGAATTTCCACAATCCATCATTAATACAAGCTTTGGAAACTTATCACTTCATAATTTTACTTTGTCACAGATCTAAAAGAAAAAATGGCATGTACACAGCGAGTGACAAACTGCAATCTCACAAGCACCATGTCTATGCAAATGCTGTCAATAAGGTTCTAAACAGCTCGTTCATTGCCAGGCTCATACCCAAAATTGAAACCCTTCTCACCAAGCTCTTGCAGGCTGGAGGTTATTTTTCATTTAGATATGACTGCTTAAAATATAACTATGTTGCTGAGATATCATTTGTCTTGCCCATCCTCTGAAAAAGCACAATTCAGAATTTTGCCTGCCAACCTCACAGGGAGGCAGGTGAGTGTCACAGCTGCCTTTCTGAGGTCCTGTCCCACAGGATCCTCTGTAGGCCACCAGCACTGGAGTCACTCCGGACCAGCCAGATCAAATACCACACATGTTTTTGCATTTTTACTGGGGTTGGGTATTTTTGATACTGGGCAGTCCCTGAGGCCACAGAGGGGCAGGAGGTGAGAGCACAAGGGGAGCAGTGGAAGTGTGTGACCGTGTTCACAGGGGTCTCAGGCTGAGGGAAGAGACAAGGATCTGACTCCATGGTTCAGAAGGCTTGACTTATTATCTTAATATATATATTACATTAAATATACTAAAAGAATAGAAGAAAGGACTTCATCAGAAGGCTAGCTAAGAATAGAATAAGAAGGAATGATAACAAAGGCTTGTGGCTCAGACTCTCTGTGCAAGCCAGCTGACTGTGATTGACCATTAATTAGAAACATCCAACATGAGCCAATCACAGAACCACCTGTTGCATTCCACAGCAGCAGATAACCATTGTTTACATTTTGTTCCTGAGGCCTCTCAGCTTCTCAGGAGAAAAAATCCCAAGGAAAGGATTTTCCATAAAAGATGTCTGCGACAGAAGTGCCAGTCAGGAGGACAGGAATGGGATCCCCCCACCAGGCTGCAGTGGCCTGTGAGCTCAGCTTCAGCCTCTCACGGGAAACTGGGTGACAGAAACATCTGAGCCTGGCTGTCCTAAAAAGGGTTTTTGTGAGGGAGTTCTCTGTGGCAACTCCAAGGAGACTGAGGAGCCTTGCAAGTGCAGCTGAGGTGTGCATTCTGCTCCTGCATCCCCTGCATGGAAAGAGCAACCTCACACAGGGACAGAAAATGTGGTCAGCTGAACACACGTAACTGCAGAGGTGTCTTGTAGCCATGATATTTTCTGAAAAATCTTTTCCTTTGGATTTTTTTCTCCTGAGAAGCTGAGAGGCCTCAGGAAAAAATGTAAATAATGGTTATCTGCTGCTGTGGAATGCAACAGGTGGATCTGTGATTGGTCCATGTTGGTTGTTTGTAATTAATCACAGTCCAATCACAGTCCAGCTGACTTGGACTCTCTGAGACAGAAGCTTTTGTTATCATTCTTCTTTTTCTATTCTTAGCCAGCCTTCTGATGAAATCCTTTCTTCTATTCTTTTAGTATAGTTATAACATAATATATATCATAAAATAATAAATCAAGCCTTCTGAACCATGGAGTCAGATCCTCGTCTCATCCCTCATCCTCGGACCCCTGTGAACACTGTCACAGTGCCTCAAAATGAAAACCAGCAAGAAAGGGGGAACATGGATAAATAATTATTTAATGCAGGTTTGTGTTTTCATGTGGCTACCTCCATGTCATAGTTGTACTCCAAAATAATAACTGTATGAAGATGATCTATAATTAGGGGACATCAAGAGCTTCACTGTAAACTGGAATCGCCTGTCAGGTTGAGATTTCTCTTTCAAAAACTCCTGGAATTGCAATGACAGGAGTTCATTAAATGGATAAAAGATAGTGATACTGCTGCTTTCTTGTGTTACTGATCTTGCTTTTAATGAGAAATGGTGGGGCTTTTTCCCTTTTTCTGTTGGAAATTATGCATGGAGCCTCCAGCCTGCTCAGATGTATCCAGTGCAGTTGAAAAGGTTCTCCCAGTTTCTCTGGCTGTATATTCAATTAATGTAATATGTCACAACATTTTCAAAATGCAAGTTCCTTAGGAAAAGAGACATTAGTGTGAAAAAAGGAATTTAAAATACATGTAAAACACATTTTCTTGGGAAAGTATTTGATTCAAATTGTTAGAAGACAAAAACCCATAAAGGTCTCTCTTATGCCTTCCTTCTTAATCTTCAGCCAAAGTTTCAGGACCATAAACTGGCATCAATAGAAGCTGCATCTCAGGAATGAAAGGAATATATGGCCTTTAGAGAAAGAAATTTTTACACTTAAAAGAGAGAGAGGGAACATTTCTATGCTTTGCAGTCATTCAGCATAAAATTACTTACTTATTATTCATGACTATCTTTAAATGCTTTATTGAAGCATAATGCAAAAAAGTACCTGCTCAAACTTAAATCCCAAAATTTCACCTATCCATTCTACATTTGGGCTTCAGCTTCAACATCTGTTAAAAGATTCCATTCTTTCCCCTATTTTTTGACATTGCCAGGTCAGTGTACCAATCATTGCTTTGGTTCTAACAGGGCCAATCACCCACCAAAAAAAAAAAAAAGCCACAGCAAATGCAATTGTACAGTCTGCAAAGGAGAGCTGAGGATGGGGTTGCTAAGTAGGAGCAAAAAAGAGTCAGGTGCAGCCTGGCTTGCTTTGGGTATTCAGTGCCCTGGGGCCCTCATTCTGGATATTTTCCTTAAGGCTTGCTAGGAGTGTTTGGTTCCCTGAACCCAAAATCTTCACATACCTCCACCAAGCTTTCTCATTCCACATTCTCACTCCAAGGACCTATTCCCCTCTGTGTGCTCAGATATAAAAGCTGTGCTTTCTCAGGTATTTTTGGGACTAGGGGAATGTAGACTCCTGATTTCCCCCTGCAGCCTGTCTCAGACTGTGCTTCTGCAGATCCTGGTGTGCCATTAAACCTTTAGTCCTACCTGGGGCTGCATCCCAGGGGAGAAATCAGCTTGGGTTTCTATAGAAAGAATGAACTTCTGAGGAGCAGGCAGCTATCCTGAATCTGGCTGAAGAACAACAAGGCACAGAAAGTCTCTGCCAGTGCCTGAATCAAGCCCAGTGTGCATTCAGATCAATTCCACTGAAGCATGAAGCAGGCAGATATTAAGCTCTTAATTACAATTTGCAAAGATTATGAAGAACTGTGTTAGTGAAGGAAAAACAGTGGTTTTGTTTAGCAAACTGTTTCATCTGTTAATGGTTGCAGATTTTCTGGTGTCAGGAACTGCTATCTGCTTCATTTTCAGCTTCATGCAAGCCCTTTTCAGTTAGAAAATGTGAGTGGGGTGACTTCCCCTCCTGCCCTCTCCAGCTTTACTCAACAGAGCTGACATTTCAGGGATATCCCAGAAGCTCCCTCTGCCCACCTGCATTTCACATTCCCTGTCACCATTGCACATCCCCAAGAGCCCTGACTAGGCACACATTACTCACCATCCCTCTAATTTCTTCAGAGTGCAGCCCAAGCTACACTATTTCACTCAGCTATAAAGCAATGTCTGAAGAACTGACACCCTCCTTTTCTTTGCAGCTGCTGCAGATCACCCTTCTAGGGTGGGTTGTTTGCCACACAAAGGTTTGCTCCCCTATAATGAAGAGAGGCTTAGGCCATTCTTAGGATTCCACAGCTGTTGAACGTGCCTCACTGGGCAGGCATCTCCTTCAATACCTGCTTTTGGCTTGCTGAAGGCTATGTTTTTGGTAAACAGTTGGGCCTTGATGGGTTTGCCTAGTTCCTTTTACTAGTTTTAATCTTTCTTAATGGATGCTCCTCTGTTGGGCTAACAAGATATTTAATGCTCTGTTTGATTTGTCATATATTGGTGATGTGTTAATAATGTACAGATGTAAGCTTGCGTTGTAGAGGGAGGACCCTGGTTACTTGTTCTAGCATTAATTCTCCTATTTAAATAGAGGCTAGCCTGTTAATGGGGAGGGAGTCATAAAGTTCTTATATTTTTGTAGTGTAGAGCTTTAACACACTCTTTGTTGACGGCTGCTTGAGGGCCCACAGTGTAATTGGGAAATTAATATTTATCTACCCTCTCCCTTCAGGTTTATCCTGGCTGGGAATCTGGCAGCAGGAAGCCATGGAAAACAGTGATCTGGCTCCCATTCCAAAATGAAGTCAGGATGTCCAAAAGCCTTTTCCCTTGGTTTAACATGAACCCAGAGTACACACCTGAGCTTTTCTGCAAATGAATGGACTCCTCATCCTGCTGCCACGGCCTCCCTGCCTGCTGCAAGCTTGCTCTTTGGGCAGTGCTTCTGGTGGAATGCAATCATTTAAGTGTGATTTATGGCAGGGCTCTGTGCAGCTGGCTTAGTGCAAGGTGAGTGCACAGCAGTGCTTTAATAGTCCTTTTCCATTAGCAGGTATGTTTTTCAGTTGGCTTCCCTGCGATTGGAAGAGTTATAAACGTAACATATAAAACACTGTTGGTAAATGTCTGCAGGCTGAGAGAGACTTTACTGCTTGCCTCTCTGAAGGTGAGATAACTATATGCCTCTGGAAAATAACCTTCCAGGTGATAGCTGTGACTAAAAACTTGATGGGGAGAAGGAAAGAGTGTTTACTGTAGTGAGCTTAAAAGGAACATCTATTCAGAAGCAGATCTAGAGGGGAAAAACAATCTTCTCTTTGCCTGTACTGCTCTTCTTGCTTATAGGCTACCTCTCTGAATATCCACACCGATGCTAAATGGCATTAATAATTGCTAAGTTGTATTAAATTGCATATCAATCAAATTAATAATGTCTACCGTACTTGAGGCGTTTAGGTTCTTCAAAATCACTAGCATCTGCTCCTATTAAAAATTCCAGATGATTTGCAAATCCAAACTTTTGGTGAAAAAACGTTAGCTAACAAGGTGAAATTAAAATTTACATCTTACTCCAGCATAATGAATATAATTAAAAAGAGTGATAAAATCCTTTGATTAACCCTCATCCCATTTTGCACTGCACTATTATGCAAATTAAACACTGAAAACTTAGTACCAGCAAAAGATTCTAATATAAATAAGTTCTAATTTTAAAATTAAGAAAATATAAAAACATACCACTGGATCTGTGACTGCACCCTTTGTCACTGCTGAATTAAAAAGCATAACTGGGGGCATATGCCATGGTGAGATAACTCATGTCTTGACTTACTGAGGGATTAGAGCTTGCTCCTGCTTCTTCTACCAGGCATCATATTATTCCCACAATTATTTTGGTGTATAATTTAATTAGCCTCCCTGCTATAATCAAGCTGCACTCTGTCATCAGAAACATTCAAGCCCTGCAAAATATGCATCAGAATTGGAGCGTTCTGGGTTGCTGGGTTTTGTTTTGGTGCTTTCAGCACTCATGTGATTTTTCTAGTGGTAAAGTCCGAACAAAAACATTCATTTTAAGTTCTGCCTGAACAAATGATGTCCAGCATGGCTCTGAGCATTTCAAATCTTTGTTCAAAGTCCTCTCAGGGGTCCCCAAGGGTCCCTCCTGTGGTCTCCATGAGGCCTCAGCTGAGGACAAAAGCACAGCAAAAGTTCTGAGGTTTTGGGTTTATTCTCCTTCCATGTGGATATTTGGTTTGCAGGACAAGTCCTGGGTTCCTGCCTGCAGTTTTCTGGGTGGGCAAGCCTGCTTTTCTAGCACAGGGCTTGGACAGCTAACAAGTGTTCAAAATAGAAACTTCTTTTAATTCACAATATCCACGTTGCAGAGAAAACTATCGCTGCACAGGGGCACAGTTGAGGTACTACAGGGGCTGGAGTCTATCTCTCAAATCCCAGCTGCTGCTCAGAAATGCTGTGTACAATGCTCCTACCAAATCTACAGCAAGTCATTGACCAAACTACTTGTCTGCTTCTCCCCCTCCCATCCAAATTAGAGTAGCTAACTTAATGAAAAATGATTTTTTTTTTTCTTTTTGTCGCTTAGGAGGGTCTGAACATAAAGCTCTTATCACCAAGCCACAGCTGTAGGAGGAATCCTTTAATCACAGCCTTCCTCCTTGAAGAAGAATATAGATTTATGACCGGACTTTGGTTACTGAGCGAGAAAGAAATATTGCCAGCAGCCACCATACTACTTCCCATAGGCTGTAAACAGCTTTAATCTGCTTTAGCTGTCATTTTGAAGTCGAGAGATATTAGAGTACAACGTAATTATGTAGTTGTGGGCAGAAGCACAGTTTATTTTCTTTAAACCAAAGTGGCAGAGGTAAATTCGTAGCCTAAACAAACAAATCCTCCCTCCTTACTCTGGCTGCCACCATGGGTGCAGCAGTCCCAGCCTTTGGGTGTTGCTTTGCTCCTCCTTTTCTGGGGACCCTGGTCCCCATCATGCTGGGATTTATTTGTTTTTCTCTCCCAGACACACAAAAAGGAGCATATTTTCCTGGCTAGTACAAAAAGCTACTGGAAATGCTGTTTTTGTTAGGGGCACCCCAGGCACACGTTCACCTCTGAGCTTCCCAGGGTGAAAATCTACTCCCAAAAGCACAGACACTCATTTTCTTACTTGCTTCAATATAACACGTCTGTTGCTATAGAGAGAGTATTGGAATAGCCTGGTTAGTTATCATTTATCTTTGCTTTTCTATTTAATAGGGCCTCTCAGGAAAGAAAACTACTTAATTATTGAACACCAGTAAAAGGGTGTTTAGATTTTCCCCCCATCTCTAGGAAAAAAGAAAAGCAGCTCCCTTTAAATTTTTTGTTTGTTTGTTTGTTTTTCAGGAAAGACTGCTAAGTTCTTCATATTCCAAGTCAGGAATATGCAGGCTCCAAGTACAGCACTTACTGGAAAGAGTTTCCTGTGCTCTAAACACTCAGTCACAGAGTTACCTGATGTTCTGGTTTGCATGCCAGGTGAAATTTCTTCAAAATAAAATAAAACCAATTATCTATCACAGTACCACCATTGTCAGCCAACAAAATACCCATTTCTCAAAGTTTTTGCAACCTTTAATTCCATCCTGTCCTTGAGAAATCTTTACAGCCACTTTCTACCAATATTCTCAAAATATTCATCTGCAAAGCAGAGTCCAACGTGCTTAAGTCTAACTTAATTCAGCAAATCATCAAAGCACCCAGTTTATTGGAATCTGACATTTATAAAACTGAAATAAGCATATAGATGTTTCCCCACCTTATTTATTAGGTGAAAATAATGAATTCACATTGACTGCTGTCATTAAAGAACAGTTGCCTCTTGGTCTGAGATTCCAGGGAAGAAAATTCTAAACCATACTTTCCTCTTTATGTGATCTAATACTGCTGGTTCTTCATGAGTTAAGACAACAAAGCACAGATAAATTGCAGTTTTCCTGGATATATATTGTTTTATGCTTCATATTGCATTTTAAAATTCATAGATTGAGGGATCTATTTGCCATCAGCTACATCCTATTGCCTTTGCAAGGAGCTGCTGTGACTGTTATGCAGGACAGTGCAGCCTCTCTGGATTTTCATACCAATAATCTCCTCCTGATGGAGTTTTTCCACCCCCCCAAATTCTATCAGAAACTGCTTAAAATATCTGAGCCTGATCCGTGCTGTATCTCATCAGTTCAACTGCTTTTAGGTGGTGCACAGACAAGATGTCATTAATTAATGCCAAAGTGACCTAAAGAAAATATATTTGTTCATTCATTAGCAGAAAGAATGAGAAAAGAAATTAAAGGCAATGCGTGGTTTATGGGGCAAATTAAAAGGAGTGATGTGCTATAGCACCAGGAGCAGTAATTATCAATTCTGTCTGAAAAGGGAATAAACAGACCTGCAGGGCTCTTTGCAGCATCATTTTGCCTCTGTATTCCAGCCAGGCACCAGTCTCCATGGAACCCAAGCACTCATCCAAGCAAATCATTCCTGCTAGAGCAGGACTTCTCCAGCAGCACCAAAGATCTGGGTGCTGGGGGCCTGTCAGGAAGGAATGTTGGGCTAAACTGCTAATTTCAGAAGCTGAGGAAGGCAAATCTGTGGCAAATATGAAGAAGGGAAACACAGTGGCCTGTACACTTCAAAAGCAGCTCCCTCAGTTCATGACAACACAAGAAGGAAAGGCAATTTTAGGTCACTTCACAGCTTTAAAAAACAAAGATGCAGAGCAAAGAGGACAGGAAAACTCCAGCTTCAAAGATTGAGAAGTCTTCTCAGTAAGGATTAACATTTTCAATTAATAACTTTTATGATAAATTGTTGTGATAATTAAATGAGAAGAGAGACTGGGTGTGTAGCTAATGTTCTGGAGAGTCAGTGACTGCAAATTTCTCCTTTCTTTTCTCCATCAGCATTCACCAGTCATCCCAGACATTAAAATGAACAGTTAAACATAATCCTGTACAAAACAGCATCATGGTCATAAAAAAAAAAAGGAGGGAGAAGAAAAAGAAAAACCTAAAAAGCAGTCCTGCAATTTCTACTGAAATAGAAATGGATGTTCATGCAAAAATGGCATCTTCTAGTGAGACATACCAAGATAAAGATAATCATCAAGAATATCTTTGTTGGATTAATGCTGTAGGTGGGGTGACGCTGACACTTTTTTGTAGTAAATTCTATGATTAATAAAAGTGCTTGGACAGTGGTTCTTTTAATGACAGACAGATATATATTGTATGACCCAAGCTCTTCCTAAATGCCATCTTATTGTCAAAATGCTGAGAGAGAAATTTGATATGATTAATGTCCTCCCTCTCTCCCTCTCCCCCACACTGATCAAACACAAGAAGGCTAATCCAGTTGCCTACACTGAAGCAATGAGCAATAAAAGGCTGGTTTCTGCAAAATCCAGTCCTCTGAAGAGAAACCTTTAATTTTACTCATTTTGCATTACAAATAATTAAGGGATATGAGTCAGAGGGCTGGCAGTGATCCCCAGAGTTCAGTTAAATCTGTTTCCCTGCTTGCAGGCAGAAAAATCCTTGGTGGTGTTTCCCAACACGAGTGTGTCTATCTGAGCCTGTCAAAGACCCACACTCAGGGTCTCCTGCAGCATCCCCAGCCTGCTCCAACCTTCCATGGTAAAGGAAAAGCTTTCCCTGACAGCTAAATTTTCACTTCCATAGTTAGAATTTCTTACCTCATCTGCCACCAGCACGGAAAACCTGCAGCTTCACCGTTATTTTAAACTTACCAGGGTGACTTTTGGTCAAAAGGTGTGATCCCAGTGACTGGCTTCATATCCTTGCTGATGGATCCAATGGCTCTGTCAGCTGCTGCTGATCCAGCTGAAAATGAATGGAGAAAAGCAACAGGGCAGTTTAGAAGCCGATCCATGGCTCTGAGGTAGCAGGAGATGAGTTTGAAGGCTGAAGCTCCTGATATTGCTGTCACCAAGAAAAACCTCCCTGGAGCACCAGCCCAACATCCATTCCCATTGAATGGAAACATTCCCAGCTGTTTTCCATCCCAGGTTTAGGCACCTGGTGATTCCTGTGTAAGCTCAGTACTTTTCTCTTGTCTCTGTTTATTAGAGCAATGTATCTGGAATAATGCTACATATCTATAAGAAAACCATATATCCAATCATCCTCAATCTCCTGCCATCCAGTATTCAGCTTCCTCCAAGCTGGTAACATCTGCAAGTTTAATAAACCTCCCCCCTAGCATATCCTCCTGATCACAACTTTAAAAAAATAAATAGCATCTGTATTATACCCAGATAAAACAGTGAGTTAGTTAATGCCTCTGTAATTGAGGACACCTGATAAACATTGTAATAAAAAAAAAAGGAAGAGAGAGCTGTTGATGCATCACTCAATTAGGCCTCACTCCTAACATTAGAAATTAAGCCTCACTCCTAACTCATCAGCTGAAATATCAGAACAACTGGAAGGCAAGCATGGCAAACACAGCAGCCATATGTGATTATGAGCCCAGGTTCCCAAGAGAATTGGTTTTATTTAGACTGGCCACGATGATCTTCAGAGAGATGCAAAAAATACAATGTCTACACTTATTATCTTACTGCAGCTACAACAGTTACAGGCCACAACTTGCAAAGCAAAAAGAAGAATCACCTTTCAGGAGGGGCAAAACCAAAAAATACTTGAAAGTCCTGCAGTTATCTATGGACTACAGAAAATCAGCTTTCAGCCACTTGATGAATATCACTGTTTGCATTCAGGGGTGATCTCTAAGCTGTTACAATCTCTGTGATTCTTTGACACAATATGTTATTAAGGCCAAAAACTACAGAAAACCTAAGAAAATGTTCCTAATGCTCACACCAGCAAGGCCCTCTGTGGTTTCCATGGGGAAGATGGAAACACCAGAGAAAACTTTGAAAGACACTACACAAATTCATTTCTAGCAAAACCAAAACAGCTATTAGGAGTGTTAATTGTAGCTACCAGGAGTTGGCCTGTGAAGAAGAAATTTGTTGAAAATTCAAAAGTACTTATTTAAGGTTTGTGTTTTCTCTTCATGAAAAGCTTCCTGATGTGGAATCAGGGGGGTAAAAGAGGGAAAGTGAGGGAGACCCTATCCAAACCAACTATTGTTATCCAAACAGAAATGTTAGGAATCCAAATAACCCAACCACAAGGATCAGCAGTCACAGTGTTCCTCCCTTCCCCCACAACCAATATCTATCCTTTCTTCACTTCCTTCATAAACCAGAATTATTTTTTTCTTCCCTAAGCCCTGAGAAATGGGACACCAAATTAGATAGACTACTGGATAATCTGTTAAGATGTTTCTTGTATTCCTCATGGAGACCAGTTCTTGGAGAGCTGAACTCATGAAGTTAAAACTCATTCCCTGTGGAGAGAGCCAATATGAGGCTTCTGTGGCATTTCCCAGCCCTACAGCTGTTGTGCTGCACAGATATATCTTTAACCCATTCCTAGTGAGCAGCAGCTTCAGGATTTTGTTCAGTCATTAAATAGAGTCTAGAGCAGGTTACAAGAAAAAAGAAAGAAAAATAGCACTTGTTTCACCCACACAGGTAAAAATCCGACAGGATGTTTTCTACTAATAGGAGTTGTAAAACTCAGTTTAGGCATGTAATTTGCTGCTCACAGGGGTGCAGTGATACCTCTACCCACTTCTTCATGTCCCTTCCTCTACCTCAGAGACTGCAAATCAAACACTTCTTGAATATAACAAAATTGTTAAATTACAGCAGTTTCATTTCAACACCAGAAAAAAAAGTATTTGTGATTAGAGCATTATGTGCTAGTATAACATTCAACAATTAAAATTACTTGCATCCAAATTTTATTGCCAGTTAATAGCATCTAAAATAATATTGATAACAAATGACGCAGAAGATCTTCCCAGAAGTCTAATTCTGATTCATAAAATTGTTTCCTGTACTGGCTTGAGTAATGATACAATATATAATGGGAATAATACATCCCAGTTGTTGACAATTTTCTGCAAGTTCTACATTACAGTTTTCCATAAACTTACACAGAAAGCTCAAGAAAGTGAACTCCATATGAAATCAAAGTAGGTCCAAAAGGGTGTCTGAAAACCAGCTGGTTTTCCCTGTAGCTCTAACAGTACAACAGAGAACACCAGAACAGACCCCAAACTCGACAGGATTTTGACATTTACCAGGGTTTTCAATGAACTCCAGTCCAAGCACACACAAAGATGTCCCCATGGCAGCCACCACAGAGCTGCAAGGAGTGCTGCCAACCCTGATGGGCACAGTGAGGAGCAATCAAAAGAAACTCTGGCTCCCAGAAAGAAAGGAAGAAATCGACAAAAACCCTGGTCATTGTTTATTAGCTAGGTTTTCTGTGGTGTTTGTGAGGTCCCCAGGAAGAGGTGAGAGATGAGAATCTGATTCCATGTTCTCAGAAGGCTGATTTGTTATTTTATGACATCATATTATGTTAAAGAATGCTATACCTAAACTATACTAAAGAAGAGAGAAAGGATACAGACAGAAGGCTTAACAAGAATGAATGATAAAAACTCCTGACTGCTTCCAGAGTCCTGACACAGCCTGGCCATGATTGGTCATTAAGTCAAAACAATTACAAGAAACAAATCAAACATGCACCTGTTGGCAAACAATGTCCAGACCACATTCCAAAGCAGCCAAGCATTGGAGAAGCAAATTACATAATAATTATTTACATTTTTCTCTGAAGCTTCTCAGCTTCTCAGGAGAAGAAATCCTGGCGAAGAGACTTTTCAGAAAATATGGGTGACAGCTTTCCCCTAGCTCCAGGAGCCTGCAGAAGTGAGGATTCAGCTGTTTACATGTGCTACAAGGTGAGCATTCACTGATGACTCCTGAAAGCAGCAGGTGCTGGTGAAACCCAAGCACCAAACTTGCTCTTTTATTGCTCACCAAACTTTGCAATTGCAGGAAGTTTATGGAGTACAGCACACACACACTCCTCCAGTGGGAGAATTTTTTTTTAGCTGCTCTTCATTCTCTCCTCACAGAACTCTTTAGGAGGAGTGCAGGAGAGGCTGTAACTCCTTTTCAGAGCCAAGTCATTCTGAGCCTGCTGTGCATATCAAATGCTCTGTGGTTGCCCTCTCCTACTGCACCAATTCTCCCTGGATGCCACAGACAGGGCTCTGTGCAGTCTCCTTGGCTACATTTGGCAGAAATTAGGGTCATCAATAAAACAAGTCATAGCCACAGTGCAGGCTCCCTTGATTCACAGCAGGAGGGAATGCTACATCTTAAAGCAAGTGCTGTCATTTCAAATGTCACCCAGTATGTCACCAAATGTCACCTTCCTGGATTTTTTCCTGTAATGACAGTTTAAAGCTATGTGTGGTGTTTGCTGAACTCCCTGGTAGATCATCTATTATGTTCCACTTCAAAATCAGATGTTGGACCTCCCTGACATCTGGCAAGCAATTGCCCTGTAGTTACAGCAGTGCAAAATGAAAAGAAACCCCAAACACCTCCTCACACACACACACCACACAAACACATGCTCACTGAGCTTTTACCTTTCAAAAACACCTTATAATGCCTTCTAATCCACACATGCACTTAAATATCACAGCAGCACCTTCACCCCTCACTGCATATCTTCTATTGATTTGTCTATTTGTGGTCTTGAGAGGTCACTTCTCTGGGAGGGTGAGCATTTCTTCAAAACCAGAGTTTACAAACTCCTTTTTTTCATTAATGAAAATTCCATGCAGACCTCCTAAATACCCAGGGACAGGTGGACATCCAAATTATCTCTTTTTAGACTCTGCAGATGGACATGAGACACACATGGAAATGAGTCTTAAGTGTAAAATCTTAGCAGAATTAGTACAGCAAAGTTTGCCCCACTGGCCACTATTTTTCATCAGTTTGCCATCATAGTAAGCTCTATTACATGTTTTTGCAGTGTTAATATTCTTTCCAGTTTATACTGGAACATTCTAAAGATCAGTCACAGAGCATCAGTAACACCTGGATTATAAGGAAGAAAAAATGAGAGTGGTTCCTGTGCTTTTCCACAAGAACTCTAGCAGAATTAAAGGCTAGATAAACTCTCAGATCCATCAAGTGTCACACCCCAATACCATCCAACTTTTCTGCAGTTTTAGCTAAAATCTGTGCTCTGATAGTCCCTATTTTTAGCAATCTGTGCTTCTAAAAGTGATCTACTCTCTTATGCACCTAAGAAAATCTTAAACTTATACAGAGACATCTTCAATTGCATTACTTATTTTTAGGATTGTTTCTAAAACACCTGCAGAAGAAGTGGGCAGTTTTATTCATGACACTCTCTGGCTTTATTTCCCAATTAGCTCACTGCCTATTAATGCTTGCTTTTTTATTTCCCTTCAACTTCCCTTCTTTACTTTTAAAATTCTTAACACTTGGTGCTTCTCCAGAGCTGCCCGTGCTGTGTTTCTGGCCCTGGCCAGTGCAGGGCTCCTGCCTCCCTGCAGTACCCTCAGTGATCAGTGGATCAGTGCAGCCCATCTGTCTGGCTGCTGACACTGAGCCCCTCGGAGCCTCTGTTTTCCTGTTCTATTTTTGTATCATTCAGCAACACGCGTTTTCCTCTGGGGTCACCCTTAAAGGTCCATGTGTCATGTTTTTCATTTCTGCCTTGTCAGGAAAATCTTGCCACTGCATCTATCAAAGTAATCATCAGGCCTTGATGTAAGAGTGTGGTTCCCCTCACATTTTTCATTACTAGATAATTTATTAATATCCTCCTGAGCAAGACTAGATTCAGCTTGATAAAACCGCTATCAGCAGTGACACGGTAACACAGCTCTGAGTGTTCAGCTTGGCAAACGCTGAGAGAAGAGGTGTCCTTCAACCTCTCCCACCCCTTAATTCCTCAGCAAGCTAAAAGATTTTGGATCCTGTGGCTCTGGAGGCTTTTGGCTTTGTGCCACTTCAGCAGGGCTGACCTGGGTCAGCCTCCTGGGACCAGCCGTCCCAGCACATCTGGCTCTGCCTCCCTGGTGCTCTCACTGGCATAGAACACACACCCATTAAAGGAAATAAAAGTAAGCTAAGGATACACACAGCAGCAAAATCTTTAGCGTTTGGAGTGTTGTTGGATATCAAAAAACTGCAGGCAGTCATTTTACATCTCAGGCTGAGCCACTGACACTGCTCTGATATTTGTTACCCGGGCTCTGCTCTGTTCCAGCTGCTGCACCCTGCTCATGCTCCCCACCCCAGCACGCTGCTCCTGTGCCAGCCATTCCTTCTGTACATTCTATTTGCTGGGAACAGCATCCTCTCCTGTGCCAGCCATTCCTTCTGTACATTCTATTTCCTGGGAACAGCATCCTCTCCTGTACCAGCCATTCCTTCTGTACATTCTATTTGCTGGGAAAAGCATCCTCTCCTGTACCAGCCATTCCTCCTGTACATTCTATTTGCTGGGAACAGCATTCTCTCCTGTACCAGCCATTCCTCCTCTCCTGTGCCATTCATTCCTCCTGTACATTACATTTGCTGGGAAAAGCATCCTCTCCTGTAGCCATTCCTCCCGTACGTTCTGTTTGCTGGGAAAAGTGTTCCCTCCTGTACCAGCCATTCCTCCTGTACATTCTATTTCCTGGGAAAAGCCTCCCCTCCTGAAGCAGCCATTCCTCCTGTACCAGCCATTCCTGCTGTACAATTTTTTTTTCTGGGAACAGCCTCCTCTCCTGTATCAACCATTCCTCCTGTACCAGCCATTTCCTGGGAAAAGTGCCTCCTCTCCTGCAGCAGCCATTCCCCTGTACATTCTATTTGCTGGGAAAAGTGTTCCCTCCTGTAGCAGCCATTCCTCCTGTGCCAGCCATTCCTGCTGTACATTCTATTTGCTGGGAAAATCATCCCAAGGCCTCAGAGGCAGCTCCCTGCTCCATTACAGCCTGGAATGGGAGCACAGGAGGCCCTCCACAGAAGCGGCTGGCTAATGGCTCTCCGGGTGGACATTAGGGCAGAGATGCATTTGTGACATGAGTGGCAGCTGTGCAGACACCAGTTTATGTGATTCAGCACAGCTATTTCATTAATTGTGTTCCACGGTTCATTTCCTCAGATTACACTCAAAATAAATAAATAAATAAGAGTACAAAGCTGCTGTGTTCTCTGAACCGTCTACCCAACAAAAAGAAAGGGAAAAAAGGTTCTTATTTTAATTGGCTTCCTACATATTTCCCTGTCTCAGGTGCTTTTTAAACTGTAAAGTAAAAAAATAAAGTAGATTGCAGTTATATTCCACTGTCTAATTATCTCTTCAGATTTCCACAGAGACTTGGTAACTTAGAGAGAGCCCTGCTATGAGGAAGGATGCTCTAACCAAAGTGAAAATGCAGAGAATTACCTACAAACGTGATGTATCTCTATCTGCTGCTTTAAATGTTTCTATTTCGTGACTTAAATTTAAAACAGAAAAACTGTGTGCGAAGTCTTTGGAAATCAACAGCTTTGCTTAAAAACAGATCCTTTATGTATCTTCATAGCTATATTCATAATGAAAAATTAATTACAAGAAACAATGAAAAATGCAAATGCAGAAATGGAGAAAAATTGCTTTGATTCAAATCAGGAATTTGAGGGCTCTAAAATAGACAGGCAGCCTGTGTTTCAGCAGGGAGTGACAGGTGACTTGCTCAGCACCACAAAAACCAACCAGAGCAGCCAACATGGTCATGAATTTATGAGATTAAATGTCATCAGAGACTGTCCTAAAAAAATATTGTTTCATAAACTAACAGCTTTCACATCAGTCATTTACAAAAATATCATCTGTAAAGAGCTTTTGATTGAAATACTGAAATTAGTGTGGAACCCTGACCCAACTCCTGTGGCTGTTGCCAGAACCTGTCTCACTCATGGTCAAAAATTGAGCTGAATCAGATACAGCAACCTAAAGATCACAATTTCTATAGATTCCTTTTTTTTTTTCCAAAAACCTTTCCTTAGGAAGTTTTTCAGGTTTCCAAAGGAAAAGCTGCACCCGGGAACAGCCTTCAGCCTTGCTGTAGAGCAACCATGTGGGAATGTAGTTTAAAATCTTCATTCAAATGTAATCAGAGCACGTTCTAGCTGAAAGCCTTGTAAAGAGAACAACTCTTCGTGAGAAAATGCACATCCCCTCAGAAAACAGCTACTTTTGACAGGGAAAATACCCAGTGCTTCTCTTTGCTTGCTTGTACAAAATATGCAAATACAGAAAGCTCGATGTTTGCAAAAAAAGAAATTGAGAGTGAACATATTTAGAAAAATATGGGGCAGGGAGTCCAGGCAAATGCTGAGTTATAATCACCAGCCTACTATAAACACCCGCAGTGTGAGAAAGGCTCTCTCCCCCTCTGTGTTTTAGTGCTGCTGCTAAGCACGGAGCTTTTTTGTGGTTTCATTTTGGTAATCAGGATCTCTCGTACTTCCCGGACAGATGGCCATTCACACTTCAGTGCTCACTTAAACACATACGTCAATGATAACAGAACATTGCAGCTCAGAACAGGCCAATGCAATCTTCCAAATCCAAGGCTATCTGTCATTTTTGTTAGTTATATAAAACCAGAGTCAAAAGAAAGTAGGACTGTTCCTATTTGGAAGGATAGAAAGAAAATGGAAAATTCCACCTGGCTTGCTGTCAACATGAAGCTCCAGCAAGGCTATTTAAAATGATTTGAGAAGGTTTGAATGTGTAGCCTCTGCTGATCCATTGGCACTCGCTCGTGGGGCCTGCTAAGAAGTGGGAGCAGCAAAAATCAGATTAGAGAATGAATGTTGGGCCTGGCAGGCTGCTCAGAGCCCCCAGCAGCGCATCCATTCTGGATATCCTCATCACTCCCATGCCATGTTCACCATGTAATGCTCCTGGGTTTGTCTCCTGAGGTTCTGGATGAGCACCAGCACCTTGCAGCTGCACTGTCCAGCACAGGAGAGGCAAACTGGGATGGAGGGGAAGGATGTTCCCAGCTTGGCCACTGATCCCATGTCTGCTCAGAGTGGGTGTGGTACTCACAGGGATAAAGAGATGAAATCATTTCCTGCTGCTGCCAAGGCAGCATCTTGGACAAGAAGGAAAGAATTTAAATTTAATAACACTCTCTTTAGCTTCAGGGTGGTCTCTGTGTGAGAAATGGAAATCTGAAACAAGGGGAGGGAAAAATCTATTTGTGGCATTTCTGTGCCCTGTCAGTCCCACAAAGATGCTGTCTGTATTCTGCTGAGAATGTCTCCTCAACTGAGCTTGTCAGCAGGTGATCTTTTATTTTATTTATTTTTTTTTTTTTTTTAGTTAAAAAGGAACTTTGCACACAATCTTTCGGGAACTTTGCCAAACCTAAACCAACCTATGAGCAATTTAAAGTTGAATTAATTAGTAATTAGGAGGACAGAATTAACACAGGGGAACATTTAGGAGAGCGTATATGTAATCAGCCAATAATTACCAACACAGAAACAGAACTGTGACATGGTATGAGTTTCCAGCACATCCACCTAAGTGTTTAAAGATAATCACATAGCAGTGGTTAAATATTTTATGTTGCCATCAAGGGGAATGTTTGGTAAGTTTACTTTTTCAGTTTGCACCTAAGCTACTCACCATAAAGCTAAAGAGGCTCAACTGGCACTAGAAGCTTCCATAAATTCAAAATGCTGTTTATTAGCTGGGTCTAAAATCTATTTTTTTCAGAGGACTGCCAATAATGGAGACATTTACTGTGCCACACTTTTGTCATGTGTGTTTGCAAAAGGAGATTTCTCATCAATAACCAAAGCACAGCAGAGAATCAACAGCCCAGCCAGAGCCACCAAACAAATGAGTCTTACAGGTGAAAAACAAAAGTCATGAAAATCAGCTTGACCCTGAATGGTTCTATCATTCTTAAAGAAAAAACTGTGCAAACTGCAGAATTTAGGGAATGTTTTACAAGGGAGTTAACTGAATTTGTGCTAAAATGGTTTAGACAGTCAGGAAAGGCACTGCCACCCCTCTGTGATAGCAAACACTGGTGGTACTGGAAGCTGCCAGTGCACTGCAAGAACACAGTCAAAATCCTAACATATGGATCATAACAGATCAAAGAGTTATCAAAACCCTTCAGTATTTTCTGCCATTCCCAGTACAAAAGATAAAAAAATTTTTGAGATAACACAAGCCCAACTCCTTCCAAGGCATAAAACACAGCCCTGAGTAGCTGGATTTAACCTTAGCCATGTGGTTAGCACTGGAAAAGTCCCCTTAAACAAACTTGTCTTGTCAAACACATTGTGAAATAAAAGAAGGTGACCCAGAAGATCCTTCAAGGCACAACAGAGGAGTGACTTTACAGATCAGCAGCTTTGACAAAGTAGAGGAGCTGACCCAGGATAGGATTAGCTGGGGAGGCAAGCAGTGTGTTGTGAGCACCTGATTGAGCTGGAACAAGACAGAAGATGAGAATAAAAAACCCTTCAGCTCCTCACAGAAACCACTGCTGAACTTTGAGGGGGACAAGATAAATTTGAAGGAAGACAATAATTAGCTTTTCTCCTGGAGTGTAATTCGTAATTCATTCTGACTGAAGAAAAAGGAGTGTTTGCTTTGTGGAGGAGGCTGAAGGTATCTGAAAATCTCTGTGCCTCACCTTTCTGCTTTTTCTGATTTAAGCTTGCTTTTGTAGCTGGTGGGAGACTTTAAAGTTGACTGAATGCAGATAAGAGGGCAGGATGGTCAAGATGCATGTTCTTTTTACAAATTGTCTGTGTTTTACAATCCTCTGTGGTGGAGACGTGATGAGATCTGCCACAGCTGGTTGACAGTCCTTCACAGGAGTGCCAGCAAAGCAGAAATTGCTTCTGGGTGAACAATATTAATTTAAAATACCATTTATTTATAGAAAGCATTAATCTAAAATTAATTTTGTCATAACTATGTGGAAATAACATCATTCTTCCTGAAATAACTGATGAATCACTGTGCCTCCTACTGTAAGTTTTATGTATTTTTCTTATGCCACCTCTGGCAAAAATTGGTTAATAGTCACTATAGGCTTGGGTAGAATGGACCCCAAGTACTACAGCTCTCCTTTGAATCAATCAAACTGTTTAGCTGCTCTAGATATTATTAGAATAGATATTATTTACATAAAGATTTACTGAATGCTTAATTTGAATTTCTGAGTTTGAGGTCTGTTTGCCTGTTTTTCTCTTACATGTGATTTGACACTCCTAAGATGGTTTATGAAAGCCTTGTATTTCCTTCCTGTAAACTGCTGTTACCTGTAAATATGTATTGTGGCATCCAGATGAACAAAACAAGATTAAAAAAAAAGTATTATGACAATACTTAAAAATGCTGTTTCAACATTCCTCCTATAAGCAGATTATTAAATTAGTAAGCACAGTCCAAAGCCTGTTGGCCTCATCTGAATTTTTCAAAAAGTACACTTTCAGCCAAAGAGAAAGCTCCAACTGCTTGGTAACATAAATCTAAAGATGACTATTCAGGATCTTGCTCTCCATACAATTACTCAGTTCACTGTGTGCCATCTCAGCACATTCCTCCATCAGCTGCAGGAATTATTTTTTTAGCCTCTTTTTTTTTGTGCGCTACTTGACGACATAATTGCTACTAATGCCTCCTAATTGGGTGCACATCCAGGTCCCTGTCAGTGCCACAGGACCAGTAGGACACGTGGATATTTCTGGGGCTCCTTTTGCTGGGTCCCTGAGCCCAGGGGAAGGAGCAGCCTGTTCCCCCAGTCAGAGCTGTGGTGTTTGGTGGTCACCTGCCTGTTCACACAGCCTCTGCTGCTCCCCACCCATCCCTTGGGCCATTCCAAACCTTCCCTCCAGCTTTAGCACTGCTTTGCCTAAAGCAGTCAGCAGCAACGGGAAGAATTTTGCTTGGGCTGTCAAATTATTCTCTGTTCAGTAATATTAATGACTGTATAAATAACAAAATAACTTCTTATGGTTCTGCAAGATCTAATTCTCTTTTAATACCTGACCTTCTTATGTTTTAATAAAGTTATTGAAATTCCTTTTTTAATAATTAAACATTGTAACTATAAAAAGGGAGGGAACGCTTTGGATATTGCCTGCGGTTTAAATATCATAAACAAGAATTTTGCCTTTCAAATGTCAGTTGTCAAACATTTTGCTGAACATATGCCTTCCATTTAAAGATGTGGGTACCTGCCTGAGCTGCTTTAACAATATGAAGCTTTAGATATCACCAGTACAGCCCTCTTTTTAAACCTTTACTTATTTAGATAATAGGATGTAGAAGACATCCAGGTGAAATCTAACTCTGTATAGGAAAGGAAGGACAGTCCCTTTGGAGCTGGATGTATTCTGTATTGATTATTGATTTTATATTTGTATTGTGTTAGTGTCCAGGAGATTTACCCCTTAAAAACAACAGAATTGCCCCAAAGTCCTACCACCAAAGGAGTTACAACCTAAAATCTTCACCCTGCAAACTCCTCAAATATTTCTTATGGCTAAACATAGAAACTGCATGTTTCTAAGAACATTTCTGAGCAAATGGACTGTTCCCCCTGTTTCCTCCAAGCACACATCTCAGCCCAGAAAGCTGAATGGCAGCTTGGTTCCAGGGCTGAAGTTAACAGATGAACACAATGAGAGCAGCAGGAGTGGAAGTGCCTCACTGGGGAAGGCAGGCAGACCCATTTCTCTCTGGAGAGAGGAGTTTGTCTGACATAGGAGCTCTGAGCCACAAGGAAGAAAGACTCCAAGGGCTAATGAATCTTTTTTTGGGGAAAAATAAATTAAGTAATAAGGTTGTCCACGCACAAGTTAAATTAGCTTTGAAAAATCTGTAAGCTCTATTTCTTCAGGTAAATCAGAGCTCCCAAGTAAACTAATAACAAATGCCAGTATAACATTTTCATATAATAACTTTCATTGTAAATGGAGCAGGAAAATACGACTGGTTTTAATAAGATAGAGACTGATTAGAAAAAAAAATTACCTCAAATTTCCAGACCACTTGTCTAAATTTTATGCAAATAGCTGTAGAAACTCCAAGCTTTTTCTTGCTTGTGTTTTCTGAAATTATGTTATGCTTACCTTTATTAGAGTGCTTGAATAACATCTTTTTCTACCACAAACCCTAAGACAACAGTCTGGAAAACTGTGAAATGCTATTTGAGATGGAGGAGTCTCCAAAATCCAATCTACATCCATCTTAGCTCCCTAAAACAGATCATTATTTGATTATCAGACACACATGCCAAGTCATAAATTAATATTAAAGTCAGTGATGGGACCTGAACCTTGATCTGGTGGCTTCCCAGGTGAGTGCTCTGCACTTGAGGTAATAGAGTAATTAGACAGCTTTTCCTCTGAAGGATAATTGCTAATACATGTTAGCTGTTGGAGAGAAGCCCTCCTGAGGAGCAGATATGGGTTTCCTTTTTCATTAAAAAAGAAACTTCACTTTTTCAGTGTTTAACCTTCAGCATATTAAAATGTTTAGTGCCTAAGTTAGATAGAAGTGTTCCTCTGAGTAACAAACAATTAAACATAGCAGAGAAGGGGGAAAGTAGGACTATGTTTCTGAGACAAACCCACAGTGACAATTAACTCAGAGCTGCCCTGGCAGCCATTCTTTAACCCACAGGGCTGCAAACCAGCACACAACCTGTGTGGGGGTTGATAAAGGCAATAAATCCTATGATACACAAGGATGAAGTTTTTCACTGATGATCTCTGACATGTGCCACACCCCATGTGTACAAACCTCCCTGCTCACAAAGTGCAAGATTTCTGTTTCCTCATTTTCTTGGACTCTGCCCTTAGTTTTGGAGAGTCATAAACCTGCTTAAATAAATGCATATTAATCTTTGAAACAGATCAGATTCACACATGTGAGCTAAACCTGTACTAATCTTCATAAATTAAGATTATATTGACCCACATGAAGACAGAAATATCACATATGCTGAGTCTTGAGACTGTAGACACAATTTCTGACAGATGAAAGAGAACTGCACATCTTGTGAATACAAATCTAATACCATGTGAGGAGCTCAGTTTGGTTGAGTGTGCATTGAAGTGTGAGTAAGTTTTCCTATTGACATGAATTAAACCAGGTTTGGAGTCTAAATCATTTAGGTCTGATCTTGTCTTCCCTTATATCTCCTGTGATCATTAGCATTTTAAAGACTCAGTGTCCAGTGGGTATGAAATGCTGCTAATCTAGTGAGTCTCAGAATACAAATACCAAGATTTCAATTTCTTTTTAGGTATTTTTACTTCCAGAAAACATTTTTGCTTTGAGAAGCACAACATAAGATACATTTCAATATATTAGAGGTGAGTGCCTCATACTGCTTGATGGATTCCATGGGTTTCATTTATCCATGGGTTTAATTGATGGATTCCATGGGTTTATTTTTAACTCTGAATGATGGTTACAAGCATCCTTGCACCTGGATTTCACTTCTAATGTGAGATTTGAGCAGCAGAGAATCCTTTCCCTAATTCCAATTTTGGTTTTGTTTGTTTTTTCTTGTTTTTTTTTTTTTTTTTTTACCTTCTCTCAGAAGTTTTCTGTAGTTTCTCTTTCTTTCCTTCTACATCTTTCCAGGCTGAACTGGCATTCCTGGAACTCAGCAATTCCTGTCAATCACTAAGAGTTAAGGCCACTTCCAGAAAATTTGAACTATCAGCATGGCAGCATTAGTGCTGCAGGGACAAGTGGCATGTCAGCAGTAGTGGATGGAGCCATTTACAAATTGCATTAAAAAAGAAGAGAGGGTAAGATTACTGACCCCTGGAAACAGAGTGAAAACCCATTACAGCATTTTTGGTTATCATCCCAGACTGCACAGTAATTTTTGACACTCTACAATAATAAAGCAGCTCTTTGTTTGCAGGCTCCACTTGCCCAGGGCGCTGCTTTGCAGTCAGCACCAGCAGTGCTGGTCACTGCCTTCTGCAGGGCATGGGAAGTCAAGGTCCTGTCCACAAAGGCTCATTGAGGGCTGCTCTGGGCTTTTTGCACATTTGGAAATGTTCAGAAATGTCCACTTGTGTGTTCTATTTAAACTTCTGTTGGAATGACCAAAGTTGCCTGACACTCAGCTTAGACTCTCAAAACAAAGGAGTGGTTTCCTTCTTTGCATAAATAAATACCCACACACAGAGAAACCTGATGTGCCATTCTGACAACAAGACATGATTCACTTTCTCCATTTATGAGCTTCCTCCATGGATCTGCTACCACTCATCCCCACAGACAACCCCTGGACATCCATGCACCCCCTGGGGGAGCAGCACAAGTGTGAGGTAAGGCCATGCCATGGCATTCCTGCAGTTGGGAATCAGAGAGACATAACCACTAAAACCCACATCTCCAAAATTATTTATACACCGATGTCACCCTGGTTTTTTAAGATTCTCAAGGCCTTCTTATGTTGACATTCTTCTAAGGAACTTTATCACACACTTTCTTGTAAATAACTTATTGTTCACATTCCTTTGATGGAGGAGGAGAGAATTGATGGACTGTTGTTGTAGCCAGTGTCATTGGAGAGGTGTCACTGTCACCCTCCAATCCTCTGTCACCTTTGTAAAACTATAAATATAGGAGTCAGAAAATAAACCATCCCTTTTTTCCTTCACCTTGAAAGAGGTGTGTGCTCGTGTTCCTTTGTGTCTGATAGCGACACACTTAGAATGGATTTCAAAACAATAGACCCATAACAAAACAGAAAATGGAACCAAACTTTCCAGAGCCCTGTCCTGTTCCCAGATGGAGCAAGTCTGTGAGTGCCAAAGGTTCTGGGCAGGAGCTCCCAGCTGGCACACACAGGCAGCACACGTGCAAGCACTCAGACCTCACCACAGCCAGGGCACTCAGGGGTTTATGGATTAAAAGCTGCAGAGATGATGATTTCCATTACAACATAAATCAAACAAAGGTGAGAACTCTTGCTCGGCCACCTCATTTCCAACGTACCTCGGGAAGGACAATTAAAGGAGGCCTTGTGTCTGCATATTCATCACTGCTTTTGCTGAGGCTGCCAGCATGAATAACTGTGCAAGCCACTTGGTGCTGGCTGACAACTGTCCTCTGAGAGCCTGACCAAGAGCACTGTGACCTACAAAACCTCCTTTTACAGATGAGGGATTTTGGGTTCAGTCTGGGCCTTTAGTTTAAGCCAGTTTAGGTCCAAGGCTCAGCTTTGGGGCTGGGCTGGCTGTGGGGCTGCAGCTGGGTGGGAAGGCTCTCAGGGGTAGGAGCTGTTCCTGGGCAGGATGGTGCTATTGAACGTGCTGTGTGACTGTTTGGGAGTGGGAAACTCTTTAACAAATTCTGCATCTTTGTCTGTTGGCAGGTTACAATTCTGTAATTTATTCACCCCTGCTTTATCTGCCAAACTCTCCAATTTTTAGTCTATTAATTGAGCACCAACAGTGTACATTATGAGTATCTGCTATCCTATTGTTTTTGGTTCTCCTCTGGGTGAGGAGAGTTCTTGGCAGCCAGTTTCCACTGTGAGCACTCAGCCTTCCAAGTTCCACATTAACTTTCTGATGAACATTCTCTAATAGTCACTAAAAATTTACAGTTTCAGCAGCATTACTGCCATTAAATTTACTTGCCTGAATATTCACAGGAGTCAGCCCAAACAATATAAATTCAATATGTTGCTGAATATGAGGTTAAAAGATGTATTAATCTGATTTTTTTTTTGTTATCAGAATATGATGGATAACTCTTCAGTCTGTCCTACTGCTGATGTTGAGATACTGATAATATTTTAGTTGTGCAGGCACTGTTTTCAAGGATTTGCAGTCACTATCCTTAATGCTCCAATTGGCATGCACACCATGGTTTTATTACAGTTCATTTATTGACCTGGATTTGAAGAACCTATTGGTTAACATATTAAAACTGACAATAACAATACTGACATATTTCTTCTTAAACCTGAAATTTATCATACTGCTGAAATTAAATTTTTTCCAGCATCTAGGATCCAAAAATTAGTTTACAGAGCATAATTTGGTTGGGTTTGCCATGATTTGCTTCACCCATGTGCATTTTCTGCTGCTATTACTAAGCATTCCATTTGGCTGACATTTTCATCTACCTGGCACGGAAAGAGACTCCTCTCTGATTTTATTTCAGAATTGCTGAAAACAGTACATTTAGATGAACTCAATATTTATAAGAGGAGCAAACATTGTTATGATGCTGGCCTCAGAGTTTGCTTTTAAATTTAACTTCCTTTTAAATTCCAAAATATGTGCTGGTAGAGAATGGCCACAGTGACCATTCCATGGGCAAAGAGGCAGCTCTGGCTGGGTGTGAGTGAGGGGCTGAGGATGTCAGCAGGCCAGGATGAAACAGAACAGATCCTGCAGGAAGGGCAGGGCTCTGCTCTGATTTGTACTTGTTCCATTAATCTGGGAACAGACTATTCCATTCCAGTGGAATGGAGCAGACCAGTTCCATTAATCTGAAATCAGACCCAACACACCCAGGAGTGAGGACCCCAGACATCCTCTAGCTTCTCCTGGTGGGGCTGTTGAATAGAGAGCTCTCATGTGGGGATTCTAGGTGGGACTTTTTCAAACTCTTATCTGAATGATTATGCAGAAATAAGCCTTTGGGGTACCCAGCCAGTTTTCTCAGCTTTGAAAAGGGAAAAAACCCAAACCAGTATTTTGTACTCACTGTGACTTTCTGAATATTATTATTCCTCTAGGGTTGTTCTGGTTTTACATGATTTCACATTTCCCTAAATTTTCTTTGCTGCCTCTAAATATTACTGTAAATCCTTTCACCCATTTGCAGCTTGGCAAATCAGCTTTTTGTTTAACCCTTTGTGACAAACCTATTTTAAAGACGCTCTCCTTCCTTCCTCTTGCTTTCTAAGTTATCAAACAAGACCCTGGGGATCACTAGGGATACAAGGGAATATTTCACACGAGGAGCCTAATGCCCTGATCACATTGAGGGCTGAGTAATTGCATTTCATGCATAGTGCATGAACACGTGGCAGAATCTCCTCTTTGCACTGTCAGCTAGACACAGCACCATGGATCAAACTGTTATTTTTCAGATTGCTGGGAATGCTTTGTGGAGAGAAATATATATCTGCCAGCAAAGCATTTTCCAAATGAAGACAGAGCATAAAACCAGCCTGCAAGAAACCCAGCCTGGCAATGGTGACATTTTGCAGTTTAACTGCGTGTGCCAGCGCAGTGATTCCGGGTGAGGAGCGAGGCTTTCACAGGCATGCAGGCAAAGCTGGCAGCATCAGCACCCTGATTGTGCTGGAACAATCCAGGCAGGACCCAGCAGTGCCAGGAGGAATTCCTGCTGGCAAACAGAGCAGCTCCCCCTTTCCAGATCGTGCCAGGAGCAGCGAGCACCAAGAGCAGCAGCAGCACCTGCCCTCAGTCTGTCTGTCTGTCCTGCTCCTCTCCCCACTCCTCCCAACATTCCTCATCTTCTCCTCAAGAAAACAACACCCAGTTCTATCAGCAGCAGCACATGTGAGCCACTATCAAGTTATTTTTTCATTTTTTCCCAGAAAAGAGCAGATAATAGCATCACTGATGCGACTGACAAAGATGAGTAAAAAACGTGCGTGTTTTTTTTAAAACAAAATCTGCTGCTAAAAGGGAAAGGGAATAAGGGACCTTGCTACAATGAATGTTTTACTTTATACATCAAATGCTTTAAACCACTTACCTTTTTTTCCTACAGCTTTAAAGGGAGGTTAGAAGTATTTCTAGAGGTGATTGCTTGCCATGGAAGTAAGTGGGTCAAAGACTCTATACTTGAAAAACCTGGATCTTTGCTCATTATTTAACTCCTAGCACTGGCAAAACAGAAATTTCTCAACTCACTTATTTTGTAAATATTAATGTAATAACCCTCATAAAACCACTTTTTTCCCCCTACATTTAAAAGAATTAAGGGCATTTAGGTACCTAGGAGGAACACAGCATGGTATTCACATGCCTGTGATATAAAATTTTAAATTTGTGCTATATTTAGTTACAGAGATAGAAAAGCAATGCCAATTTAAACCAATGAGAAATGCCAAAGAATGCTCACATTAGGAAAACAAGAATTTGTGTATCAGAGGATAGCAGGTCTGTTCTCAGTCTGGAGACTGCAAATGCTGGCTATCAGAGGGGTAAGTTCACTTCAGAAACTAAAACATTTGTAGCTGTTCACACAGAATCAGAAGTCAGTTGATGGCTGAACTGTGAACAGGGTTTCTCTGTTTCTTGTCTTGCAATCCCACACTGAAGCATGTGAACTTCTTTCTCATTTATGACAATGTTTTGAGATGCCTGATTACAGGAAGTGTATAAAATCCCTATATCAGAGCATTAATGCACCCCAGTATCGAATTTGTTTTTCCCCCCAAACAATTTCACAGAGCAGTAGAGCTGTCCTTGCTTACCTAATCTTTCCTCATGTGGGTATTTTCTGTTGTATTCTCTTTTGATTTCCTAGCAATTTCTAATGTCCTACTTAGTGCTTTGGCAGCAAATCAGCACTAACCTGATGTCTTAAGAGAACAATTTACAATGACTTTAAAATGTCTTTTGTGAGTGGCAATACTTAATTTGGAGCCCATAATGACATAAGAAAAGTTAGAATTACTTTCCTTTCTATAAACAATACTTTGAATTAATTGCCTAATAACTCAATAGTAAGTGATCCTTCTGTAACTTTTCCATGTCTGCTATAGATTAAACTGTCCTACATAAATTTACACCAAGCAAACTTTCCCTGAGAAACTCTCTTTAAATACACAGCATAAAGTTTAGCACAGAGCCCTCTGAGACCTCTTTAATAACCTCCTTACAGCATGAAAATTTATCATTTATGTCCATCCTTTGTTTCTCTCTTTTAACCAGCTGTTAGTTCACAGAATGAACTCACCCTTCTTAGAAACACTTCTTTTGACAAAACCTTTGGAAATTCAGGACTGCTCTGTTGCTCAGATTCAGGTTACCCATGGAGCACCTTTCTACTGGCACCTGTGGATCTGCTCAGTCACCTGTGAGTGGCCATGGCAGGTCCCAAGGGCTGTCATGCACCCCAAATTCACTCTGCACAAAAATTAGAAGGGAAAAGTGCTGAGCTGTGACAAACACACACATATGTGCCATAATCCTTCCATCAGGTGTCCTGGCTCTAGCTCAGGGAGATTTAATTTCTTCTCAGTAGCTGTTGCAGTGCTGTGGTTTGGATTTGGAATGGGAATAGTGTTGATAACACAGTGAGGTTTTGGGGTTTGACTAAGTTGTGTTTATTCAAAGTCAGGGGCTTTGTTTCCATTGTCTCATGCTTTGCCCTGAGGTTTGCAAAAAAACCTCAAAACTGGGAAGAAGCACAGCTGGGACAGGTGACCCAAACTGGCCAAAGGGTCACTCCATACCACAGAGCCCAGGATACCATCATGCCCAGTATAAAAACTGAGGGGAGGTATCTGGAAGGTCTGACCAGAATTTAGGAAGGGGGGATCTAGCACTGGTCACCAGGTGGTGAGAAATTGCATTTTGCATCACCTTTTTGTTTTTGTTGTTTTTTTTTTTTTTTTTCCTTTTTATCATCATTATTATTATTTACTATTATTGTTGCATTTTACTTTCTTTTCAACTGTTTAACTGTTCTCTCGACACACAAGTTTTACTTCAATTCTCCTCCCCATTGCACCAGGGCCAGGGGGAAGTGAAATGGGGTTGAGGGAGCAGCTGTGTGGTGTTCCATTGTTTCATCTCCACCTCAGTCCACATCAGATGAGCCACCCTGTGCTCACACAGCAGCCTAATCCAAGAAAGGGAGAAGACAGAAAGGTTTTTGTTGTCTTCCCAGAGAATGCCTCACATCAAGTGCTGATGAAAATGTGTTTGAAAGCATCAGAGTCTATAACAGCTTTTAGCTGGAGATGGTACAACAGAACTGGAGTGCTGGGTGTCTCCTGTGGCTGTCTGAGCCCCAGGGAGCTGCCTGGCCCTGCTGGCAGGGCTGCCAGGTGTGATGCTGCAGCAGCAGGCCCTGGGTACCCACGGGTTGTTTGTAGGATTGAGATGCTGCTCAGCCCCAGGACCTGGGGCAGGGCTTCCCTGGCAAAGGGTCAGTGACTCTGTGTGTCCCTGAGCTGTGCTTTCAGCCACCCTCTGCACTTCCAGCACCTCCCTGATCAGCTTCAGCCAGGCCTGTCACATCTGGGCAGAGAACAGAGACCTTGTTACCTCCTGTCAGAGCAGAGACAGGACAGTTCATCTCTGTCAGGAGCAGCTGGCTCCCAATCCAGACCCAGGCAGCTCCTCCCCAAACACTGGGCACAGCTGTGGGGCAGGCAGGGGGATGGCAGGAGCACAGACAGGGACAGACCTGGAGGGGAAACACTGGGAACACAACTGGGTCCCCGAGGGAAGCAGGGGGTGGACAGGGCACTGCTGGAAGGAACTGGAAAAGGAGATTGCAACACAAGGCAAATGCACACCTGGAAAGTGTTTGTAATAGAGACATGCAAGGGATTTCAGATGCCAAAAAGAAAATTGTGTGGGAAACCAGACTTCGTTTCCTGCTGTTCACAAGAAAAAATAATTTCTAATAAGGTCTCCTTGTTAACAGTCTTCTCAGATACCAGACATTTTCAAAGAACTAATGGTCTCTTCATCTGCTGCAGATGATTCTTTTTCATGCAGCTGATTGTTAATTCCTACAACTCTTGTAATTCCAGATTCTGAATTAATCTCCATTCACTTTCAGGATGTAACTATCCTATTACTCCTTGAAGTTACTCATTAAATTCACCCTGTCTTATTCAAGAAGCACACAGAAATCCTGATGGACACTTTTGTTACTCCTTAGCTGAAGTACTTTAATGTGCTTGATTTCCTTCAGCTCCCTCATTTCTGTGTGAGCTGCTTTGCAGTGGTCTAGAATCCAGCACATTCTCCTCCTTGAACTCTCCCCTTCTGTAGCTGCTCTGCTGCTGTGTCTGCTATCAGACTAAACATACAAAGCTGATATTAGCCTCAGTGCACACCAGTGCTGGCACTGAGATATTTCCAACCCCACTTAGCTCATGGTCATCATCCGAGCCACTGGTTCAATCTGGCTGCCTTTAAAGGCTGGAAACCACAGCAAGATCTGGCCAAAGTGAAAGCATTCAGTGATTATTTTCTTTTTCCTCATTGATTACCAGTACTGAGCCTTGCAAAAGCATTTGCATCACTCCATAGATGGCTGATTTTCAGCAGAAAATATAACTGTAATAACCATAAAAGAATGTGCTCCATACTGACACTTCTTTATAGCATTCATTATGTATATAATTACAAATAATGGTATATATTAAAAAATAATAAGAGAATATATACACCGTTTCTCTAAAAGTAAAAATTCCTCATCTTCCCAGACTTTCTGCAATACTTTATGAGAGAGAATGGCAGATTCAGGATTTACAAGACCACAGGAGAAAGCTAACTGCAGATTAATGTGATCGATACCAAAGATATTTTCTTGAGATATTTTAAGGAAAACCCAAATGCTTGACCATTGCAGTTGAGGGATCAGGCAGGTAGCTGCACCCATATATTGCTGCTGGCTTTCAGCTCAATTAGGACTCCAGCCAGACTCAGAAACACACCTGCTTTAATTTTAGGAGCAGCCTCTGTCACTAAGCCATGCACTGAATTTTCCTCTGTAATCAGGGAGTGCTGATTCTTCCTGCCACCATGTTCCTGCAAGGCAGAGCAGGGCTAAAACAGGATTCTGCCTCCTCTACCCTCCCCACCATGAATTCCAGCCCCATGGAAGCTCCAGAGCTGGGACAGGAGGGATGAGGAGCTGCTGCTCTCCCGTTTGTCACACCAGGGTGTGCTGTGAGAGCTTCATGGGGCTGCGAAAAAACAGAGCTATGGATGAAGAATCCATTTCAAACCACACTCCCTGATTTTGGAATCCAAACATGACATACTCTCCACAGAAGGCAATTTAATAGCCTCACATTTGTACAGGTGGCTTATAAAACAAATATGTCTCTCCTCCAGCAAGTGGCTGTTAAAGAGCGGGTGATACACAAACACATGATCCAGCCTGCTGCCTGAAAATGTGGGGCAATTAAGATATTTTACTGCATGCCCTTCTTAGCTCCATTCCAGAATAGTTACAAAGTTATAATCTGAAGTTCCCTAAAGCGTGAAACAAAATTAGAGTTCTGCTCACCTGAATAAAAGTGTGTTCTTCACTGATTCCTTTCAATGGTCTGAAAAACAAACTAACTAAACCCAAAGTTTTCATAAAGTAACAATAGCCAGCTTGAGTATTTCAATTTTCACTGAATGGTTAATGCAGCAGAGGGCAATCTTCAGATAAGTAAATGTAAAAATATTATCACAAGAACACAGCATATAGGAATAGACAGAAGAAAAAGGCTGTGTGACTGTTTGTTCTGTTCTCTCTAGTTATTTCTTGCCTTTCAGCTAACTGAAGGTACCTGCAGGAAAGGCTGAAGGGGTAAGGGCAACAATGAGTCAAAGTGGTTTGGTTAGAAACATTGATATTGATTTCAGTTGCTATGTGGGAGAGGAGAAAAAAGTATTCCTGTTTTAGTTTTAAAAACCTAAAGTCAAAACAGTTTCATTTACTTAATGACAAAACTAATTACAGCAGAAAGATTAATTTTTTGTTGAAGTACTTTACAATAAAAAGAGAATTTTGGCAAGTTTTTGAACAATTTTATGATATTTCTGCTTTTTTTTTTCCCACTTCTCTCTAATGTTGTATACAGATATCAGCACAGGAAAAAGTTGCTGTATTTTGACAAAGACTTAAAAATATGGATGGCAAGGTGATGGCAAAATCTATGCAGTGATAGATGACCAAACATACCACTGACCCTTAGAACTGCTGTCTAAGTTGGTTCCATTCTTGCAAACACTCCAGAATTCTGGATTCAGTTCTGGGTTTTGAGATCATCTTCCCTTAAAGCACCTTGGACCTTACAAAACTACAGAGCCTTCCCATCCTGAAATCCAAACCCAGACTGACCCAGTGTCTGATGCTGCTCATCTGACTCTTGCAGCACAGCACCTTCAATATTTCAACTTGAATATTTATTGATTTTTTTTTTAATTAACAATCCACACAATTTTATTCCTGATACCAAGCAAGTCTATGAAAGTTCACTATGCCACACACTCCATGTGAAAACAAAATAATTCCATAAAACCACAGCCTGTTGAGCTTGACCATCAGTCTTTGCTGAGAGGAGCTCGAGGAAAAGACCTGGGGGGTACACTTGCAAGTCAAATAAGCCTGAAACTATAAAATTCTTTAAACAAATATAATAAAACCTGCAAAAGTAATTTCAAAGAAAGAGGAATTAGACAGCAGAGGTAATCAGGTATATTCAAGCACAGGGTTCCACCAGCATAGTCAGTGGCATACTGAAGACACCAGAAAGAAAAAGAAACTCCTTAACTAAGCAGAGCAAATCACAAAAAAATCTTTAAACACAGTGGCCTTGAGAACATGCTAAAATATTCTGGTTCCTTGGTTGGAAAGGTGATGTGCAGATAGCACTGAAGATTTTGTGAATGTAAAGCTCCCTGTGCTTTCAGGGTTGGAATAGCATAGCCCCAGGAACACAGCTGCTGCTCAGAGCCTGGGCAGGAGATGTCTTCTTTTCAGCTTTATAAATCAATCTCGTTGAGGCTTTCCTGCTTTGACACAACGTTCTAACCTCAGAGAGGGAATTTTGTGTTTGGGTGAGAGATGGAGGGTAACAGATTTGCTGAACATTCTGCATAGCAAAAGAGAGACCTGGCTGCTTTCAGAGGGTGCTCCCTGAAGCTGAACAGGTTTCTGTGAAAATAAATGGCAAAGGGAGCTGACAGAACAGGCAGGGACCTTGAGCTGTGAGAGCAGAGCAGAGCACAAGGCTTTGTTCTGCAATTGCTTTAACACCCACTGCAGATCATCCTGAACTCCCATTTCCATTGGCAATGGCTGCAAAGCAGCTGATGCACCACAAGGCTGCTCTGTAGCAGCCCAAACCCTTGCAAAGTGCCCTGCAGTACATTTTTTAATAAAAAAAATTATTTGAGCCCCATGGCCTTTGTAATGCATTATCCCACACTGTATGAAAAATTGCAAACTAGCATAAAGATAGGGACTTGATAAACATCCACAATTTGTCCAAAATAGGTATTCAGCTATAGAAGACTTTACTGTGGCTACAATCATGCTTTATCACAGTCAATATGTACACCAAGCACCCTGGAAGAGATGATTCCATCATTCCCCACAAATCCAGCATGGCACAGCTGTGTAATGTGAAATATTATCCTGGAGCAGGGCGAGATAAACTTTTACCTATCCAGAACCAAAGTTATAACCTGACTGGCCTTTATCATTTTTGCTTGCATATTTACAGTCCAAAAAAATGCTCTTTTCATTTCAAGTTCAAGGAGGAAGTATTGGAAGGAAGAAAGCAGCAAACAGCAAAGTGACATCAGACTTAGGTCTAGAAAACTGGGCAGCAGGTTCATATCTGCTGTTCAGAATGAATCAATGGCCAGGCTACAGTTCATACTTTAATGGTCAGGAATGGATTTGGGGATTCAGAGGGTAAAATTGAAGTCAGGGGGCCCTTGGTATTAACAAAAACATTGCCCTTACTTATGAGCAGGAAAGGGATTGGTGAAAATGTGTATTTCACCCTGAGAGCAGAATTATACAAGCTCAGGGGAGCGCTTTAAGACCCGAGTGCTGTGGATATTAGCAGAGTCAGATATACAGAAAACACTGTGGAGGATTTAAAAGTATGAAAGGCATAAGGATTATATAGACTTGAACAGTGAATGAGGTTGAAGTGCATTCAGGAAAGCCAAAAAGACTAGTGAACCAGAAACGCCTTGCTCACTTATGATAAAATATCTAGTTAATACCAAAGAAAAGCTTCAAATAGACTTGTCTAGTTCTTTAGAAAGTCACTATAAAATAATGCTGGTATTCTTTGTATAAATACTTTCACAAATAAAGACTCTTTTTTGGAAAGAAGATTGAACTTGGTAAGTAAGCAGCTTAAGCAGTAAGGAAAAGCACATTAAAATTATTTCTTAACTTGCAGAAATGTTGAATAATGGTCCATGGCCATGTTCTGTAATGACTACAGACTGTGCACTGTTCCCACAGTAATGTAGCTTCCACATTTTACATAGGAGACACACACCAAAAGGTTAATTTGATCCACTATGGCAATACAAACCAGGTAATTAGCACAAGTGCACCAGTTCCTTACATTTTAAGCCCTTCAGGTTTGCTCTTTTCTTGAGAATTGAGGAATTCACCAGCTAACCAACTCTCTGCACTTCCTTTCTCAATTTTAGTGTGAAGGATAACTCAGGTTTAGTGGGTTAAATTACTTTGACTAACCAAAATAAGTAATGAAAAGCATGAAATACTTTCATCTTAATTAGCTCATATTTCATTTGAACAGAGCCAAACTTGCTGTTTTTCAGAGGAGGATATCAGTAGACACTGTAAACTCTACAATTGCCTTGTTTTGTTTATGGGGGATCTTAGCAGAATTATAAGACTCAAGTGAACTACGATAAGAAATAAAAACACATTCTTGCATAAGAAGCATTATAGACACTAAGACAAAGCTCAGCACTTCTCCATCTGTTCCCAATTCAAAATGTGATCCTCATCAATTTTGAATGTGAGACTAATTTTGTTAAATCAGGCATTCTCATACTCTTGGGTGAGGGTTTTGTTTTCTCTTTTCAGCTGCAGAACTCAGGGATGTGACCTGCAGGACTCCTGCTCTCTGTGGGATCCCCAGAGCAGCACTCAGTTCCTCATTCCCCAAAGTTTTGGGCACTGGAGCTGCACGGGGACAAGGGCAGGGGGTGAGGGAATCACTGAACTCCTACAAGTGCCAAATCCTGGCTCCCCAACCCTGCTCCAGATCAGCCTCCTACCGCCACCACCTCATCGTCTGCGCCTCCTCATTTGCAAACCTCATTAGCAACTCATTAGGAGCACTACAGATGTGACACACAGGCGTGCTCTGGGAGAGGGAATTAGGGAATCTAAGGAACCTAAATGATTGTTCAGAGAGTGTTCTGATCGTTATGTGAAAAATAATAAATCTCTACTTTTGGCAAACACAGAGTAAGGAAAAAGATAGACCCTTTTAGGGTCTAAAAGGTTAAAACAAAAGGAATTGCTGTCTGGGTCAATTCCCAATTTATACTTGGAGTTGCAGTAATAACAGAAAGAAGTTATAGCCTTTAGTGCCTTTAGGAAGGACTGAGTTTATTTAAAGGCAGTCAGTGTCTTTTTACAATAATGAACAGGACCTTTCTTTTTACCCTGCTGTTAGTACCAACAGCTCCTAAATAATTCTGACCGTTTCTTCTTTCTTCTCTGTTTAAAAAAGAATAAAAAAAAGAAAAAAAAAAAGAGGCAGCTCTGTTATTTATTATGTTAGAACAAATACCAGTTATCTAATCTTATTTCACACCTAGTTCCATCTAAAATCAGGTATTTGAAACAAAGTCAGTCCTTCTCAGGAAAACTCATAGCAAAATTCTGTCTTCACTCTATGGAAGGAGCTGCAGCTTAATTCACAGCCCTTGTCTGGGAGCAAAATGCCCTTTGAGGACCAAGCACCTGGAAACAAACAGTTAAAAAGATGAAAATATTGTGACCTACAGTTAGTCAAGGAAACTCAAGTCCCTCTATGGTACTTCTGCCTGGTGATGTGTGATGGGGATACCTGTGTTAAGATTGTGATGGGAAAATGGTAGAAATGAGGCTAAATGTAAATGACTGTCATAGCTCTGGTGTAACTTTGAGTAGTGATCCTTGAACACTGGGAAAAAATTGAATTCTTAGTGGAAATACCTCAAAACTTGAGGACTCAGCTATGCTATTATACATTACACCATTTCGCCCCACCAACATCAGTTTTATAGGCTATAAAACTCACTTCAATGGCATGTATCAAAGCACATTTGGGGAGAAAGGGACTGTTTTAAGGCTGAATTTTACACAAAAAATACAAATACAAGCAGGTTTCCCTCTGGATACATCAAAACAAGCAATCACCAAAGTTATTACAGATGCCCTGTTCTCTCTTCTGCTCTTTTCTACTATTCTTCCTTTCCAAAGTCATTTAAGCAGGATTAATTTAGCCAAAAGTTTTGTCTTTAAAACATCTAACCTGATAAAATAGAGAAATGCAAAATAAACATAGAAAGGGAAGGAACTTCTGAGAGTGTTCATGGAGCTGCTGCAGCCATGGGAATGCTGTTGCTGCTCTTCCCAGGCCCTGGCCATGTCCCTGCTCCTGGACAGGCAGCAGCTGCTCCCAGCTCTGGGCTCAGGAAAAGGGAAACTTGGCAAAACCTTCAGAAATATTCATGGACATGAATTCTAAAGGTTGTTAGTTAAAACTTGCCTGTGAGAGCATCAAGCTCTTTCTTGCTCAGAGTAGTGTGGGCATAAAAACTTCTGCTCTCTTCCCATGGCAACCCCAATCCTGCTTCCTTCAGTGAACTCCACTTCTGTATTCTTCACCTTTCAGAGATTGTATCCTAATTAATATGAAAGTCTTTTATGCACTAAGGATGAATTGTGTAAGATAAAATGTGTTTTTGTCAAGAGCTCTCTGGGAAGCAAGGGATAAACCAGGCAATGAATACAGGTAACAGTCTGAACCACCAAAAGAGGCCACATTGTCCCTTCCTTCCTGCCAGTGAACTCTAGAGTAGACCCTGACACCTTAGGACATACCTGGAAACATCACTTGAGTCTGTACAAGCCCAGTGACACCTTGAGGGTGGGGGCTTGACCCTGGCTGGACCAGGGACTTCACCATGGGCTGCACATCCTCCCCCTGCTTCTGCTCTGATCTTTCTCTCTCCAGCTGCAATTCCCAAGGTTTTTTGTGCCACTTCTTAAATCTCTTATCCCAGTGGCATCACCACCTTCACTGCTGGGCTCAGCACATCCATCCTGGAGCTGCTGGCACTGGCTCTGAGGGATGGGGGAAGCTCCTGGCAGCCTTCACTGAAGGCATCCCTGTAGCCTCCCCTCTACCAAAACCTTGCCATGAAAGCCAAATAAATCAGGGAATAACGAACTCTTCAATATTTCAAAGGGTGGTCACATCATGCATACTGCTTATCATTTACTCTGGGGCTGCTTGCTCTGTTTAAATTTTACACCAAAAATTTGGCAGGACTCGGGCCATGAAAAGTAGAGTCATAAGATTATGTTTAGACTTCTGCTGCTCAGGTGACTTTCTAGGCCAAAGGAGCATTCATCTGCCACTGAAAAGAACAACTTTGGAGACTCAATTTTTTTTTTTTTTTTTTAATCCCTAGGAAATACTCAGAAACCTAATGGCTGGTCTGTATATTCATCAAATGGACTTCATGCATGGCCAGCTCATAAACTTGAGCATTCCTGGAGCAAACAAATATCACCAATATTAGAATAATTGCTAAGCACACAGGGGTAAGGAACACTACTACATGTGTAGTAATTAGACACAACTACAACAGAAAAAGGTTTTTTTCAGTTTCCTGTTAGTATCATGTTGTCCAATAGCATTATGTCATCCATTCCCAGGATGGTTTGGGTTGGAAGGGACACTAAGATCACCTCATCCCACCCCCCTGCCATGGGCAGGGACACCTTCCACTAGCCCAGGTTATTCAGAGCTCTGTCCAGCCTGGCCTGGAGCACTTCCATGGGGGTAGGTAGGTTTCCAGCACAAGAAAATGCCATGTATATCACCACAGTAGATAACTCTCTAAATATAAACCCATTTCTGACACATCCAGATTAGTCACACTTCCTGTACATATGCTGGCCACTTGAGCCCACTGTGTTCTGCCTGGAAACATTGGAATGTGTCCTCTGATTGCAGTTTGGGCCATCACCTGCTGCCAGGCTGGGGCTGTGTCCATTTCTGAGCAGCAGATGCAAAGCAGGAACATCAGGAAATATTCTTCTAGAATTTCTTACACTAAGCAATCAACTAACACATCAAATCATCAGTCTGTTCTCAGAAGATTAACATCCAGACCCAAACCAAAAAAAGGTTGATGGGAGCTGAAACAAACCTGGTAATCCACAAGCTCATCCCTGGCTGAATACAGAAGTAGATGTAATAAATCAGTGTTCTAAAATCCCATGAATTCTAACACTCAATTGAGTAAAAGGGGGGGTTGAAAAGAAATCCTGAACAATTGGAGAGAACATAATCTTCCCATCTCTGTAACCCAGCCTCTCACGGAGTAGGAAAGAACAACATTTTCATGTAGGCAAGCTATATCCTAATTATCCTATTCAGGGTTTCTTATATTGCCTTCCAAGCACCTCACCTCAGGTAAAGAATTCCAGTCTAACTCAATATGGCAAGTTTCATTTACCTACAGTAATACTGAGCAATTTTGTGAAGGCAGATTTAATTTCGTATTGGTATTAGACTGTGGACTTCCCAGAATAAAACTTTGTGAAAATTAAAATGCAAAGTTCCTAAGCTCTCTTTGGAAACAGCTATAGGATTTATAATGTATCTTTCTCTTCAGTTTGTTTAAAATCTGTGGTTTCCCATAACGAAAACACACATTTTTATTAACATACATCCTTTTCTTTCTGTTTATTTCCTTAAATTTAATAAAGCCTTCTAGCTATCAGGGTAATTCAGTCTCAAATCTCCACTTTCCAGCTTGGTTTTCATTATTTCACATTATTCTTTTACCCTTATTATAGAAGCTGGCTTTATTCCCATCTCATAAAGTGGCCCGAATTCTCCAGGAGATATTTTCTAGCATTGATTTTTCTTCGTCCATAATGTTAATGGCATGACTGCTCCTATCTTTACTTCCTCTACTTTCTTAAGTTTTATTATTTTTATAATCCCACACTATTACATTAATTTTTCCCCCGTTCTTTGTGCGTTTCATTTTCCTCTCACCACCCCTTACACATTTTGAAGATATGTTTGCAGAAATTTGGGTGCTTATCTGTTTTTAAAATAACCTCAAATAAGAACACCAAACAGCAAAAATTTTAAAATAAATTCTTACTTTGTAATCTCTGAGTCCCTGTGTGACACCTGTTATTCATTTTACCAAAAACTCCTCTCTGAATATACTCAAAAAACTTTTTATCTGGACAGCTTTTCATCGCAAGCACTATCAGCACTATGTAAACATGTTTTTGGGGATGTCATAGCCACTTTCTGGTTAATGGCATTTATGACATCCACAATATTTTTCAAGATAAGCTTTAGAAGTAAACATGAAATATTTGGGTGAAATATTTTCTCCCCAGGATATACTTGGTCTCTTTAATACAACTGTCTGCACATGGAAAACCAAATACTTACCTTTTCTCTCTAAAATCTCATACTAGAAATTATCACTGTGGGCTTTTCTTAATCTCCATGTCCTTTTAGTTGCTTAGATTTCGTCATGTAATCTGTCAGGTTTTGTGAGAGATCTTTTTTACTCTCTGCCTTCTTAACAGGACATTAGGCAACCACAAACAAGTCTTTCCAAAACTCATTAAATCAAAACTTCTTGACTCTGAACTTCTCACCCTTCCCCAAAAAGGACAAAATTTTTTAATTCCTTTAAAGCCTATTTCACCTTCCTTTACAAAAGACTCTCTCCTACTTAAGAAAAAAATGACGCCAAAATATCATCTCTGTTAAATTACTTTTTCAATAGTAGATGATTTATAGTTGATTAGGTAATTAAATCAAATACAAGTGGCTGAAAGTAAATCTATTTTTATCATCCCTGTAAATTAAAAGTTCCGCATCATAAAAAATCATGACCATCTTGAAAATGACTAGTCAAGTGCTTTTTATAGGCAAGCAGGATTTATTGTCAATTAACGTATTGAACTGGATAGTCAGCATAACCCTGTGCTCAAGACTTTTTAAATTATTGGCTTCCGCTATCAAGCTGCTCCATATCACAGTAATGAAATGTATCTTGCTATTCACATATTGAACAATTCCTTAGGTTGGGTTTATATCTCACTATAACAACATTTCATTTTATTATTATCTCCGATCCCCTGTAATGAATACAAATACATTCCTTTTTTCCATCATGGGTTTATCAATTTTCATTGATTTGCCTGTAATGAATGCAGACAGGATGGTGAGAGAAAAATTTAAAGAGATCATATCCTTTAAAATATCTGTAAATTCAAAGGTTTTTCACTTGCAGTCACATCAATTAAAAGAAGCCATTTGGAAGAACAATTGAAAGGAAATATTAGTTTAAGTCTTAACACACAAAAGAAAGTGTAAAAGGAACTTGGGGGCCTCTTTTTTGAAGGAAAATTTGGTTTTGCAATTTTTTCTCTATAGACTTTCAAGAAAAAATAAAAGTATAAATTCTCTTTATAGCTTTGTATTTCACATTTAACTTTTCATAATGCACCACATTTTTCTTTTCCAACAACGGTCGATTCGACAGATGAAAATGCAGTTTATGGTGCAGTGATTTGCTGGACAGAAAGTGCATTTTGAAAGTTACTCAATGATATCTCTCATTCCCTTTGGGAAATTCCCCCAGCCCAAACCAGTCCTCACTGGGGAACTCACCCCAACTCCTGGAGGGGAGACCTCTGCAGTATTTTTGACACTTGGGGCACTGATACCTAAAATTATTTTCTAAAAACACATTGATTTAAGACAAGTGCAGACATCCTGAAACTCATATTCCAACTGTGTTACCAAGTCTCAACCGCAAACTTTTAAATGAAATTATAAACAGTGTTCTCAGTTGTGACATTTTATTGCACTATAACATTTGCATCTGCTTGCGTTCTGCAATTATATCATTATGTGACAATGTAATTTGATATGAAGTGATAAAATAACATCCTGGATTTCATTCAGCCACCAGAAAAAAATTTTAAAAAAATCTCCATGGAACATATCATGTCCAGCCTACCCAGGAAAAGCATCCTGACAGCAGAGCCTGACCTACTGTATTTATGTGGTGTGGCAGAACGGGACAAGGTTGGCTTCACAAGGCAAAATAACAAACTGTTGGCAAAAACAGTAATTCTACTTTTTACACACATTTTATTAGCTAGAAAACTTGTTTGAAACAGATGCACAGATAAGTTTTGGTGGGTTTTTTAAACGAGGAAATGCACTTTAACTGTCTAGAAGATTTCTGTAGGTTTTAATGCCCCAGGAGATCATAACTGAACACTATAGTCAGAGTTTCACTGAGATGGATACTATGACCAACAGAAAAAGCACACTTGGAGGGGGAAAACTCCAACTGCTGCACATCAAAACAGAAGTTACTTATTATTCCATATATACTTGATTTCTTGTCTAAAAAAGCCAGTAGTGTTTAGTCAGAACACAACATAACCCTTTATCTATGGAGAAAATGCACTACTGGTCTTCAGCCCCACCTGAAACCTCTGCTAACTTCCTGTTGATGGGAGAAGAGACAGAAAACTGCATCCAGACAGGGAGTCCTAAGATGAGCAGGGAAGAAAATAGAAGCTGTTTCCAGATAACTTTTCTCTGTCTGTCATATGTATATCTGTTGTGCAGAACAAGCACACCCTCCACCCCCCTCTCCTGTTTATCCACTAATTCCTCTAAAAATACCACACAGCATCTCAGCCCAAGTGACACAAATAACCAAGGTAACCCTGACTGCTGTTGTGGGTCACTTCCTCTGGAATGAAATACAGAAAAGCTGTGGGGGAAATAAAAGATGAAGTCAGTGCCCTCCTGCCAGTGACCAGAAGAGGTGCAGGCAACCAGCAGCCAGTGCTGCCAGAGGAATTTCCAAATTGCAAGTACCCTGGTTCTTCCTCCCTCTTAAAAGGATGTTCAGACACTGCCAGAATGATTCCCTCTAGACCTAGTGAATCTCCATTTTCCAGAGATATTCTCAAACTCATTTCTTGAGATCGCCCTACTGAAATGCAAGGAGAGCCTGCTGTCTGACTTCTCTGTGCTGCTTTGAAAATTCCAGCCTACAGCATTGCAAATGCCTCGAATAAGTTACTTCAAAATAACAATGTCCTTATCTTCTAGAACTTTAACAGCTTCAGGAGGCTCTCAGTGTTACTCTTGTCAGTAAATGAACTAGATATTTCATTTTCATAGCTGGTTTGTTTGGGGTTTTTTTTTTTGTTTGTTTTTCTGTTGCTATTGTTGTTGTTTTTGCCATATGTAATATAAGTCACAAGTGTTGCATTTAATACTTTACTAATCAGCATGGTCTAAAGTTTGATAACGTTATACATGAGGAAAATGCTGCATGCTGAACTCAGTGGGGCTATTTGCAAACTGTGCCAGATGGAAGACACTCTCCTTAAAGTCTTAAGTGACACAAAATTTGCAGAACCAAAGAACTTTAGAAGACAACACCTATTGTAAAACACACAGGTGAATAATAAAGTTCCTTTCAGAAGTAATCAATTCTACTTGATCCAAAAGTTTTGGCTGGGAAACAGAAGTAGATAAAATTATTTAAAGAAATTAAAGAGACTAGAAGCCTGTAAGAAAAACTTTCATTACAAGAGGGTTGTGCTGTAGATTCATAATTTGTTAGGAAATTTAAAACACATTGTTTTGAAACTCCAACATGCATTGAATGAAAAGAAGAGTAAAAAGGAAAATAAGAGTTTGGCATCTAGGAAGATTTTTGCATCAATGGTAAAGCAATCAGGATCATTTTCTAATGTGTTTTTTCTCTCCCTCCAGGGAACAGCCAGTGCTTTCCAACACAGAACACTTCCCTAAACTGCTCTTTAAACACATAGTCTCACTTCTGTGCATCACTGATACATCTATATTAAATACAAAACTCATATACTTTAATATTTGCTACCAAATCCCAACTTCTCTAGCAGCCCCCCTGTTTGGGATGTTTGCTCAGGTTCTCTGATGGAAACCCCTCATTCACCTGTCAGAGCTAACCAGGGGTCAGTGTGTCACAAGAACTGCCCTTCTAAAGGGGAAGATACTCTGAATAGCAGGGTTGGAAATATTAATGGTCTTCCTCAAAAAAACCAAAGAAAGTTGAATAATGCAATGTCCGGACTAAAAGTTTTCCCATCAGTCAAATTGCAATATTTTGGAAAAGGTTTGGTGCCCTTTCAGTGTGTTCTGGCCCCACCACAAAACATTTCACATCTCTCCCAGCCTCTCCCATTACTATTAGAAAATCCATTACTAACGACAGCACACAATCTCCAGTGGGGATTAAATCCCCAGGAAGGTGGCAGAAATGGAGCTGTTCAGAGGGATGCTGGGCATTTATGATTTACTGAACTGCCAGATCTGATGGCTAAAGGCCAGGGGCTTTATGGTTTCATTGGAATAGTGACTTTTCATTACTGAAAGAAAGATGCAAAACTAAGGTAAGAGACAGGGAAAGTCACTGGGTTATTTGTGACTCAGAGGATCCTGATTCAAGCTCAGAGCCTAAGAGAAAGAAGCAAAGGGCAGAAAATACCAGCTTGGTAAATGAATGGGCTGTGATTCCAGCACACTTTATTTTCAACTTGGTGAACAGGAGGATAAACTCCCTTTTTTATCAAAGGCATTTTCTGTGCTCCCAACTGTTATTTGATGATTCTCTACCTCCTCCCACTTCATTTCTGGACCAGCTGAGGAGGCTGTGCAGGGGCACACCCTGCCACACTGGCTTTGGGCAGCACCAATAATCCACCTTCTTTGTGGGATTTGTTAGCACACACTCACCAGCCTGAAAACCCACAGCTGCCTGAAAGCCTGTGAAAACAATCTCCTCAAGTAGCACAGCACTGTTTGACACAGACAACCCCAAAAAAATCAGGTTTTTAGGACAAGCACAGGGATAGAATTAAACCTCAGTGACCTCACCCTGCAGACACAACATCATCTCCCACACCCAGAGCAGCCTCTCCACCTTCAAACACTTTACAAGATGCCTCAGTAAAAGAACGTCTTCAATCTCTTCATTTAAAAATCGATAACCTTCAAGTTTCCACAGCTTCCTTTGAGACTAAGGTAAATAAAATTGAGGGAAGGCTGGAGGGATTTGAAAAGCAATGGAGTCAGTTGAAACTCAAACAACAAAGAGAGGAATTCTGCAATAAAAACAAAAAAAAAATCACAAAGGAGAAAAAACTGTGTTCAAGAATTATGGAGCTCCTGAAATAATATTAAAGTATTGGGAAAAATCAACAGCATAGTCTCAGTATTTAATGTTCTGAGCATCTTCACTGAAAGATCCAAGATGGATGGAAATTAATGGAAAAATCCAGAGGAGACATAATGAAGAAAAACCCATTATCTGGAGTAACAAAAGTAATACATCTGCATGAATGTTCAAGTCTCAAAGTGCTGCATAGGAAGAAAACAACCACAGAGAGCTGGACCAAAGGCAGGGCTTGAGCAGTGGCCAAAGAATTAGAATAAAAACCAGCTATCTTACAAACTCCATAAACCCTTGGCAAAGGATAGGAAGTAACTTCATTTGGAAAAAAAGAAAAATTTTTCCTAAACAACCCTGCATCGATCTTCTGTCCTGCCAGATTGCGGTTGCTGCTCCTGAGAGAAGAAACACGACACTGCTGGGAAGCAGGAGCAGCACAATGCTTCACACAGAACTCAGAGAGACAGCAGGAAGAACTGAGATAGCTACATCCATCAAAAAATCTCCAACCTGCTTCCTTCACTCCTTTACCCCAGAAGATGCATTTGAGGATGATTGTTCTGGAAAAATCTCCTTGCCCCTCTCACCCAGCATTGGTGAATTTGCACTCACGTGCTGCCAGAAAGGAATAAACACAACTAAAATAAGGCAAACAATAAATATAAATCATTTTAAGGCTGGTGTGCTATTCTTGGAAAATTAATCTGCTTCCTAAGCCACCCTTTCAGAGGACCAGTTTTTATATTTGACTTATGGGAGCATTTGCAGATTGCTGTTAGGACCAAGTACCTCAACATTACCAGTAGCTATAAATCAATATTTATACTATTACAGTACAATAAATAAATACATGAAAATTGCCTTTACTAAGTTTGCTCTTACTACTGAGAAACAGAAAGAAAAAGAAAAATATTAATAGATGGAAGCCCAAAATTCAGCTTTCCTATTTCAAGGAGCACCTCAGGACACCTTCACTTTAACCTACAGAGAGTGGTTCAAGTAAAGCCTAAAAATTTGGGTACTCTGGAGTGGAATTGTCCTTGCATATCTGAGCTAGATGTATTGATTTCTGGTGAACTGAGATGAACTGTGCACTGTGCCCAAAGGGAAGGTGTGAAGCACGTGTGACAGTGACAGTGCTGAGAGGGAAATGTCACTGGGACAGAGAGCAGACAGGACAAGGAGCCAACACACAAAGATGAGCACAGGCTGAAGAGAAAGCAGGCAGAGAACTTGATGAGAAACACAGATTTATCACAAATAATCCAACCAGGTGCTGGGGTTCTGGCACCAAGAGATCATCCTGTCCCTGAGCAATGTCACCACAGCCCCTGCCCATGGGCAATGACGCCGAGCTCAGGCTGTGCCCCAGCCTTGCTTGGGACACGGTGTGGGCAGGGCTTCAAGGGAAAAGCAATTACAAAGTGTGCTCTGAGCCAAACCTCTGCATCCTACAGATTGCCTTCAAGCTCTCCCTGAGCAGTGTGGTTTGTATGACCTAAACACAAAGTAGAAACAGATGTAAATATTTTGAGGCACAGAAATTAAAACAGCCACTTTGCATTCTCCAAGAGCAACATGTAAAGAGTAGCATCCTCTCTAAGAGAAGATTCAGAGCTTCATTCTAAAGATTTCCCTACAGTTAAGAAAATATTCTTAAGTTTTCTACATTGAGGCTAAAAGTATACGGTTCTACTGACATCCTTACTCCAAAGCACTGGATTGAAACAGACAGGACCTGGAAATAGAATTCAAATATTGTTCAAGCATTTACTGTCTAGCTCAGGCTCATGTTTTTGACTTGGCTTGCTTTCAGTTTTTTGACTTATGCATTTATGAAGGCTTCTGTGGCTAACTAGTTTGCTTGTGGTTCTTTGTTGCAATGTTTTGTTAACCTTCCTTTATGTATTTTTAATGAATACTACAAATAAGAAATGTGTAAACTCATCCTGAGAAGAGGCTATAATGTCTGCCTGTGCTTTTGATTCACTGCCTCATTTGCAAGATTGCTGCTTATTCACAAATTAATTATGCAATGGCATCTTTAGCTAATAAAGTCTAAACAAAAAACATTTAATCCAATTCATAGTTTTCTCTCAATCAAACCAAGTCTGTCAAACATAATTACATTACACATGCAAAGCAGGAAGGAGCCAAACATGTGCCACACCTGCTTAGTGCTTCTTCAGGCAGACGATATACAGTAGAAGAACAGTTGGCAGCACAGATGGCACAGCAAAGAAGCCTTGTGAAAAATGTGGTTATGGAGTGTGGCTTTGTGCCTTTTATTGATGGGAAGGGTCAGATAGTGATCTCAGTTTATGTCAAACACACCTTTCTGGTACCTTTAGGCTTTGACAATTCTATTTCTGGAGAGAGCAACTCCAGCCACCTTCTGCTTTCTGAACAGAGGCACCTCTGCAGCTTGGAGGAGTCACTGCTGGCTTCCCACCACAGCCATGAGCTCTGGGGACACTTGTGTTCTCACTCACAATCATGTGTTTCAGGGTTATTCTAAATATTAAACCCCCACCAACTTCACTGTGTATCTATATAATGAAACCTATTTGCCATTTACAGGGACAGTGACCCTGCACATCTCAGTGCACCCAGCTCACAAGCTTGGGAAGGAGCCAGGTATTTCACTTGTCATCACAAAACCAAAAGATAACTCAAGCTTACTGGGTGGCTTTTCAATTTGTGAGTATGCTTAATTGAAAAAAAAAAAAAAAAAGAAAGAAAGTATGATTTAATATTTTTAATATTAATATGCATTTATAGTAATTTCTGCTTAAGACTATGTAATTATACTGAGTGGTAGAGCTCCTGAAAATTACTTTAACTAGAGATTTTGTAATCTTTTCTTATACCATTGAAACCATCTCTACCACATGATTTCCAAAGTCAGCATTTTCAGGAGGCAGGATGTCCAAACCCTATCACAGCACCATTCATTATTTCCTAAAATACCTAACACATAACCTCTGTCTTCCTGTACACACAGGAAAGAAAAGAAACTCAAAAAACAAACCTCAAAATGTTTCCATTCTAAAAAACTTAGGTCTTATCTCAATTACCATTATCTGCCTCTTCTCACCAACACAGTCCTGAACTCTCCAAGTTTTGCACAGCTGTTGCTCCTGTGCTGTTTGCACCCTGTGCTGTTTCTAGGAAAGCTGAGTGTGAAACCAGCACTGTCCTGTGACCACCTGCCCTGCCTTTGAGTTCTTCATAACTTTCCCCAGCTCTGCCAGGCTCTGAGGAAACATTATTTCCACAACTTGGAAGAAGACTTTGGGTTACCTCCATAAAGGAATTATGAGGATGCAAGGACAAGTGAGTTTCATAAACTTTATTAATTCCTACTGAATGCTTTCTCTCATTTCCTTCACTCTAGTGCTTTATCAAAGATGCCACCCAGTGAAGGTTTAGCATAAACTTGTACCAACCATGTAAGGCCCAGAAGGATGGAATTCCTTTTCTCACCACACAAGGCCCTGCAGTCCTGCAGCCCCACAGCCCAGTGGGTCCATATTCACTGGGAGAGCTGGGAGCACACTGGGGATCTGCCTCTACCTCCCTGAATGGGATCATCCAGGGAGAAATAAGAAGAGACCAAGTGAGCAAAATTGACTGGAGCCTCTCCACTTACATTCACCACACATCTGGCTGTGCCATACCTGCTGCAAGATTCTAGCAACTGGAACATAATTCAGTAGTGAAATTTGATTATTAATAACATTTTCTAATAACAGTATTAAGACTCCCTGTCAAGTTCACTGTTGGCACACCTGCATCAAAGCAGACTCAGGGTCAAACACATGCAGAATTTTTTTACAGCCGGGAGAATGGAGCTGTCCTGACTGCTGTGTTTCAAATAAGTTATACATTAGAGGAGCTCTTTCTCCACTGAAGTCTTCCTCCTGCTTGCAAAATTGTCTCTCACCTACGTGACCAAAATGCTAACAGAGCTTTCCCACAGCATTTCCCACCAGTGGAGGTGCACTAAATGGAGACTCTGCAGCATCAAGGACTCGGAAAATGGTATTGAGAACAGAGCATGTTCAAATAACTTCTGCAGGAGTCATTCCCTAGAATGCTAAATTTTCAAATCTATTAGTGTGCTTCCAGATTCAAAAATATTCTAGTGCAGAATACCTTGTCTGCTTTTCTCCAAGGACACTTGACCAGGGGGCTGTTAGCAAGAGCTGGGAAACTGTCAGTGGAACTAAGCAGATAGCAGCAAATAAATAAATAAAACCCCAAATGTTTTTTCGGGGATTGAGTGCAAAAAATTATTCAGAGGAAAATACACTGGGATTTAACTTAAACAAAGTTTAAAGAAATTCTCAAAGTTTAAATTACTGAGTGAACAACAAATATCCTGGGAAAATCCTTATGACAGCAGAAGTCAGAAATAAATCAGCAAAAAGGAATACGTGTGTTTTTCTGAGAAGAAAAATCTCAGTGCCATCATAAGTATTAAAAATAAAAATAAAAAAACCTAACCAGACAGTCTTATTCAGAAAGTGTATCTGTTCCAGAGCCTCAGCTCCACTGAAAGGCACCAAGATGAGCCAGCCAGCAAAGCTATAAAAGCAGAATCCCAAACGAATAAATAAAAAGGCCATCTTCTGTTTCAGAAATCAGCAGTCCCATAACACACTGCTCTATAAATCTCTTCCCCACAGACTGCAAAGAGAATGTTCTTGACTAACAGATCTTTCTTGCTGAAATATCACCTGGGATGGGTAGCACTCACTGGCAGGTCTGCACCATCTGCTTACTGAGGCTTCAGTAAAGGAAGCAGCACAAGTGTTTCATGTTTGCATAGCCCTGACTTGAAGGAAATCATATTCATTTTTACTTTGTCACACAGGGACAGTTATGAAAAGCCCAAGTTTTTACCATGTTGTTTTCTCAATTGTGCATTATTCCAAATTAAACTTTAATGGATGCTTCCCCAAATCCAAGAAATGCTGTTTTGCTGGTATTTGTATTTCAGCATGAAGTACTGGTCAATAAATTGTAACACTCTCCATAGATGGCTGTAGATTCATGGATATGCTGCAATCTGAGCACCAAAATCCCTCCTTCCCCCTCCCTTCTCTTTCCAAGTACTGCAGGCAGGAGGATTGGGGCATTTCTACTGGGTAGGACAGAGCACAGCACAGACAGCACCAAAAAATGACATTTTGGAGCCAAAAGCAGCACAAATGGAGCTTTGCAGCCTTCATGAGGCAAGAGGACCCTCAGCAAGGGGTGCAGTCCTGCTGTGCTGAAACAGCCAAGAAAGAATTGGTGGGTTTTGCTGCAGGAACAGCCGGGGAACGCCACTGGTGGCATTTCCCTGTGCCAGGCAGGCACAGCCAGTGCAGGCAGCAAAAAGTCAAATCAGATTTTAAAAAAAACTAAGCTTAGTTCACCATCTCTTCCTCACTTTTCATGAGTTCAATACAAATCTCACATGCCATTGCTATACCTACATATAGAAAGCAAGATGGGTTCAACTTTTAGTTTTCTCCCAGCTTTCTGCCTTTGGATTTTACAGGGCACCTGAGGTTCTTCCCCTCTTTCTCCTCTCCCAAACTCTACGAACTGATGTGACCTTTCATCTTTTCATTTTTCATTAAAAAATCTGAAGGAATACCTGATTATTAATTCCTTTAGTATCAAAATTTAAATTAAAATGCTCAACATAGAAAATGTGTGATATGTGAAATATCCACATTTGTCATCTGTCATCATTATGGCAATTTTCACAACAGTTGGGTTTCACTTGAAAGTTAGATACTGCACAATTCTGAACTTTCATTACAAAGTGCCAGTTCTCAGAGAATGACAATATACATATATGATTAAAGCACTCCAAAATATACAGAAAATAACATCTGCTTCTTTATTCTTCCCTAAACTTTGTTGTTTCTGTATCCATTGAATAATTTTTGCTTGAATGTCTGAAATTTGCTATGAAGCTATCCTGTATTGCACAAATGCAGGTTGCAAATATTTATGTATGATTCAGTGTAAGTACACAGCCCCAGTGGTGATGTTTACGTGCACAGCCATAATCACATGCATAATATCAGACAAGTATCTGTTTCATTTCAGAAGTGATTTTTAATAATTGATGTTTTTATCTGGAAACAAGATTATTGGAAAATATCTCCTTAAAAACTGCACTGTTTTATACGCAGGGAAACATTCCAGATTAGAAAAACATTTTAAAAGCCAGATTGGATTGACAAGCTTGCAACAAAATGGGGAAGTGGCTCTCCAAAGCCCTTTGATTCTCTTAGTAATTAACATTATTTTAGCAAAAGGGATTTTTGGCGATATTTCAAGTCTAAAGGTAGCCAAAAGAAGCTTCCACTGGAGCAATGCAACCTAAAGGTCTGGGGAAAGAAGGAAATGGATTTTTACCTGGCCCATGAAGGTGAAAATCACCCCTCTGCTCTGGGTTGAGGTGTCAGAGCCTTTTACCCTCCCACAAATGAGGCTCTTCCACTCATCACTGAAACCCAGCAATTTCTCCTGCATAATGGGGCAGCTCTTCAACAATGAAGAGAAAAACTTGTGTCTATGTCCACTGATGGAAGATTTTTCATTGTACAACTATGGAATTTTGCTAAGTACTGATTTTATTGCCATCATGAAGAGAAAGAATGGTGAATCTTGTCAAACCACACAAGCACAGGTTAATGCAGGGTTCTAAACTGATCCACTTCACCAAGACCCCACTATTCCCCCACTAGCAGCAAAGTACCAAAGGATGCAAGCACATTCCAAACATTTGTAAATAATGAATGCCTAATCTCACTCTCTGTTTGCAGTGGAATAAAATTCTTGACACTTGTGCCTTGTTTATGTTAGACTGTGAAAATTTAAACCAGCAGGCACTTGCAAAGATACAGATGATGCCAAGGAAAAGTGGAAAAGGATTTGGCCATTCCTAAATCTATACAGACCTCCTTTTACTGTGGAACATCTCTGTCGGGGGGATTCATGTGCTACTCCTGGAGCTTATAGGCAGGTCTGCAAACCTGCTCAATAGCCCTGTATGCAAAAGGAGCACAGTGGCAGCTGAAAAAGATGTTTGTGCTCAGGATTAAGGCCAGTATTTATCTTCTTGGCAAAGGTGTCTATGTGAAAGCCTAGAGTAATGATACCATACTCTACAGACTACTACAAAAACAAGATCAAGAAGAATTGCATAAATACACCTATGTAACATCCATCACGTTAATGAGAATGTAGAGACAAATGCAGCTTGCTGCTAAACTTGGCATCTATTGACTGCAGAAGAAAGTTAGACACTGCAGAGACAAATACTATCCTAAAGCCATTGCAGGAGCATGGATCCAAAATGATTTGACACACAAAAGTTTCTCTCTCACACTGAGAGCCATCTTTCAGGCCTTGCAGCCCACCAAAGGCAAACCTGAATGCTGTTATCACTTTAACAATGGCCTTTTCAGACTGGCCTCTGAAAAACCTGCTTGGGAGGCAGAGCTAGAGAGGATGGCAGAGCGCTGGGAAAATCTCACTTGCTCAAGTTTAGCTGAACACTGTTTGAATATCTGAAACTAAGGAAGGAGCTAACAGTGGCTGGGGCAGATTGATGGACTGGAAACCTGAAAATAGGAGCGCTGGTTTAGCATGAGATGGGGTGGAAGGAAAAGGTCCTTTCTTTCTGACCACAAATACACCAAGTCACAGGGATATTTTGCTGGACAGAATGCCAAGCTTTGAAAAACTGGTAGAGGGAAACCAGCATTAACTTCCAAAGAAGGATAAGAAAATCTAAGCTGGTGAAAAAAGCACCCCTGTGCTGTTTAGTCATATAGATCTAAATTTTTAAAAGTATCAAGTTATAACTTAATTTTCAAGCTTTTTTCAGCTTAGTGAACTGCAATGCTTTAGTCTTTGTTTTCCACCTGTAATTATGAATTGTTTTTTAAGAGAAAGTAAAAATCATAATTCCCATAAAAGTGAGGCGGAACTGTGAGATTACTGGTTGTTTTTTTTTTTCCCTTTTATAATTCCAGAGTTCTGTTTAGCAATTTTTCACCCTAAACCAGATTTGATGGCTTTATGATTAAGCAATCACTTGTTGAAACATACAGGTAAAAATAAAAATACCACTTCATGTAATTAGCTCAGAACTAATTATAATCACCCACTTATTATTTTTCTTCTACAGTAGTTGAGCAAAAAAGCTCTTTAGCCAAGAGTTATGCACAGGGGATGAGAGGGAATTTTTTTTCTGCTAAATTTATGAGACAAAAGATGCAAAAAGTTCAGGTTGCACAAGAAGTCAGAAGAAACGTGCATTAATGATTGCAAGGCTGAGTACAAAGAGATAAAAGGGGCTGTGAGATGCCTGTATCCTGCCCAGAAAACAAACCAAAGGAGGTGAAATCCTGCAGAGAATGGAAGCACTGTGAGCTGCAGGCAGCAGATGGTTCTGGGTGAGCCCTGAGTCCCACAAATGAGAGTCAGAGCCAGGATTGCACAGCCTGCCTCAATTCCACACAACAGAGAGAGAAACCATCCCCGAGGACAGGGCAGTTCAAATCCCTTCTCTAGGGGAACCATTCATGTTTGGCACGAGCCCCCAGAGTTTGCTGCTGCTGGTGAGCACCAAAGGCCACCTGCACCTGTGTCACCTGCCACCAGCAAACCACCATTCCTGCCCTGCCTGACAAGCACTGGGGAAGGCACTGGGAAAACCCATGCCTTGCAAATGCCTCCTGCAAATATTCACCACCAGAGCTGAAAACAGAGCAGCTCCAAGGGCAGCAGCTCCAGGTAGAGCTCTCCAGGTAGAGCGAACCAAAGCGAGAGCTGCCGCGGGAGGGTGGCGGTGTCAGCTCTGTCCCCAGCCCTGTCCCCAGCCCTGTCCCCAGCCCTGTGCAGCTGTTTTCTGTCAGAGCACAGAGCAGGAGCCCTGGTACTTCTCCTCCCCGCTGGCCCCTGGATGGCTGCTCAGCACATCGAGGTAATTGACTCATCTTGGCTCAGCCATAACCTCCATCAGCTGGACCATCTCATTTTCCCCACAGCCAAGGAATCCTGCAGCTCTTAATGGCAGGGCAGCAGCCAACCTCTTTTTGGAGGGAAGCTTATTGCAGAATATCCTTCTGTATCCCTGGGAATTAGCTGAAAGCTTAAACGTTTCTTCTGAAAGAAAACACTTTTTCCAAGAAGGGGGGGGGGGAAAAAGCTCACTTTCTTTGTACCAAAAACATCTCAGAACAAAAAGCCAAACCTCAAAACAACACTGGGAAAAAGTGAAAGGAAAAAACATTCTGGGTTAAACATGACCCTCACACTTGCTGAATTCACATCAAAATATTTGTTCATTGGATTTGAAATCCACTGCAGCTCACTCTCATCTGATTGCAGAAATTGCAAACTGGAAATCTCCAGCTTAGACATTTGTGAGGCTTGAGGCACAGGGATTCAAGGAATGGTGTCAATAAAAGTGACAAGTCTTTGTCTTGCCTCTCTGGAAAAGCCACATTGTAACCCCACTGCCCCAAACCCAAACTGTGGTTCTGAGCCTTAATCAAACCTTCACTATTGGAGTGAGTAAGTATTTTTATAAACTTCACAGTCACCTCAGTTATAACTGTACTTGGGAGTTCTGTGGCTCACTACATTATCTTTTTCTGGATTTTCATTTAATTCCATAAATAAAAGTCCAACAAAACTAAACAATTTAATTTTAGGAATTTATATTGATGCCAAACTATAATTTTACCTAAAAATCAGATTATCACAGGGAATTTGGAGGGCTAACACTAGTCCCTAAAAGTGAAGGCAAATTTTTAAGCAATCCCATGCCCTTTCCTTTTCTGGTGTGGTTTTGCCAGCAAAATGATGTCACAGCAAGGGCAGCAACAATTCTCCATGGGCCAAAGGCAGGGAAGCAGCACGGACACCACTGGAAGGCTGGACCATCCTGACTCAACCAATATCTGCCAAAAGTTCATCTTCCAGAAGGAGAGAAAGCTCTTTGCTCTGAGCAGGGCAGAGATCTCTGCTCTGGACCTTTCATTTCTCTGTCAGGAGCTGTGACAGTGTTCACAGGGATCTTAGGGTGAGGGAAGAGACAAGGATCTGACTCCATGTTACAGAAGGCTTGATTTATTATTTTATGATATATATTACATTAAAACTATACTAAAAAGAATAGAATAAAAAGTTTCATCTCAGAAGGCTAGCTAAGAATGGAATAAAAAAGAAAGAATGATAACAAAGGCAGCAGCCTCAGACTCTCTGAGCTAGCTCCACTATGATTGGCCATTAATTACAAACATCCAACATGGGCCAATCCCAGATGCACCTGTTGCATCCCACAGCAGCAGATAACCACTGTTTACATTTTGTTCCTGATGCCTCCCAGCTTCTCAGGAAGAAAAAAATCCCTAGAAAAGGATTTTCAAAAAAAAGATGCCTGTGACAAGGAGCAGATAGCCATGAGTTACTCTGGCCATTCTGGTGTGTGCTGGCCATTGATTGAGCCCCCATTTCTCTGATCACACGTGCAACACCCTCCCATCCCCAGCCAGCACAGGGCAGGTGCTGAGCACTGGGGTGGCCCCATCCCAGCCCTCCAGGAGTGCCCCAGCCCCTCAGCTCTGGCCCCAGCCTGGCTGGAAGGAGCACAGAGCCTGCCAAAGTGACATCCTGTCACACTGCTTGGTGCCAAAACATTTCAGTCAGGCTCTGGTGTGTGCTGTAGCACTGGCATGCATAATTACAACTTAGAGAAGAAAAACAGCTTTTCAGCTGGTGCGTTACAGGGAGGAAAACAATATTTTCCTCCAGAGCACTGAGCATGGGGAAGATTTTCTGCTCCCTCTGCTGCTGGCTTTTATATTTGGGAGAGAAGAAAGGAGAAACCCTGCAGATGGTTCTGCAGGCTGTGGTGCTCCTCACAAACCTTTACCCACAGCGGCTTTGGCCCTTCCACAGCTGCTTCCACTGCCTCCCATTCCCAATTTGCCCCTTGAAATTTCCAACTAAGCTGAACTTGGTGCCTGGATGCAGTTGTGGGTGGTGGTGGTTCAATTCCTACCCCTTTTCATCTGTCCTTTTGTGTTTGTTTTCATCTTGCAAGAACCCCTCCTCTTTATGCCCATCCTTCTGCAAAACTTTCTAATTCAAGTCCACATGAAGTGGGGGCAAAGAGATAAATACATTCAGACTTTTACTCTGAAATTACTCTGAAAGATATCTTTTCCATCATGTCTTTTTCCCCTTGACTTTCATATATTTGCAGTAAATTGTTGGCAGCTTTTTCTGTCCAGTCTTCCTCACTTATAGTCTAAAATGAAGATAATCCCCACAAACATCTACATCACTGTGATTAAATTTAAATTCTGAAAATATCTTGTGGTATGCTGGATCCATCCTTTGGGCTGGAGGACCTGATTTCTTGCTGTGACACATGGAATTTCTTCTTGTTAAGTCACCTATGCAGTGTGAGATGCACATCCAGCTTGATCAGAACAGGTTTCTTCAGTTATGGGGTAAAGTTCTGGATCTAAACATGCAAAGTGGCCACTAAGAGATACTGAAATCTTGCAAGGGGATTGATTATCAGAGATACCAAACAGCATCATTGTTCTGTAGCTCACAGAATTTCCCTCTGAGGCATCTCACACTTTTTCACAGAAAAGGCTCACTAAATGATGATTACTTTGGTTCTGCTAGAGAATCTGAGTTAAAAAAAAAAAAAAGAAAAAAAAGAAAAAAAGAAAAAGACTGGAAACCTTCCAGTGGGTTTTCTGATGGAAAAACACTCCACATGTAAAAATCAAAACATTTGGTGGGAATGTGTTAATTTCGATGTATTTTTGATGGGTTTCTCCTGTAAACGTGCCCAGTTCCTCTCTGATGTGCTGCCAGCCTGGCTGTCTGTTGTGCAAGTCCAGCAGCTGTCTACCTGGTGGCCTTCCAGAGCCTGCAGGGTGTGTGGGGAGCCAGCAGCACCAGGGCTCCTCACCCACAGGGGAACAGGACACTCTGTTCCTCCCTGATCCTGCTGGGCACAGCACTCAGACCTGCCCTGCCCTGCTCCAGGCACTGTGCTCAGCACTTGCACTGCAGACTCTGCAGCTGGGAATTGTAATTTTTGTTCCTTGGCATGCCGGGCTGGATAAGAAAAATTTGAGAACAAAGGGGTGAGATGATGGAGTGCCACCCTGAAAAAAAAGAGCTGGACACAGAGTTGAAAACAACACAGATTGTGAAGCAGCAAGAAGGTACCTAAACTAAGAAACCAGAGGTGAGCACTTCTGCTGGGAGGAACTGCTCAAGAGCCACACAACCAACACAGGGACTACACAAATTTGTCTTATTTTATATACCTCACCTCTGACTATGGGATGGCCTGGGATGGAATGCTGTCCACAAAGGTGTGCTCATGTTCATGGTGCAGCAGATCACATCACTAATTACCATTAGCAGCTCACAGTAATTACCTGAGCCCTCCAGCCTGCATGTGTATGTGCAAATCCTGCTCAAAACACCTGCCAATATGCACACCCTCATACATGTGTGCTTATAAATTTAAGGAACACATTTCATCCTCTCTTACACGAGATGAGGCATTTGTAGTACAGCATCCTGAAATCTAAGCAGAGAAGCTCCAGAATTTGGCATTATTTCCTCTTAATCAGTATGAAATCATTATAGCTTTGCTATGAAAATGAAACAACCCTAGTCATACAAGACACATCATGACACAGAAAAATTAGAAAACACTGTGAGCTCTGCACAGCAAGATTTGTAAGCCTGCCAGCAGAATCACAAACTCGCACAGCTCTAATTTGTCTAGGAAAAAGGGGTGTTTAATTGCTGTGCATAATAAACACACAAACGTCAGAAAGCAGCCACAGATAACATGCACGAGTAGATTCCAGCTGTACTGCTAAGGAAACATTAAAGTGATTCATTTTATACCTTGATCTTAAGTCAAATAAATCACATTAAAATGAAATGACCACATTTCCCTAAGTGCTCAGCACTCAGCAGCTCTGGCCCCTGAGCTCTATTGGAAACACATTGATTTTGGTCTGCAGGTGTCTGCAGGGTACACAGTGCCATGCAGCAGCACCTGAGCTTCCAGGGGCTCCACAGGCAATAGCTGCTCACTTGTTCCACAAAGCCAAGCACCTGAACTCCTGTATTGAGAACTAATTCTGGTCAATCTTATCTCTGCTCCATGTGCAATCCCTGATTGCAGCAGCTGATTGCTTCCCAAAGCCTGCTCAGGCTGTGTGGCCTGGCAGAGCATCCAGGGACCAGCCCTTGTGTAAAAACCCAGTCAGAATTTCAGTTTTGCTCTAACCTCTAACCCCCAGCACAGAGCACCAGGTACCCACTGTGTGCATGAGTTAGGAAATCATATTTATACCTCAGAGTTACTTTTTTATTTCCCTGCAGAGGCTGATGGGGAAATACAAGGGAACTGCTGTGCTGGAAAGGAGATTTCTTGGAGGGGCTGGGCCAGGGTGACACCAGCCTGAAGCTGGCCTAACATCAAACTCTTCACAGCCACTTCTTCTCAAGCTCATCTTTTATTGATAGCTGGAGAGGAGATGTACATGCAAACCATCCTAGCAGGCTGGGCTGTGATCCAGGTCACAATTTAACCCTTTGCAAGCGTCCATCTCAGTGGACACTTCAGGTTATGTTGGATCAGAGTTCCAGTCTGTGCTCTGCAGTGTTTGAGTTTAAATTGTTTTTCTGTTTGCAATCATTAAACCTTACTTTACTGATAATGAAGTTGTCTGAGATTTTATTGAATCTGGAATTCAGAAATTACAAGCCTCTCCAAAGTGCTGATATTTTTTTCCTCCAAGACAACTTTTAATTGAATAATCACTTCCTCATTACCTTTCTTTTTCTGCCCGACTGGCTCCAAGAAAGAAAATAAGAACTATTCCTTTCCATACTGAGATGACAAACCACTTCTGCTGAAGTTCTTAGACACCTTAGGGTTTATCACTTTTTACAGAAGTCCTGCTTTGTACTTGGCATTCTTATTACCTGCAACTGTCCTTTCTATACTTCAAAGCATTCCTTCCATTATAGTCAACACAAAAATGCATCTCCATTCCCCTAAGAAGTGATGGGGCACCCAATAAAGTTGATTATCTTGTGATTTTTTTTTTTTCTACTTATTCACAGTACAGGATTTATGTGAGAACTAGACCACTGTTTACTTGATTCAGCAAGAAAGCTTGCAGGGTCTCCTAAAAGGAAAATATTTAAAATTATCTGGCTGCTATGTGTTTGAAATAAATAGCAGAGATGAGAACTTGGTTTGCTTTTGTGGTCAAGTGCACAAGGTCCAGCCTCATCCTCACTGCCATTTGTCCAAATACGAATAACACATTCAAAAACTTTCAACTCTTTCAGAATTTACATCAATTTAACCAAAAATAACACCAGAAAATCAAAGTACTTTAATTGCTTCCTTCCTTTAAAGTTGTGGGGTCCCCAGTTTGAATAAAAAGCTGTGCACAACAGCGAGGCCATTTCTCCCTATGATCACAGTGATGAAAAAAGCTTTACCTGAACATGAAAAAGATATTGCCATCGTAAATACAGATAATAAATAAATTTGTCCTTTGTTCTAGTGGAAGGTGCACAGTTGGAGAAAGGAGAGGCTTGGGACTCTGTTATTTAGTGCAGGGGACTGCTGAGCCATCTGTCCATGAGCAGAGAGCATCCTCTCCCATTTGTGCTGGAATAATCTCCCTGAGACATCGTGCTAGATCAAGGTTGGTAATGAAAAACTGACTGGAAGAACTGAAAAGTTAGGTTAGGGAAAGTTATTAAGAGAAAATCTTAATAGAGAAAACACTCACATGAGAGAATATTATGATGCTAAGGATGTAGAGACAGATACAAATGGGGCCTCCCTAATCTCTTGCATGCTCAGAGTGAGAACATATTTATATGAGACAGTGCAGCTGGAAATTTGGCTGTGACCACAGAAAAAAGTAATTTATCTCATATTGGTTAGCCAATGGGCAAAATATTAAAAGTAAACCTCAAATTAAAATATAGTATAAAATTTTTGAAGTTATCAAAGCATAAATAATAAGACCTGATAAAAAAAGCTGAGTACAGTATTTGCCAGAAACACTCGTTAAAAAACTGTCATCAGCTATTGCCATGTCAAAAGCAGAATAAGAGAAGGCAGCAATGGTAAACTACTACCAAGCATATTTTAAAAACATGAAAAAAACCCAAACATAACGAAATGTAACTCTATTGCTAAAACAGGTGTTAAGTTTCCACAAGTAATACAACAAATGTAGAAAATACATATTTTTATGGAGCCATATTTCTTTGAAACTTGCAAGTTAGATTTTTTTTCCCTGAGATTTGGCAAGCAGTTAAAGCATTAGGGTGAGAGGATTCAGGCACTGGAAGTGAGAAGTCTGTGTTTAAGCTTATAACCTGTGATTCAACCTTCTATCTTCCTGGCACTATTTATATGGCAAATAGATCATTGTTATGGGATTTACATAACTGATCTGTGTACCAGCAGCAAGCTAAAATAAAATGTTGCACTGCCTTTGTCAGAAATGGAAGAACACACACTTCCCTTGGCAAATCAGGGAGCAAACAGATTTAAAGCTGCATCTCAGAGTCCAAATGAATCACAGCAGGTTGTGCAGTCAAACACATAAAGGGCTAGAAGTCTTCTAATGACTTTACAAGTCATCTTAAAGCCATTCAATTTAGATAACCTTTTCAGAATAATGGCTTCTAAAGCTGCAATTCAGCACAAATCTGGCAATTTTACTGTACAGCACATCCACATCTTTGAGAAATGATCAAGGAAAGATTAAACCACTTCACAATAGGATAAACTATTGCTTCAACTTGCAGTTTTAAGTGAAGTATTATCAAGATCATCTTGAAGAACCCCACTTTACTATTTAGATTCTCTAGTACCCAGAATGCTTCTTTAGGTTTATCAGATTTACAATAAGAGGGAGAAGGGAGATTTAGTAAGTCAATAGTGCTTGCTAAACTACATTTCTCAGGCTGAGTTACAAGCACATTATGCTTTATAAATTAAACTGGACTGTCAAGATAAATGCATAGGCAATACGGTGCTATTTGTAAGTAAATGCCTCTTTATGTTTAAACAGGTTCTTATAGACCAAGAGGCTGAATCTCTTTTTCCTAACAACACTATAAATCTAAAAGCCAAAGGAATAAAATGAAAAGGAAGTGGGCCCTAGGTCTTTGTGAAGGATTGATGACTCAGGCAGTGCTAAGTCTACCAGAAATTATTCTTTTTTTTTTTTTTTCCTTTAGTTGGCTTTTGTCTAATCATCGCAGGGAACAGGGGGAGGGAAGACAGAGAGGAGGGAAATAAAGAAAAAGCAATTTTAGCTTTTTACTCCTTCTTTTAGGAAAAATTGCCTTACTTACCTGCATATCATGAGATACAGATAGCACTAAGTCAGCAAATTACTTGTTATGCTGGATATGCTGTACTTATCATGATTCACCCTGCCACTTACAGAGAAATGACACCCTATTGTAGCAGCAGAATGACTACACTCTGAGGCTGCAGAAACATTCAGCAATTATCACCAGTCAGAAGGGTGCATCTGTTGGTAAACTGCATAATAGCAGTCTCCCACCCCAGCCCCAAAAGCCTGTCATCCATCTCTGCCCATTAAGGGGAATGATTCTGCATGGAGACCCGGCAGGGAATGACTCAGAGCCCGTAAAGAACGAGCAGGATGCAGCACCTCACACCCTGCAGGGCTGGGGCAGTGCTCTGCAGCCTGCTCTTGTGCCTGTATTATGGGGCAGCACCTTCCCATTTCTGCATTAACCCACCCAATTAATGCCTGGAACAGTTATTTCTGTCATCCCTCTGAAGGTGGTGTAGCTATTCAAACAGGCAAGCAGTAAAAAGCATCTTTGCAGCAATAAAACACAACAAAAGGCACTAATGCTCCTATTCAGCACAAAGAAAAGAGCCAGATTTGGTTTCAGAGTCTGTTTTTGAAGGTGGTGGGCACTGCTGTTAAGGTTGGTGACTCCTCTGGCATTCAAGAACAAACCTACAAAGCTCGCTGACAAGCTCTGCACAAGCCACAGGAACATTAAATGCCAGCAGGAGCAGGGCTGGGGGCTCTGTGAGGGGATCCTGGAGCTGCCCTGTGCCAGGCACAGCCCACCCTGCTCACCCCTGAGCCCCTGCCAGGCTGGGCACAGCCCAGGGGGAACGAGCTCCAGAAGGGACAGATCCTGCCCAGGCCCAGCTGCCTTCCCATCTTCTTGTCTCCCCCACCCTGCCGAGGGGAACAGAGTGCATGGCTGTGTGGGCAGCTGGCACAGAGCTCAAGTCATCCCACCACATCCCTGATAAACTGAGCAGGAACATTTGGTGCAGAGCTGGGTGCTTGTAACTGTCATTATTTAGCAGGGAAAGTGGCCAGAGACCATTTTTCCTGCTAAATAAGTAGTTTAGGTTTTCCCTAAACCTGCTACACTTGCAGGACTTAGGCTGTGTCTCTCTCCTCCACCAAAATGCAAATATTCTAACCTATACAACCCAAAATATTGTCTCCTCTCTAAATCAGTGTTTTATCCCAACATTAGTTGAATTGCAGACACCAGAGTTTGCAGAGGTCTGGATGTCCAAGTCTAACAGCAAAGATGAGATGCAAATGTTCAGATTTCTGTTGGAACAGAAGAGCCACAGGCAGTAGTTCTGCAATGTAGTTTATACCTATGAGAAGACAAAGTTTTGATTTTTAAGATCTCTCTCTTCCTTCATCAATTAAATATTTGATCTCCTAGTAAGAAAAAAAAAGAATCGTTCCCTACTAGAACAAGTGCACAGATTGCATTAACAGGGTGTTGTGGTAATTGCATGGAGTGTTTGGACATCCAGAACCACAAAGTTTCCATGCAGTGCCTATAAAAACAGATTTGTTTTGTCATTTTGAACTATTCATCATGAAAGTCAGCTTTTTTCCTACTGTTCTTGTTTCACTCTACACACTTTCTATGAAAACCAATGAATAGAAACCATTTCTGCATCCCCCCAATATCTGTATTTAGATTTCAGTCTATTTTAGTCAAGGCATTTTCACCCAGTACTTAACTCCCTCAGAAGCAGTCCCAGTTCCAAAGAGAGCAGGTGAGTGGTCCTTTTTTAACAATCTGCAAAGGTGCCACTTTTTATCTACTGCCCTTTGATAAGAAAGCCGAGATTTCCCACTCAGCTGATTAAAACAGAGTGGCTGCATAAGATTATTATAATCTCATCTATTACTCCAACAAAATGGTTACCTACTGCATCAGAGTGGCTAAGAAGAGAAAAAAAAAAGGTTCCTTTCCATTTTGAAACTTGGTAAATTGTCAGCTTTCCCATATTTAGTTCATCATTAAGTCACACAAGGAGGTGTCTCTGCTGTCATGAGTTTCCACCACCCAGTGGAAACATTTCGTGCTGTCTACAGTTGGTGCTACAGTTTGGTGAAGATGAAAAATGAGTTAAGATCACTTCAGCACTAAAAGATACCTGTGGGCAGCCTGCACTGCTTTTGGAAGCCCAGGAAAACTTAAAACCAATAAAAAAAGCTACAGCATTTTCTAAAGACACCATATTGTCGCTCTCTCGTGTTCAAGTTCTCCCACAGAAGTCACTGGAAAGTTTCAGAGTGCACAACACAAGACAAAAATACCAAGGCCATGGGGGTTCAGCACTGCACAGCAATGAGACCCAGCACTGTCCTCCTCCATGCCCAGGATGCCACCTGCACCTTCTGGCACTATCTGGGCCATTTTTCTGGTCTAAAAATGAAGTAATTTTTTTTTTTTTTTTTTTCCCTAAGAAACTCTTTCAAATTCCCAGACTACAAAGGCAGCAAGGTACATTTCTCTCCTTTCCTGCAGAATGATGCAATGTACCTTTCAGCTCTCCTGTACCAGGCTGTGCCCCAGTGCAATGGCCATGGGAGGAGCTGCCAGGATCACTCTCAGAGGTGAGATCACCCTCACAGCTGCTCATCTGCAGCCTGCTGCAAAGGTCCTGCTGGGAGCTGCTCCATTTCCCTCAGAGTTAGCTACACCTGAGGTGAAGATACACTCTTGGCATGTATGGATGGCCACACAAAAGTAAGTCACGAGCATCAGTTTGTCTGGGGCTCTCTTTTTCCTAAAGGTGTCCAAGATTCCCCATCTTCAGCATGCTGCTAACTTTCACAGGGTTTGGAAAGTGAGAACTGGTGATGTGATTATTCATACAGTTCATGCTGTATGCAGTTGCTAACAATTTGAAACTGCAGTCTTGAACCACAATTTCTGTAGGACTCAGAAATCAGGAGGATAATTGCTTTCCATTTTCTGTCACATTGAGACATCAGAGTAGCTGGAGAAGGGGGAATGTCCTTGTTCCATCCAGCTCAAGTTCTGCACTTTAGTTCTGCAGACAGAGAGGTAGGACTTGCCTAAGAACAAATGTTTTGTAGTCACTTCAAATGTAAAAATACCCTAGTTCTGTACAGAGCTTGAAACATTTCTGTATTGCTCTTTACATATTAGTGGGGATGCTTTCATAATGAAAATCCATCTTTAAATTCCATGGTCAAAAAGTGATGCTCTTCCAGAGAATATGACTTCACTTTGACCTGGACATTACACAGCAACCCAGACATTTAAATTCCTGGTCCTTACTACAGAACCATCTAACAGTGCTGCTGAGATGACACCTTGGCTTTCTCTTAGACCTCAAAGGGAAAAAAAAAATCCAAAAATGCAATTCCTGATTAAGTTGAAGATGTTAAACAATTTTAACTATTGACTAATAGAAGCAGAAATGGAATCTGTAAAGGAATAGCCATAAAACTTCAGTTTGCACCCAGTATGAGATAACTTCATCACGTCTCTTCCTGCAGTGCCCAGGGCATCTTTCCAAGGGGTAGAAGAATGATGTTCCAAAACAAAGGGCTGTGATTTTTCTTTTTCTTATAAAAGTTAATATTTATTACCAGGCTTTTGCTGACAGAATGCTCTTTCTTTAGCTTGTCTTCTTGCTTAAAAATAAAATAACAATGGGCTGGTATCTTGAGGCGATATAAATAAATCCATTCATTATCTAGCTCCAATTTCCAAAACTAGAACTGGCTCGCAGCAAGAATGCTGGGATGCACCTGGAAAGGCTCAATCTAAGGCAGGTGTGACTGCAGGACCACTGAGCTCTCCAGACTGCACAGCTTCTTTCCAATGTGGGCAGCTAAGCATCCTTTATAGAAGCACTTAGAAGCACAGCCTGAACTGTCCTAAGGACATCTCAAAAATGACAGAAAACCATGGGGTTTCCTCCACCCCCACGTATGGATCTTCTTCTACAGCTAAGAAATGGAGACTCTTTCTCTCCATACTTTCTAGAGTAGTTTAAAAACCTGGGATTTTTTTATTCTTTATATTTTAAATGCCAAATTCTGTCAAAAGCAGTTTTAGCGTCTCCTGTTACAGCCTGAGATGTGTTCTTCTAATACACATTCTTTTCTTTCTGGCTGCTGTATTGACAGCTATTCAAATAGTGCCAAAACTTCTCAAGTTTCCATGTTATTGTTTTGTAACCAGGTGCAAAAGTTTTCACAAAGTAACATTTAAACAGCGAGGCTGCAGAACAAATTTTTTGTTTATTGTACATAGATTTAAAGAGCAGAGTCATCCTTTTGTTCTGTAGAGTGCTGAACCACTCTGAGTTGCAATGAACCTTTATCTGCTCTTGTGTTGCAAAGAGCCATCTGAGTGTAACATCACTCCATTTGCATGGAAGTGATCCCAAAATTCAAACTCTTTTCTCGTCATCTGCTTTGTTAAACCTACACTGAGAGGAACTGTTTACAGTTTTAAAACATGTCACCAGTAAAAGCTGGCAAATGAGCCACCCTTTTCTACTGAGTAAGTGAAAAGATATCTTTTTTAAAAGAGCAAAGTTCTGAAGAATTAGCGGAATTGTTTAATCTCATAGAGTTACTGACATGACCCTTTACAAAAATGAATCATTTAGCCTCGAGCAATTCTGATATTGGGGAACTAAAGAAATTGATATTGTTAACTGAAGCAAAATTGCACTCAATATCTGGGCTCCAGCTCTACTGATAAGAGGAAGAAGAAAGCGTTCAGGCATTGCAACAGAGGCAGGGAATGTTTTAAAATCTGATGGTGGCCCAGTGCAGGCTGTGCTGTGTCCCCTTCTGCTGGCACTGCCCAGGCAGCAGGAGCAGCTCTGCTCCAAACTCTGCCATCAAATGGCAGCACTGCCACATCTGGGCTTCCACCACCACAAAACCCTGCACTTCCAAAGAACCCACCTGGAATCCCAGGTTTACAAGTGGCAGGAAATCACACTGCACTGCATTTATCTTGCATGGCATTTTAGCTTTATTTTTACTTCATCTCTTTAATTCCCATCTGAATAATAGTTTCATAACTCAATCACAACCCAGATTAATTTAATTAAAAAGTGAAAGTATCACGCTGTGTATCAAAAGTACATTGCCACCAAGATGCTTATCTTGAACGCCAACTATCTAAAACAAAGTTTATCACCCCTGAAAATTAAAATACAAAATTAAAAAAAAAATCACTTATCCTCATTTGCTCAGATACCACATGAATAAATGATGCAACACAATGATCTCTTACTTTCTCAGCCAAAATACCAGAGGTCTTTTTAAGGCCTGGTTGATAAAACTACAAGAATATCATGGATAGAAAAGAAACTCAAGAGAAGTCTCTTCATCTGATCTCTCAGAGTTCATTTCTGTTTTCTTCTGCACCTTTTGGCAGAATGGAATCAGCAGGGAACACACATCACCTTAATTAGGTCTGTTCCTAAATCTACAAAGGTGACTGGCATGTTTTTCAAAAGCAGCAGCTTTAAATACATAAAGTAGTATATAGCTGGAAAAAAAAATGAAAGGGGAGGGAAAAAAAAAGCAACCCTGTGAGGAATTTTGACAGATATATATAAACTAATTATGGAGACTTTAAATGATGGTTTGAACCAGAGTTCACTCAAACCATTACCTGGCCTACCCACAGAAATGTTTGACCACATAACTGATCAGAGGCTGAGTGCAAAAGGAGGCCATGGTATTTATTTTGAGTTGCACAGGAGAATTTTCGTGATGATTTTACGACTTCATTGACAGATCTGTAATTACCTTCCAAAAGATGTCATGAAAGTAATGAATCAAAGGGGAGAAACACTGTTGAAAGCACCTTGGAAAAAACATCAGAGACTCAGGTAACTGGGTCAGGCAAGCCATGTGGGGGGGCTCCCCACAGCCTCAAACCATTAAGGGTTAATTCTGCCAAAATTTAACTAATGAGCATTTCTTCCTGAGCTGATGGAGGATCAGAATCATTATTAGGGGAAATCAGATCTCTTTTTAGGGTTAAAAACAAACAAATGTCTTTATCCAGCTTAGTGGTTGCAAAAAGAAGTCATTATTTTGTGAATTTTCAATTAACATCCTCTCATGTAAATGTCTCTCCAAATTAGAAAATAAATTTCCTAATTTATTAGAAAATAAATATCCCTTTGCCTCAACATCAGACTCTTTCTTCCTATAGGAGACAAATTGTCCTGATCTCCAGAAAAATCTTCTGATTTAGAACACAGGTAATACAGCACACTGCCCTATTTCCCCTGCCCTCTAACCCCAAATCCTGGTTAAACAATTCATATTAAAAACCTTTCAGTCTTCCACAAAGCACGTTGGCCACAGGTAGCCATGGAAAAGAAACACCACTGCACTTTACTAAAATGAAAATGCTTTGTTTGCAGTGTTACCAGACAATCATTACATTAAAAGCCCTAAATTTGAAGCTTTTGTTATATATATACCTCTATGTATATAAAATAAAAAAAAAAAGAAAGAAAAAAGCACCACTTATTTTTTGGCATGAAACAAACAAAAAAGGCTTTCAGTATGAACTGGTGAAAGTTCTGTTATTTTTCAACACCCTTTTTTTGCTGTAAATTTCACCCCAATCCTTCTCTCAAAGAGGTTTCCTACTGAGAGGTCCACTGCCATTCAATCTGCATGAAACTGTAAATGCATTACTAATTGAGACAAACTTTCAAGAGACGGTTTACAAATTAATTTGCACTTTTCTATGATAATTTTATATTAATTAAATGCATCATATTAATTAAGTCAAAATTAAATTAGCTCTTAGAAGGAAAAGTTAAAATTAATTACTTTGTGGCATGTTCCATAAAATTCATCAAGGAACTCTGATCTGAACTTTAACCATATTACATCATATTCTGCTGTTAATAAAGATGAAGAAATATCTGGTTACAAGTAGGAGGTTTTAATCATAGAAAGCATGGTAAAGTTCATGTGACAAAAAGAGTTAAGGCTTAATTCCTGGTTGACACAAACATGGTTATTTGCTCAATGAAATACCAGTAAGAAATTTAGTAGATTAGGCAGGCTCAGGTAAAGGGTCAAGGAGATTGAATCCAAAGCCTCACTGCTTCCTTACAAGACAGCTCCATCTACTAAATCTGCTTGTTTTCTGCTTGTTAGTAGAATCCCCACAAAACTCCTCAGGTATTTACATTCCCACAAAACTAAGAAATATCCATTGTGGATAGTTCAATGAGAAAATGCTATAAGAGGAAGAAAATTAATGAGGATGAGGGAAAAAACCCAACAATACCTGATATGAAGCATGAAAGCATCATATCAAGAGAACAGAAAATGAGTGAAACTATAAGTATTTCTCCACAGGGCCTGGAGATTGCTGTTCACATGCAGGACTGCATCTCACCAACCCTTTTTTCTGCTCCAGCCCTGAACAGGGAGCTCCACTGGCAGCCACCACAACATTCCCCCTGCACACTCAGTATTTATTGACCAGCACCTCTGGTGATTGCTGCCCCTTCTCTGCTGGTGGTTCCACTCACTTTTAGCTCATTTAACCTAAATCAATTCTGTCCCTCCCAAAATTTCCCAGGGAAAATTCGGTTCCCTATTTTGAGGGGGAACAGCAATAATCTTGTTTCAAGTGTGATTCTTTAATTCAAGGGATTAAGAATTCTTGCACCTCAAAATTTCTAAACTTCTTGTAGGTTTTAGTCTCAAATTTCAAGTTTTTCATTGGAGCTGATATGATGACATCCTCAGCAGATAACTTTAAATTTCTTTCAAAGACCAGAAACAAATTGAGAGAGCCACTTCCCTCCTTACAGAGGAGTATATCAGAAGAAAATCTGCTGAAGTGAATGGGGCTGCAGTGGTGAACTTCAAAGGGAAATCAGGGAAAAAGGCAGACAGGATTTTAACTGACTTCACTTTGAGAACAAACAACACAATCCAAGCTTAATCAACAGCATTTTCCAATGTAAGATCCATAAAGTTTAGGACACACATTTTGGACAGTACTCAGTGTACTTATACAGCCTCATTTATTGCCTAATCTTTCAGTACTTGAGTTCTACAGGTTATTGAAAAGAAAAAAATACCCAATCCAAAACACAGTGAATCCCACAGAACTGAAAAGCCCATCTGATTTCAAAAAGAGCTGAATATGTCAGGACTTGCCAAAAATCACAATGAATCCTGATAGAAAAGGTCAGGGCATGGGAGCCATGGAGCATCTTCCTCACATTCCATCTCTACCTTCCTTCCCCAGTGATGAACAAACAGCATCACCTTCACCTCTGCACAGCAGGCACCAAGCTAAACGAGTTAAATGCTCCATCCTGGATTCTCTGTGGCCAATGGCACAGAAAAACTGCTGACCCTCCTGGCACAGAGCACCTGGGGGCCAGCAATGACCCAGGAATTATTCATAGCCAGGGCTTCAGAGGAGGCAAAGGCAGAGCAGGCCCAGCTCCCTGTCACAGCTCAGCCCCTGCCCCGTCCTGCTGCCTGCCTGGACAGTTGGTTTAAATGGAGATTAGTTCTATTACCATTTCTATTCCTCTCCCAGCAGATGCATATGCATTTGCCCTGTGTGACCAGAGGAAGATGAGACCATCCTATTGCAAACTAATCTGGTGCTGCGTACACACTTCTGCAGAGGAAAATAAATCACTGGAGTGTGACTTCTGGGTAATATAGATGTGTTGTTCCCCTTAAAGAACACAAGTACAAACACTTCACATTCTGGGTGATCGAATGATACCCTTGAAAAGAAAACTGCAGCAGAGGATATCCAACTGAACTCAGTATGCTGAATGTTAAGTGCTGTTCCATCTAAATACAGGTAAAAGAAGAGTTGCTTGGCAGCAAAAATTCATTTTAAAAAGGAAACTCAGATATCTTGCACAATTTTTAACAATGTATTTTCTCACTTCTTATGACAAAGGATTTTTCAGAAGCTCAGGCATCCATTTTTCTGATGTATTTCCTGTCCATCACAGGTATCTTTTCTATTTTGACAGTGTAAAACTGATTACAAATGATGGACCTCTGACATCTATATATCTGTTGTAAAGCAAAACAGGCAACCTCCCATATGTGTATTGCAAATATTGCTATTCCTTACACATTAATACAGGTAGGGATATGTGTGAAGTTAACAATAAAAAACCTCATAATCCCTATGAGTACAGTGAGCATTGCTGACAACTCACATGTTGCTCCAAGAATACCAAAAGGCTTCAAATCAATATTCATAAAAATGCCTCCTTTGCCTCTTTAAAATACACCTTTAAATAGTCCAGACACAGAGCCTGGAAATAAATTCAATCTTCCTCCAGTCAGACAAATGGCAAACTTGAATTTGTTCTTCATCTTCCCACCCATCTACTTAATTTTAGTTTTTCTTTGTTCCTTACAAAAAACCTAACCTATTTCTACTGAGCTTTCCTCCAGACTGAAGATAAGCACCTTTTTGGGCTGACTTTTAGCTTAAGCTGATGAGAAGGTGAAAAGCTCAATTAGAATGCAATCCTGTCTGGAAACAATACATGGTGACCAGAGGATTAAAAAACTGAACTGCCCCAGTCTATCCAGAAGACAGCCAAGGGTTGGGCTGATCACCTTTGCCATTTTCTGTGTAAGGTGTTTATAGCAGCAGGTCTCACTGTGGCACAGAGGGGCACAATTTCTGTGTTTCCTGAATCCAGCAAGGTGTGTAGCTCTTAAAATACATTCTTTGGTTAAAGGCTGGGGTGCCTAAAATCAGCTGTAAGCACAGAAAGAAGCAACTTTGAAATTGTCAGCTGGAGGTCAAAGCAGTTTGATTAAGGAGTGCAATTATTATTTCCTGTTATCCTGCAAACAACAGAATTTATCAGAGCACTTTGTCATCAACACATGTACTACAAACAATAGGAAATGAATCTATCTATCCATCACTGATAAACAGATGTAGTGCAGATCTATTTTGTCTTGCTCGTAATTACAATGCTCAGAACATCCTCCCCTTTTGCACATGCCATTATTCCATTTGCCTCACTGAATTCTGTGCTTTGCTTGGAAATTAAATCAGGTCTTGAATTTGAAACCAGGACAATATTGAATCCCAAATCTATCAAAAAGTGCTGTCTCCTTAACTGAGCAAAAATTTCCATTTTCCCCTCAAACTATTAATATTAAGATACAATCACAAGAAAGAAAAAAAAAAAGGCTGAGCTGAGCTTTAGAATATATCTCTTCGCTGAATAAGTGACAAAAAGTTAAAAGCAGTAATTTAGGAAACTTAAATGTGACAGTGTGTGATAGATGTGAGTTGGCAAGGCAAGAAAATGAGAAACATTAAAATCATATATTAGAATAGATCAAGCTCTACATACCAGTTTATGTCAGCAAATTTCTTTTGATATGTCAAGTCCCTATAGGGCTGGGATTCAAGTATACTTTGAAGATGTATTTTAAAAGGAATATGTTTATGTTTAGAAACTTAATAAGATCATGTATGTACGGAAGGCAAAGAAAAATAAAATCGAATGTAATATTGTTAAGTTCACTGCAAGGTTTCCCACTGTGTGGCATTTCTGATGCTTTTCATGTTCTTCAGGACATTTCAGGTTCTTTTACTGATATAGTCTTCTGCTTTCCCAGGTACCAAAGTGAACACTGTAAAAGGCCATAAGGGATTTTATCCCCAGCCATTGCCTATCAAAAATTATACCCAAGTCAATGAATTGCAGCTTGGTCAAAGGACATCAAGCAAATTGAATTCAGGCATGCACCAGCTCCCCCAGGATGCTGTCAAAGGCTTTGTCACTACTAGCAGGGGAACAAAAGCCATGTTCTAGGCAACCCTGAGCCAGACATTGCAGGCAGGCTGGATCCTTCTCCCTAGCTGCAATCCATAATATCATTGAACAGAAGGTCACTCAGCTATAAATAAATAGATTTGTACATTGAATCCTTGCCACCACTCCATTTTAAATGCCACAGCGTGGACTGGCAATTAGATGTAATAGCAATGGTTCTGCATCTGAGCTGCTCTCATTAAAACCAGAGCAGGGGCTGTTTGCACACTGTCACACACCAGCAGCACTGTGGGGTGCCTTCCTGGCACCAGGCAGGCAGGCCAAAGGCAGAGATCCACTTCCCTCCTTGCAGAGGAGTACATCAGAAGAAAATCTGCTGAAGTGAATAGAGTTGCAGTGGTGAACTTCAAGGAGAAATCAGGGAGAAAGGCAGACAGGATTTTAACTGACTTCACTTTCAGGACAAACAACACAATCCAAACTTAATCAAGAGCATTTTTCAATGTAATTCCGTAAAGTTGTGTCTTACAGGAGGGATGGAGCCTGAGCAGAAACTTGGTAGTCCCAAGTGTGAAAAAGACAAGTTGAGTGGAGTGCTGTCAGCCATGTGCAGCTGAGTTTCTCCAGCAGCATCAGGGCAGCAATAAAATCCTGCTGCTCCAGCCAGAGAGAGGCCTCCACCAGCAGGAGGAGGTTCCAGAATTTGTGTCTGCTCTGTACAAATACTATTTACAGCACCAGTGCTACTGTAAAGTGCCTCCAAGATGTGTGATGAGATGCAGACAAAGAGGGCAGCAAAATGCAGTGGATGAGCTGGTCATTCCCCCAACACAGCACAGGAGGTTGGCAGCAGCAGCCAGAGAACTCGTTTTATTGCCCACTACTGAGCTGCTTGTGCCTTGCATCCTCCTGGAGAGCACCTGGCATGCCAGGAAGCTGTAAAACCCTGGCAAAGCCCTCAGCCAGCCCTGCCATGGTGCCTGTCAGCTCCAAGGGTGCAGGTGCTCCCAGATGGAGGGCTGTGCCTCCATGGCACAGTGGCACCAGCAGGGTTTCCACACAATGCTCCAGCCTCCTGCACCTTTGGCTGTGCAGCGTAACCAGGTGTGATCACACATTTGCAGTCACAGCAAGATTACTGGATTCCCTCTGTTTCCCTGGAAATGAAGGGCTCCATTCCCCTGCTGGCAGTGCACAAACCAACTCCTGCTGGTGCACTAGAAGGTTTGTCCTCTGCATGGATGCACACAGAACCAGGGCTGCTGGGAACTGGCTTCCTTCCCCCTGACTGTGAGCACATCCACACGAAGCCATTCCAAAGACTGATGTTTGATAGCAGCAGAGAAAGGCACAAATGCTTAAATGATTCTGAATCAAAGGTGAGCCAAAGGTAAATAGCATCTAGAATGACAGGGTGGACCATGGCCTCCCTCAGCAGCCACCCAGACCCAGCTGCATCTCCAAAGCCATCAGCACAAGTGCCTGTGCACTCTGCCAGGAAGCCAGATGCCATTTTCTGGAAAAGTGTGTTCTATAGCTTGGCATCTGGTAATTGTGATGTCCAGCCAGAAACTGAGAGAGGAGGAAAATATATTTTCTTCAGTAAACATTACTTCAGTGAACAACAAGCAACTGATCACCTCCATTTAAAAATGTCACTCTAAAGAAAGAAACATAAAAAGGCAGGAGGAAAGAAAAAAAAATATAAAAACTACCATCCAACCCACAGAGATTTTATTAACACACAAAATGAAATATTTCCTTGCACAACAAATATGATAAACTCAAGCTTTCATTTATGAGCTCTCATAAATGATACATTTTTAGGAAGGTTTTTTTCAAGCATCTGTAGAATTTGCTCAGTTCTTTGTTTTCATCCAAATAGTCTATTGGCAATAGGGGGGAAGGTTATGAGACAGTTCTGCTCACCACTTTCATGGACCATCACCTCCCCCTGCCAACCCCTCCCCAGCTTTGATCTAAAAATGTTGCAATCAGCAGACCACTAGGAAGCCTTCCAAACTCCACAGTTGGATAACAACCAGCCCTCCCTCATCTGCTGCATGTTGGAATCTCACACAATTCAGATCAGGATATTTTTTTCTGTGGTGTGGCTGGAAATCAGACAATTCTGTGCAAAAAGCCAAAGGGGGCATTCTCTTCTGCAAGTTTCACCGACTGAAAAATTAGCTTGTTTCCAAGGCTGAAAGCAACCCCACAGTTACTGATAATCCTTTACTGCAAATGAAGTGTCCCTCAGTGTATTCCACCACCACAGGATCACAACAAGCCTTCATCCATCACTGATAAATGATAAAAATTAGATGATCATAAAATCTTCCTACAAATTCCATCCACAGTGAATCTCAGATTTGCTGAGAAAAACTTCCAACTCCACCATAATATTCAAACCTAGGTTAAAAAAATAAATCTTACCATGCTCTCTCTGAGCATACACTCCCTGCAAAGCAGCCAAACCTTGAACACCTAACAGGTATTTCCTCATGTTTAATCAAGAAGTATTTCTGTTAATTTTAAGGGCAAAACTAGCTCTGGCAGCAGCATCATGCAACATCAAAATGTGCTTTGTCTCAGGAGCAGACTGGGCTGTGAATCAGTGCCATAATTTTATTTCCAGCGCTGGTCTAGCTAGTAGAAAGGCAACCTAAGCCAGCTCTGCTTCTTCTGTGCTGTGAGTTGAGCTCAGGCCACCTTGGCTTAATAAACACCTGCAGGAGGGGAGCCCTGCCCCACCTGGGGGAGGACACTGATTTCTACTCTTTGTCGTAGACATTCTTCTTGAAAAGTCCTTTCTTAGGATTTTTCCCTGCTGGAGCTCAGAGGTTCAGCAGTAAATGTAAACAATTATTATCTGCTGCTGTGGAATGCAACAAGTCCACCTGTGACTGGTCCCCTGTAGATGTTTATATCTGCTGACCATTCACAGGAGGGCTGCTATCGCTCTGTGCTGAGACACAGACGTTGTTATTCATTCTTTCTATCTCTCTCTTAGCTTAGCAGCTTCAGAAGAAGCCTCTTGCCTTTCTATCTTTATGTAGCATAGTTATAATGCTGTATATATATCACAATATAATAAATCTAGCCTTCTGATCATGGAATCAAGATCCTCTTCCATCCATCCTCTAATAAACCCCTGTGAACACTGACAACATACTCTGAGGAGCCAATGGCTGCTCTGCCTCTCCCTGCCCTCATGGACCACAAGATTTCTCAGTATCAGAATGTGAATCGTCTTCCATCTCTCCTCTCCTACATGACATTTGAAATCTTCGCTCAAAGCCTTACAGAAAGTGTTGCTGATCTCTTCAGGCTTTGAATCAAGCAAGGATATTTCCAGTTATAAAATATTTCTGTCTGAAATATTTTAAGTAAAAGCACCAGATCAGTAAGGCTAGCCCTTCATAAATTTATTAATGGAGAATATGAAGCATGTTCTCCTTAATTTGAAAAAAAGTGAATTTTTTTTTCTCATCTTTCTGCATTTTCCACATAGTTTGCTGCACTTGCATTCAGAAAGAAATCTGTATATCACTGCAGTAAACTGTAAAAGATTTAGAAAACAAAGATAACCTTTAAACTGGGACTGTAGCTTTTGTAATTTTTTAAACAGCCAGAGCCAAACTACACCCTGGGAGACTGTCAAAATTATTAAATCTTATCAAAACATATCAGACAGCAAAATAAGTGCATTTCTACACATAGGGTTTCACAAATCATTCAGAAAGAACAACTAGCACCACACCAGAGCTGTTAAACACAGACATGCAGAGGCTGCAGAGCAGCAAATGCCACCAAACATTTCTGCCATCAGGTAATGACAGGGCTTGCAGTGTGGAGCCTAACACAGGACACCAAGATTAACTCAAGGACCTCTTGTTGCTCAGCTATTGAGGAATAAAGTTGAATTTAAGCATTCATCTCACTCCAAGTGTAAAAGTTCTAGTTCTGTCATTTGTAATGAAGTTGCCTAACAAGGGATAAAAGATTATTGGCAGAAAAAGACAACTGCAGTGCATTAAAAGCAGATTAAGGTTGTAAGAAAAAGCAGTGGCAGGAAGAAAATTCACAGTTAAGGGGAAAAGGCTCCATATGTCTCCTAACACCAAGATCCAACTGGGGGCACCGAGGAAGTCATTAAGGAGAGACCCCATTGTGTGCTGGAATTACCAGACATATGGCACGTTTTCCCTAAACTGTGGATTTTCTTGATTATCTACCATCAGCACACAATCCTAATGTTTTCCAAAAGCCAGTTTTTAAGGAGCAAAAACAATAACCTACAGCTACACTAGGAGTGGTTTGCTAGTGCAAGGAGCAAACCTGGGACAAACCAAGCATGGGGAAATTCAATGTCATCCATGCAGCAGCGTGGGGCCAGAGCTCCAGCCACACTGCCAGCAAATGCAAGAGCAGTAACAAACATTGCTCTGTTCCATGCTTCCCATCTAATTTAGGACAACTTCCAAGTTTTAGGCAGTCTGTGGAGGTAGAAGTCCCTGATGGTGAAACCATCACCAACTGTATGGTGAGGACACCCCCTAACTGAGAAGGAACCAAAGCTTACAGTGACATTTGAACTGGTCACCTAAACCCCTGACAACTCCTTAGGAAGTGCTGGAAACACTGAAATGCTGACATAATCACTTAAAATTCCATGCCCTTTTATTAAATAACCAGGTACATTTATTAAATAACCATCTAGCCCTTTAGACTGTTGGATCTCCCAACTCAAGTCACTCCAGCTGTTCCAAGAATCTCAATTTTGTACCAGAGCACCAAGTGTGTAGGGGGATGTCTCTCATGGAGTAAATGTGTCATGGTAAAACAGGGGCTTGGCCACCTCTGGATTCAGTGTTTCATATGGTGATTGTGCCACAAATCTCAGTAAAGTCACACAGAGAGAATACCTGGGATGAGGATGGCCCACCCAATGCAAAAGACCTGGCTAGCAAAACCCAATAAAATCAGAATTCACATCTGATTTAATGAGTGTCCAAACCAATTGTCCATAAATACAATATACTTCATATTATCATATCTTTTTTGTATGAATCCCTTTAACAGCATTTATTATTTCCTACTCATTTGGGCAAAATCTATTTCCATCTATTCCACTAATATTGTATTAATAATCTTTTAGCACCATTTTAATTTTAAAGCAAATTAACATAATGAACTACACTTGAAAACTATTCACAATTTCATTAAGATATTTATTTCAATTTGGTAATTGAATTCATAATAAGTCTACAAAAAACCTATTTAAAAAACCCATTGTATTTCCTGGCGTGTCCTTCTTACTCAAATAATCTCATTGAAGTCAAAGGTTCACCCTAAGGACTGTGAGTCACTGTAAGGACCTGACCTGAGGATGAAAAGCAATATTTCAGCCTGTAAACCAGCCATAATCTGTGGCACAGGAGCCTTTAAATAACATGGCATGTCAGACCTTCCTAAGGCAACCACACCACCAGAATAACTTCCAGCCCCTCAACATAGAAGCTGAAATGCTGATTTAACTTTTTTTTTTTCTCTATGACTAATGCCAAGTTGGCTCCTAGAGAGGCACTGCTGATCCAAGCAGAATTACCCTGTTTTAACTGAATTTCAGCTGAATTTCCTCCGTGCCTTTGAAAAGCTGTGTCTGTGTGTGAGTTTCTCTTCTTTCAGGTGTGATGCTGGGGCATGGTCTGATTCCAGCACTCCCTGACCAGGCTCTTTTAAGCTGCTCCACACATGGAAGGTGTAATGTTCAAAATCAATTGGACTCTCCTGATGTCACACAGGACTTGGCTTGCAGCCACTTCAAAACCCTCCAGAATCCTCCTTAAACGTTGAGGTTTTATCCTCTCTGCTGGCCTGAGCTCCTGATCCTCTCTCCCCACGCTGGTCTGGCCAGCCCAGGGTGGAGCAGCCACAGCTCCTGCTCCCACCCAGCTGTGCACAGCTAAAGGAAAATCACATTTTAGCAGCTGCTGTGTGACAGCTGTGGTCAGTCACACCCTGCCTTGCTCTCCAAGATCCACGGGCACCTCACCCCCTCCTTCCTCGGTTGGGTTTATTCAGTGAGTCACATTCACCCCCGGAGGGTTTAGTCACTCAGAGGCACTAAAACATTACTTTTAATGTCCTATTCAAATTTACCAAATGTTAATTTAAGGTGACATGAGAAGTTGATAGAAAATTTTGGTCATCACTTCTTTAGAAGGTCAAAAGTGGCCTGAAAATCCTTTCATGAAAAACCTTTATTTACATGTAACCATCTATGCACAGCTTAATTTAGAAATGTCAAGTGCATTATGCTTTTTTCCATGTTTTTTGCTGAGGACACTTTGGAGGAGTTAAATCTAGGAGATGAAAATTTCCTTATCTTCCCCAGGTTTTAAAACAGCATAAAATAGCCTGCAAAGTGGCTCTATACCATCTCATTTTCAAAGGCTTATTGGGGGAAGAAAAAAACAAACCATAGGTTCTGATTTTTTAATCTTACTGGAAAAATCTCCCCCTCATATGGAATCACAAGATTCAGTTTTTAGTTACTGATATCTCACAGTCTTACCTGTTCTTTAAATGTAACTATTTTCAAGGATAACCACAACGAGACACAATATTTTATAAACAAAACAGAAATTAAAAAAAAACCTTTGCAAATGATCTTAGAACTTTAATATTATGAGGAGACAAAAAAAATCAACACCTCCCCTTCTCTCTCTTGGAAACACACATCTCTGTTCCTGAGATGAGCCTGAATAAGAATTCCTGCTCTGAAACCCCTGTAGTTGGTGGCAGTTTTGACTTGGATTCCCACATTTGTGAAGCCACCAGGCTCCTGCAGACACTGCATGTGATTATCTGGATTTAAATCAGCTTCAACTCCCCACCCACAGAATCCTTCTGAGTCCTCACAGGTACAGAACCACACAGGTACCAAATCACATCTCAGACCCTCTGCTCGTGCCTGTCTTACACCACACAAGGAAATCTTATGGAAAAGTAAGAGTAAAATAAAGATTTAGTTTGCCTGTCCTACAAAAAATGATAAAATTAACTTTTTAATTATGGACAAGATTGATGATAACTGCCCAGAAGAAGGCATCTGTAAGCAACATTGACCAAGAGGGGAAATTAAGAAAACCTCAAGCCTATGCTTATGGTAATTTCTTCTCTAAATGTAATGTCCTAATGAAGCATTAATTTGTCATATAAATGACATTCTCATGACAATCTTTCACTGGGGACTTGAACTCTAACCAAAATATGTGATCACTTTTTATTGTTCCTTTATCTTGTGTGAAGTCTCACTTTCCCCACCCCAGCAATAAAACTCCCAAGGGCTTTTTCTCCCTTTGCTAGCTTCAACAATGCTGGTGGAAAAAAAAAATTCTTAATGAATCTTGAAGCCCATAGCTTAGGTAATACAATAATGACAATTGATGACAACATACTCAAAGTAGCATCATAATATTAAAAGCCAATTTCTATAAACGACCACTCTCTCAGTTTCTTTAGATATCTGATAATATGGAAGGTTGGGGGTTGGTTGAGTGGGTTTTTTAATATGAAAAGCATTGAAGTGTTCAAAAATTAGTGGAACAGAGTGAAATAATTTGATATTCATCTCTCTGCTGTCAGTACCCATCTCACAAGGTCATGATATAAACCAGCAACTCCAGTCCAATGAGATACAGAAATTTGTCTCCTGAGCCCAATCAAGGATCTGAAAAGCAACTTCAAAGATATTCTTGAGCTGAAGACCCTTACTTACTTTACCAAAGGAAGAGAAAAAACTCCAAACTTTCCAAGTAGAATGGTAATAGAGGAAAAAAAAAGGCAGAGGCTAAATGAAGTAGTGCAGTACTCTTTTTCTATGACAAGTTTAAGTCCAGGCATAGTTTTAACCACAAAAAAACCCTACAAAATAATCTTTTAATTGTTTGTAAGCCAGCAATTAATAACTGATTTAACTTGCAAGGGTATATCTGGCAGAAAAAAGAAAAAAAAAAACAAAAAAAACAAACCAAAAAACCTCAAACTGTTTAAAAGCCTGGTACTGTTTGAGTAGCAACCAAAAGTGAAAAGAGATAATATTTTATCTACCAATGATACAAATAGCCTCAGATATCTCTTGTTTTTTACCCCTTTTCTAAGCACCAAAAGAAGAACAGTGAAACTGTTGAATGGCACATCTCAAGACTCAGATCTACAGAATGTGCAAGTTCACCTCAATGATAACAGCTGATTTCAAGGTGAAGTTATTGAAGGATAACAAACCCAAAAATAGGTTAGAAACTACAGGTAAAGCTGCACAATTTACCAAAAGGCTTCTCTCTAACACCATACATGCTAATTGTAGCTTTCTTTACATGTTTATTTAAGGGCACGGTGCCATAGGAACAAAGCAACAGCTATGCTCTTGAAGGAAATAAAAAATTAAAAAAACCCAAGCAAAAACTTACCAGTTTAGTTTTAGGTCATGAAAAGTCTGGCCGGGAGGAGATGAGTCCAGCTATTTACACTTCCATTAAACTGCATAAAGCAGAAGAGGAGATCTTGCCTGCTATTGAATTTCCCCAAATCATCAGTGCTCTTTCTCCTGACCTTTCCTTAAGCTCACCTGACTTCCTAAACAACCTTGTGCTGAAATTAATATCTAGCAACAAATCTCTGAGAAACTGTAAAAAGATAAAAGCAGCCATTTCTCTGAAGAGCTGGGGCCAGAGTTCAGAGGGAGCAGGAGACAAATAAGCTCCTGCTCAGACAAGGTGCTCTTGATTATCATCAGACAATGGCAGCAGCCTCTCTGATAAGCCACACCTGAGTGCAGCCTTATCTCTTTGCAAGTATAATCTCTTCCAAAAGCTGTTTCCCACAGACAGAAAACTGGCAAGTGTCTCTCATTGTTGGATATCAGGAGAAATAGATGCCCACACACACAGAGATCCACAAGTTAACTTTAAGTTTTGATACTTGGGTGTCTTTTCCAGGAAGACTTTCCCAAAGCACAGCAAAATCACAACATTTTGCTCTTGAATAAATTATGGCAGGGTAGAAGAGGAGTGGTAAACTAAGAGAACAAGGGACAGAGGGAGAGCTAGGCTTGTCAAAATGATACAAAAATTTCATGTCTTGGATAAAAAAACAATCACCAAGTGTTTGATCCCAGTTTTGGAAGAAAAATTCTCAAATGTTTTTAATCACTAATATTTTATGAAGAGGAATATCCATTTTCATGATCATATTCCATTATTTCATCCAGCAATAAAACAGTTCTCTGTTTCTCTCTTAAGATATGAATTAAATTTCTCTCACTGCAAAGAGCAAACCCACATTTTTACCCAATATTCAATGACTACAGGCAATCTGGTCTCTGAATGCCATGCTCCCTGGGACTAAACATCTGAGAGCTGAAGTGAAAGGATATTTTAATATTTCAAAAGAGTTTCCTCACTTAGAATTAAAACAATTAACGTTTTCACTTGTCCAATTACATTATTAAAAAAAAATATTAAGAATTCATCTGGAATTTTGAAACTTCTTGTGCCTTCATTCCTTATTTCCTCCCCTTCCCTGGCAGATGTTGCCATTTTCATGACTTCAGCCTGGGGTAGCAAAGACAAAGTGAATCAGTGACAGACAAGGTGAGAGCAGGAACAATTTCACACACCCTCTTTTCACTCTGCTGCCAAGTGCCTGGCAGAGCCCAAAGGCTCTAAGACACCCCAAGTATTTCTTAGCAAAAGCATCTGTCTCAGCTAAGAAACCTTTTTAAAAAGAGGGATGACAAAACAGACTTTGGCATTTATGAACCAAACACGTGTATCAATGCTAAAGCTCAAGAGGAAAAAGCCACCGAGCTGGGCTGGCCACGTTGGGAACTCAACATACAGGAGCACTTTTAGTAAAAGGGGAAAAAATAAGAGTATCACAAGTAGCCTCTGTGTGTGGCTATTGACTAGTTGACAAAACAGGCTAAAAATCAATAACATTTTCTATGGGAACTTAGATAACTTCCCAATAGTATAAAACAAGGGTCTGCTGAGGAATAGATGTCATTTCTGTTGATGGCTTAACTGCAAATTTTCCATTTATTTATTTCTGCTCCTTGAAGAGCTCACTAAGTTCAGTCCTGGTACCAGCACACCAGGGAATAAAAGAAAATAGTATTCCTGTGTAAAAAGAAAAGGGAAGCTTCAAGCCATGGGCAATGCTGAACACTCAACACTTCCATTGCTGTAAATACCAGAAAAATTACTTAAAACCTTTGAGAAATATTTACTGGTGCAAAATTGATCTGATGACATAAAGGGAACAAGCTCCTGGATTTCCTATAGGATTGAAATCCAGTTATGCTTTGCCTCTTGTTATGGGCAAAATGGAAAGCACCTTATAAGCCACTAACAAAATAGCAGTTGTCATCCCATTTCTGTCCACAGTCTGCTCATGACAATGACAAATTTCAACAGAGAGCTAAGAAGGGGAAAAAACCCAAACCTCGTTTAGCCAGCAAGATTTAAAATGTTTAAAGCAAGATTTAGAAAGGGTAGGTACAGTCTGGAAAACAGCCTCTGCTGTAAGGGAGGGCTGGGGGGAACTTTCTGCTACAAACAGACCACAAATATTGGTCAGGTACATTTTTACTTTCCAAACAGCCAAGTGGAAAATTGCCCTGTGCATTCATGTACTCACATGCAGCTCATATTACTAAGAATAGATTACAGATTTTTTTTCCAACATGAAATGGGCATTTGGAGGAAGGGGGTTAATTTAAAAGTTGTAATGAACATGCAGCATCTCTTTGTCAATATCAGTTATCCTACTTTGGCTATCTAACAAATAATTAGTTATAATAATTTCTGGGAGAAAAGTGGATCATTTTTTCTTCTTATTAGCACATGCTTTGCCCTTTGTCATGGTTTAATTTGAATACAACCGCAAATTTAAAAGCATTTTATTTTTACTTCAGCAAAAATAATTAAATCAATGTTGTATTTGTGGAGCTGCTTTAAAGTATTAAAGTAACTTGATCCCAAATGAACTTAAAATTTTAATTCATTTTACCTTATGCTGGCTGTGGAAGAAGTCAAATTTTTAAATGCAATATGACATATGGCTGTTCATTATTTATACATTCTGTAGCAGACTATAAATTTCACTTTGGACATATATCGAAGCACTGAAACCATTTCAGTTGCAAACACATAAATCATAGTTACAGTTATTAGTCTAAATGTAATGCCACCCAGGTTCTAGATCAAAACCTTTAAAATCCATTATAATTGACGTCTGCTGCATAACTTATGTCTGATTTTATTAAAGGAGCTCATTATTATTTATATCTTTGAAACATTATATTCATAGCTGTGTAACCAGTTAAATGTGAAAGATTTGAGGAAAGGAGGGAAAAAGCAGGGAACAATAGTCCATAAACCAGAAGGAATAAGGCTGTAATAGAGGACAAAATGTTCTGAAATGGAATTACCTAATCCAAGGTATGGATTTGCCAGCCTGCACCAGCAACATCTGGGACAAATGCAGTGGGAATTCTGCTTTAGTCAACTCACATCTCAGTGAGAAGGCTGCAAACCAAAAAGCATCTCCCTTGCTACACACTGCTGTACAAGAGAGGAGGGGGAGAGGCTTCAGACAGCTCCTGTAGCTTGAGAAATCCCTGAAACCAACCAGAAAGGGCTGTGAGGCCCTCATAGATTCATTAGGAGGCTTTTTGCTGATGAGCTGCCTCCTTTGTGCAGTGAGGATGAGAAAGGCACTCTGGGATGTACATCCTGGAAACAGGGGCAAGTCCTTGGCTGTTTTCCTTTTCCCAGAGTGGCTGAGCCTCAAAGCCAGGATCCTGTCTTTGCTGGACCATGGAGGTTTTATCATTCTCTTCCTTTTTTCCCTTTTGTGTTCAAGATTGGCTTTTTACTTGGCTCTAAAACGCAGCCAGAAGAAATAAATGTGAGAGGAACTATGTCAGTGAGATGTCTGCTGAGGAGCTGACACTGCTATCCTGAAATCAATGGCGACACTTCAAGAGACAAAGGATCAGATTTTCTGGTGGTTTGAAGTTGTCAGTGAAGGAAACCAATCTCTCAAACACTGTAAATTAACTGTACGTGGGTAATTGACACTTCCCAATCAGGCACAAGGAAATCCTTGGGAAGGGCACCAAAAACCCCCTTTTGGACTGAATTCCCAGGAACAATAGAGCTCTTTATCACCCAATCCACCTCAGCCTTGTCTACTTTTAAACTACATTTAGCATAACCATTTCTACATTAAACTTACATTTACATTATGCTTATATTACTTCTAAATGATACCAATATATTTAACTGTATTTCAACACCAGTTCACCTTCTTCTCATTTGCTGAAGAGAAAAATAATCAAGAAAATGAACATTACTCTCTGCTGAAGAGAAAAATAATCAAGAAAATGAACATTATTCTCTGTATCTAGCTTTAGTTTCACATCAATAGGCAAGAAAAGGTGATGATAAAAACAAAGGCAGCATTTGTAGAGCTGGTGATACAACTGCAGAATTTGAGATCTTCCTTCAGTTATTCTTAGAGTTTGTCCTACCTGGACTACATATAATAAAATGTAATTTTTGGAGATGCTGTGCATATTTCATTGACTGTTGAACTCCACCAGCCCTTATTTTATTTATTCTTTAATACTTAAAGTTTCATAGCCTGAGCCAGAGAGAGCTCTGATTTTAGGAGGAGGATGCCAGGTTGGTCCATAGTAGTACCAAGAGGATATTGATCAGTAGGTGCAAGAGTGCAGGAAATTCTGCCTTGTATTTCAAACAGAAAAGGCATGGACTCATCTGGTGGTGGGCCTGGACAACTTTTGTGTATTGAAATGAAGAATAACTTCAGGAACAGGAGGAAGGGAACAGAAATTAGCTTTGCTTGCTTAAAAATTCCAGAAAATATTGTATCTCTAACTTATATTTTCAATGGAAAGTAAAAGAGAAAGATGTTGCTAATACAGAAGTTATGAGTATGAAATGCTCAAAAATAAATCTTGAAACCCAACAGCAGTTTAATAATAAGAATTTTCACTTGAAAATAGATACAATTAATAATGATTTTTTGTTTTCCCCTCAGGATTAATCCCATCATACTGCATTGTTTAATGAAAATTACACCTTTTCTTCTGATTAAAAGACCTGCACTTTTTGTAGAGTCCTTTTCATTGAACATATTGTTCATTCTCAAATTTTACACCAAGCTCTTTTATGTTTTCCTTTGTCCCTAAATGCCCATGCTGGTTTCTATTCAAGTAATCTTCATATTTCAGATAAAGGAAAATTCGAGTGTTGACATAAAGCACATGAGAAACTGGCCACCTAGACCTTGAATCTGGATAATTTGTAAATCTGCTTGTGTAGGCTGGCAATAATAATAAAAACTCATTAATCATGTAAGGCTGAGGTGCACACTCCTCTACAATAGCCCTGCAGCATTTCTTTGCTGTGGGGACAGCATGCTTCATAAACTCAAATTAGTGAGCTGCAAAAGCTAATTGAATGCACGTGTGAGGCTTTGCCTGGGGATAACACAGAAAGGTCAGGTGGTTTTCCAGCTTTATTACTTGGTTAAGAGCTGAGATGTTCCTGTACAGCCCAGCAAGTCAGTGTAGAAATACTCTGATTTTTGTTTTCTTTTCTACAGGGGCCTCATTTTTTTATTTCGGTGTGCAAATTTTCAGCCAAAGAAAAAAGCAATCCACAGGTTGTTGGCCAAACTGGGGGTGAGTGTGAATTTGTGAACTGGAGGAACTGGCACTGCCCAGTTCTCCTTGGTTTCCCCAGGTTTGTGTTACAGGAGACACAAAGATCAAGCAACAAGGAGTGACTGATTAAATTCTTGCTCTCAGTTATTTACATTTTAGATAACATCCTCCCAGGGGAATTTTGGGGCCAAAAACTGTCAAAAATCCCACAAGACCCTTTACATACTTCCCCCATGCTGTCTCTCTGAGGAGGCTGATAAGAGATTTAAAGTCCAAAATGAAAACAGATCCTTTACCCAATGGATATCAAAGAGCTAATCATCTGTATCTTACTGCCCATGGAAATGATCTCCTTGCTGGATGAGTGGTTCACTGAGCTTTAGTTTTGATTTTATATTAAATAAGTTCATTATAACATTGGGAACCTGTTGAAGGCTTTATGGCTATTATATTTGCTGCAGAATTTACTGATCTAAGTCAAAATATACACAATGCAGCAAAACACTGGTGTGGCATAACCTTATTTATGTCTTATTCCATTTGTGTACTACCACAGTAAGTAAAATTGACTGAAAGTGTACTAGATGAAAGATTAAAACTCTTTCACCCAAAATAATTGGGAAAATTAAGGTATCAGAATTCCAATTTAGGGAAAAAAATGCTGATTTTACTCTATTATCAGCAGAAGTGCTCTGTGAAGATAACACAGTCTAGAATATTCTACAGAAAAAGAGGCTGTACTTGAGATTTTGCTTTGTGGCATTTGTTCACTGGAGGAGAGGTATGTTTTTATGTTATTGTTCAAGAAGAGCTCTTTGCCAGTGTATTGTTCCATACCTCACTATAAATTTGAAGTGGAAGAGCCCATATGTAGCATTACCATATTTTAGAGAAAAACCAGAGAAATCAGAGAAAGCATTGCTCAGATCACTGATGATGATCCACACCTCTTTAGCTCAGCAATTGCAGTTAAGTCACAACAAATTAGAGACAAAGTGTAAGAAATCAGCAAGATTTTCTTTTCATTTCAGAAATGCCATCAAATACAATTACTCCATTTTCAAAGGCTAACAGGGTATGTGTGGGGAAAAAAAAAAAAAAGAAAATTTTAACCTCCAGCTACAAATATTGAGAAAGATGATCAATAAGGATGTGAATCTCAGAGTGGGCAGAATTATGTAAATCTCCTCCAGCAGAAAAGGAATGCTGGCAAAATCCTGTGCAGCCTTTTCCCTCTACCCTGGCAATTTTCCTGATTTCACATGGTTAAATCCAACTGCAGCTATTTCAGCCCTCCAGGTTCAGCATGGAAGAGTTGACTTCTTTCTGCATAATCAAAAATAAAACTAATTCCACAGTGCTCTTTATAGCTGGTCATTAGCAGGGTATCTAGAGCAGGGAAAAGGAGATGCAATGTGACTTCAAAAAGTGCCTTGATCCAGCAACTTCAGCAGCAAATTGCTTTTGACCACACGTTCACTCAGGTGCTCCTCAGCCCTGAAATCCAAGAACATTTCACTTCCTAATATGAATAAATTGGTATGTATTTTAAATTAGTTCCTTCAGTTTTGATACCTGCTGCAAGCTCTGATGTTTGTGGCAGATATTTTCCTTGAAGGGTGCTTTTTGCTCACTATTTTTTCCTGCTCCTTAGGTTAGACAGCTATTTAGGCATTTAGCTTGTCTTCAGCTACCAAACACAAGTGCAGGAAATTACATTAATTTGGCAGTTATTAGATTTGTTAGTGCTTTTTCATCTCTTACTATTAAATAATTGGATCTGAGTGTTATTTTAAAAGGCAAATGTCTTGCTGTTCCTTGGAAGAGTATTAAGAGGTAGAAATGGCAAAGATTTGATTTCATGAAGGCTTAACTTCAGCTTTCTACAGCTGGAGCTCTTGTCCTGTGTCTCTCACTTGTCCTAACAGCTGCAAGCTGTGGGCAAATATGAACATGAATCTTGCAGGGTATCTGGATTATATTTTTTTTTGTCAGACAGATGTCAGATGTCAGACATTTTTTAATTTATCTGGTAAAACCAGACTTAGTTTGTGTGGTTCCCCCCTGCTCTTTATCGTCCAGGCTGCTAATTTGTTTCAGGATTCTATGAAATCTATTGCAATTCTGTTGACAAAGAATAATTCTACGAAACACCTTTAGTTACACACAAAATCAGTTTTCTTAAATAAGAGGGAAAGGACAAAATTCATCATTGTCCTACTGGATGTGCAGCACAGAGGGAGGCAGTGAATGTATGAACATTTTCCCTCTGAAAGGGATTTCCATCAGGGGCCCTCACTGGGGCTCCCTGAGTGTGTGACACCTTTGTTTAGGACATGAGGAGATAATATTTTTTCTTCATTTCACTTTACTGGAACACTAATACAGATAATAACTGGCAAAAGGACTGTGGCCCAGTGCTTAAAGAATTTGTGCTAATGTTAGATTATAATTGTCAGACCAGCAGAGCAAGGTAGGGGAGGAATAAAAATTCACAAATAGGCTGTGCACAGCAGAGCAGTCATGACAAAGCAAGCAGCCTGATTTTCCATTGAGCAAGGCAAACCCCTCTTCAGGTCTTCATTTTTCTTGAATCCTTGCATTGGAAACTTTTCCTTCCTGCTCCACCTTCAAACACAGCTAATTCCAGGACCTGGCCTCTTGTGTTTCTAAATTCTTTGTCCTTGGAGCCACAGTCTTTCTGAAATTATCTCCTATATATCCTCAAATGCCTCACAAATAGTTTGGAGGATCTAAGCAAAGTTTCAACACAGTTTATTTGGAGTGTCTGGCTCAGATTTCCAGTCTGAGGTAACAAATGATCTTTATGAGTCCCTTCCAACCTGAAATTCTCTGGGATTCTGTCAAGTCTGTGTGTACCAGGACAGGCTCTCTGTCCATATAATTCAATGGCAAAGAACCTAACAGAGAGAATTGGGAAATGAAGCACTGAAATTAGTCAAATGTTAAAAGAAACTTTGTGCAGAGCAAAGTCCTACAGTTCTACACGGCAGAAGTGCAGATGCATTACTGCCAAATGACAAACCAAGCAGCCTGATGTTCTTTTGAGCAAGGAATAACTCTAAGCATTGCTGTTTCCATAGATTCCGGGCATTTTATATTCATTTTTCTACTTTTTAATCTGAGCCAAACAAAGATCATTCCTTTCTCAGTGATGACAGAACACAAACTTTTTTACTCTAAGGTGTCATTTCTAATACCTCACTGTGACACTGAACACCTGCAGTGTTTTAGGGGTCAGTGTAGGAAATGCACATGGCAAACCCCACAGCATGTTACATTTTGGAAAATACAAGAGTGTGCCAAAGTGAGCCTCGTGGAAACCAAAAGCTTTTTATCAGCAGCACTGAAACTGGGATGGCAAAGAAGACAACAGATTCAGCAACTGACACCCTGTGCCCTCTGTGCTGCCTCGGGGGAATGGACTCTGTGGCCTCCTGAGCCCCATTTTCTGTGCCCAACATTCCGTGGCAGAGCTTGCTCACCCTTCCAGGGAGTGCATGGTGGGGCACAGCATCCTCCTGACTCCTGCTTTCTGCCACCCACAGCAGTCAGAGGTCTGCTGGTGACCCAAATTAAACTTCAGCCAAACCTCAAGCTCCAAACTGATAAAGGAACTGCCTTCCACAAGTAAAGCCATACAGAAAGGTAGCCTGCATTTTATGTCCCATTTGATAAACTGCAAACAAACTTGGCATGAAAAGTTTTTAATCAGTGAAGCTTGCTGCAGTGTATTCATTACTGTTACAAAATGGGATTACAGTTACTCGGGATGGAGTTGTACGCTTCATATATTTTTATTGTTATTTATTTTAAGGAATATTTTTACACTGAGGCATAAAAGATTATATGCTATTACTTGTTTAACAGTTAAATATGACACTGGCAATATTCATCAACATTTCCCTACTATCATTCCTAAAATTAGTTTTCTAGCAGACATTTGGGTATCTGGACCAATTTTCAGAAATGATGAACATCTCCAGTTTCCACTAGCAACTCAGTCCATTTGCTGTACCAGTGCATACTTCTAAGCACAAATTTCAGAAATTACTTTTAGCTATCTGTGTTCACAAAACTTGGATATGATGTTGCTCAGTATTTAGGTTTTGTGGTTCTCCTCCCCCAACACACATTTTTTTCTCTGGTAACTCACTGGTGGTGAGTAGATAATGATTTCCATTAAAAACACCTCTCTTACAATTTTCATCCACACTGAAAACACACACAGATTATGAGGATGAACTGTAAGTAGTTTTCAGCTGTGATTCTTACATTTTCCATACTTTTACTACATGTGAATAGAAAAAAAGGGTAGCTGGAAAATTTCAATTTTATTTTCTTCTCACACCTCATTTTTCCATCTCTAAAATCCAAGTGAATCTTCCTCTGCCCTCTGTGTAGGTCAAGAAACTGTGTAAACGTGACACCTTTTCAAATAATGCCATAAAATCCTCCGTAGGAGAAATATCTCTGCCTTTACAGCTGCATCTTCTGGTTTCTCTAAAATTCATAAAACTTGAAATACTGAGAAGTCTGGTGCTGTACATTTGTAAGAGTTTATACCGAGAATAATTCTTTTATACATCACAAAAAAACTTAAATAAAACTTAAAGATTTACTTCCGTCGTATTTCCTACCCATTTATCGCAGCCATAGGAATAAATTTTAAAGCAAAGTAGACATTACCTGCAGTAATCTGTGCATTCCTTCTCTCCCCTGGTCACAGGGAACCACACAAGTTATGCTTTTAATAAGTCTTTCTTAATCAAAGCATTGTCAGACTGCACAGTTTTGTTACAGAGATCTTTCAGAGTGGTATGACACAGGGAGAGGTTTATGAGGGCCTTTGCTAAGCAAGGAAGATGCAGTAATTGAAAGTGCCCACGGGCTTGGAGATTTATTGTGAAGGGAAGTGTGCTGTAAACAAGAGAAACATTAAGGATTTGACTGTAATAATTCAATCTATCTTAGTTTACCAAAAAAAAAGTAAATTTCAAGTAGTAAGGTCTTGTTTACAAATAATTTGCAGCCTTCATGATGGTGGCTGCTATTAAAACCTCCCAGATGAAAGCGTTTTATAAAATATAAGATATTACTACCCAAGCACTGGTCACAGGCATGTAATTTGAACCAAGTGCATCTTTCATTGGCAGGGGGGCTCAGCCTCTCTGCACTCGAGTGTGTGGGACTGAGATTACAGCAGAGCAATTTTCCTTTGTGGCTGAGCAAACAGATCCAGGTGGGATTTCTGGGTTAGGGTTGGGAGGCCACAGGATCTGCTGAGGTTACAGATGACTCTGTTTGGCAGCAGCAGCCACATCACCCTGCACTAAATTCTCCAGTAACCTGGGCAGCCCCAGGCTCTCTAAATTTGCTTCATTTCCTCTGCAGCAGAGCACAGGCTGGTGCTGTCCAGGCATGACTGGCCACACTGGGAAGGAGCACACAGCATCTCCTCTGGGCTGAGCGAGTCTCACCTCGCACAAAGTGATCATCACTTTGATAAAACAGCAGTAGAAACTGCACAAACCACTAAAATAGACTGAAGGAATTTGCCTAGAAAGGGAAAGCATGTTGTTGTGGAAGGACAGATTCACAGAAATGTGTATTCTTTAAGAATCTGATTTGCTTTGCCCGGAACTTCTCTTTCTTGCATCCCAAATTTCGGAAAAGCACACTAAATTTACAAAATTAAGAACAAGTATGACTCTAAGCCTTAATTCCTGAAAACAGAAGTTCAAGGTGCTTCCTTCTATACATAAAATTAATTTTAAATTGATCCTAAGGGTATCTTGTTCTGAGAGAGGAACCATTTTTTACTCCTGTCCCAGAACAAAAAATTGACAACTTCACCAGAAACAGTGGGGTTCACAGACTGTCATTGTTACAGAGAGAGCACAGGTCTGCCATTTGTATACACACAGCACTCCACAAAAATATTGAAAAAATACTGTAAAATAAATACATAATAAACACATAAGTACATAAAAATACTGTAAAATTAGTCTTGAGTCAGACAAGGAAAGGAAAAGATTAGATAGTCCACTTGATCTCATATGGAAACATATGCTGCTCCAGAGGAATTATTAAATCTATCTGGATCTGAAGGACAAAACTGTTAAGCCAGTATTTAACTGACAGTTATTTTACTATTACCTTTTAAGATGGCAGGAATTACATTGCTGCTATCTACAATCTGCTCTCCAGCACATTACTTGGTACAAAGACAAGTAAAGCATGGGATTTGGGGGTATGTATCAAAAATGAAAGCAGGTATTTAAAAAGATCTTGAATATTTAGAGTTATCAGAATATAAAGTTTAATTGGAGACATATAAAAGAAGCATGAAGAGAATTATTTTCAAGGTTCTTATAATATCACTATCTTATCTGGGTCTCCCAATGTTCTTGCTTACAGAACTCATTTATTTCTCTACTTAGAATTACCCCAGTTGTTCAGAGAATGAAAAGTACTCTCAATTCTGATGCTGCCATTATGCAGAGGTAGTTAATAAGATGTACTAAATAGCCTTTTACACCTCAAAAGCGCATTACAATAGTGATAGATGGATCTGCGTGCCAGTGTGATGAGAAAAAAAAAAAAGGAAGTGAACTGAAGACTGCTCCATTTTCATGGCAATTCCTTTCTAAGTGCCAAGAAAGAAAAATAAAAAAAAAGAGAAAAAAGATTCAATCTCTGTAGTGGAGATGGTGACAATTAAAAGAAAAGACTACACCAGTCATCTATTGATTCACTGCTCCACAACGGGCTTTATCAGCAACCAAAAGCACTGAAAAATGTGGATGCCTAACAAGGAGGAACAATCCCTAGAAACATTTTAATTTCCTCCAATGTGAATTATAATATCCTTATAAAAGAAGACCTTAAGTACTTGTGAGATGGAGAACAAGATAGGCAGATACTGAGCAGGTCTTTTAATGCAAAGATACAAATATATTTTGTACCTATTAATTAATCAATTCACACTATTCCCTGTGAAAATATTAGAACAAATCTTTAAAAGAACTAATTGGGGCATAAAGTAATTTAGATTCTTCAGCCTTTAAAGCTGAAAGGTAAGTGCTCTACTGAGCTGTTGAAGAATTGGGGAATAGATTGGTTTTTAGATTACACAATGAGGAACCCTTTCACCAGTGGATACTTATTGATTGAATTACTGCAGGAACAGATACAAATAATCAACAGAAAATTGGCCAGAATCTGCCACATTCACCTGACATTTAAAACTTGCACAGATAGAATTTATCCCATGCCTTTAATTTTATCACATGATTCTGTGTAATTAAAAGAACATGATTTGGTACTAGTTGTTCTTCCAAACCAAGCACTTCTACTATATATTTATTTATTTATATTTAAGAACAGCCATAGGACTTTTGTTGCCATATTTCTGTTTTCCTCTAACTCCCACTATGTTGTTTGAGTTATTTAGTTATGGAACAAAGCTAAATAAGTTTCACCTTTCAAATCTTTGTCTGCAAAGTAGTTCTTACAGTAGTTATATAGCAAAAAATGCTATAAGGACAGCACATACTGGCCCTCAGGGCAGATCAAGGCATAAGGGAACAAAGTTGGGAGGTGAAATAGAGCTCATCTGAGAAAAAGAGATTTTTTCTTTGTGGTTTCAACCTTTAGGATGGGACAATTTATAACCTGCAAGACTTGATGCCAGTGAGCCATCAGTCCTTCTCCCATTTCCCACATCCCTTGTTACCTGCTTTAACAAATGCAAATTAATCAACACTGCACTTTCTCAGAGAAGCCATACAAAAAAGGCCACTTGAAGCAACCATTTAGGCAAAAACTGCCAGGTTGTCTGAGCACAGTAAAAACTGAAGAGGGAATGCAAAAGCTGTGTGAAATGTGCAAGCCTTAAGAAGTCAGAAAGGAGCAAAATCCAAAGCTAAAGTGCAAGGAAAGCTGTCTTGAAAAGGCAATGGATTCTGGATGCAGAATTTTGTGAACGTGTGTGCTGTGCTCCCCATCTTTCTCCAGTGGATAAACATGTATTTTAATGCAATTTGCAATGGGGTTTGGGACTTATTACCAGCTGTCAAGAGATCAGTTATTGAGGGCTTAATTGACAGTGGATAATTAGCTTCTCTATGAACGGTGATTGTGTTTCACTCTGAAGATAGTGTAGTAAGAAAATGAAGCATATGGCAAAGTCAATTATGATTTTTTCTCAAAACTGTTTTTAATGGTATTTAACTATTGATCTGTTGGGTTCCAGTTTACTTTGATGGGTGTGCAATATCTTAAGAAGCTATTGGATTTAGGCTGTTTTCCATTTTAACTACTTATACCCTATGTAAACATAGAGAAATTACTATATAGTTATTCCAAAAAAGGCTATTCTTCAGCACAATTTATGGAGCAAATGAGAACACTTCACAGGGCTGCAGAACTATCAGCAAACAGATTAGAGTTTTGTCATGGCCTTGAGGCAGGCTGAGTGATCCCTATTACTTTCACTATTCAGCAGAGTTAATGCTGTCTCAGAACTAGAGATATTGAAAAAGGCCTTCTAAAGTGTTTTTGGAAATTATTCATTCTGCCTTTGTCAAGTCACACAATGAGAAGTTGTCACAGCATTTTAGGGAGCTGTCCCAGCTGAGGGGCACAGGGCTGTCCCAGGAGGTAAAGGAGCACTCAGTCTGCAGAGTTACATTTGCATAAAATATCAATTGTTTGCAGATATATAAATGGCTCCTGGATTAATAATCTCAATGGAGCTGTATCATTCTTGTACAGATAGATGAACTCAATAGCAATGAAAAATTAAATTCTAGGAAAAAAAAATATCACCTGTGTCCCCATATTTGAAGGTACTAAGACAATGTCTGCTTTTCTGAGTTTTCCTGTATCAGGAATTTGAGACAATATGTTTTAAACAAAAACTGTTTTCTAACAATACTGAAGTGGTTTGAAGACAAATGAGGTTATAATTTCCCATCTGAGTCTGGCCCTTGACATTCTCAACAACATTGGCCTAATCAATGCTTTAACATGTAGGGGTTTAATTTACAGACACGATAAAAGTTTGGAATTAAACAAGGCAGGAGAATGGAAATTTATTGCAACTTGATGACTATCAAAAGTTAAGAATCTAAAATTTCTAATCTCAGGAGTTTAAAATTTTTATTAAGTCTTAGTGTTCTGGTTTCTCTAATAAAACTAGACAGAAATAATGTGATTTACAAAACACAAAGTCATCCAGAAAGAGGGTCATAAAAATGCTGTGAGTCTACATCTATTAATGTAAGAAATGAATTCCTAACAGATTCAAGTTACAGCTTTAAAGAAAAAAAAGAACATAATTGAATGGTTTAAAAAACCCCTCCCCATCCCTACACCCTGTGCCTGTTGATGCAGTCACTCAAGGTCTGGGATGACATAACATTTCATCTTTTGTATGCATATATTCTCTTTTTGGAAGCAATCCCAAACCTCAAAAGAAACTGTACAAAGATTTAGGCTTCTGGAACTGATAGAATTATGGGCCACTAAATCACTTCACTGAAAGCTTTTAATATAAAATTGTAAAGTTCAGAGAGTCTGATGCAGTGTCTTGATAACAGCTGCTTTCCAGGACTGATAATTTAGCCTGGATTTAATTCAGAGATCTGAGAAGTCAAAATTGGGCAGATAAACCACCAAAAGAGTATCTCACAGTGCAATAAAAGCAGAGCCAAAAGTGATAATATCCAATTCCTCTCTAATGGCTTTTATCTGTACATCTCAAGATGCTACTGATATTCCACCAGCCAAGTGCTCTGCATTCAGCTCAGGAGGAGGTCAAGGGCAGAACACCCATGGTCTTTAAAAGTTTGCTGGGCTGAGGCAGATGTATCAAAACATATTACTCCAGTTTCTGTCGTACATAATAAATTGTGGGCCAAAGGAGCAGTAAACCACCAACCACCAGCCTGATAATTGCCTTTCTAATGAAAATGTGTGCCCCTTTTGTGTCATTTCTACTGTAAAACAGCATGCCAGTGCTCACTGGTGAACAGTGCACTCAGCACAAGCATAACTAATAGGAGAAATAAAAATTATGTCCCTGATGGTGTATTTTTTAATGTATTAAATAATGATTAGGGGCAAAGGGCAAATATTCAGCAATCAGCAAGGAACCAACAGGGAAAAAAGGATACTGATTCAGGAAGTAAAGACCATTAAAAAAATCTGAGTGTAGCCCTTCTCTGAAATCTCCCACTTGTCAGGAAAGTACTGAAAAAAGATCATCCTTTATTTTGATTGAAGGTAGACTCTTCTCCAGATGTTAAGGCTATTCTGTTATCTGCTACTATGTAATATATATTCCTGCAAATATCATGTCAAAAAGACATCCTTGCAGGTTGACAGCTCAGATATTAAAAGGCAATTCCAGTTACAGCTGGGCAAATTTTTGATTAGCTCTTCAGTAAACAAAGGGCATTATTACTGACAGTGAGTGATTTCAGACAGGATAGGTCTGTGTCATGGCATGGCTTGTGAGCCTCTGCTGTGTGCTATGGCATGTCAGGAGACAGCAAAATCACCTCCAAGAACATTGTTGCCAGGCTTAAACAGAGGCAAGGGTAATAATCCAATCTGCTCGACAGAATTTCTCAGTTGCACTCCTCTTTGGTATTGAATATATTGAAATACTTTTATGTACAGCCACAAATTGTTGTTGGGCAAACCCAGCTAGAATAGGATATCATTAGGTAACTTAATACTTCTGATCCTTGCAAAGGTTGGCTGGGGAAAAAAAAAGCTGTACACAGGAAAAAATGACAATTATTTCTTCTATAAAAGGAACAGCATAATACAGACAAATAGACATGGCAGGAGAATTGCCAATTATGCTTGGCCTGGTTCAAAAGGTTAATGATGAAATATATCTCTGGCTTATATTTCAAGAAGAAAACTAGCAGCAAGGCAAAATTATTCATTGTGAATCAAGTAAAAATGTTTTCTTTGGTCTTTCTCTGGCTGTTGCTACCAATTTACTTCTACAAAATGCTTTCTGTTGTTGAAACAGGTATGCTTAATCTTCTAAATTAAATTTAAATACTTTCAGATAGAATGACCTAGATTTTTTACTTTATCTGCTACTTATATACTTTTAATGATGTAAACAGAACTGAAGGACATGGGAATGATCCTCATTAATCCAATAATACTTTGTGGTTAGACCAGGTCATGGGAATATTTACAATAAAAAACTCGATTTGCTCTATGGGTTGGTTTGGAAAAAGGCAGTAAAAGACAACAACTTAGATGAACTTAGACTAAAAAAATCTACCGGTAAGCAAGTTTTAAAAACAGTATTTATCCCATTAATTGTGGTGAAGTTAATGCAGTTAGCCACAAGCAGCAGAGTGCAACCAGGGGAACACTCCCTTCCTGCCTAGGAAATGGAAGAAACCCATGAAGTTGTCTGGGGAGCCAGCCAGCCCAGACTTCACTGCCTCCCAAAAACAACACACACACCCACATTATGAAATGCACAGACCTCACCAAACTCTCCCTGACTTCTAGGGGGAAAATCAACTGTGAGATTTGGTATTATTTAAGCATTCAGCCTGTACATCCTGCTCTGCTGTTGTTACTTCTGCTGACCCTTCTGTGAAGAGGGGTCCCACTCCTGGGGACACCAGCACACGCTGCTGTAAAGCTTGGCCAGCCCCAGACTCCCTCCAAGGGCAGGAGAGCTGCTAAACCTCAAAGCCCAAGCCCCAAAACCCCCAGACCCTCCTGTCAGAACTCTGTAAAGGATTTGATTTGCTGAGAATATATCCCAGTGGAAATTAAACTAATTTAAAATAAAAGTTAGATAGTCACTTGAAGTTGGATAGTCTATAGGTATTTTTAAAGGCCCTGGCTTTTAGTAAGTGTCTATCTGAAGGGTACCTTGTAGTTTTTTCATTTAAACTGAGACTTCATAAACAAAGCAACCCTATTGAAACTTGCCCATTTCCTCCTTTTTCCCTATTAGATTTCTCTTGAAGTTTGATACAACTTGGTATTTCAATAACTTTACAAAATATCTATGCACAGTCTGACTTGTGCAATGTGCATCTTTGCCATGCATCTTGCCCTGGACAAAATCCTCAGTCAGAAAGACCTCACTAAACAACAAAAGCTCCATTCCTTGACCATGATCAGAACCCAGTCAGAACCCAAGTACTGGCACAAAAGCAGAGAGCAAATCTCAAAAGGGAATCTGATAGAAACAAGTTACCATTAATAATAAAACAAATCAACTCATTGCAGTTAAATGCCAGAAACCATATTGTGAATAATACAGACTGCAGGACAAACTTTTGGATCAGTTCTAACCCAGCTCCAAAGATCTGCATTTAGCAGGGAGCTGAGGTTTGCCCCAGGTCACAGCAGCACCTAAGAGCATCACAGAGGTGATCTGTGTCACCTGAAGACTCAGAAAGGCAATTGCTCACTTTGACCTGCCAGCCCTATTGAAATTAAAGGTATCAAGAAAAACAGAAAAGGGTGAATAGGAGAGCAAAGAAAAAATGTGAGTAATGTATGAAGCAAAAGGATGCAGAGACCCCAGGCAGGTGCAAAGGAGAGCCACCTCTGCAAAAACCAGGCCTATTTAAGCAGTCAGGCCTTTATGATTTAAAACTACGTAACTGATAACAAATATAATCCAACCAACCATCATACACCCCGATGTGAACATGTAATAGTTTCATAACTTGTTTTTCTACCTCTAATTCAGCTGACTTACTTTCTCATAGTCCTGCTTTGTTTAGCCCAAGTAGCAGGCTTGGGCCACAATTTTACAAGGGTAAAAAGATGCTTACTTTAGCTATATGAAGCAAAATAACAAAATGGAAAGCCTGAAAATAAAGAAAAAAAAATTTAAAAAATCTTGCCATAGAGGATCTTTCTGCTCAGGTCACAAACACATGTCACATCCTCAATAGAACTGGCAACAACTATCTGTTAACCTCATACAGAAATGAAACAAGCAGGATAGTCAATATTAATTGCTGAAATACAACAACACTCCAATGCAAAACTAAAGACTGTACAACAATTAAATGATACCAGTAATAATAAACTGCATAGAGATGTGGGGAGCCATGGGTTCCTGAATTTTAACATCAGTTTGTGAGAGTTGCATAGCTGACCTTGGCCAGTCACTTGCCCCTGATTACTCCACGGATGCACACAGAATTTGGGAGCAACATTTACAGATTTGGGTACACAGCAGTGTGCAGCTGATCCTCTGTGCACTGTAGGAGCACAGCTGATAAATCCTTGTATTAGCTAGTGACCATGTAAGGGCTCATATGTACCATTATTGACAATTTTCACAAGTGTGGGGTCCCTCAGGAAGGATCAGGAATTCCTGGCAAAACCAGATGAGACCTTGCAGGGCTCTGGCTCATGAATGTGGGGTGAGCAGAGGACAGAGCTCATGGAGAGCACAGGGGCACTGCAGGGCTCATCCCAAATCAGGGGACAATGATCCCAGTTCTGGCTGCTTTAAAAGATGCAGGAGTAGCAAAAAGGGAGGAGAAGAAAATCAGTGAATACTTCATAATTATAATAGCAAATCATAAAAGTTCAGAATCTGTGAAACTACCATGAGTTCCTATTAAGAAAACAATGTTGGGACTTGAGATTTAGTCCACAACATGTATTTGGCTTGATAATTATGCTCAAAATAAATGTTATCAAGATGTAGTTACTAAATTAAATTTCTTATTTTGTAATCTAGTTTCATGGAAAATAAACCCAGACATCCTAAAACTGTTCCAATTAATTAAAATTTTATAGGAAGAAGTTTGATTTATGCCTGGCAAGGTATCTTGATGTTTTGTGAATTGGCTGAATTGTTCTATTGTCACATGTTAGATGAACTTTTTGTTTAATATTAGTTGCTGATGAAAGCAGAACACTCAAATGCATCCTTCCTCCCCCCAGCTAACTTGAGGATATATCACATATTCCAGACTGATAACTAAATATTGTTTTCAAGGACCAAGTTAAACAGTGTTTTAGAATACACAGAGATGAAAGATTAGGACAATATTTTTTTTTTTTATGTTTCAGGGATCAGTAACACTGAAAAGAACAACAGATTAATTATTCCTGTTATCTTGTTTGATTTCCCAAGAAAATGAAATTAATCCTTACAGAGGGATTATCATTGTGACAGTCAACACCAAAATCAAAAGCTCTGATGTATCACTAGTTTCAGCCCCCATAGTTGGAGACCTGAATGCAAAATGTTATTATTCCCTTTGAGGGTTTCCCACACTGAATAGCCCCTATCAGATAGAACAAATCTTTAAATTGTTCAACTACCTTAGGAGATGAGTGCACAGAAATGGATATAAATAAACTACCACAGCTCCAATATTCACTTTTATCTTTCACAGAGCCAGACTTATTATACAAATATGTGATCATACAATGCACCTTACACTTTTTAGCTGCACGCTATGTTCTGATAATAGTTATTTACATAATTATTCTTTCTGCAGGGAAAGTATGGAGCACTATGAAAAACACTCTGGAAAAGTCATTACACAATTAGTTATACAATACTCTGGAGCTAAATCCACACAACTGTGGATCAGTAACTTCCTCCATGCACTTCTGTGAAGGAACGTTATCCTGAGTTATCAATTTTAAACTCAAATCTCCCAAGCTGTAGAGGGAGACAGTAAACGTCATAGAACTTACAGATCATTTTTGCATTGCCATTACAAACAGCATTACTTCTTTGTTAGGACTTATTTTTCTTTCTTTTTACTATCTTTCCTGCTAATATGCTTCTCAAGAAATTAGAAAGAATCCCAAGTCTATTTCTCAGACCTCAACATTGGAGTGCTTTGGACTTCAGACAAATAAACGTTATACTAACAGCATAACAACTTTGGGCTTTGATTTTTCATTCTCTTTATCCTAAATAATTTTAATTCTTGAAAGACTGAAGCAATTTACACACATCAAGAAAAAGACACATGGGTGGTTAAAAACATGGTGAAGTAATAGATCCACGTTGTTCTGGATTATGCACATCTTCTAAGACAGACCAAATTGAGTTTACTTATATAATGACCATTTGGAGTACATAAACAAAAAAATAAATGATGTTGTTGGCTGCAAGGCAGTGATGAGAATGACCTTTGTGGTCATCTGCATAGAATTGCTTTTAAAAAGGCAATTCAGGGCAGATAAAAGAGCTGAACTTTGTAGCTACTGTGCAATACCTCCTTTTCTGAGTCCTCCTCCTCCCCAATAACAGTGAGTGCATGGGGCCTATATTATTTATAAGTTCATAATTATTTCTCACAAAGAAGGATGAGTCAAGAAACTCACAGTCTCATAATCATTAAAAGATTTCCCCAGAGAATTCCAGAGAGCTAAACAGCCCCACTTAGCTGCAAAGGAGCCACTTATGCAATGCAGGACCTGGTAAATAAACCCCACGGACCCGGGGTGAAGCTGCTGCATACAAATCCTGCAGGGTGTTGGGCTGAGACTCCACCAGGGCTGGTGCTGCTGGGCAGCCCCAATGACCTCTTTGCTCCCCCATAATGGCCTGTCCTGCCTTATCAATTTGAGTCATTCTTCTGGGAAAAGCTGCCTCTCATTTCCTCCACATCCACCTGGGGCCCCAGGCTTTGCTGCTGTTCCCAGAGAGGAGTGGAATAGAAACCAAAATAACAGGGGTCAGGGTATGTGTCCTGATTTGGAGAACTGTCCTGTGGCAGCAAACAGGAGCTCTTCCTCAAGCTTACAACAAGCAGGTGGAAAATCCACTTCAGAATGCTCTGTGAACATAATGCTTAGCTTTAAATAAACGTTGATGCTGCTAATAACTAAATATCATTGCCCTGAGCCAGCAGGTTTGGATACAGTTCTGTATATTCCTTACAGTTATTTGCCCCCTAGTCGTGCTTGTTTTCTTTTGAAGAATAATTAAGATTTAATGGCATATTTTCACAGGTTTTTTCTGCTTGCTTTCTTGCTGCCTACTGTGCTGATTGCTTGTGTCTGATCCCGGTCATTATAAGAACTGTACAGTAATTGCCTATCTGGTGACTCGTTAATGAAGGTCCCCAGAGAGAAGAGAAGCTGTTCTTTTGAAGTTCATCATGCTTGCTGTTGGCCTTCTAGTTTAATCTATACGTTCACAACACCTTATTCAATTATTGGAAACTCCTTTTTTTCTAAGGATATAGACACCTTGTAAACAAGGCCCTTTATCTCTGCTAACAGCAGGGCTTACCTCTGATAAATCAAAGCATTTTACACACCAGACACATTCTTTTCATCTCAGAAAAGCCAGGATGGTTAAAAAAAGAAAAGAAACCCAAAACACATTCTGGTACAAACAGGTGTTTTGAATAAGGGAATTACCTCCAAAATGTAGCATTACAAACATCTAAAATTCTGCAACATATTGTAACAAAGGGCTGTGCTCATCAACACACATTTTCCAATTCTCAAGAGTTCTTCTTCCTCTTTTAAGCTGAGCTTTGTAAGAGAAAGAATTACATTTTAGAATTTTCTGTGAAAGAAAAGTTTGAAACTGCTTAAGGAACTGTTATATTTGGCAGCAAGCCACCCGAACACTTCCAGCTAAGTATTTTCAGGCATCCAACCTGCTCGTGCAGATAGACAGAGACACAATCCATAATTTATGCTTTATCCTGCCCTAGCCCACATCTAGGAATGCTACATCCCCCAAACATTTATCTGCCCCTCTGCACCAGCTGAGGGGTCTGCAGAGCATCTCACCTGGTACCTGCTGAATGGATTTTTGAGAGACCTACCCTCTTTTCACCAGGAACTCAGCAAAATGTTTTACAGCACGTTCTGGTTTTGACAAATGAAGCTGCCAGGGAAAGGACTGCTTCAACCGAACATTCCCGCGACTGTGGCACTGCAAATGCTCAGCATCAGTTCAGATAATTAGATTTTTGTAGGGTTTGTTTGTGTGGTGGATGGCAGTACACAGAGGTGGAGGGCAGCTCCTTGCCTTCGGTGAAGGGCACGCTGAAGGTGATTAACTGCTCTGGGTTTATTATCTGTGTCCTTTACTCCATTGTTTTGCTGCAGTTGTGCTCTCCTTGCAGGAGAGCTATCAGCCTGTGTGGGGCTCCACTGTTTGGAGTCAAGGATGCTTCATTCTCTCAATTGGTTTACACAGAATCTAACAGGAAAAGAACCAGCTGTGAGCAGAAGGAAGTCTCCAGAATGAGGGCTCAGAGCAAGGAGCTCTTACCTCCAACAATTGCAAACACATCCTCTGCAAGTCTCAGTCACTTGAAAGATCCGTGCAAAAAAGTTTCTCTGCATGTTCTCAAAGGACAGGATGGATCCCTTCTGGTTTGAGGTTTGATGGCAATGGTAAACAAGCAGGAGAGGACTGATGTCAAGTGGAGCAATCAGGCTGGCAGAAGTTAAGGATAAATTTTGCATAAAAGCAATTATGAGCAGATGGGTACGGGAGAACGTAACAGCTCACAACAAACCTGAGGTAGCCCAAAACATCTGATGATGATACTGCAGCCTCCTTGGCACCTGAGGGTTGTCTGGTCTGGAACAGACAGGCTCGGGGGAGACCTCACAGCTCTCTACAGCCTCAAAGAGAGTCAGAGAAAGGTGTGGATTGCTCTCTTTTCCCAGGGAATAAGAGGAAGGATAAGAAATGGCCTCAGGCTGTGCCAGGGGAGGTAAAGTTTGGATATCAGGAAAAATTCTTTCACTGAAAGGGTTCTCAGACACTGGCAGGGGCTGCCCATGGAGGTGGTGATGCCCAAGGAATGACTGGATGTGGCACTCACTGCTCTGGGCTGGATAGCAAGGTGGGGATAGGGCACAGTTTGGACTTGATGATGTTGGAGGTTTTTTCCAACCTTTACGATTTCCATGATTCTATTCCATGATTCTGTTTGCATACAGCCTGAAATTTTGCAGAGTACCAGTCTAACAGGTCTCCTCAGCACAACACAAGAAATCCCATCTTAAAAATTCAAGCAACATCAACCTTAAGTTACCTTACAGTCTGATTTTCCTTCCAGACACCAAACAGAAGGCTGTACAAAGACATTTATGTCTCTTTTGTAGGTCAGGAGGACCAAACAGGAACGGGATATCCTCTGTGATTCAAAGCTGCTCTTTGTGACTTCTCCTTGCTTGCACAAACCAAGCATGGAAAAGCAAGATGCCTCCCACCCCCTCACCCCATAGAAAACTCACTCGAGTTCTCTTTTCCTCACCACCCTGTGCTCTTGCAAATTACACACAGGACTGAGCAGCATTAAATAAAGATAAGCTTTAGCACTTCTTCTAGGATGATGCACAAGTGAGGAAGACAGTGGGGCTGCCCATAAACTCTGCATTTTAACATCTCACAAGTATCATCACTCCCTGCAGCCACAGCTCCTCCCTCTCTGCTTCCTTCTGTGGCCTTGTGTTTAACAGAAGTGAGCTGGCAGTAAAACACCATTGTTCACATAAAATGCAGCCTTCTGCTGCTAATTCTTCACATTTTTGACATTGAAGCAGAACTCTCTCTCGAATATTTGAAATCCATACAGTTTAACAAAAAATGCCTACTGCCCAATTTTCATCCGACACCTCGAATATTTTACAATGTTAAGCAAGCTTCAGGGTTACTGATACTTTCTAGATTCACATATTAAATTTTTTGGAGTAAAATTAACACCATGTTAGCAGGAGATCAAATTCAGAGTCATGTGTGGAGAGATCTACCAGCCAGTGTGGAAAAGCTGAGGGTTTGCAACTTTTATTTGCAGCCACACAACATCAGTCCCTCCTTCACCATTCCTGCTCTGTTCTCCCTCTAACACGACACAGGCAAACCACAGCTCTCCCAAAATAAAGGCAGAAACCCATGTGCTCACACACCTCCTGTGCTTTTACAGCTCTTCTGCCCCAGCTGAACTCAAAAAATCCCACCCTGCAAGTGCCAGACACAGCACAGGACAGGTCACTTGTTATCCAGGGGTTTGGCCACCTTCACCACCCAGAGCTGGCTTTTTTATCCAAAAATGATGCAAAGTTGAAGGGAAGTTTTCTCCAGTAAACATAACATAAACTGCCAAAGGGATCTAAAACTAAGCTCACCTTTTTAATAGTTAATCAGGGAATGATGAGAAAATGTAAACGCAGCTTTAATTGAGACATTTGTTCATCGCAAATTAATGATTCCACTGAGATTGCTTTGGAGGTATTTTAGCTTGGTATGAATGAAAATATCTTTACCTTATTCACCCTTACAGTATTCTACATGCAAAAAAGCTGACAGTAGAAGGATTGAAAAAAGGAAAAAAAAAAAGAAAGCAAAAAACTAACCCAAACCTCAAACACACAGCATTTATATGGCTAATGAACAATAGCCACTTACTGGCTCTCATATCATTAAAGTACTAACACAACATAAATTAATAGATATTGCAATTAAGATTAAGTAATGAGAAGGCTAAAAACTGTTCCTGGTGGCTTCTCAATTAAATGGGGAATGAAAAAAGCAAAGCAAATCACACACAAGGCAGTTACAGTGCATGATTTTCCAGATCTGAAAGTTTTATTTGCCGAGACTGAAGATAGTAAGATAGGAAAAAATTAAAAATAATATTTATGCAAACACAACACTGAAAATTTGTTATATTAAGCAGTCTGTAGCCTTGCAACACAAGTTAAACCTGGGTTACAAGAAAATGTGATTGAAATACAATGAGATTGCAGGATGAACAGAATTGCTGTAGCTATTGCCAAGCACGTTTTGAACACAGGGCAAATAAGGGGTCATACAACACTGGGAAGAGGGAATTAAATTCAGTGATAGCATGGCAGAGCTTCCACTGTGGCAGCAGCCCTGTCATTGCACAGCCCAGGAAAACTGCTGCTTGCAAAGCAATCTGATGCCAAATAAAGAATGTAGTGAGGAGACAAATCAAAGAATTAGCATGATCCACAGCTGCCATTCCTGCAATGGGGGTGAAGAAGACAAAAACTTATTCCTCACCACAGTCCTTGTATCTATTTCTTATTCAAAACGTGACCTTCCTGCCACAAAACTGAGCTTACAGGAGAGAGATACAAACTAAACCAGTGTTTAAGAAAGGCTGCCTGATGTCTTGGGTTTCATGGTGTGCCCTGGTGCCCTTTGGCACGTCCATATGAAAGGATGTTGTTTTGATATCTGAGCCAAAGGATAATTTCTCCAAAGGGGATGGAATGTGACACAGCCCTTTCCATGCTTCCCTACAAGGCCTTCCAAGAACAATGAGTGTTCTTATGCTGGAATATTATAACAGTTAGAGGTAAGGGTTTCTCAGTCTGGAATCAAATAGAAGTGAAACTACTACAGCTGATGGTTTGGTCAAATTTGCTGTTTTCATGTTCCAATATAAAATTATTTTTTGTCCAGGTCCTAAGGGTAACATGAAGAGGAAGATTTTTTTATCTCTTCCTAGAGAAGATAGATGTTTAATGAGCACTTGATGATTCATCTAGAGTATAAGATTTCATCTGAGAGCCTGGTGTTATTATTCAAGCCCGTTTCGCAGTCAGACAGCTCCCACTCTTCTATAAAGTTTTTTTTACTCTGTGAAAAACAAGGCCTTGGAGGCAAGTGAGGGGATACATAGTGACATATTGAATTTACTGGCTTTGTCTGGAACAATATGCAGAAATATTTCAGTGATGCAAGACCATACCTATAAATAACTCAAAAACATGGTGAAAGACTGTGCCAACAGATTGCTGAAATCCCCAGTGGTTTGAATGAGAGTTTACTAGAGAGAATTCCTAAAGGATTACAATTTCAAGTAAAATGGAGCCAAATAAAAATAAAACCAAGGAATCTAAAATATCACTGCATAAAGGAACCATCTAATATTGCAAGGGAGCAACACTTGGTCACTGTTCAGAGTTTTACAGTTTCAAATGTCGAATTTCTTTAAAGTGATTAATTTTCCCCTCCTTTCTGTCCCCTAACTCCCTTTTTAAAATTGGAATTCACATTAAATATGTGTGCTTCAGGCCAGGAGTGGGGAAACACAGATAGGGTACCAAAGAGAGGCCCAAAGTGCAGACAGCCAGATGAGCTAGCAGGGCATGAAATTCTCCTTTTCCCTTCCCCATCTGTTTGCTGATCTTGATTTCCTAACTCCTCTCCTTGCTCTGATTTGTTTGGCAGGTGCAGCCAGAAGCAGAAGGGAAGAGGTTGTGTCCAACCAGGGGGAGAGGCAGAGCTGCACCCCAAACCTGGCAGCGCAGCCCCTCTCCCAAACCTGGAGCTGTACTGGGATCACTACCTGTGTCCCACACTGGAGCTTTACTGGGATCACTGCCCCTCTTCCAAACCTGGAGCTGCACTGGGGTCACTGCCTGTGTCCCACACCTGGAGCTGCACTGGGATCACTGCCCCTCTTCCAAACCTGGAGCTGCACTGGGATCACTGCTCCTCTTTCCCAAACCTGTAGCTGTACTGCGAGCACTGCTCCTCTTTCCCAAACCTGGAGCTGCACTGGGATCACTGCTCCTCTTTCCCAAACCTGGAGCTGTACTGGGATCACTGCTCCTCTTTCCCAAACCTGGAGCTGTAGTGGAATCACTGTCCCTGTCCCAAACCTGGAGCTGCACTGGGATCACTGCCTGTGTCCCAAACCTGGAGCTGTACTGGGATCACTGCTCCTCTTTCCCAAACCTGGAGCTGCACTGGGATCACTGCTCCTCTTTCCCACACCTGGAGCTGTACTGCGAGCACTGCTCCTCTTTCCCAAACCTGGAGCTGTACTGGGATCACTGCTCCTCTTTCCCAAACCTGGAGCTGCACTGGGATCACTGCTCCTCTTTCCCAAACCTGGAGCTGTAGTGGAATCACTGTCCCTGTCCCAAACCTGGAGCTGTGCTGGGATCACTGCCTGTGTCCCACCCTGGAGCTGCACTGGGATCACTGCCCCTCTTTCCCAAACCTGGAGCTGCACTGGGATCACTGTCTGTGTCTCACACTGGAGCTGCACTGGGATCACTGCTCCTCTTTCCCAAACCTGGAGCTGCACTGGGATCACTGTCCCTGTCTCAAACCTGGAGCTGTACTGGGATCACTGCCCCTCTTTCCCAAACCTGGAGTTGCACTGGGATCACTGCCTGTGTTCCCAAACCTGGAGCTGCACTGGGATCACTGTTCCTGTCCCAAACCTGGAGCTGCACTGGGATCACTGTCCCTGTCCCAAACCTGGAGCTGTACAGAGATCACTGTCCCTGTCCCAAACCTGGAGCTGTACAGAGATCACTGTCCCTGTCCCAAACCTGGAGCTGCACTGGGATCACAGCACACAGACACCTCTGAATGCAGCTCAATGATGAGAGAAGCTTGAGGGAAAATTCTTTTTCCCCGAATTAACCCTTCCTTTACATCAAGAGAGCTGAACTGACAGCTTAAACCATGTACAGGTCAAGCAGGCAGCCTTTTAATGCTATAAAAGTGAATCAGACCTTGCTTATTTCTCTACTTGCAAAAAATAAAAATCTTTGGAGTGGCTACTGTTGCATTACAGGTCAAAGTTGTCACCTTCCTCTCCTTTCTGTGACACTGCAGTGTCATCTGGAGAAACAGAAAACTACTCAGGGCTCACACTGCATCCAATTGAAATCATACAAAATTTTTACATTCGAGCCAAAATTCTAATGCAATAAATGTTAATTATTTTACCGTTTTAACGCTTGTTCCTCTTAAGGGAATAGATGAGATCAATTGCCAGATTAGATTAAAAAAAAGAAAAAAAGAAAAAAAAAACCAAAAAAACATTTAAAAGAAATTCAAGATGATGAAGATATTTTTTAGCTACCCCAAGATGCAGTTCTGTCCTGGTTCAGGCCCTCTTAGACACAGAGGTTTTCTGTTGTACTTGACTTTCTCCTTCCCTCTTCCACACACACTCTTCCTGCTGGTCTTTGAGGAGGGCTCAATTCAGGCAGGGAAATCCTGCCCTCTTAAGATGTACTCAGACTTTCATATCAATTAAACTAATTGGCAGCAAGTCCCACATCTTCCTTAATCGTAACTGCAAACACCCTGTGATTACACCAAATCCTTTCTGAAAAGGAGATTGTTATTTTTATAGGGTTCTGAAATAAATATTTAAAAAGAAAAATAGGATCCTGTGTTAGCATATTTCGCTGTGTTACTTTCAAAGTAAAAGGTCAAAGTGTCCAAATAAATAACCTTGCCTAATAAGCCTATATGTTTCAAAAATATAAACTAACATTTTTATTTTGTAACCATGATGTGCTCTTTTTCAGCAATTTGCTCATTTTGTAAAGTCTTGTTTCAATCAGCCCCCAGCCCCACCAGATCTCTCCTATTTATTTTGGGGTTTTTATGTCCACAGGAAATGTAACATTATTAAATGATACTTGTTATATTTTTAATTAAAAGGCCAACAACTAAAGTGAGGGGTTCACTATCACCCAAACATGAGCCCATTGTGAATTTCTGCTTCAAATCTAGGGGCCAGGTAGGGCTGCACCAGAAACTCAGACTGGAGGGGTGCAAAGGAGGAGGCTGAAACTGCCTTAAATCAGTGCCCAGAGGCTGCAAAGGGCTCTGAGCACCTGGCCAAGCCTCCTGCAGCCATCACCAACAACCCCCAGGGAACAGGGTGCAGGAGGAGCCCATGGGCAGCAGCTGCTCTGCCTGGGGCCACAGGTACCCCAGGGATCTGTCACCAGGGGATGTTCTCATCATCCTCACACCACTGCTGGTACTGATCACTCCGGCTCCCAGTAGCAATTCAGACATCCCTTGGATTTAGATCCATTTTTGACTCCATGGAATCAAACTGGAGCTCTGTCTGGGAGAGGATTCCCAGCATCACTGGCATTAGAAAAGCTGCACATCATTTGCAGGACAGACGGGTGAAGCTCCTTCAGGAGATATAGAGGGCAATAATCACATAAGCAAAGGCAGTGTTGATGGCATATTATTCCTCCCAACAACAAAGCTGGGTCAGGACTCTTGTGACAGCAGACAGACTAGAGGGACAATGCTTATTCTGAAGCACAGCCTCCAAGGAAGCTGTTAACTGAAGCATCCATCCCTGCTTTTATATGTAACTCCTTCTCATGCCTGAAACGGCCAGTGTTGCTTGCCTAGAGTCTTGGGAAAGAAGAAGGAATTATTTCCAAAGAGAGATCACTGCACCCCAATACAAACAGCAGCTGCAGCTGGTTCTGAGCAGAGCCTGAATGGAAGCAGGGAGAGAGTGGGAATAGTCAGGCCTCAATTACCAAGCTGGCTAAAGTACCAAGCTGGCCAAGTTCACACTAAATCACACTGCCCTGCTTTCAGACATCCCTTCTGAGCCTTCACAGTTCTACCACACACAGCTGGAGTATGTGGGGAAAAAACTTTGTTTATTTGCTTCTTTTCATCTCTACTAACCAAAAGCTATCCTCAGGAAGAGCAGTTTGGTATCAGAGACATGCAAGTCCTTTTCATCTCACTGCACTCTCAGAAGCCAGAGAGGTTTGGCAGGGTGTTGTGCCTGCTCTAATTTTGCTGGACAGTGCCATTCACTTGCTAAGGACATCATAAACTTTGAGTCTCAACATGCAATGCCACAGCTTTGGGCAGGAAGACTATGCTGATTATGAAAGCCTAGGAATTTTCATAAATGCAAATTTTCAGACATCCTACACTTAGGGCAAATTTATTTTAATGCTACAGACATTGGAAAAGGAGTCATTCAAGACATCCCCTACCAAATTTTTAAACAAAGCAGCCTGAATTTGGTTTTTATTTTTGAGCAGTAGGTGATGAGGAGAGCAGACACTACACTGAGGATCCCACCCAGGAGGAACCCTTTGGGAGCTCAGCTGGATAAATGCCTGCCCCAGTCAGATCTGACTGCCTCAGTCTCCAAAACACTCAGTCCTCTGCAAGTACTTCTGTGTGTACAAAAGCAAAACGTTCAGACTGACAGCAGTCAGTGGAAAGTGTCAGGATTCCCACTTTGACACACCTCAGTCCACAATATTCCCCCTTACACCTTTCTTTGACACTTTTAACTGAGCAGGTTTCAGCTACCACTGAGAGAAACAATTAATGCAGGAGAACACATCAAAGATTCAGGGTATGTGAGTGGTTCATGGGATGATCCTCTCAATTAATATGATATTCTGTGCTAGATGAAAACTCACAAGGTTGCTGGTTCAAAGAACATTACACACAGAGTGAGCAACTTCTGCAACTTCTGAGCTTAACCTTCCTCTGAACATTTTTATTACTGTGCCATTGCAAAAGAGTCCTTCCAAATAATGAAGATTCACAGAAAAGTATTTCAAATAACTTAGAGATTGCTACCACTTCAGCTTTTACTTATTTAGCAAAATATCAATACAAAATTAAATGAAATCATTAACATTAGTTTGAACCTATTACATGAGGAAAAGTAATCAGAGCTCTAGGCATTCAAGACTTGTAAAAAGGAACAGTAAGAAGAAAAATTGTTCTGGTTTTTACTAGAGTAGCAACAGTCTGCTTCAATCTAAATAACTTTGAAAGGGAATGCCCTGAGATACTGTGTGGAAGATTCAAGCATAAAAAGGAGGCAACTTGATTATTTTACTTCCCCTCCTGCCAAAGTCATCTCTGCTGGGAAGAGCAGCAAATACCCATTTCTGTCCCCAGTGGCCAGGATTTATCCTTTAGGATGCAGCTTTGGGAAAGCAAATATTGCTCCAACATCCCTGACAACCACAGGGAATAGATAAAAGTGTAACTGCAACTTAGAGGGAATTAGAATAAAACAGGAAAGATTAGAGGGCAGTGTGAAATTGCACTGATACCTCACCTCACTCTTTAAGAGATGCAGCTTGAAGGATTTTTGATTATCTTGTTTACTGGTCTTAAGGTGGGGTTTTTTTTGGCAGGGGGGACAAAATTTCTGAGTGACAATTAGGTATATTCTAATCCAACTGGAAGCAGAAAAAGTAAATTACAACTTATAGCTCGCAACTCAAAGGGTTTTTAAATATTATTCATTTGCATATATGTATAAATAACAATTTTAACAATGACAGTATCATGAGCAACAATGAATGAGATCCAATTATAAATGATGTCAGGCATTCAAGAGATGTTTTCACTGTAATTAAGAGATGATGGTGGAAGAAAAGCAGCCTTCAGAAATTGAGACCTCTTGCACAATGAAGTTCAAACAATTTAGATTTGTTCTTGTTAAAGGAGTCTCTTCCATTTTTTGCCATTTTAAATTTAATTTTTTTTTTCCTGTCTAGGGAGTTCCACCATTCATTTTTCTTGCAGGATCTTTCTAGACTCAGGTTTTGCAGGGCCAATATTTTATTCTCTGTGGAGAAACTTTTCATTTTATTTTAATGGAATATTAGGAGACAGCCCACCAGTGAAATGTCCTGGCTCTGGTACAACCTCACAAGGAAAGTATCAAATGCCTTAACACCAAAGACATTTAAAACTTGACTGTAGAAAATCAACGACAATTTTCCATGGGGAAACAAACCTGCCTTGGTGAGACATTACATGAGAGCAGAAGCCATACAATCCACCATGGTCCTCTGATTTTTATATCCCCTCTTGTCTGAAATGTGGAGGATATGTCAGTAACTCATGTGCCTCTCCAGTCAGCCTCTGTCAACAAGAATAACTCCTTCTCCCTCTTTCATATGCAGCCTCTCCCTGGCATTCACTGAAAACAGTTTGTATATCCTCTGAGGAAAGTTTATTGCAGTCAGGCAGCCACAATGAGCAGAAATGTCAAGTCTTAATGACAAGAAAGGAGTTTACTCAAAAGATACTGATCTTTGTGTATAAGAGTGTATGCATGGCTTAGATTATAGGAATTCAACTGTGAAGAAAAGAGGTTCTTAAAGACCCCAAAATGTGATTGCATGAAAAGGCCATTTATTGAGTATATCCTTCTCATTTCTCTCAGCTTTTCAGGCTTGTATTTTCTGGGACTTTTAATTAAAAGATAATACCAAAAGATCTTTGGGTTTTAAATTAAATTCTCGTATTTGCCTGCTTCCTCCAGAAGTGTTTAGCCTTTCCCATCAAATCTCTCTCAACTGTCAGTGAAAGACAGCAATGCACTCAACAGGAAGAGTGAAATGCCTTTCTCTGTCTCCCTCTCCTCTTTTTCTTTCACCAGCACACCAGGATGTCAAATCTAAAGAGAAATTTATGCATTTCCTTAGTGGAGGGGATGGGGACCTGTTGTGTCATGGATTGATCACCACAACAGGGGCTGTAGGTCCTCTGGGACATTCTCATCCAGTACAGGCAGTTTTGCAACATTTGCAGGAAAATGAAGTCACAATAATGGAATAAGCCAATCGAAACCCACAAAAATCCCACAAAACCTACAAAAAAAGGTGCACAGCCCTGGACCTGAGCTTTACATCCAGAACTTGCCCTGTAACTGAAATTGTTTTTACATCAGATAACTGGCAAGCTTACAGCCTCTTAAATATCTTACTCATCTCTGTACTTTCTAAGAGGTAATAGAAGGAATGAAATAGGTAATAGAAAAAAATGAGATAGGCATATATTCATTTCTATGACATTCCCTTAAATGTTAATATTTTAGTCTGCATTTTAAAGAGAATCAAAACACCATTTACCAAAGATGAAGACACAAAACTTTGCAAAAAAAAAAAAAAAAAAAAGCAGATTAGTCAGTGAAGATTAAAATTGCTTTGACTCCAGTACTGTAATTTAAGGCAGAACATGGTCAGATAAAATGCTTCTCTATAAGTTTATTTCCTCTCCCTCTGCCCATCTTCCCCTTGCAAGTTGTTACTTTATTTCACCGGGAAGGCTGAAATCAATATAATGAGTAGAAAAGCACTCAAATTAGAGAAGTGTGTGTCAAGTGGCAGCATAAAAAGAACAAGTGAGAATTCTGCTCCAGCAGAAAATCTCCAAAAAGTCTTACAGGCCATCAACGTGGATTCATTTCCATAAGAAACAAATTGGCAGTTGATGCTGATGAAGGCTGCCCTACACTTTACTGCTAATAAGTGACACCAGAGGCCTTATTACAAAGTATTTCTCAACATAAGAAATTCAGTAATGGGGCCCCCAAGGGCCACGTCCACCAACTGCAGCCCTGCTCCTGCCCATGTGCACAGCCACGGGTTTCCAAGGAAACTGACCCGAGCACAGGAGCCCTGTCAGACACTTGAGCAGGGAGGTTAGGCAAAGCCTTCCCAGTATTTTCATTTTGCCATAGGGCCAGAGTGTCAGGAAGAATTGCTTTTCCTTGGTCTTGCACTACAGAGGCAGCCTGGGTTTGGTATCAGCTATTGGCATCATCTGAAGGCATAATGCAATCAAAGAAATAAAGCAGTGTGTCATAGCTGAGAATGCTCAGGGTATATTCCTCACTTCTTGTTTTATTTTTTAGCAGTTCAAAAAGAATGCAGCACATGAATGAGGACCACCAAGCAGCCATGTCCCCTTCCTGGACCTTCAGGGAGCAGAAGAGTATCAAGTATTTGGTTTGTTCACTCTTACCTTTGATCCTGCTCATGATGCTGGTAACAGCAGCAATATCCTGTCAAGTATGGGGTCAGCTCTGCCTTCTCATCTGTCTATCAGCTGCAACTTTCTCAAACATATCTGAAGTAATAACTATAGACCTCCTAAAACATGCCCAAACCTTTATCCATTCTCATGCCAGCTGAAGAATCACTTCCTTCCTTTGGAAATTTTCAGGCTTTTTGTAAACACCAAGGTTGTTTACAACATTAACCTTAGAAAGCCAGGAAAGGTAGGACACCAGGATTCCATTTTAAAATACAGCTCTTTAAGCTAGAAGTAAACAAATCCTGCATTAGGCTACTTGAGCATTCATGCCATAACAGAACAAACCTTAAGAATAACTTTCCTTGTTATTCCCAGGCCAAATCTTTGCAGAAACAAAGTTGTCTTTCCTGCACAAATATGCAAACCACCTTCTCCTGAGCTCACAGCTGCTCAGGAGTTAACAATGCACATTTCTGCTTTAACTGTAAGGCTACGTTTAATTAATTAGGAAAGCATTGACTTATCCCAGAGGAAAAAGCAGAAACAAGAGCTCTGTACCCCCTGGTTAGCAGTTTTGGAGGTAACACACACCATTGTCACCACCTGAGAGCCACCAGCAGCACAGACCTGGCACAGACACCTGCTTGCAGGGTGATTTCCAAGGCCAGTGTCCTTAAAGGACAGATGGGAAAGGACTGCCCCAGCTTCCTCCCAGAGCAGGCTCATGGCATCACTCTTGTAAGCTCAAAAAGCACATTACCCACATTTCATTAAAAACAAATCCTGGGAGAGGTTATTTTCCTTTCAAGAAACCAAGCAAGAAATAAGGTTATAGGTACTAAAACACCTGCAGTGTATATTAAATTCACTGAAGTTTTGATTAAACATCAGCTCTGCTTCATAGCAGAAGGGAAAAAACTCACTCATGTACAAAGAGCCCCCTCTTTTGTCTTTTCCTCACCTCAGAATCTCATGATTTGTTTATTTCAGTATAGCATTTTGGATATCTTTAAAACAATATGCCTCATGTTTACAGCCACAATTCACTGGGGTTCTAGCTAGGCATCTCATTTTTATAGGCTGGAGAGGCAGCTGCCTTCTCCATGGATCAATATATTGGAAACCCTCCCAAACCAAGCAGGAGGAGGCTTCTCATCCTTGCAGCAGAGAGAGCCAGTCTGAGATCTGGATTCACCTGGTGACTTGCAAATGTCTTTCCACTTATGCTGCAGGAGCACCAAACTCTCAGCACTGCCTGGCAAATTCAATTACTGCAGGTGCCTTTGTGCAAGTGATGCCCCAGACATTACTGCTAACTCTGTCCAAAAAGGCAGTGGTCCTCCCCTCTGAAAGGTCATCTGCAAACCAGAATCTGAATAATGAAAGCTAATTCATACAGCTCATAACTCCAAGAATGTGGCAATCATATTTTCTGGAAAAATCCCTTTGCCCAGGATTCTTCTCCTGGGAAGCTGAGAAGCCTCAGAGGAAAAGGAAAGCAATAATTATCTGATTTGCTTCTCCTGTGTTTTGCTGCTTTGGAATGTGTTTGGACATTGTTTACCAAGAGGTGATGGTTTCATTGGTTTAATGTGAATTGTTTTGACTCATTGGCCAATCAGGGCCAAGCTGTGTCGAGACTCTGAAAGGAGTCAGGAGTTTTCATTATTACCTTTTTAGCCTTCTGTAAGAATCCTTTCTGTATCCTTTAGTATACTTTAGTTTAGTATTCTTTAATATAATATAGTATCTTAATACAACAAATAAACCTTCTGAGTACACAGAGTCAGATTCATCATTCCTTCCTTGTCTGGGGTACCCCACAAATACAATACAAGAGCAGGGGAAAAGTATAGGCACAATGAAATATGGAAAGAACTCAGAAATGAAATATGGAAAGAACTCAGAAATGAAATATGGAAAGAACTCAGAAAATGCAGGCTCAGGCCTGATCACCCCCCAGGACCAGCAGCATCCAACACTGGTGTCACAGTGCTGGTCCCCGTTACCAAAGCATCAGTTCCAGCAGGGCAGCACACTCTGAAACAAGCTACAGCCTGCTTCTCCACGTTTCTCAAAGTCCACAGGGCTGCCAGTGAACCAGCAGAGCTGCAGAAACAAATCAATGCCTGGCTCTCCTCCCAAAGACAATACCTGGCTGTGTTACCATCCACAAGGTACCTGCTGCTGTCACAGCCCATCAGGTGACAAACCCACACGGGGCTTCTGCCCCCCAGCACCGGCGGGGGATCCTCTGCCTAATGAGGAGAGCAGAGGAGCTTGGGGAAAAGCACTTTCTCATTCCCTGGAAACTTCTTATTCCAGAGTTTCTTACAGCCCTCTGTCTTCTCAGCTTCTAAATGAAGGCCTGTGAATCCTCTGGCACTGAAATGGGGGTATAAAACCTCAAATTTCTTTGTGGGAATTGCCAGCTAAATGGGAGCTGTCTCCTCTTATCTATAGTATGAAAGAAATCCTACCCTCTCTTTTTTTTTTTTTTCAGCTGAATAGAAATATAAAATAGCATCATGTAGTCTTATAGTTGTGAGGAAACTGAACTTTAATGGCTTCAGCACTTGACATTATTCATAGTTAGAAAGGTCAATTTTTATCCATCACCTGAGGAAGATTGCTCTGCTTCCAGCCCGTGATATTGTTGAGAATTTGCTACCTTTAAAACAAAGTTTCCTTCAAAGCCATGAGTGTTTGCTGCTGAAGTATTATGTAAAACCCCAATCTACTGCATATGCTGACAATACCAGCAGCAAAGGTCTTTGAAAACACTGCTCACACAGCATGAAAATTCTGAGCAAATGGAAAGTTTTATAGCAATTCTATACACATAACCCTTGCTTTCACAATTCCAGTTGACACTTAAATATTTAAAACCAACGAGGGACATATGGGTTATTTATTCTCTTTTTTATTTTTAATTCTAGTTCTGAAAATAGTTTCTAACTTAGTTATTTTAAAACAGAAATGGCACCATTTTAGCACTGAACTTGTGGGCAATTCATCAGGTTGTGAATTCTAACCTGACACTTACAATACACCAAATGCTTTTTCAATGCTGCTGTTGCACCATCTGCTTTGATATTGCTTCAGAATTATACTTAAAAATATGTAGCTAGAAGCAAAACGAGGTTTATAGAATTTGACTACAATCTTTATCTTTCTGGGGGGGAGGATTAATCTTCAGTGCTTGAAAGCTTTTATGCTTTATAATTTTTGACAACACTTGAAAAAGAGAACACAATTGGCACTGCCACAAGGATGTAAAAGTTTGCTCTTTTTAAGTTGTAAAATAGTTGTGTTCTTGTTATGTTCTAAAGAATATTTTGAGTGGTGTCATTTTTCTCTTCAAAGTCTAACCCACAGATCTTGCTGGAATTTGTTTTAATTTTTCTTTCAAGTGGGTATGACAAAAAATTATATAACTTTGAAATAGCAGGGTACAGTAAAACAGATCTCCAAGGGATAAAGTCTGTGTTATTTTCTTACAGACTTTATAGAGAAAAATTTACTCAAAATCTCACTTTTGTAGATGGACATGCGTGAATGGAGAGGTTTCACATCATTACAGCTTCATGTCATGGTATAAATATTGCAGATTTTACAGTTTCAGTTGAAAATTTATACAGAATAATCAAGTTGCAGAGTAGGGAGGCAGACAGTTTTATGAGATGTACTGTAATTGTTCTGACCTGCTCCTGCTACTGATGAAATAGGGGCCATAAAGTGAAAATCTTACTGTTTCTTTGTCCTTGGTCTAAGTATGACCTAAATATTGCAAATCTTATGACAAAAAAATGAAGCCATTTCTGTATGTTTAGCTGTTAGCCATTTTCTGTGTGTTAGTTTCTGATGCTGAAAGTATTTATTTGGAAAACAGATTTTACTAGAACTGTTAAGTGGGAGGCTCTCAGACTCTCCCCAGTGCTGGCCTCTGTCAGAAAAAGCATCCAAGACTAAGTGGATATGGAGTATAAATTGCACTGTAAATCTCATTTTAATTCCTGATTATTCAAGGAAACAACCAAACCAAAACACTCAGTTTTATCTTTCTGAACTTTTCTTAATAGCAGAACATCAATAAAGATGAAGTAGTTAAGTGCATTCATGCCTTTAAAAAACATTTATAAAATACAAAAAAAGAAAGAACCACCATGGAGACACCACCTGTGCCAACACATTACTACCTTTCATGGTAGGTTTCTTTATCTTGGTACATTTTAAATGTGCAGTATGAAGGATTTTTTCACTTCTCAAGAGGAGTTATTCCTTAAACCTGATCTAAAATTCTTTGGTAGACCAGAGGCAGAACTGTGACTTGAAGCATTTCACCCTTTGTACAGAGGATGCTCTACGGCTTCATCTTTGCAAGAGGGAGGCTCACAATTCTCAGAAATCACAAGTGAACCCATCTGGATTTTAGTGCAAGTGCCCTGAATTCACTTGAGCTTGGGAAGAGAAGCCCAAGGGAGCATCAGACCCCCCTCTGCAAGAGGATGTGCCCTTTAACAGGAAACAGTGATTTTATTCATGGAACAGTTTTTCATTTTTCCCTCCTTTCATTCATTCTTATTTTTCCCATCATGGTTTTATGCTTCAGAATGTTTTTCCTCAGTGTTAAGAGGGCAATAAGGACAGTTAAGTCTCTGAGATACCAGTTCCTTTACACTTCTGCTCTAACTCTGACACTTCCTCCCATTATCCCAGCCTCTCTTCATTTCCTATCTGTTGCACTTTTCCTCACACTCCTCCAACCTTGTTTTGCACTAACACTTTTAAACAAGCACCTTGGAACACTCACCATTTTGTGCTTCTCTCTTAGGGGTGCCTAATGCTGACAAGGCTCATTATTTGTTCTGTAATTATCTCCTGAAACTTCCCATTTGCTGAGGAGAAAAAGAAGAGCAAAATGCAGTAAGATTGCTGACACATTAAGGCTTCTGCCTATCGTGCACTTGCATTTCCTTGCTTTTCTATTTATCTATTTCTCTTTCAGAGCTCTTTGCAAGAAGGATTTTTCTATGGGCCATAACCAGGGCTCTCAGATAAGAGAGCAATAGTGATAACACTGCTTCCAAAGCAGGGGGTGGTTTCTGCTCATTAAAAACCAAATTTCACATCCATTGAAATGTGTGATGCTAATTCAACTGGAAGCACTCACATCATCTTTCAAAAACTAACACTGCAATGACTGAGGGTGGCTCAGCTTGATGGATTAAAAATGTTACACAAACTTCAGAACTCAACTGTGTAGGTGAGAGTTATTCTCATTTGATGAGCAGGGAACTGGTGTGCAAAGAGATGATGTGGTTTACAAAGTTCCTGTGCTAACCCACCAGTATCAAACTACCTCTGGGTGTGGAAATCACAGAGAAGGGATTTCTCTGCCTGGTCACCAAGCCCAACACGAACTGACAGAACCCAGGGCACAGCAAAGGTGCCACTCCTCTGAACCTTCCACTTTAATGCTAAATACCAACACAGGGTTACTCTGATGACTCAAGACTTACCCCTGAGTATCCCCAAATTATATTTTATCTTTGCTTGTTTGTTTCTAAAATGTAAAGAGCTTCTGTTAATGCTGAAACGTGCATGCAGCTGTCTGGTATTTTCTGCCTTGCTCTTTGAGAAGGCCCAGAATAACATATTTATGTTTTCTCCAATACATGTGAAACTGTGCTAATTATTGCATCAATGAAAAAATTATCTGAAATGTTTTTGGCAAAGCAGAAGTCAACTACATAATATCCACTGCATACATAAACAAAAAAGACAAATCAAAAACATTCTCCCATCAACTGAGGCGCTTGAGTATTTGTTAGATTGTAAAAATTTTTTTAAAGAAATGAAAATTCTATCATTTTGTTTCCTCTAGTACAGACAAAATAAATGGCAGCCAATTCACTTCAAACAACATTCCTGCACACGAAGCTGGTGACATAATTAAGAAATGTATTCAAGCTATTACTAATTTAACATAGCTCATCAATACTTCCATCAGAAAGCTGTTTATGGCCAACAGTGTCACAACTGAATTTATGCATTGTAAATACAAATATATTTTATTCATAGAAAATTCTTGTGACTTCAATTATGCAATAAGTATTTATTTGGAATTCATTATTTTTTGTTTGATAACCATCATTAATTCATGTCCAACTGATTAAGCCTGCTGTAAAGCTTTAGTGAACATTACACAGAGTAAAACATAGATTTGTAGAGCTCTCTATTTCCCTTATTGCTTCAATGGAATGTGTGGACAATGACATAATACTGTTTCACACAGCCACTGAGTTTTATGTTACAAAAATACATTTCAAGGCTTTCTATTAAAAACAATGCAAATGTCTAGCAAACAATTATTGATCCCAGAGAGCTTTAGCTTCTTGCTGCTTTTAGACTGCACAAAGTTGTCTCTGTTCTCAGTCCCCTTTTGCATTTCTGCCTGAGAATCACATGCAGGGTGTTCCCTGCACCGCCCCTCACTTTCAGGCAGGCAAATGCTGCTTCCCAAACAGCCCAGCTCCCAGCACCCCTGCCTGCCTCAGAAAGGGTGGGATGTTTAGGAATACATAGTAAATTTAATCTTCCTCCACATTTTTTTTCCTAAGCAGAGTGCTAAAATTTGTGTTGGAATATAAAGTAAGGTTCATATATTCCTGAACTGGCTTTTCTTTTTATACTGCTTTTGCTGCAGTTTCCTGAAGTTCACCAAGAAATCGGCAGCAAAAAGCACAAATTAAAACTGCAAGTACCTAACAGAAAAATAAAGACCACAGAGGTACAGTTTTCTGTACCACAGACAAATCTAGTTGTCCAGGGAATCAAAAGTTCAGACTGATGCATAAAACCATTTCACCCAAGTTAAAAGTAGAAGGCAGAAAGATTTAAGTAGTCCAAACCAAAAAGTGCCTACTCATAAAACCAAGCAGCTGTGTTGAGAAAATTATTGATAAACAAGGGGTGCATGAAGCCAGAATTAATGGACCAAAAGAGCTATGCTGGAAATTAAGGCCAATTACTGAATAAAATAATAACTGGAGTTGTTCTTTCCCTTCTATATGCTGAGTTTGAGATCCTGATTTCAAGCTGACACCAACAAAAGGCATGGACCAGAAGGAGCTGCTGTGCTGCACATCCAGGACCTGCAATTTCCTTTTTATTCCTATTTGGCCACAGTTACAGAGAAACAAAGCCCAAAAGCCAAAGTGAGCAGCGAGCCCAGCTGAGCTCCTGTGGCCAGAGCTCCTCTGCCCTTGGCCTCTTCCTTTGGGCCCTTTTTGGGGCTTGCCACTCATCTAAATGCCCAGCTTTTCTGGCCAGCACGCATTCTTTTTTTTTCTCAAAAAAAAAAAAAAAAAAAAAGCTAAAAATTACATTTTAATCCAACACTGAATATCTGCCAGCCTCAAAACAGCCAGAACCACTTCTGAGTTCACACCACTGTTGTCAGACTCATTTGTGAAGCTGGCTTTGGAAATTTCTACCACCACTGATAGATACATCACAAACTCCAAGAATTTATTCTGAATTTGTCAAAACCACAGGTTCACTTTGCAATGTTCCTGAACTTATCTGTAGGACAAAAGACAAAGGGAAATATTTAGAACGATAATTTATGTATTTGTATTTTTAAACAGATAATGTAACTTAACATGCAGAGAGAAGGCTTTTATATGGTAAAGAAAATCCAGAACATCAAATACTACAGTATTAGTCATTGCTTTTGATGGTAAAATATATTATTAATAATAATTCCTGCTAAATTCAATTAAAATATTCATATTGAAAGATGTTATTCATAAAACAAAGATTGATTATCAGTCAGCAGTACCAAAAATCAAGATCAAAACTTTTAAGAGTGCCTCATAAAGGAATCCTTAATGAAAGGAAAGATATGGCTGCTTTCAATGAAAATCAACCCAGTGGAATATACAGATTAAAGCCAGGAACAGCAGTGTCCTTGTACTTTAGTGGTGACACTGAATTCTGAAATGAAACCCAGGAGGTAGGAAGAACCTTAAGTAGATTTAAAGAGCTCTCCTGTTTTCATGTAGTGCTGAAATATCAAACCACATTATTTTAAAAATGCATTACAGGTCTCTCCCATTAAGTTTTTTCTTGATGGGCTGTGGTTTTGGGGAGTTGGTTGTTTGTTTTAAGAAATCCAACTGGAAATACACTGTGATTATCTCTCTCTGAAGATAAGCACTTCTCTTTTTAATAAACTCTCATTGCTCACTGGTAATAATTCATTTTTCACATACTGTCAGCCCATGCAGACACAAAGATTCTCTATCCTAAAACACCAGCAAGGAGAGCATCTGCAATTCTTATTCTTTAGGATTTTACCTAAACTGAAATAGCAACACAGTCATCCTAGGGAACATCATCACCACCTAGAAAATGTGACAGCACCTGGTTCCCTTCTACTGGGGTGAAATGAGAAACAAAAAGGGCTAATGCCATTTCTATTAATCTAAATCAGTTTCCTCACTACTTCCTTCTTAGTCAAGGAGAGAATTTCTTTTTGTTGAGAACTGAAGTGAGCAGATGGACATCATATTCTACTGCAATAACACTGCTTTACATGTCTCTGACAATATAACAGCACTGTATATTAGTGTAATTTACTCCCACTTTAAGTCTCCTTTTCACTGACAGAACAGCATGAAGAGATCTTCATGTAAGTGAAATAAGTCCCCTGTGAATTCCAGGAAGGAATTATGACGTAGTGAATGCAAAAGAGTGAACAAAACTTGGATGCTGATGGAAACCATACAATTAAAATATCATTCTGACTTAAAGGCTTGCCAAGTATTACAAAGTAAATAAGGATTATCTTTTTAGATCACACTTAAACAACAAATCATCTGTTCCCTGATCTCCAGGGATGATAGCACTGGGACACCTGGTTGGTACATTGATCACCAATGCTGGTGTGCCTGTACTGCACAAGAGCTGCCTGGGAGGGTTTCAGGCTGCTGCAGCACCAACCCAACACCTCCCTGGCACTGCTGACTTCTCTGGGGATCATTCTCAGAAAAACAATAAAATAAACCCTCTGTCTTGGAGGGTGAACCCAAATGGCATTATCAGATATTGTCACAGGTCCTGGGGTATCAGAGCCTGCTCTGCTTTGTTCACACAGTGCAGAGTTACCCACATTTAGAACCAGTGCTGCTGTCTCTGCTACTTCCAGGCTTCAATGAGCCCGCAGACTGCTCAGATTTAGCAGAGAAATTTTATAAAGGTGGACAAATGTCCCAAGTTGCTGCCTTCCCACCCTCCAGCTGTCCCTCAGGGAGCTGGGAGAGGAGGCTGTGCCAAGGGAGCCCCTGCCCTGCCCTGCAGTCTGTGCTGAGCATGCAGCGTGCTCTGGAAATGGTGCAGCTCAGGATGCAAACTCACCTGGGGCAGCCCAGGGATGTGGGATTTATTAAATTCCATTGCTAACAAGACTGTGTGTAGCACACACTCTCAAGGGATGTGATTTTGCAATGCTCACCTCACAGGCATACCAGCAGATGTTTTACTAACCACTCCAAGGAGGAGCTTCATACAAATGAAGAGAGATGCACAAGCACAGCACCTCGTGCCTTTCCCACACAGAGCTGATTACACACAGGGAAGTAACTTGAGCTTTTAGATGCTGCAACACTCCCAGATATATCCATCTTATCCTCCAGAGGCTTTCCCTCTACTACTTCTTAAAACTACAAGTAATAATCCTCCTCTCTGATGCAGCATCTGGTCTACTTCTTGAGGCAAGTTCTTGTCTCCTCACTGAAAACACTTACCTAAACCCCAGCTCATCTGCATGGCCCTCCCTGCCTCATCCCAGTCCCATTCAAAAGTGAGAGCAAAAAAAAACAGAATTCCCATCATGATGAAAGTTTAAAGCTGATAAGCATGTATCCCAGGCATTCAGAATTAGATTTCACATCCAGACAAAATCCATAACCTAGCTTTGCAGTGTGTCCATCAGCTGCTTTATCAGCATGAGATCTGGCAAATGGTGTGAAGCTATCTTGAGTAGACCTGAATGGCAGAAGGAGCAATGTATGGGATGCAAAATCAAAAGACAAACTACAGAACAAAAGATAACAAGCACATGCAGTTTTAAATATCTGAACTGTGTTTCATCTCCTTCTACAGTTTTCTCTTGTTTCCTTACCTGTCCACTCCACCTGCCAAAAAGAACAGTTATAGAACTATAGAGTTGTTGCCAAAAATAAAAACATTCTGCATATAGGAAGTGGCTAACTAAAGAACTTGATTTTGTCCATTTGCCATTTATTTTGGGCAGCATTTCTACCTCAGTCTGTATTTTACAGAATTGTGATGTTAATATAATAGAATTCCAATCAAAGCTTTACAATTTCAAATATTGTTTTTCAGTTGTAAGCACATACATCATTAAGTCACCACAAAAATTCTTCTCGTTCCATTTTTAACAGGATACTGAAATAATTCACAGTGAAGCAAATTATGAGAATGAATCCTTGTTCTCAGCATTGCACTTCACAAATGGGACAATTGATTTTATTTCTTTCCCATATTCTGTAGCAAAAACTTTATTGAATTAGGGCTAAGAAGGGGTGGTAAGGCAGGGCTTACAGTGGGTTGTCAAAAAAATCTGTTTAAATGGCAGGGAATGGAGTGCCTCAGTGCCTTAGACAAATATTCCACCACTCAAATGATCAACTAACTTCATTTTCTGCATGTGTTCTATGGGTGTGTTTTATTAATAAGTCCTCAAAAACCTTGCATGGTATTTGCAGGATTTATCTCAGCTGCTTTCTCGCTGTTTTTTCCCCACAATTGGAAGGCCACCTACTTTGAGTTCCTCATGGCTGATTTCTTTCTCCACTAATGTTCAGCAGCTATTGTTTTATTGCAATGTATTTACAAGAAACAGGCAATTTTTTAAGGTGCCAAGAGCTTCAAGCTTTGTTTGTTTATAGCTCCTCTGTGCACTGCTACATTTTTTCTTGGATTCAACTGCCAATGTAAGGGATTAAGGGGCTAAGCGAGTTTGACTGGTGCAGGAATCTTTCAAATATGTTCTTCTAGCTCAACTCTTTCACTGGCAGTTTTTACTTAATGATAACTGCCAAAATAAAAATCCCCTGGTGCAGCAGGAGTGACAAAACAATCACACTTTTCAGGCACAATTCAATATCTATTCATACCTCTGAAAAAAAATGAAATAAAATAAAAGTTGACAAAATTATAAAACTCTGGCCTGTTGGTTTGCCTTTGCTGGGGTTTTTATTTAGGTTTTTTTAATGTCCTAAGTAATCTTCAGATTGTTAGAAAGGGCTGGATTGAGTGTTTGCTGACTTGTGCTCTACCCACAGGGCAATAATTATTAAATTAAGCTCTTGTAAGTAAATAACTTTTCTTAAGGCTATCCTGCAGAAATCTTGCACAAACTGTCTCTTCAGTTACTGCTTTTTTTTTTCAGGCTACCTGAAATTTTTCTGTCTCCTGGTCCCCGTATTCCAGTGATGCTTCTGGAGTTTTGCCTCTAGAAATGAAAATTATTCCTTGCATGAAAGCTTTACCTATGTCTTTCTATAGAGGGTTGAGATGTCAGTGTTGATGAACAGAGTTATGTATTAATAACAGAAGCTAAATTCAGGGCCAGCCCCAAACCCACCTCTGTGCTCATTCTTGATCAGTCCTGTTTTGTAGACATAGAGATTAAAGTTGCAAAAAAGCTTTGTTTTTCTTTAGCAATGATGGAAACGGGTCCCTCTTGCTCTTACATGCTTTTTAGCTCCTGGTCTTCAAAGTGAAGCACAATTGAGTTCATCTAAACCTAGACAAGTATGTTTATTAAATAATTAAATAGATATTGCCTTCATGGCATTTTTCAATAGTAAGATGAAGATAACAGTCCTGATACTCATTCTCATACTCCTCTGCCTTCTTCATCAGATTTAAGCATTTCGACTACAAACTGCTTGGTGGGGTTTTTAATTACGAATAGCCCTACATCAAGATTTTTTAAAAATACACACAACAACAAACTTTTACCAAAGTTATTTGGTGAGTTGTAGTGTAATTGTGAAAGAGCAGGAAGCAGGAATAAAAAATCACCAGAATGAGATTCATTTTGATCACACAATTGAATGCCCATAAAAAATACTGCTATTAGAATCTGTAGATGACATGGAGACAAAAACACATGGAAAGCCTTTAACTCTTGATAAAGCTGTGTTGAAACAAGTACTGGGCAGAATTACAGACCAGGGAGCACAGAGTACAGGTCCTGCCAAGGGAACAACAGCTTGAAACCAAAAAAGTTGCAATTCTGACAAGTGTAGAATAAATGGAAAGGTAATTCAGATACTCTGTCATGGTTCTGGGTACAAACCAAAATAAACTCCAATTCAGTATCTGACAAATGAGCAAAGGGTAAGAACAAGACAATGTTACAGACCGTGTGACTACACAGTGTCTGGTAATCAAAGAGAGCTGAGAAATTAGAGGAAAAGTGTAAACATATGACAAGTAAGGTTTCAAGGTCAGAAAAATGTGTCTTATCCAAGACTTGAACTCTTCAGCCTGCCTGAAAGGGATCTCAGGTTCTGTATAATTCCAGCACCTAAGGATGTCCACAGAGCAAAGAGAGAGAGCAATGAGAGCCAGACAGAGAACCTCAGCTGTGAGGCAAACCTTGCTGGCATTGAGGGTGACTGACCACTACAAAACCCTATAAAGATCACAGATTGTCCCATCTCTTGGCATTGAAGGCTTTCTGAAATACATACTTATTAACCAGAGATCTCCCCACAGTTACACTTGTGGCATGACATTCATAACCCACGTCACACCACACATCCGAGCCACAGAATGACACTGCATATTTAAAACCTGTCAGAGAAAACACCCCACATGTTTTTACCTGTGTAACATGTGGAGATAACCTTATCTCAGTCAGCTCTACATCCACATCTCATTCTTATTTTGTCTCAAAGTATCTCTATGTATTTCTTAGAACTGGTCCCTCTTGGCATGAGGGAGGCTTGATAGCTCTTGGCATGAGAGAACATGTGATTAACACGTGTGGGCTCAGTGCTCCTCATTTGAGAATACTGCCTTCATTTGTATGGAATACAAATATGTCACATTTCCTCAGTATCTGAAACAGAACATTTATATTTATGAGGATATAAACTCATTTTCTCAAGTCTCCGATATTTGTTGAAAATTAATCATCCCCTTGCGAAACACATTCACTAGAATATTCATAGGAAGCAAACATAATGAATAATCATATTCAACTTTCATAATCAAAAGTTCCCAAAGCAATTTACAGGAGATAAGTATCATTATCCCCATTTATGGCCAGGGAAACTGAGGCATAACATTAACTTGCTCAACATTAAATAGCAGAAATATGTTACACCTCAGATTTCTGGCAAAACCTTGGAATTGTTCTTCCTCTAATGCATAAAGCATAAAGATAGTTAAAGAAAAAAAAAGTTTTAATTTCAATGAATATTAATATGTTTCTGTGATCTCCAGCAAGATTTCCCTCAAGCAACTGATAGTTTTCCACAGTGTTCAGCATGTCTGTTTTCTTCAAGGCCTACCCATTTCCACTTGAGTTCCTGAACTATTATACTAAAAATCTGTGAAAACTTAAAACAGGTGTCTTGACTTTATTTGCAGCAACATTCAGACATCAGAAATACCATGCACAGTCTCTCCAATAATCTTTACCTTCCTTCTGCTCTAAAACTTTTTTTGTTTATACAAAAAGATTTAATAACAATACAAGGCCACCCTAACCGAAGTCTGCTTAATCTAGAAGCTACCACTTAAAATTATAAAGGGAAAACATCCTCAGCTTAAATCTGAAATGTTTCAATTTCATAAGATATCCTTCTTCTATTAACCACTATCATTTTAACTAAGGCTAAAGAATTCAATCTGCACAAAAAAAGAATTTTATCCTCATTTTCACTTCGGGGAAAAAAAATCAGATTTGCTCAGCTAAGAGAAATGAGAACAGTGAAATTGTAAAATATTTCACAGGCATATCCTTCCCATTTATGTACCTCAAGTTTGATGATGAAGTCAGTTCACAGCCCTACTTAACGAGCAGAACTGTATATATACATATTCTCTCCCCTTACTGCTGAGTTTAATAGTTCCTTTTAAAATGATATATACCAATGTAAATATAGTTAACATAAAATAATTATAGTCACAAAAATATTTATTAAATTTACTTCTCCACATAAAAAGTGAAAAATAAAATCTCCGTGCTCTGCTCAGTGATTTTAATGTGAAACTGCTGCTGAAGTCGTCAACACATTCTCAGTGTAATACATTAAGCCAGCATGTGTGGGTGTCACATAATTGTAGACAATTTAGTGACTGAATTCCTTTAGGGTTTTAGAGTCCTACTATGTTTTTTTGCTTGGATACCTCTTTTCTGGGTCATTAAGACATGGTTGTCAAAAGAATAGATGAAACAAGCTCTTAATGCTTTATTGCTGAATAAGAGTTTGAAGGAGCTGCTCAGCCTCAGCATGCAGGGTTTACAGCTGCAAAGCTGTATTTTAGCTCACACACCCCCTCTGAAGCTGCATGCTGAGGGTGAAATTCATTTTGGAGAAAACAACGCAGAGTTTTCTGGATTTTGATGGCAGATGTTACATTGCTGTATTATCTGACATGATCCCCTTCTTTAATGCACACACCGCTCCCTCTGCACCAGGAGCTGCTCACCACCAAGGCTGGCCCACAAGGAGTCCTGAGGAAGGGGTTCTGACCACAAAAATGGAGCAAATCTTATTGTTCTACACTCCCAGGGCAAACACACCCCAAATCACATTGTGCCATGCTCCTAGGGGAAATACACCCCAAATCACATTGTGCTATGCTCCTAGGGCAAGCACACCCCAAAAATCATATTGTGCCCTGCTCCTAGGGCAAAAAAACCCCAAATCACATTGTGCCCTGCTTCTAGGGGAAACACCTCCCAAATCACATTGTGCTACGCTCCTAGGGGAAATACACCCCAAATCACATTGTGCTATGCTCCTAGGGCCAGCACACACCAAATTACATTGTACCATGCTCCTAGGGCAAAAACACCCCAAATCTCATTGTGGACTGCTCCTAGGAGAAATACACCCCAAATCACATTGAGCCCTGCTCCTGTTGTGCTGCTCCTAGGGCAAATATGTCCAACATACACAGAGCTTGGAGAAATGTGACTGGCAAGGGATGGGAAGGTGGTGAGGAAGGTACAGCAGCAGCAGCAAAAGGAAAACCAAGTGAAATGTGGGCCCAGGGCTCAGTAAGGTGAAGGATGCAGTGCTGAGGGACACAGGAAGGGCTCAGGGAAATAAATGTGCCAAGGTTTGCTCACAGAACTCGTGGGGCACACCAGAACTGCCCATAACAGAACATGGCTGAGCCATATTTCAACAAACTGGGCACACACTCACGAGTTCATGCAGTGAGACAGGACAGATCCAAAATCTTGGGTACACCAAAGACTTTGTCAAACCAGGTAAAGCCCAGTGGGAAGCTGCCAGCACAGGCAGGGACTGCTGCACATAACCTGACACAGAGGCTGAGAGATGTTTTCTTCTGCCTGGAGAAGACACACAAGGCTCAGAGGGAAAGGGACAGGAAAAAACCTCTGCTTTGTATAACTGCCTGCTAGGAGAGGTAAAGATGCCAAAGCCAGGCTGAAGGGAGTGGAAAAGGAGAATCTCTACCCTTGGAGATATTCCATACTCATCTTCAAGGCCAGGAGAAACCTGATTCAATTTCCAAACAACATAATTACAACTTGTTGATTTTAAACATCAACATGACTCTGCTTACATCGTCCACATGTGACCTCACAAAACATAATATCATGACAACTATAATCTATTGTTTGTAATAATCAACCTGATTAGGATTTCAAAATAAGCATATAACATCAACATAATTATAACTGGTTGAGGAGGACTATCAGCTTTTTTTTTTTCTACATGGCAGTTGCTATTAAAACCTTAGAAGAAAAAATCTCTAGTACTTTTCCTAATTTGCATAAAATCTAAAATTTTGAGACCATATTCTGAGGTCTGTCATCCTTAAACTCATTCCCTACCTTTAAGAACACACCTATGTTAAAGTTTTACTAGCCTTGTTTGGTTGATCCAAAATGAGGAGGAGTTTGGGAAGGCACCAAAGATTGCAATGAAAGAGTTTCAGAGAAATGAAATAAATGAAACCAAAGCCATTTTAAAACATGTCATACTAGCCCAGCTGCCACAAAACCTCAAATTCTATGAAATTCTGCACGTTAAAGTAAATATTCACAAACCTGGAGGAAAATCCCATAGGATTAAACTGGTGCAGATGAAGTGGAAAAATAGAAACACCTCAATGGAGGAAACAGTCTGAAAGGCTGAGTGAGAAGTCAGTCTACTGCAAATTTACTGTATGATTGTGAGGCAAATAAAAGGTTAGGAGAATCTTGGGTGATTTAGAAATGAAAAGTCAAGGTGCTGAGAACAGCTCCTCTACACTTCTGGGAGTTATGCATCAATTCTTGACAGTTCAGTGCAGGAAGACAGGTGCATTTGACAGATGTACTTTTTCTGCAAGACTAAATGAAGAAAATTCCAGACAATTGCAATAAAACACTCATTTCATCCTCCAGAACTGAACACAGGAGTGTGTGGAAATCCTAGCAACACAGAGAGCTGCAAGAGAGCACCACAACATGTTAACAGCTGAGAGGAAAGAGGACCAGAAATGCTACTGAAACCTTCACCTGATCTTGCACGGAAAGAAAATGCAATCATTTTATCTAAACTGATCAATGGCCATTCCTTCATTCACTCCTCAGGAGTGGTCAGAGAATTGTTTTCCCTACACAGTCCAGTGAGGGTGCAGGTTCACAGGAGAGGACATGGACATGACCTCCCTCAGTCACAGAATTGTGTTTGCCTTGGGTTTCTTTCCCAAATTACATTAAACTGGCCAGGCCTCTGAATCCAGCTAGCTGCCTGACTGCTGCCTGGTAGAATCATGCCACAGGCTTTCATAAACTGCATATCAGAGCTTAATTACTTACTTCCTTGTTAAAAACTAATTATTATTTGGTCGTTCCTCACTTTTTCCTGCCAGAAAATGGACTCCCGAGTTTTAGGTTTTTTTCCCATCCTGCAAATATCAGTGAGCAGTGAGAAGATACAGGATATAGAAGAAGGAAGTCAGAGCACACCTGACATCGTTTGAAGAGGCAGCTGCTATAACATCCAAAAAGCAGCAAAAATGACCATAGGCCATCACTTCTAAAGTGTTCTGCTGAGCATGCAAGGCAAGAAGGGCCAGGGCTTAATTAAGAATATATGCTTTGATTAATATGAAGAAACAAACTGATTGTGGGATTAATTAGAGTACAGAACAATGTCTCCCAAGGGAAGAACTGAAGATTTCATCATTTGAAATTTTAGGAAAATTGTATGAAAGTGAGGAGAATCCACAGCAGAACAGCCACGTCATGGCTTGGTAAAGCAGAACAGGAGAACAGGAGATATTTCCACACATCAGCCTGCTGTGTTTTCTGCCCAAATAAAACCCACTCTTGCTCAACCTGCAGCTTGTTTCCCTGAAGCTTTTTACTGACTGTCACTCCCTGTCTCTTTGCTGTTTTAAGCCTTGCAATGCAGCACCTTCCCTGCACACAATGATCACAGCCCTCTGGAGCTGAAGCACCACCAAGCAAGTAAACCCCAAACTCTTTGTTTGCCACGGCAGAAACCTTCTACATTTTCAAATATTTAATGCCCAAAGCAGCCCAACTGTTTGAAGAAGCTTAGAAACTAAATGGCTTACAGATATTGAGCAACTGGGAAGATGGAAGCCCTGCTCAAAGAAACTCATGGAAATATTATCATTGCTTACCACTTATATTACAGTGGTGTTTTAGGATGTGAAGCAAGTCAGATCATACTGAAACAGAACAGATGCAACAAGACTATTCTCATTCTCACCACTTGTCTTAAACAGATCTTAGTGCAAATCCCCTGCTCCTAATGAAAACTGAATTATGACTTAAGATTCTTTCAAATATCTGATTATTTAGTCATCTAACTAGTAATGCCTGACAAATTCAAAAAGATCACACATAACATCTGCTGCCCCTTCGAGGGTCCTCACATTTTCTGCAGAGAGGAAGAAAGGCAGTCAGTGCTTGGAGCAGCTTCCTATAAACTTATTTTTGCTACCAGAGAAATTTATTTCTGCTGGATAAGAATTTCAGCTGCCAACCCCAAATATATGTGCTTTACAAACCATGACTTAAATTAGAAGGATTTGTGAAAAACAGCAGACTTGTCACACTGATGCACTTGGTAAATGCAAGCCTCCTCTATGTGTGTACAGCATTGTGGAAGAAAGGAATTGCTAAACAAATTACTGCATTTCACTACCCAGCAGGGTAATAACCATAGCAACATCTCATAGAAGAGGAGGAAGGTTGAGAAATTGTAGCTCTGGGATTAGATATTTGTAGACTCCATTTTGAAGAGAAAATCTTTATTTAATTAAAAGTTTATTTAACTTTGGAGGGGGGGAAACCCCCTCTTTTCAATCTGCAGTAGATTAGAAAAAATAATAAAAGGTATATAACTTGCAGAAATTATACAATGCTACTTTCATATTTTATAGCATTTTACAAAAAAAGAAAAAAAAATTACATCCATACAAGTAGCTATGCAGATATTAATCAAGCACATAAAGGGAAAAAGTGAATACCCAGAAGTTAGACAACACAATTTTCAAGATGCAGCTCCTTTTGGGACTCATCACCATGTAACAAATGCATCTACTAATATGGTTATGAGCACAGTCTGGCTCATTTTGTATTTCTGAGCTTAGAAGTCAGGTTTACCATTTAAAATTCATTTTATAAGCTGGTGGGCCATTTAAAAGGTGAGCCCAGAAACACTTAGACACACTGCAGAAGTGAAGGAGCTGAGGTTTGTTTGGGTTTTAGAAGAATTAAAAAGTTTGCCTGTCTGAAATTCTTCAGGCTTTTGACTGAGAAACCTTCCTGATTATTTCATTCCCAAGGTCTTTGGAGATGCACTGCTCTTTCCAGTGCCAGCTGAATTTACAAAGGCAAGGATGTGACCAAACCCAATGAATTGTACTGAGCTGTGACATCCAGAGCCACAGAAAGGCAGGAGGGACCTCCTGAGGTCTCCACTCCAAACCCTCGTGCAAAGCCAGTGCAGGGTGCCAAAGCCTGTGTGCAGGAGAGTTTTAAACATCTCCATTCTTCTGTGAGCCTCATCCCAAAAATTCATCCCTCCTACAGTGATTCTTTATGTCCTTGCATTCAGCTGGAATTTGCCATATTCCCACCTCAGGCCCTGCACACCCAGTCCAGCTCCACCAGGACATGGCCAGAACTCCCAGCTCAGTCTGACTCCTGCTACATCCATACCAAGTTAAAGGTTATTGGAATTAATGACTGACTCAAATCCATCTCTGATGGAAATACACAGAAAGTTTTCAGATTTTTTTCAGTACATTGTTGTTCAGGCTGTGTTCTGGATGTGCAATTTAGTTTCCATTTCTACATGAGATTTTTCAATCCAAGTTTTCTTGCCGTTTTATTTTTTTTCATACTTTGCATCTCCAAAAATATAAATTCTTATAAAAGATGGTTGTCCCTCCAGTTCTATAAGTAATCAAGGTCGGTAAATTCATCTTGATTTTTTCCTGCTGCCTGGCCTCTGCAATGCAATTGCTTTATGCAATGCCATCACAACTGAGGAGAAACTTTCCTTGAATTCTCTGAGAGCAAAATGATCCTTGTAGAGAACAGACAGGTAAAAGAGCTTTTTTAACGGAGCAGAAACACCTAACACAGGTTTGTTCTATCAGAATAATACAGCTAATTTAACAAATTTCTAAAGTTTGAGATAACTAGCTAAAGAAATGTCACCACAGGATTTTTTGCATTCACATTTTTAACATATTAGTATGTGAAAAGTTGCTTATTTTTTTGAAAATAGCAAAAATTACTGTCAATAGGAGGATCCAGTGCAGAGTGCTGAGTACATTGCAAGCTTATCTTGATGCATCTTGAACCTGTCTTTGCCACAACAAGAAATAAAACTCCTACTGTAGATGCTAAAAGTTTTTTTCAGTGGATGAAGGTCCATATCCAAACTATTTTATACAAGCACAAAGTGAAGTGGCAGCAGCAAACAAAAGTATCAGAGCATTTACCAAGAGGTGTTATTAACTTATTTGATACAAATGGTTTGTTAATATTTTATGCTTCTAAAACCACTCAAGATGGTTCATTTCCATTACAGCTGATCTTCCCAGTTATGGGCACTGACTTTTTCAGATGTTTATTATCTCCTTTGCTATGAAAGGTATTGCAGGCATATAAAATATGCATAAAACCCATTTTTGTCATTTCTTTGATGCACGTAGCACTTTAGGACAAAACAGAAAATTCATTGATCTAAAGATTATACAGGACATAGTGCACAGACAAACATGACAAGCTAGATATCATTGTGAAATTAAAATATGAGATCTCTTTCAGTCCTGCAGCTAATGAAAAAAAAGGAAAAAGTATATGCCATTCTCTCCTTCTCCCTATGTGAAGCAAGAGGTCTATGAAGTACCTGCAATACCCATCAAACTCTGGTTTTACTAATTGCTTTTACTAAATGCAAATGATAAGGAATAACAGAATTAGTCCTTTCTGGAATTTTCTATTATTGAAATAACTTCATAACCCTCTTCAGATGCAGGCAAGAAATAAGAGTGAGGAACAAAGGGACAATCTCCAACTGAGACTTTTAAAACTATATTTCATGCAAAAAATACCAAGAATAGCTACTTCACATAAAACATTTAAAACCCCCTATACTCCTGTGACTCAATCTTCAGCTTTTATGAAGAACATCTACTGTTTTATCCTAAAACTCCTAAATACTACAAGTAATGTCAAAATTGGTGTGTTCTCAGTGGCCTTTCTGTAGTAATTTTGCCAACTCATTTACCCATCTAATTTAACATATCTAACAGAAACTTCAATGGGAAAGGGAATGGAATTGTTCTGAGGCAAGAAAATTTAAATTATGCACTTATAAATGGAAGATCAATGTGTGTAATCTTTTTTTAGCAAGATCCTGAAATGAAAGGGCTTCTTAAAGTGAAAATATGAGACCTGCTTTTTGCCTCCAGACTTTCCAGAAGAAGTTCCTCTGTAGCATGGGATATTAGTTCAATTATGTAATATGATGTTGGGTGAGATGTAGCAGCAATCATCAAAAGAACACCTTGAAAAAGTCCAATTCCACCTTTAAACATGTTCAGATCAGTCACACAATTAACAGTCACAACTTAGTAGTTTTTCCCATAGAAATAGGTACTATTTTGATATTTTCCCTTCCACTCTTCCTTTGCAGTATGCTCTATGATTCCAGGCCAACTCAGTAGTTTCTGCAGAAGAATCATGTTTCTCAAGGAGGAAAAACACACTCAAATGAAATATTATAAACTTCCAAGGAAAAGAAATAATCTCTCAAGAGAAACTCAATATAAAACTTACTATGTTTGATTTGGTGATACAAACAGATCTCAGTTTTTGAGCTCTGTCACATCATGAGCACTGCCTAAGTTTGTCTGTAGGATCTTTCTCTCCTGAACCCTTTTCCATTTCTACAGAAATCACTTCACTCACACTTTTCCCTCAAGTCCACACAGGCCTCCAGTTGCTTGAGACAGAGAAAATTATTAATAGCTTTCTTATTAGTAATAATCCTCCTATTTACCCATAAGAGTCACCACAGAAAGGCTGTTGACACCCATGTTGAAACGAAAAAAGAAAAATACCAAATGAAATCAAAGACACCATGAAAGCAGAATTCAAAATACTTTGAATATGTTTAGAGTGAGAGAAAGATGTAAAGATAAAGGAGAACCAGAAGTTTCTTTACTAAAATAGGACAGTTAAAGACAGATTATCTGAGTGTGAAACAGATGATCATCAAGATGTCACTTCACTAAGGCACAAATTTATTTATTCACTTCATGGGCCAGGAATTTGAAAAGGTTTTTAGTTACCAGGGATAAGTAGAAAGGAATAGCACGAGTGCATACACAAAATGTAAAACCCAAGAGCAAACAGACACAACAGGCTGACTGAAGTGATTCTGAAAGTGTATTAGTAATATGAGAAGGATCAACATATGCACATATGCAAAGGAAGAAAAAATAAATAATAATAGAACTGATTTGCTACTACATGGTGAAGAAAATCTAGTAGAAGGAAAATCAAGAAAGCCAAAAATTTAATATAATTATGCTTCAGACTGCGCTAGTGATATAATTGCAAGCAGGCCAGTACAGTAATTACCAGTGAATCATGGCAAAAATATTGGAAAAACAATGTAGGACTTTTTAGATAAGTTAAATTTAATTTCAAAACAGCTAGGGTGGATTTACTTCATTACAGATCTGATTGAGACAATGTCAAAATCAATTACCAGTTGCAACCAATTACAACTTGCAATTCACGACAATGGTGGAGGTACTGGACAAGCAGAAAAGGGAAAAACGTTGTTTCTATCTGCATTTAAAAACCAGGAGGCAAAAATAAGGGTCAGACAGCAGTAGAAAAATGGGATTACTTTCCTGGAAAAGTACTGAGATAAATAATCAAACTAGCTGTGAACTTCTAGATGATGAGATCTGGCAAACAATTAGTCACCAGAAATACATTTAATTTCTTTCTGTAACAAGGTAATGGACACATGAAAACCAAGGGGGAAAAATAATAGGGAAAGAAGAAGAAAAAGATAAATGTTAAATCTCCTGTTATTTGTAAGTTCGTGTACATTCTTTTGAGCAAGCTTGGAAAAAAAAGGAAAACAAAAACAAAGCAACCAATAACAGTCACCAAACTTAAACCCTCGTGGACTTAATTAATCTACTGCTAAGGCAGTACTAATGAGGATGGAAAACAATTTTCTACACTTGTTAGGGGCCCACCATTAAAGAGGGAACATCAAGTTCCTTCAGTGGCTGCCTTGGCTGTTCCTGTTTGATGGTTTCAGTAGCAGGATCAGAGAGCACACATCTTTTTGTGAAGAAAACAGAGGAGTGAAAGGTCCTACAAGAACACAAAAGTAGCTAGAACTAAACAAACACCCCCAGAAAAATAGGACTAATTGGATAAGTAATCTAGAAAAGTGAAGGCAGTTCAAAAAGAAAAAAGAAATGCAGAGAAAATAAATAAATAAGTGAATATAGAGTGAGTAGTCAACTGACTAGGAGCCCTGAAGATCTGATCAGAAGGCTGCAGGATCAGAGGTTGTTTATGACTCAGTAAATGTCATGGCCTTACAAGAACAGGAACAATTTCCTCAGAGGCATAAAAACATTCTCTCTTCCAGAAATACCAATTCATCTAGATATCACCTGAAATATTGTATCCCACTGTTGTCCAAGAAAAAACTAAACAATTTGCAAAAGCAATTTTTAAAAATTAAAAGCAACAAAAAAAAATCGTATTACGTTTGTCCTACAAGAAGATCTTGAATAAACTGTTGATTCCTGGGCTACAGAAAAGCAGAGAGAGGAGATTTGATAAGTCTTAATGTACTAAAAGGAAGGAAAGAATCCTTGCACCATTTTGACTTGGGATAGCACAGGAATTAAGGAGCTTAACTTACAGCTAAGGAGATTTAGGTTAGATATTAGGCAAATCTTTCTAGTTGTAAGGACACTTAAGCTCAGGATAGATTTCCCTAAGGGTGCTGCAGGGACTTCATACCTGGAGATTTTTAGGGGCAGTTATGTCCTCATCTGCCAGGATGAACAGAGCACAGCTGACTCTGCTCTGAAGCAGGATGACAGAGGACATGGTTGAGATCTTTACCTGCTCCTCTTCCTCTGAAACAGAAAATTGATATCCTGAGTAGGATCTCAAATGGACAGAATCCCAGTGTGGGAGGTGGTTTTAATTCCATGCATAAATTTCAGCTACCTACAGTGAGAGGAGTAAGAAATAGCACAAAAATTTACTGTGGGAAAGATAAGGTGTCCAGGAATTTTTAAACAAATGGAACAATCTCCTAGATTTGCCTAAAGGCATTCAAAGAGAGGTCTTCCTATTTTGCCTAAATTATTTTCACACTTGTAGCTGTATAATGTTCCATGCACTCTGTATTGCTCACATTTTTACAAGGCCATTATTGTCAAAAATTTTAATTTCAGATCAAGAGTATTCCCTCTTTTAGCATTCCAATGTGATTTTTCCTCTCTCTGCCTACCAAACCTATAGTGCAGTCCAAAATAGCAATCCACAAAGCTGCTGCTTTTTGGTTTTGCAGGTTAAAATTTGTGCTGAGAATAAAGTGTTTTGCATCATCACAGCTGAGCCAATTGAATTTTTTTGTTCAATAAACCCCATGTATATTTCTGAGCTGTATTCTGTTAAGAAGTTGGAACTAGTGAATGGACTATAAAGCAAAATCAGGCAAAGTTTCTGCCATAGTCAGGTAATAAAGTCACCTCTGGAAATCTCTCCTGTCTCCAATAGACCCTCCTGATCCCCCTGTTATAAAAAAAAAAATCATTCTGATTTACATTATCTGGAAGTTATCAATTGCCTTGGTGGTCCTTAGGTTGAAATTTGGTAAAAAGATTTGTAGAGTTCCAGGCATTGATTGACAACAACTGTACAGACAATCTCCAATGGCCCTCATCATCCAAACTGCCTGGTTTTAAACTCTCCTTCCTCTAGGAGAAATTATAAGAATCGAGGACATAAAAGTTGCTCCAGGTCTTGTAACTTAGGACTAGCAATCAGCCTACAGAAAAATCTAACCTAAGTCCTCATAAGACAGGGATGAAACTTAAGCTGAATATTCTTTTGATGCTAGAAAAAGCTCTGAAACCACAGAAAATCTATTTTGACAACTGTAGGAGTTAAACTCTAATTTCAGATGCGTGGCTGTCAAAGAAAAAAACCCTGTTTCTATGCCTACAGAGATTAGAATCTGGCAGATGATCTAAAAACCCAGCTAAATATTCTTTTTATAGAGTCACCTCCCAGTCCCCTTATTCATATGAGGAGTCTTGCAGCATTCAAGAACAATAAGGGGGATTTGGCTCCTCTTGCTTTTGTGTTCAATAACATGCTGTAAGATAAAATCAATACAGACAAGCCCATATTAAGCTGAAGGTCACTGCTGTGGCAGGGAACTCCTGGCTCTACAACAGCTCCTGCTTGTTCCTCTCTGCTGCTCCTGGTTCCTCAATGCCATTTGCCATGTCTGCCTTGAATCCAGCAGCAAGAAATGGAGCAGCCCCCACTAGGATGGAATTGCCCTTTGCAAGGAAGAGTTTTGCACCTTCTAACACCAACATTGTGCCCTACAATAGCACTTGGATGAACAGGTTTGCCATCATCAACTCTCCTTACAGGTCAAAAAGCCCTTTCCATGGTACTCAGTCATGTCTTTGAACAGAGGAAGGAGTATTTCTATTGGTTATATGGGCTGTAACCACAGCACACTGCCTATGTGAAACTGGACATTGAAAATAAATATATTTCTAAACATATTAAATACCTACGCTTTTACTCCAGAAAACTTCAGCCTGAAGTTTGAAAGTCTCAGAAAGAATAATTTATTTCCAGAAGTGCTAGGCTTTTCTAGGCTTAACTGAAGCTCAGCTAATTATTCTGCTAAAAAACTATAAGCTAATGAACCCAATAATGAAAATACTTCATGATGACTAATGTAATATTTAAAACAAACTTTATTTTTCCATGACATTTCTTACTGAGTACCCAAAAAGTCAAGCACAAAATGTATCACATGGAAGGCTGTGCACTTGTGTTTCAATCTACTTAGAGCTGATAAAGAATTCAACAAGGTTTAAATAAGAATAAATATGATTCTGAATACTAATGGTGAAAGAAAAATATTTCCCATATATGCAACCTAAGCTGAGTGAAATGCATGTCAAAATACAGGTATCTGCAAAATAATTCACAATGCATAGAGATGATTTAAAGAAGTGAATTACACTAAAGAAGGTGTCATCCTCTGCTGTCAGCATTAAAGTAAAGCACTAAAGCACCAGCAGTAAAGTGACTTAATACAAATATCATCTAATTCCATGATCTGCACAAAGATGCTGAGATGGTGTTGGTATCTCTGTTCTACATTTTCAGTAGGAAATTTATTGTAACACTTCTGAAGTTACTCTATTCTATAGTCTCTTTGCCTATATTCTTTGTATGAGAAGACAAGAGGATTTTTTTTTCCTTTTTTAATTATACCATCTGATACACATCTCAAAATACAGTGTGGGTTATGAAATCTTCCAGTTCTAGAATGTGAAAAAGAGTAACCTAAAATACTCCTACCCTTTCCAAATAAAATCAGTCACTTGTGGAAGCTGAAACTGGCAAGCTGTACTATACAAATATATTTAGTTATTTTACACTTTCTTTTCTCAGGTACTTGCTGACATTGGGACTTTTTTTTTTCTTCTTGAACTGACACTACAGCAATAACTAAGTTTAAACTTATTTTAGATACAGAATTCCACCATCACATTGCTTCTGACACTGCATGGCATTCTTCATAAAAATAATTAAGTTGGCCAAGGAACTAAGTCAGCCAGGACTTTGACATAATGCAGTTACATGAAAATATTCCTCATGCTGGAGCCCTCCTCTAAGAGCACCCCACTGTAGGAAGGCTTCACACCTTGGATAAAAACAGTCTTGGGGGATTGGGAGTGTGTTAGTGCTCCCATGCTGACCCAGGCTCAGCAGAACCATTCTCTCCCATCGTAGCAGTGTGTGGGACAGGCTCTCCATCCTCCCCAAAACACCACAGCAAGGGAGGCAGGAGATGGGGCTGATTTAGGGACACACATGACACTGCTGAAAGCAAACATTTACTCTGCAAAGTGTTACGGAATCAGTTTGTTTTGCTTCTGACAGCTCAAAAATTACACTCATCCCCACCCTGGGCTGCTTTCTCCTTAATTTCCACATCACTTTAAGGCTTTTCTCCTGAGTTGTTTTGGAAAAATTCTAGAAACCCCTCAGAAATCTTATGTTTTTAAAGGATTTGTCTATGCCACGTACATTTCTTTGACTTGGGCTGCTGCTTTCTCCAGAAACATTCCTGTCTCTCCAGAACTGTATCCCTGCACCAGGCAGCAGCTACTGGATTCCACCCCATGGATATTTCCAAGGATACAGCAAATCAGTTTCATGGACAGTTCCCCAGAGCACACCCAGCCAGAACAAACCCTTACTTTCTTCCTTTTCTCACCCATAGCTGTTGATTCAAGTCTTGCTCAGCACTCAGTGAATTTATTCCACCATGTGTCAGCAGCTCTGCACCTGCCACGTGTCTGAGGAAGGCACAAGGAGCCAGAGCATCACTGAGAGCCCTGTCCCTCCTCCCACTCCTGCTGCTGCTATCCTGCCTCATCTCAGGTTTGTGCAAAACATTGCCTCCAGCTCCTCTGCAGCACACAGCCAGCCTCTTCACATTTCAGTTCCTTTTAATTCTTACTTTCTTCCTCCCTCTGTTTCTCTCCTTTCAAGCAGTTGTGTTTCTGGAGTTTCCCTGGGGGAAACCTTAAACTTGAAAGGGCTTCTTAATAACCTTGCTCAGCCCTGCACAGAGGAAATTAAGCCATTCTGCACATTCAGCATTTACCACTGTGTTCTGCAACCCAAAGTTCTCCTACACACGCACAGTTTGCAGCCATTGGGGGATTGACTCCATCACCTTAGAGAAGTGCAGGTGAATTTCCATTTCTCTTTGCCTAAAGATGTGGGGAATAGTTCATATATGGAATACAAACTGCTCTAAACATAGCAGAATCTCCTTGCATGGCTGCCAAAGAGATCTGTCAGACAAACAAAAATCATACCAAATGAAAACATAATTAAGGGCCTTTGACTCTCAGATTATTCTCCACTTGATTAAGTGCAATGAGTGCCTGCTCTCCTTAAAAAACAAAATTAAAAAGGCAACTTATTCTTTTCTCTCCTGCCCCCTCTTATAGCACACTGTGGTTTAGGGAATTCATTCATTAACCCCTCTTAGTTGTTTTCCCTCCAGTCTAAGGGGTTGATACTTAGGGACACAACCCTCTTTTATTTACATACCAAGACTGAGAAGCTGGCTGTCTAATTTGGCTCTGTCCCAGGCAGCCGGGCTGCAAAAAGCACACTCAAATTGCTCAGCTGCTCTGCTAGCCTGGGAAGCTTGGAGCCTGGCACTCAGCTCACAGGAATTCCCAGCCAGGCTGTCCAGAGAGCTTGGGGAAGGCTCTGACCAAATTCATTTCTTCTGCTATATTAAGGAAATCAAGTGCCAGTGCTGCTGTGTTTCCTGCCCTGTTTAAATCCAGGTTTCCTTGCACAGGCACAATTGCCAGTAAAGAACCAAGTTCCTTCCAGAGAGATGACATAAATGGAACACCTAAAAATGCTGACATATTCTACATGTAAGACCACAGAAAGAGACACAAAAGGTGCATAAAACCTTTGTTTGCTTCTTCAGTTTCTGCTTTCAAACCCTCATCCAGCACTTTTGCTGCTCTAAGTCTCTGCACTTAGTGCCACGAGCCACATTTCCCAGCTTCCCAAATGCCTGCAATTGAAATAACATCTCTGTCTTGACATTTGCAAGTGCCCCTCTGAAGTGACCCATCTTCTCTGGATGGCTGAGTGACCCCTGTGAAGCACGAGCACAAAGAGAAGGAGTGCAGTGCACCCAGGCTGCTTCCTGATCCCCACACACCCAATGCCCAGGGCTGCCTGCAGCTTGGCTCCACACATTCCAGGCAGGTTTCCATCCCCTGCAGCAGGCCACTGACAACCCCTGGCTAAATTATTGCCCACTGACATCTCCTGAACGGAATCCACATGGTTCTTTAAGCTTCATTCTGCCTCCTCTCCCTCCCACAGCAGCCAGCACGGCTAAGGCTGAAGCATCACATTACAGCAAGCTCTGGAGTTGTAGAAGTGGATTCACTTCAAGGCTTTTTCTTGCTTAAGCAGCTACTCCAGCAGAGAGACTGGCTAGACCCAGGAAGGGGAACTGGAAATTTACTCTGCTTGAAGCACAGACACAGCAAGCACATGGCTCAAAGATGAATTAAGCACCAATGTGTCACCAAAACACTTGTCTGCTGGTCAGTGACTCCTATACAGCAAGCTCACTCCATGTGATTTGTTTTTTTCATTTAATTAACATGAACCAAATTCTTAAAGAAAAAAAGAATATATATATATATATACACACATATAGACTCTCAACCCTTAATAACCACAGTGAAATAACTGGGTGTTACAACTGTTTCACAAATATACATCGAAGCCTATCATGGCTCCAATGGAACCCAAAATAACCAGACTAGGGAATTCCTGAGAACATCCCAATAATTTGCAAGGCAATTTATTACTAGAGGTTTCCAGCTGTCCTGAAAAAAAAATTAGTACTAATCTGACAAAAAGAAGCCACATTCCACATTGTTCTCTTGTGGAAAGCAGCTGAGCATGTGTTGACTTCACCATCCAGGAGGTGAGCACAACCCAAAATCCTCATCAACTCATGGATATCACCAGCTCCTGACTTCTGATTTAGGACTTCAGAAAAAGGAGGTAAATTAAAATTTTACCCTAAAGAAAAAAATAATGACATTTTTTATGAGGGAGGCAATCACACCAGTGCACTGCAGTCACAGAATGAGAAGCATGTGGGCCATAGCTCTGAGCAAAGAGTTTGCTGAAAGGATTGCTGCTGAAGTGATTAGAGGACCACAGATTGTGTTCAATATTCATAGTAGTGAGTTTCAGGAATGATATCCAAATGCACAGCTAAATAAGTTATCACCTGGCAAGGAGCACAGACAAAGTGCAAACTCAAAGTACCACTTAATGATAAAGCCCTTTATCAAAGCCCTTTGCTCTCTATAATGTTTTGGAGCACTCACAAATCTGAGATTCAAAGGGAAAAGGTTCATTTGCAGACTTGAAAAGCTTCTCCTAGCACAGAACTACCAACAGTGTTACTACAAACAGATGCATGTTTTCCACATAAATACAGCTATCAAAAATTGTTCATGGGTTAGGGAAAGAGTTCAACGCTTGTTTTTATTCTCTCCTAAAAAGAAACCTGTGAGAGCACTGAGAAAAGCCTTCCATACCTCACTGCAGAGCCAGAAACAAATAACTTAAGTGTTCTTTTAACATTCTCTGAGACACTGCAAGTGCTGAAAGGCCAGTGCCTGCGGAACTGCGTCTGACATATAATTAAATGAAATATGAGCACTTCCTTAGAGTCGTGGGAATTCCCTCATTCTCCAGGAGGAGTGAGGATTTTATAAACACAGAAAATCCCTGTCTTTCCATCAGTGGGTACAGCAACAAAATTTCAAGTGCAAATTTGTTGTCTCCTTCAGAACTGGGCATTTTTATTTCAGTTACTTATTTTTTTAAACAAGAACGGTTATCTTGAAATATTATCTAAAGGAAAGAAGAATTAATTAGCTCAGATATCAAGTGCAGGTTCTACATAATCTTTACCTAAGAAATGCACTGCAAAGGAGTGATTAAAATGTTATGTTGCCATGGCTACCTTTATATCACAAGGCAAGGAAAACTTGCACTCAAGATAAAGAAAGAAACAAGCCACTATTAATATAATTGTTTTCAGCATTATCAGAAGGAAAAACTACTTTAAAAGAAGTGTTATACAATTTGCTTTCTTTTGTTTGCAGGTAAAGTGATGGGTATCTGTACTTGCATTTGTAGTTAATAATTTTCACAAAGCACTGAATTCTTCACTTTTTTTTCAGATATTCAAGACTAAGAAAAGCATGATGGAAGGAACTTCTTGAACATTGCTGTAATTGCAGCTCTACAGTTTTATAATATGTTTTAAAAGATAAGTTTTAGGGTTTTTTAAATGAGATTTTACATTGCTGTTTCCTAAACAGAGTCAGATATAAAACCATAGAAGCACTTTTTAATGAACCTGAGCTAAAATTAGCAGAAGCAAATGGTGATTTGTTGATTGTACCATGAGGTACAATACTTCTGAAATTATCCTAATTTTCTATTGAAGTTTCTTGAATTGTAAGAATTACTACCAATAAAACCTGTTTCAATGCTTGAAAACTGTGCAAACATTGTCAGATGCAAACATTTCAATTCATGAAAGACACACACTTGACAGGAATGTGGTTGTGTTTATGAAGGTGGCATTTTCTTAATGTCTTAAATTAATTTTTTCTACAAAGTATAAATCTAGAGGGATAATTAAATAAATAGAAAGTTCTTAAAGATTGTGCTCTTTTCCTCACAGTATTGCAACTTGATTTTTTCATTAAAGAGATTGGTAATATGGACACATTTAGACTTAAAATAATTATTTTTTTCAAACCAATTTTAAATTGTTTCACTGCAAACACAAATAACCCCAAAAACTTGTGCATTCATCCTGGAATGGGGGAGCAAGAAGCAATGGCAAACACCAAGTTTTCTGCTCTATGCCCGGGCCTTGTGTGGCAGCACAAACCCCTAACCTGGCGAGTTGAGGAGCAGCAAAGGAGATAAAGCAATAAAGTGAGAGCGAGAGGGGAGCAGGAAGCCAGGCTGGCTTGGTGCTGATGGCTGCAGAACCTCTTCCTCATCAGCAGGCAAGCTCTGAAATGCCTGTGATCTGTGAAACACAGCATGTGAACCAGCACTGATGAGATCTGTTAGGGCAATTACACCAGGAAGAAAGTTTTGACTTTTCAAAGTCTGAGCTGGGGACGGAGTGGATGTTTGTTCTCTGGACTGTGTTTGAAAGCTGGGATCAGAGCACACGCTCATATGCCAGTTGTACTGCTTTTGATTATGTGAACCAACTAAAAACCTATTTGCCAAGGAGCTACATGCTTTAAATTTAACATGAAACAAGCCATTATTAGTAAAAAACAGAGTGCACAGAGTCTCATTAAAAGGGCTTTTCCCCCTTTCTCTGGGGCTTTTAAATGACAGCATAATAGCTTCCAAATAAATGAAGAAAACACATTTACTGGGAGCTACAATAGAAAAGACTGTACATGGTGATTGATGGCCAGCTCTCTCCAAAGCTTCAGCAGAGGGTTATGACATCCATTATTGCAAATCCCATACACTGGTGCAGAAACACAAAAACACTTACTGGGTGCTGCACAAGAACAGTCCAGCCAAAAAAATCTAAACCACAATAGACTGTGGAAATATACTGTCATTTTAATAAATAAATTTAATGAGAATTTCTCAAACACCAGAAGTGATTTACGGTCAGAATCCAGCTACAAATGGCATATCAAGACTCAATTTCTTTTTCTGAGGTGTTAAACAAATTATTAGAATTTAAAGGATTAGAGAGAGCAACTGATCTTTCATCTTTGCATTTTTCCATTTACTTCATGTGTTATATTTCATGCATGCAACTTTTTTCCCCTCTTATTTGCTTCTTTAAAGTTGAGGCTGCAAGCCAAATGATGTGAAGTGATTAACATATTTAATAAAAAAATTCTCTCTTTAAATTCTGCCAGTTACATATGCAAGCTGCACATGTAATGAAGTGCACCAAAGTTTGAAGAAATTAAGCAAATGCCTAAAGTTTTGCAGGATTGCAAAAGCAAAGCCTACAGCTCAAATTTTCTCTGATGCTTCACAAAGGAAGCATCTCCTCCAGCTCCTGAAAAGCTCCTGTACAGGTGCTCAAAGTACAACCCCCTGAGACTCCACACAGGTAACACTGTTGTACATAATATTGGAAAGGTAAGGTGGTTAATGAAGATATTAAAATAAATTAAATTAAAAGTCTTTGTCCAACAACATTAATAAAACATACTGAGCTTTCAACAGAGTTTTCCAGACTGGTTGGTTTGCTTTTTATTCTAATGCAGAAATGATACTTCCCCACTTTCTACACAAGTGTCTGTGCACACTTCATAGGTGTGTATGCCACAGGAAAATCTTACAGGTGAATTAAGTTATGGAAATGCACATATGCAGAATATCAGATAAAGAGCTGCTCATCTTGTGTAGCTGTTCCAGCTCCTGGACTTGAACACTGAAGTTTTTGAAAATAAAAGAAACAAACCCACTCTTACTTGTTTATATAAAGGCATATCCATAATTGTTTATGATGACATAAACAGAATTGAAGTTTAGTGGAGAACTGTAAGCTCTCCAGGACATGGAGAAATGCAAAATGAAAGCATGAGAGAAAGAGAAAAATATTTGTACACCAGCACTTGGCTTCAGCAAAAGGTGTACAGTGCTTCAGAGAAGTTTGGATAATCTTGTGAAGAGCTGCAGTTGAGGATTTATGACACCTCAATTCAGACTTGTAACTCTTGGATGTGAGCCCTCAAAAGTCTTGGCTGTTCCATTTAAATGCTGCTCATGGAAAAGCAAGACCTCCTGAAGTAGAAATGTTAAATGACAGGAGTCCAGTTCCCTGAAAAACTCAGTAACAAAGTATGAACAGCTCTTCTGAACTTCAGGTCATTTGAACAGTTCATGCTTACCCAAATCCCCTAAAAATAGGATAATCATATTAAACACTCTCTGAATACCACCAGCAGGGAATCACAGGAAGTCAGAATTCCCATCAGATTCCCATTCTCTCATCATTAAACATATAAAAATAAAAACTGTTTTCAGCTGAGATGCCTTTAAGAAATTAAGATGCCATGAAAGATGAACAGAGGATGAGCCTCAACAACATTTAGCACATTGTGTAAAAATCCATGTACTGAGTCACTGTCAATGAATTTTGGGGGGGTTAATTGTCCTGACCCTCACACTAACCACTGCAACCATCCCACATGCAGCATCAAAAAAAAGTGGGGGTTTTTTGGGACAATAAGTCCCAAAGTTTGGGGTTTTTCTGGGGAGACAACAAGCGTCATTCCAAAACAGGCCAGAAGAAAAGAATGCAGACATCATAAGCCTAATTTCATTTGGATCTGAAACTTCTCCAAGTTCTAAGCTCTATCTCTAGTCTCAAGAAACTTTTCTTTTTGATTTCTTGAAAAAGGTGAGTAGGAAAGGCACATATCATAAGGTCTCTTTGTTCTTCTCTGGAATTCAATTTTAAAAGGAGAAAAAAGAAAAAAATGACTAAGTTTATCTTCTCCTGAGTCTGTGTTCACTCCAGCATATGGCAGTGCCTCAGTTTGGGTTTGGTGGTAGAGAAGACTGAGCTCAAATGTTATGGCAGCTGGCACAGAATTAGATCCTCTCTCCCCTTCTAGGGTGGGCTGCCTCAGCTGTGTGCTGCAGAAAATTGGTGATTTTAACCATAGCCTGGTACAAACTCCTTTCAGAGGAGGAAAGGCACAAAACAGGCTCCATCAGCCATGAAGTTTTCCCTCCTGTTCCAGAAGAAATCACCTCTGGGGAGAGTCTCTCACTTCCTCTCTCTCAGTTTGCTGGAAGCTGGACAGCCGTGGCTTTGCATAGCTTTAGTGGATTACTCCTCTAACTCAACCCATTCAGAAATATTTCTAATTACTCCCAGCAGAGGTTTCTCATCTAATTATCTCCTCTTTTAATTAAATTTCCTTGCTAGAATCCAGGACTACTGGACTCACAATTTTTGTAACATGGTGTTTCCTGAAATCGGTGCTCCAGGAACTAGGATGTTTATAGGATTTAAGATTTATGAGGTTTGGGCCTTGAAGGGGTTTCTGATGCTGAGTACATCACGAGGCCTGCAGAAGCCATGAGTCAGATAAAGGACATAAATCTTTCAACTTAAAGCCAAAGCCTTGGATGGAGGAGCCCCAAGGGCCTCAGCAGCAGCTCCGGCTCCATTTAGAGATCATGACCACACTAGAGCAGTGCAAAGGGCAATAAATAAATGTGCCATGGAATCCCCTCTGCCACATGGGTCTGTCCTGACTGCTTGTCTGCTCTGGGAGCCAGGAGGATCCCTCAGATCAACAAGAACATGCCCCAACACTCTTCTGAGCTGTCTCACCTTGCACCTGGGGGAAGACCTGTGGCGCTCTACATTAAACTGTGAGATAAATTAAAGACATTTTCCTCCCATCTGGTTTCTCTGTTTCTGAGATCATCAAAACCAAACATTCAATAATAGAGATCTCTATTCCCTTTACCAAGGTAACCTTCTTCAAGTGGTTGCCCTCTCCAGATCCTGATTTGCTCTTTTCTCTTAAGTCAAAGGTTCTTGCACTGTTTTTCCTGTGCTTCCTTCCTGCAGCCCAAAGGAACTGTAGAACACTCCAGAGGAAAACAGCACGCAGGAAAATGAGGAAACTGAGCAAAGTGATATTATTCATAATTAAATTACAGAGCTTCTCTTACTCTCCACAAAGAAAATAGGCTCTTGTGCATTTATTGCAGAAGCAGGAGCAAGAAGGCAAATCCTTGGCAGAAATCACCATGTGATTTCCCAGCTCCTAGTGAGATGATCACCTGTCAGTTCAGGAGCTGGGCTGGAGCTGTGTGTTTGCAATCCTACAGCTCACAAAGCTTCACAAAGACCTTCCTGTGTCCACAAAGCCCAGTAACAATCAAATGGATTGGAAGTGGCAAAAGCAGTTTCACGAGTGTCAACAAAATCCTTTTGAAAAAAAGGAAAATATTTCTTTTTGCCTTTCTAAAAATCTTACCCAAAAAAAAGGAGCTTTCTGACCATGAGGGCATGAATCAGTTTTCAGCAGCCAGGGACAGGTAATGAGGACCTGCTGGTGACACAGTTGTGGAGGGAAGATTCACTACCCAGATTTTATTCCTACTGCAGAGGCAGAAACTGGGCGCTGTTTATTATTATTTGTGACAGAGTTTCATGCAGAACAGCAGGTCCTCATTAAGAAAGCCACATTTACCACAAACATTCACCTCTCATGCAGAGATCAAGACACAGTTTGAGCTCACAGCACAGAAAAATCTACTTTCTCTTTTTCAGGATGCAAAAGACAATCAGGAGGAATTAACATACACAGGCTACCACAGGTAAACTTTCTTCTTTCCAAATTACATCTTTTTAATTTTAATAACAGCGAAGATCACTGTGCACCTGGGAAAGCTTCCCTGCCCAGATTTCGTTCAGGCATTAAATGGAGTGGGGGGACTCAATAAAGCAGTAGAATTTTTAAAAATCCTTGTTGCTTCAAAAGCACAAATATATGAGTGCCTCTCCAGCCAGTGATTCAAAATTACATCATAAAGTTAATTCTGTAGTTAAAGTCAGACCAAAATTCAGGGCTGTTTATAAGTTGCAGATGCCAGTCACCAAGTGAGAGCATATGGGGAAACCCCTGAGTGATAAAAGTGGACTGGATAGGTCCACCAACCAAATTTTCATAGAAATTTAATATTTAATGGCTAAAAATATTAGATGACGGGAGGCAAGATGCAGTCAAGGAGAAGATGGATGGGTTATGAACTTCTCTATCTAGGAATGAATGTAGGGGTTTTCAGGAGAAAAGTAATTAACTGAAAACCCTTGTATTTTCGTAGTCATAAACTTACATGACAAAAGTACTGCAGCTCCATCAAACTGTAGCTGAGCCATTAACACTACCTCACATACTCAAGTTAAATGAAAAGCAAAAAGGAGACAAGGTTAATGGGCATGTTTTGATTGCAGGAGAGGAAAAAAATCCCCAAACACCAGAAAACCAAACCAACAACAAGAAAAAAGAAAACATTTTTTAGGAGGTGGGGGTTCAACAAAAATTTTGGAGTAATCACATCAAGTTTATTTTTTCTTTTCAGCATCTAGAGATGTGGATCCTCGATGAAAACAGTTTAAGTCTTTTTCCATCAGAATTTTTCTGCATAAGGCAACAACTAAAAGTGCTAACCTAACACTCACTGTGTGTACTTAAAGATGAAATCATTTTCAGTTACAAAACATATTTCAATGTTTTTAATCAATATTTTCAGTGATCCACATTTTGAAGGAATCACATAATCAAAGAGGAGTCCTCTAAAAGCTAAAGTAAAACATTGTTCTTTGCTACATATGCTAGACAGTCTCTATTTTATTTTTTTTAATGTTGCACAATTTTACTAAAAATCTTGTTTGGCCACAGTGCAAATAATGCCATTAGGTGAAAACACAGGGAAGAAGAAAACACATTACACTCCTCCCAAATTCTAATGTCTATAATGAAATTTCTAGAAACATTGTCTTGGACATGAAGGAAAACCTTTTGTACTGTTGGACATAGCAGCAGCAGCAACACCAGAGTGAAAAAGCAATCAATATTCCAGAATTGTGCTGTTCCAATAAACAAAAGAACAATATCAGCAAAATTGTTTTGGCCACATCTGATGGTGCCAAATGGTTGGAGCAGGGCAGAGATCTGGAGTGGTGCAAAGTTGTTTCCTCATAATGACAGTGTAATTTAATAGGTAGCTCACCAAATAATAAAGAAAACCAAATTTATTAAACAGTAATTAACTTGCAATTAACTCAAATTAGTCAAGAGTCACACACACAATGGGTGAGGGAGTCCTCAGTGGATTAGAGTGACAGCAATTGCCATGTAAAGTTGAAACTGAGAAGTTCAGAAAGAGGAAGCATGGTTGGAAAGAAGAATTTTTCCCTGTTGAACATAAGGATTGAAAGCAAAGAATGAACTCCTAGTAGGTTTGAGAAAATGGTTTGACTGATTTAGGGGAGAAAACAAACTGCTGGGAAAGGAGAAGGTACTTGAAGTAGTCCAGAAAGTGAGAGAGAACTGACAAGAGAAATCATCACAGATTACAAGAACTTGACATGGACAAACCCATAGGAGAGTCTGATTAAAAGTGATGGTAGGAAACACCTAAAGGGAAGAATTTCTCTCATTGATTAGGAGACTCCTGAAGACCTGTAAGGTATCCCCTGAGGGGAGACAGTGCTGACAATCCCCCCTGCCCTGGTTTCAAGGGCTGACCAGCACAATTGGATTACAAGGATTTGTTAGGGAAGGCCTACAAGGTGGCACCAACACACAGGATAAACCAAGCACCAATATAATTGGCATAATTAGGTGAAAAGGTATTGAGAGAACAAAACACAAGTGGAAACCCTCAGAATTGCTCAAGAGATCATTCAATTCAGAGTTGCAGGGAAAGAAAAGACACGTTGTCACTGGAATGAGAGAAATTTCTCCTATTTCCCCACAAAGCCTGGAGACCTAAGCAAGATCTACTTTAACAGAAATATTAAATATATCTAAAATATATGAGGACCACAATAGTTACAAATGTCCAGGGAGAATAAAGACCTGTGAAGACAAAGCACAATAGCAGTGATAGATTTAATTTTGCCCCCATATAATAAACTATGGTGACACATTTGGTGGACATTCTAAACCATAAAGAACCATTTTTTGGAGGAGCTAATGAAAAAAACTCACAAGATGAGAAGCAATGCTTGGATCAGCTCAAGACTTAAAATGAAGTTATCCAAGAAAAACTCTAGAAGAGACATCACTCCACAGTTAGATACCAAACCACTCGCATGAGAGGGGAAAAAAGCCAAAAGGAAGCCCAAAAGCAAACCCACAAGAGGTTTAACTTGAAAGGTTAACTTGCTTAACTTGAAAAAGAAGAATGATACAAATATGAAAAAGCTAGTTAAAAATAAATTAAAAAGGGTCAGCTAAAATTTTAAAATATTCATATAAATATTTTAAAGTTTTCTTTTTATATAAACTGGCATAGAGAGGCTTTAAAGGCACCACTGTAAAAGCTCAGAGTACATGTAAAATACCTTTCAAGAATAATTTTAAATGGGTTTCCAAAAAATATCAGTGTACTCAAAGAGGTGGCTAAAAGAGGCTATTAGACATGAAAAGACATCCTTCCAAAAGCAGAAGTTGCACACACCTGAGCAAACTGAAAATAACAAACTGACAAAATTGATGTCAAATCAGAATCAGGGGGAGTGAAAGAAATAAAATAAAACACCAGAGGATCTCAGCAAGTGACTTGCTAGAGAGTAAAAACACCAAGATTTCAAATCCCCATAAGAAGCAGCCAGCCTCTGAGCACAGGGTGTATGAGGGACTTGGAAGGAAGGAAGGAATGAACCCCACACATCCACAGTTCCTACAGAGAACTTATTGGTGCTTGGGACTGAGGAGATTCTCCCTGTAGGATGAGTACAAAAAACTTCCTCCAACTGACCTGTCCAGGAGCTCTCAGAATAAATGGACAAAATGAATATAAACACAAAATATGCACCCAGTGGTTTCAAGGCATCTCAGATGTAAAATATGTGATTATTTAATTGTGGTTTGCAGCCTACGATTTAAATTAGAGTGAACACGAGTAGAACAAAAGATAATAAGCACAGTATCAAGAGCCCAGGGACTCAGACTTCTGGAATGGGAATATTGGTAGAAAGTTTAATGATGTTTACCTCATTGATCAAAGAAACAGTCAACCCCTTGCAGGGAACCTGAGCTCCCCTGGTCCACAGTGAAATCAGTGACAAAAGGAGCAGGCCACAAACAGTGCAGAGCTGCTCCCCAAACCCAACACTCGTGACATAATCCTTCATTGAACACGGCCATGGAACAGGAAGAAAAGTTCTCTCTTTTGACCAGTTAATAACTGGTCAAAAGAGAGAAAATTAAGGCTAGGAAATGCCTTTATGTGCATGCTGTTACCTGCACAGATTTTCAGACAGGCTTTATAAAAGCAAACCTAAAGTAAAGTGTTCCTCATTATCAATTTCACTCTGACTCTGGTATTTGAAGGCAATTTTTACAGAAGCAACCTACATGCTGACACATGGCTCCAGGAAAGCAGCTGTTTACCACCTAATCTGTCATTAGTTCTCTTCCACAAGACAATAAAAACTCAGCCCAAAAGAAAAACAAAGTAAAAACAGCATAAACAATTTCCCTCTGCACTTCTGCTGAATGGACGAGTCAGATCTGTTTGTTTTTAAGAAGAAATTATGCTAATTTAAACAAGAAAGCTCCAGTAAGAAATAAATTGTTGCACATCTTACTCAGAAACATCACATAACAAGGTCATTTTGGCTGAGGCAATTATTTTGGCAAATTGTTGTGGAGGGATAAGAGCTAATAACACAAGTTACAACTGGTGAATTGCACATGTGTGCATCAACACTCAATGGGGAAAGAAATTTATTTCTGTAAATTAGCAATAGGATAAACAAGGCTGTTTCCTATATAGACATGACCAGCACTGCCAGACGATGACACATTGCAGTTTGAGCAATAGGTTTTCTTTTGCCTTGTTATATGAATTAAACCCAGCATCAGCAGCTACAGCAGAGCAGCCCTCAGAAGATGGGACTCAGAAAATCCCCTCACCACACAGACAGGATGTAAATCTACTAAGAAAAACATCTATTTTTATTCACACATAATTGTGTCAGCTTTGCAAAGGACAATTGTTTCCAAGAGCAAATATAGATTTTTTTGTCTGTGGCACCCTGGATCTAAAGCCAGAAAACTGGAGATCAGCATCAAGCAGTGCAGCCACCCTGGAGGTGTCCCAGCCCCACACATTTCTTAGGATTAAATGATCCCCAGTGCTGTGATTTCTTCTCAGGTTGCTTTCATTTGGGGGGTGTGACCGTGTTCACAGGGGTTTTTGGATGAGGGAAGAGACGAGGATCTGACTCCATAGTTCAGAAGGCTGATTTATTATTTTATCAAATATATTACATTAAAACTACACTAAAAGAATATAAGAAAGGATTTCATCAGAAAGATGGCTAAGAATAGAAAAGGAATGATAACAAAGGCTTGTGTCTTGGACTCCCTGTCCAAGCCAGCTGACTGTGATTGGCCATTAATTAGAAACAACAACATGGGCCAATCACAGATCCACCTGTTGCATTTTACAGCAGCAGATAATTATTTTTTACATTTTTATCCTGAGGCCTCTCAGCTTCTCAGGAGGAAAAATCCTAAGGAAAGGATTTTCCATAAAAGATGTCTGCGACTAGGGGGGGGGGGGAATAAATAAATAATTCTAGGAGTTAGGTTGGGTTTTGTTGTCCGTTTGTCAGAGTTTTTTTTGGGGGACAAACGGAGGATTTTGCAAGCATTAGCAGCAGGGGGACTGGAGAATGATCAAGTAAATACAGCTTTTCTCCCAGGAGGGAGCCAGCCAGTGGCCAGCTCATTTCTCTGAGCCCTCTGTACACAAACCCCTGAGCACAGCCTGGGAACACAGCCCTGGCCAACAGACCAAGCAGCCCCATTTCATCAGCCTGAGCTCTAAGGAAAAGTTTGAGGTGATGATTGCACCATAACACTGTCCTGCAGGTATCCTGAAGCAGACAGCATGCCAGGCCTGCTCCCAGGAGTTCTATTGGCACAAAGAGAAATGCACCATGTAAGCTCAATCAGCTGGGGAAAAGAGAGGGAGCTGAAAGTGCTTTGGCCACTGCAAATAACAAAAAAAAACCTCCTCCATCTAAGGACTCTGGCAAAGGAATACCAAGTTTTAAAGCAGAAAACAGTAAGAAGTAAAATGCTTGATCCACAGCTCAAGGGCACATTGGAAATGGTTCTTCTGCCTCGTGCAGACATAAAATTGCTGGAAGGATGTTCTCATAAACAAAGTGCTGGAGGCCATGCCACCGTCCACCTCCTCCTGTTTCTCTCTACATCTAAGGGAGGCAAGTACATCTCATAAAACAGGAGATGCCACACTTTTCAGGAATATCCCAGAGGCAAAAAGAAAGAAGAGTGAAACAGTAACAGCTTTCAAAGCTGGTGATACAGCCTCTTCTATTTAGGTTAAAAATCCTCTAGGGCCTGTTCCTACTTCTGATTTCCACGTACTTGCTGGATTCTCCACAGCTTCATTATTCAAAGAAAATAGCTGGATTTTACTAAGGTTGGCCATTGGGGGCAAAACTCAGCAGCAGCAGAAAGTCAGATGAAGGTATTTGCACCTCCTAAGTCCCAGCCTCACTCTCTGAGGCACCACTTAGGTACCTATTAAACCCTCCGGGCTCAAACAGGATTTAAATTAGGGAGCAGAGACCTAATATTTTTCTCTCCCATTCTTTTATGCCCTGCAAAGTGTTTTACATTACAATTTATTCATGTTAACGTTTTTCTAGCTAATCATTGCAGGCATTTTCACACTTTGTCTTAAAAGGGTCTAAATGCAGCCTGCTAGTGTTTTAAACAAACCTTGATGTTTCCATTGCCATATATCAGCAGAACAAAGGGAATGAAAGGGAAGGAGGAAAATAACAGGACAACCTCATAAAAGAACTCACTCAAGATTTATGAGTAAGGTGGAAAACTGATAGAAAGGCTAAAAATCTCTACAAAAATTACAACTGTCTTGTCTTTCCACCAATATGATTATGCAGCTTAATAGTAGTGCCTGCAAATACCTCCTCTGCACTGAAATAAATAGTGAGATGTGCTCCTCGTCCACACCAACACAGAACTTAGAGAATAACTTTAAAAAGGTCAGTTTCATCCATTAATTTATTCACACAATTGCCTGAGATTTAGCTGACAAAAGAAGCCGAGTAGACCCTGATGCTTTTTTAATATCTGTATGAGATGGCTCTCAGACAGATTTAGTGCTTGATTTAAAGCAAACTGATGGCTAAGTTACACATTTAGATAGAGACACTGGGGTAAGGTCAAACCACTATCATTAACATCCCAAGGAGGAAGGCTGATAATTATTAATGCTTAAAAGCACCAGCAGTCTTACTGATTGCATGGATTTTCTCAGACTTTTGTTCAGCCAGTTTCTCAAGTAAAAAATAGCGTTCAAAGACTTTTAGCTCATACAATGTAAGCCTCAGTCATTAGTAATCCTTGGAGCTTGACTTCATTTGAGCCTGTTCTGGGTCTGGATAGCAATTAGTATTGCCCTCCAGGTAAGGGAGTGTAGATTTATCCCCCAGAGGTGGTTTAACTTCCTCAACCTACTTTAAAATTAGATTTACTCGGTTACAAATCGTAAGTGTTAAATGAGTAAAACTATTAAACCAGGAATACTGCTGGGCTGAAGCATTTAATGGTTTACCACAGTATTACCATTTTTATGGTCTATTAAAACAATTGTAAGAATATCAGCAGTATGAAGAATCAAGTAATTTATATACAAGTTTGATAAAGTACCATACATTTGAGCAAAAAGTGAGCTCATTTTCTTACACTTCAAGAAAATTAGAGAAAAGGATGTTTTAAATGAAAAGGTTCCTTTAAAGCTGAAGCACATTTATTTTAAACTAAATTTCTGAAACTATATATGTCGTATATCCTATTGTCAAGATTTTTTTGTTTCATGCAGCTTGTTCCACCCAAATGGAGATGGTTAAAACCAATACCACAAAACAAACCAGTGCAAATAAAATATTAAAAATATTACTCAAATCTAATTGATTTAGGTGTTGCTCTTCTCTCCTCTTTTCCTCCCCTAGCTCATGCTGGCATCAAGGTCATCACTACATAAAATTGCCCTGCAGCATTCTGAGTCCCTGCATGGCTGAAACCTGGAAACAACAAAATCCTTGGTGCAATGGCTTCCAAGAAATTCAGACTCCAAGAAATCATACAGCAAGTTAATACCAAAAGTGTTGCACAAGTGAATTCAAGATATGTTTTATTTAGTCTGTTTATCACTTGTTCTCTAGACTAAGCTTTCAGGCAAGCCAGTGTTTTTGTACATTTTCTTGAAAATACCCCCAAGAAACAAAAAACCCTTGTGACAAGAGACTATCAAACAAATTCCTTTTTTACTGGTTTTGCAACAGAGTTTTGCAACAGCTACTACAAAGATGAATGCTTGTTTTGCTAATGAAGTTTGAGAAACTGCTTCAAACAAGCTGTATCATTTGGTTAGTTTGCCACTACAAAATCACAGCAAAATCTAAGTGCACCACAGCTCTCTAAAAACTCAGAGCTTACAGAGCTGTTCAGGAAGACAAAAAAATATGTTAATATGAATAGTAACACCAATACCTAAACAAAGGGGATAGCTGCATATAAAGCCACCTCTTTCTTGTAATGATCATCTGCTGAAATATGAATATCTTTGCTTATGCACACAGAAACAAGAACTGGAACAATTTGATTTCTACAAAATAACAGCGCGACACAAGGAGCTCTGCAAGGTCACACTCTGCTCAAAGATGCTGGCAGGTACCCATGGAAATACTAAGGCACAAATCACCACCAGATATGATTTTTATTTTTATTTTTAAACAAAGAGCACAGGGGTGAAGGTCTCCATAACATCAAAGAACTTCCTAATAGAGATCATCAGCTACCTGGATCACTGCTGGCAACAAAATCACTAGGAACAGAACAGAGGCATTGACCTGTGGTCAGACCTTATCATTTACATAGTAAGAAAAAACATCATTACAGTGATTTAAAGGTAACTCCTTAGCTCTTATAAATACTTTCTATTTTCCTATTTTTAATTGGGTGCATTAAATATCTTGATAATACTCTCTCAAAGACCAATTGCATGGTACACAGCACTCCTGTTTGAAGGCTGCTCCATGCAATGCTAACCCATGAAGGGTGATGAGCCTTCCCACACCCATCAGCCAGCTCAACACACACCTTGGAGCACACCAAGAATCTGCACAATAGCTGAGCAACACCAACTCAGCAGAAAGAATAAATCCCAGCTGGGAGAGAGGGATCCAGGGCTACCTGAGTGCTCTCACAGGGCTGCATGGCAGGAGCCAGGAGGCTGCCAGAGCTAATCAGTCCAGCTGCATCCCCAGCATCACTGCCAGCTCAGGGAGTCATCTCACTGGGAGAAATTGGGAATCCTTACCTGCAAGATTTTCACCGTATCTTGCAAAGTGAGAGGAACAACACAAGAATGGGTTTTGGCAGATTTAAATCCGTGTATCTGCAGAGATAGCTGAGCTCCCAAAATTTTTCTGCCTTAGCTCTTGAATGAAGTATTTTTTTATCAATTTTCCTCATCCTCTAACTCAATCAATGTTTCTCAATGGCAGCTTTACCATGACTGGATTTTAAAAGAAAAAGAAGTTATAAAGTATATAAAATAAGTTATTTACTGTCCAAACTGCAAACTATATAATTCATTTTACTGCAATCTTGAGGAGCAAAATCAGATTGATACTAATTCTTACCATACTGTCAAAGAATCATCACTAGTCAGTGCCTGAAAATAATGACAAGTTTTGCCAGGTTAATATCTTGTGTATTCACCTGCCTTTTTTACACTGAATTTTCATTCTCATAGTTCTCCCAAGTGACAATGCTGCAGGAGTCTGGAGGGACTCCTCCTTTTCCTGGTTCTGAAAACACACAGAGCCCAGTGCACAAATTTGATTGATGACTACATGAGAACCCATCTGTACTTATAGACTCTGTAAAAATGTGTGGATTTTCAGACTACTTGCTTTATACACAGCTGGACAATATTGGAGAGGGACTTTGAGCTCTGGCAAAGAAACATGAGTTTATAGTTGGTTTTTGGCAATTCTAATCACCACTGGTTTTAAGAGCATGGTCTTAACTGGGCCATCTGGTTTCCTCCAATATCACCTGTGGGATTTCAGCTTTTCCTGTCTCTCCCAAAGGCATGACAAGCATTTATCACAGTGATGTATTTCTCTGAGACTTCTGCACTGTTCATTTTTAAATTTCTTAGAGGATTTATTGGCATCATATTTTCTATTTCATTTGTGGCAGTCAAGCAAAAACAAACAATGCCTTACACTGCAAAAGCAAAAAGTGCCTCTCAGACACCTGCAGCTCAAACACACATTGCAAAATTCCCAGATTCACAAACCAAAGGCCTTGGTATGTCTCAGTATTTGTGTGTGTGTGTAGCTGACACTTGGAAACTTTAAACATGGCAAGTTCATAACCCATGGATAGGAGCTACTCGTGTCTACACACATCAACTGACCTCCAAAACCTCGTGGATGATGCTACTTCAGCACCATCAGCAGGGGGAGTTTTCAGGCACCTCTCTATACTTTGCTTTGTGGTTCTAAGACGAGTGTTTGATGTCATTTGAAGATAGATTTTTGTGTGGTGTAATAGAGATAAGGGTTAGGCTGAGCTTCTGTTCTCTCACAAAGGAAATCCTTCAGACACTTCCATGGAACGGCAGGAAGGACACCTACTGTCCTTATATATCCATATCATAATGGCTTTGCTTCTTTCTCAATTTTTTCTCCTAGCAAAGCATATCAGATAAGATCAGTATCATCATCAATACCATCACGGGGAAGCTGCTGGCAGCACACCAACTGTTAATTAACCCCAGCACTGTCATACCTGATTACTTTGAAAAGTACTTTAGAACGGTTGAATTAAAATAAGATAAATAAGGATAAAACATTTAGCTGATATTGAAAAGACTGCTATCTCCACTCCAGGCATGAATTGCACTCTCCCTACCAGGGAGGAGTGAATTAATTTAGAGACAGCTCAGAATTTAGACCTCCACTTCACACCAAGCTTAAGATAAACCCCCTCCTGAGAGCCTGATAAAACCAAAGGTACGTGTGGAGGGGATAAAACCATAGCACAGTAAGACCCAAATACATGGGAGGCTGCACATGACTAAAAAGATTTGTGTTTTTCCTGTAGCAGCACCTACATTGTGTGCAGCAGATAAAGGACAGAGCAAATCCCCACCCTGCTCAGGTGAATGGCTGCAAGCAGAATCAGATGGACACAAAATCATGTCTTGGCTTCACCTCACCCTAATTGCATCTTGGTAGCATAAGGCAGAACATATGCAGGACTGAGAAATAACTCATCTTTTTCCTCACAGCCATTTTTAGGATGGTATTTTCCATTGAAATCAGTGGAGCAGAATTAGCACAGAGCAATGCTTCTACTGCACACATGTCTATCACTCCTGTGTTATATATCAGATTCAGATCTTGGCAATCCAGTGACTTTTCTGCCCTACTGAAAAGGCAGGATTCTGGATTCTACTAATAAGCAAACCAATTAGATAGTCAAAGCTCAGTGTGCACTCACCTAAAAGACTGATATTGAAAGATTTTCACTCTATATAAAAGTATTGGTCATAGAAAAAAGGGGATTTCAAATTATTTTTTCTAAAAGTAGGAGAAAAACAAATTTCTTCACTTTCCTTGTGTAAAGCAAAAAAGGCAGTTTAAATGGCTCTGAATGGTGAGCAGGCTGAAACCATCAGCACAACTCAAGCAGTGGCACAAAGTCTTAGTTAAGATGATGCAATTCCAGTTCCTAAGAGCCTTGCTCAAATATGGAACTCATGTGCCCCAGCCCTAGTGTGCCAAAACCTGGGCAGGAAAATCCAGCAAGACAACTGACAGGAATTCAGAGAGCTTTCCTGACCTTCCCAAACACTCAAATTTTGAGTGTTTGTGTTTTCTAATTAAGAAATATTAATCAAAAATCTTAGAATTAGCTCTGCCCTCTAATCTTTATTTCAGTCAGAGGTATATTTTAATATAAGATGCTCGGCATGCAGATCACTCATATAACACTCCTCAAATTTCTTTCCACTACAAGATTCCCTGCCCTTGAATTTCATTGTCTGATCTACTCTTCAACTATGGACAGGGAAAATATGACTGACTGATTTGGTTCTATTTTTTCCATATACTCAAGATCTAATAATCTTGTTATATGGCAGTCAGGGTTTTGTATGTATGATTTTTTTCATGAGCTCTTGTATTCTATGTTTTCTTTAGTTCTTTTTTTTCCCTTGAGAATATGAGGTACAGCATGAAACAGCAGCTTGATCCAGCAGTGGATCATCATTGTAAAACAGCATTTGGAAGACTTAAAATTTTGCTGTCTCCCTATTTTACTGTCTAAATAACATCTCTCAGCAGACCATCATTCTTCTTTGGCATTAAAAAATTTCCCGCTGTGAAAAAAAGCAGAAAGGAAACAGAGATGTCTAAAGCATTCCCTAATCACTGAATCACCTCGAAATTCAAGGAGAGAATTTGCTTAAATAAGAATTGATCAAATATCCCAGAGATCATTAGATCCATTCTAGACAAATCCAAATTGTCTGTGACACTGGAGAGCAAAGTGATACCTCCCACGCCTGCCCTTCATCTCTTGCTTGCCTGTAATTTCCATCCTCTGAGTAACAAACACATTGCCTTTGTTTCCATTCTTTTTGCTTAGAAGCATGAGAACCAGTGAAGAATTATTTCAGAAAAAACAAAGAATATGTCTCCGAGACCTTGCTCTGGCAGCAATCTCCACTGCTACTACAATATTCTGTGCCAGAAAATGTGCATTTATTCCTGTTGAGACAGAAACCTCACAAAACAGTGCCATGGGACTTTGCAGCAGGACAAGATTTGCTGAGAAAAGGGTTAACCCAGGAGTGGGAAAGAGGTGCAGAGGAGAAGAGAGGCAACTAACCTGACTGCATGAACTGCATTTCTCATACATTCCCTCTCCTTTGAGGGCTAATGGGAAAACCAGCTTTAAACAGTTTGCACGCTGGGAATAAGTGAATCCTGATAAAAGTGAAAGGGAAGCCAAATCAGATGGTTTCCCAAATAAAGCTTGACAAGGATCCTCTAACAAGCTGAAGAGCCCAAGGACCACAAACTTCACAGCAGCATTAGAGGATGAATAAGGCTGGTGCACAGCTGAGCATGGAATAACTCCACTGAATGAAATAAACCCTTCACAGGATTTATCTAGGAAACAATCTCTCAAAATAAAAGGAGCAAAGGAGAAGCAGTATTCAATATTGGCTATGGTTTTAACAGATCTCTTATAAGCACAATGATCTATTCAAATATAAAGAAAGACAAATATTATGCCAAAAAACCTCCAGAGTTATACAAAACACTGATGACTATATTTCACTAAGGGAAAAGAGCCCATGTATTCCATTTTCAATGGAATATTTCAACTTCCCAATGACGTTTTGCTGTCCTGAACTTGTTTTCTAAACAGCAACACACATAGTAATGTTTAATGTTTCCATTTTATCAATAGAAGAATCTCATTTTGTAGCAATTACCAAGTGCTCATAATCCCTGCAGGCTCTAGCAAATCTGTGGATCTTTCAAGAGATAGACTGGCTTAAGACCTAAAACAGATATTGAGGATGGAAAATATTATTTGGATTGAAAGACAAGCTACCTATAATTTATGCCTTTCTCAAAAAAAGTGTAACACAAACATGTGTTGTGCGGCAAGGGGGTTTAAGACATGAGTTTACTCTGAGAAAATACTGAGTAGCATCCCTGTTTAAAGTCTGACAACAATGCCAGCCATGGGCACATTATTGTTAAAATTGGCTTTTAAAGGATTACCAGACTTTAATGCAAAGCAAAGTTTCATCACAAGACGTGTCTCCCCTTCGTGTTGCCATCATGGTCACCTTCAGTCTGGGTTTCTTTCACTGAACAGCCTGCTTTGAAAGCCAATTAAATTGCTTTCAATTCAGCTGAGAAAAAAGAAAGTGGTCGTTCCTTCAAATGGCCTATTTGGAAAAATTTGGGGATTGATCCTTTCTTCCACTGCAGCAGCTCTCCATCAATGCAGCTCTGATAGTGTCAATGTAGCTACACTGGCAAAACAGCAGTTTAACTGAGGAGAGAATCAAACCCTTTACTTGTAACAATTTCTGTCAAGAGACCAGACTAAGTCACTTTAATTGAGTTCCTCTCGCTTTCATTGTGCAGAAACAAAGGAGGAATAAAAAGAGATCAAAGAGCCCTTATTTGGAACTAACATAATTGTGTCCCTTGGAGAGCAGGCGAGCCCGAGATTACTGAAAGGAGATAGACTCTGAATATAGAAACCTGACAACAATGACATTAGAATGTTTAAAGGGGAAAGAAAAGGCATACACAGAGAGATTTATTGTAACTTTTCATCATCTTGCAAAGTAGTGTGGGTGCCACTGTCTCTTTTGCTATTATATATATATCAGATAAATTTCTCTTACAATTCAGCTTGTGAGAATAGGTTTCACCTATTTATTACTTTAAATGACTTGTCTAACAGACTGTGGTAGTCTGCAAAATTTTCATTTTCTAATGATTTTTTAAGAACTGCTTTCTAGCCTTGTAAATTCTGTATTAAATGGTTGAATAACACTTTCCAGACCTGAAGAGATGGTGTGTAAGGGTAAGCTGCCATAAAGTGCCAGTGGTGGAAAGAAAAAAAAAAAGAAAGAAAAAAAATGACATTTGGCTCTCTGAAGACTCAGTTAACAAATGTCCTTGCCTTTAACGTCAGCACTTCACCATGCAAAGGTGAAAAAAAGTCACAATATAGCAGAATACATGCACTGTAATGACTCCTCTGAGCTTATAAAATAATCATGGATAAAAAATCAAAATAAACTTCAGGTTTAGCACTCAAAACATAACTGTGATTTCCCTTGTGAGGGCAACTTAAGGAGTTAAATATCCCAATGCTGTTTAGAATAAAACACCATTAAATAATCAGCTTTCAGAAACCAGCCATTTAAAACACCCTTCTTAAGGGTGTTAAGAAACCAGCCATTTAAAACACCCTTCTTAATTGTAAGGATTCAGACAAAAAACTGATGTTTGGAAAGTTTTGCAGACAAACAACTAACTTGATTATATAATATCCATGCAGCAGTGCAGGCAATACACACAGATCTCTCCTGTTCTAGCCAAATGCACGTTAAAATTACTTGTGTAGGCACATCTAGTGCTGCCATTTAGGAATTTAACCCAAATGTGGTTTGGTACATTCCCCTGTGCCAGTAATACGGGAAAGCAAAAATTAACCATTACTAGGATGAGGACTTAGAACTGATCAAAAGCAAAGTCTGAAGGAAGGAGTGCTCATTAACCGACTGGTCTGATCCAAGTGTCCAGGCAGCCTGTGCACCCCCTGGAATACAGAACCCACCATTCCCCTCCTGCCCTGCATCAGAAAACACTGAAGGGTGTTTCTCCTTCCTGCCCTCTTCCCAGGGGCAGCCCAGCACCACGCTATGAATGAGAGTCTCAACTTGTTTCTGCAGAGCTCTTCTCACTGTGGAGAAATCGAACCAGAGAAACACAAACAAAAAGCTCAAGTGACACAGTGAACAACAGAAACAAAATAGAGTCCGTGAGCCATTTATGGCTACAATCAATTACAAACACAGCACAAGCTTTTTCATCAGGTCACAACTGTCAAAACACACTGAATCTGCCAGTGTAGGCTAAGTGGAGCTACAGAGGGATGATAAAGGATTATCTGGTAGAAGAAAGGACTTTTTAATGTTTTGAAGACTGATAAGGAAACCATTGCTTGGAGCTATAGTAAAACTATTGCTGGCTGACACCCTTTCCAATTGTGCAGCCAGGCTGCCTGGTACCAGTCTTTTAAAGACATGGTTATCACAAATTCTAGCTCCTCACCACGGTTAAATCTCTCAACAACATCAGGGAAATAAACCAGCTTGTAAGAAAGGTAGTTGGGCTCAAATACAAAGTGTGGCTTGCATAATAGGGAAAAAAAAAACACAACAAAGAACACACCCAGATGCACACAATAAAGGAAATAAGGCTTCCCAGCAGAGACAGCTACAGACACTTCACCTCTGCAGGAACAGAACAAAGGTGGGGAGTTGCCAGCCCCAAGTCTTATCAGGCAGTTTATGGCTTCACCTGAACAACCCAGCCAGGATCACTTTTAACCCAGCCCTCCAGAGACTGAGGATGCCTCCAACCTGCAGTAAATCCACCTGGTTTGAAGGCAGGTTAAAAGAAGGCGTAGCTAATTCTGACTAGAACCTGTCTCTTTTGTAGCAAGGCTGAAGGCAAAAATCATTGGCAATTTCCTTCCCCCGGTTTTATGAGGTACAACGAGGAGGAAAGAGCATCCCAGAATACAGAAAATTTAGGATATGCTTTCAGGAACACACATGCTGGTAGATAAAAGAGGTACTAGAGAGAAATTAGGAATAATTGCAGGAATCCCTGCACATAGGCAAACACAGCTGATAAGTTCATCTTGGAACAAGACCTATCCAGAAATGTTCACTGCAGGAGAGTCCTCACTGAGGAAAAAAAGAAAAGTCAGAAACAACAGCTTAAAACACCTTTTCCCACACTGACAAAAAAAAAAAATCAGTGCTGGCTCAATAACCTGGCCCTTTGAAAAATAAATACACAAAAAATAAAACAAATTTCAGTTTGCTTTTCTGGTGGTAAAGGTGATTTCATCTGAGTTAGATTTCCTCCCTGCATTAACAGTTAACTCTTGCATCGTGTTGCCAGAGGCTGTCAAACACACACCTGCTGTTCCAGAGTGGAATTCTGCAGTACCTCTGCACACAAAGGCTGTGCCAAGGCAAGGTGCTCAGCAAACATGAGAGACAAAAATAGGCAATGAGGAGGGAGAGCTCCCCATTCAAACTTCTGCCTGGCTGGATGATCATTGGTACAAGAACCTTGCTAGGAGGAAGAGAAAGAGCTCTAGAGACTTATTTCTCTGAAAAAGAAACCCCAAAAACCAAGCCCTCTTAATCAGGATTAAAGGCATAATAATAGGAAAGGGCCTTTCAGAGACAATCCTGATGAGATGTGGTGTTTTCTCTCAGAGGCAGGAACAATTGATCTCATTATTTTAATGTGGTCAGTTGGATAAAGGTTTTCCTTCAGACTGCTCAGTGAGAGACTTGTCAAAAATTCATAGGGCCAGAAGAAAATACCACAGTACATTTTACACACTTGCAAATGAGTTGACAGACCAAGCAGAGAGGCTTAAGATGAGAATTCATTAAGGAGGATGGTTACTGACACTGGCATGTGATCACTCACCAATATTTAAGAATACTGGTTTTTTCTTAGCTAATATATCAAGATAAAAAATCATGGATTGAAAGCTTTCCAAACACAATGTGCTATACCCATATATCCTTCAGCTAGAGAGGATTTGTATTAAGATGTCTGAAAAATAATAATATAAAAATGGAAACGATAAGAGAACAAATTGTCTACCAGATTTCCCTGCTCACCCCTCCCCCAAAGTTACAGAATGGCTTTGCAGTAGCTTTACTGCATTGAATTACCCAATTATCTTCTAAATTATAAAAGGCAAATCTTCACCACCAACTGTTCCTAGGACTGCCAGGATGTGCAGTGTTGCAAAACTGTAGCAAAAATGTAAACAAAAGAGCCCCACTGAACGGGGAGGCAGGCTGTCCACATATGCCAATCCCAACGGCTTCAATCAAAGCAGAGATTGTCTCACAAATAAACCGAGCCAGTGCAACTAATAAACTCCTGCTCTAATTACTGGCTGCAGATGTATCAACTGAAGCAAATGAGACTCAGGCAGCCATTAATTATCTAATGAGGCCAGCAGTATTTCTGATGAGGTGGGGCTGATTAAATATTAAACAGTAGCATATGGTGAGTGCCAAGAACAAAAGATTTGAATCCGAGTTTCTCTAGACATATATACACGTATATGTTTATAAATAAAAAATACAATATTGCATTAGAAAATCCCCCTCCTCTAAGGCAGAAGAGCCATCTCACTCTGAGAGAGGTAATTAAGACAGAAATGGATACACAAAACTCAAAGGGAGTGTAGCGAGATCTGACTTCTGAAGGTGTAACAGATGAAAAGGTTTCACATTAAAGAGATGCCAAAAACATTTAGGCATTGCAGCAGTTATCTCTTTGTTTAACCCTTCTCAGTTATTAAGACCTGCAATTGTTTCCTTTTCCCTCTGTTCCTTTGCTGGAATAGTCCCAGGGTTCACTCCAAGAGCAAGAGGAGTATCTAACAAATCCATCCTTACAGCACAGCTCACAATATTCAGCCGAGACATGGAAAGGGTAAGAAAGGGAATGCAATCACTGAAATGTTATTAGGGCCAGCTAAAGTGAAGGGAAAGTCTCACCTGACTCACACAGATGTCAAGCCCACTGAAGCCAGTTAATCCCATCAGAATAAAGCAGGCCACCTCCAGCCAGCAACCAGAGCTGGACAGGAGACACATGTGGGGCTTTCATCCCCCTCCTGTCAGCTCCTCCACCTTGCCCCAGACATCCAGTGGTGCTGCAGCCCTGGCCATGCAAGAATCACCCCTTTCCAAAGGCAGGGGATGCAGGACACAGCCTGTCCAGAGGAGAAAAGCCACTCTGCTGTACTGTCCAATGCTGCTGGACAGTTTGGCTGCAGCCTTGCCCCTGTGCATCATTAATGCTTCAGTCCCACAACGCTGGGAACTGCCAGAAGTGTCGTGGCTGTGCTCTTCCCTTATGCAAAAATGACCATTAGGCCTGATTTGTCTCAAAGTTAACACACAGGTATTGAGCTGTGCAAGTGATCTGTGCACCCACAGGAGGGAAGGACTTCTGTGAGTGAAGCAGAAAATCTGAGCTGGCTGATGGAAGGTTCTGTCTGGACTCCAAAGGGACCAGAAATTTTCAAGAAACTTGAAAAAAAAACCAAAACCTTTAAATCTGCCAGGACAAATTTGCAGAGATAGGGAAAAGTGTTCAGATATAAAATAGATTTATGGGAAGGGAAATCGGGTTTAGAACTGGCAAAAGCTGCCTGGTCTCAAACTTCTGAGGGCTGCTTTGTGAGACTCTTACTAAGCCAAAGAGCATTTGCTGTTTATTTCAAAAAATGCTCAGATGGCAACCACTCATCACATTTGACATTGTTACAGTGACAATGCAAGTGTCCTAGATAGATCTAATTTTTTTAGCTGTCGTTTGTATCAATTTATAACAAAATGAGCCTATTTTTATGTCAGGACTTCATAGAGAAACACAAAGAATCAACAAGTCATTATTGATTACCTAGGAACAGATCACATTTTCTGAACACCTTTGCTATTACAAATGGTTTCCCTAAGTATGAAAGAATGGTTCTCTCCCATCCACCTCTTTTTTTTTTTTATAATACCCTTCTTTATTATAATCTCCTTAATATCCATCTGCTACCCTTTACGCTAAAGCTTCTTAAATTCAAATATAGGGCTATTTTTATCACAGAAGAATATGTAAAGCAATAGAAACATTTTAATGGATTTTTGTGCCTGTGGCCCTTTTTAGCTGAATTTCCATAATGAAATCCAGTTACAGACATTGGTGCTGCTACAGTTGGCTGTTCACACAAATAAAGAATGAACATTTTTGTCTTGTAAGCCAACTCAGGAAAATAGAGAGTGCAATAGCAACCTACAGAAAGCACAAGCTTTTTTCCTCTGCTGGTGATTTAGTAGAACTCTATATAACTGTATTTTTAGTCCAATAGGGCATAACATTGAAGATAAAGTCACGACCCTACATTTAGGTTATAAATAAGTTGTATAAAGTCATTTTCATAAGTAGTAACTAACAAAATGAGAATATTTTCTTTTGTGCAGGAGCATTCGAGAACATCAAAACAGCTTCATAAAAACAACCACATGCAAAAACAGTCACAATAAACATCCATGTAAGCGGATTCTTTGTATTAATGGTGTGGAAAAATATTTTTCTAAAAATATTTTAAGGGCACCCGTTTTTCTCCACCAAAATATTTTATTATTTTCTTACTGCTGTAAATGAAGCAGAGCAAGGAATAGTTTCTTGTATCATAAACAGTACTAAAATTTAAAATATTTTTCCGCTCCTCATCAGGGAAAAGAGTTTTTAAGAGGAGAAACCAAACATCATATCCATATCCTTTAAAGAACAGCAAGAAGCACTTCTGATCTAGGAATTAACCCCTTGCTGGCCAGCCCAGCTCCAGAGGCCAGGTTGCATTGGGAACCCCATTTCTAATGAGGCAGAACAACCAGCACTCAGACAAAAAAGCCTCAGTAGCCAGGAAGGTAGCTTTTATAGTTAATATTAATATATTAAAGTACAAGTTGGCAAAGTTATTACTGACAATCTTGACTCTGATCATAACACAACTCAGCCTCACAACGGTTTGACTGAATTACGTTGGTATCTCAACTGCTCAGCCATTATTATTTTTTAATCAGACCCAAAGTATCTTAAAATGGGCACTTAGACACTGAAATGCTGCAGAGAAATAACAAATAGTGACATTCACAGGAGCATCTGAGGCATTTAGAAGCCTTTCTCACTTCTAAACCCAGGACCTCAGCATTTCTATAATGTTTATCTAGCAATTACTTATCAAGTCTCATTTCTGTTTCCAGAAGCCTTCCCCATTAATTGCCTCAGAGTCTATACAAGGTGTGATGAGCTTCTGCATTTTTATAAATGCCCTTGTGCAGGAAGGGTTTTGAATAACTTCTAATTGTTCTGTGCGTAGGAGCTTGCCTTTTAGCTCTTATAACACAATGCTTTTCCTATTTCAACAGTAATATTGTGTGAATTGCTAAACCCAGAAAAGTCTTTTGATTCTGATTTGGAAATGTTTAATTCTAATGATTCAATTATTCTAAAGCCAGTGTCTGCTGTGACTGTTTGTGGTGACTGTTAAGAAGTACATCACTCTCCTTTGTCTTGTGAGATACAGCTTTGGAAATCAAGATATTTCCTTTGAATTAGCTGTTTAAAGAATTTCTACTTAAGTCTGACTCTGCAGTGTCCTCATTTGCACAGAACTTGTCTTCTTAGCACAGCAGATTGTTTTGCTGTTGCAGTAAATATTCAATCATGTGAAAACAAATACCTATGAGAAAATAAGTGCAAACTTCTCCTGATGTCAAACAATGACCAGCACCTGACCCTGCAGACAGCGTGGGCCCAGAGGCAGCAGAGCCTGCTGGGCTGGTGTGTGGCAGAGCTGCACCATGACCCAGGAAAGGCATTTCATGGCAAACAGGAATGCACAGGGTGGGCAGACAGGAGCTGAGACATTGCCTGCCCAGCCAAGGTTTTCAGAGTCAGAGCAAACAGCAGACAGAGCTCTGTAACCCATATTTGATGTTTATGGGGTTAACACTCTTCAAACTGATACACAAAAGCATCTCTGGCTTCTACCTCAGCTCTGCTTCTCACTCCTCAGGGGATGCCCAGGTGACATTTGGGCTGCTGGAGGGTGGGGACAGGAGAGCCCCAGCCCCTCTCCACAAGTTCTTGGCTGCCTGTGGGAGCTGCTGCCCAGTCTGGGGCTGTACCTGGGCCCTGGAGGGACACTCCTGGTGCTGCCCTGCACCTGCCACACTCAGGACAACCTCATGGAGCCCTCACAAGGACTGGGATGAAGGTGCCCCCAAAGCTGCTCTGTCATTCCCCTCCTCTCATCAGGTGAGAGAAAACATCACAGTGTCATGGAAGGTTCATGGGTTGAGACCAGATGAGGCAGTGATCACCCCTCATCCTCTTGTCCTGCTCCAGCACAGGGAGACCCTCCCAGGAGTGCAGTCCCTCAGAACAAGCTCAGCAGTGTGGTCACAAGCCCTGCCAGACCCTGCTCCAGCACAGGCTGCCCAGGAGATCCCAGCCCCCTTTGGGCATGCTTCCTCTCCAGCCCGGGTTCCTCTCTCTGTGGGTCCTGCCAGGACCTGCTCCAGCCCGGGTTTCTCTCTCTGTGGGTCCTGCCAGGACCTGCTCCAGCCCGGGCTCCTCTCTCTGTGGTCCTGCCAGGACCTGCTCCAGCCCGGGCTCCTCTCTCTGTGGTCCTGCCAGGACCCTGCTCCAGCAGGGGCTGCCCAGGAGCTCCCAGCCCCTTGGCCATGCACCCTCTCCACTGTGGGGTCCTCCACAGCTCCAGGTGGGTCTCTGCATCCCAGAGCTCCTCCCTGGGCACAGCCAGGGAATCCCAGCTCTGCCCCTGAGCCCCTCCTGCCCTGCCCTGGGCTCTGCAGAGCTGCTCCTCTCTCAGCTCTCACTCCTCTCTCAGGCTGCAATTTGTCCTTGCACAGCTGCTCTTCCCCCATCCCAAACCTGCCATCCCAGAGGTGCTGCCCTGCCCTGCCCTGCCCAGAGGTGGCTCCATCCTGGAGATGCTGGCCTGGGCTCTGCTGGACGCGGGGCAGCTTCTGGCAGCTTCTCACAGAAACCACCCCAGCACCAAAGCCTTGCCACACAAAACTAATTCAGCCTCCAAAGTGTTTTCTGTGCTCCTTTGTGGAAAAAGAGATGTATTTTCAGAGGGACTCGGCTCCTGCAGGATCCTAAATTGGCTCATTTAATCTACATGGGTACTTGAATCCTCACTTAAGACATTAGTTAATTAAGCCACATTAAACCACACAGGCAAAAAGGAGGCGATGTTCAGATAAATTTAAGGCTCTGATTTTCTGATTTAAAACCGCAAGCAAAGTCTTGCAGAGAGCCCAGCCTGGTGCTCCCTCATTAACTCAGCATATTGTGACATTTATAGTTCTTGCTCAAGACCTGGAAACCAAGAAAAATAGCAGTTTGAAGCAGTGAAACAAAACTACAATGCTGCAGAAAAAGAAAGTTTTTGTCTATTCCATGAGCTTGCACAACAAAGCTTTACCTTCTGCACCCTCAGAAACCTCTCATGCCCATGCAAATGTTCTCAAGTTTACAAGGAGAACTTTTGTGCTGTCATTTGAAAATCTCCTTTCCACAGATGTCTCAGTAATTCTGTCTGTAAGCAGAACTCATCACTGAGTAAGTTAAATAACCACATCCAAAGAGAGGGTGAGCAAGGAAAATGAGGTTTTCAAGAAAAAAAAAATCATACACTGCAAAAAATTATTTAAAATGTTCAACTAAATTCAACTTAATGAACAAATACTGTCCAAGAAAGAAAGGCTATATTCAAATAATCAAAGAGTAAGAAGAACAGAACTAAAAACAATAATTACTTGGCTACAGTCCATGTGTAAGTTAACCCACACCAAATATCAGAGGGCCTTCCCTCCTCTGCCCACCTCTCCCATCAGCTGTATCCTGGCCTCAGGCATCGTTCTGCAAGTCAAGTGCATCCTTCCTTACATAAGGGTTTGAAATTTAGGGAATGGAAAGAGCCTGAAGCCGAGGTTGGAGTTTTTCTGTTCCTTGCTTTGCTCTGCTTTGTTTGTTTTTCTTAATAAAAATAACTGAAGCATTATTTCGCAAGGAAATAAAAAATCCCCTAAATGCTGTGTAGGCATTGCTTTCCTTCCTCCATCTTCATTTCTGAGACTTTCACAAATGCTCTCAGTATTTTGCAGAAATATTCAAACGGAGGAAACAATAAGTATCCAACTCAAACATCTCAGGCAGGAAAGATGGAAATGTCTTCTGTCTTCCAGACTGATACCTTAAACACAAATCCCTCCCGTCCCTACCTGCACACTACTTCAATAAATCTGCAGGAAACAAAACCAGCCCTCAAAATTCCCCAAACAAACTCAAGGAAAAAAAAATGCAAAAGAAAAAAGAACCCCTAGCAAAAGTCTCTCAATTTACAGATTCATTATATCACTCTCTTTTGCCATGCCTGTCATTTAGAATTAATCAAACTATTTTTGTTAAGCATATAAAGAAAAGACAGCATGGATACCTTTTGTTATCTGTAAAAAGAATTAGGGTGATAACAGATTTAGTGAGGGAGATTTTTCAAAGGAATTTAGGAGTACAGTTTCCTCTGAAAACAAATCACATGCTTTCCAGATCCAGCATAAAGAAATACAATAGCATAAAGAAATACAATAATCCAAGTATATATTGTACTTTTCCTATGGGTGCAGGTAACACTTTGAAAACCTTAAGCCCGTGCTTTCTGTTACATGAGAAGGAGAAATTGTGAGAGTTTTAGTGATGTGTACATGACTACACAAGTGCAGATGCAAGAGAAATCAGTTTCAAACTGATTTCTGATCCTTAGAAATGTGTTTGTTCTAAAGGCACTTTAACTTGGCATCCTTTGTATAAATGTGTTATCAGTGTTACTTTAATTTAGGATTTTGTTCAGCATCTTCAAAAGAACCTCCCTGAGATTTGGCAGGCAGGTTATTTTAATTGTGCTGGAAAAAAGCAATCTCAAAATTAACTTGAAACACAATAATGTAAATATTATTTCAAGAAATAATCAGCTACCTACACTTAAAAACTAATTCAGCACACTCTTTTATGTCCACTAACAAAGTAACTAAATTTTGTATGTGAAAACAAAGATGGTAAAATGTTGATCTGTTTGCGGTCTTCAATTGCCCTGACTGGCAGCTTGATTGGTTCTGAGGAAGTAATTAGAGGGAAATTAAAACAGATTTCTGTTTCTGCTTATTTTTGTTTAATGTTAAATTCCATAACATTCAGAAAACTGCTTTATTACATTGCACTAGGCAAGATAATAGATAAAGGATAAAGGAAAATTATTTTACATCTAACTTTGAAGCTGGGTGTCTTTTATTTTTTTATTATTTTGCTTTTTTTTCCCCCTATACATTTATAAAAGAAAAGCAAGGAAGCCTTCTGGGGACTTACCCATTCCCTTTATGGCTTAGTAGCTAGAGCTCCCAGGCAGCTTTTGAAAAAGTATTAAAATAGTCTGTTACCAATTTCTGCTCATGAGGAAGAAAATGGAATAAAGTCTTTCTGGTACCTACTACAAGCTGCTACACACTTCTTTTCTGTTAATCTATTTCCTTGTGACCCTTCCATTTTTACTGTTCCACACTATGGAGTTTTTAATTTTAAATACCCATGTCCACCTATAGTCTTAGATGCATTAATTTGTTGCTAAGGTTTCATTTTCAGGAATATATGGCATTGTATTTAACCATCATTTAATAACAAAAATAATGGATGAAAGATGATGGTTGAGGCAGAAATCCAACTCAGAACCTCTGACACTTAATCCAATGCCCTGTTTATCAGAGCTGCTAAAAAAATACATCAAATTTAAAGGCAGAAATCACTGAGAAGCATTAGAAGCTAAAATGTTGTATTTTATGTACACTGTTGGTGATTTGAGTTTTATATATATATATATATATAGACACACACTTGGAAGAATACTAATTCCTCACCTGGGTTTGTATTTATGTTGGGTATGTATTTAATAATTAATTTGCCAACTATGACATGCTAATAGCCATATCAGATTTGGGGAGAGATTACCTTAAAACAGTCTTTTCATTTTTAGTTCAGTTTAAGTTAAGCATCAAGATAAGTACATAAAAAGTACTCAGCTCTTGCTTTTATTTTGCACCTTTCCAGGCTCATTGGTGCAAGATGACATTAAATATAATGCAAAGGTCCAGAAAGTTCTGACTCTATTTAATTCATCCATCTATAACACGGAATCATTTAGCAAAAGGTTGAAAAGTCAAGTATTAAATCTACAGAGCAATATCAGTTAAATCTAGAGCAAATGTCTTTTTCCCCTCAGCTGTCCCTCAGCCTCTGTCTCCCTTCTCACACCCACTCTTCATTGGAGGCATCTCATAGTGATAAACACGTTACTTGTCAGAAATACAGATATTTCTTCCAGTATTTCCTGTGAGATTCATATTTAACTTGAATGACTTTCAAAGGGAATTAGGACCTCAGTTACTCTGCTGAGGAGTTGGATCTCAACCCTCCCAAGCAACACAGAAAATCCTGGCACTTCCCTTTTCCTGTCCTGAACAACTTCCACAAGAAAGACAAACAAGTGCAATTGAGAGTAGGGATTAGGTGATGTTCCTGGGGAAGGGAGGAGTCCCAGTGAAGCAATCTGTGTGTGTAAGTGATCTGTGATGTTTTGTGTGTAAGTGATCTGTGATGAGATATTTTTTGTGTGATCTGTGATGTTTACACAGCCCAGAGATGCACGGCCCTGTTTACAAACCTCAGCATCGCTCCAGGGAAATCAGCTGCCTCTGCAGGATCTTTTTTTCTGGTGAGTCAGCAGCTACTCATTGTTTAAAAGATGCTCTTGTTCTCAGAGCACTCTTGGATGCCTCCTGAACATTTTTTCCCAATGGGAGCTAATGCCTTGTGGGATGCAAGATGCAGTTCATCTGACAGTCATGGATGGGATGCATTGCTAAAGGGGAGATAACTTTGGACCTGCAGAAAACACGGGTCTCTAAAGCATGTCTTACATCTATTTACTGGTTTCCCGTACCTTTAGTATTAAATTAATGTCTTAAACCAGACTGATTTTCTAGAGAATCTTTGGCAAACCAGTTTTAATCATATAGAACTTTTTGAGGTTTTATTAAGATTACATAGTAGTTAAAAAATTAAGTGAAAACTCTGCTTCAGGCCAAGAGTAGAACACCTTTTGCTGATACAGATGTCAGAGGAAAACATAGAAAAAGCCTTCAGAGAAAGGTGATTATTTTCTACTTTTTCCTCTTTGACTCAGTACCCTTTCTGAAAAGCTGGAAAAACAAGCTTGCCCAGGAAGGCAAGCTGGACTTCTCAAACAACTTAATAATTTGAGCTTAGGCAAGATAATTCATGTCTAGATGCAGGATAGACATAATCAAGTACAACCTGCAGCAGTATCCATTTTCCAGCACTGTTTTCCAGCAGTGATGTCTAAACTGAAATTTGACAAATTAGCCACTACAATTATTCCACAAATTATTCCACTGTGAGGATTGCAAGTAATGTAGGAAGGGAATTATCCAGTTCTCATTTGGAATTCAGCCATTGTTAAACAAACTGTGGGTAGGGCATCATCTGAGCAGAAGCTGATTCATATCCATTCAGCATAACTTTGTTTCAGTATCTCTTACTTGGAAATATGATTTTTTACAATAGTTGTTTACCTTTATGCTCAGCAAATCCCTCCTAAATATGTCATAGCTATTGATTTCTAACATTTCAGTCATGTAAATCATGTCATCTATTTCAGCAATAGACTTTAGTTCTCTGTGAACACGCCTTCTAATAATGAGATACAAGGCATACAATAATTTTATTTCTGTAAGTCCTGCCTTTTTATTATTATTATCAATGATTTTACTCAAAATAAGTATTAATTTGCTGTCACTTTTCCTCTTCTGCAGCTAGTTTTCACTAGTCTTCTTTATTGATCTATAGGTTATCTGAACAATACCTTTTCTTTTCCCTAGAAGACCAGCATCAACTCTCAAAACCAGCAGAGTGTACAATACACAGATATTTCACATTCACAACTTGTCATACTTCATTTGGATATCTCAATGAAAATGTACTTAAAAAGATTACTCGGATTTCTTATTCTGTCCAGCATTTACTTTTTTTCCTGAAAGTTACCCCACACTGCAGAACAGGGCTAACAAGCACATCCCTTACCCTGTCCTCGATGCTGAGTGCAGCCCCAGCCTTGGTTTGAGTAGGCAGTGGGCAGTTCTATGGCTTAGGGACAGTTACAGAAGGTTCTTCCCATCCTCAATATCAATATTTCAAATAAAGACCCCCCTTGCAGAGATCAACACATCCATTTTTTCCTGGTGGGCCTGAACAGCTGCCCACATCTGTCCTGAGCATTTCTCCAGTTCCACCCCATGGAGAGGCCTCGTGTCACCTCCGTGCCCAGGCACTGATATTGGTGCAAACTTCAAACGCTGGCAATTCAAACCCCTGCTTTAAAAACCACTCCAAACCACTCCAGTTCAGGAGTTCACTGAGTGACTGGCTGTGATTGTGAGCTGCAGTGCTCATCTCCTCCCCCTCACTAACAAGGAGCTATTAGCCACTCCGAGATTTCAAACAGCCAGCCTGATCAAAGGCCCACGGTCACCGCCACAGAAACCAACAGAGACTTAAAAAGAATGAAAAATGTGTGCTCAGTGCTGCTGTAAAATATGCACATACGTGTTCCTCTGCCTAGCAGGGAGTAGCAAAGCTGAATGTGGGAACTATTTCCTATTTATATGTAAGCTTTAGTTTAACCTCTGGATAATTTAGGCAACAAAAATTATGCACACATGCTGAGTAGGAAATGATTACAAAATAGATAATGAGCTAAACTTGTTTACTTATGTTGGAGAAATATTCTCTATTTTACCTCACTTATATCAGGTTCTGTATTCATACAGGCTATTAAGCATAGCACAAAGCAGCAAAATAAAATCACACAATCTTTTTTTTTTTTTTATATTGCTGAAAAAGGTAGAAAGAGGGTGATAGCTGGAAAATACCCAAACAAGGCAAAGCTTCCAACATGTAGGTGGTGTGACTGACTGAACAATCCCAAAGTGGTACAAAAGCTACAGAAATAAGGGACCAAACCACAAGGAGCAAGGTTTTGGGTTGGATTTCTAAACTGTACACCTTGGTATTGAAGATACTGAGACAGCAATACTACAGGAATAATGAAGCCTGACTGACACGTTTTGGAAGCTCATTGTCACTTTTGATGGAACAGCATCCTGCTATTTTGGCTGCTTCTAGTATTTCTCTCACATGTGGTTTTGCTGATCCTAGCCAGAAACAAGCTGGTGTGCTTACTCTTTCCCTGGGTCCCTCTACCACATGCTCACCCCAAGTCATAGGCTTCTGTTTCTCTCTGAAATTTTTCTTTTACATGTATTTCATGTGGTCATAAGACCAAATCCAGGAGACGAACAGGCAGATAAACAAAATCAGAATTGTACAAGCCTCTTTTCCCTTGAATAGGCTCAGAGTCAGTTGTTGCCATAAGCCAGGAGACGATCCCTTTTCTTGGCTTCAGGGCTGCCTGTGTGCTCCCCTCCAGCTCTGGGACAGCACACAGACCTCTGCACTGCTCCCACCCTCACCTCAGGGGTAAATGGAAACTTAATCTATTTCTCATGCTGGTTCAGGCTGCCTTCATCACAGTCTAAGGCCAGACACGTGTTGAGGTATCAGCTCAAGAGGGGCTTGGATCTTACTTCCTCTGCTAATGAGCAGATACAGCCAGAATCAAAATCTGCTTTCTGCCTCAGGCAGCAGGTTAGCAGAGATGAAGAGAAACGTTTCTAAGAATCCAACAACATGAAGACTGTAGGATTTTTTAGTCAAGGTTGCATAATATGCAAATGCAGACGTTGAAAGTAAACACAAGGCGTTTGTGTTCTGCCAGTTGAAAGCTTCAGCACATTCACGACATTTTTTTTAAACAAGCCAGTATGTCTCAATTATGATAATGCCAGCAACATACACATCTGCAATCTCATGCTCCTAGCTATTTCTTATCAAACACACAAGAAATGTAATTGTGGGTCAAACAACTACCAGAGCTCAAAGGATTATTACAGTAGCCTGACCATCACACATCAGTGCTACAAGCATTCCTCAACAGTCTGATTTGCTCAGAAAAATAATTCATTAACTTAATATGCCACAAAAAGCAAGATGACAGCTCAAAAGTATGCTATATATAATGCAGTCTGATTCAGTGAGATGACTGTAGGCCCAGGTGCCACCCATTCTCTGGGCTGTGTCATCTTTCCTGCTCTGCTACTCAGAGCTGGTGCAAAACCTCATACTGTCCTGCCACTGATTCTTAAAGATGCAGCTGGGTCTCTTCTCACCTATTTTGTACACAGACAAAAGTTCAGAAGCCACCTGTAACTACCTTATCCATGCTATGAGTTCCAATTCATTTTGATCAATCATTTCTACAAAGAACCTGAGCAAGAACTGTGTGTTGACAAACCTGGTGCCAAGTTTCTTCCTTTCAAATAAATTTCTCTGTGCATGCAATAGTTCTACAAAAATGAGTGTGCTTCCATTTTGGAACAACTTATTTGGTTATGTCATGGATTCATTTAGGATCTCAGGAAGGAAGGAGGAACACTGTAGACAGTAAAGGACAGTGAGGAAAAAAAAAAAAAAGAGATAGTGTTGTTTAAATAAATGTCTTGAAATTACTGTTGGATTATTTGTGATGGGCTTTGCCACAGTGTTCTTGCAGTGATCAGCACCAGTTGGCTGCTCAGGTGCCCCTTTTTGTACTGCCTTACCCCTTTCTGTACTGGTTAGGCTGCTCCCACTGCAGTACGCCTACACTGCCGTGAAATTACCTCCAAGGAAGAGCCCCACCTGAGCTGCTGATGCAAAGCCTAAGTTGTATCAAGGACCTTCCACAGGCAGGATTGATTTCTGCCTGTAAGCTGGTTTGGTTTTCCAAGCACTGCACTTGTAAGGTTTTGTTGCAAAATTAGCTTTGAGCTATGTAAGCCACAATCACTGCGAGAAGGCTTAAGAGGGACTACGCACACTCAAGGTACAGCATTGCACACATCTTTGGCAAACATTTACTCTCATTCTGAAATGTAAGCTAAAATCATGCCTTTTCAGGGCTAAATTCTGCTTATGCTTTACTAAGTGCTTATGTGTTTAGACTTGAATCAAAATATATGGTATTTTGTAAATAAAATGTAAAGAGCTCTGATATAGATCACAATCCCTGTTTCTTTTTGACAGCATAACTGCATAGCTCAAGCAGTGAGTCAAGACAGCTCTTGGAAAGTGAGGGGTGAGAAGTGGGAGAATCTCTCTAAGTGCCTGTGTGCAGCTGCAAAGGCTCCTCCTTGCTGTGCACAGCTGAGAGGTGTCACTGCAGTGTGGTTTGGGATGATGCACTCCAGGGCAGTAAATTCAGATGTGCTTTCAGCCTAGCATGAGCAGATCATCAACCCCTTCTCTTCTTTCCAAAGAGCCCATGCAGAAGGCAAGCTTCACATAGAGTAAAGCACAAAACATCTGTTCACCTCACATGGAGATGTATTTACTACACGCTTCCATTTTGGCACTCCCCAAAACTAACAGACTCAGTTGAACTCTATTGTATTTATTAGGAGAAATATTCATGGCTAGGACAAGGCACCAGGTAGCTTTTAGTACTCCAGACTTGGTGGTACCTTTATTTATCTAGAAAATATAAGTGTATTTGTTTGAGATACCAAAGCATTGCCCTGAGCTAAAAGTATCTGTATTAAAACTGGTATTTCAGCCAACATATACAGGGAAGATACCAAAGGCTTAGGTTATCTTAGTTTGCATAAGAGGCTGAAAACTTAAATTAGTTTTTAGGGTTATTTTTACTGTAAATAGTGATAGATTGAAACAGTTATTGTGCTTACAAGGGTATACTCTGCTCAGGAAATATAAAAGGAAAAAATTACCACCCAAAGAATTTTTCCTATTTCAGTGATATATATCGTATTTGTGATTGAATGAATCATGAGCAGCTCAAAACCTCAGAAATATACATGGTCCAATGAGTATTTGCTATAGATTTTAAGAGTTAGCAACAACATTAAAGAATTTCACTGAAATCAATGATGACCTCATAGAGGAGCACAACAGTAATTTAACAGTTCACTCACTTTTTACCTGCCAGGCACAAACAAGAGCCACTGGCATGTCAGCATGTCCCTGACTCCCCCACTCCCCTCCCCTATTTTTTATTTTAGTCAACTGAAAATGTCATTCTTGGTGCTGTACAAAGGGAGCAGTTTTCAGTTGCAGATAAATTATGCAACTTCTTAGACAAATCAGGCAGAAACTTCAATAGAAAAAAGATAAAAAACAAAAAAAAGAACCAAAAAAAAAACCAAACCCTGCTCTACAAAACTTCCTGAAACCTCCATTACTGAACAGGAGAGGAAGCAAATCTGGGAAGCTGCACAGGACCTGCACAATTCCCGTGAAAATTGCGAGACCAGTCCCAAGAGATACCTGAGCAAGGGGGATGCAGCAGGGCAGGGGACAGGAGGGAACAAACTCTGTCCTAGGCCCAGCTGAGCTCTAACACCACTCCTGGGCCATGGGACAAGGCTGTTTGGAGCAGTTAAGGCTCATTAGAGTTCTCTGGTTCTTGAGGAAAATTGAGGGACAAGGTTTGAGCAGGCCCCCAGAGAGGCTGTGATGGGTCAGCCCTTGTGGCCACCTCAGGGAAGAGCAGATCCATGCAGGGCTGTTCTCCCCTCAGTGTCCCCAGCACACAAAGCTGCCCACAATTCCCCACCAGCTCTGGGACACAATCATTTCACCCCATGTGAACATTCAGTGCTGATCCACAGTGACAACCATAAAGACTAAAACACAGGCCCAGCTTGCAAGAACCCATCCTGGAGACACTAATGCCAACTTTATTAGCATTTATGGGGTACAACAGTGGCCAAAGCTCCCATAAAGCTCTGCTGCTTGAAATTCCTGTGGAACTATTTCATATTTAAAGCATCAGGGATGAAGAAGCAGATGTCAAAACTCAGACAGGGTCTTACAAGATGTGTTTGTTTACACCACTGCAAATGGGGAAATGTTACCAATCCCAATTTTTCAATCTCTTAGCAGGGGTGTCAAAGATCAGAGGAGGCTGAAAACAAGCAGAGAGTCTAACCCCAAAATGGTTCGGCTGGTTTCTTTTTATTTTTTTAATTTCTTCAAAGAATTCCTCAGGCATAACTAAAATAAACAAGACCACTTGACTGCTACATGGTACAATTGAAAACTGTTATGTTGCATGAAAAACAACTCAAGAAATCGCTTGGGGAGATACATCTTTTCATCCTTAGCATTGTACTTTAACAACGTACACAGTGCAAAACTTGTACTTCAGGGGAAAACAGCAGTTGGGTTTTCTCCCCCCAGAAACAAAAATATTTCTTTAGAGAAAAAAAAAAATATATCACCAAAACAAACTAACAAACAACCCCTCCACACCTTTCCCTTCATGCATATTCATTATCCAGCCAGACTGGAGCAGAGCTTGGAAAGAAGCCATGGATGTGCTGTGCATACACTCAGACATTACCTGGGCCCCTGGCAGTAGGGACAGACAAATATTGCTCATATTTTAGTGCCTGAATTCATTTGTCATGCCATTCTGCTGGATGGTGAAGAGGCTTTCCAGCCTCTCTCCCTTCATAACATGCACACTCTCACCCCTGAGCAATCTGCCAGCCCCAGGGAGGGATGGGAACCCCTCTGGAGGGGGCACAGTGAGGTTCAGGAGGTCACCAGGGGCTGGCTTGGCCCTGCACCTCAAGGATCTGGGCTCTCCATGTGCTGCCTGCTCCATCCCATCCCTCCTGTTCTGCTTGGACTCCCACCTGAACCACCCCCCTCGAGCCTGCTCACTGCCCAACACAGCAATCTCTGTTTAATTGGGCAAATCTCTGTTTTATCAGCATGCCAGTCACCACCAAGGACAAGTCAGTAACATTCACTTTTACAGAAAAAGCTGTTTTCCTCCAGTTTTGTGTCTAATCTTAAGATTGCCAAAATCCTGGCTGTACCTGGGTGCTAAGCACATCACAAACTAAGACAGCAGAATGGGTTTCAAAGTTTCCCAACTCCTGTGATACACAACATTTCACAGGATAGTCTGAGTCGGAAGGGACTTACAAAAACCATCATCAAGTCCAACCCTCACACCGATGGCCCATGCAGGAAACAAACCCATGGCCTTGGCATTGTGAGCATCCTACTCTGACCAACAGAGAATTTTAAGTCAGTTTTAAAAAATTATTTTTTACAAAAAAAGAAATTAGTTTTATCTAGACATAATTACTTAAGTTTGTAGTGCTATTCCATCTGTAAGGGACTTACACACTAGAAATGTTCTGAATGGAGAAAAGTGCAGTGAGAAACTATAAATTTAATAAAGAGTACGAATTTAATACATAGTAATTCCTTGCAACGGGAAAAACTGCAATGAGATTTTTTAAATTAAAGTGTTGTAAGTAAACACTAAGAATATTTTGGTTCTTGTTTACAGAATCATTAGCTAAAGAAAGGAATGTAACTCACAAAGGAAGGGAAGCTAACATTTGTTGACATTTTCCTGCTTTTAGTTTTTATGTAAACTCAAAGCAATTAAATTATGTTTAAGACTTTTTTGCTGTAAGTAGTCTTCATTTACATTCCTAGAAATAGTAATCCAACTATTTTATTGCATTGTTGGGAGCCCTGTAGCAACAGACCAAATATTTAGCAACAGGTCTGTTTGCCATCTCTAGGGCTGGAAACCAAAGACTTGAATCAATTTAATTGCATCAGTGTTTCTCAGCTACCACGCCAGAATGTGTTGTTCTTGAGTTTAAAGGGTCTGTTTCTACCTCCCCCCACAGCAGTCTCTAAATAAACCTATAAATCCTTGTTCTGTAGCACATGAATTATCAGCAGCTTCAAAATAAATGAAGACAAAAATGGTTGAATATTTAAACGTGTAGCAACTCCATCCCATGATAGATCATTTCAAACCAAAATTCATTTTTTTCTTTGATATCTACTACTGCTATAAACTTCCAGTTTATCATATAACATTACAATTTATGGTATAACCAGCTTGTGTACTGACTATAAACCCTTTGTCAATGCCACTGTAAAGACTTTATAGTCCATAAATAATAGAAGAGTGATAGTATCTATCCTTCTTATTTTGCCCAGCACATCCAGAATATAGGGCTCTAAACATGTCAGAGGATCTGCTTGTTTTACATACAATATAGGTTATGTAAAAAAATAAAAAAGCTACATTTCTCTCAGCACTTGGCTTACACAAAGCCCATTCAAATAAATAGAAAAGAAGTCACAGGTGCACATGATAATTCAGGAACAAAAGATGCACACAAGCAAAAATCAGTCTCAATTTACTGCATCATTCATCTATGGCCAGGGACTACAAAAGATTAATTTCCTACCTCCTAAATTATTAAAGAGAAGATGGCTCTTCTTCATGTGGAATAATGTAGGGAGGGATTTGCTCAGAGCTCTAGATGAAGTGTGTCACCTTTTCCTGCTTCTCCTTGATGCAATCATTTGGTCAAGACATGCCTTTGTCTCCCAATGGAGCAATTCCAGACCCAGCTCTGTCACATGTTTATCTTTCCAGCATAATGGTTTTTAATGTTATTTAGGATGGCTTTCTCTGATGTTGAAGCACAGTGAGCACCAAGACCATTCCTTGTGCTGTACCCTCCATGCTGCCATGGCAAACCAGTGAGAGCCTTGCCTGTTGTGCTTGCTGGGCACAAGGAGCTGTGAAAGTTTGTGCTTTTGGCCTCTCCTCTGCACACAGATTGCCATGCAAGGGTGGCTATTTCATTCTCCTTACTGATAGCACAAGACAAGATGGGGCTACCTAAAAATGTTGTGACAAGGAAGTGTCACAACTTTAGAGTAAAGACCACCTCAATTCTATTCTGCAACTGGAGTTATTTACACTGAAAGTCATAAAATGAGATGCCAGTTTGCCCCTGAATGCTAGAACCTTTTACCCCAGATGCAGCAGGCAATCAAAGCTGGCTCTGCTCTCAGCCCTAGCCTCGGATATTCTGTAACACACTGGATTCTCTCCTAACACACCCCGAGCCCGTTTGCTGGATGTTTTTCAGCTCCTTCAGCTCCTCCTTCACCCCCCTCTGCAGGATGCTGATATTGCCTCACTGGGGACTGCCCCTTTCCCAAATCCTGGCAGGCACTGCAGCAATTGGCCTTCTGGCACCAGCCTTCACCTATTGATCCCACCAACCGAGCTTCTCATGCTCACAGGCTCCTCCAGTGCATTCCTACAAACTGGCAGACATTTCCATTTGTGTTTCTTAGCTCTTTTGTCAGCTCTCAAACAGTACATATTGACAACTTTCTCACTGTAAAATATAAGATGGGGTGAGGATTTTTCTCTCAATTCAATAAGGGAAAAGAAGAAAAAACCCAGAATTTTAAAGAAATCTGACCCTCTTTCTTTTCCAAACCTGGGAAGGGGATGAGTCCTTTCTTGGGTAGTACATTGCAGCTCTCCACAGGACCACATTCCTACAGCTCCTCCAGTCCTAGGTCTCCTTTCAGTGTTGCTGAGTCAAATGCAGGCAACAAAACACCCTTGTGAGTAGATCTAGCACATCTTTAAATGCTGATGTATTCAAATATCTTCATAGAGAATATGACACAATAAGTCTCAGGTGAACCCTTTGGGAATTCCAGGGAAAAGGCTGCCTAATCTCCAGTTAAACAGGCCTATTATCTCTCACTCCCCGTGAGAAAGTGAAGCAGAACTGATTTGATTAAGAGCAAATTAACCTCTCTAACACAGCTACCCAGGGTTTTACACCTGTCACTTTAGTATGACAATTTATATTTATTCAAAAAGCCATGAGACAGTAAATTAAACATTGCCCTAATTAGAAAAATGTCATATGTTACAGTGGGCTAGCAAACTGAACTCATTTCAAACAGTTCTGGTGCAAAGTACATTTCAGCACAGCATTAACACAAGAAGAGTCAATATTTTTCAGATTGTCACATCCAAGCTTAATGCCATCATGCCACAGCTGTATATTTAAAGTTCCATCAAACAGTAGGGTTGGACTATATTCAAAGTTCACCATAGACACAAACTTGTTTAGGAAAACTCATCAGCACCTTAATTACCACATACTCCATTCTTTTTCTATCTTGTAATGTCACAGCATAAAGCAGCTTTCCCTCTTAATTAGATCTGTTGGCATGGCATTCTTCCTAAAGTTCCTATGGAATAAATAAAGGCTAAATTCTTCAATGCCATACAACATCAAACATCAAAGTTAGTTTAATTTCATCAGCTAATTACTCACAGGTGAACCTCAGAGTTTCAAAAAAAAAAAACCTAAAAATTGTACAAAATAAACCTTTAGGCATTCAGAAACCCTCTTAGACATCCTGGAACCATCTATGGATAATTCTGAGAGGTCAACAACAAAGACCACGTTGTGACTGTTGCTTAACGAGCCAGAATTCAGCTCAGGGTGGTGCCTGCTCCTGCTGGGATCAGCAGCACCGGGTCCAGGTGAGGGCAAGGGGCAGGCAGGGGAAGGACACGATGGCCAGGAGGGGCTGGAGGTCCCTGTGCAGCCACCACCCCCTGCAGCCTGGCTGTCCCCTGCAGCTGCCACCCTGCACAGGGATTTGCTGTCCCATGACAATGGCACGGGTCACATTTCCATTGCAGTTTGCCCAAAAAGCTTCCTGAAGCAAATCCTCTGGGACTGCTGAGGCTTCCCCACTCCCCAGTGATGCAGGAGAGCCCTGCACTGTGGTGGAGAGGGAGGGATGAGCCCTCTCCCCATGCATTACCTAACTGGTTTGCTCCTAAGCTATGATTTATGAAACAGAGAACTTGTGAGTTAGGAACCTCATGATTTAAGAGAAGAATTACTAAAGTATTTTTTAAAGTTATTCTTACAGTTTTAACAGCTTTAGCTCTCTTGCTCTCTAAAATCAGTATGCATACTGTAATTACAGCACAGATAACAAGCCCTGTGATAAATAAATGCATTTTATACAACAAAAACCTCTTCAGAGTTGCTCTGAGGAAGCTGTATAATAATGAAGCTATCTGAACTCTAACAAGAAAATAATTTAGGTCATTATTCCCAGCAATAAATATTGGACATACACATTTGTTTTCCCTAGTTTGCTAAGAGGAGGCAGAACTATTACTTTTAAAAATAGGTATATATATATTTATACATAGAATTTTTGTATTTTATATGATGATCAGTTTTTTACCCATGTATAAACATGGGTATATGTGTGTAAAACTGATAATCATATAAAATACAAAAATTCTATGTATAAATTTATACATATATATATAATATGCGTATACATATATATTCTATGTGCATTTAAGTGTATATATACATATGTATAAATTTATACATATATATATATAATATATGTATACATACATATTCTATGTGCATTTAAGTGTATATATACATATGTAGATAACTAGGAAATATATCAGGAAATAATGCAGTTATTTGTCAGTAAATGAAGGAGACACCACATTTATGGCACACAGGTACAGCATTACTCAATGCTGCAGTACCTGTAGGAGATGCCTGAATGGAATCTTCCCTCCTCCTCCTCTTTCCCTCCCATCTGCAGGGCTGCTTCTCCCTCCCTGGCAAGGATCAGCTCCCCCTGAGCCTCTCCTCACTGATCCTGGTCCTTTGCTCCCTTAAGCTCTTTGTGTCTGTTTTCAGAATCCACACATCCTCAGACTTGCATTTGGTCCAGGAAATGCTGAAGCTGTGGACATTCACCTTACTGGGGAATTGATTGAGAAATTAGGGGTTGTCTGGCAGTGTTTAGCATAAAGGATAGTCCCTAGACCTTGCTCCAGAGCCACTGGAGACAGATCAAGCAAAGCAGTTGTTCAGCTCTAATGCAGCCATTATCCCTTATCAGATTTGGTTTTAAATAGATAACATCAAAACCAAAGGGAGCCAGCAGAGGCAGAAGTCAAAAAGAGAAAAAATAGATTTGCAGTGGCTGTTTTAGAGCTGTAAGAGTCAATGGCCATTAAGCAGTTCTGCAAATCCTATTTAAGCACAAACAAGAAAAGCCTAACAATAATTCATGTACTGTCTAATGGTCACTAAATATAGGAAGTTCCTCAAAATAGACTGTCACATATAACCATTATTTTTATGTATCACCATCAGGCTTCCAGGCTCTATGTACAAAGGGCAGCACTGCAGACATAAGGACACTGTATTTTTCTTTTTTTAAAGACCTCACCTTTCCAGTTTAAGCTATTCAAGTCACAGCTGTCACCACTAAACAAAAGTTTTTTTAATTCTTTAACTCTTAAGACACAGCAGACATGTAGCTTCAAAACTGGAAGGTCAGATTAAAGATGTGCAGATTATGTGAAAACAGTCTGTCTGCCTTGACATCAACACTGATATTCCATGGAGATAAATTTGTCAGAAATATAGGGCCCAGCTCACTGAATTTTGCTTGATTCAGAATAACTTCTGTATATCTCACTCAATTTAGCAACTTTAAAAACATCTTGGCAATATGTGTGGAGACCACACAAGGGAAAATCTACTAGGAAAACATCAAAACACCAAAAACCAAATATTCTCCTCAAATTATGTCAAGCAACCTAACCCAAAATTACAACAGCACAGCCCATTCTGTGTTTTAATTTAGGACATCTCTGTCTCACTCTTTGGCTGAGCTGCAGGGACAATCAACAATCCAGACTGCTCCATGCTTGTCACCAGTGCAGTCTGAATTATCTAATTCCTGTGAGCCAGCTGAATTACAGACTCCTGATACCACAGCATGGTCCTAAATTCACATATCCCACTGCAAGTCTTATTGCTTTCCTCAGGAAACTCCAGCATAACATTTTCATAGTGGGACATGCTCATTGTCTGGGACTGGTTTTGAGAAAGCTCCTGCAAAATTGTGCTTTTACATATATATATACATATATACACATACATATATATATATCTATATATACACAAACATGCATCTATACACACACACAAAATACTTTCAATTTTCCCTTGAAATGTTTTTAACCTGCACAAACTCCTTATGATTTTGGACAGGAAACTTCCTCAAGAAAGCAGCAGTGGGCTTGCAAAGGTGTGAGTATCTGTCAAATATCTCATCCTCATGCACCCACAGGTTGGAATTGGTGCAGTTCTTGCTCACCCAGGTGGGTTCTGCTCCTGCAGCCACATTGAAAGGGAGCAAAGGAATAAAAACAGCAGCTCATGGCAGCCACAAGCTGCAGCAGCAGATCCCAGAATGGAATATTTTTAGAAGACTTTAACGGGAAAGTTTGCTTTCAGGTCGTGTGCTTGTGGATCAGTGAGGAAATGGGAGAAATAACAAGGTGGCACCTTATAATTTAATGCCTTATAATTTAATGATTGAATAAAACAGAGTTAGGGATCATCTGAGAATAAGGCAGATTTTAAACAAAAAAAAATGGTTTTACATTAAAATTTTAGGAATGAGAAGCCTTTGGGTGAAAAGAAATAAAAGGAAATACAGAGAGGGCAGCTTGTTCATACACACCATGTGTATCATCAGGAAATTTCTAAGGAAATAGCAGCTAAAAGTTATGAGCAAAATAGGCATATCAGCTCTCAGATACAGTCAATTTGCTATTCTTTTTGAAAAAGCAAGCGCTGAAAAAAGAGAAGAAACTGTAGGGGTTATAAAAATAGCTTTTTACAAGAGAAAAAAAAAAGGCCCAAAAAACCAATCAGCAAGCTTTTTCCCTGAGGTACTTTTCAGCCTATAAAAATTGAAAGTTAACAGAAAATGAGACTGCAAGAAAATACTGTAGCAGGAATATCAAATTTGTGTAAGACAAGTAAAGAGATAGGCAGGATCACAGTATGTTTATTGGATCACACAGGTGACTTGAAAAAAGCATTTATTTCTTGTGACCATCAACACCAGAGCATAGAGGAAGTATTCCCATGTGTAATACCTGGTACCCCAAAACTGTATTTAAAAATAAAAGAAAGTGACACCTAATTAAAGTGATTAATCTTTTTTTTACAAGAGCATTATAAAAACCAGATTTTCATCTGCTGGGTGAGTTCAGGTTGCAGTACAATGCTCTTCAGAGAGCATTGGATCAACCCAAAAATCCAAATGTGTGTATTGAGCTGGTGCCCACTCTCTCTCTGAGAACAAAATTCACACAGCAGTTTGCTGCTCAGTTTTGTTTGTTTTCCTGAGGTAAAGAAAATGAATCCTGTGAAACTTTCCCAGCTAGCAGAGAGCTGAACAAGCCCCCTGAATATTCAGTGATGTAAAGTCCACAGGTAGAGGGGGAGCAAAGGATACAGCACAGCCTGGAGTTAACCACAAAGCCACGCTTCATAGTCCAGGTTTAGACTAAACCACAGCCTAAATCATATTGGTCATGTGCCAAAGACAACCTGACCAACATGGAACTAGCTTGAAAATCATGCAGATACAATGAATCTAGGTCATTGTTGTTTTCCTTCTGTGCCTAGAAAATAACCAATCTCAGTGAAGCAGCACAATGTGTAATCCTGTAGTGACAGAACAAGGGGAAATCACCTTAAGTGGAAAGAGGTTAGATTTCAATTAAATCTTCGAAGAAATTCTTCCCCATGGGGGTGGTGAGGCCCTGGCACAGGTTGCTCAGAGAAGCTGTGGCTTCATCCCTGGAGGTGTCCAAGGCCAGGAGCCTGGAGCAGCCTGGTCTGGTGGAAGTTGTCCCTGCCCATAACAGGGGTGGAACGGGATGAGCTTTCAAGTCCCTCCCAACCCCATCCATTCTATGATCAAAACCTTATCAAAGCCATAAACCAGCCACGATCTCTTTGCTGCACAAACCCAGGAGTGGTGGCCTCTGATGAGCTCTGAGAGGTTAATGATGAGGTGACATGAGCAGAGCTGCAGCAGAGGGGGATTGCTGTTCTCCTGAACACCAATGCAATTGGCAATCAAAGGCTCCAGCATCACCCAAAAGCCTCCTCTGCAGCAAGCCCCAAAGCAGAATTGTCCCCAACACTCAGGGAGAGCTGGGCACTGCTCTCCTGCTGGGGGTTCAGGTTGGAGTTTGGGTATCAGAAGACTGAAACAGCAGTCAATCTCTGCTGAGGGGAGCAGAAAGGCAAAACACAAAACCATCTCCCAGTCTGCCTAACTTGTATTTTGTTGGCCTCAAGGACAGCTGTGATTAGTTAAAAGCTAAGAAAATAGCTTTAATAAAAGAAAGAAGTGCTGGAACAGAGCCAGCAACAACTTTTTATGATTCTGACACCTTCAGAAAAAAACATGCTGAGTTGCCATTTCAGTATTTTGTAGGGTGCATTTAGAATTATATAATCAGATATGTGAATCCAATATGATCCCTCAGAAGCAAAAATCAGCAGTGTGCCATATGTTGTATATCCTAAACACTAGTCAAAATAGCCTCATTTCATCTGACAGTACAAAGAACTGTCTGGATGTTGCATCTTTTCTTGGCAGACCAGATAGACTTATTGGTGTGTTTGTTTCAAGACAGCAAAATCACATTCAGTGCTTGTGTTGCAATCATGAAAACAGAAACATGGCGAGAAATATTAATATTCTGTCTCTGGATTTTGTGGAATTTCACATTCACATTATAGTTTGGCCATGAAGGGTCAAACCTGTGTGGTTTCTGAAAGGAAACAAACAGCTTTTCCTGCACTCAAGGGAAAAAACTCAGTATTCCAGAGGCTATTGAACAAACTTGAGTCCTTTTTTTCTTAAAAAAAAAAAAAAAAAAAAGCTTTTGGCATTTACTGAGCATAAATAATGAGTTGTGTAGAATTACTGCTTAGGAAATGGAAAGCACTAAATATCAGTATTGCACAGTCACAGTCGGACTCGGGCCACAAATACATCACAAGTCCCTCCCACCAAAAGCCCACTCTTTGCACAGCTGGCAAATTCCATCTCTTTTTATCCTCTGGTGAGTAAACAATAGGATTATATTAAGCAATTCATTTTTGGGGGAAAACAAACAAAGCCAAAAAAACCCCTCACAAACTTAACCATGAACTAATTGTTCCTGAATAACTTCCTTATCCCCTGCAGCCTCCAGCCAAGGGAACACGCACAGACTTGGCCATCTCATCAGTGACCACCCAAGGCATCAGCTGCCCATCTCACAAACCCTCCTTTGCTACTATTTGCTTAACTGGTGTTTTAATTAATATGGTATCAGATTCAACAGCCTTTAATTCACATTAATGGTGGAGTTGATGCACCCTCAACCCACAGTTTATACCTTTCTAAAACAGATACTGGTAGTTGATGGCATAAAACACGTCAAGATGGAAAAATCAAACTGAATACTCAGCTCGCATTTTGAGATTTTTTTTTTCTTGTGAAAATTAAGTTGATTGGCCCAGTTTTCAATTTTCCAGTCAATCCACTTATTCTTGATAGGAGGCAAAATTATCTCATTGACAGAAACTAGTATTTCTTCTGACTTGTTTTTTGTAGGTACACCATTGAAATGGAAAAAAAAAGGCATCTAAATACACACTCAGGTTTGGGGACCTGAGGGGTTTCAAGGGATTGACTTTTGTACACAAGAAACAAATTTGGGTCAAATAAATGAATAATAAATAGATGTGGGGCCACGGAAAAGTGGGGAGGGAGCAAAAAACCAGTTACACAGAAATAAATGGAGAGCAGATTTTAGTAAGTAATAAAAACAGATCTTCAGAATACCTCGTGGCAGTTGCAGTGAGGTGCCATGGAGTGGTTTATTATTACTCCTTACATGAATGATCTGCTGGGTCTACAGCTGAGGGCAAAGCAGGCAGACAGTGCTATCCATTGCAGAGTCTTTAATGAGACAATGTGAAGTTCAAGTTGCACACCATGCAATATTTTTCTTCCCTGTTCAATCTGTATTAAGTCAATATTCTGCTAAAACTGAACATTTGTTGCATTTTTCCAATTTAGTTTCTGTCAATGTCCCCTAAAAGTGCTGAGCCTATTAAACTGACATCACCCACACAAATTTCAATAAGGGCACTGTGGTGAAAAACACCGTGGAGCTGAGGCTGTGCTTTGGGGGAACAGATCAGCCTCCCCTTCCCTCCACATCTGCACAAGCTTGTCTTTCCATCAGCAGCTGGAAAAGCCCACAGAGATGTGCTCTGTGCCCCAAGGAGCACTATGGAAATAGATGGCCATAGTGAAGAATAAAACCAAAATATTTAACCAAGTGTATGCAGAGCTATTTTGATAGCTGCAGAGCTGTGTGAGCTGCTACATTACATAGAGCTGCTTCCAGGCCCTCCTGCTCAATTTTAATTATTTGTTGAAGGTTACTAATATCTCCAACTTCCCTATCCAATCCTTCAGCCAACTACAGAATAAAACATTTTTTATTCTATTCTTTTATTTTTCTGTTTTCATTCTGAAAGGCCCCACACCACCTAAATGACTGCAAGGCATCTCCAGAAGATGCATCACACAAAAAAAAAAACCCAAAAAACAACATGTGGGAGAAAAAGCTTGAAGTGTTCCTCTTTGTTTATCATAGCACCAAATCAGATAGTGAGCTAAGCAAGAAGATTTAGATTAACTCCTGTAAACTTACAAACATCAATCAGCCAAAGAAAGATGGGGTTGGATGGCTCCTTCCCTCCCTCCCTGCTCCAGGTGATACCCCTCCTTCTTATTCCCCTTGTCAAAGGGATTGAGAGCTTTGAAAATGAATGCTAAAAACTAAAGTTCTTTATAATACTTTATATTTTAAAGAGACTCTTCTTGTTAGGAATAGAAACTATTAAAGTCTCTTCACAATTTCTTCTTCTGTATATCTGTGAGTTTCTATTATGAATGAACTCAGACTTATTACAGATGAACCCAGCAAAGGAAGGAGCACTAATAAGGTGACAGCAAACCTAATAATGCAATCCTCAGGCAGGCAAATTAAACTTGTCAAAATTTGTTGAGAAGCAGGACAAGAGTGGATTTCATAGGGCTGGAGCTTCTGATGTAACTGAGACAGAGTTTGGGATAAAAAGGAGACAAGGACAAAGTCTCTAGTTGGACTGGGTCTTGTTGTAAAAGGACTTCAGATGATTTAGGTAATGGAAAATTACAAGGAGCATTGGAACACTCCAAAGTATTTTCAAATGACATCTCACTGCAAAAAGGAAAAATAAAAACTGCAATGGATGGAGAAGTATTTTGTACCATACCAAGAAAAAATGCTGAAATGTATGGAAAATATTTTCTGTCATTGTTTAGGGTTCTTTTGTGTTGAGGTAGATAAATTATTTCAAATTTCTGAACTACAAAGTACATATTAAAGAGAAAAATGCAAACTAAACTGAATAGGGGAAATCAGATTAATCTGTAAATCATACCTGGCCCACACTCTTACAACAGCAGCACCTTAATCTACATCTGACCCACAAACAGTCTCCCCTTTCAGGTAACATCTTCATTGGGACAGGCACAAATTTGACATGTACCATCCACTCCAAGCAAATAGGGAGAGACTGCCAAATTTGCCTCTATAAATCACACCAGTCCTGCTTTTATCACATGACAAAACATGAAAGAAGAGATCACTTTGGTAATGCAGCATAAAGGAAAAAAAAAGGTTAATTCTTGAACACTTTTACAATGTCACAAAGCCTGGAATGATTCACTAAAAGCTCTGACCAGTTCTATCAGGTGTGCAGAGCCTCACCCACAGAACCTCCCCAGCTCACAGGGGAGCCAGCCAGAGCCTGGCCAGGTGGCAGAGGAGGCAGCAATGAGGGTGACTGCAGGTTTTGGAATGGTGATTCTGCTCCCAGCTTTCTCCCTGATTACAGAAACCGTGTTTTAAAGCAAACAGAATGTGAAGAGGCACTGCTAAAAGCTGTTGACACAGTACAAATGAGATCACAAATTAGAAGGGATGTGCCAGTTAATGAACACAGAGCTGTTGAGCAGTGTAAAACGGTAAACTCTAAATATTCTTCCCAACATTTTTCTTCATTTTCTTCAAGGAACTCCACTGCTGAGAGTTTCATATGTTAATTTGGCTTGCAGTGTCCTTTTATATGTTTTAGAATGTTTTTTTCCTCAGAGACTTGAATACATCCCCATGAGACCACATCCCTTCATACTTGCAATGTAATTTAAAATGTTACACATGCACACTTTAATAAAATATTTAATTAAACTTATTAATGTGGTCTGTTTTCTGACATTGGTTATTGTGTCAGCACAAAAGTGAGAACATCACCTTTGACTCTTCCCACCAACATCCCTACCTTAAAAGTGGCAAGAGCTAATTCTGGCAGCCAGACTGAATTCCTTGATTGTTAAATAAAGCCCAAAAACACAACAGAGTAAAAATAATATTTGCAAAATTTGAAGAAAAAAGGCAGTTTCATGTTTTCAAATAAATTATTTTCACCTTTTTTTTCAAATATAGACTAAATGTTTGCATAAATAATCACTGTACATTAGGAATATGCTCTATTTCCACTTTACCTACTAAGCAATGCAGTAAAAGTTACTTCTCTCCTTAAGTGCAGGCAGATCTCTGTAGCACTTAATGTGAAAAGTGCAAGACTTGTTTATTTGATGTAGCTCTGCCATTTCCATAAGGAAAGATTTTCCCTTATGATGTGGGAGCACAGAGGAATCAGAGTCATGCAACATCTCTAAAATAATGGAGGCAGCAAAGGTCAAGGATTCTTACTGAATCTGAAAGATTACAGCAATAAAGGCTTTAGAAAGCACTCTGGAAGTTGTATGGAAAGGATATCACTCTCCCCTAAATTTTATAACTATAAAAGCTAACCTACTGCACCAGTAAACTGCAGCTTCTCCAAGATAAAAATAAATCTAAGAATCCATGGAGGAAAAAAAGGAAGAGAAGGTTGGAGAATGGGGAAACACCATTATTGGCCCCTTCATCCTTCCTGGCAGAAGATAAATACAACCATGATCCAGAGAATATGAAAATCAAACCCTACATATTGGGAATTTCTTTACTGTTTTCTTACGGGAACGTTGATCTTATATTTGTCTTATAACAAATTCCTTGTTACCTTTCCCTCTCCTCCCACCCCTGTCTCAAGAGATGGATGAGTTCCAAAGCCAGTTGCATTTGCCTCCCCAACAACATATGCTTGTTGTCATGCCTACAAGACACTGCCTGGGCAGGCAATATTGAACATGACCAGCTTTCTTCATGGTTCTTAAAAAGAACAATAAAATCATGGAGAATTTTGCCAAAGTAAGCACATTCAGGCTTTTCTACAATAAATCTCCAAGATATTTTTTTTTCTGCTAGAATAAACTTCTCATTTTAGAGAGATGAGCAATCAGAAACAAACAAAAAGCCTTTAACAAAATGTTGTACAATAGGATTTAATAGCTGAGGAATTGGGAAAAGAAACAAAAGAAGCTGTGGGAAAGAAACCTCAGCATTGCTTGTGGTCTAATAGGAAGGATTTCAATTTTAAAAGGGGAAAAGTAATGTATTTACAATTCTAGATAGAGACAAACTATTTTACCTTCAGCCTCAGTTTATCCACACAGGAAATGAATTATTGCTTCAAAAGCTGAAGCATTTTCTCTTTCTTGAAATTGTTCATGTTGAGGTGAGAACACTGTTTCACCCTTATTTATGAAGCAAAAATAATATTAATGCAGCTACCTCTTAAGACACTTGTCAAGTGTTAAAATGAGTGAATTCATAAAACTTTCAGTGATGTTAAACAGGGATTGTGACCTAACAGAACAGCCTACCCTATTACTGACCTGCAGTCTGGCATGGAAGGGTTTCTGCTCACTGTGCAGAGCTCCAGTTATGATGTGATTTCATTCTAACAAAACACACTTGAATTGTGACTCCATTAAATGAGAAATAGATGGTTTTGCCTGATACAAAGCTTTGATGTCTAACAGCTTCAATGCTAATAAAGGTATTATCACCACAGGTGTACATTACATTATATTCATTAATTAGGGCACAAATTAAAAATTTTCCAGGCTATACTAATTCTCAGTCTTTGAGATAACTCCTTTAAGAAGGGAAAGGGGAGGTGGGTGTGATAAAACAAGTTTAAAGTTAAGAAAAGAAGAGGCAAGCAGCAGTGCAGCCCACAATAACTCCTGAGCCTGGTCAGCCTCCATGCCAGCAGCAGTCTGCCCCATGCTGCTTTTTCTTTTTTTCCTTATATGTGCTATTGTGAATTCAAAAGAGATCAAAGAAATTATACTCAAAATGTTGCTATGGGCAAAAAGAAATGCACCTTCTGTGTCCAGTCATTGGCTTCCCAGTACCATAATTGAAATATTAACAGCCTAATCAAAGAATCATTATTAGTGCAGATTTAATCATTAGAAAATGGGGGAAAAAGAGAGAAAACTGTAACAGAAACAGTCTTGATAATCAGAGACTCGCAGAACGTGCTGAGGGAAGGGACCCACAGTGAGGGGGAGAGAGGCACAGCCACAGCAGGGTCACTGCATGGAGCAGGGCCAGCCCGGGCTGTGTCCCAGCTCCCCAGGAGGGTGTTCACACTCTGGAGGAGCAGCACGCTTCTCAAAATGCTCCTCTCCACGATGGCTCTGCTGAGAGAGTCTGTGTTCAGCATCCAGGCTGTTTTTCCAGCACATCCATGTGTTCAGGACAGAGGGCTTGTTCATTAGCTGCTGGCAGGAGCCCACCAGGCAATGCACAGGCTCCTACTACCTCGTTTTAGCATTTTAATTACACTCTGACACTAATTGTGCGGGGTGGCTTGCATGACAAAAGTTGAGAGTTGACAGAAGAGAAATGGTCCAAAAGTTTAGATTTGAATGAGTTGGCAGCAAAAAGAACAGCAGGAAGGCAAATAAAAGCCATCACAGCCTGATAAATCAAGCAAACCTTCGTCAACCAGGATTTTTGATGGTAAAATTTTCAGAGGCTGTTGGCTGCACTGGCAGACAAAGCACATTTTCTGTGGGCTGCAGTTCCTGAGCAGGTGAGTCATGCTCAGAAATGACACAAAGCTGACCAAGCCATCCAAGTGCTTTTGAACATTTCCCCCACAGTCCCAGGTCAGCTGTGGCTGCAGAGCAGAGGGATTATTGTCACCCACACGGTGCCACGGGCAGTGCTGCTGCCACAGCACAAAGCCAAGTCCTGGCTGCTGCAAACCCACTCAGGGTCTGCAGGAACAGCCCTTGGTGCACATGCCCAACACCTTTTAACAGCATCTCCATGGCCAAGGCAATAACCACCCCTTATCAGCCACAGAAACCTTAAATTTTGAAGTGGTTATTCAGTTTTCTCGGCCATACCTTGTGTTAGTTGTGTAATGCATTTCCCTGACAGGAGCAAACGGCTTTAAAATAATGTCCAGCAGTCAAAATTTCATTGCACAGCCTCTGTGGTTATAAACCATGCTACATGTAGGCCAACAGTGCTTGAGCATTTCACAGATAAACACACACACACTCTCTTTATCCTTAACAGCTATGTTACTCTGAGAATAAAAGGTAGCAGCAGCTTGAGTGGCATTAAAATGAAGGGAAAGTGCAAATAAAATTCAGATTTATTTCAGTTTCATTTCTACTTAACTGCAGTTATTCATAACATCTAAATGCACATTCACTGCAGTTTCTAGATGCAATATAGTAGGTTTTATGCAGTTAAAATGAGTTTATGTACAAGAGAATTGCCACAAGGCAATTCAAAACTGCTTTTCAAAAACCCTTTTCCAAACTAAGTTGTATAGTAATAATTCTATTTGTGGTGTATCAGCTGGCCCAAAACTAAAAATTCAAAATTACCAGGAAGAAATCTAGGATTAACAAAAAAAAAAAAAATTGGTAGAATCTATATGAAATAGCTAAACATATTACATGAATTAAAAAAGAGGAAAAAGAGACAACAGACTATTCTTGCTTTGCTTGGTGACACACTTGCAATGTAAGCATATATCTGCATTCTTAATCCTGATCCATTTTTCATTTACCATACCTTAGAATTTTTAATGCCTCCCAAGCTCAAATTATTAATCATAATTTGCATGTAGTGCTCTTCAGTTTGTTTTATGTGCACTTACAAAGACATCAAACCATAAAGATATTAAAGGACTTCTATGAGACTTTCTTTCCTTATGGTTAAAATAGCATTTCCTCTGGAATTTATTAAAACATTGGAGGAGCCCCTCTTGGTCTCCATATTGTTCCACAATGACATTTTCCTTGGATTTCTTGTAGCTCTTTGGAGGTAATTTCAAAGATGAGGGAATGATTCACTCAGCCTCACTTGCCAGCCACAGAAGGAAATGCAATTTCTAGAATCAGTAAGAATTTCAAATTCTCCAATTCACTGCACCCTCTCTGGGAATAGCCTGCCATTTTAAGCTCCCACACTGACAACAAGTTGCATGTGCTTCAAATACAACCAACCCTCCTCCAGCACCACACAGGGACTTAATTATCTGTACTTGGGCTGTAATTGGAGACCTCGAGTGAGGTTGTACAGAGCAGAGTATAATGTTATTTCAAAGACTCATTAAGATGTACCCTGTGCCCCAAAGAGTTTACAAAACAGCTACAAAAACCAGGGAAAGAGGAGCCAAAATGGAGAGGGAGTGCCAGGAGGAATTCACTTGTATGAACTCATGAGTAGGAACATTTCTTGAGTCACTAAACACAAACCACTTCAAAAACTGTACTCACAACTCCAGTTCAACAAGAGCTGCCCTTTATCCCTTCCTTTTTTTTTTAATATAAAGAAGGATGCTGGAAGAAGCCAATAAGTTGTTAGCATTCCTACCGCTGCAACAAACTAAAAATTGTACAAAAAAATCTCCACTCAGAAAAAGATCAATGGCTCCCAATCATTATCTGAGCAGAATATTAAAGCAAGACATGCATAATAAAGTAATTTTGTTTCATTTTTGAAAAGTGATGGCATTTAGCGAGATTCAGTAAATTGTCCCTTTCAGCACTAATAACATGTTCATAGCTTTCCCCACCAGACGTTCCATAATGGCAATATAATAGGATTGCAATGACAATTAAATGATTGCATATTTTAGGGCAATGGAGGGTATCCACGAGGGCATGAACCATTAGCAAAATGGTAACATCGTCACAGGAATTGTCACGCTTTGGCACAAAAACTGAGAAAGCAGAAGCACTGGAAGGGAACAGGTATTCAATTCTCATGCCATCTTCCTGACTTAGGAAAGCAGAAAAGTGCAAACTGAGTGAATATTAAAATATCTAACAAAACCAAAGTTTGCTTTCAGCCCTTCCTTGTCTCCCTGCCCATCAGAGGGGTTCCCTGAAGGTCAGGTGCAGCCTTGGCTGACACAGCTCAGGTCCTGCTGTCCCTTCCCCATGTCCCAGCTGGGAGCTCTGCAAAGGGCACTGCCCTGGGTACCCTCACACAGAAATCTCTTCATTCCTCAACACACATGGCCTGGGAAACCATTCCCAAACAAGACCCCTTGCTTAGGGAAGCTAGCAAACACAACCAAAAAAAGGTGAATAAAAGGGGGAAAAAAAACCCCCAACCAACCCAACATTATTTTGTGGCTTCATACCCAAAAAAATATGTATTCAGTATCTGAACTGAACTAACAATAAGGACAACGTGAAGCAGGGTGCTAAACGAAGTTTAGATTCAATATTAATGTGGTCACTGGAATTTATTTTTAATCTTTCTCTCAGATATCACAACAAGTAGTGGCATATAAAGTGCATGGATGAGTTTAGATACTGCCAAAACATGAGTTCTCTTCCAGATCAAAGGTTACTTCCCTAATGCAGAACTACAGGAAATAATGGCATAAGAGAATGCTGAATTCCATCATTTGAAACATCACTTCAAGAAACTATACACATTTCTCATCTTTTGCTTAAAAATGTGAAAGAGCAATCACAAAAAAACAGAGTAAAAAACCATATGCATGAAAGAGTGCTTTTCCCACTTTGCTGCTATTTCATTACTGCTACAGGACAGAAGCAAAATGAATTGGAATTTCTTATATTGCTGTGTAATCCCAATGATGGGTCTCTGATGTGGCAGAGAGAAGGGTGTAGGAGAATGCCTTTAAGTATTTATTATCCCTTTATATTCTATGTATAAATAGTGGTCAATATCTGCTGAGAAAGTATTCAATAATAACTCTGGGAGTGTTTGTGCCCATACACCCAGCACAGTGCACGTGGCCAGGCCATTATTTCCCAACCCTAGAACACAAATCTACTGGAATTGAAAGCACTTGGAGGTAAACACTCTAATATTCAGATAACCAAAACCATTGTTTTCCCTCCTTCACAGCCAGTGAAATGAAAATTAAATTACAATCACTATTAAACTAGCAAAAGTTACCCAAGAATTATCTTTTCAAAGATGTTTACCACACTTCAAATTACCAGGTAGATATTAATTGGGATGGAATTATCTTACTCTGTGTGTAACCCTGTGCCTTGTCTCCCCATAGGTGTGTAGAACAAGAAGCAATATACTGTCCTCTACCAGACCAGTGCAATACCTGCTCACTACCCTGTCAGAGCACACCTTCATCTCCTTTCAATTACTGAAACACCCTCCTGAACCCCAATCAAAAGATTGAGATCCTGGGCATCCTCTCCTTCTTCCTTTTGTACATGAGAATTACAAATTGCACTGATGCAGTCAGAGGATACTGACACTGAAGGAAAGTCAGTCAACAATAACCTTCAGCTCATCAAAGAGAAGCTAAACAAATTCATGCATACCATAATAGACACACATGCTGCTTATTACTGCCTAGAATTCATCTTCTAGAGAGGCCATTGAGGCTGCAGTCTATTCACTTATGAAAGCCACTCCATGATTTCAGAATTTTAACCCCCCTTTCTTTTCCTAACATAAAAAATGCAAATATTTGAAGTTGCCTTCCAGGAACTGAAACCTGCAGCAGTTCTCAGTGTCTTTCTTTGTTGTTCTTGTTCCCCAGAAATACTATAAAACTACTTCTGAACTTGCTTCTAACTATCTCTAGATCCATAAAGTTGGAACAAGGAACATCTGCTGGTAGCACAGCCTGGAATGCATTATTTATTTATTACTTGAAAAGGAATACCTGAGAGTCCCCACTCCTGTTCATCTCTGCGTGCTGCTGAGACAGCTCTTAAAAACAGCAAAGTGACAGGAGAGAAAGTTTGAGAGAGGCTCTTCCAGGCCTGCCAGGTAGCTGGGGGGCATTAAAGGCTGGCTCAGGTGTGCTGGCATATGGGACACCCCGAGAGGTGTCAGCACGTGGCTGTGCCTGGTGAGAAATGAACCTTCCCAGGCGTGCCAAGCAGTCCATCACACTCAGCCAAGGAGCAGCAGAGAGAGCTTGGGAGAACAGCAGCAATTTGAGAACCACATGGGTCCTCCAGGCTCCCTGAGTAAATACCAGGTGTTGAAATAGCTTTAAAAAGGGAACAAATAACCCCCAACACGCTTAGGTAGGGTAGGTGGAATGATAATATTGTAGTTTTCCTTTCACACAGCTTATATTGCCAAGATCTAATATATTTTAGACTAAGCTAGTTTCAATAAAGAGGTTTTTAAGGGACAGACCTCTCTGAAGAACAACAACTTATTTTTTAAAAAAAGAAAAAAAGATCCACAAAACTGGATAAATGCATCCAATTATCAAGACAAATATTATTTCAGAACAACTCAAAAACATCTCATGCAAATTCTTTATCACTAAGAGGACAAAAATAAATGTTTACTGTGTGCTAAATAAAATTAAGATTTGCCACAGAAGGGAGAAAAAGCACTTTGACACATCACATTGTACAGCTGCAAACAGAAAAGGGCTTCTGAAATTGGAAAATGTCTTGAGAACATCATTCCACTTTTAAGGTCACAAATGAGGAACTTTAAAACCCAAAATAAAGACTCAGAACAAAAAACCCAAAACCAACAAATAAAGCACTTTTGATTAGTTATTCAAGTTGGTTTTAGTTGCAAGAAATAATAAAAAATCACATTCTCTTCCCACAGTGATGATCTGTTAGCCCTCAAGACCATGACCTCTGCAGTGCCTCTGCTTGGCTACTCTAGATAAAAATAAGTTTGCTTTCAACTACTCAGCTCCTTTTAGCACAAAAAACCAGGAAATAATTAGGAAAAAAAATTAAAGACCCCTTAAAAATCTCATTATGATTTCCACCATCTCATGATGATTACCACCATACTCTAGATAAAAACAAGTTTGATACTCTCAACTACTCAGCTCATTTCAGCACAAAAAAATCAGGAAATAATTAGAAAAAAAAAATTAAACACCCCATATAAACCTTATGATGATTTCCACCATAAAGTCCACACAGCAGAAACAGCAAAACTTCATAACAATACACAAACATGAAACAAAGCATGAAAAAAACCAACAAAACCTACCCTGGCTGCTGCATGCTTCCTTCTCAACTGCCCACAGAGAACTGAAGGGAGGGTGGGAACTTGCCCAGCTGGTTTTTAATTGCCCCAACAGTTAATTGCCCTCACCTGAAGCTCATCTGAGCTGATTGCTGCCCCAGGGCCACCTCAATCACCTTCAGGTGTGACCTGGCCAGACTTGATTGTTGACCTGCCCCAAAGTCACTGCAAAGGATAAGGAAGATCAAAAGACATTCGAACAGCTGAACAAAGATATGATTTTAAAAAATATATCTATTTTAAAGTGTCTGAACAAAGATCTGTTTTCTGCCACTGAAAGGAGGATTTCCACTATACACAGTGGGTGCACTGAATGCAACATACTGAGGGCAGTTTTCCTCAAAACTAATAATGAACACAGCCCAAGTTAAGTTTGGAAGAAGCAAAGGAACTCTCATCAATTTCTTAGGGCTTTTCCAATGCACATCTCACTTAAATTTAGCCCAAACAGTTGTGGAAAAACAGTACTTGGGCTATCATTCCTAGAGCTAAATGGGTAGGAAATCTTTTAATCAAAACCCTTCCCCCTACCCCTCACACTTTGCTTGAAGCAATATGTTCTTTTAGTTACATAAAGAGCACATTTAAATTATTTAGATGTGTTACATAAGGCGAGAAGATGGTTAATACATTTAATGTGCATGTGCAAATGAGCTTGGTACCACTTCTTTTGCCCTAGTGTACAGGATTAAAAACACTTCTGCAATATCTCTCCCTGCACAATTAGTTCTTGTGCCTCCTTTACTGTTTCTTCACCATCTAATTCTATAATTCATTGTCTTCAGTTCTCCAGTTTGAAAGTAGGGCATTTCTTCTTGGGGCCATGTTATGTAGCATGCCCTGAAGACCTGGCACACATTTCAGGGCATTAGCAGCAAGGCTTCTCCTGCACTCTAAATATACAAGGAATGCATTTCAAAGACTTCTGATAGGAATTTCAGGACACACCCTCTAATCCAACAGGATAACCTGTGTTGCATTAATAGAACTTTATGATTGAAGTGCCTTAAAAATCAATTTATGGCACTTCATGAATAAGTGCCTTAAAAAAACAACCCACATGATGCATTAAAATCCAGTGAGGTGCAAGGTAATGAGTTGCACACCTGGTCTGTCCCAGTTTTCTGTGGGATCACGGGAGGCTGGAGGAATGGTTTTTATAGCCTTGTCATTAGGAAACAAAGAGAACATCACAGAACATTTCTAGATGTGGTCAGAGCAATCTCTTGGATTTAGGGCCTGGCTCTCACAGTTGTGGTGAAAGAGTGGAAGATCCAGGCTAAATTTCCACCATATAGAAATTGGAGCCAACATTACAACACCTTCCCAGTAAGAATTACCAAGTAGAGGAACACCTGAACTCTGGGAGGTTATGGAAAACTCAAATTTGAAACTATTACCTGTCAAAAAGCAGGGAAAGAAATGGATAAATATTTTTGTTTTATTTTGATTTGGGGTTTTTTTGGTGGTCCCCCCCTTTCCCCCTGAGGTTTTTATTTAAGTGAAAGGAGAAAGCAAGCAGGAGCCTTTTTGGACAGTATTAATGTAAAAGTTATTCACATGAATGTGGATTGTTAAACCACTTTGCAAAGTGAGTACATGGAGTTTTGCAACAACTAAACTACAAAAATGCTCAATTTTACCTTAAATTAATACAAGAGGGGAAAAATACCATGCCATAATTCCAAAGCTGTTGAAATATTAGCCTTAACATCTCACTAGCTAAATGAAGAGTCACCTGCTTTTGTGAGCAGGTATGTTAAATCAAATTACCCATAATGAGATGCCTTTCCATTTGCCAAGCAGCGTGGCTGGCCAAGCCTGGAGCAGTTGGCTGACTGCAGAGGCCTCAAGGATAGACAGGCATTTTGAGAAGCCAAAACATTGGCAAACACCTTCCTAATCTGGTTTATAGCATCACAGGCAAGCTGAACTCCCAGCAATGGAGCTGCAGAGCACTGCAGCACAGCCTGGCTGGAGCCAGGGTGAGCACACCCAGTTACACATGGGGCAGGGGAAGGGAACTGCAGTGTCATTCCTTGGGTGGCTGTTTGGGGGGAACCAAGGCTCCTTCATCAATGTTTGCAGCTGAAGGCAGCTCCTGCAGCTGAACCCCCCTCCTTGATCAAGTGGCTCTCCAAAGGTTTCCATCAGCACCTCTGGTTTTGCATCTTAGCTGTGCATTTTTATCTCTATCCAGAGATACCCACAGCCTAAGCAGCTGGAAACCAATGATCCCACCCTCCAAAACAAACAGAAGCCCCCCTCATTAGCCCCTTCTGCTCCACACATTCACATTTAACAGCCACCTCCTAGGCACAGTGACCTGCCACATTTCATCAAACCCCCTTCACTCTGAGCTTCTTTCAATATTCTGAAAATCCCTTTCCACAAGTGTTTTCCAGTGTTCCATAGTCTTGCTGTGGCAGCAACTGTTAACCAAAGGGATTTAGAGGTTGAACTGCTCAGTTCAACCTGAAACAAAGTCAAAAAAACCTGCATTTTTAAACTGAGGGGCAAGAAAACAATCATCAGGAGTCGCTGCTTGGGCTGTCCCAGGAATAAGTCAGGATCATGTAAGGTTGTTGGGCTTTGTTTTAAATTCCTGCTTGGTCTTCTCAAGAGAATATTTTCCACACATCAAGGAAAAAGCCGATGTCAGGAACTGTCTTTAAGAGCCTGTGCTTGCAAAGCAGCTCAATTAACCTAAATCCGGGTGATTAATAATAAAGGAGACACAGGTGAAGTGTTACACTTAGATACTATGCTAGGTTAAAACTGCATTTCTCAAAACAATGACCATTAACCACTCACTGAAAAATTTGGCTGAGTTTTGTCTCCCATCTGCATAGAGATATTCCAGTGGAGTGGTTTTGCACATTTAAAATTGCAGCTGATCTTCACAGCCTAAAATACACACAGAGTGTCAAGTGGCTCTTTCCAACGCAGCAATGATACATTTTGTTAAGCTGTAGAAAATATTTATAAACTAATTAATCACTGCAGTAACTTGTACTTGACTGTGAAGCACTTGAAAGTCTGTAGAGGGTCTGTGTGGATCAACAACATCCAGCTGGAAGCAAGGGAGGAATTCCATATCCATCCAAGCCCCAGGGAAGGCTGTGGGTGACTGCAGAGAACCCCCAGCTCTGACTGCAGAGCACAGCCAAAGGCTGCCATTAGAGCAGCTAGATAAAGATATTTACTGGGGGTGTGGAGGGGGAAACACAGAGAAAAGGAGTAAATCCAACTGCAGCACATACATCAGTATTCTCTCCTAAAACTCCTTTAACACAGCAGTGATGTACATTCACAGTGTGGCTGGAACTAACACCTCTACATTGCTTGTCTCTTCATCTCAGTTTGGCCTTTTATGAATTCCCCTCTGCAGGGCAAAATCAGCCTCAGTCTTAAAACAATCCAAAAGAAGAGAAAAAGAGACACATTCTCATGACACAGATACGTGAAAGAGTTAATGACAGATCATTCATTTAATCTCAGAGGTGCTGAATAAAAGCATTGGCACAACTCAACGCTTCTAAAATTTTCCCAGCCCCCACGAAACTGTTCCTGTAAGTTTGATTATTTTTTCATTGCAGCATGTGTGGTGCAGAAGGCACACACAAATCCTCAAAAAGCAGCTTCCAAAAAAAAACAAAAAAAAAAAAACCCTGGTGAACACAGCACAGAAGGCTCCTCTGAAGACAAAGAACAAGACATCAGTGCCTCATCTGCTGTGAATTAGTTTGCTTCTTTTCCTTCAAGAACTCTTAATATGAGAATCTGATCAGGAGTTAATCTCCCTGAGCAGACACCACTTTGTTATCCTCCGTGGTAGTTCTCTGCTCCTGGGGTAATTTGTTGCTGAACAATTGAGGCAAACGCTTGGCTCAGGATAGAAAGAAGTAAGATTAGTCTGTAATTGGAATATTTTGTCTCATTTATTTTTGAAGATGTGCCATATTACACTCCATCAGCCAGGGGTTATTGTTTTATGAAATCAAGCTGCACCTGGCATTGCATTGTACAAAACCTCAAGTGCTGCTGTTTGCAATCCAGCTCTCTGTTCACACGGATCCCAGTACCACTGGATGCCTCATCCTGTGCTGGAACCTTCAGCCCTCAGCAAATTATCCTATAAAGTCTTTAATTGAAAAAAAAATGCCTAAGACTACTGTTAAATTTAGCCATAATATCAAACACGACTGGGAAAAATCACAGTAATCCACACATTCTCTCCATACATTTATTTTCCACTTCCAGCAAGTTTTCACGATGATCTCTTTCTCATCTTTAAGCAATTGCTACTGCAAATGAAGAAGCTAATTGATTGTATTCCTATTTCATTTAGATTGACTTCTAGGACTTTTTGTGTGCTTGCTTTGAGATGAATGCAGGAATAAAAACATGAGGATATTTAAAATTCAGCTGTATTTATGACATACTTGCTCTGGTGTATCTTACCCCACATGTGACAGCATATTATAAGAAAGTACATGTAAAGAAGTTTCAGAGTAAAACCTAACTTTCAGTATTTAGAGGAATATAAACTTCCTTGCCTGTTATCTAATTTTTCCTAAGTACCTGCTGCAAAATACACCTTTGAAAGACATTCTGCCATAAAGAATAAAAAGCCTTTGAGATATGTGCAGCATCACCTGTTGGCAGCTAATTCTGACCCAGCCTCTTGTACACACACAAAGCTGACAGGTATTTTGATGGTCTTAATTAAGCCAAGTTTTTGCTGTGAAGTTTATACTAACACCACAACTGCAAAGTCAAATATTTACACTGTTCAAACGGAGAATAGAGGAGAATAAACATTCAGAGATAAATCCTGTTTCTAAGATGTCAGGTGGCAAGGGTAGCACAGAGGATTTTACACTGGTCCTGTTGAAGCATTATAGTATCAAAGAAGGATAAAAAGGAGGAGTTTGCTTGGCTTGGTAGAGATTTGGCCAGAACATGGTTGGTTCTTTAACTTGGAAAAGAAAGAAAATCAAAGGAAATTAAATAATTATTAAATAATGAGGGAGAAAGGAGATTTAATTTAAACACATAACATGCCATGATTTGCCCCTGATATTAATGCATTTCTGGTAAACAGATAAGACAAATCCCATTTCTGCTGTTTATTTCCTACCCATTCCCTAACACTTAGAAGCTTATATTATTAAACTTATACTCAGTTTTAAACAACCAGGCACATCTAATACCTGAACATTGGTATGAGATATAAAAATAGTGGTTGAGTTTTCAGCAGCAGTAACAAACTGCATGTTCCTATGGATTTCTGACTGCAGGAAAGCAGTGAGCACCAGGCTACAGCTAAACAAAAAACAAACAAAAAAAGTACCACACTGAGGAATCAATGGAAGGCTGCAAAGATGCAAAAAGACTCAGCTGTGCTATAAGCACAGGGAAAAAAAAACCAAAGTGTATAGAATCTAGGAAAGGTAAATAAATGTCATATTTCCCATATGAACCAAATGCTGTCACCTGAGAGGCAGCCTTCTCCACCCCATCTATAGCATCCCAAACCCAGAACAGGCTGAAAAAGGGCAGCTCTTCTGGCAGTGCTAGATCCAGGTATGGTCTTCAGCAGCTGAATTTTGTGTTATGCTCCAGCCTGAGATTTGTCCAAACACAAGGAAGCCATTGGTTTGTCTTTGCAAAATTGCTTGCAGGGGCTGGGATATAATGAACATTATTAGCTTGATCAACTGTTACCAAGCAAGCTGCTAAATGGGTTCAGTTTTTCCTAACAGCTTCTTTTGGTGGCTGTAAAGGTTTTCTTGTGCATGTTCCCCTGGAAACCTGGTTTACCTGATCTCTCAGGAAAGTTTTTAACATAGAAAAACTCTGAATTACAAGTTCACCTGAAAATCATGAGCTATTAAAAGCGGGTGAAACTCCAGTTTACACAGCCTAACTTCACCAAAGGCCCTTCACACACCCCACACAGTCAGACCAGGTGCTTCCCCACCTGCTCAGCCCCACAGCAGAGTCTCAGATGTCCTGATCATTACAATAATTTAATCTTGGTACAATAACTAAATAACAAAATAACAGCTCAAGCTGGTGCCTCCAAGGGGGGACCTTGAACAAAGCACATCCTGGGATTTTATACCCTCACAGCCCAGATGTGCACAAGTGTGGGGGTCATTGGCTCCCACCTCAGAGTGTCCCTCACCTGGGACCAGAGGCCTCTTGTCCTTTTCTATGCAAAGGGGCAGCAGCTCATGGCCTCTGCTTGCCTGGGGCAAGCTGCCCCCCAAGATACCTGCACCCAATATTTCCCTCACCACCTCTCCACACTGGTTTAAAATCAGTTCAGCAGCTTTCTGTGAAATTACCCAAGTAAAAAGAAAATTTAAAAACAATAAAAATTAAAAATTTAAAAGCCTGTAACCTTCTATCCATATGCTAAGGGAGAACATACCCAGTTGCCCAGATCAGACAAGTCATCATCACAACAACATTTCAATCATAGCTTTTATTTGATTACTAATTATGCCTGGAATAATAGAGAAAAAAATTAAGGACCTCCTTTTGCCAGACATTCAACTTCAGGTTGTGAGACTTTAGGGGCCAAAACCTTGTCCCTTAAACACCAAGAAGCATCCCCCCAACCCCACAGGTAGGGAAGCTGGGCTGTGTGGGCTCAGTGGTCACAGCTTCTCCCCGGGTCACTGCAGGTACTGTGCATGTGCTCCCTCTACCTCAGCTGCCTCCTGGCAAGAAGGGAGAAAAAATTATTGCATCCCTGCCTCCCCACCTGCACAAGTTGAATTTTAAAGGAATTTTTAAAACCCTCAAAAGCCCGGAAAAAAAATAGTGGTTAAAAACCACTGGGTCAGTTTTAAATTTATTGGCACAGCAGACGGGAAAGGTTTAGTTAATTTTTTATTTATTCTCTTAACATTGACAAGCAAGCTTCTTCCCCTTTTTTCCCCCCTCCTTGACATTATCCAAGCTGCTGTGCCTGGGAAGTTGAAGCACTTCTGCTCCCTTCAGAGTACACCCAAGTGTGGTGGCACTGTGCCATGGCCCAGCAGCCTAACTCAAGGTGACAGCTCCTTCAGAGAGACACTGCAGCCGTGTCCTGTGCTCATCCCCAGCAAGTTCAGGATCCCACACTGACATCTCCTCATCCCTTTCACAGCACTTATTCCAAGGGGGAGGAAGTAAACTCTTCCATATTTTCTCTCCTCCGGCATTTTTCTTTGTTAGCCTAAAAAGAAGAGCCAGATTGTGAGTTTTCAGCAACATTTTATACCAAAGTGTGTCAGGAGCCATTACCTGGAGGTGCTGATTGCTGTTGAGACAAGTTGGCAACTGGTATTTCTTTGGAATGGCTGCCGACAAAAATAGTCTGAGTTGCTGCTGGGTTTTAAAACTGATTTCTCTAAAGCAATATTTTTCAGAATGAAAGGAACTGTCAGAGGCAACAAATTGCACATGAGATATGAAAGAAAAGGTAAGTATTTCTATCCTGGGGATATAGCCCAAAAGTGTGAAACATAGCTCTGACAAAAAAAAAAAAATCTCAGTGGCAGCTTAAAAAAAAAAGAAAAAAAAACTGGCAAAGTTATTGAAAGAAACATCAGAAATGATAACCCAAAGATGAGGTTAAAAGCCACAGCACATGTACTCATTCACTGGTAGTTAATAGCTCAGATCTCGAGAGGTTGCTGGGGACAATTGCTGGGTAGGAAACACTGCTGCATTTTAAAGGCACTCTCAGAGCACAGAATAGAAATTGTAGGATTGTATTCTTGTTGTTCCTGCTCTGAGGACTTGCCAAGCAGAAGTGTAACCACCTGTATAACAGGTGTGAAGATAGTAACCTTTCATAAAGCCATTTCAGATTTAGTAATACCATCTGATATTTAAACAACCTGGACATTTTAGAATTCTTGTCTAGATGGGGCACAAGCAAGGTGCAAAAGTGACTGCAGCACCCACCCCAAAGGTGCAGCACAGACAATTTCTTCTCAGACAATTTTCCTGGTTCACCTTTCTCACAGCATGAACAAACAGCAATATTTTTTAGGTGCTATAATTTCAGGCATGGGGCAATACTTCAGCAGCATTCTACTCTGCCAGAGAGAAGGACTTGAATTTTAAAAGGCAGTGTGATTTACAAGCAAGTTGCACTGTACTTTGCATCATGCTACACATGCTCTCTGCCTTCTGTGCGCTGGGAATCTTCATTCCAGCTGGCAGCTTGTTGTTTCTCTGCTGCAAATTGAAGTGGTGCTTTTCCAGAATTCTAACTCTTATTGTTTCAATTTCAAGCTAAGTTTCAGTCCATGAATAATGTTCAGAAATAGAAAGCAGAAGCATGTACATTTGCTGCCCCAGATGTTATTTATGTCAGCTTAGAAAAAAGTCAGACACTGACAGCTCCTGAGGTAATCAAATATTTTCTGTTCATCTCATATTGATCTTGCAAAAATCTAGCTTGCTTGATTGAAAACAAGTTGTTAAAGGAATAGAGTAGCCTCTCTTACCTGCAGTAACCAAGCCAGCTGGCTGGCGTTGAAGCACTGACATTAAAGGGATTATGAAATAATTTTCTTACCTAGTAGAGTTGCTATATAATAATTATTCCCTTCTCTGCTATAGATGGGCATTTACTAGAATTTAAATGCAGTAGTTGGATGGGGTCTGCCTTTCAGGATTTCAACCTTGCAGAGCATTTTGTGCTATGCAATGAGCACAGATATATTTATCATGCTGGTTCAGGCAAGGGTTCATCAAGCCCAGCCTGCTGCCTGCAGTGCCAGCTGTAAGCAGACAGCCAGGCACAAACAGGAGCACTGTCAGCCTGTCTGGCACTTCCTTCGAGTCCTTTCTCAGTCTCCAACTTTACTGAGCTCCAGAGAGATCCAGAGCCTGGCTTGATTTGTTTAGAAGCCCTCCCAAGGATCTCACTCCCAAGAGTTTGCACAAGAACATTATAAAAGCTAAATGCTCTTAACTCTGGCTGAGGCTCTTGTGACCAAGGGGATTTGTGACAGTGTTCACAGGGGTCTTAGGATGAGGGAAGACACGAGGATCTGACTCCATGTTTCCAAAGGCTTGATTTATTATTTTATGATATATATTACATTTAATCTATACTAAAGAATAGAAGAAAGGATTTCATCAGAAGGCTAGCTAAGAATAGAAAAAGAAGGAATGATAACAAAGGCTTGTGGCTTGGACTCTGTCTGAACCAGGCGACTGTGATTGACCATTAATTACAACCAACCAACTTGGGCCAATCCCAGTTCCACCTGCTGCATTCCACAGCAGCAGAGAACCATTGTTTAAATTTTGTTTCTGAGGCCTCTCAGCTTCTCAGGATGAAAAATCCTTAGGAAAGTATTTTTCATAAAAGATGTTTGTGACAGGGATTCTCACAGAAAGGGGGTGGCTGTGCAAAAAGCGCACTGGGGTTGGGCAGTGTTTGCTGTCCCCAGCCTGAATCAAACCCCACTGTTACCATTGGCAACCAAGGCACCGGGTCAGGGACCTCTGTGGGGCTGATGAGCACTGTCCTGGTCCAGGGCAAATTTGGGAGAGAATTCCCCAAAGGCTCCTCTAGGAAAGCAGATTCAATCCAGCCCTCCCCACCTCAAACCAGTTGGGGAGAAAATACCTCCTTGGAGAAAAGTGGAAAAAAACTGTTTATTAAACTATGAAACCTAAACAATATTAAACAATAAAACCTCTCGCTGCTCCAAAAGAGATGACAAACTCAGAAGTCCCCTCAGCTCACTCAGTCTCTTATCAGTCCCTCCCGTGCTGGAAATGCCGCGGCCCAGGCCCAGCCCGGTGGGCCTCAGGTGTGAGCTGCTGGTGCTCCCCTGGGTGCTCAGTCCAGAGCAGGGTTAAACAGGTCCAAAGAAAAGGAAAAAAGAAACCCCACAGTCCGGGGAACTTCTTTGCCTCAGCTAGCTAAACTAACTAAAAGCAAAGGAGAGCTCTGTCCCACTGTCTGTCCATCCACAGACAGCACAGTGCAGGAGCAGGAATGTGCAGGAGTGAGTGCAGTGTCTGAAAACAAACTGCTGCTTTTTCTCTCCCCCCTTCACTCTCTGGAATGAGTCTTAAAGGTGCAAAATGTATTGTTCAGCATGAACAGAACAGACAATTGGGGATAGAAGCATCCTAGAGTCAACCCAGGAGAAGCACCTGCAGCCCTGCCCTGTGCTACTCCCCAGCTCCTTTGGGAGTTCTGACGCAGGAGCTCTGCACCTTCACCTGGCAGGGTTCTGGTCAGGGATGAACTGATTTTCTTTGGTTCTGTGTTTAACTGTTCATGGCACAGTCACTCCTTCACCTGGCCAGAGAAGTTCACCTGTGTCTGAGGCAGGAGTTTCTGTGCCCACCCGAGCCTGATCTGGAGTCTGTGTAGGTGCAGAAGCTGTGCAGGAGGGTTCCTGGATCAGCATGGGCTGCCCTGCACTCACAGCTCAGGTAAACCCATTTCTATCTGAACTGGGATACAGGCATAGCACCAGCACAGAATTTCCAATGCATCTCCGAGAACTCCTCTTTGTTTTATCCAGCATTATTCAACACATCTGTACCATTCCCTTTTGCTTAATGACTTGATCCTTATACCTATGTTGGCTGTATTCTTTAATAGGATTTTTTTCCTTTGGCTAAAATATCTAAACCTCATTTTCTTGTTTTATTCTGGATTTCAGTTGGTCAGAAATGCAGCAGACCTGTTCTCTACTTCAATTATATCAGTGAATCTGTCCCTGCAAACATGTTTTCTCCCAGAAGGGAAACAAGGGAAGAGAGAGAATTTCAGTCCATCTGTTCTGTCCAAAATTAGGAATTACAGAGGAGTGTGAGAATAAAACTAAAACCCTACAATCCCATAAACCTACCCACGCTTGAATTGAATCTTATTTTGCTGAACTGGTTCTCCTATTCCTAGTAGAATCACTGCAAATTCTCTGGTACCTTTTTTTACAACTTAAAATTTTAATTGGAAACAAACTACTACATGAACTGCATGGGTCATGTAAGATGTAGATTATGGAAATTCCAAAAAGAAGCACCTCAGGCTTGGGCAGCTTGGAGTTCAGATGTCTAGACATCTCAGGATTATCAAAATTCACTCTCACTGGTGAGAAAGAAGCTTGTGTTGAATTCTAAGCTGGAGAGGCTTAGAGGGAAAGGCAGGATGAGGAGGGGGGCTGTGCTGTGCACACAGCCGTGCTATTTACAACATCCCATCTCACATGTCACAGTTCAGACCTAGTTGTCTAAAACTGATGCAATTCAATAGAGTGAAACTATTCCAGCAGTTGAGGCTATTCTGCTTCATTATTCTCCCTCAGTAAATCAGGTACATTAGGGTTCAAAACACCTGAACTGTGTCCTCAGTACTCTGAACTCAATTTCCTACCAACTTGCACAGTGAAAATAGGACCAAAAAGTGTTGCCTTTAGTAAGGGATGTGTTGGAAAGTTATACCACTATTTTCCTCTTCTCTCTTTAAAAACAAGCAAAAAAAAAAAAAAAACCCAAAAGTAACCAAGTTTACTATGAAATGATGCTTGGCTTGAAAGAGATCAGCTCTTCAGCTGAAATTCAGAGGCCTCTCAGTCTCCATCAGTAATTAGAGAAGAGCAGCTGAAGTCATCTGAGTGAAGTGATTCTAGAGAGGGCTGCACACCCCCAGTCCCCAAGGGGACAATTACAGCAGCCTCCTGAAGGGCCCTGCAGCACAGGCAGATATGCAAACACTGAAAAAGATGCTACAAAATCATAGAGATATTTGCAAAACTGGGCTTGGATTTTGTTTTTTGGTTTTTTTGTTTTTTTTTTTTTTTTTGTTTTCCTGTATGGGACATTCCTCAGATGATTTTCTCAAAGCATTCAAACAAAAAACCTCTTGCCAAGTCTGACTTTCTGCCCTATTCCCTCTCCTGCCTTTTTTTCACTCCCTACTGCAATTCTCATGCATTTTAGAGGCCTCTATCACATGGATTTATCACTCAGTGACTAGAGAGAGTACATGATGCAAGGCACGTGGTCTATACCATAAATAATTTGGGCAAGTAGAACTTAATTTTCCTTGAACAGTGAACAGATTTAATCAAAACCAAGCATCAATCCCCAGATCTCCCTGGAACAATATAATTGTCCATAATCCAGCCCTCCCTGCCCAACCTTCCCATTTGGTGCTGCACTTAGCTTTCAAACAACATCCACTGTCAAAAAGTGCTTTTCTGTAGTTTTAGAAGGCTCCTTGGCTGTAGTTCCCAGTAATACAGAGCAGTGTGCAGGTCTCTGACTCCTCCCAGGCAATGCATGCTCTGCCATGCAAAGGTGACACTTGCCCAAGTGGGCACTCAGCCCACCTTGACCAGGCTCAGGAAGCCCTTGGGAGAAGGTGGGAGGTACAAAGTAGACAAGAGTTAGGTCAGTTCTTTCAAACGGTGATTTTTCTTTACAGCTTGATGCATACTTTGGAATTGTTTGGGCATGAAGTACAAATACTCAATCTTCTTCCTATCTACATTCAGGACAGCAAATGATTTAATTTGCTTATCAGCATGAACTAAGCCAGTGAAAACAGATTTTTACTCATTCTCTTCTCTTACAGGAAACAAGTTTCAATTAAATTGAACCAGCATCTACATACTGACTGAAGCAGCAGTTCAAATGCACACAAACCGAAAACTCAACAAGAATTGCTCTTTTAACTATTCCTGGTTGGGAAACCCCAGCAATAGCAGGTAGAAGCTCTCAGGGAATACTTTTCAGAACTTTAGCAAACAGCTAGGAAAGGTGTTTTTGAAACTATATCTGTATTCATGAAACCAGACCCTTTATTTAAATGCCTGGGGTGCACAGTTTTAGGGTTTTTTAAATATATATACACACACACATATATGTATGTATGTGTTTATATACCAAGCAGCAATTAGTTCCCAACAGTAATATCTGCCATTAGCACTCATTTAATGGTCAGTGTGGTTTTCTGATCACTCTATCTTCAAAGGATATGACAATCCAGTCCCTGATGCCTTTGTACAGTGGTTAAGACAAATCAAATCTGCTTTTAATTTGAAGCATTGTACACATTATTTCAAGAGCTTAATTAACTTATCCAGCTTACAAGTAGTGCTTGCAAACACTGCTATACAAACAGGAAAGCCCAGTGAACACCGAGTAAAAACAAGATCAATGTATTTGAATGTTTCTTGACAAGGTGGATCTTGTTACCCTCTGTGGTTTGTTGGTATTTGGAGCCATGAGCTGATCAGAAACAGAGCAGCAGAGGATTCTGCCCAAGTGGCACCTGCTGCTTACAGGGGACATTTGAAAACCACAGTTCCCATCAACCACAGCACCTGCATTTCATGGAATCACATAGCCAAGGAGAAGACAAGGATACCATAAATTGCTTTGCCTCTGAAGAGAAGGAATCAAGAAACCCAGAATATTAAAGGCATTTCCAGACCTGCTACTGAATTTCTGTGCTATCTTCTAATTTTCATCTACTTGGTATTTCTTTTGTCTGCTTAGATTCTGACTGCTGGCTGACACAAGGCTTTAAGCAGCTTTAAAAGTGTCAGTGAGCTCTTTTGTCAATATAAGAAACCCACACAGGTCATACTGCTAAGAGGTTTGGAAGAATCCTGGCAGCTCTGATGCCTTTAAATGTGCATGCAAATCACTCACAACTTTCACAAGTGGAACCACTGTGTATCTGGAAAGATGGTCACAGGCAAAAATCACACCCCATACAATCGTATCAAAGCCAACATGAAAACCAGCCTTCCAAAGGGCAGATACTTCAAATCTCCAAATGTCTTTAAGATTTCATTAACACGCAAATAATGCAGGTTTCAGTTTCTTCCTTGGCAGCCATTTATGGAGCTACCTTGAATATGTTCTTTTCCAAAGAGTGGGGTGAAACATTTTTTTGACAGTTTTTACATTGCAGAACAAACCTAATGAAGAAATGTGATTTCCTCACAGCTCTTTTGAATATTGCTCCTCTCCCCACCTTATTTTCCTGCACAGTGTGACATGTGAGATCCCAAACTCCTTTCAGAACACTGTGACACCAGCACAATGACAGAGTTGAAAGCCATAAAAAGTTATCATTACACTCTTAGAAATGCTATTGTAATCAATCTTCTGTTATGTATTCTCCAGTTGGACATGTACCACAAATCAACCACATGTAGCCACGGATAGAAATGACATGATTTAAACTTTGGTGCAATAAGGTAAAATGAATCAAATTCACCTTGACAGGAACCTGCACCATAAGCAGTGCACTCAGCTAAAAAGAGTTTGTCATCAGCATGGACAAATCACAAATGGAAAGGCAACCAGGAGTGTTGCCATTTTGTCACTGCACAGGCAGGATGTATGTTGGAGCCTTAGTCATTTATTCAACAGGAGCTGATCCAGCGTAGAAATTTGTTTTACTTGAATCTGGATTATCAGTTAGAAGCCAACTGGGTTAAATTCTCTTCTCCACTGTTGATTACTACTACAATGCCTGACTTGGGATTGCAATAAAAAATAAATATTGGGTTGTCTCTTGGCTTTCCTCATAGCATTGAGGTGGGGGCTGGACATCTTGGCAAAAGGAATCAGTCCCTGCTGTGGCCTATATTTCCTCATAAGATGATTGGAAGAATATCTATGGGAGAAGAACTCGAGATATAAGTCTCACTTTACAGAAGGCATTGGACTTAAATCTGCCTATATTTATTTTACACAGACACATCAACATGCTGTAATTTCAAGAACCTTCTGAGTGCAACTGCTGTTTATCCCAGAGAGTGATCTTTCCCCCAGAAGCATTAGATGCTTATCTTGTTTCATTGTACTCCCTGATTTGTCTTAGTCTGAATATTCATTTTAGGAAAACAGAAGACACAAAGCCAGGAGGCCTCCTGTGGAGCAAATTGTTTTCAGCCTTCATCTGAAAATTTTAACTATGGAGTCATTATTAAGTAGAGACTATTACAGACTAAGCAGTGCTATTAGTCTAATGTCACCAATTTCCCCCTCATTTGCATTAGACTTACCTGGAGTACAAAGTGTAGCTGTGAAAAGTTGTGTGCCCTGCTTCTTAAAGCCCTCCCAGCACAACAGCCTAATGTACCACCAGACAGGTGTTATCAAGATGCCTTTGTGTTATTAATTCCACACAGTGCTTCCATTCCCAATTAGTGCACCATCATCGAGGTAACAACCTCGGGAGCTTATTTACTCTGCTATAAACCAGTTTTTAAATTTTAAAGCAGCAGAGGCCTCTCCTCCTTTTAATATGCATGCATTGTCCATGGAAAGGCTTTAGCCACACAGACATTTTGTACACAATGTTATCCAACTCCTATTTGCTATTTCTGCCCACTCAGGGTGCTCTGACTGCCTGTGTAAGAAGTGGTTCAGAGTTAAAACAGACCAAGAATGTGTGTACAGTGAAACAGCAAAAGTCAGCAAAGAAATCTTTGCAGAACCAGTGATAGGAAAAGCATTGGATAGACCCCAAGAGCCAGGCAGGCTACATTTCTCTCAGAGATTAAAGAGACTTGGGGTAAAAGACAGTTAAAAAAAAAAAAGAAAAATAAAAAACTTTGTCACTTTTATAAACAATAGGATCAAAGGAAATTATTCTATTTAAGTCCAAAATTCCAAACAGCAAGATGAGGAAGAGTTGCCAGTTAATGCACAAAAGTATTTAGGAATGGAAGTCAGCAGTCCTTCCTTAACCAGGAGAGGATGCTGGCTGTGCTGACTACTCCCAAAGATGAAGAATAAAAAATAAGATACAAATAACTGTCTGGGTAGGACTCTGTGCTTTAACCTCTACTTCATAATCTCACTCTTCAACCCAAAGGTTCATATGTTCACATTTAAAGACAGGATTCTTGCTGTGTTGCCACTGCCCAGGAGCTACAGGAGAGGTTTCTCAGGGCCTCTGTTCTGACAGAATTTCCACAGTGACAAGCAGAAACAGGACTGTGTCCTCTGGTGTAACCAGTGTACAGGAAATTGATGCTGTTTTCTTGCTCAAGTCAAGAGGCTGGGGATGGCTGCACAAGGCAGGCTGGTCTCTGAGCCCAAAAATGCCTTTTTAGGGCATGCTTGCCCCCAGACAGGTGACAGAGCACCTGGCCAGAGATGCTGGCAACAGCATCACAGCAGGAACAGCACAGTCATGGGAGGGAAAGCAGCCCTGCTTAAACACAGCTCCAATTAAGGCTAAGGAGTAGCAATGCCAGCCCAGAGAGGTATCAAAAATGGTTATTCTCTATATGGGAACTTGTACAGGTATAGCACACAGTAAGAAAACATTTAGTCCATAAAGTAAGTACACATGCATTTTTTGTTTGGTTGATTTTATAATTACCAACTATGGCAAAGTCTGTTTCTCAGAAGTTTGTAGTTTAGGCAGGAAATCCAATGTGGCTGTACAGCAAAATTGGTTACCTGTGCTGCAGGCTTCAATAAAGGAAAATGCTGAAGTGGAGCCCAGGATGTTAGTCAGGATTTTGCTAGCTCAGTAATGTTTTAGCAGTCATGCACTGCCAGGATCTATTGTTTGCTCCCCATCAGAAGGATGGGGTCTCTCACAGCATACAAAGCATTTCCCAACAGCAGCTGGATTTCCTGAGATTCCCAAGTAAGCTGAGAAAGCACTTTCTATCAACCTTTGAATTCACAATTTGATGTGAATGTGGCTATTACTTCTAAAAGCTTCTAAAATGGTATTGCAGAAAGAGCAAACTGGATATAGAAAAAGATGTAACAAATACAGAAGAAAGAAGAGGAAAAAATGAATTTCCTCCTAGTCTCAGCTGAGACAAAGCTCTTCAACATCATTACTTATGAACAAATTAACATATCATCATATATTAACATAACTTCACCATCCCATATTAACAAGAAGTCCCTTTCACAAAAGCTGCCTCCATCTGCAGTTGAGCAGATCTTAAGCTGGGCAATGTTTTTTAAACATGTCATAGGCCTAGTTAATAAAAACTCACATCAAGAACATTGATAGGAGACAAGGATGTCAAGATTGCATTGCTTCAGGTTAAAAAACTTCAAAATCATGGGAAAAAGCATTTGAAAAACTCAGAAGTTCATGAAGTCTTACAGGTAAACCATACAAAAAGTAAAATCTCAAGTTAGTAAGGTATGTCTAAAAAACCTCAATTTGCTTTATTCTCTCCCATCACAGCAGTTTCTCCAAAGTTACAAAAGTTGCAACACTACAATTAAAATAAATATTGGGCTCCACATCAACGCTAGAAATAAGAAGGTGCTTCAGTCACAACATTCACAAGCTCTGCCCATCCACACATGCCCTTGTACCTCCAATAACTTAAAAAAACCTCTCCAAGTTTGATGGAAAGATCAATTTGCCTCCCGAGTGTGTGACATTTGTACACTGCTCATGCTGGGCAGAGAAAATGGACATAAGTTAACGTTGTGTTTCCTGCTATTCATCCTCCTCCCCTCCAAGGATGGCAATTCCAGCCCTGAAGAAGCCCAAGGACAGCACCTCCACCTGCAGCACCCACAGCAGGCTGCCACTTCCCTGTAGTGGGGGAAAGCTGCTGGAGATGCTGACGTGGGGCTTGGAAGACAAAATCCCAAGAGAAACCCTGTTTTCCCTCTCTTCTAACAGAATCTGCCTTGATACAGCAGCATTTTATTGGACTTGGTGTTCCAAACAGATTGGTGTCCCAAGTACACAGCTGAAGTCTGAATCACAGCAGCTCATCCTCCCCATCCTCACCAGCAGCACCATGAGTTACACACCAAGTTTCAAATCTCATTTAGATGTCAGTTACAGCTTCAGAGATAAACCAAGTCAGAAAATATGCAGAAGAAGGGCCTCAGTTTGCCCTTGAACACAGGCAAGAGAAGTTAATAACTCTGTCAAAGGTTATCATCTAGATATATATTTTATATTTTTTTAAAGTCCTTGCACACATGTGCACTAGCAGAGCCCTGCATCTGCTGTGAGGGCCACAGGCTGCCATGGAGCAGTCTCCTGGGAGCCTTTTCCAGCTGTTTTCCAATTTCACAAACGTCCACTGATTCCCATCTCCCTGTTGCTGCCTCACATTGCAGTGGAACATCCCACTGGCAGATCAAGAACCTTTTCTCTCTTACAATTTCCCACACATCCTCGCTCTCTCTCCAACACATTACTCTTCAAATCTCTTTTTCTCTGTCATCTAATAGTTTTATTTACACGGCTACATTTAAATCCACTAAAATAAAAATGTTCAGAATACAATTTCCATTTTGATTTTACAAAATGGAGTTACAGCCAGTTGGAAATACAAAGCTGTACATAGCAGGTTTTAGTGCCCATTGGCTTAAATGTAAATCTTGTACCACACAAGGTCATTTCATTCCACAGGCAGGAGATTTAAGTTTCTATTACAAAATGTTTCATTTCCCCACATACTGAAAATGAAGTAGTTCACTCTGATCATCTAAGGACAGTAAGCTTTTGAATCTGATAACATATTATTTAAACCTGAACAGAGTGCACCACTTTTGTGAGAATGAGATGACATAAGAGATATTTTAGAAGGTGCTACAAGTAATAGAGCATTACCAAACAGCCACTGCAGTGCTTTAAAGTCCCCAGAAAACTATGTCAAGGAAAAAGAAAACCTCTTTATAGCAACCCTGTTTTGATAGGTAGAAGCCAGCCAGAAGCCTACTAAAACAGCAACAAGAAAAACCAACTCTGGGAAGTTAATTCTAGCAGAATAAAGGTGTAAGAATCCACATCTATAACTCTCCAATTAAAAAAAAAATTAATTTAAGAAGAAATAAAGAAACTGAACTGAATTCTGAGACATTCTGATACCGAGATGTCAAAGGAATATATTGCTAGCTAGGTAATTCCCTGAAAGTATTCAGATTAATCTCCTTAAATATCATGCTTGGGGCCAAACAGCATATGCAGGTGTTTATGTTATAGATTAAATATGTTGATCCTACATAAAGTGCATTATCCCTGAATTCTATGTCTCCCCTCTCCACACTGCCTCAAAGCCTGCCCTTAGCATGTTTGTTAAAGAAAAACAAAAATCTTCCATACATTATTACTCCCTTCTTGTAACCCAGCACCTCTCTGTCCTTCTAAATTATGGGAGAAATAAATAAACAAAAAGTCCCACTTGGTCCCTTTCCCCTGAACCTCTACCAACAATTAAATGACTGAATTCTTACACTTGAGCAAATGGGATTATCCATATCCCACAGCTTAACTGCACTCACACAGGAACCAAAGGTGCACAGGACATTTCTGCAGTCTCTTGGACCTTAGGAGCTCTACAAACATGAACTATGGTGTGCCAGCCCACCTTGCAGTGACAAGGGACAGGGCAGAGCACTGGGAACAACACTCCTCAGAGGAGGAACCCCAACATCTCCCACAAGGCTATTGTGTTGTGTTATCACAATATATCTGTGTAGCCATGATCTTTTCTGAAAAATCCTTCCCTTAGGGTTTTTTCCTCCTGAGTAGCTGAGAGGCCTCAAAACCAAAATGTAAACAATGATTATCTGCTGCTGTGGAATGCAACAGGTGCATCTGTGATTGGTCTCATGTGGTTGTTTCTGATTAATGGCCAGTCACAGTCCAGCTGTCCAGACTGTCTCAGTCAGTCACAAGCCTTTGTTATCATTCCTTTTCTATTCTTAGCCAGCCTTCTGATGAAATCCCTTCTTCTATTCTTTTAGTAGAGTTTTAATAGAATATATATAATAAAATAATAAATCAGCCTTTTGAAACAGAGTCAACTTTCTCATCTCTTCCCTTATCCTAGGACCCCTTCAAACACCACCACATCTGTGTTTTCCAAGAAAATGAGCAAGCACTGATTATTTCAGGTATAAAATTATTTCAGGTATAAAATTATTTCAGGTATAAAATTCAGGTATAAAAGTGAGTCAGCACTAAGTGATGCAAGGGTTTCAGCCCCCTGCAGTCAGGCTGGCACTGTCACACAGAGTGCCCAGTTCTGGGCAGCACTGTCCTGCAGGGGCTCTCCCAGGGGACTGACAAAGCCACAATAAAACAAACACTGGCCTAGAGCACCAAGAGGCCTGGGCACGAAAGTCTTTCAACGTGGATTCCAAAGCTGAGTTTTTAAAATAGGAATCCAAGTGGTCCCTGAGCTGGCAGAGTGGCTACAGCCATGGCCAGAGCAGAGCATTCAGGCTGGGGGTTTCAGGGGAGGGCACACCTGACACACAGAGCAGGGCACCACAGCCTGCCTGGAAGGGAGCCTCAGCCTGCTCTGCCAAGAGAAATCAATTCATCTCATTGATCTAACAGGTAGCACTGCCAGCCTTGGCCACAGAGCTGCTGCTGGAGATGCAGAGTGCTGACCCACTAATGCTCCCATTAGCCTGCTGCAGGGCTGTGCCAGCATCTGCACACAGAAATCACACTGCATGGCTGCATGGGCCAGCCAAAACTATCTGGGACATATTCTATTAGAGATGATATTGCTTTTGCTCCAACAAGCAGCAACTCTATTGAGATTGGCTAATTCAATTTTCCCCATCTTATCAGATTTCTTTTTAATGAAACTGAACAATAGTTTCATTTGTTATGTTATTAGTTTTCCCAGTGGTAGCAGCAAGACTAACTCAGTTGAAAGCTAAACAACAGCGTTGTGCCAGTGTTGACTGTTTATCATCACCATGTGCCAGCCTCATATTGCAAAGTTGCCTTAGTCCATTCCTTTTTGTTTGCTTCCCTTCCGTGGGGATTCACAGCTCGGAGGTCATCTTCCTGCTCCATCTACTTTGTGGATTAGCATGTACATGTATCTAAGTACCAAACCCCTGAAGGGATCTGAAATTATCTGGGATGTCACAGTGATCGGGGGATACGTCAGACTGAAATAAAGGGTTTTTTTCAGGAGGGGAAATTATTGTCTTAGAGCTTCATACTTACAGTTCTTGTTAAATAAATATCTTGCAGCACCGACTATACAGGTTTTCATCTGAGAGAAAACATCCAAATCCTCCTGTTGTGTTTATCAACTCAAAATCCTTTCATCAATTAACCTCCAGAGGTGCTCAAAAAAAGTTGCTATTCCTTAGCAACTACATTAAATTCCTGCTGCTTCAGCCAATTTATCACATTACAAAGACCTGCACTGTGTTGGTGTTTCAGGGAAATTGTATTGAGAAGGCAGGCTCATTTGCATGAGGCTTGCTGAGATTTTTTTTTAGCTCTTTACCTTTAAAGAAATGCTGTGTTTGATCCATGTATTTACTGGTGGTGAGGCAAGGAACCTGCCAGCTTCTTCACACTAAACCCTGCAGCACATTAATGCAGGGGAATGGCCCAGAATGCACAAAACAACCCCTTGGCCTTGGCTCCCAAATGTCTGAACTCGCTCAGCTGTGGCAGAGACCCCAATCTAAAGCCACAAAGGGAGGGCTGTGCTTCACAGAGCAGCTCACAGATGGGAGCTCAGCTCTCAGAGGTGATCACAGACCCCGTGTCAGCTGCTCTCCTAGCACCAGGGTACAAACTGGCTTCCTGGCCTGCAGGTACCACCCTGGCACATACTGTGCCTCCAAACCTCTGCCTTGCCACCACCCCCTGCCCATCTCTCATGGAGGCTGCACCCTTCAGCTGAGACACAGAGCCCAGAGCAAGGGCACTCAGTGCTGTGGAGGCTGTGAGGGGCCAGCTGAAGGGCTGGATTTACAGCTGCCAGCAGATAACACATCAACAATGGCCAGTTTCTTCTTGCTTTGGGAGTTCTTCAACTACCAAAGAACAGTATGCTGGTAACAGCCTCAATGCATGGGAGTTTTCAATGTAAAAGCAACACCAGAAAAAAACCCCTGCTTTTCATGACCAAACCAGACTGAAATCCATCCCACTCATTAAAAAGAACAAGCAGAAGCAATCAAAGATCATATTAATATTTTTCTGTCTTTAAAGCATTTGCTAAGAAATCCCTGTTCTGGCCCAGGGAGCAGTGGCTGAGCTGCAACAAGAGCCAGAGATGCCCAGCACCAGCATCACTGTGCAGCTGGAGGACCCTGGCTGCTGCAGGAGCCACAGGACACCTGGCCTTTGAGCCAAACAGCATGGAAATATCCACATTTTAGCATTATCCTTGTGTGCTTCTGGGAACATGCTTCATGTCTGCGCCACCTGTAATGCTACAAGCTACAGGAGTTGCTCTCCTACTTGTTCAGTAATTTGCAGTGCCCAGAGACTGCACAGCTCAGGCAGAGCAGTAAAGTGCATTTCCACGGAGCAGCAGTGCTTCCTGAGAAGAAGTCACCTTAATACTGATTGGCAGAACACCTCTGCCCCCACAGGAGCAATATTCCAATACAATTTCACCTTAGTGCTGAAATCACCTGCTGTAATTCTTGTTCAGCCTACCCAGAATAGTACAGAGGACCCCAAAAATTATCTCAAGAGCAGACACCTTTCCCCCCCCAGACTAACATTATTCCACAAATAAATAAACTGAACAGTTATAGCAGCAGCACCAAGGCATTCAGCAAATGTTCAATATTAAAGGTACTTAAATATTTACTCCTGAAGCAACACTGAAACTCACAGTGTGCATTTAAAAAAAATTACAATTATTTGCATTACAATAGCACCTGGGAACCCAGGCACAAATAGGACCCTATCGTACAAACACTGAACAGAAAGAGACAGTCTCTGAAAAGCTTTTACAGTAAAAAGAACTGTGCAGTAATTTCAACTACATGTTATTTCATTCCCAGGGCTGAGCCCCTAGTGCTCAGCTGCATGAGACAGTAAATATATTCTTACTCTGAGCACCCCATACATAAATTAAAAGCACAAGGACTCTGTGCATCACTGGCTAGCTCTTACCTATCATAATCCCTCATTGTTCCCTAAGAAACAGCAAAGCAGAGACTATTTGTAACATGCTTTGGGCAAATAAATTTTAACACTGTATTTTACAAATATATATAATATTTTTAGGTATTCCAACACTAAATCTGAGGTCTTTTTTTTCCTGCAGATGTAAAAACCAGTATGTTCTGAGATTGATTGCAAGTCTGTTGTAACGTGGTGTTTACTTACAAAACACTCTGGGCCACACTGGTGATGAACCTTTTTTTCTTTTGTCTGAATAATAATTAAAACCAAACAATCTCTATGTTCCAGAGGAGGTTGTACACAGGGGGAAAACATGAAGCTGCTGCTGTCTGTACCCCTGCCTCTAAATCCTGCAGGTTGCAATTTATGCTGGTTAGGGAAAACAGAGATAACAGTTTGGAAATGTAAAACACAGTCATACAAAATAAACCCCAAGATGTGTGAGCACTGCCTTTTCATAATTGTGCAGATCATTAAAAAAAATATAAATACAAAAACGTATCTCGGCTTCTGTAGTTCTAAAGAAACAACCTGTGGCAAATAAATCAGAAAGCTGGGTATCTTCTGCTTGCTAGCTTAGTCTGCCAAACAATTATGCAGTGAAATGTTCTAATTGCACTTTGATTTTAATGTTAAAACCCATTTCCATAATTTCAGTGGCTCTTTACAACACCGTTTAATATTTGCCAATGAAGTAAATGAGCTGCAAGTAACATTCACAGATGGTTCATGTTTTCCATTAAGTCTGCAAGCTAAGATTTTCTTTGTTTACCAAAAAAATAGTAACTACCTTGGATAAATCCCACAGAGGGGAGCCCTACCCCAAATGGGAAGGGCAGCCTGAGCACCTCTCAACATCTACAGGTGCTCCAGAGCTCCACCACCAAGCTAAAATACATTTTTCTCACACGAGAAAACAAAACCTTGGTCAATTAGGAGTTTTATAACAAACTCTTGCTGCTTTCTTGAGCCAGAAGTCTGGGGTACAACTGCTTTATGTTTAGGTTTAATGAACCAGAGCACTTGAGCCTAAGCTGTAAGGGAGACACAAAGCCAGCTTCTCACATGCTCAAACCCATCTTCTGGTTTTCCCCTCAGATCTGCTTGAGATTAGGGAAGCAGCTCTCCCAAGGATTTTTGTCTGTTTCTGTTTTTACAAGAATAATTTATATCAGCATAAATCCAGACTTGTCAGCTCAGAAATGTTTCAAAGAAAAAATACCTGCCTTCTTTCTACTACATGGGATTTTTTTATTTATACAGCAAGGTTTGACTGCTACAGTATTTGAAGTGGCATCATCCTGACATACTAACCAGTTTAAATTATATTGACCCAGGATTCCCACAGCAGCTATTGATTGATCACAGTAGGAATTGAGCAGAAAAGGAGAAGAAAGGTCAAAACAATGATGATCTTAGCGCTGTACTTTTGTTCAAGTGTCTACCCTGTGTGGGAATCCAGTCCCCAGCCTGCAGCTTACAGTGCTGTCAGAAAGTGGCAAAATGCACAGAGACGTTAATCCAACTTCCTTCTGCAGCTCAGAAAACTTGAAACCCATTTAGAGGGACTGAATGCACATCCTGTTAATGCCTGAGTGGGAAGAAGCCACTGTGATTCAAGTGGATTTGACCTGCTCTGGTTTATAATTTGTTTCAAACACCGTGCTGAGAATGATCCCTTCACATTTCAGCATTCCATTTGTGTACAACTCTAGTTTTGACCTAAGCATTAAATCAAAAGGGGCAGGGATAGGAGCAGAGGAGATGCACACCTGTTTTTGAGGAAGGAGAGAGTGAAGTCCTGCTCCCGGAGTGCTGAGCTCCCCTTGCAGCGTGGGGGATCCATCCTTAGGCTGTGGGGCTCCAAAGGGATTCCTCACAAAGGCATTCTCCTCCATGGCTCGCTCACTCTGAGGCAATAGCTGCACACATACAAACAGAACCAACAGTTCTGCATGGCAGAACATTGAAACTGTAATATAACAAGAGAGAACATCATGATGGCTGTTTACCACTAGCACAAACTGCTGCTCGAGTGCTGTATTTCTGAGCACTCACTGGTTGGATGAGCACCTGAAACATTTCATTAAAGTTCCTGGTCACAGTCTCCATTAAGTTTCTTTATACTTTTATTTTTTTTTTTTTTTTTTTTAATTCAAAGCTTCAGGATAGAAGTAATTGTATTTTTCAAAATTATTTATGTTTACAGCTATCACTGACATTCAAAGCAAGAGAAAGAAAAACTAACTAGTTCTGTTCTCAAAGGAATCTGTTTCTGGAAACTCCAGTTCCAATGTGCAGACTCGCAGTTTCTACATATTAGGTCTAGTTTTGGGGCTGTTTCAGAATTAGGCAGCCCATGTGCATGTTGCTCTTGAAACTAAGCCTGCTGCATAGGTAGGCATGATTTCTGAGAGCACCAGGCTTCCAGCAGCCTCCTTCAAAGCACAAGAGCCCTAACCCAGCTCCTGTGCATTTACAAATCCTGCACATGATAAACTACTTAGAATTCACCCTGAAATCATTTCTGCAAGAAAAGGTGGACATAAACCGTCAGATATGGACACTCTTAACCCCAGGGGCAGCATAAATTCCATACAGTTCTTCTCCACTCTATTTTAGTGCCTGTGCAAATACTCTTTACCTTCAAATGAAACACGTGCAGTGAAACCACAAAACCTCATTAAGAAGTGCTGGCTCCTTGCACCACTTCAGACAAATGAAAACCTCAGCAACTCAGAGATTGCCTATTATTTTTCTCTTCTAAACACAGTATGAATAGCCATGAGGACACGCTGCCTGTACCTGGTCCTCAGTCATCACTGAGACACAGGAACTTCCAGGCCCATTTATTTCCATGCTGCACTTGTAGTTCTGTCTGAATGTGAGGCACTTCCACTGTGGTGGCTCACACTGAAAGCACATCTTGGTGTGATTGCAGCCTGTTTCCCATCCAGGCCTCATCTGCCTCCTGCCTACAAGCCATGATCACCTTCCATCAGCAGGGAAGGAGAGGCTGAGGTCAGTGATCAGCAGTAAGGGGAAAAACAAAGCTTTGCTGGAGCACACTTATGCTCAGATCATTCAGCCTGGAGGGAAATGTCTCTGTGGAATGTGCCTTCTCTATTATAGCACAGACACTTCTGTTTCTGCTGTCTGTTAGCACTACTTTCAGTAATGCCAGGGACCAGGTATCACCTAGAGGATGGAAAACCCCAGCTACTGCTGCTGAACTAGGAGACCAAAACCCCCTCAAGTACAAACAGAGATGGCAAACAGGCATTTTGGAGAGAGTTTTCAAACCTGTTCATGCATTGTGGGGTGGGGGTATGCACATGCATGATCCTCCTCTCTTCCTTCCAAGGCAGCGCAGGAACTCCTCCAGGGTTATTTCCTTGGCAAGCTCACTTCTGTTGCTGGCTGTAAGAGTCTGCTTCACAATTTAAGAACTTTTATCCGAGTGCAGGGACACAGCTGACCCACTTTAATGCCTTCTCCTCCCTCTGGGTTCACAGCTCTTTGGTTCTGGCCTTGCTGCCCTCTTACAGAACTTCATTGGCACCTTCCAGCTAAAGCAAAAAAAGCCAAGACAAGGTTTGCGCTCCAGTTTATGCAGATTCTTGAGCCAAAATTAAACTTAAATCACTATGAATTTCTAGCCAAGTGTCTCAATGACATGTACTGTAACCCTACTGACACTCAGAGCAATTTGGGGCAACAACATTTGTTCATTTCTCCTGGATGAGCCTGCACCACAGACAGGCAGAGTCTGAGTTATTAACTCAGTGAAACTTCTGGGCTATAGCTCTATCTGAATACTGCACAAACACTGCAAGAGGCAGATATTAAGAGTAAGATGAAGTGCTGGTGGCCTGCTGAGCACTGCAGCTCTGCTGCATTTCCAGCAAAGGACCTGAGCAAACAGCCCATCAAAGCTGATCCCAGCAGCATCCTCTGACAGGAGCTGGTGACCAGGCACCCTGCTCAGTGCCACTGCAAGGGGCACAGACCCCAGAGCCCCTCCAACCCAGCTCAGCCATGGCCAGGAGCTCTCCTGTGCCCTGGGCTGTGGATGGTTATGTGCAGCACTAGGCTTTACTCTCAGCTGACTGTTGGTTAAACAGCACCCCTGAGTCAGGGCTAAAGGTCCCTTTAGAGCATCACATCCTTCTTTTACAAGTATTCTTCAAAAACCACTGCTTGGATTGAACTTTTGGCTTCTGTAAGCCTCGTGTGCCATTTGTCTTAGCTGATTGTGTCGCTCAGAAACCAACAGCCCCAAATTATTTCACACTTCTCAACCAAATACTTTTTTCTCCCTCTCATTTAGATTAACCTCCCTGTTCCTATCCCCATAACCCTTTTCCCTCTTTCCCCTTGGCAATCAGCCCAATTCCAAGATACTGACTCTCCTCCAAGTGCTCCTCCAGCACCATAAGCCCTGGTCACTGGCAGAAACCCTCCCAGCAGGACAAGGGGGATGGAAACACAAAATGTTTCTGAATGAAGATGAAGCAAATCCACTGACCAATCACCATCCCAGATAAAGAAGATTTGACTTGAAGAATGGATGAGATTCATTTAACTAATGGCAAATTTGGATAGTGAGAAACAAAGACAAAACCTAAAATACTTTTCCCCCCACACTCCCCCTTTCCACCAGCTCAACATCAATCCATCATCCAGCTCCTTCCTGCTCAGAATCACCTCCAAAACTGAGGTTTTTTTTTTCCCTTGTCTCTCAACAAAAGTGGAAAAGTAGAATAAACAGGGGCTGGCACCAAGTAGTACTCACCCAGATCATTATTTTCTTAAAGCCCAAATGTCTTCACAGACAAAATACTTTTCTCCCAAAACAGAAAGCGCATTCAGAATCTCACACATTCCCAAGGCCAAAGAAACAAGCTCACAGCCACCATGCTACACACAGGACCACAAACTGCTGCTCCACAAAGCCTCTTAATGCCTGCTCCTCACAAGCAGCTTTTCTTCATTAGGAATCAACCCTGGAATGTGCCTGGGAGATAAAACACAGGTGTAGCTCATTTCAGGTTTTACCTTCAGGTGTAGCTCCTTTCAGGTTTTTATCTTACTCCCTGACCAACAGCAAAATAAACTGTGTAAAGGAGAAAAAAATAGAAATAAACATCAGGAAAAAGAGAAAATCCAAGTTTGAAAAAGACCTACTTTTAAAATAATTGTGAAAAATATGTCTTGCATGTAGCATAAAGCTATGAGACAGCATCCAGATGTTTTTAATTAATACAATTACAAGTGTGTCCACTGAGTTGAATTGCACAGGTGAAGACAACCTCTGATTGAATGTCTCAATAAAAATAAAATAAAATAAAATAAAATAAAATAAAATAAAATAAAATAAAATAAAAATTTAGTCCATTCTGTTTCAGTGATTGTATGTGGCTACAAACATTTTAGGTTACTGCATTTTACATGAATCTATATCAGTGTTTTTTATCACACAACTAACGAGTGTGCCCAGAATGTGAACTGCACTACAACAAACCTGGTATATACAGCAGCTCCTCAAGTATTGGGGCCTTGGCTGAAGAGCTTTTGAGTTTTAAGGAATATATTTTTCCATAAAGCAGCAGCAGAAAATCAGCTGGTGACCTGTTTCTGACACACACTCTGCTGTATTATCCAGAGTCATTTAAAGCACCACACAATTGAAATAAGAAACTGGGATACAAGGATATATGATAATACCTGCTACTGAGCCAGTCAAACTGCGCCAGAATTATATTTTTTATTTTATTTTGTTAATACTAAGCCCCTTAAAAAAATAAAAATCTAAGTCTCCCAGCTTTCAAGTCTGAATGTTTCATTTAAACCAATAAAAGGTTCTACTTCTGTGCTGCCTTTTCAATTGCAGTTTCCAAAGCAGAGGATCCCTGAAGGAAATTTCCTTTGTAGTGCACACAGGATTGGGAAGGGTGTACAGCTGGTTCAGGTTTCTGTTGTTCAGCCCCCAACCTGTTCAGGGGCCTGGCTGGGACTTTGCATGGGCAGGATGGGAAGAAGAGTGGTTATTAAAGTTTTCTCCATGTAGAAATGTAATTGTGTGTCTATCTATAAGAAAAGACTGGTTATTTTGCAGGTAGGGTGAGGACAGCTTTGCTGACCTCTCTTGCAGATTCTCCTTTGTTGTAGTCCAGGTGCTGCAGATTGAGGGAGCACCTCTGTTATTTTCCCAGTCCTTGAAATACCCCTGGTACAAATGGATCTGGCAAAAACACAGCAACACCCAAGCAGGAAAATACAAGTTTTCTCCTCCTGTGCCATAACAGTGAAGCACATTTTCCAGCAGGAGCTGACAGGGAATATTCTAATTGTGTGTATAACACCTCTGCCAATGGGGTGTGCTTCTACAGGAGAGGAACAAGCACTCCTGGAGCTGCTGGCTGTGCTGACAAGGGCACTGAGAGCCTGATGCTGCTGCTTTCCACCCACAGAATAACCTCACTTTCCAACCTGTGCAAGGCTGGCTCAGCCTGCCTGACAGAGATGATGCTCCACAAGGAGAAAGATGAAATGCAGCCTACCTGTTTCACAGTTTTGCTCTTTTTTATTCTTTTTTTAAAGTTCATACTTTGAACTGAGGTTGTTTTAAGTGTCTGGTACCCAAGGGAGCAGCAGTGCAGAGGCAAATTGCCCTCATTGGCAAATACAAATTAAGGTGTATGAGCTGAATGCTCTTCTTCTCTGCAGTCTGTGGCTAAACAAGCCCAGTTTTGTTCCAGCGGGAGATCACCTAAAAGTGCCAGGTCCTGAAGGCAAAGAACCACAGCTAAACATCTCAAAAATTGCATAAAATGTATTTTTCTGTCTTCGGCCCTTAGTGACTCAACTGAGCCCAGGGTGTGGTGGGGACAAGAGCCCAGTATCTGTGTTTGAGGAAAGTAAATGAAAAGTCATGCCAGGAATCTTGTTACTTATGTAATAGGGTATTAAAAACAGCTTAGACCAGCCAAGAATAAGTATTTAATTTGAATTCTTACTAAATTAGGTGCTTAAGAAGTTCAAGGGAAGTAGCATGTCAGGAGACTCAGATTCAAGCCTGTGATTCCTCCTCTATATCCCCACTTTTTTATTTCTTCATATTTAAAGTACTTAATTAATCTATACAGAGTTTTTAATACAATACAGTTGATTAACGCTAGTAATTTCAGTGCCTTTTTAATATAACAAATCTCTTCTGAGAAATGTTCCCAGTTAATGATCTGTGTCATTTTTTAAAGTTTGCCTTCTGACTAATTTAAGTGGAAATATCATTAAATTCTTCATTATACTTATTTATAGCAAGGGCTGAATTGGATTTTAGATGTTATGATTTTACCATAATAAAGACCTACAGCTCTCAAAACACACTATTCTGTCTGCTTTTGGAGCTCTAATATAAAGTTTTGGAACTGAGAGTAGCTTTTAAAAAAAGCAATAATGAGGAGGAGGAGGTTTCTGTGTGGCTTTGAGGTCACAGGAGGTGCTGGTCCACAGTGCCTCTGTTCACAGCTCTGCCAAACCTCCTGTCCCTCTGTGCCCTCCCCTCCCATGGCTCACTTTGGCCCTTGCACAATCCCACTGCCCACCAGCCCCTGACAGTGTGGAGGCTGAGCTAGAGACCCCTGGCACTGGAAGGAGGATGGGGACAGTGAAATTCAGCCCTCCTGTGTGATCAGTGAGAGCTGGCCCTGCTCTGCTCTTTGCCCCCAGCCAAACCCCCCAAGGCTCCTTCTCCTCTGCTTTGCACTCAGGGCTGTGTTTGCCATGTCCCCTCTCTCTCCCAAGCTGTGCTGGGTTTGTGCCAGGGGCTGGTGGCACAGGACATCCCAAAGGAGGGAGATGAAACCCTCCCAGCCCTGCCAGTGAGCACAGCACGGCCACAGTCAGACTGGTGGCCATGGGGACACATTTCCTGGCCAGCCCCTGGAGGATTGTGACAGCACCTGCTCTGAGGAGGAGCCCTGGCACTGGAAGGATGGGGACCAGTGAAATTCAGCCCTCCTGTGTGATCAGTGAGAGCTGGCCCTGCTCTGCTCTTTGCCCCCAGCCAAACTCCCCATGACTCCTTTCTCTTTCTCTGCTCTGCTCAGGGCTGTGTTTGCCATGTCCCCTCTCTCTCTCAAGCCATGCTGGGTTTGTGCCAGGGGCTGGTGGCACAGGACATCCCAAAGGAGGGAGATTAAATCCTCCCACCCCTGCCAGTGAGCACAGCACGGCCACAGTTGGAGTGGTGGCCATGGGGACACATTTCCTGGCCAGCCCCTGGAGGACTGTGACAGCCCCTGCTCTGAGGAGGAGCCCTGGCACTGGAAGGATGGGACCAGTGAAATTCAGCCCTCCTGTGTGATCAGTGAGAGCTGGCCCTGCTCTGCTCTTTGCCCCCAGCCAAACTCCCCATGACTCCTTTCTCTTTCTCTGCTCAGGGCTGTGTTTGCCATGTCCCCTCTCTCTCACAAGCCATGCTGGGTTTGTGCCAGGGGCTGGTGGCACAGGACATCCCAAAGGAGGGAGATGAAACCCTCCCACCCCTGCCAGTGAGCACAGCACGGCCACAGTCAGTCTGGTGGCCATGGGGACACATTTCCTGGCCAGCCCTTGGAGTATTGTGACAGCCCCTGCTCTGAGGAGGGACAGGGGGCAGCAGTCAGGGATTTCACTACAAACAGCTTTTATCAGCTTTTACCTTTCATCTTTTCAGTTGGCAGAGAAATAAGGCAAAAATAACCATATTTTGACCATTTATTTTTCTCTAATAACATTGTTTTCTCCACCTCTACTGTAAATAAACACAAAGTAAATATTGGTCTCTGCTTTTTAAACAGAAGTGTTGGGGGTTTATTTATTTGTGTGTGCAAAGTATTTTTTTCTACTCCTAAGCAAAGCAAACCTGGGGACAAAGGGGAGGCTGTGCCCCAGGGCTCCATGCAGGAAGGGCAGGTGGGAGTGCCAGGAGCATCACTGTGTCCCCCTGCTCCTCCTGTGAACTCCACCAGAACGAGCAGAAATGACAGTGTTGACCTTGGCTGTAGGAATTGTAATTTTATTTTTTTTCCCCATGCCTGTGATCCTCCAGGATCACACAGATCTTCTCAACAGAAGGCAAAGGAGAGCTGTTCTGCAATGGCAGCTGCCATGGGACACAGTTTGGCTCCCACACTCCCCTTCCCTAATCCAGGGGAGACACCCATGTCCCCAGGTGAGACCAAGTGTCCTTGGCTTACTCCTCCCTTCATTCATGGGCTCTCCTCCTCTCCTGTGCTGTTAAGCACCACACTCTCCCTGTCTGCTCCTGCTGCTTCTTCATTCCCAGCCTCTTTCCTAAGGCTCAGGGGGAAAGCTGGGCACAGAGGTTGCTCAGGTTCTGCTTCAAACCACTGTGGAGATGCTGAGTGTGCCAGGTCAGCCTCCCTGCCTGGCACAGCCACACTCAGGAGCTCCTCCACCCTGTTGCAAACAAAGTACATGGGAACAGGAGAGCCAGGGTTCAAAGGACATCAGGATTTTCTGACCAACAAACAGGAGTCAGACCCAGGCAGAGCTGAGTGGAAAATGTAGCTGTGGTGGCTGGTGTCAGCCTTCACATAAATTATACATTCCTTTTTCTGTAAAATGCCAGCATATTTATGCATCTTCCTTAACTTCTTATCACTTTACTGGACAGAGCACAATGTTTTCCTCATCATTATATTAGATCTTGAATTAAGGCAACTTCCTCGTTAGTGGGCGAGGGCTTGGTTGGCTGGATTTTTTTAATTGCTACTTTTAAATTCTACTGAAACAACAAGTAAACAAATAAAAAATTCGTTAGAGAGAGGCAGCTCAAGTTAGATGAAAGTTTTACAGCACAGAGCTCTGCTTTCCAAAGCAGCAAATCCAGTCACCGGGTCATTAGCACAGCGTGCAGCGCCACAGAAACGAGGAACATTAGAACTTGTGTCGTTTGCAAGATTTACTCATATTTCAGTGTCTTAACAGCAACATTTCAGCCTAAAAGCTTCCCAAAAGGCACTTAAACATTGGAAACAGCAGCTCTGAAGGGCTGCGGGTGCATTTACTCATTACGAGCATATTTAAAACAACGCATCTGGGCTGGCTGGTGACGCCTTTGGGGCTGCAGAGGGAGGCTGGAGAGGGCAGGGGGAACAAAGGGGAACATCCATCCCTCCTTTGGCTTTGGGGCTGCAGAGGGAGGCAGAGACAGAGCAGGGGGAGCATCCATCCCGTCTGTGGTTTTGGGGCTGCAGAAGGAGGCTGGAGAGGGCAGGGGGAGCATCCATCCCTTCTGTGGCTTCGGGGCTGCACAGGGCAGGGGTCCATGCAAGATCTAATATAATGATGAGGAAAGCATTGTGCTCTGTCCAGCAAAGTGATAAGAATTAAAGGAAGATGCATAAATATGCTGTTATTTTACATGAACAGGAATGCATAATTCATGTGAAGGTTTACACTCATACCAGCCACCATCCATCCCTTCTTTGGGTTTGGGGCTGCAGAGGGAGGCAGGGACAGGGCAGGGGTATAGTGGATATTTTCACCCCTGATTAAGGGAGAGAATGATGGATCTGACTCCATCTTATCAGAAGGCTAATTAATTACTTTATAATTAATTACTTTACTTTATACTGTATTATTCTATACTATATTACACTATATTACATTACACCTAAACTGAATTGGCCAAGCACTCAAGAGCACTCCACTGCCCAGGATCTTGTGACTGTCAGCCCACAGGCCCAACACACACACACACACACCTGGCCCTGATAGGCCAAGGAAACAAAACACCATCGCTGTGGGTAAACAATCTCCACATTGCATTCTACTTTTGCACAAACACAGGCACAGCAAATGAAAAAAGAATTGTTTTTCCTTTCTCTGAGGTTCAGAGAATGCGAATCTCAGAAATATTCTTGGGAAGAGCGCTTTGCTTTTCTCAATGAGAAATGTGGCTACACAGGGGAGCATCCATCCCTTCTTTGGCCCTTTGCAGAGCACATGTGGAAGGTGCTGGGGTTGCCCATGGGGCTCATGGTGTGTACAGATCCCACGTTAGTGCTGGGCTGGGAAGGTTCCCCCAAGAAGCCAATGCTGATTGTGATCCAGGCTTGATAGCTCTGCTGCTTTGAGCACGTCAAGTTAATTTCATGCTGAATAAGGGGAAAACTTATGCCTGTCACAGTGCTGTATATCAGTCAGGGGTGAAGAACAAAGGCTTTGAAACACAAATGGCTGCGTTTGCCACATGGCTTGGCTGCAAAGTGTGGCATTCACATTCTCTGGACAAATCCCTTCACCCAGGATTTTTCTCCTGAGAAGCTGAGAAGCCTCAGAGGAAAGGAAAACAATTCTTATCTCATTTGCTTCTCCTGGGTTTTGCCTGTCTGGATGTGTTTGGAGATTGTTTACCCACAGGTGATTGTTCCATTGCATTCTGCTGGGAGTTGTTTTCACTCTTTGGCCAGTCAGGGCCAAGCTGTGTTGGGATTCTGGAGAGAGTCACAAGTTCTCATTATTATCTTTTTAGCATTGAGTAAGTATCCTTTCTGTATTCTTTAGTACAGTATTCTTTAATATAATATAGTATCCTAAAAGAATAAATTAGCCTTCTGAGAACACCCCTGAACCCCTGCAGGTGCCCAGCCTGTGACATCCCAGCCTGGCTGTCCCTCCCCACCCTGCAGGCAGAGCTGGAGATCTCAGCTTGGAGTTCCCCATCCAGACAACTCCCTGTGAGGTTTTACTGACCCTGGGGAGGTTGCATTGGTGTGCTTCAGTGTGCATTTGTGATTATTTAGTGGTGTTTTCTGTTTGATGCACCCCAGTTTAAGCAGGGGAAGGCTGGAGCCCCTCAGGGCTGGGTTTGGTGGCTCCCATGTGCAGCTGCCCAAGGCCCATCTGCTCTAAGGGTTCCCTCCTGTTGTGCGCCCAGCAGGGGCAGGACAGTTAGGAATTTTCCTGCTTTGGTGGAGTTTTCAACAAAAGAGTGAAATGCTTTCAGTGAGTTCAAAACTCTTTTTTTCTAAGAAACTACACAGTGAATGAACTACGATGGGCAAGGATGAAAATAAAGCCAGCCTGTGACTCATACAAAATATACACAGCTGCCCCAAAACAGGCTTTTAATTAGTTCATTCTAAAATCCTGAAATTCTGTCTCCCTGGTAAAAGATTTTTAGACCTAACTTTAAAAAAAAAAAGTATCAATTTATTTTTGGACATCCATTCCTGAATTTACAGAAATCACCTTAAGTGCTTATGTGCTCTGGGCTGAACCCTGCAAATGAGCAAATTTAAGCTGTTAGCTCTTTTCTGATTAAAATACACTGTTGGTGTTGTTGCCTGCTTGTGCTTACAGAGCAGAGAATGGAAAACTTTCACTTTTAATGTCTCTGCTTTTCTGCAGCATGTTCACAAACACCAGAGACCTCATGACTTTTCCTTTTAGCAGCCTTAAGATTATTTAAAATTCCTAAGACCTACTCACTCAGCAACCTTCCTTCCTTTACCTCAGTGCTGTGCTCCTTTGCAGACCTGCAGCATTGCCAACACATCTACTTTTTCCTTTTTTTTCTTTCCTTTTTATTTATTTATTATTTTAATCTTTAAAAGAAATTCTGACAATATGGAGAAGAAAATGAACTTTAAATTTAGGAATGAAATTAAAAGAAAGAACTTTCATATTTGTAGAAAAAGGGAAAAATTCTCACAATTAAAAAAAAAAGAGAAGTTGGAACTGTCCTTTGTGATGTTGTAGGTCTAGGCAAACAAGTCTCCTGAAATTGGACCACATCTCTCTCTTCAGGTGACTTCAATCTCTGAAAACCCTGGGAGTGCTTTACCTAAAACAACTTGAAAACACCTCATCAAAATAAGGCAAATGGCATCTGGGGGTTTTCAAACAATCCTGTCTGTGCTTTGATGTGAGGGGTGACAATGTTTTGGAGATCCCTCCTCAGGCTGGGCAGGTCAGTGCTAACCATGGTGTCTGCTGGCACCAAGTTCCTTCTGACCTTCAACAGGAGTCACTTAGCTGGTTTTCACTTTCCTAAATCTGCAATTGCCCTACAATAATTCATTTTACCAGGGATTTGTTTCTTAGGGTGTTCCAGTAATGATATCCTATTTTTCTGTCCCCAGTCCTATGCTGGGCTCCACACAGGTATGAAATTCTGTAGAGTGGTTGCAGGATGAGGCTGACTGAAGGACAAAGAGACAGACAACTTGGGGAGAGCACAAATTTGCATGTATTTCCATTATTTTGGCACTGGGCAAAACGATTTCTGCATTGACTTCCCCTCAAAGCCACCGAGAATAAAGCTATAAAAGAAGATTATCAGAAAGTAGGCCATGTTGCTCTGCTTATCATATTCATGTTGCCACTTCTTATTTTCCAGAGGTGATTTCAGAGTGGATTCAGAGTGGAGGACTGGTGCAGCATGCTCTGCTGATGTATGCCTTCCTCTTAATCCCAGGGCACAAACCATGTCCAAGGGTTATGGATGGTTCTTGCCAGGGGAATCAGGCATTTGGGGCCAATGCTGGGGGAACACAGAGGGAAATGTTCAATTTTTATTGTGTGGCCTAGCAGAGGGTCATGTTTAAAAATAAAACTAAAGATAAATTAAAAAAAAGACATGTACCAGAATCTAGAGACATCCCATAGGAATTTCTTGTCTCTCTGGCAGAATTTACCAGCTGTAGCAACATGCATATTTCTCTCTCTATTCTTAGTGTAAGAGAACTGCCAATAAAAGCTGCTTTTCAGCATCACAGATAAAACTATTTTTTCTCTTGCTTGCTATTTTTCCTGAAAGAACTTTGTTTGCTTTTTAACTGTAGAGCCACAGAGCCCCAGAAATTTCAAGTCTGTGATGAAACCTCTGTTGCAGAGCTCATCAGCTGAGTTTGTGAATTAACAATGTCTGCATCCCCGGGCCATCATTGTTCTCAAATAATAGGGAGCTGGATCACTGCCCTTCTGGGGTAACATCAAAAGTTGTGGCCAAGAAGATGTGAAACGTTGCTTCTAGAAGAATAAAGGTGAGGACAGCAGAGGCACTCAGAGCTGCGAGTGCAACTGCTCACTTCATTAAAAAGGTGGCAAATCTGTGGGTGGCGAAATCAAACAGAGGTGGGAGTGTTACAGCCATGCTCTTCCATGTTTTCTAAAGAACTGCAGAGCTAAGATATCACCTCTCACTTCAACATTTGACAGATTTTATTTTATATGTCAGGCACCTCACAAACTTGAATTTCATTTTAATACTCTGGTAAAGCCTCCCTCCTAGTAATAATGTTCTGCTTTCTGCTTTATAAACCACCAGAAAATCCATATGTTTCATGTTAATTCTGTTGAAAATACCTTGAACTGAATATCCTTTTAGAAATTTTGTTACACGTTTCCAGCCTTAGAAATTCTTATTTTGGAAACCTGCATCAAAGGACAGGTTTAAATCTTAGCTCAAAAAAAAATAAGCTCTGCTGGAAGAGTAGATAGTGAAATCTTTTTTTTCCCCTACAAATCAAGTGCAACCTAGTTTAATTGTTATTGTGGTCCCTCCCCACTGCTTGCTTTCCACTGTCGTACAATAACCTCCTTTTGTTAGAAAGCAACAAAAAAATTAGGTTTAACTATGTCCCCTACTGGTGGCCTTGAAACTTTATGGCCTCCCCCTGATACCCCATGCACATGACAATGTTCAAACCAGCCTTATTCTTTCTCAGGACAGGAATCAAACTCCTGAATAAATCAGAATTATTTCTGGTGGAAGACTTTTTCCTAAATTGCATTTATGCAACTTGTAATTACATTTCACATGAAGTACCAGGGAGGATTATGGGGAATAGGAGAGCACCTACTGTAAATATCTATTTCCCATAGAAGGCATCAGGGCAAGTTATTAGCCCTTTGTGGTTGTAAATAATTAATTCAATTCAATATTTGGGGGTTACCTGGGGTTTAAATTGGTACTGATCTTAGTCTAATGTTTCCAATTTCAGGAATTGAAAAATATTACTATCTGGCTTTGCCAGCATGCAAAATGTTAATCTTGATAGATTACATTATTCTTTATAGAGAGCACTTTTTGTTCCACTTATATTTCAGCATCTTAACTCCTCGACATAAGGATGCTTTAGCTCTTTATATTGAGAACACTGCACATTTATTTTAATTGGATAACTGAGCTTTTCTGCTTACTGAGCTGTCTGCCTGACATTTGCAAAATGCAGCTTTTTTTTTCCCCCCAACATAACCTAGCTGTTCATTTTTATAAGGCCTGTCATCCAAAACACAGAACCTAATCCTTAATTAGTTGTCATATTTGTTTAGATGTTATACATCATCCATTGGGCTGAACTGTTTGGTTTACTGTCCTTTCATAATGTCCATTAAATGATTATTTTTGCATTCGCTTATGTTTTATTTAACGGTTTTCCTACATCCTGAACTCCAGACTCACAGGCCTGTTTCTAAGAGTGAAATCATTAAATTGGCCAGGCACAGAGGCTGCCCAGGCAGTGAAGGGTAAATCAGAACTAACAGAGGAAACTGTGGGGCTCTAAAGCACCTTAACAACAAGCTTTCCTCCAGTTTGGATTTTCAGCTGTAAATCCCTTTTGAATAGGAGCTATGAGGGGCCAGTGTGTCCCATGGGATGGAGAAGGGACACCACTGTCACCTGATCCCTTTTAACCCAGCAGTGGGGCCATGGAGGCAGGATTAATTCACTTGGATGTGAATCCAGGGCAGAGTCCCAGCCAGCAGACTGCTCTAGAAGTGTTTCTCAATGACTAATTATTTAAGTGAAATGGAGGATCTTTAACAGAGGAATTGAGAACAACCTAACCCAATATTCTCATGGCAACTATATGTGGGAAAAAATCCTGTATAAACTGAGACAAGAGAAGACCTTTTAAAGCAATATCCCACATCCATTTGTGAATGCCTTGAACATGGTATCAGTGGGTATGGCAATCACCTCCCTTCCACACAAAACTCATTCTTTGTGCCCTGCCAGGCACTGCCAAGCACACAAAGCAAGGTCACCCACCCTGAGTGCCCTGGCAGGACTTTATGGAGGAACCTGAAGAGTGACAGCATCTCCTGTAGAGAGCTAAACAGCAGCTGAGCAGGAGCTTCTGGCCCTGAATGCTGCCTGCCTGGACACCTCCAATGACATTGTTCTTTCCAGGTCCTTTCATGGATATAATTCTAAGTATCTGCCCCTTCACAAGTGGGCAAACCTGTGCGTTCCACTGCCCTGCTGGCAGCAGGAGCTGTGTCCCAGCCAGGGAGTCACATCCCTGCCACAACTACACTGCCATGGCATGACACTCCTCCTCTGTGTGGGTACAGGAAATACAGCTGAATTAAATACAGCATGAAATAAAACCCTTTCTTTTCCACGTGAGAAAATAAGGATGATCTCTTGGATCTGAAAGCACTTCTAATATTTTACCTCCCTGTGCTCATCTCTGTCTTACCTCAGGAAAAGACTCAAGTTGATGGTATACTGGCATATACTGCCCATTTCTTCCTCTGATCCTAGTCCACGTCCATTGTGCTTTTTGTGAAGTGCTGTGAGACAATTATTGGTATGCAGAGCACTGGGGAAGTGCTGGAGAGGCATGAAAGCTGCCTGGAAAGTCTGGAAAGACTCAGCATAAAGCTCCTGTTACAGTGAGAGGTAAAGCATATGCCCTTTAGGTATAAATGAAGCATCAAGATAAACTTTTATAATACTGGAATTGACTCCTTCTGATGACACTTTCATAAATTCTTCAAAGACCTCCCAAAATCATTGTCTCCCTTCTGATCTCACCTCCCACTTGAATCTTCTCTTCCCACTGAAACAAGCTTACTTTTTATTTTACTTTTTTCCTTCTTCTTTCTTCTCTCCCTTACACCTACCAAAATGATGATATTTCAGCTCTACTTTTAGGGAGGAAATGATTTGTACAGCCTTTTTTCCTCATGCATCTGTACTGTAAAAGTGAAAAAATATGGCAAGAAGAACATGTCAAACTTGCAAAAAAATCACTTGAGGCAAGAAACAGCAATATGACATGACAGCAATTGAAACTGAAGACAAGGTTCCCAGAAAGTTAAAGAAAATTAAATTCTAGCTAAAAAAAAAAAAGCCTAAAATTTTACCCAAATTAGAAGTTAATAAACAACTTGAATGCCCAAAAAGATGACCAAGGACAGAGTAGTACAGAACATCCTACACAGGGGCAGCTCTAAGATCGTCTATGAAACTTTAATTTAATTTTGGCTAGACAATTAAAGCTGTATAGGAACTTTAAATAATTGGAGTAAAAATACCCTCAAAGATGACTTCCTTTTGTCTTTTGGTTACATGTGGGACCTCCCTCATTCTCTGGCCAATTTTTCAACAAAGCTTTTATTATTTTAGCATGTGTTGGCCAAGAAAGAAAGCACCACTGCATTAGACATAAGTAATGATACCAGACAGAAGCAGATGAATCCAATCATGTAAAAATTAAGTTGCATTTCAGGTTCTCCATGTGTGTCTATGTGTCCCACTTGTGTTTATCTGCCAAGATGCTTCTTGCCTGCCTTCAGCCCAAGTCTTACCCAGCATTACCACTCAGTCATTCATCCAGCCACCAAGAGAAGCAGTGCAATGCATCCATCATGCTGGGTATGCAGGAGAGTGCACTTGGACATTTAGTGCTTCTATGTCATAAAAAGATTTAAATTAAGCACAGCATAATATCTCCCCACCATTGCTGGCAAATATCAAGGTTTCTTCTCTTTAGCTTCCTGAAGGGATTCAGGCACTTGGTAAAATAAAACTTCCTGCTAAACTGCAACCCGAGCAATATCGAATCCCTTCTCTCTGTCTTGTCTTCCTCAGCTAAATTACAGTAAAATGGGAACCCAGGTAGAAGAGTCACATAATTCTGTTGGCATGCGCAAGGTGCCCTCAGCAGCCTCATCTGGACCTGCTGGGCTAATGGGCTTAGAACTACAGCACGTGGACACCTTTCCTCTGGCTTGGGCAACCAGCCTGGCAGTGCCAGGAGCAGCCTGTGGAACAGCAATCTTTGCTTGCTTCCCTGCCCCTGTGGGCACAGAAACAGGCACTGGCCATCAAAGGGACAGCTCAGTGGGAGGCTAAGTGGCATCTGGAAGTGTGGAAGATTCCTTTTCCACCCCTGGGAACAAACCCCAGTTATTCCCCATGCATGATGCAGTGCTGCCTGGAAAACACAGCTGATGCTGGGCGTGGAACTTGTCATGCTTGGCAGCAAACCTTGACCCAGTGTCCTGCTGGCTGTCCCACGCTGGGCACGGACATGGGGACAGACACACAGACAGACGGACAGCAGCCCCCACACACCCCAGAGGCAGGGCTGGCACTGGGTGGGACCAGCCCCAGCAGGAACAGCCCCGTGCCCCACAGGCAGAGAGCTGGGGGCACACCGTGGGCACAGGGCCGTGGGGACACCGTGGGCACAGCCCTGGCACCCACAGTGCGAGCAGGGAAAGCAAAATGACTTGGAACACCAACGGATTTGTACCTTTTCAGACTAAGCTTTTATTTTGATATTACAAACCATTTTTCTTTATTCACAAATCACGGTTGTGATATAAACACTAATTTCTAAAGACAGATATACACATTTTCTGGGTTTGTAGGGTTTTTTCTTTTTTAAATCTGTTTAGAAGTCACTATATTCCACATATGGTAGTAATAATTTTTTCATAAGTCATATTATCAGTAGTTATTTATATAAGTGAAAACATTCCCAATATATATTGTAAAAAAATTTCAAATGCTTTTCTTACATAACTATTTCAGACATACATTTTAAAATGACTACTAGGAGTACTGTAGGAGTTTTATAAACAAAATATTTTCTAATATGGGCTGCACCCTCAACCTTTCAAGATAATTTTAATAGACTAAAACGCCATATAATCATTTGGAGAGTGGGAGCTGTAAAGCCATCTCAGGAAAATTAAAATTGCAAATAAATTCTGTTATTCTCTACATTAGACATTTTGTGTGTGCAATTCCAAAAAAGATGTCTCATCCACACTTTAAATTGGAAGCCTAACATTTGGTAAACATTTTTCAATTTGCTTTCATCACGGTGTTTAAACAAAATTTACTTTTTCTTTTTATTAATAGGAGGCTTGTTTTGCATATCTTACATAATAAATGTGGGGATCGAACTCAATAAATTTCGGTTCATTCCCTCACCAGTATAAATATATGTTACTGCCCCATTTTTCATCGATTAATATAGTCTCTTTCTCTCTCTGTTTCAATTTTAAAGATAATTTATTTATCATCCTTAGATATAAATGCTACAGAAACTTCGTTTTCAAATCTTGTGAAACTTTATTGATGGTTATTGTTCAACTGATCATACTGCATGCACATACGATGACAAAGAGAAAGCCTGATCACAAACACTTTTTTTAAAGCAGAGTTGTTATAGCAAGTTGGCAGGTTCACAGCGGTGAGTTGATCATTTACTAAGGTGCTGGCCGGGAGGCAGCACGTTACACATGAGGATATAACTACCTGCAGCAAACCCCTGGCGGGACGCTTTGCCGCGTTATTTATTTAAATACAAAACCAAGAAGACCCGTGACAAACACCCCAACTTAGGTTAACTTGTAAACAGGACAACATGGAAAGAGTCCAAACATATGCACAGACAAACTGCAATTTTTCAATGGTGCCTGGAAGCGTTTCCCGGGCGCTGCTGGGCGGCGCCGGCCGGGGCGCGACCGGCGGCTCTTGCCAGGAGCGC